>OX352272.1:11519919-12809763 GCA_947086405.1 Esperia sulphurella
TAATACGAGCTTGGAGTGCATTCTCCGTCCTTATTTGCGTAATTTAAGAAAGAATTTAACAATAAAAAAGATATTTTTGATCTTCTAGTCCTATTTAGCATAGTATTAGATTAAGTGTGATTCTAGAATAACGATTAATAAAGTATTAAGTTTTGAAATACATTTAACTAAAATCCGTTGCATAGAAATGTCGTTAGTTTTACCCACCTCAGTCAAAGTGTTTATATAGAAAGTTATTCTGCCTGTTTTGTTGTATTGTTATGTTACTAACATAAATATAACTATATGGTTTGAAATTGGAATAAAATATTTTAGTAGGTGACTATTTAACAGTAAGAACGATTACTATCGATGACGACTTTTGGGAATTTACAAAACCATTGCACAAGGTCTGATGATAACACCGTTATAAAAATACATTTTTTTATAATATCCAGGTGCAACAACTTTTTACTGGTAAATATCATTACAGGTATACTAATACCTATAATTTTTCCTCTAGCACACACATTCTCTCCATCTTTTTTTCGTATAGATACCAAAAGTATCCCTTCGGCGGAGTTTCGGAACTGGTTTCGA
Source organism: Esperia sulphurella (assembly GCA_947086405.1). Taxonomy (NCBI): domain Eukaryota; kingdom Metazoa; phylum Arthropoda; class Insecta; order Lepidoptera; family Oecophoridae; genus Esperia; species Esperia sulphurella. Next base: position 11,520,499 of record OX352272.1, read on the forward strand.
AGGAGGAATTATTACGTAACTGGTTTCGATCGAGTAACTAATTTTACTCGCACGTAACTGGTTACGATAGAGGAAAAACTTTATTTTTTATAGAGGATAAAAAAAAGAAGAGAGAGTGAGAGAGCGAAAAAAATATCGATTTGATTTGTATAATACAGGCACCAGGTTTATTACAGGCACCAGTCTCACGCAATCTGAATTATTTATTAAAAACATATGTAACAATACTTTCTAAATTAATTGTAAGATTGTGCTGGGACAAATAAATTATTTATTTATTATTATAATTAGTAATTATTGATGAATAAATTATTTATTTCACACACATTATTATACATACATTTCAAAATTACAATAATATAAATAATACCTACCATTTTGTTTTATTATTGTTGCATTATTAATCACCTCTATTATATAGGAAGCTATTTTATTTAAGCACTCCTGTTATAGTTTTCATGCTAAAAGTCGTTTATACTGTTGGGTATATCTATTTCAATTTCATTCCAAAGTTAATAGCTATAACATTGTTAGAATTTGGTTAGAAATAATCTATGTGTAACACATTAAAGATCTGTAAAATAATATTTTATTAATGTACAAACATGACAGAAAAAAAACTGTAGCTACAATTAAATTATGTACTTACATCTCAAGTAAATATTGTAAAGCAAATCATGTTAAAAACATATGTTGTATATTTTAATATATCAAACAATACATTAACAGCATATCATGTTTTGTAGAAATATAATATGGTTATGCAAACTCATGTATTTCTTTTCTAATCCCATCCTATTTTTAACATTTCAACATCGAAATAAATGAGTATCCAAACCTTTCAAAGTTGAAGATATGTGGTGTACGTCGCTCCAGCGCGTACGAAGTTGAATTTCAGTAATCTGACCTGGCAGGTTTTAGTACTCATAACGTACTATTTTGTACTCGATTTTCAGATTTTGTACTTAAACAGATCAAAACTTCGATGGACATTTTGACCTAGGGTACGTACTAAATTTAGATCACACCACGCTTCACCTTGCTAGGTGTTCCGATGCTAGGTCACTTTAGATATCGGCGAGTTGTAGTCACTGAATCGATCTTCACGATAGTATAACTTTTACATTTGACACATTTGAACTTTAGTTGATTATATTCTCGAAAGTTCACACGTTTCGTAACGCAACTTTTGTAGGATGACCCTTATATTATTTAATGTAAGACGTTCCTCGAATTCACATCAAAATTAAAGACTAACAAATATATCTAATAAATAAAATCGTAAACATCGCGTGTCTGTACATTGAAGATATTTGCAAAAAAAAATTGAGGGGTCTAAGGATAAGCAACAGAACACATTTCGATCATTTTTGAAATTTTTGCCTTTTTGTCTGTGAGTTTGTGCACGCATCACTTAAAAACTACTGAACAGATTTTAATGGACTTTTCACAAAAACATGGGGCTTAACTTAATTTAACATTTACTCTTTATTTCATCGCAATCGGCTAACTCATTCAAAAGTTATAGAATTTTTTTAGTTTTAAAATACATTAGTAGGTAAGGTTAGTATGCGAAAACAGTTCCGAAAACTCGCATACACTGCGAAGAATGTAGGGTGTAAATGTTCGACTGAATTCGTGAGCGGTAGCGGGTATGGTACCAGTGTAATGTGAGTTTTTGAAAACTAAATTATTTTTTGATTGAGTAAGAGGATTACGATGTATTTGTGGTATACGTATGCAACAAAGTAATGTTGGTCGGAATTTGGATTGCGATGGATTAATTACGAGGACTACATTTGGAGAGACGAGGGAAAGAGGTTTGAGGGGAGGGTCGAGGGGAGAGTTGAGGATCTGGACCTGGGCCTGGCCCTGGCCCTGGCCCTGGACCTCTGACCTGGACCTTGATTTAAAGTCTGAGTGGAAGAGGGATAGGGAGCGGAAGTGGGAATGGGAGCGGATCCTGCAGTCCACGCGAGCGGAGCTGCGGGCACAGCTAGTTATGAATAAATGAATATAAAAAATTAATTACTCGTTATTTTTTACGAAAACTGACTTGACAGACCGTTCCGTGATCTCCGGCTTCGGCTTTTATATAAAACGTACATTGCTTCCGAAAAAAATGCATTGGCAACATTGTTGGGAAGCCAGCTTTGGCCCTTGCTTGCCAACTTGTTAACTTGTTTTGTAAAAAGCCGTGAGCGGTGAGCATGTTCTTCCAGAGCCGTAAAAAAAACATTATTAAAAAAAAGCAGTCTTTTTATTGCAAAATTCGCTGCGGGCTTCTTTGTAGGCAAAGAAAGATGGGGTCCGGTTAATTTGCAGCCTGATAATGTACAGCCCGATCATTCATGTACAGGAATGTACAGGCAATAATTCATGTACATGGCATCAAAATATCGGGTTGTACAATACGGGTTGAGCATTATTGGCTGTAAAATATCAGCTCGTGTCAACATTGTACGGCCTGGAAAACACAGCCAATAATGCTCAACCAATAATCCATGTACATGTACATGAATTATTGGCCGTACTATTTTGGCTGTGAAATTTTGGCTGGATTTTATCGGCACGGTCGTGGATTGCACAGCCAGAAATGCTCGACCCGATCATTCATGTACACTTTGCTCCTATTGGTCGAAGAGTTTCTGACAGCTTCATGCTCTGTTTACACAAATAATTGTTCTGGTTGGGAGAGTTACCATAGAGTTACGGACAGTTACCCACAAATTAGATAGAGTATGTCCAAGGACAGATGCGTAACAGACCAATAGCGTCACTCTAGTTAGTGAATTTGACAGTGACAGTAAGAGGACCAACGATAGTCATGTACCTCAGTTATCGACACTAGACCGTCGATATCGATACTAGGCATTGAAATATCGACATAGGGATGTTCTTAATAGTTTTATATTATTTTATATTTTAATTATTTTACAAGGTTAATTAAAAAGTCAAGTCCAAAGTAAACTTTATTTATTTATTGAGACCTTTTTATTAGTCGATTAGTCAGTCTGTCGGTGTTGCCGTTTCGTCAAAGTCATCATCTGCGGGAAAAAGAAACGGCAAGAAAACCCACAGGTATTTTCTTTTAAAATGTCAATACAATATGTAATACAATTATCATAACAAAAAAAAATCACTAATTTATACAAAGCAAAAGATAAATTATACATAAAACTAATTAATAATAATTGTTCGTCTTGGCCAATGCGGGTGGCGAGGTGCTTGCGTGCGACGGCAGATTCTCTAACAAACCGTTATCTAGATAATTTGGACAAATTACATACATAGAGAATTTACTTAAGTCCATTATAAATGTACATAGTACCTACATATACCTAATATTATTGCAAGTTATAATCATAATAATATTTATCGCATTCTTGTACTGCAGGTACATTTATAAGACATATTAGTGTATGATTTATAACATACTAATACTCATATTGAAACAGATTACATACTAGAATGAAATGAACTGTGGGATTCAAGAAAATATCTAATGGAATTATTTATCGCTCTTATCACAATACGGAACAGTCTGCAGTTATTATCGTATTTTTATTTTATTTTTCCTAGGGAGGGGTGTCAGAGTTTGTGCTACGTGCGACCGATGCGCGATCTGCTTTTTTTTTTTTTTTCACGCGGGGAAATCCATTATGGATACCCACCCGCCCGGGGGGACGAGTGGGTTATGTCGGACTCTCACCGACTAAAACCCCGCGGTGGCCATCTTCGGCGCTGTCTGGGGGACTCCGAGGAGGCTCCAGGCTTCACACGTCCGGTGTCCCCCGTCGTCGGCGCCCCGCCGCATTATGCGGCCCGCCTAAGAGACGGGCTCCATCCCCCCCTTGCCGTGCGTGCGGCAGCACAGACCACCCAGTGCTGCCGCCCTCCCGTGGTCGCCAAAATGGATGGAAGGACGACTGAGGCCCCCGCCTCAGCCGCCCGCGGCCCCGGTGCTGCTTGTAGTCGGCTCGTACGACAGGCAGGGGTTACCGTAGCTGTATTCGTCGCCCCAGCCTACAGGGCCCGGGATCTGCTACCTACCGCTACCACCTGCGGAGTATAAATAAATAACAGTTATTTTCGTGTAGTAGTTTTCCTTGTGAATGAATAAAAAAAGATGAAATAAAGTAATTGATTTTGTAGTTGTAGTAACTTTAGGTAGAAAGAAATTCTACATAGGTATTTAAAGATGATTGATATAACTGCTCTCAAACGGTGAAGGAAAACATCGTGAGGAAACCAGCATATATGCCAAAGAAGGAATTCTAAGGCGCATGTGTGAAGTTCACCAATGCGCACTGGGCCAGCGTGGTGGACTATAGCCTTCGTTGAGAAGGTAGGCCTGTGCCCCTGCAGTGGGGACGTATATAGGCTGTGATGATGATGATCGGAGAGTAATAGTAGGACAACCTAGCTCCTCCTTCTGTGATAGACAAGTGAAAGAGTAGGAGAATTCTTGGTGCCAATTAGAGGTCTGTCAGGAAAACTCCTATACTGGTAATGGTAAGAGGACTCTTAAGTTCTACTTATAAAATACTTGGATATAGATAATTTACCTGAAAACAAAGCTCGCTTCAGTGTGCTAGTAGTGACCATTTGATATGATAATTTGGGAGATCCAGTTTCCCAGTCTGAAAGTTAAAATGAAAATTATCAGTCAGTATAATATTACGCTGTAGTCTATTAATTAAAGTTTGTGGCGTGGGTGCGTCTGGATGTCGGAATTAAAGTCTCGCGTATGGTAGTTAATGTTTAATTACTATAGAAAACACAAGTTATAAGGTACACGAAAACAAACATGAACAGAAAAGAGAGTTCGGCCGCTCTGGACGACGAGCGCGGGACAATCATACGGGTTTGCCAGTCAGTGGTCCCGAACGAACTGGCTCGCCGGGAAGGGAGGTTCGGGTGGTAGCCGAGTGCTACCGAACGTTCCCGAACATCCCGAGAATATCATTCGGGCGAATAGCGAAGGGCTGGTTGCCCTCTATTGGCACGCAACGGAAGCCTACGCTCTATTGGTAAATCATCATACGCTATACCCTCCCCCTCGAGTTCAGAAGAACGTCCCCGTGATTGAACTCGCAGTTGAGTTTGATTGTGATTACGAGGACGGCCTCTATTACGTTTAGGCATGACGGGATCAGGAGGCGAGTCATTCCTGTTATGAAACCGACTAAGCTCTGAGATATGGAACTTACCCAAAACCTCCTCCGGGTAATTTATTCCTGCGATTAGATAGGTCGTAGGACTTACCTTCCTGACGATTAAATACGGCCCATCTCTTTTCGGCACAAACTTTGCCGTAACATTTTTAGACAAATTACTCAGTACATGAGACTTTATAAGCACCTGATCACCAACTTTGAAGATGTCTCCCGGTTTACGTGATCTGTCAGCGTAATTCTTACGCTTGTCCTGTTGGTTCTCTACACGATCCCTAACTGATATCAACGAATCAAGAAAACCCTTTAAATAAGGTGTTATTTGGGGCACAAAATTGTCTTTGTTCAAAACAGCTCTAATGTCAGTTTGAACGTCTAAAGGTGAACGTAGCTCCCTAGCAAAAGTGAGATATGCTGGTGAAACGCCTGTAGTATGGCAAACAGCTGAATTCATAGCGAACCTAACCGAAGGCAAATGCTCTGGCCACGAGGTGTGCTTTGTATCAACCAACTGCGCGAGCTGCCCTTTTAGATCTCTATTTTTCCGTTCGGCTGGATTAGCCTCCGGGTGATATAAAGGAAGTAAGTCTTGCTTTACTCCTAAAATATACATGCACTGTTGCATAACTGCGGACACAAACTGGACTCCATTGTCCGACACTATGCGACGAGGTAGTCCGTACCGCAGGAAATATTGCTCTATAAGTACACGAGCACAAGCTTCAGAAGTAGCTTCTGTTAAAGCGTAGAGCTCAACCCAGCGAGTCGCAGTGTCTTCTGCCAGGAGTATCCACTTCTCCCCCTTTTCTCCTATCGGCAACGGTCCGAACAAATCAACAGCCAAAACTTCACCTCTTTGGTTAAGTACAGGTGTTTGTAGGAGACCCGACGGCTTCTCGTTTGACGGCTTGTACCGTTGGCAGGTGACACAGGTTTTAATATAGTCTGCGATAGCACGACGCATGCCTGGGAAGTAATATCGCTGTGCGATCCTGTGGAAGGTCCGATCGATACCTTGGTGTCCTGCTGTCGGTGAGTCATGACAGTCCGTTAGTATTTCCAGGCGAAGACTAGCAGGAACGACTAACTGCGGTTCCTCGCTGTCAATATCCGGGTTGTACCTGTATAACACCCCTTGCTGTATAAAATAGCCTCTTTCAGACCAACGTTTTACCTCAATAGCTGCAGACTCTGAAGTGTTCTCTAAACCGTTAATGATCTTTTCAGTCTCCGGGTCGTCAAGCTGAGCGCGCCGCAGGTCCGTTGGGCTTCGAGCGGGCAAATCGACGACGACTGAACACACTCCACACTGCTCCTTGTTACTTTCTTCGCAGATAGGGCGACTAAGAGTGTCGGCAACGACATTAGCTTTACCTGGGGTGTACTGGAACTGTATGTTGAAACTTTGCAACTTCAGCGCCCAACGGACAAGTCTCCCTGAAGGTGATTTCAATGTGAGCAGCCACTTCAGCGGCTGATGATCACTGCCTACAATTACCTGCTGTCCGTCGATGTAACCCCTAAAGCGCTCTAACGCCCAAACCACCGCCAGAGCCTCACGCTCGGTGGTGCTGTAGTTTCGTTCAGCGGAGTTCAGCAGACGGCTAGCGTATTCGATAGGGCGTTCATCCTTACCTTCACCTTGAAGTTGAAGCAGAACTCCTCCCACCGCATAATTGCTCGCGTCTGTCCGCAGAACAAAAGGTTTGTTAAAATCAGGTTGAACGAGAATAGGTGCTGATGTCAGCCGCTTCTTCAACTCTTGAAACGCCTCAGATTGCTCTAATCCCCATGACCAAGCTACTCCCTTCTTCAGCAAACGCGTCAGTGGTTCAGAAACCGAAGAGAAGTTGGGGATGAACTTCCTAAACCAGGAACAGGTTTGTAAGAAAGTTCTGAGATGGCGCACTGTAGAAGGTGGCTTCATGTCAAGCACAGCACGTACCTTATCTTCGTCCGGTGATACACCGTCCTGCGTGATAACGTGGCCGAGATACTTTACCTGTTCTCTCGCAAATACGCACTTTTCGCGGTTTGCACGCAGTTTGAAAACTCGCAACCTGTCAAATACCGCACGAAGGTCAGCAATATGCTGCTCAAATCCCTCAGAAATCACTAAAAGGTCGTCTTGGTATGCAAGCAATGTCACATTCTCTAGTGAAGCTCCAGAACGTAGCCGATCTATGAGACGCTGAAAGGTAGAAGGTGCATTTTTTAAACCGAAAGGCATACGTTTGAAACGATATGTCCCGAACGGTGACAGGAACGCGGTCTTATCCCGGTCGCATTCCCGAACAGCCACCTGCCAGAATCCGCTCCTCATGTCAAGCGTACTCATGTAACAATTCCTTTTTGTCGATTGGACTAACTCATCTATCAATGGCATCGGGTAGACGTCCGACTTAGTCACGGCGTTAATCTTTCTATAGTCGACGCAAAAACGAAACTTACCATTAGCCTTAGGAACCAAGAGAGCAGGAGAGCCCCAGGCAGACTCACATTCCTCTATGACGTCATCAGCCAGCATCTTGTTAATTTCCACACGCATAACTTCTTTTTTCGCGGGAGTGACGCGATATGGCGGTACGGCAATAGGGGCGTGGTCGCCGGTGTCGATCCTGTGTTCAGCGAACGGTGTAGGGTCTCCCCCTAGCTCAAAAATATCCCTATTTTCCGTGAGAAGGTGGGCAAGTTCCTCGCGCTGTTGTTCAGTGAGAGACGTCGCCTCGTCTTCCCTAAGGACATCCATACTGGCACACGAAGCAGGAGGTGATGAACCCTCAAACCGCAGATCGAATTTCAATTTAGAATTATCAGCGAAGTGCCAGCTGGCACCACCAAAATCAATAGCGATATTAAAATTTGTAAGGAAATTGATTCCTAAAAGCGTCTCGTTACTATCCGCGTCCGGAAAAATTAAAAACTTAGTACTCATCGTTTTACGTTTGAGTGTCACCTCTACTTCGGTAGTAAACACGTCCATTGACCTACTAATGCCATCCGCCAGTTTAACAATTTTTGTTGACGAATGCAAAGGATGTCCTTTAGCCCTAAGGAGAGCGTACAGCGTATGACCGGCAACGCAACTTTTTGCCGCTGAGTCTACTAAAGCAGTACCCTGTTCCCCTAAAATACTGATATTTAATATTGGCCTACGAAAAGGTTCACCATCCCTGGTCATTTGATAAAAAGATTGACATTCTTTGGATTTCCCGGAAAAAGATTGACAATCACTGGATTTTACAAAAAACGATTGAGAGCACCTGGCCTCATGTAATACGGCAGACGTAAGCGTTTGAGACGTCGACTTCCCTTGCATGCCAATAATATTAGAATTTATACAATTCTGCTTAGCAGTACAAGTACACAAGTCATTGTTTACAACATCGCAACCGTAGGAAAAACATTCATTACTATGTGAAAAATTATTGCACACAACACAAGTAGATCGTACATTTAGATCACTCGAAAAGTTTTTAGTACAGACCCCTACGGCAACCGTAGGGTTACCTGCAACACAACTCGTGGCGCTCTGACACAGCGGGTGCGGGGGCGCGGGGGGCGCCGGCCGCGAAGCCGCCGCGACCACGGAGGAGGCGCGGAGGTCGCCGTTGACCGGATCGGGAGTGCGCGGACTGCGGCGGTTGCCATGGCAACCACCCGCGCGTGTGCCGGCCGACCGCCGCGGCGGCGCCTGCGGCGGTGTAGGTCGTCGCTCCGGAATGTCATTTGTATTTAATGCGTAAAACGACTGTCCACCGGGAGGATTACACTGGGGACATTTAGAACGAATAATATTAGGCGCACCACACCCATAACACTGGACTTTATTTTCACTTTTTCCCTGCTTTTTACCTTCAAGTCTTTCACAATTATTTATATTATGGCCACCCTGTTTACAATACCCACAAAAGGCGCGTTTCCCTTTTCCCGCCGACGTAGCACTGCTGTCTTGGGGCGGCGGCTCGGCGCGATCCGCGGGCGCTCCCGAATGCGCGGACTGCGCACCAGCGGCCGCGCCGCCCGTGCCGCCCAAGCTATCCAACTTAGCCGACCGCTGCGACTGCGACGAATACCGTGACGTGTAGGTATTTTTCCCAGTACTACCCGACTTCGTAGAGTCGGACTTGGGAGGGTCTGCCTTCGTAACGCTAACCTTCGAGCCACAGTTTCTTTCTTTTAAAGAATCTTCTATGTTACGGGCTTTATTCAACAATTCGTCGAAGGTATTTACGCTCTCCCTACTTAACCTTTTCCTTATTCTCCGGTCAAGTAGGCCGTAAGACATGTCTAGTTGTACATGTTCACTTAAATCTCCTTTAGGCAACTTCGAAAAGAGAACTCTAATTTTAGAGATAAACAAGTCTGTGTTTGTCTCACCTTGCACCAGCGCGAATAGATCTTGATAAATTTGAAAAGGTGATCGGCGTTCTCCGAAGGCGCTGCGTAACTTTGTAAGCGCGTCAGCCCAGCTGGTGATGGTATGCTTTATGCCTTGCCACCAGACAGCGGCGGAGTTAGTCAGCAACATGGACACGCCGCGTAATGCAACCTCGTCCGAAACATTTACACATGACTTATATGTCTCGACTGCATCAATGAAATTTTCCAATGACTCGTCCGGCTGGCCACTGTATCGTGCTGGACACTGAGAGAAGTTGGCATTAACAGTACCTGCGGCCGCGACGACTGCGGCGGCGGTGGCCACGGAGTCCATCGCTGCCGGGGCCGGCGTTGAGGAACGTACTTCTCGCAGTAGCTGCTGGCAAAATTCTGCTTGCGACTGCTGCAGCGTAGCAAGTATAGTCGTCAAACTGTCGTGTGACATCGTTATGTTGCCACCAGTAGCCGTACCAGATTGTTCAGACTCGTCTTCACTACCAGCAGGTAGCGACTGGCGGGTCTTTCGTCCCATGTTCAATGTTTTGTTTTGTTAACGAACGAAAACCGATCGAACTATTCGTAGTGTCAGTAACGTACACATAAGCGACGCAATTCGAAAAAAAAAAGGAAATACACTTTATCGAACGCGTAAGCCACAAAATGCATAAAGTTCACTGCACAACACCACCATAATAGTCCAGGTAGGTTTTAGGTAACCTCGTTCTAAACCGAAAATCCAGTTCAACTTCAAAATGCACTTGCACAAACACGTTGGGCGTCAAATGTGGCGTGGGTGCGTCTGGATGTCGGAATTAAAGTCTCGCGTATGGTAGTTAATGTTTAATTACTATAGAAAACACAAGTTATAAGGTACACGAAAACAAACATGAACAGAAAAGAGAGTTCGGCCGCTCTGGACGACGAGCGCGGGACAATCATACGGGTTTGCCAGTCAGTGGTCCCGAACGAACTGGCTCGCCGGGAAGGGAGGTTCGGGTGGTAGCCGAGTGCTACCGAACGTTCCCGAACATCCCGAGAATATCATTCGGGCGAATAGCGAAGGGCTGGTTGCCCTCTATTGGCACGCAACGGAAGCCTACGCTCTATTGGTAAATCATCATACGCTATAAGTTATTTTAATCATAAGAACTTACCAATTGAAATAGGTTGTGCAGGGGTTCTGGATTGAATCTCCATTTCAGAAAAAAGTGTTGGGATGGAGTTGTACTCCCTACCGCCATCAAACTTTAAATATTTAGCCTCAAAGTGAAGGCTGCAGACTCTTTGCTTGGAGTATCTCTCGCGGTCTTCGTTACACTTTAGACGATAGCAAGTTTTCTCACTAATGACGTCATTCCATAATTGTAGATGGGATTTTTCCCTTGGCGTAACAAACATCTTTGTAGAAATAGATGTCGATGGGCATCCTGGGATGCAGCATTTCAATATTTTGGGCATAGCCTGTAAAGTACGTACGCGAAACATTAACCGTAAAATTTTTGCCATGATAAAGTTATTTGGTTGAGAAAGTCAAGACTAATCAAATACAAACAGATTATCAAGAATTTCTGAAGCATGTGTTTAAGTACAAACCATGATATTTAGAAGTAAATTTTTCACTGACAAAAACTAAAATAAAAAATAGTTCGGTTACAAATTAGACACAATCACAAATTAATTTTAGTTTATTTAGTATAAGTTTAGAAATCTGTATTAATTTGTTTTACTAAAACTATAATATCACAAATTATATTAAATAAAGATAAAATCACAAATTACGAATAGGTATAGGTTTCGGTTAAACCGCCGTTTCAAAAAGAGCACATTGATGTCAATTGTCAATGTCAACGAATGTCACTGTCACTTTTTGATCCGAAGTTAATTGTTATTTCCGAAAATGTTCAACCAATGCCAGGTGGGGGACCAACGATACTTCACGCTAGTTAGTAATGAAGGCGCGTTTCGTTGGTAGATTCCAGCGCCTGCAGTTACCATCGAAGTTCATACTTATCATGTTTAAATGCTCAATTCAGTGGTTATAATTTGGATATAATTATAAAAGTAGACAGGCCTAAAATAGGTACTTGTTTTTTTGGATTAAATAAAGTACACCTTGACCACTATTTACCAAATTACTTTGTAATAAATTCAACTTAAAAATGTCCTCGCAAAGTATTGGAAAAAAATAATTAAAACTTGTGCACTAATCAAATATAAAGGTACATGAGCTCAATATTGACTCAATAAAATATTAACTCTTTTTATGTCATGTTAATGAAATAATAATGCTTGTTTTACTTTAATTTTCAGTTTTGAGAAGATTTAATTAAACGGTTGAACTGAGCACAGTAAAAGTGACGATGTCATCAGTGCAGTGTGTACGTGCCTCCCGCTATTGTTAGAAGAAAGACAGCACTACAGCAGATACAGCTACCTACTACAACACCATCATGTCAACTTCAAATTCTTTTGGAGACATTGTCCTGTACTATATAATTTACAATTAATTGTATTGGAGACTGTGAGATAGAGTATTTTGGAGACATTGTCCTGTACAACTGTATTAGATTGTGTGCGAGAAATTATAATGTAAGTAACATAGACACTATTTACCATCAATGGCATTGTGCACTTCCAGGGGCAAATATGCCTTTTTAGTGAAAAAACAACACTTATGTATTATGCATGTCATATATAGGAGTAGGGTTCCATAGTTTGTATGTACAGTTATCACCAATGGAAAGGCCATTTTACATGTGTGAAGAGAAGCTGTGAATGGTCGGAATATAATAATGAGGAAAAATACAGAATCCACATAGGAGAAAAAGACAAATTGACCATTCCTTAAACGGAACATTACATGGTGTGCTATGTCCTTCTTTTACATGGGTGTTCTGATTTGGATGTTCTCATTCTTTCTCATTAGACTCAGATGACGGACCATAAAATTCCGTGTAATGCAGAAGCACCCTAAAAGCACTTCTCACAGCGCCCGTTTGTGTAATGTCATGTCGTACACAGTGCAACGCGGCTATTGTCTGTTTGTCATCGCGGCGGGCCGTTTAGTGCATTCATTTTACTTCAAATTTTGATTGTAAATCATAATGCAAGTTCTTGGTATGTTTCGACAAGTTAAAAACACTGGCAGTGTAACCTGCTTACTCATAAACATAAATAAATTTGAGTGGAATAGTCTATTGTAAAAGTTTTGTTAATTTTAATTCATTTTGTTAATGTAGGTAATTTATTATCAGTACAGAGCATAGTTCAGAACCCTCCAAGCGCAAGTCCAACTCTAAGTTGGCTACCTTTTATTTTGCAGTTTCAGAGTTGGTCCCATAATAAAAGTGGTTATGAATGATTGGTGGTCTAATAGTTTTCGGTTTGGGAACCACTAAAAAGTCAGCCTAAATAGATAACTTATTGTTTGATTTGAAAAAAAAAAGATACATTTAAAGTCATTTTTCAATTCACAGATTTTAAACCAGTGCAGTCATTGAATGCAGTGCTGCAATATCTTCTCTGGCTTTCGGTGAAAAAAAGTCATGATGAAGTAAAAAACAAGGGCAAAGGTTATTGACTCTACTCTACTGATCTTAGGATCAAGGATCATACACATTATACATTTATAACATTATATGTATGTATAACAAATTATAAATAAAAATAATTAACCATGCATTATGTTGTCTGATTCCTTAATTTTATATAGATTTTTGATGACAGAGGGAGTTGAATAATATCTAAGTACCAACGATCTCTATGTACTACTAGATGGAGCATTCCAAACAATCGCTCTGTTCCACGCAAGTAGCCACAACTCTTTCATATTCACAATGAAACTTGTGCAGTTACTATGCAGAACATTTAATTATTACTAAATATTAACGCTACGGTTAAATAATGTCATATAGTTCAGGCATTTAGTTATTATGCAGTCTATTATGCACTTATTTTGCCCCCCTCGCTCTTACTGCCTTGTCTCACACCCTGTAGGGTTGGCTGGAAGAGATCTCTTTTAGAGATAAGCTCACCTTTTTACTGTATTTAATTTTAAGATGTGCAATAAAGAATAAATATAATATATATTCTTATATAAGTACCATATGTACTCATCCTTCAGGTTAAGTCTACCTTACCTTAGTTACTTTAAATAATGACTTAATCAAATTAAAACTTTAGTCCCCTATTTCACCTATTGACCTGGTCAACATCAGAGCCACAGGATAGCGCGTGTGTGAACCGCACCAGAAAAACAAACATTTGATACAAACTTGAAGTTTTTATCTCAAATAGTGACTGAGATCTAGGTGCTGTTGATCTGGTCATCCTCAGACTCTCAAGATTACGCTGGTGTAAACTACACCATGAATCCAAACAATTGAGTTCAAACTAAACTATCTTTCTACCTGAAACAGTTAATGAGATCCAGGTTCTATTGTTCATCATCATTCATCATACACTTGAAATTGTCAGAGTGTGAAGTATATGCTTATATATCTATGTACCAATATATTCGTCCCCTATTTCACCCCCTAAAGACTAAATACCAATTTTCTTGGATAAATAACTTCACAACTTTCGAAAATCGGCCTTACCCTCGAGATTCGTACGGTAACTGGTGTTCGAATCGGTATGATTGGTAAGTATTTGTTGTGCCACAAGCTAGCTGTGAAAGTTTCAGCTGTGGAAGTGGAAGTTGTCATCCTACCAGAATTTCAACTTTTTGAGCACATCAGATCTCAGCCTCTAAAGTGTTTTAGGGACCCATTTCTTAACAAAGTTTAGTAATGCCAAAGATAATATATCTACTTAACTTTTAAATGTATTTTGTAGCTTTGTTTTAAATGCATGCTTCACTGCGACACAATGTTGTATGCCCACGTGGCGGGACATAGCTGAGCTCTAACTATGACATGTAATACCTATACCTATGATCCACAATAGAGATATATTTCATTTCACACACAGCCATCTAATCCCAAACTAGGCAGAGCCTGTACTATATGGATATCAGACAAATGCATACTTATGTAGATAAATAACATCCAGACACAAGGCACTATCGCTCATCACTCAAAACATGTTTACCTGAGCGGGATTCAAACACATGATCCCATGCCTCGCAGACAGGCGTAGATATTGCGGAGCATATTAGGTATTATGTTATAGTTATGTACCTACAACTTTTGACGTTTTTTTGTTACAGTACCTACAATGTATGTTTGTGGAAATAAAAAATGTAATTTTTTTATTTTATTTATTCTGCATTAAAAATGCTTTCATCTAAATATTCCACACCAGAAAAATCTTCGTCTATGGCTCGAGCCTTCTCCAATAGTCTGGCTGTCTTCAGATGTGTCACTACTGCTGCTGTCATTTTGAGGGTTTATGACTATTCTGACGATGTCGCCAAAGATTTATCTTGTTACGTAATATTCCATTACTATTTTCATTACATGTTGGCATGATTTTCTCCCAATCATCAACTTTACCTTCCGAAACGCTTGTTCAGCTGCTGCCTAGAAAATAAAACAATATAAATATTTGCAAGAACTTAAATTATGATTTTAAAATTAATTTAAGTCCAGTGCCCTAACATGCAGCACTGTCGGCGGGATCTGGTAGGACTGATATTATGTACGGCTAACACAAGGCAAACACAAGGGCTCATCACACAAATGTCAGCCCTGGGCGGGTTCGAACCCGCGACCCCGAACTTCGCAGGCAGATGTTCTACCGACTACGCTAAGGAGCATAATATTAATAACTTTCATCTTTATAAATTGATAAAAATAGTACGGTTTCGAGTTCTGTCAAACATCGTGTGTACACCAAAGAGAATATAAAAGGTGTAATTAGAGGTTTGTTCATTTTGAACACAATCACCACGACCACAAATAACAAATACAACAGAAATTAGGTACACGCCAACGATAATTGTTTACAAGAATTGACACTACACGTACCGACTTGACGTGTTTGACATGTTTTTTTTATTAAAGATTTTACGGCTTTGGGAACGAGCCATTTGTAGCCTGTCTGTAACTTCCACTATTCTACACCAGGATTGTTGCCAGTGATTAATTTTGTTAGTTCCACGTGTACGAGTACCTAATTGTCAAAAAACTTGATGGTTCAGCTGGAAGACTTCTGGCTGGCTGAACCATCATTTCTATCACTTCAAGGTGTTTAGCACTGTTGGAAACTAGTCAAATCGTTTTTGACAGCTGTAAATGCTGTCAAACAAAATGGGTATATATAAGCATTTTTCCAAACATTGGTGAAAAAACGGTCGAGCGAATGCGTTTATTACGAATGCTGGTACGAGATATTTTATTTCATTGTTTATGGGTTTGCGCTTGACCTCAATCGAATGCTGCATGAATGAAAAAAATTGTAGAGCTTATAAAGATCTGCAAAAAACTCCGCGATCGCAATATTAAGGTTAATTTACAAATGAATGTCGATGTTTTCAAAATATCATATCATAAATAACTTAGAAATAAAAGTACAAGCTGAAAGCCGCTTAAGGCTGAAGCCTCAGTCCAGAAGCCCGCCCCGAGTCAAGCCCTGTGCAAACGTACCCATTACACTGGCCGCATTTCCGCGCTGAATGGCCAGTGCAATGCGCTGCACCAGGTGTGATTCGGCGCGGGCTTCTGCACCATTATTTCTCAAGCGCCGCCCCAGCGCTCTTACAAAGCCCTTTGCTTCCTGGGACCACACTCCGCTCACCTCCACCGCGAAAGGGACAAATAGGTAACTAGCCTTAAGGACTGTGTATTTGTAGTGCTTTTGAGCAGCAGCCCATTCCGCGGCCGCCCGCCCCCCGGACAGTGCGCGTCAGGTGAGAAGCCGCGAAGGTACTGACACACGTCGCGTCCCACACCAAACATCGGCCTCTCTCCCAGGGGATCAATGTAAGCCCATCTGGTCGCTTGCCGTCCGTACGGCTCAACCCGGGAGGCTCTAAGGTGCACGGTACGCCAGCAGACACCAGGGCACGACGGATGACTTCGTTGAGCATGTGGTGTCGCGGGAAACGCCCTGCTGACATCCTACAGCTCAAGCCGTGATAACCCTTGGCATCTGCTTGCGCGCTGCATCTGCAACCGTGTGGCTCGCAGACGCTGCACCCTAATCGAAGAGCCACAGCCACCCTCAACGACCCGTCTTCAAGAGCTGTGCCCAGGTGGGACGAAGGGAGGGCATGAAGCCAGGCCCCGGACTCCGGACAGGACGCCGCCCTGAGGCGAGCGATGTCAACACCTACTGCCGACTCCAGCAGTTCCATGGCAACAGCCCTGCAATGTTGCTCGTCCCACTGGTGCTGCGAGCATGGATATCCGGCCGATTGGCGGTGGGGCACACCAAGGACCAAGCCGTCAGTGCCTCCGCCACATAAGGAATAGCAAGACTGTCACCTTGTACATTGAGTATATTAGCAGCGTGGGAATTTACAAATTGACTAAATCACAGATATATTTAATAGTTCAAATTCAAATTCAAATCATTTAATCGTAAACACAGGAAGTTTTAAGCT
Organism: Esperia sulphurella; assembly: GCA_947086405.1. NCBI lineage: Eukaryota > Metazoa > Arthropoda > Insecta > Lepidoptera > Oecophoridae > Esperia > Esperia sulphurella. Next base: position 11,537,605 of record OX352272.1, read on the forward strand.
GGTCGAATACATTTAGGTACTCTATGTTTTGCTCACAGGCGTATGACATTTAGTGTTCAACGTTTCACAAATTAAACATTTTTTTCATTACATATTAAAATTAAAGCAAATAATTAAGTACAATATACAGATGTCAATAACGGAATATATACATGTCAAAAGCGATTTATTAAAATAATATAGAAATGTCAATTTAAATTTGCATCATTTAAAAAGTTTGTTATGGTATAATAGCACTTGTCCACGAGAATGTCAAATAATTTTTGCTTAAAGCTAGGTAGTTGTAATGATTGTATGTATTTGGGCAATTTATTAAATATTTTAGGTGCTAGGCACACTATACTGCCATGTAGCATGGCAGTTTTAGATGGCACAATGCAAAGCCTCTGTCTGTTTCTTTCTTATTAGTAGATTAGATTAGATTAGATTTATTTATTTCACTTTTACATCTTAAAAATTCAATTTTACATGTCATGCTAGTATGGTAAAAGGGATCGTCATAAAATAAAATAATGTATAAATTACAATGTCAACAATTCAAATAATGTCATAGTATATAACATACTATCTATGTCAGTATATAATATCAAAAAATACACTTTGTATTAAATTATCACAAAGTAAATTAAATTAAACGTCAGAGGGCCCACCAATTTCATTTTTTAGAAAATTCATTATGGAATAATATTCATTTTCCAACAAAAGGTTTTTCAGTCGTCGACTAAACGTTTCGTCATTGGTCTCGTTACGTAGATCTGCGGGCAGGTGTTCGTAGTACGTGGGGCCGATGACGCGGGGGTTTTTGGTGGCAAGTGCAGTGCGCCGCGTTACTGTCTTTAATCGACCTTCGTTACGAAGTTCGTGCCCTCCGCCTATACGTCGACCGAAACTGGTCATATTTCGCCTAACATACATTATAACTTCGAATAAATATAACGAGTACATAGACATTATGTGTTGATTTTTGAAAAGTCCCCTGCACGTTTGTTTTGGCTTTACTCCACACATTATACGTAGTGCTCTTTTTTGAAGAATAAAAACTCGGTTCGACTCTGTAGAGTTTCCCCAAAGAATAATGCCGTACGACATAAGTGAATGAAAATGTGCAAAGTATGTCTGTCTTAGTACACTGTAAGAAACTAGTGGACGAATCTTTCTTAGCGCATAGGCTGCACTACTCAATTTATCACACAAAGATTCTAGATGTAGTTTCCAATGCAAGTTGGGGTCTATCACGAATCCTAGAAATTCATTACATTACAACCACAGTCTGACTCGCCCTCGACCTTCGGTCTCTGCCTTTAGTCTAGCTCGTCCATCAGCAATGTTGACTGCGCTATGATGGTCTGGAAAAGCCATCAACGCGGTCAGCAGTGCAGTCATTGCGAACCAAGGCTTTATAGTGCTTTACTCAACAATGCGAGTAATTTTTGTAAATTTTTTGTACCTTTTTTTAATTATCGTAAACAATCTAATTCTGAATAAAATCTCTTTGCACAATTTCTTTCCACCGGACTATTTTTGAAACAAAACTTGGCAATAATGGATTTTCAAAGGAAATTTCTGGTGGCAGCTCGACTTTGCTCAAAGAGGGTGGTCAAAATAATGACCAAATTACAAGTATTATTGAGTAAAATTAATTTCAATCGGTCAGGGGTAATTTAAGTAGGAAATGTTAAATTAGTGCACAAACATACCGTAAGAAAAAGGTCACATTAACATTTCAAAAAATTTAATTTGTTGCGCTTTGACATAAGGGTCAACTTTGTCTCATTTTATTGATATTTGTGGAAGTTGTGAGCTTTTAGTTTTTCAGATTGAATTTGAAAATATGCCTCCCTAATGAAGGAAGGTGGCTAAACGTATATCCATCGCAGAGCATATTTTTATATGTTCCCAGCCTGCTATCAGTTTCATTTTAACTCAAAAAACAATAAATGGCTCATTTTTGTATATTGCTCATAATTATCTACGAACAAATCTGTATATATTTTTTTTATTATTATTAATGGGTTTGCGCTTGACCTCAAACTCACCTGATGGTAAGTGATGATGAGGCCTAAGGTGGAACGCGCTTACCCAGAAGATGCCTATTCACTCTTTCTTTAAAAAGATCCACATTGTACTTATCCGGAAATACCCAAGCTGGTAGGGAGTTCCATTCTTTAGCAGTTCGCATCATGAAAGAGGAAGAAAAACGCTTCGTGCGAGAGCGTGGTATGTCAACTACATAAGGATGAAGGCCCTCACCACGTCTGGTAGTCCGTTGATGGAAGGGGGATGGGGGAATCAAATCGTGTAATTACTGGGCACACTCTCCAAAATGTAAAATGTAGAATACCGAAAGACAGGCCACACTGCGACGATGTTTAAGGCTCTGTAACTTGGTATTTACCAGAGCGTCGTCACGTATGACCTATGTCGCAACACTACGGCGAGAAGGGCTCGTTCCCAAGGCCGTAAAACTTATTAAAAAAAAGTTCCTTCACAAAACACCCCGCGACTTAGATTATTAACCTAAGCCCCGCGACAAATCCCCGTTTTTCTTAAGCCAGAGAGCGCGTTCCGTTTCATGCAAAATTCAATTAAGCTAATAAGTTTATAAAAAAATCGAAAAAAAAATCATGATTTTTTTAGGATTTATCTGATTTAGGATTTATACATGAATTTTTGGATATATTAAAAAATCGTGATTTTTTTTCCAACCCTGGTACATGCAATCGGTTTTTAGGGTTCCATAACTCAAAAGAAAAAAAAAGAATCCTTATACAGGATCACTTTGTTGTTTGTCTGTCTGTCAAGATGTTTTTCTCAGGAAAGCGTGGAGGTTTCAAGTTGAAATTAATATCAAATACTCAGGTTTGCAATCCCTTGGAGCTGTGACAAAATCAAACTTCAAAGTCAACGTAATTAAAAGATACGACCGTATATGCCGCATAATCTGACACTCTCAAGGGAATCAAAACCTTTAGGGTACTTCCCGTTGACCTAGACTAGAATCATGAAATTTGGCAAGAAACAAGGTCTCACAGACTCACAGCACAAGTAAAGGCAAAAGTCCGTAAATCATTAATTTCTAACTTTTTTTTTTTTTTTTTTTTTTTAATCTAATTTAAGGAGTTTTGTCACAAGGTGACAATGTCACTCTATTGTACAACTTACATTTGTCTTAGCCTAATAATATATTCTAATACACATTAATTTAACTTGGGTTGTACACGCGGACATGCACAGACACTTATCTTCTGCGGATGGCCGCCTGCGCAACCCTGTACAGTATCCTAGCGGTTTCGGCGAGGGGAAAGGCCAGGACACTGTTACATCCACCTACTTGGGTTATAATATTGCTGGAGCAAATTAGCAACTGCCTTCTTTCCTGTTCGTTCCGGACACATTCCATAATTACATGGTAGGCGTCTTCCATTATCCCACATTCTAAACAGTCTGGTGAAGGTACTTTGCCCATTAGAAAGGCAAATTTGTTCAGGGGAATGTGTCCGGACCTAAGTCTGAATGCAGTTACCAGTTCGGATCTTCCCAAAGTAGCATCATCAAACCAAGGAGTCTTCCATGGCAGGCTTTGGATGGTTCGGTACCATACTCCCTTTTCGACAGATCTCTCGTCGAAGTGTTCCTTCCACATATCATAGCAGTTCTCTTTAACCATATGGATGAAATCTGTGTAATAAGGCAGTACTTGTAAAGGGGTCCCGTCACTAGAAGCCTCCTTGGCCAACAAATCTGCTTGTTCATTCCCGGGTAAGCCAATGTGGGATGGGATCCACTGCAAAATTACATCTTTTGCGTTGGCCCGCAATTTGAAAATACAATCTATAATTACATAGGCAATCGGTGTACCTCTGCTAGTACCAGAGGCGCATCGAGCCAAATGTTGGAGCGAACTTTTTGAATCCGTCAGCACAACGAATTTTCCAAATTCTATAGATTCTATGTAAGATAGTGATTCTAAAATGGCTATAAGCTCCAGGTACATGATTGAAATGTCGTCACTAATTTTGAATTTCATGGAATTGTCACACTGAGGGTCACACCACGCTGCACCAAGATTTTTATTATTGTCTTTAGACCCATCAGTAAATATTTTATAATGTGTTGCATATTGATTTAAAAATTAAAATTATAAGAACATGGCTGTTGACGATGAATTACATAACTACTGAAGCTCTACTTGAAATTCTGTCCTAATAAATAAATAATAAAAAAAAAAAAAAAAAAAATGCATGGTATCACAGACATTGCATAATATGTAGGTACTTACTTACCATTACACACTTATAAACTAATGATTAGTAGTATATACACTCCTTCTTACATTCACACATGCACACAAACACTCCCACAAACACTCCCACACCCACACCCACACACATACCTACTCTCACTACTCACATCCTAACTGCATGGTATCACAGACATTGCATAATATGTAGGTACTTACTTACCATTACACACTTATAAACTAATGATTAGTAGTATATACACTCCTTCTTACATTCACACATGCACACAAACACCCCACAAACACTCCCACACCCACACCCACACACATACCTACACTCACTACTCACATCCTAACTCACACTAAACACCTAATAATTACTTTCTATTGTATTTCACGGTCCGGAGGTGGAGCCTGGCGACCTGTATTTACAGGCTACTGTGTAACCTAGTTCAGGCACCAGACTTCACAAAAAGTTGTGAAGTAAATAAATGAATTTTGTATTTTGATTATTTAAAAACCGTTCACAAGTTTCTCTAAGAACTACTGTGTTATATTGGTGTTTGGAACCTGTCAAATCATCAATTTCATGTTTAACCACCAGAGGTATATCATATGAACTAATCCAGGAATCCAATTTAAACATTTCTAATGGTTCACTAGAATGTATCGCAATATCCTTAAAGGTATCGTGTATCGTAACCAGAAGGGGGATTTTTTTACGTGTCCAATATCTACCACAGGAAACGGCACTTAATTCATGTAGAACGTGAATAGTAACGTTATCTGCAATAGATTTCGATCTCAGCCAAAACTTACCCGCAAGGAACTTTCTTCGGACATGAAGTGGCTGCAGACAGAGCTCGCTCTCCATCACATGGATAGGAGTGCTCTTTATAAAACCTCCAATGATACGCATTGCTTGGTTTTGAAGTTTAACTACTTTGAATAGATTTGAATAACAACTATTATCATACAAGAAACTAGCATAATCTAAACGGCTCCTAATTAAGGATATGTATAAACGTCTTAAATGTTTAGGATGTATTCCCCATCCCGGACCAGATAAAACTTTAAAAATATTTAAGAATTTCTGTACTTTTTGGTACAATTCCTTTAAGTGTTTACCCCATCTTAGAGATCTGTCCAACCATAAGCCTAAATATTTCACATTAGTCACTTCCTCTAAGGGCACGTCGTCAATCAATATATTAAGTTGATTTCTGTTAGGGCTTTTTTTAAATAAACATACCTTACTCTTCGAAGGGGAAACGGTCAATCCTAGTTCTTCTAATAATCTTACTACTGTGTCTAGTGCTGTCTGTACGTTACTACTGACGTCCACAATACTAGCACTCGAACTATAAAGTACAAAATCATCTGCATATTGTGAAATATGCAGATCTATTACGTGCTTGCATATTTGATATGTTGCCACGTTAAATAATAAGGGCGACAAAGGATCTCCTTGAGCTAAACCTCGTCCAGAATTTCGACTAATACATAAATCGCTTATTTTAATTTTAAGACATCTTGAACTAAGGAAACCCCACAAGTAATTACATATTTTATAGCCAACATCGAGTTTATCTAATATTAAGAGTAAAGATTTTATGTCTACATTATTATATGCATTATCTATGTCAATGAAACATGCAAGAGTGAAGAGATCCTTTGAGAAACCTGATTGGATTCGTGAAACTAACCTTGTAAGACTATCTAGGCAGGACCTTGATTTTCGAAATCCAACGGTTTCTACTGAGAAAATACTCTGTTTTTCAAAAAACCATTCTAGCCTCTTATTAATGATTGCGTGAAAAATTTTGCAAATGCAAGACATCAACGAAATGGGACGAAGCGATGACGCAGAAGTAGGGTCGCGACCTGGTTTTGGAATTGGAACTACACATATATCTCGCCACTGACAAGGAATAAAGCCAAGGGTGAAGAATCTATTATATAACGATATAAGCGCCAGCTTCCCATTTAAAGGAAGGGACTTGATCATTGAAAATGAAATATCATCACAGCCCGGGGCTGTATCCGTGGATTTAATGCACACCAACAGTTCATGGATTGTTATAGGTGTTTCCAACTTTTGATTACGGGAATTAAAATTAGGTTTAGTGGGCAAGACGAAGTCAGGGCAAAGATTATTTAAAAGTATCTCTGCTTTAGTTACATCTGTATGGCTTTTAGCGGCTTTGTAGCCTTTTAGCCATTTCATTTTACGCCACATTTCCCCACACGATGCCACCTCATTTATGGAATTACAAAACCTATGCCACTCTTCGCTTTTAGCCTTTCTTATGAGCCTTTGTGATTCTTTAATATTTTTGTTAAGAATGTTTAGATTTGAGGGGGTCGGATTTCTTCTAAAATTACCAAGTGCTAGCCTACGTTTCGCTACTGATTCAGATAACATTGAATTCCAAAAATGTCTGGGAGTGAATCTACTCTCTGGATCTAGGCAGAATTTGATAATTGGAATATACTGGTCAGCTGCCCTATCAATGTGCTCAATAAATCGATCATATGCAATTTGCGGATCATCTGGTACCTCAGAGTTAGAAAATACCTCTTCTAAATATTTTGTATATTCACTCCAGTTGGCCAATTTAAAATTTCTTTTTTTGAAACTCTTTGTACTGCGAGCAAGTGCTGAACCAATCTTTATGACTAGGTGATCGCTCCCCAAAGATTCGTTCGTCACCTGCCAGTTAAAAGTGTGCGAAATATCCGACGTCGCCATAGAAACATCTGGAGAACTACGTTGGATTACGCCCATCACTAGCCTCAAGCGAGTATGACTTCCATCATTTAAAGTAACAATGTTACTTTCTGTAAGACAATCGTATATTTGGCTACCCCTAGGGTCTGTCTTATATGACCAATTAGGATGATGAGCGTTAAAATCACCAAGGATCAACGATTTATTACTAAATTGGGAAAATATACTATCCCAATCTTGACGGTTGGTGTGAACCCACTGTGGGCAATAAATAGCAACGACGTATTCAATATGTTTACAATTAAAGACCTTCACAGAAATAGTTTGTATATCTACGTTACCGTTGTCAATCCGACATATTTGTGTTCCAATAGACTTATGGGTAAAAATAGCAACTCCCCCGTAATTATCATCGCGGTCCTCTCTAAAAACATTGTAACCATTAATCCTAAGCCCACTATCAGGTTGTAACCAGGTTTCACTTACTACCGCAATATGGATTTTTTCCTGGGTTAGAAGCTGTTCGAAAGCTACTAACTTTGGTCTCAAACTTTGTGCATTCCACTGTAAAATATTAAGTTTAATGTTTTTCCTTGTGGGCGTACTATACATTTTGGGTGCCAAAAACTATACTAAATAACTTTTTAAATATTGTTAAATCCGAAATATTGGACATTACAAAGGATACGAACCAATCTATTATTATCTTAACAACGGTTTTGAATTTAACTTCCCAGCTGTCTTTTTGGGTAAATACCACACGTCTCAGTTTTTCCAATAGTTCCCTAAATGAACCTTTCTCCCTCGCGCGCTCCGGCCGCGTGTCACTGTCGCGTTCGTCCGGTCCTGCATACACTTGCGCCTCGGTCGTCCCTTCGCCCGCGCCCGCGCCCGTGGCCGGCTCTCCCGCTTCACTCGGTCGCTCGTACTCGTCGACTGCACTCGCGCCCGATAACGATGACGCATCCCAATCACCCATCGAGTGGTACGAAGCAAAACGTTTACTCTTTCCTCGGTTCCCTTTGTTTTGATCCTGAATAGGATCCTTAGTTTTGATACTCGCCTTCACGCCAGCCTTTCCAGTTTTCGCTGTTACTCCTGCATACGAACTTGGCTGTTGATTGTGCGGACGTTTAATTGGCGACATGATGGGTGCATATACGTGCCTAGGTTCGTCGGGTATAGAATGTGGAGGGCCAACATACATTGTTAGGGCTCGTCTATATGTGCAGTTAAATTGAGCCATTAGTTCTCGCACCTTTCTTTCCTTTTTGTACACCGGACAAGTTTTAATGAGGGCCATATGGTTGCCGCCACAATTAGCACATTTATACGAAGTAGTTTCGCAGTTCGGGTGATTCTTAGAACATTTGGGACAAATGATCTTGTTTGAGGGGCATATCTTTGCAGTATGACCAAATCTCCAGCAAGTCGAGCATTGCGTTACAGGGAAAACATACAGTTCAACTCTGACTCTTATATTATATATATTTATATATTCTGGTATTGCCCCACCTTTAAATGCAAGTCGCACCGACTCGCTTTCCACCCATCCGCCATCCAAGGTCCGTCGGTTCAATCTTTTAACTGACAGTAATTCGACGAGTATGTTATTGCCGCTTCTGATGCACTGCATAAGCTCATCCTCCGACAGACCCAGATCTACATCCCTTATCGTTCCGTACGACACGCCGACCTCCCATGTCTTTTGAATTCGCCAACCGAGCTCTCGCAATTCCACACATGATAACAACTTTTCAGCACATGTTTCGCTTCCAAAAGTTATTAAAATTTTGTACGGATTCACATAATTCACTCTGTGAATCCCATCAATCTTATGCGAATTAAATAATTTATCCAAAGCAAATTGTTTAGGCATTTTTTCTTTATTTGACACACAAATATCAATTTGTTCGCTATTCAGTCTTTCTGCATACATTTTCTTCCGAGATTTCTTAGCAGAACTGCCCACAAATGTCCACGGTTCTTCTTGATTATTCTCCTCTCGGCCGCGTTTATTAGTCTTGTCTGCGATTTCCGTGTTTGGATCCTCATCTGTGTGTACTGACACTACACTATGTATGTCCTCCTCATCACCTTCCAAAATGACATTCTCCCGTATTGTATTGTCCTCTTCCATTATGTCCTCACTCATTAACGCTACGCCACATTAACACACCTCACAAAATATTCCTGTGTATGTATCAGGTAGATAGCTTACAGCCGCACTTTACCTACGATATATCGCGCGCTCACTATTTGCAAAGCAACTAGGTAGCGATTTCGACACATCCGCTCGCAACGGAGGTGTAGCGCGGAATCCAATTTCTAACTTTATATGTGGAATTTTTACTTGACAAACTTATCAGTATGAAAAAAACCTCAAAACTAAGTTTGTCACGTAATAATTCCACTTTACGCTTACATCTTGGTACGGAAGCCGCAGGGCACGAGTACTACTCGTGCTTGGCTGTATTTTTAAGGTTTCGTAGTAAACCTCTAGAGTTTCGCCATGTCCGTCTGTTTGTCTGTCCGCGGCTTAGCTCAAAGACTATTTAGTAAGTATACATATTAATCACGCCGACAAAAAGGGTAAAATAAAATGAGAAAAACAAAATTTTAGGGTACCTCCCCTACACGTAATGTGGGGATGATATTTTGGTTCCTTGTCCTATCCTATGGTATGGAGTATCGTTGGATAGGTCTTTCAAAAATATTTCGAGTGTGTAAAGACCGTTTTTCAATTCAAGGCTCCGTTTTGTGAAATATTGAGCTTTAAAGTGCTAATGCTGCCAGCTAAACGATTGTTTATGGATATGTGAAAAAATTCACGGCAGTAGTATATATAATGAATTTAAAAGGAAAACTATCACAGTTAAGTAGGCTTTACAAGTTAACGAGTAATAGTCGAGCAACTTATAAAATGTACTTGGTTACGTAAATATTTCATAGAAACTCCATACAAAATAACTTATATCAACTGCAAATATAAGTTTGTATTTTAAACCTGAATAGTACTGATAGTACTGACTACGGAACCCTACATTGCGCGTGAACTGACACACACTTGTTTTTTTATTTTAACTTCACTGTTAAACCGATAAATAACGACAAGAATGCTTTCTTTCCATTTCCGAGGGAATGCATAGCCCTGAACATTTCGTTCCTTTTCGGTATCGGCGCATTCTTACCGGCACCTATCTACCTACTGACTATTATAAAAATGTAAAAAAGCCGTGTCTGTCCATTGAGGATATTCCAGAAAAAACAGTCGAGATACTGGGTACTGGGACGTAACCATGACCAAAACAATATTTTTTAGAATTTTTATCTGTTTGTTTGTGTTCGTTAACACGCTAAAAGTAGTGAACGGATTTTGATGTGATTTTCACAGTTTTGTATCTTGGGTCGAACTTAAAATCTAAGTCACATTTTATCTGATTACGGTGCAGGCCCGAAATGGGTCCTCAAACCGGCCCTGGCATTTTAGAGACGGTAAGCCCTAGGGCCTCGCAAGAGAGAAGAGCTAAGGTCACAGAGCGTTCACTCACGCGAAGCCCTCGCGAGCACAGACCCATACAAAACACCTGCCTTGGGAGAGTGAAGAGGGTCCGTCTCCCCTCGAGTCACCTCGCGTGAGGTCGCCTCTTGAGACCCTCGTGAGAGTGAGGCGGTAGTATAAAAATTGTCACAAAGCGTTCACTATCTCAAAGTCCTCGCGAGGCGAAAGTGTGATACGTTACTCCGCCTCCTCTCGCGCGCATTGTTCAATACAAAATACCATCCTCGCGAGAGTGAAGAGACCCCGTCTCGCCTCGTGTCACCTCACCATAGCTCTTGACTCTCGTGAGGCGAGAGTGGTCGGTTGCCTTGCCTCGCGTCGCGAGGCCCTCGCAAGCACTGCCTTGCGAGAGTGAAGACGGCCGGCCTCCCCTCGTATCACTTAACGCGAGGCCACTTCGCGATGCCCTCGTGAGAGTGAGGAGGTAGCATCACACGAGGCCGCCTCGCGAGGCCCTCGTGAGAGTCAGGATATAGCATTAGATATTTTTCATTAGTCGACGCCGAGATTTGCTTTCAACTAAAAATATGTATGGCCGATGAACATTGTTCTTTCCCACCATGGCCCACTAAGTGTTTCGCTTTTTCGTTTCTGCTGCCAACCTCCAAGGAGTGGAATTCTCTGCCGGCTTCTGAATTTCCCGATCAATACAATCTGGGCCTCTCGGCAAGAGTGAATAGGTATCTTTATTTAAGTCCAAACCATAGACATATCGCTAGAATGCCATACTGGCATGCTAGTTGCATGTAAACAAAGCATAAGTTTGACGTTGACATTGGCATCCAAATATCAGGCTGTACATTAACAGTCTGTACAATTACGGTCCGTGCCGATAAAACACGGCCAATAAAGCGCAGACAGTATTTTCCAACCTGATAATTGGAATCCAAGTTTGTCTTCTGATTATTGGCAGTGTTTTATCACCCCGGACCGATTTTGTACAGGCAATAATTCACAGCCAGGAATGTACGGCCTGATAATTCATGTACAATGTACATGAATTATCAGGCCGTACAAAATTGGGCTGTACAATATCAGGCTGTGAAATATCGGGTCGGAAATTATTGTCTCCCGAAAGATGCTTTTGCTGAAAATTATATAAATAGAGCTAAAAAGTGTAATAATTCATTCTAAAAAATGTCGGGAGGTCTCATAGATAAAGTGTATATAGGTTTGGATAATGCGCCGGCCGCATTTGACTTAAAAGGACGGATTCTTGGACCCGTAAGTTAACATTGATTTGTATGTAAAATTCCACTTAAGAAACGTTGAACCTAGTTAAATTTACCGTTTCACTTTCAGAATGAAACTCATCTAGAGTACATACGATCGGAGACGGGTGTCGTAGCTGTGCTGAAAGGCGATAAGTTTGAGCCATTGCACTTGGCGCTGCATCACACGAGATCTGAGGCTCTGGCAGCCGCGCGGTCGTTGGCACAGAATCTGATAGAGACAATTAGGGCTGATTTAGCGCAATGGAGCGCCGCTCAAGCTGGTGGGCCGCCGTTGACCTTGAATGTCCCGCCGCCTACATTAACGACCACCAGTGCTCCGCCACCCGTCCCTCCCCCCGTCGCCTCCGTAACTCTCTCTGCCCCCTCAACGCTTACATCCACCGCACATCCTTCAGTACTCCCTCCAGTTGTCAGTGTTGCCTCAGCGACCACACCTCTGATGACAGTCCGTCAACCTACAGTCTTGCAGCTCCTGCCACAGCAGCAATATGTCTTAAACCAGGAGAACGGGCAGCTAATACCTATAGTCCAACCTGGTGTTCAAATGTCAAACACTAACTTTACTTCTCTACCTCTACATCAGCAGTTAAGCACAATACAGCAGCAAAATTTTGGAGGAACACAAATTGTTGACTTATCCAGCATGCAGCCGGTTAACGTAACACAGTTGCGCTTAAGTGGAGTACCAAATTCCATGTCTATGATATTACCGAATGGCTTGACCTTCCCACAAGCTAGTCTGTCCTCGTCAGACACTACTACTGTAAGCTCGGCGACCTCCACACCAGTGGTTTGTGCAGCACCAAGTACGAATTCATCACAGAAAATCCTCTACAGTACTGACAAAGGGGATAAGGATATCAAATATCACATTCAAGGGACAGATACAGTGCAATGGTCAATGCCAGGGTCGCAGACTATGCTAATACCATATCAACAACTCCAGGAGTTGACAGCAAATCAGTCTGGATTAGCAAATTTACAACCACAGCAATTTGTATCTGTAAGTATTTACTTAGTTTTGTCTTTAGTATTATCTATTGATTTTATCACTTTCAGGCGCTTCTCACAATTAATGCCTGTAGATATTCTTATTTTTATGGGCCAAATAGAAGCAAATTTTCACATTGATAATTGGATTAAGATTAGTAAGTTAATCAAAATAATATTATTCCAGATTGCCCCAGCTGGAGGTCTTCCACAAACATCTCTGCCATTAACAGCTGCCCATTTTCAGCAACTACAAGCAGGCGGCACTATTATGCACCTCAATCAAAAGGTGTAGTATAAATGGTCATATCAAAGGTCACATTCTAAGTTACAGTCTGCTATGATTTGCTGATTTTTGATTTTGTTAACTGTGGCAGATATACATAGTTAAAAGCATAATATATAGGGAATCGAAGTGGAAAATGGACAGGTAAAAGTGGTGATAATCAGCTATTGTTGAGATTGCTGCATGCAACAAAAGGCTACAGGACACTGCCACTCTAAGAACGTAGATTGAAGGACTAGTGTCCCTGTGTACTTTTAATTAAAGAGGGAAAAATACAAAGTAGAATTCATCCCAAGCAAAAGAAGTCTTATGATAATGAAATTAGATAGTTATAATAATAAGTCAAAAGTGTAACATAATGAACTTTCTCCAACAGCCGATAGTAAGCAGTGGTTCCCTAATAAATATTATATCGACCGGCCAAGCATCGTCACCACAGATGTTATCAGTGAGCATCAATATTTCGATGTTGTAACCTTCCACTTATTCACACTTACCTCACACATGCCTGTTGTCTCTTAGCTTGGTTTTAGGCGTTTTTATTTCATCACAGCTTGGTGGTTTGGATGAGCGAATATTTTATTACCTATGTTGCATTGCCATTAACCATACTTAATTAAATTCATTGTTCTCATTTACTAAAAAAATCTAACTAAACTTTTAATTTGGCAAATTGGTTTTATTTTCAAAGATTTATTAATCATTTGGTTATAGAAGTAAATAATACATAAACATCACCATCTTAATAATCATAGTCGTATTTACAGATGTACATTTGCTACAAAATGTCGTTTATTTCTGATTCTAGAATACATCTTCACATTCTAAAAATGTGAACCAAGAGGGTAGAGCTCAAAAGAGACTATCCGATGGAACCCCGAGTCAATTGCAACTACGACCTATAGCACCAGCTGGGTAAGTGATAAAAAATTATAACTTATACATTATTGTCTAACAGGATTCTTTTTCAGGATATTAATAAGTGGAAAAGACAAAAACATACTTTATACATTTTTTAAATTGTATCTTTGTAGATTTTTCTCCATCTGAAGCAGACAGTTTGAATGTTATTTGGCTTTTCTACTTAATTTTAACATTTTCAGAAATTATTATGATTATTACTGAAGAAACTTGTCTTCATTATTACAGTTATGGGTTAGTCCAACTAGTTATACTGTTAGTTCTATGACAGAACAGAATTGATAAAACCATTAATTTATTGACTGTCAAAAATAGTCCTTCATACAATGCTTTGTCATTGTATTTAAAATAAGAATTTCTGAAAATATTAAAATGTCAATGTCTTCAACAATCAGACACAAGTCTTCTGCTGCTGCCAGAAACATCCCAAAAGGATTGGTCCAGAATAATGCTGAGTTAGCAACAAATCGTTTTGTAAATTATTGTGCACAGCTTCTCTAAGTCCACTCCCTATTTTATGGCATCTTTGTCAGTCCTGCGCCGATTGCATCCAGGTTTTATCTAACATCGTCGTCGATCTTCCTGATTGCTGAACCCTTCAAATCCTACCTTCAATGAATATTTTATTTAGAAAAAAAACATTAATTTGTCTGAGATCTTATTTCAAACATAAAGTATGAAATTTTTTCACGAACTTATTTAAAATGCAATCTTAAAACCATCAGGAAACAGGATCTCAGAACAATTATTATAAAGTAGAAGAGAAATCCCGAGATTTAACATCGGAGAATATTCCCTCGACATACCCGGCGCCTACCGTCAAGTCAGTCTTCGTCGTACCAATACTCAGAAATTGGAGAAAATAATATTGTATTTATTTCGTGTGTGTGTATTGAATAAGTATGATGCTGCAGGTCGCATGTAAGCCAGGACAAGAGCACCACGAGAGAATCGCGATCGTGGACCACAGCTTCAGGTACATTGATGACATATAAAAAAATTCTTGTATCCGAGATCATTTGAAGAATCCACCAAAAATTAAATCTAAAAAAGAGACCTTCACCTTTTTAAAGATTGTAAAAATTCCATATCAGTTAATTTTCGAAAGAAAATCATATTTTAATATCGAGCAATTCTTTGTTTACTAAATGAATGTTGTTAATCCTTACAAGTATTTCAGATTGGGTCTCTGATCATTCATATTATCTCGGGTACCCACAAAATAAACGCATTACCTGACATTATTGTTAACATGCTTTCGGCAGCGCAGCAGCGTAGTTTAAATTACATGCGTCTCTCAGTTTTAATGTTGTGTAAGACATATAATTATCAGACTACATTAGTTTATGACTTGTTTATTGTGTTTTTTTAGCAATGGCGTAATTGAAATATTTATTTTACAGAAGAATCCAGGCAAAAACGCTGAAGACTGCAGATTATTTCACATTATTCTTTTCTGTAATTATGTATGAACGCGAAATCGTTCAGAATGGGAATACCTATAGGGACTGGATTTTTTAATATAAAATAGTGGACTGTATGTTTTGGCGTACCTAGTCGGACAAAATGCTTTTCGGTACGTGTATCGAAGAATAAAATAAATGCCACCAACCTTTGATCCCGTTCTCGTACTGAATCCGTAACCTGGAGCTCCAGAGTAGCAGCTGACGACACGGGTACCCGTTTCACTTTGACACAGTAGGAATATCACTCGAAATTAAAAATATGAAGAAAATGAAGAAGATCGAAATATGTCGCGTGCGCACATCAACAGTTCTAGCGAGTTGTGTCGACGGTGGGGCGACGATGACGCGCCGAGAGCACGAGTAACAGGTTGTCAAAATGCGGGTGGAATAGAAATTATTCTCCGACTTTTTGCACCTACTAACATTTTGTCCGATGACTTTTACATTCGACGATAATAATGAACACCGCCCACCGTTAAAATGTAATTTTAAGCAGAATCAATAAATACAAAAAGAGTAAATTAAATGAAAAAGTAAAATGAACTTAATGAATAAATTGTTAAATTAATATAATTTTTTTTATGTTATTCCACACATGGTAAAGGGGATAGCCTGTGAACAGGTCTCTTTAAATGCCCGTATTGCGTTTTCAGAGTGACAGAACGGATGACGCCATCTTTGGACGGGTGAACTTCTGAAACGCGACCTAACTTCCACTGAAGTGGGGGCAAGTTGGGATCGTTAATGAGCACCAATGTATCGATGCGAATGTTCTCTATCGACTTTGTCCATTTACTTCTCTGCTGCAGTGTATGCAAATATTCGCTGTGCCAGCGTTTCCAAAAAGTTTGAATAAAGCGTTGAAGTAATTGCCATCGCGATAAACGATTTATATTAATATCAGTGAAATCACGCTCCGAAAAGGCATTAAGCGGTTCACCTATAAGAAAATGTGCCGGAGTTAACGCATCTAGATCGTTCGGGTCCGAGCTCAACGGACACAGAGGCCGCGAATTCAGCGTGCATTCGATCTGTGTCAATACAGTTGACATTTCCTCGAATGTGAGGATAGTACTACCGACAATTCGAACAAGATGCGACTTTATCGATTTTACTGCCGCCTCTGCAATACCCGTGAAGTGAGGCGCAGCAGGCGGATTAAAATGCCAAGTGATTTTGAATTTAAGTAACGAATGAGTAATAGAAGTAGTTTGAGCATCTATAAACTTGTACAACGCTTTCAATTCAGAATTAGCACCGACAAAATTTTTACCGTTGTCGCTAAAAATGTCAGAACATATGCCTCGACGACTAATAAAACGCCGTAACGCTGCCATAAATGCATCGGTAGATAAGTTTGAGACGAGCTCCACGTGTAACGCACGCGTTGCGAGACACGTGAACACGCAAATGTACGATTTCTCAACTTTAGCTTTACGAATAGTTCCCGATTTAGTCATGATTGGTCCTGCGTAATCAACAGCTACCTTGACGAAAGGTCTAACTTGCTGAACACGAGCTTGAGGTAAATCAGCCATCTTAGGCTCTAAAAGAATAGCACGGTGCCGATAGCACTTCATGCAGAGAAATATCCGTTTTTTTACAACTCGCCTTGCAGAAACAATCCAGTAACTTCTAGCAATAAACGCTAGAGTAGCTTGTAGACCAGAATGCAAGTTGGTTTGATGAAAATAATCAATTAGCAACCTAGTAAATGCACTTTCTGGGGGAAGAACTAACGGATGTTTTTTTCGAAAATCAGCATCCGAGTTCACTAACCGCCCGCCCACCCTGATGAGCCCAAGCTCATCAAGGAATGGACTCAGGCGCTGGAGCCGAGGTGAACAGGGCTTTTTATGCTCCAAATTCTGAACATCAGCTGCGAACCAGAATTTTTGAACGACACCTACCAGGCGTAACGACGTATCCCGAATTTCGGAGACTGTCAAGGGACCAAATGTTCTGGTTTTGGAACGACAGTTCCGAATGAACCGAAGACAATAAGACATCACTTTTGTCAACTTGTGAAACGATGAAAATCGATTCAAGAATGCAGGTTCTTCCTGACATTCTGTCGAATGAGAAGTAATTTTTTGGACGCGACGTTCAGGCACCTTGCTATTTTCAATGTCTATTGACGAAACCGGCCACTTGTCTTCTGGAAGTAGTAACCATGAGGGACCTGACCACCAGAGGTTATGACTCACAATTTGCGAAGGTGACAGGCCACGAGAGGCACAGTCCGCTGGATTGTCTGACGACCGAACATGTCTCCATTTCTCTGGAGAGATAATATTTTGAATCTCAACGACCCTGTTTGCGACATAAGTCGACCAGTTGTGTGGAGCGGCACGTAACCAGCATAGAACGATACTAGAGTCCGTCCAAGCGAACTCATTGCTGATCGCCACTTGAGACTCAAGCGAATGACGAACAAATGCGAACAATGACGAAAGAAGAGATGCTCCACACAACTCCAACCTCGGCACCGAAAGTTTTTTTAAAGGTGCAACTCGGGACTTTGCTGTAAATATGTGAACACTCACCTGTTGATCGGAATGAACTATTCTCAAATAAACAACAGCAGAATAAGCTGTTTCCGAACTGTCAGAAAACCCATGCAGTTGAACATGATGTGGTTTAGTTGGAATGAATCGAGGTATTTGAACTTTGGAAAGTTCCGCGAATTCTGACACGATGCGTAACCACTTCTGCCGAATACTGTCAGGGACCTCCGCATCCCAGTCAACACCAGCTAACCAAAGTTCTTGAATAAGAATCTTGGCAGCGACGATGACTGGACATAAAAAACCGACAGGATCAAAAATGCGTGCAGTTTCAGACAAAATTACACGTTTCGTTACCTTGTCGTGCAGAGGTTTGACGTTGTACGAAAAAACGTCTTTGAGTGGCTGCCAAGTCATGCCTAGGACTTTGACCGAATTATTTTCATCCAGTGAAACAGTAGACGATTCCATATCCTTTACCGAATCAGGCAAACGCTGCAGGAATTCTGGATTATTCGAACACCATTTCCTTAGTTCGAAACCACCCTTTTTGAGTAAATCAAAAAGTTGATTTTGAAGAACGACAGCGGAATCTACCGAACTTGCCCCGCTGATGACGTCATCCATGTAGGTATAACGCCGAATTACCTCAGCAGCTTCAGGGAACTCTGACTGATGATACTCAGCTAACTGCTGGAGAACGCGAATAGCGAGAAATGGGGATGAAGACAACCCATATGTCACAGTTTTTAAACGATAGACCTGCGGCATATCATTGGGGTTGGTTCGCCAGAGAATCAGTTGGTAATTTGAATGTTGGTCAGATACTAAAATTTGACGATACATCTGCCGTATGTCGGCTGTAAAAGCGACTTCGTGAAGACGAAAATTACAAATCAAATCACCTACATCTTTTTGTAGCTTGGGTCCAATAAGTTGAGTATCGTTCAACGAAACACCTTGAGTTGTCACGGCTGACGCGTCAAAGACGACTCTCAACTTAGTCGTTGAGCTTGATGGCCGAAGCACGCCATGATGAGGAATAAAATAATTATTGCCCTCAATTTCACCTGATACAAGTTCCATGTGTCCAGATTTTAAATAATCATCCATGAATTCGAAATATAATTCACGAAACTGCTCGTCACGAGCAAAACGACGCTCCATTGAAACCAAGCGTTTCAATGCAAAACAACGAGACTCTCCTAAAGAGGGTTGATCTTCCCGAAATGGAAGTGAAACGACGAATCTGCCTGACTTCAGTCTCTTGTGCGTTTGAACGAAAATTTCTTCGCACCGCTGATCGTCAGCCGATAAAACTGTTTTTTCTGAAATGGATTCGATCTCCCAGAACTTTCGAATGGATTTGTCAAGACTCTCCTCCCAAGCCGAGACGATAAAAGACGAAATTGGCATATTGTTGCGATCACGAACGAATTTATGATCGACTTTCCCAATGAGAAGCCAACCAAGCGAAGTAGAGATAGCTATGGGAGTACCAATGGGTCCACGAATAGTTTCCCCAACGAATATGTCATCATATTGATCTCCTCCTAAGAGGATTTCTACAGGTGATGGCTCATTAAAATTGGGATCCGCAAGAATTATATGATTCAAATGTGACCATGACTCCGAGTTTAGAGGTTGAGACGGTTTGTTGGAAGTGATGTGGCTTAAGACCAAGGCACGAAACTGGAGCTCTGTCCCTGACCCATGATGTGACTTAATAACACTTGTAATCATGCCTTTCGAACGAGTGGTGAGATCACCAATTCCATGAATAGGAGTACCTTGCTTTTGACGAGGCAGTCCTAAACGTGACACAAGACTGTCAGTAATAAATGAAGCTTCAGAGCCAGGATCGACGAGGGCTCGAGCGCGATGAAATTTGCCGAGGGAGTCGCGAATCATGACTACGGCAGTTGAGAGCAAAACGGTTTTATTTTGTTGAGGTACTTCCGTCGAGCACAACGAAGCGACATTAGCTGAATCATATTTCTCCGAAGGTGTCTCTTGCCTCGGTTCGACCGACTCCTTGATCTCTCTAGCATAATGCAACAATGTATTATGATGTGCAGCACTACAAATCGAGCAACGAATCTTCGAACACGCATCTATGTTATCGTGCATGGGCTTTAAACATCTAAGACATAATTTATTTTCCTTCGCGAAAACAAAGCGATCGTAAGGTTTTTTCCTTTTAAACAAATGACACGATATCAAGGAATGTGATCCTCGACTGCATAATATGCAATTGCTAATCTTAATCGAGTTACCTGAAGTGTTGCCACTAGCTATAAGTGACGAGGCAGATGAAGAACGAGACGCTGGTGCATAGGTATGGTTTGAATTTGAACGAGAGGTTGGTTTTGAGTTTTCCCATGCAATCATTTCTCGATTTAAAAATTCTCGTAGTTCATGAAATTTAGGGATGTGATTGGTAGAAATTGATTTATCGAAATCACGACGAGTATCCGAATCAATTTTTCTGTATAGCATGTAATACAGTAAAAAATCCCATTTATCAATAGGAAATCCCATGGCTTCTAACGCGCCTATATTTTCTAAAAATCCTGTAAGAATTGTTCGAAGCCCAGACGCCGACGGAACAGTGAGATTGGGTAACCTGTATAACGAATCCATATGTTGCATGGCTATCAGACGATCATTTTTATAATTGTATTCTAAAATATTCCATGCCTTCTTGTAATTACTACCTGTTATAGGCAGTCCTTTTAACAATTTACTGGCATCGCCACGAACGTACGAAATTAAATACTGATATTTCGCTACATCTGAGAGACCTTTGTTTTTATCTATAAGGGACAAAAACAAATCACTAAATGAATTCCATTGTTTGTAGTCACCAGAAAATGTAGGTACAGCAAGGCGTGGAAGCTGAACTGCAACACCTTCCGATTTTGATTCAACGGTTTGATTCTGAAGTTGTAGCGATTTCGAATGCTCATCTAATTCAAATTTAATCGATAATATCTCGCGAATTAAATCACCCCATGCTAATCGAATATCCCTGTGCCCATCCAGACACTGTGATTTTTTATCTTCAAGTTCTAACTTCTCAATCGCAGTCTGAACGTTTTCAAATTGGTCTTCTAAACGGTTTAGACTGTGGCACGAAACCATAAATTTACGATAGGCATCGTGGTTAGTACTTGCTTCCATGCCGAGCTGAACTATTATATCTAGCTCCCTTTCTAAGCAATTCCTTCTATGAACTAATGCTATAAACTCAACATTTGATTCAGTCATTGTAAAATCAAAAATAAACGAAAAAAATTAGCAACTTTGCTTTTGCACTACTGTGCACCTTGCAGGTACGAAAATATTATACTAACACTTCCCGAAATAAAACGAAATTTCGATTTGAAATAATAAAATAAATCGTAGTCGGATCGTAGTCGTGAGGTGTAAAAAGGATATTTCGATGAACAATAGAACGCACGGTATCTATCCGAAATAACAAAAACGAGTAATCAAATTATATTAAACGAACGAATATATGTGTACAAATTAAAATGAAATAGTCACAACAGTAATCAACCGAATATTGACACTAGTTTTGAACAATTTTCAATTATTTTAGGTATGAGTACGAATAGAATCCCTCCACGAATTTGAAGTTATTCACTGATATTAATATTACGAATACGAATGTTGCAAATTAGTTAATATTATGCAATGTACGCAGCAGAAAATAATGTTATGAACGAAACGAACGAATTAGGAACCTACCTACGAATAAAGAATTGTCAATTTGAAATGGTTTGAACGAAAAATTAATGGTAATTGAGTGGTGGAAGAAATGGCTATTTACTTTATAATGGGAATTAGAAAACGAATACGATGTATCGGGCGAGATGGACCAAAATGAACGCGAAATCGTTCAGAATGGGAATACCTATAGGGACTGGATTTTTTAATATAAAATAGTGGACTGTATGTTTTGGCGTACCTAGTCGGACAAAATGCTTTTCGGTACGTGTATCGAAGAATAAAATAAATGCCACCAACCTTTGATCCCGTTCTCGTACTGAATCCGTAACCTGGAGCTCCAGAGTAGCAGCTGACGACACGGGTACCCGTTTCACTTTGACACAGTAGGAATATCACTCGAAATTAAAAATATGAAGAAAATGAAGAAGATCGAAATATGTCGCGTGCGCACATCAACAGTTCTAGCGAGTTGTGTCGACGGTGGGGCGACGATGACGCGCCGAGAGCACGAGTAACAGGTTGTCAAAATGCGGGTGGAATAGAAATTATTCTCCGACTTTTTGCACCTACTAACATTTTGTCCGATGACTTTTACATTCGACGATAATAATGAACAATGTACTTTAAAAAACGATTTTTTAGCTGTTCTAATTATATGCAGAATTACTTCAAGCTGGAGAATTTTAATTTATATTGTACTTAGGACTTTTTCTGCTGCTATTTAGTGATCGAATCTCTATTTGGAATCATCCTTAATCTATATTTGCATGTCTTTCCAGTGACTGCTGTGAAGTTCCAGTTTCATCCGGCGTATCATTAAATTTACCTTCAAATTGTTTTATTTCAGGGTAACATCCATGTTGGATACATTATACTCAAATGTATTGTTAAATTTATTATAAAGTCAGAGTCAACCAGCAGCATACATATCGTCAAGACAGGGCGTCAACGTAATGGGCGCGGGGCAGCATTTTAAAATATGACACCCTCTCGCTACCGTGCCGCCATTACCGATCTATTCATTGCGTGCGACGTATGTACGCTGCTTTCGGACCCTTCATCAGTTTTAAAATATTGTTTCGATATTTTCCACATCCATCTTCTACAAGCATTCAGTGGGTATATCATTGATGCTTGTATCATACAAGCACTTTGCGGCCTCCACAATTTTGTAATTTTATAATGTCCGAGGTATTTGCGTAACTTTTGCAGTAAATGCGTAAATTATTACTAGCGTGTTTTCGTGGGAGTTTATTGCGTTACAAGTAATATGGGGCGTAATAAAACTAGCAAAGCAGTCTTGTTTTGGAATCAGAATACAGAAGGACAAAATGAAAGATAAAATTAAATGTTATTTAAGTTCTAAATAAAATTAAGCAGTTATTTTCACAGGAAACTTGGACGAGTTTTGCTTCATAGAAATCGTTTACGACCTAAAGCATTAGAAGCATATTAGTATTTAAATTCAGCAAGTTTTATGTTTTTAGAAAGTTCACGTTTTTGATATAAGTCTTAGTATCTTTTCCCTACATAATCGGGTCTTCATGAGGCCGTGCTCCATATCTGCTGATTTATGTACCTTCGGTCAGCTTCTGACAAAAGCTCACAGTTAGCTCTTTCTTAAATGGTTCACTACGTCGCATCGTTTCTCGTCATTTCCGCTTCCTTGGAGCATTGGCCTAGCAATCATGCTTTCAAGGGACCTAGATGAGACCGACTTGACCAAAAACAGTTTTTTAATTAAGTACTTTGTTGTCGACTAGGCACCAGCCTCTGCTTGTTGCCCAGTTACAATTATTTGGACTTCCACTTCAACTATTTGGAATTGAATCTTTAAGGCGCAAAATGATGTATGTGTTTAGACTAGAAAGTTTCGAAGATCAGCGTAAGATTTTGTTTGCACTGCGTCATGCATGGACATTTCTTTCGTATTTATTTTCATGTATGCATCTCCAAAGACAGAAGGAAATGTTTCCAATGATGAATGAAATATGTTCCAGGCATCTATTGTTATTTTCTGAGAGAGTTATGCATTTTTTATACAAAATGCTTAAATACTTTGGCACTGAGCCAGCGTCAATGAATATTCATTGAATTCAATGCAGTTATTTCTCGCTTCTAGGCTTTTGCATTTAAGACGTTTCCAATGTTACAAGGAGCTTTTCGGAAAGTCGAAAATCACCTTTTTCTACATCGCGTCCTCCATGTGTATTTTCATTTATTTCCATTACGTATTTTCCACATTTGTGGAAAATACGTAATCATTGCAACAATATTTATATACAACGGAATAGATTCTCAGATGACATCACTTACAAGCATCGTAATACTTTTATATGCTTGTTATTTTTTCTTTCTACACAGTGCATAGAGATCTAGACTGCTTGCAAGACTGGTGGAGAACTTTCATGAATGGAGTTACAAGATTTTCATATAATTTGTAGATTCGGAGGACTGTTGTAATATTTTTTTTCTGTACTGCATCGTGTGTGTTCTGTTCTGAATAAAGCGTAAGGACCTGGCTGATATCAAGACTGAAGGATATTTTTCATGGATGGAGCTACTAAGATACTCTTCTGATTGATTTTTTTTTACTTATCCTGTAGTCTGCATTATACAGTTGCCTTAGATAGAAGTTCCAAGATTTTAATGAGTTACAAAGGAGATACCTACTCATTGTTTTCGTGCATATTCTAAAAGAAGATCATTATAATATTTCTTATGCATTGCGTCATGCCTGTACTTCTCTGCATAATGCATAGAGCCTTGCTTTGGTGACTAACCTTAAATGAAAGGTGATTCTTATTGTTTTCTTGTAGATTCTGAAAAACCATTGAAAGTTTGATCTGCATAGCGTCATGCATGTACTTTTCTCCATAATGCGTAATGTAATAAAAGTCCATGATACAGAAAGTTTAAGAATCACATTTAAAACACGGCTTTGTAAGAAAGCCTATCATAAAATAGTCAATAATGAGAATGACAAATTGGATCTTGTTAATGTTGCTTCAGCTTCGCACAAACTTTTTAAATTGTACTTAGATTTTGAAAATTTTGTTCCTGGAAGTTTGTTGCGCCGTTTCTTCACAGTGCTAACTAGGAAGCGGTAGTCGATAAAGAAATTAGGTGTATAAGGATTTAGACTTCGGAGGATTCTTCAGCATTGCATTATTATCAAATCAGACCAACAAGCTGTTGACAAGGTATGTCCTACTGCTGGGCAGATACTGTCGCAACGAGACTGGCCCATATTCACAGATGAGACTAGTGTGATTTGATGCACTTAAATATACATAAACTTTGATGTAACGAAAAGACTTAAGCTTAAGCATTTCTTGATTCCCATCTAGCCCTGAAAGAAGATCATCGTAATATTCCTTATGTTTAGCGTAATGCATGTTTTTCTGCATAATATTTAGATGCTGCTATGGAAGAGACTGAGGTAGAGACGAAGGTGATTTTCATTATGTTTTATTGCAGATTCTGAAGATCGTCGTAATTTTCTTTCCTGCATAATACGTAGGTGTGCTTTTGACATTGAACGAGATTATCTACTTCATCATTATCACATCAACCCTGCTGGACATAGGGCTTCCCCAATTAACACCACCACCCCGGTTCACGAGAATGTCTATGTCTACGGATGGAATAAATAGAAGTTGCAATGGCTTTTGTTGTAGATTTCAAAGATTCGTCGATTGACTCTGCATTGCGTCATGCTACTTTTCTGCATAATGCGTTAATATCTTAATGCTTTGCCACATGCACATTTATATACTAATCTATTTGATAGTTTCAATGTAATTTGTTTTCATCTGGACCAGAGAATTTCCACCAGTATGTACCACAAGCATATTGTCATTGTTTTTTCTTCTTCTAGGTTCTGAAGATCGTACGGAAGTATCTTCTGCATTGCGTTATTATCAAATCAGATCATCAGGCTATTTAGGTTAGTCCCACTGTTGGGCAGAAGCCTAGCCTTGCAACGAGAGTGTGTAGTCGACAGACGAGATCAGAGCGAATTGATGCACTTAGTTATGCATGTTATTTTTTGTTTTGGATAATGTGATTGATCATATAAAATTGTTTAGCGGAAGCGTAAATTTAGTGCTCCCATCTAGCTGACTCTAAAATAGATAAAAAAAACACCGAAGAACCTTCCTTGTCACTGATTACATGTATTTTTTTTGTGTCGTTTTTGAAGTACACAAGAACGTCGAACGGTTTTTTTGCATTGCGTTATGCACGTGTAACCAGGCTGCTTCACAGGCCGGTGGAAAGTTTGATGGGCGTCACTGGAATAATTCCGCGAGTGATTAGTGAAATTAGTTAAAAGAATCTTTTATTGTACTTTGGTATAGGTACTGAAGATTACAATTGAAACAATGCATTTAGTGCGTAAATATATTGTGAGCATATTGCGTAAAAAAAAAATGCGTAGAGTAATATTGTTGTAAGACGTGCGTGCTAAACATATTTTTACTACAGCCATCTGTTATTCGCCAACAGCTAGAGACAACACAGTCGTCAGCATGGGGATGAAAATCAACCCAGCGCATGGCACTATCATCCACGTTTCTTCGGGACAACAGACAAAGTAAGCTAATTTTATTTATTGTATTTTCAAAGACATTTGGATTGAGTACGGGCAGACAGACAACCTGATGTAAGGTGACCACTGTTGTCTATTTACCTGTAGCATTTGGATTCCTGCCAGTGCGTTGAGACCCTGACGTTGGAATGCCTCGTGTCTAGTTTTTTTGCCTTACAAACTGAAACTTGGTTCGACAGTAGAAATATTTAACAAATTTAAAATATGTCGTATCGAGTCTTAAAATCTTACCATCGGTGAAATATTAAAATATCTCCATACAGAACTCTCTGAAAATATAGTATCAAAAAATATTCCATACATTTAATTTTTTAGTTTCCAATTCTGTCGGTCCGGCGCATAACTCGAATACTATTGGACCGATTGATCTGAAATTTGGAACATATGACCAGCAATTATGGAGATTCCGGGACAAAAATATTTTCCCAGATGTTAAAAAAGAATGATTGACGGAACCCGCATATAGTGTACGACGTACATTTGGTTAACCTTTTTAATGGTTTTGCGTTTAAGCAAAATTTAAGAACTCCAGGCTCATCAATTAATCATAATCATCATGTCCTCTTTTAGCGTGTCGGCGTCCGGAGTCAGCCAAGACGGTACAGGAATGTACATACGACAGATAGACAGAAACGCGATACAAATACAAACTAGCAAAGACAGCCAGAAGCAAGAACTTACTGCGAACAAAATGCAAACCTCGGCACAAAACGTGCAAATGATAACCGTGCCGCAAGGCATGACTGTGCTGCAGAATCCGCTCAACATTAGCCAAATGCCGACTATGATCGGACAGCCAAACAGTCAAGTTTATATGATACCAACCAATCATCCGAACTTGGTTCAAAATGCGTTACCTCCAGGCCTGCTCGGGCAGCAAATGTTACAGCCAGGACAAAACGTGACAGTAATGCAGCAAAACCAGCTGGGAATGCCAGGAGGAGTGCAATACAATGTTCCGTTGATGCAAATGAATATGCAAGCGAACTCGCAATACTTACCAGCTGGAATAAATCTCAATACACAGCTGTCCGCTCAACAACTTACTGCTATTGCTAACCAGCAACTAAACAATCCCAACCTGGGAACAATACCAATAGTTCAGGCTCCTCCAACGGCTTCAGCAATGACTAACGCACCTCAAACTATACCTATAACTCAACCACCGCCTGCGCAGCAAATAGTTCCACAGAACTTCATACCACCAACCTCCCAATACACTGGCATGGCTCCACAGTATATGATGCAGACCAACTCCGCAACAATGTCTGTCCCGACCAACAATCCCAGTGTGCAGTACAATATCTCGAATACTCAGACGACAAATCCTGCAGCTAATAACACCACTGGACAGTCAAATACATCTACTGAAACTGACACGACAAATGGAACGAATAACCAAGCTAATTATATCACATCGTCATCACAAGACAATGGATATTCAATGTCGAGTACGAGTAACGTTCAGAATGCTGGACAACAGAGTTTTGCGTCGGATGGGACGACACCGCAGTCAGGTTTCACAGCGAACCCGAATCAATCTGCAACTCAAACCAACTACGCAAATAACGGCAGCAACCAGAATCAAACGTACGCACAATCGACGCCAACGCAGCCGCCGGCAGCTTACAACCCAACCAATGGTTCGAGTCAGTCGACCAATCAGAATTACGGATCGGCATCGACACCCAGTTCCCAGAACTCAACGCAGACGAATTTCTCGCCATCGACGACTCCAGCGCCGAACCAGACATACCCAGCATCAAATCTTCCGAGTATGCCGAATTTGGCATACCCACCTAATCAGAACCCACAGAATCCGTACCCGAATGCTACTGGTCAGAATTTGGCAGCTTACGCAAATAATCAATACCAGTACACAAGTAGACCTTGGTTCCGACCGCGGTACAGCTCTCCTCAAGGCTCCCCGTACAGTCAAGGGGCGGTGCCTCCCCCCAACGGACCTCCCATGCCAGTTCCTCCGCCCTCAGGCAACTATAACTACTGGCAAGACAGTTGAGACATGGACTATATTGAGAATGCTTTCTCGCAGTGATCAATAGAATCTTGTGATTTTCATTCATGTACGAGTGAAAGTTCCGAGTGTCATAGCTTTAGTTAGCAAATAAGTTAGAATTACAAAGACTGCTTTGTCTGATATATTTGTATAGATTTACTTTTATAGAGTGTAAAGAGAAATCTATTAAGATGACTTATATATACATACATATAGGAATAAATTTTGCGTATTTCATATACGGGGAATTCTTATTACCTTACATCCCGCCTTCGCCACTACCCAGTTTCAGTTTTTATCATACAATCTTGAAACGACTTGCATTATTTTTTTATTATCGGAACGATTTCGAAACTAGTAAATGCTGATGTATCAAAGAATGCTTGGAATGCAACAGCCGCCGGGTCGACCCTAAGGGGTGACACCATAGCATTTTCTTCCGATGCGAAACATTCTGGCATTTTTTATGTACGCTTTCGCTACGAAAAACACAAGTAGTAGACTTGTCTGGTAAAACGGAATACCCGAGCATGGCGACTACCCTCGAAAAACATACCTAGCTTATGTTAGGATATTTGAAGAAGTTCGATTAATTTTGCTATATGTTGATAATGTGTGCCTTCAGAATCGGGCCCAATATTTATTTAATAGTTTAATGGGCTCGATTCTGAAGGCACAACCTTAAAATTTGACAACACTAAAACTGTTGCTATCCTTGTCACACAGTATTATGAAGATAAAGACGAAACCAATTTTAGCGCTGTCAAATTTTAACGTTGTGCTTCAGAATCGAGCCCGTACACACAAATATACAAAGAACAACAAAAAGAAAAGAAAATTATACAAAAGACAGGCTTATTTCCAAAGAAATTTCTTCCAGCTAACCTGTAATGTCAATAAGTTTCATTAACAGTTCTATCACATTCAAAAGTTATTAAAACTATAGGTACCTATTTCTTTTTAAACAGTCTACTGTCATCCATGACACTGAAACTTGACAATAGAACTTTACCATCATTCGATACAAAGCACAAGTGAATCTTGAAAAGAATCTGTAGTAAGACCATATCATGAACACTGAGAACCGCTACCCTGTAACAGCTTCCCTCTTCATGCTTAGAGAGATAAAACGTCGTCAAGAGCAGGTAAAGCGAGGGTACCAGCTTCTGAAACGGAAGGCCGAAGCTCTTCGTTTTAAAGGGAGGCAGGCTGCTTCGGAGCTGGCGGCCATACAGGCGACCCTAGGTCACACACTCAGAGAGGCTTACATTTCGTTGGCAGCTGTTAAGTTTGCTAATGGAGAAAGCAATGCGATGGTGCTGGAGAATATTGGTGAGGTAATTTGTTTCGAAATTGAAAGTGCGTGTAAATTTGTCTTGAAATAATATCTTTTTAACAAATTTTGCGAAGTACATACATTGAGTTTTCTATTTCTTCAAAAGTAGGTATAATTTTTCCCAGTTTCCATAATTTGATCCTATCGATAATGAAAAGGCGCCACATTGGAATCTTCACTGAAATAAAGTTTTGGGTTTTTAACAAAAAAAAATAGTAATACCAACCTACATATCTTGTAAGAAGTATTTTCATGAAACTTGAAAAAAAATTATAATATGTCACCCAGTCTTTCTTTTTTTCAAGATAGAATTAATTTATTGAAATTAATCAAAACTCACGTTTACTAGATAAGGTTCAAAGCATATCTAGAATTTTTTGAGTCAAAAGTGTTAAATTGAAGATAAAGTGAAATGAAATCAAGATGTGAGATTAGGCCAGTTGAAGAAATCTAAGGCAGCATAAGGTAGTTAACTACCCTTAGCAATTTCGGTAACGTAAACTTATCGCCTTTCTCCTAGCGGTACTAAATCCTCAAAACTTTCCATTCCAAGGCCCAGGTCCGAGTCCAGCGTATACCTGAAAACGTCTCTGGAGTGGCGATTGTATCTCTCCAAGCAATAGAGGACCCTTCGGTCAGTGACTCGCTCCAGTACGCGGGGCTCGCGGCGGGGGGGCACCGCACCAGCGAGGCTAAGAAGGCCTTCCGAGATGCCATCCTCACACTCGTCAAGTTCGCCTCCTTGAGGAATACCTGCATACTATTGGATGCGGCGATTAAATCTACTCTTAGGCTGGTATTTCCTTGGCATTCATATAGTTTTGTCCTCTGAAACTATTCCTTATAGACCGACTCGTTTAAATCTGTTACAAGCCTGTTTAACAGACAATGTAGGCACATGCCCAAGAACTGTAGATATTTGATTTGAGGATATTAGTAGCTTAATATTAGAATACAGGCATACGATGTCCAACATGTGTGGGACGCCCCCTAGCTAGATGTAGCGTAAGGCGGCTGGCAGTGACTGGATGAGAAGAACCGAGGATCGGGTTCAGTGGCGTGCCTTGGGAGAGTCCTATGTCCAGCAGTGGACTCTTTCAGGCTGATGATGATGATGTCCAACAATAGACGATGGCACGTTGATGATGAAGACGATGAACTCAGGCCACTGACGGGCAGCAACGTTGGCGGTGCCGAACGAAATATACCTATTACATTATCTTTGCTATTACCCATGTAGTATAATTTAGGAGTTCGTCCATCAGTTCTAGGATCGATAGAACATGATAAAAAAAACTTCGGAATTCAAAGAAGTATATAATAGATAGGTACTGCAGCATATCCATCCACAGGCTCCGGTTTTGTTGAAACATTCCTACTTACCTAGGTACCATTACTTTTCAGGAAAGTAAATGGAATTCAGAAAGTGATCATGCCCAAGTTGCAGAACACTGAAAGTTATATACTCATGGAGATGGATGAGAGGGTAAAATACACTTTATTAAAAAAAAAGTGACCAAATAGGCGCACAGGTTCCAGATAGAAGACCAAGGTGTCGTAAGCATTTCGGTCGGTCGTCGGTCTGTGACATATTCTGAGAAGGAGTAGGTAGGACCGCGTATCGGTAGCCACAGCGTGAAGCATCCCCATGACAAATGAACCTATAACTTTAAAAGCAGAAGTCCTAATGCTATGTCGTGTCTATCCTATGCCCAACAAGTGGAGGAGATCCATTAAACCAAATTAGTTGATACGTGTCCGGTGCGAAGGTCCGTAAATGATATTTAGGTCCTTTATAAATTCTTTTCTTTATTCATTGAGAAGAAATATAGGTATAGGTGCATTTTCAAATGCGTAGGAACGGGAAGATTTCCACCGACTGAAAATGGTGAAGGCGAAGAAGATTCGACACAAATCACTGGCAAACTTACGCCTGGAAATTGCGAACTATAAGGATAAAATGGTGGATAAGGAAACCAACGGTAACTATAATATGTGGTAACTATTTTTAAAACTTCTTTTCCGTCAATGTCTAAGATTTCTCGTCTGAATAGCGATGCAGAGGTACGAGTAGCTTATGATTGACATCAATAGTGGTGTTAGCGGCAGAGCAATCAAAATACCTAATACCAACTATCTCTATGTACTACTAGATAGAGCATTCCAAACAATCGTTCTGTTCTAGTAGTACATAGAAATCATTGCCTAATACCTATATAAAATCCGCTCGGGGCGGATTGTCAGTTGCTATCGCTCGTTAGAACGAAAAGCTGTTGCATGTGCATCAAATACATAAGAAAGCATAGTATTTAAGAAACAGAGAGGACCATCCGCTGCGAATCGTCCTCTAGATGTGCCCAGAGCCTTATTATCCTATTTTGAAAAACTATGTTCTCCTTTTCAATAAGAAGCTGTGGTGATGGTAGCCTAGTTTAGACTACGCTCTGTCCACTTTGGTGAGTTAGAAGGTATACGCGTATACTGCCCACTGCAGTCGGCCATATTGGCTGTTGATTTCCACATCGTTCGCAGACGCGCAGGCCGCCCGAATTCGTTCCCTGGAGTGTCTGACGAGCATCCTGCACCCGACGTCTCCCTTCTCCACGACCACAGATTTATCAGGAGACTTCAATAAGCCAGCATGCTTGCCTCACAACTGGGATGACGACGATTTACTATTTTAGAACTATTTATTTATCCAGTACATACTGCCTACTTTCAAAATTATATTTTTATTACTATTATCCGTGAATTATGTACAAAGCGTAAAATTCTATTACGAGTATTGTGTGTTGTGTTATCTTTATTGATAAAATAAAACAATTGTTACCACACCTGACTTTATTATATATGGAATATTCGCTATAGAAAATGGTCAAAGTTATTTTAATAAGATTCTAACCACGATAGGTAACATTTCGCAGTTGTAAGTGTCATTATGAAACAAAGCTAAATTTACGCAGGTAGTCGTGAGTAATACGAAATAATTTCTACAGAACCCAGCCGTCGTCCAATCTTTCCTCCATTGGCCTTGTGAAGTACTGACAACGTCTGAACTTCTCCAATATTTCTCTCTACACAGGAAAACGATTAGTTGGTATTTACTATGAACACATACAAAAAATAATGATGGGAAAATATACATATTTTTCGGTAAACTATACCGTTCGTGAGGAAACATGCACAAAGAAATTCCAAACTATAGTCGATCAATGCGTACTGAGCCTCCACTATGGCCCGAGCACCCCTTATTCTGTCCAACAGTGGGACGTCTGTTCTGAATCACAGTATATTACACACTATTTTTCAGTTGGCTCAAGCTACGTTGATCATAGTTTTGTTTACGAAGTGCAAATGAGGTTTGTAATTGTCTGAAGTTATAATTAACATAACACGATATTGAGGTATATACGTACAGGTCCAGTTTTCTTCACAGTCTCACTGTAGAAAGTGACTGCACTAGATCCGGTGCCATAGAGAGGATATTTCAGGTGCACCTGGTAAGGACAAGAATTATCATCAGCCAAAATAAGTCCGCTTCTGAACATAAGCCTCCCCAAAAGAATGTCACTTTTGGTGGACTGGTCATTGGGGACACCCACGAGAAGATTGGGGGTGGCCCTAATTCTATGCCGGGATGCACACAAGAATATTTTCCAACATCATTTCTTTAATGTAGATCTTTAGGGACTGAGTTAAGTATAGGTACCACTCCGAGTCCAAAACACGTGGTCTATAATCTTTTTTGCCACTTCCGACCGTGGCTATATGGCGATCCAATGAGTTTGGTCACTATGGTTTTCTGTATCTCATTCCGGGGCTTAATGTTACACCATACTTACTTCGTCGTTGACGGTTAGGGAAGGGACTGAGTGATGAAAAAAGCGACACAGCACTGCTGATGGTAAGTTCTGTAATGAAGATCGCGTACCGGTAAGCAAGGCGTGTGACGAAAGACGCCCAGGGTCCAGCCTCGGAGTTGAGGTCCGGGGTGGAGGTTTGAAGGGCCTGTCCTAATTATCATGGTAAGGGAACGTACCCAAACTACGTGACTCGTTTGGGGGGGGGGGGGGGGTCTTGAAAATACCACGCTTGGTCACAGGGGTGGGGGGTTTGGTTTTCGTCACGTAGTCAATTTCCTATAGGGAAATCTCACGCTTTTTCGAGCTATATTCAAATATGGCGCGCAGTTTTTAGCGCTTTTTAAACTCACACGTGGCAACACGAACATCAGCTGATTGAAAACCGATTTTTTTTTCTTCTTGATAATATTTTTTTCACATGTAATTATACGAATGCATGCACTTTTGACGTCACGCGGCAAGCGCCGTATTAACAAAGACAAATATGAGCAATTTTTTTTGCTTTTAACTTCTGTTTGCATAAATTGGTTTAAAACCACATTTATGCATTACTACGTGAAAAAGGGTCTTGGCATATACTACGGGTGGTCACCGAGAGGGTAGGAGGGGGGTAAAATTTTTTTTTAAAATGTGTCACGTAGTTTGGGTACGTTTCCCTAACCTGTTACGTCGCTAACATCCGCTGTAACGTTTAATTTTTTCATGCAATAATAAATGTAAGGTTAAACGTAATGTAAGTAGTACATTTGCATCGGCGGAAACCTCCAGGTTGCGCGGCTCGAAGTCTTCCTTCACGTAGTTAGCATCGTACTCGGAGCAATACTCTGTGACCGGCTGTGACGTGGCCATCTCTTCGATCATCTCGTCAAGCATTTGTTCCCAGAAGAAGTCGGTAAGCATCTTCTTGCGTATGCCTGTTTTGTGATTAACAATGGATAAAGAGTAGATTCTCAAGAACGATCCTCAAGTTTGCACAATCTGTAATGGATCTTGATTAGGACCGCCCGTTGTTATATATGTTTTTTACGACCAGGAGTGACAAACGGTCAGACAACCTGCCTGATGGTAAGCGGTCACCCTGCAGCATTTGAATAACAGTCTAAAGGCTACAATAGTGCGGTGCCACCCTGATCATTATGTTAGAATACCCTACAAACACAATCTAGCTCTGCCGT
The DNA here is from genome assembly GCA_947086405.1 of Esperia sulphurella. Classification (NCBI taxonomy): domain Eukaryota; kingdom Metazoa; phylum Arthropoda; class Insecta; order Lepidoptera; family Oecophoridae; genus Esperia; species Esperia sulphurella. The sequence continues at coordinate 11,572,281 of OX352272.1, forward strand.
TTGGCGGCAGAATTAGGGTGGTGAACATTCAAACGGATCCTGTACTAGAACTGCAGGGAAGAGTTAAGGTTGTGCAAATTTGAAGATGGTTAACTTAAATAAGTTTAACAGAGCATCCTTACCCACCTCGTTGGCAGGTCATTTTATTTATAACTATAGCTGTGCCCGCGGCTCAGCTCGCGTGGACTACGGAATCCGCTTTCCTTCCCACTTCCGCTCCCACTCCCATGCCCACGCCCACTCCCACTACAGCTCCAAATGTAGCCCAAACTCATCGCAATCTGAATAGTACCGAATGTTATAATTATATTTCTTTGTTATATTGCATAGTAACCTTACCTACTACTGTATTTGAAAACTAAAAATGTCTATAACTTCTGATTCAGTAAACCGATTGCGATGAAATAAAGCATATATTTCAAAGTCCTAGGTTTCTGTGAAAATTCCATCACAATCGGTTTAGTCGTTTTTAAGTGATGCGTGCACAAACAGACAAACTCATAAACAGACAAAAATTCCAAAAAATATTGAAATGTATTCTATTACTTATCCTTAGACCCCATTTTTTTGTAAATATCTTAAATGTACACGCAATGTTTACGTTTTAAACTATTACCTTCTTTAGCATGTTTAGATATTTTAGGCTCTTTGTAACAATCTCGCATTTCACTGCCTAGCTTAGGAACCTTTCGCCCATCTTGTAGGATCCACGAACGACTGAAGTTTTTCCCCTTCCCGTACACTGAGGGCTCCGGTGGCGCTTTCGGGTAGAGCTTAATACGTTCGAGTGGTCTGATTTTCAATTCTGTTTCTTCTCCTAAAGGCTCGGGAATATCAGCTTGAACCTCTTCATCACTTGTAGTCGGTTGCATCAGTTGATCCATTTTTCCGCAAAAATAATGTTAGCAAAACAAATATTCGTTACTTAATCGTTACCATGGCAGTAAACTCACTCAGACTTTCTGTACTTAACCAGACACTTAAACGGACTACGGTGCCCGAGTCGTACAACTAATAAAAAAAATATTTGTATCAGTCAGCTGTCATATGTGTCATATTTGGACATACTCTATCTAATTTGTGTGTCATATCAAAAACATTCGAAAATGGCTGATACCTGTTTGGTAAAAACTCAAGATATGCCCCCTCCGGGGGGCTACAAACCAATTCCATTTAAAAGAGTTCCAGCAAAACAATTTTTCAGCGGTAAGCTCATATTATTTTTATAGTTAGCTCTTTTTCAACTTGTTATGTAACTGTTTGTAGGTTATGTTTTGTCGTATATTATTTGCATTTTTACACTATTTTTGTAAATAATCGTAGCATTTCTTTTGTGCCTTCTTTTATATACACTGGCCGCTGGGGTTAATGTGTTCGTTTTTACTGAAAGAAATTCTTGGCAGAGCCATACTTATCTAAAACATTTTTAATTTCAGGGTACGCTATGTTTGCTGCCTACCTCGGCATAACCGCTGGTGGCCTTTACCTTTACAACCTAACGTACAAGAAGATTGTGAAGCATGAGATCGAGATGCGATCGAGTAAGATGGCGATTTACCCAATGCTGTTGGCGGAGCGAGACAGGGAATACTTGAAACAGCTCCGTAGGAACCGCGATGCGGAGGCTCATCTGATGCGTGACGTGCCTGGCTGGGAGGTGAGACATACTCAGATCTACATATCAAACAACTATTAATCAATTGGTGACTTCTTGCAAAAACTGATGATATACATCCTGCAATTGGGTAAAGGCTTACCACCACATTAAGGACATAGTCAAGTCTGTAAATCTTATCGTAGTCCTCTTCCTTATCTTGTAACTTATTGAAGCTTCTTTTCAATGAGAGCTTTTGTGAGGCATACAGGTGCCTCATGCATAAATCATAATCATATGGCGACGACCTCCGTGGCGGAACGGGTAGCTCTCGGACTGCCACGCCGGAGGTTGCGGGTTCGAATCCCGTAAATGTTCGTATGATGAATATGAATGTTTGTACCCAAGTCTTGGATGTTTATATATTTATTTAAGTATGTGTATCCGTTATCTAGTAACCATACCACAGGCTCTGCCTAGTTTGGGAATGGATAATTGGTGTGAATGTCTGAGATACATATTTTTTTTATTTTATTTATATACTGGAATTCTCGGTGCTTAACATTTGACTTTGGTCAACCAGACTAAAAACCGAATTACTGCTTCTACAGGTGTACTTATATAATTAAACTATCAAACCTCTTCAGTTAAAACTGTCTACTTAGACCAGTTACACACCAAATGATAAGAGAAGCTTAGGTATAATATAAATTCTTCAAGACTAAACTGTCTATTTCTACTCTCTGTCCAATCATTCCCGCACTGAGAATGCTGGTGTTTGGTCATGATTCTCTTTCTGGGATACTCAAACTGGGACATATTTAAAAAACTATTGGACTAATTGAGCTAAGCTTTGGAATCAATATTTTATAAGAAAATTTTAATTATGAATAAAACATTGACAGATCAAACATTGCATAGAAATTGTGTATGAAATTTACTTTTTGCTGGTTATTTTTACTGTCCTATGCTCTATTTCCTTGCATCTGTACAAGAAACTAATAATTTTCCACAGGTGGGAACCTACTATGGAGAGAGAGTGTACAAGAATGTCCCAGCCGATACATTGGTGGAGCCAATTTTCCATGAATACTATGCCCATACTGACCCCAAGGCCTGGTACAAAAGGGCTTACATCAAGCTGTATTCTTAAATGCTTTATTACAGCAGTGATTCTCATGATATTATAACTGGGAGCAGTCAAGCTCTGGAAGATAGAGATAATGCATCAAAATGTTATTTGATTTCCATTCGTATGATTTTACCAATTGATGAGGGAATGAAGCTATAAAAATATGTGCATTTCATAACTGCTTATTTAATAAATCCTAGTATAATATCAGAAGTATAACTGCTTGGTTGGAATTGGAAGTTAGCAGGTTGTTAGTATGTGAACTCTTTCAGAAAGTGAAATAGACTTGTTTCTGTGAAATTGATCCATTTTTGCATTGCCTTTTTTTAAGGCAAAGTTAATTTATTGTAGTTATCGAGAATAAATAAAAACATGCACTAAATTTCTATAGAATTTTCAATTGAATCATTGGGTTACTTGGGTTTAGAAATAAAGTAGAATGTTGTTCATAAATGAAACATTTATTGTTTTTAGGAAAATATAAAAATGGAAACTATTTAATTGACTAAGGTATCACAAACCCATAAACTAAATCGTAAGTCCAACAAAAAATTGGCCATATTTATTTCATCTGAACTGCCAAATACTTCTGAACTGTTTAAAACATAGTTATACACAATAATTTCAATTTATATACACATTTTCACAATAATTTTAAATGCCAATTAATATAAGCCTATATATATATTCCTTTAGCAATCCATAGGTTACTACTCCATAAATAGTCATTGTTTAAATTAGGATAGTAACATACTTCAAACAATAGTTCGTTAACATTTTACAAAGTCATGCAATCGAGAGAACTGGATTAAACAGTAACTAATAAATGAAACTCATTATATATTTAAATAATTTAAAAATTAACATTTAGAAAGACAAGCTTTTTAGGAGAATAAACTTTCCCGAGTTTCATTGATACTAAAGATATTTCAAATCTCATTGGAATTTTTTAAAACGGACGGGTCCTAACTTTTATAAATGACTATAATTAGGGATTGGAATTAGGTAGTGTATGTACTTGTAAGGAAAATAATGGTGCGGTATTTTTAATTTGTTTTAATTAAAATACTGGGACTTAGATCAGTCGTAATAATTATATGTCTAAACCATTTTTTAAGTCCAGATTGTTGAAAATGTTCGAAGTCCAAAAAAATTGTTTATTCCTCAGTGCCCCCCTTTTCTCCACCTCAACCAGGGTGATGCGTGTTTTTACGCTTCAACTTTCTATAATAATAATATTTCGTCGCAAGTACATAAATTACACTACCTAATTTCGATTTCTGTTATAATTCTTCTACCACAGAAACCCTATCAAGATAGAATGGTGAAGTAGGCGCGACACGCGTGCCAACGATCTGCAATATATTGCAAAAACTATCAAACGCTTCAAGAGTCAAGGTCAGGTAAACATCAACAAAAAGTCTGCAAAAATGCCTTATTGCGCGGTTTCGAACTGCATAACTGTATCTCCTCACTAGAAACGTGACCACGACGCATAAAGAGAGCGGGGAGGGGCGCGCTGTGTCCGAAAATAGGCACGCGCGGACCTGAAGTAAAAAATTGCTATAAGTGTTCTATCTTGATAGGATTTCTTTCGACTTCTACAATTGTTTTATGATACTTGACAATTTGTAGCATATATAGGCTTCCGATTCAACATCATGTAGCCACAATATCATCTTACCAACAGTGTATAATAAGTCCACTGCTGGACCCTTACACCATAATAGGTTTATGCCCAATCACCATACTGGGAAGGCTGTTTGGAATTCAGTACACATTCCACAGATTGGCGATCACAGTATACGAGTCGAAGTTAGATATACAGACAATGCTGATGCCCATCACCAGGATATATCCTTGATTCACCTCAAACGATATCCACATTAAAACTGGGAGCAAAAACCATTCAAAACCTGATGTGAAACTTAAATAAGAACTTGAATCAAATGTAGTTTCAACAACACCACATCAATTATGGGGAGAAACCCATGTGTCTCACCTAATTAAGATACAACCATTCCTAACCTCACCTTATTTAGATTTCTTTATGATTATCTTTGGCTTTAGTTTCACAGCTCTCAGTTTATGCATGTGCCCCATGACGAAGTACATGCCAGGGAATGTTAGGACTAACAGATACACTCGTAGGAAGGATGGCATGTGGAATGCAAAGTTCCATTCATTTGGCATGGCTACAGTGAACTTCTGAGTCTCTTCGAAGTAAGGGATGTTTCGGAGAATGATGATGGACTCGCAGAGTATGCCTAGAGGGTAGAGGGGGATCCACATCGTGTATCGCAGCCAGGTCAGTATGTAGATATCTTTCTTGTACAGCTGTGATATGTAGAATGGATATCTGAAATAGATAATGCACTTTACTCCTGCACTTATATCTATATATTTTTGTAAAAGCAAACGAGTCAAAAGTACTTGCACCTAAGCGCAGGCCACACTGACCAGGAATGAAGCGAAACGACACGCACTTCGCGCGGCAATATCACAAATGGTTGTCCCAGAATCCATGCCACCAAATCTGGCAAGCCTAGTTTCATGTATTATCATTATTAGTATTCTTGATGGAAATGTTAAATTACCTGACGATCTCAACCATGCTCCACACCAGGAACAAGTAGAAGACCACCGGCTTGGTCTGCATTCGCGGCTCTGACTCGATCATGGCAAACAGCACGAAGGCCCTGCCACTCACTTGCAGAAACGGGACTAGTACTCCACCCTGAGAAAAGTTATTAAATTAAACGTACAGTTCACGATGGTACGCCCCGCTACTTTTAAGAGCTGAGTATCTTAGTGTTATGCACACATTGATGACTAGTGCCAAAGATAACATATTATTAATAATAAATAAAAAAAAACAGTTTTTTAATCGTCGTATTTAACGAGGAATAAAATATCTACCTACTAAACATGTAGGCTATTTTGACGCCTTCGCTACGCGCTAAAATCGCTCCTAGAACTTATCCAGTTATTATAACTGGGTTTGCTCCTTACCCTAGTGTATCCAAACATGGGATGCATGACTTCCAGATATTGCATGAGCTGCAGGAACTTCATGGCCGGGCCCACGTGCTCGTAGGTGTCGCCCACGGAATCATACTCGAGCCTCGCGTAGCGCACGCCCATCACCGCCAGAACATACATGTACCCGACGAATTGGAACAGGTTGTAGATTATCAGGTACACATTCTTGAGGTCTTCTGGAACGTGAGATGTTTTGCTGATGAGAAACTATTTATTCATAGCTACGATACATACAAAAGAAACAAACATATGGTTTACAAACTATGTTTTAAAAATATTCGAGGTATGTGTCGCAGCAATAAAATGGCGCTGTCTCAGTAGCTTAGTGATGCAGCACGCTACGCGAACTGCGGCGCTGGTATTCTGTGTGGGTCAAGTGACCTCACTGATATGGTTTATAAAATTATGCTTTAAGGGTTGCTTAAATTATGCTTTGCTGTCTGTATTGGGTGTTTATAATTATAATATATACATTGGTTCTATTGAAATTATTGCATTGTGTATAGTTGAATTAATAACAATAAAATACGCTGAAAAGACACTTCATATATCAGAATATTTTAGGTAATTTTTACCAATTGATTTAAGCTTTTGACATTGTTGAAATAATTGATTTAAATACAAATAGCTCTAGTATTTTTCGAGTTATCTAAGCTACAATCAGTTTTAGTTTTCCTATGATATTAGAAAAGATTTTTTTTCCTAAAATTTTCACAACTATCTTATCATTGCCTGGCAATGTTACAAGTATATTCCAACTTTCAGTTCAATAGGTTCAGTGGTTTCGATTTATTTGCTGGATAACAGTTTTGATGGATCCTTCATAAGTGCACATTATAGAATGTTTTGAAAAATGCAGGCTTTGGAAATCAGTTATTTGAGAAATTAACAAAGGATTAGTGGAGGTGACATAGTGCTATGTGTAAACGGATGTGCGTTACCTTTTCTGTAGCCCATTTCTTCCTTATGAACTCTGTCGTACATGCCTGGGTAGTCCTTCATGATGTCACGATTCTCTTCATCACTCACGTCTTCAGATTTCCACAGGTCAAAGTTTATCTACGGAATATTGTTTCTATATATACATGTGGTTCCGGCTTAGAATAGGGCCACCCCTATCTTTCCCGTGGGTGTCGTCAAGGCGACTAGGGGTTGCACCAGGGACGGGCAGCAGCATTCTTCTGTGTGTGTGTATGTTAAGATCATTACTGCGATCACCAATCCGCCTGCCAAGCGTGGTGATTATGACAAATCCCCCAATGGACATCTAACCAAAAGTGGTATTCTATTGGGGAGGCCTATGTCCAACAGTGGACGTATTTAGGCTGATGATGATGAAATTCATTTAAACTAAATGTTAATTTACTGTTAAAATGCTCAATTGTTAGAGGTGGATATTCTTGCCAAATGTCACATGTGACACCCTGGCTAAAACTTTGAAATCAATGTTAAAGACCCCAAATACACTGGACATATACAGTGTCCGTAAATATACTCATGTCAATCATCATCATCATCATCAGCCCGAAAGAGTCCACTGTTGGACATAGGCCTCTCCCAAGGTGCGCCACTGAACCCGATCCTCGGTTCTTCTCATCCAGTTACTGCCAGCCGCCTTACGCAGATCGTCGCTCCATCTAGCCAGGGGGCGTCCCACACTACGTTTGCCTAGTCGCGGTCTCCACTCGAGAACTCGTTTACCCCAGCGGTAATCGGTTCTCCGACAGATGTGACCAGCCCACTGCCACTTCAGCGTACTAACTTTTTGAGCTATGTCGAAGACTTTAGTTCTCTGGCGGATCACCTCGTTTCGGATCCTGTCCCTTAGAGAAACTCCGAGCATAGCTCTTTCCATAGCCCGCTGAGCGACCTTGAGTTTTCGAACTAGTCTCACTGTCAGTGTCCACGTTTCGGCGCCGTAGGTCATTACGGGTAGGACGCACTGGTTGAAGACTTTTGTCTTCAGGCACTGTGGTATACGCGCAGAGAAGATATGACGTAACTTCCCAAATGCTGCCCAGCCTAGCCTAATCCTCCTGTCGGCTTCCTTCTCGAAGTTGTTTTTGTCTAGTTGCAGAGTTTGCCCGAGGTAGACATACTCGTGAACAACTTCGAGTGCCTTACCATCGACTATGGTCGGTCCCGGAGCAGCGTGATCATTGAACATGACCTTAGTCTTGTCCAAGTTCATTCCGAGACCGACACGTCGAGATGCAGCGTTGAGGCTGTCCAGCATTTCCTGAAGGTCCTGCAGCGATTCTGCCATGATGACGATATCATCGGCAAAGCGTAGATGGGAGATGTATATGAGAACATAAACGGCGAGTACATCTGTACTCGCCGTTTATGTTTATGCCCTGTCCGTTCCAGTCCAGCGTCTTGAACACATCTTCCAATGCATTTGTGAACAATTTTGGGGATATGACATCACCCTGTCTCACTCCTCTGTGCAATTGGATAGGTTGTGTTTGGTGGTTTTGTACTTGGACTGACATTGTCGCGGCGTCATACAGACATCTCAATACTTCGATGTACCGCCAGTCTACTTGGCATCGCTGCAAGGACTCCAGAACAGCCCAGGTCTCGACGGAGTCAAATGCTTTCTCATAGTCCACGAAAGCGAGACATAGGGGCTGATTATACTCTTCAGTCTTCTGTATAATCTGCCTCACCGTGTGTATGTGGTCTATGGTGCCATATCAGAAGTCGTCAAATCTTCTTGCGAGACGATTTGTAATGACTCTCGAAAACAGCTTATAGACGTGGCTCAGGAGCGAGATGGGCCGATAATTTTTAAGTAGGGTTTTGTCTCCTTTTTTGAAGAACAAAACGACAATGCTCCTGTTCCACGCCCTCGGGGTACTCCCTGTATGAATAACGGAGTTAAAGAGCCTCTGTAGCTCCTTGAGTACAGGTATACCTCCTGCTTTCAGAAGCTCTGAAGTAACTCCATCTTCTCCAGGGGCTTTCCCATTTCTGAGCTGTTTGAGAGCCATCCAAATTTCGTCCAGACTGACTTCTGGCAGTTCGTCGGTATAGTGGCGGGTTAACGTGGCTCTGGCATCAGTCACTTGGGGCTCTGGTTGCGAGGCATGCGAAGCGTACAATCGGCCATAGAAGTCTCTAATCTCAGCGAGTAGCTCTGGCTTAGAGGTGACGGTTCTACCACTCGAGGTCTTAAGTTTCGTCAGATGGCTTCTTTGTAGTTGCTGAACGAATACTTTTGACCCCCTGTTCTGCTCAATGGCCTCTTTAATGAGGCGCGTATTGTAGCGTCGGAGGTCAATTCGTATTCGTTTGCGAATAGTTTTATTGAGCGCCTGTTGTTCTGACGATGTGGCCTGTGAATTTTCTCGTCTTTTCCTCATGAGTTCCAGAGTCTCGTCCGAGAGTTTCGACTTCTTACCCGTACGCTGTTGTCGGCAAAACCTGTTGCCCTCATCCCTGATGATTTTCACCACGTTATCGAGAGCCTCATCAACATCGTCGATTGTAGTTTCCAGAGCAGCGAATCGATTTTGTAGTTCCAGTTGAAACTTTTCGGAGCCAGCTACGGTCTGGTGCCGAGTAGGCCGGAGCGTAGACTTCATAAGACGGTTTCTCTCCAGCTTATAGTCGATATTCAGAGTGCCTCTGACTAATCGGTGATCGCTACCAGTGTTGAACTTATTGATCACTGTGACATCTCTGAATATATGCTTCTTGTCCGTCATGATGAAGTCAATCTCATTTCTTGTCCTATCGTCGGGGCTTTTCCAAGTCCACTTTCTCTGGGGCTTTTTCTTGAAGAAAGAGTTCATCAAGAATAGCCCCTCCGACTCCAGAAAGTTGACCAGCATTTGGCCCCGGTGATTTCTGCGTCCCAAGCCGTGTGGTCCTACCTTCGATTCGCTGCAAGTTTGTACTCCTACTTTGGCGTTGAAGTCCCCCATAATAACATTGAAGTGGGCCTTGGTGGTGTTATTCAAGGCCTTGGCTATGTCTTCATACACTGCCTGAACTTCATCATCTGAGTGTGTCGAAGTCGGTGCGTAAACTTGCACAACCTTGAGGGAGTACCTCTTGGTAAGCTGAACAACAAGATACGCTACCCTTGTCGACACACTTGAGATTTCTACAATGTTGTCAGTGAGGGTCTTATTGATGAGGAACCCGACACCGCCCTGGGAAAGGTTGTCTCCCTCTCGATAATAGAGTAGATGACCTGATTCTAGGGTTATCGTGTCCTCTCCCTCTCTTCGGACTTCGCATAACCCCAAAATGTGCCATCGTATTTTCTCTAACTCTACTTCGAGTTCAGCAATGTGCTCGTCCAGCCTGAGAGTTCGTCCGTTATACGTCGCCAGGGTCAGTTGTTTTTGGTAGCCTACCGTAACCCGGGGATTCTTAGCACCCCCTGCCCTACCGTAACCGTGACCGCTACCTTGGTCAGGAATGGTAGGGCGGCCGGGAACTGGGGGCCGTATTTGGTTGGCGCTATTCATGGGGGGGGAGGAAATGCCCTAATCGCCACGCTGGGCAGGCGGGTTGGCGATCGCAGTGTCAGGCGTGTCGCGCAGGTAACGCTGCTGCCCGTCACCGGCCTGCTGCATTTAAGCCTGACCATACTTTTGTAGATGGTTATACCGCCATCTATCGGTCGTCAGAGCCTCGTTTGTTCCTCAGCAGGGTGTACCACGTGCAGGTGAGGTTGACAGTTGGAGTGGTTTACTGGTTTTTCACCCCCTTACACCCATGTCAATATGGCCTGTCATTTCAGACATACTTGTTGTTTTAGTAAACGATATGTTTCTGCAGGCATATATCCTTAAGTATTGAAAAATACACATGTATGTCCGGTGTACAAAGAAAAAGGTGATAAAGCACAAGTCGACACCCACAGACCCATTACTATCGTCCCAAATATATCAAAAATTATTGAATCAAATTTCTCACTCCATCATGAACCACCTAGAAAAAAACGACCTACTAACATACAGTACGCATACAGAAAAAATAAGTCCACGACAGCCGCAGCTCATCAGATTACCGACGCAATTATTACTGGTATCGACGACAAATACAAAACAGGGGGGATTTTTTTTTTGAGACCTCAAGAAGAAAAACTAGACCGCTATGGTATCACTATTCTATATTATTCACTGATTGTTCACTGATTCAGGGCACATTTTGGACAACTCTTTTACTCAGAAAGTGGAAGGTGATATTGGAGTTAGAGTTAGTGTGGCTTATTCATAGGTGGTGCAATCTGAACACTGCAAAATCTTTATGCAATAAGTTAAAAGGTAAATCAAGGTACATTTTCTTTTAAAAGAGAGGATTACAAGTTACATACAAGTAAAGCAGATTCATAATTCCACCGACTACTTGTAATTTGGTATCAAGATACCAAAAGGGCTTGCTAAGATTAGATTACCTTCAGCCAGGCAGGCTTCATGGGTTGAGCTGTGAGGCGAGGCCACCAAGAAGGCTTCTCTTTGTGCAAGATCATCTCCACACGGTTTTCAAACAAGCGCACAGTTATCAGCTGTTCACCATCTGTTTTATCCTAACAAATCATCATATATGTTAATCATAACAAAAAATGATTGACAGAGCTGTATTGAGTTGTGAAATAGAACATATTTAGACTGGACAGTATGTATTGATGTATTTGTGTGAATATTTCATGTGATATTGTGCTGAAATTGCAATATTATGTGAAATATTATCTATAACACCAAATAATATACTCTTTTTAACGATCCATATTTGTTAATTTCATTGAGTACTACACTATTATTATTATTATTCGAGTAGGGGCTATTTCAAGATCTCAGTCTAGACCTTGTATCACTGCGACCATTTCTGTTCTATTGTGATCGCCACCATGCTATAGTTCCGTGTTAAGCCTTGCAGCAGTTAGAAACTGCACAATGCTTTTAGCACTGAGTTGTTTTACTTCGTCAGGGTGAAGCAAGTAGTTACCTAGGTGTGTATTTCTTATACACATCAGTGGTCCACACTCGCACAGGAGGCGCATGGGGGTTTCCTCTGCTTCCTCACAGACCCTACACGCTCCTGTTTTTCGGAGCTTGAGGTTGAATATGTGTTTGTTCAGGCCACAATGTGCTGTGAGAGCTCTATGTACTACACTAGATTGAGGCTAACTTCGTGACAATAACCAATGTAACATGGAGGTGTGATACTAGAAGGGAGTGCCTTCTTCACCTTAGTATGTTTCTAAATTTCAACCAACAAACAGACCTGGTGACTTGATACAAATTATGACCCAGCTCATTTACCAAGCAGACTCCTACAATCTATATAAACTAGTATCTAAGCATGCACTGTATAATATGGTTAGATATGAATTGAAAACATTTAGAAACATGTTGGGGTGAGGGGGGGACTCTTGTCACCGCACAGAGGGGCTGTTACCACCTCCCTCCCCCCTGTTACATTGGTAATTGGAATCAAATAAGCCTTTATAAGTATGATTTGGTAGATATTTCACATACATCACTATTTCAGCATAATAATTGAATAAAAACATTTGACTTGTTCCATTTTCACTTGACAAACATGGCAGTAAGGAAACTTCATGCGAGTACAAAGTACAAATCTGTTTCCATTATTTTTTTAATTCACTGCCCTGCGTTAATTCTATTGTGGGAAGTAGGTACGTCCATCAATTATCCAATAGCCTTGTAGAACATGCACATAATGTTTTAGTATTTTTCGTTGTACAACAATAGTTTATCCTACTTGATTCAGCTATAAATTATTTGCGGCAAAGCCGATATTATTCCAAAATAAGTGAACTAAACTTACAGTTTTCACCGGCGAATACAAGTCCAGTGAGAACTCGTATTGGCGCTGTCCGTGTGCCCCGACGCCCTCCGCTGAAAATTTCACAGTATTTTCCTGCACTTTCACGTCAGGGTCCACAACATTCTTCAGATCTATCTTGAGGCTCACATCTTTTTCAGTTTGCGCCCAATAAACGAATGGACTTGGCTTCGGACTCATTATTTATTGAATCTTGGATGTGGATATTTAGTAAGCAAACATCTGTGATATATTTGTTATAATTAAACTGTTTTTTTTCTAGTTTAACAGAATTAAAAAGAATACCGATAAATGAACGAACGCAATTCAACCAATGAACTGTGATGAACTGACGGAACTGACATGACAGTGACAGTCTGACTGACAGAGAATAGATTGAATGAAGCGTAGACAGAGACATTCTCCGTTTACGGATTGAAGGAGGAATTGAGAGAAATGTCTGACAGGCGGGAGCACAGGACAGACAACCAGTCCAAGTTGTCCTACCAATAAAAAAAGTTGCAAAATTTAAGTCGTACATAATGTGCGGGCATGCGGGTTCCATCAATTAATTTTATTTAGTTATCTTTGAAAAATATATATATATCTAAGAAAGTATAGTTTTTTCTGTAATTTGCATTCTTCACCAGTTTACATATTGTATCAAAATTCAAATGAATCGGTCCAGTAGTTTTAAGGACAGACCATAGACTTAGTATGTACCCACCCATAGACATGACAAGTAAATAAAAATACCAAGATCGAACAGGACGGTTACATACAATTCTTACTAAGAGTGACAGAGATGGATATAATTTTTTTGTCTCTGTCGGCTTTTTGTGTTGGGCACAAACTCAGTTTGAGCCCAACAAAAAAGTCGTAGTGAAAAAAAATAAGAATCTGCGTTAAATAAGCATATGTATTAGAGAGATTATATTTTATATAAACAATGCTATATTGTTGTGTGATAGCTGATAGCCTGCAAAAGCCGTAGTGAACAAAAATATGATAACATAAATTATCATACGTAAGTACAAAATCGTAGCTGTTCTTGTAAATGTTTTGTGATAATTACATCACACAAGTTAATTTTAATTCAAATCTTTGTAATATAACGTAGAAATAATAGAAAATAACAGAATAGTTTACTCACATTTTCTTAGTATTAACCGACCAAATCTCGTAGTATGTCTATGGTTAGCCAGTCAGTCATTTCCTATGTATTTTCAATTTAGCTGCATTACGTGATTTTTAGGGATACCAGAAAAAGTTCCGGATATTACGGATAAATTAGACCCGATAGTTATAATGCGAAATAACGTCCTTGTTGTTTTGTAATTGTAAGTCAGTCGCAATCGCCTGCTACGTTTATACTTATTCGCTAGTATGTAGACTACGTTTACTCTTGTTAAAAAATTGGATTTATTTAATGTACAGTCTTTTTTTGCCTCTACGATTTTTTTTATATATTCATCTATTGTCATATTTTTATTGTATAATCATATTTGATTATACAATCCAAGAGGAATGGATCTATTATCCAGCTAGTATATAATAAGGAAAGTATAACGACTTAGTAGTTTGCTACTTTGCTGAAATATAATTATATAAGTAATACTTTGTTCCTTCGATGGAATATTGGAATATAATGAAGCAAGAGACTTAAGACATATTCGGTGTCTTCGATAGCACTGGTAAGTATAGTTGTAAAATGAATCAGCATAAGCCAGTATAGTAATTATCTATAGTCCTAAATCGGGGTTTCATTCACATAAATTTGAAGGAATTCAATGGATTTGAAATTGAAATCAGATATATTGGTTCAGGTTCAGTAAATACTTATCAATAATTGAATCCCTCAGACACCAGTCGAGTGAATCGAGACGCCAGGCCCATAGCGTAGGTAGCTAAATGTTGGGAGAATGTGTTTACCAATATGGTAACTCCACAAATTTGATGTACTCTATATCTATCCCTTACGGGTGCACGCATGTGGCAAGTCCAGATAAATACTAAGTTGATAGGACAGACAGACCAACAAAAACGCTATATTGGTCATTTCACGAATGCTTATAGAAGGAAAGATTTCGCTATGTGAAAACCGATATCGAGTATTGATATTGAAATATCGATTGGTGTATTTGAATTAAAATCTTACTGTTAAATTCAAGTACCTAGTAATATACCTATTATCATTGATTTAAGAGAGGTTGATGAAAGGTTGATTAGGTTTATTGAAGTCTCAGACATAAAACACACGTAATTAAACGAATAACACATTCATAACCTCTTGTATACATCGATACAGCAACTGACTTTTGGTCTAGTACCTTTGGTAGCGGGGTATACCTGTTTAAGTTCCTTGCGTCTGAGTATGGAGGCTCCCTTACTGTGTTAATATTTTTGGAAACATTATTATTGAAACCATACATACCACGGTTACTGGTGATTTGGTCATTGTTTTACAGTAACGTTGTGTGTACACTATCCCTTTTTTTAAACTCCTGTTTTAGTTCCATGCTTGGACCTATTAACCTATGGACGAGTAACATTACCATTCTCGCCTGTACCCCCTCTGTCACGAACCACGAACTTTTGCTATGGCGATTATTTCTTTTTGTCAGTCTGATGCAGACGCTCGGCGAGACAATATATGTGAAAAATGGGTAAATGGGCATTAATGTGGTGCACATCTTATAGTGGCAAAACAGACAATCTGTCTTTTCACTTGTAAGTATAATTTTATTTCATTTACATGGCTACTTTTATCGAAATTCAAAATTATTCAAAATAAAAACAATGTAATCCGTCTATGTTGAATACCTCATTTATATTTACACATGGTAACCAAAAAGTTACCTACTCTATTCAGCCGGATTATCGCACATTCATTCTTGACAAATTCATCGTGAGTAGGGGTTGACGTTGTCGATAATGATATCGATAAGAACGAATGAATGAAATAGTGAATACAAATATCTTTATTGTGTATCATAGGTATAGAAAGGATTACATGTTATAGTTAGAGCTCAGCTATGTCCCGCCACATGGTGGATTATAAAGTTATAATAAAAAATGAATATATTAATAAATAACCGAAATAATATTTATAATTTAATTCTAATAAATTAAATATATATTCTGTGAGCGTTAGTATAAGTACATTGGTAATTCACGACTTTCTACAATGTACTCGTATTTGAGATAAAGATACTGGCCTTTAATCCACGTAACGTGTAAAAATGCTAGCGACAATGATTATTCCTTTAAGCGATCACAGGTTTGTTTTATAAAATCCCTGTTTTGTATAAATCCTTAATAATAATTTATTAATGTGTCATTTTGTTCAATTTGATTGTACAATAAAGTTAAACAACTTTTATCATTACATAACCATGTATGAAAAAAACTCAGCAAAGTGTACATCATACACAATTTGCAGTTCCGTAAGATTTTCTAGAATATTCCAGAAAACCATACCTTTTTTCAAAATTCCCCAAGTAATCAAAATATACGTGTTAATAATAAATAAGGAAGAGAATCCTAAGTGTGCATAATCTTAATCCATTGTACACAGTTTTATTAATATTTCCTATTATTTTTGTTAATTTTTGTACAATATAGCGTTTACGTTACAAGTTTCAGCTCAATCAGACCTGTAGTTTTTAGTTATCCAGCGGATGGACGGACAGAATACCTACACTTATAGTGACTCACTTTTGACGGAACCATAAATACGACACTTGGATACGTCGGTCCGATAGTCTTAGTAATAGACGAGACGATAAAAGCAAACATAGTATAACTATTATGTCACCTCTTGGCATAATTGTGTGCAGTACCAAACATTAAACTATTACAACAATATACAGGTTTATTTTTTAATAACTGAACTAATATTAACCAGAAATAAGAAATTGTCATTTATTCGTTCGTTCTCGATACCAAGTTATCGACTGCGTCAAGCACTAGTGTCAGTCGCTCATTTTGTCTATGTAATGCATAAAAAAATGTTTCAGTGGCGGTAGTTAGACAGTGACAACGCTCTATGTCAAAGTAGTGCAACAATAGATCACACAGCAATAAAACGTCGTGTGTGCGAAATAATGAACAAGGCTATTACGATAGTGTGTATTAATTACGTAAAGTTAGCGTTGTGTGAAGTCTTTCCCCCCTCGTATAGTTGGTTGAACGTGATTCCATACTTCGACGATATCGGGTCGTGTCCGGAGGTTAATAGGTCCAAGGTTCCATGTTAGCAGAAGTCTCCGAATAGCTACCGTTATTTTTAATAATTAAGTCGATTCAAATAATATCGATTTATTCACTCATTCTGTTACACTACCTCACTATTCTACTCCATGACTTTTTTTTACTTCTGTCAAAAAGTCGTTTGCTGTATTGATGGGTGTCGTGTTTCTGTAAAATTTCTATTTTATCGGCTTTCCTTGCGGTCGAATTCTTCTCGTCTACTGAAAATGGTTTAATTACGATTTCGAGATATATATTTACCGTAGTGGCCGCCCGCTGACTGCTCTAAAGTCCTAAACAAATCCAAAATGTCCGTTCCCAGCACGGGATTGAGCAAGCTGAAGAAGAAACATATTCGTGTGAAACATCAAAAAGTGAAATTGTTTCGTGCTAATGAACCGTTACTGTCTGTTTTTATGTGGGGTGTGAATCACACGGTAAATACATTACTTTCTTACCAATTAATTCTGGATGTGTGAGCCAGGTTAAGCGGATTTATGGTGATCATTACTGGCAGGCGCGGATCCAGCCCTCAAAAAGTTTGTGGTCACGGCCACCCGAAAATCGGCCAAGTACGAGTCGCAGTTGCTCACGATCGATACATTGCGTTCCTAAAAGTAGATGTTTACAAAATGTATGACGCCCCAGCCAAGATCTATGAACAGTTTTTTAATTTTTGTTAAATTATTGGATATAACATTAGCCTGTCGACCTTAATTATAGTTGTAGGCATGCCTGCTGTGCCCACAGAGGTGGATCCATGCTTGATTACTGGATGTAACTCCAAATAGTATTGTATCATATCCATTACCTTTACGGTTGTATTGTTGTGGTGTTCGACTGTTTACTTTTATATTAGCACAATCCACATGTCGCTTATTTTGGCATCTATTCAATTCTTATTGTTATTATCTATCCTCTTGGCATCGTCTATATAGAAATAGTAATAACATGTTGTTGTAGTATCGGTCTGCTAACATGTTGACACACACAATGTGAACATATAATTTGTGTCCATAAATTACTATGCAATTGTCTGTATTATTATTTTCCTTTTCAGATAAACGAGCTAAGTCATGTGTCGATACCAGTCATGCTGCTGCCGGATGACTTTAGGGCTTACTCCAAGCTCAAAGTTGACAATCATTTATTTAATAAGTAAGTATATGGAACTGTTAAGTGTTTGTTATTGTTTTTATTTTGCCATAAATTACATGTCATTTACATAAGTGGGACATTATTATTTTGTGATTTTAATGTAAAGTTACTGCGAAGGGTTTAAGCGAGTAAGGTAATAATTTCTTCATGTTAAATAGTCATGTGGCTTAAATCCAAAAACTTCTTCAGAGTATAGGGGCACTTTTCAGCAGTGTAATATAGAATTGACACCCCTCATCACCGTGACTGGGCTAGACAGAGCGATAGTCTACATGACTGGATGAAACAAAAAATTGGCTTCTGTGGCAGACCTTAGGAGAGCAGCGAACACTTGGAGACTGATGATGATGATGATGACCACCTCATTGGCCTGATGGTTTGGTCATTTGTTTTAAGTTATTTGTTTTAGGTTAGTATCCTACTTGGGACAGACAATATTGTATGATTAGTACAGGTACAAATGGTTATGATTTAGGTGTTATATTTGTCAATTGTCATGTCCTTGTCTATTTCCGTAGCACAGGAAAAGTTGAGGAAGATATAAGTGTGATATATGAATATGTTTATTACTAGCTGTTGCCCTTAAATTCGTCCATGTGAATAACTTAACATCACAAATTATTATGTATTTCCCGTAGGAATGGGATGTTTTATTCAGCATAAAAACTATCTGTGTCCTATTCCAGGACCTAACCTTTATGTGTGCCAAGTTTTATCATGATATGTCCAGTGGTTGAAGCGTGATTGAGTAACAAACATCCAAATATCCAAACTTTGGCATTTATAATATTAGTAGGATTAATAAAATGTGTTAAATCTTAAATCTGTTCATGTAAACATTCAGACTCAATCAAATCGACGGAACTAATATAACAACAACCACAGCCAAGTGTTTGTTCTTCCTTAACACATATCTAATTTATAACAATATTTAGTTACAGTGGAAAAAGTTAAGCATGGGTAGAATAGTAGAATATTAGCTATTTCTAAAACAAAGCCAAGATTTTTATCTCTAACACCTGGTTCCAGGGCAGGGTCAGCTAGTGTGCTAGCAACATAACTGTGAACCTCATAATTAAAAGTATATCCTAATTGTAAGCTTGTAAAATACATGTAAAGGTCTATATTTCCCTGTACTTTAAAATCTATTTAAAAGTAAAATCTGTCTAAACTAGACACAATCATCATCATCATATCAGCCCTTAGACGTCCACTGATGGACATATGCCTTTCCCAATAAATAGAAATGAGTGAATCAGTGATTAGTATTTCAGTTGGAAATTTAAATTCATTTCCGTACACACAAACATTTCCTAATGTATGGGGAGAGCCCCTTAATAGATACTCAAGGTTATTCCAATTTGGACTATATCACATCATTGATTAATTTGTTGCCTGGCCAATTCCAAGATAATAGTTTTTCTATTGACATTTGGCAATACATATCTTCTACCCATAATGAAAAGTATCTTAAATGTTAATTGAAAATATAAGCTTGTGTACCAACTAGCTGTGCCCAATGAACTACATTTCTTTCTGAAATAAAGTTGGATAAATTCTATCTTTATTCATGAAATAATATACAACATAAATAATTATTTATATTTTTACACTTAAATATATTGAAAACTATAAATATAAACATAACTTTTGATTTAGTAAGCCAACTGCAATGAAATAAAGACTAAATGTTACTTCAGATTAAGTCCCAGGCTTTTCTAAATTCTCTATCAGAATTGGTTCAGTTAGTATTTATGTGATACATGCACAAACAAAGAAACAAACAGATAAATAGTCGAAAATTCCAAAATAGATCTTAATTTGATTATATTACTTATCCTTCATCACCCAAATAACTGTTTTTGCAAATATTTTCAATGTACAGACATGCGAAATAAAAACCATAATAATTAAACCTATTTAGATGAAATTTGGTTAGCACATAGTTTCCAGTCCTCATTGGATAATTTTTATTATAGTAAAATAAAACTCGGAAGGTTGAGCTACCACTGGCAACGCGCGAACTGCAATTATACCTATTTATCTTAAAGCTATATTTAAGTACTAGCTGTGCCCGCGGCTCCGCTCGCGTGAACTACAGAATCCGCTCCATTCCCGCTTCCGCTCCCGCTCAAGGTCCTGGTCCAATTCCAGGTTCAGGTCCAGGTCAAGGTCAATGTCCAGGTCCAGGTCCCAGTCCAGGTCCAGCTCCAGATCCAGCTCTTCAATAAAAAGTTAGGCGAATTTATAGTTTTCAAAAACTCACATTACATTGCTACCATACCCGCTCCCGCTACCGCTCACGAATTCAGTTGAGCATTTACACCCTACACTACTCGCAGTGTATGCGAGTTTTCGGAAACTATAAATTCGCATAACTTTTGATTGACTGCACCGATGGCAATGAAATAAGGCCTATATGTTACAACAAATTAAGCACTATGTTTCTGTGAAAAGTCCATCAAGATCGGTTCAGTAGTTTTTAAGTGATGCGCGCACAAACAAACAGATAAACAGACAAAAACTCCAAAAATGATCGAAATGTGTTCTATTACTTATCCTTAGACCCATTTTTTTTTTGCAAATATTTTCAATGTACAGACACGCGAAGTTTACGATTTTATTTATTAGATTTTTTTATTTATTACTGACCAGAAAGATCTTAAGGTTAGTAGGGGTAGATGATTTACTGTGATATAGTAACGAGCTATAATCCTAGAGATCATTCTTAAGTCTAGGCTATTAAGGGCAATATAATCTCATTGATGTCTGATGAGAACAATAGATTTTTGCGTCATAGTTAATGATTTGTTTAATGATAGATTAATGACATGCTATTAGGTTTCTCCTGTGTATAATAGTTATTACTGCGATCACCAATCCGCCTGCCAAGTGTGGTGATTATGGCAAATCCCCCAATGGGCAGTCCTCCAAAGGTGGCATTCTGTTATAGGCTTATGTTCAGCAGTGAACGTATATAGGCTGATGATTATGTTTAGGTTTCTTGATTTATGTCACATGTCAGTTTTAAAAAGAGTCGTAAGCAGCATAAGTTGTGGAGTATGACCATCATTGTGAGAGAAGCTCACGATGATGGTCATACTTCACAACGCCATCAGGCCTAAGTAATATAGACTAACAATCTTCTCTTCTTAGAGGGCCAGGAAAACCTGGCGACATTCGACCCATCTAGATCTTTTGTGCCAAACCCCTGTCCACCAACAGTGCCCCAAGTCGATTTAGTGGACTTCACCATCGCCTTCGCTTTTAGCATATGCAGGTTTCCTTACGATGTTTTCCTTTACCGAAAACTCGTGGTATTATAAAAAAACCGTACTTAAGTTTCGAAAACTCATTAGTACGGGCGGGGTTTGCACCCATTCACCCCTATGAACGTGAGGCGAGTGCAGAATCAATTAGGCTACCACGGCTCTTTTCTTCGCGATGTTACGTATAAAAAAAACCGTTATTAAAATAATAATACATTTAATACTTTTGCTCCAAATACTTATCGTTTGAACCCCATAACCCTATGAATGTAAGAGCGCACTCTCACTAAGCTATCACGACATTAAATGCACAGTAGTAGTTAATATTTTAAAATGCTTTTTCATCAAGACGTCTGGATGAGACCTTCATGGCCAAGGTCCACTTGATTAATCTATTTTTAGACATTGTCTTTAATTATAACTCGAGTCATGTGTTAGTATGTATTAAGTGATGACAAAGATTGTCACTGTTAAACCACAAAATACTTAATATTACTATGTAAAGAAGCGACCCTCCCCCCAGGTCAGTTTAATGTCGCCCATAAAATAGAACACGGCTGGCAGTATACACTACTGGGTTTGCAGCCGTTCGTCTCGCGCTGCGCCCGCGTGTACAAAGTTACTATGCACGCACGCATTCGACCGGCTAAGTTAGAAAGAGAAGCACTTATGTTGTTGACGTATAACGTGGTCCCTCTTTCTATCGACTATGTTCGTGCGCTGGGTGTAGCAGCCCTACAATAATTTATACACACAAACGTGAATTGGTAGACTAGTAGAGTAGTGCGCCTGTAGTAGTAGTAGGCATCGAGTGCTGGGGGTGTGGTTAAACTACATTGAAACTAAAATGACAAAAATTGCAATGGTTTTTAGTTATATTATGTGTCTTATCGTAACTTTCTTTTGATTCACAGAGAGAACATGCCATCTCATTTCAAGGTGAAGGAATACTGCCCACTAGTGTTCAGAAATCTGCGAGAGAGGTTTGGTATCGATGACCTGGACTATAAGGAGTCCTTAACCAGGTGAGAACTATATCA
Source organism: Esperia sulphurella (assembly GCA_947086405.1). Taxonomy (NCBI): domain Eukaryota; kingdom Metazoa; phylum Arthropoda; class Insecta; order Lepidoptera; family Oecophoridae; genus Esperia; species Esperia sulphurella. The sequence goes on from OX352272.1 coordinate 11,594,577, forward strand.
CACTAGAAGCGAAATATCGCCAATACGAATAGGTTTGAACGAAGTAAAGAAAACTATGCTGTACTCATTAATTCGATTTCCTTCGTGGTTGGAGCAAGTGAGACTGATATAGTTTTATTTGTCTTATTCAGAACCTATTTTTTATTGGTATATGTTATTTTTGAGATGGTAATATGAAGTTTATTTAATTAAACATTCTTTGTGCGGCTGCAACGCTGGGCACGTGTGGAAAATCATATTTATTTCTTTCTTATAACATATTTATTTTTATTCCCATCATTATTTTTGGACTGGTATCCTCGATCCTACCTCCCATCCTGTGGTCCTTAGGTTTAGAAAGCCAGATAACTACCTGAACTCGAGGGTCCCGAAGAGGTTTGTCAGTATGCTGCGGCGGTCGGCGACCGCGCCCTCCGGTGTGGGCGACCTGAGAAACGAACAGCAAGACAGCATATTCCACGATGCGAGCGCGTTCGTCAAGCGCGGCCTGACGATAAAACGCTTGAGGTCAGCGGAGTTTTACTAAGCAGCTGTACGATTTTTTTCATTATTTTTCAATAACAGTATGTAGTGTGCCTTTTCGAACTGACACGGCCATCATCATTCCTCACAGTTCCACCTGGCTGTATATTGTGAATCGCCTTTTCAGTCCAAACCGCTTGGGAAGGAATCATTCTATAGGATGTGATTCGAGACCCGGACCAAAAATAAACTGTCGGAAAATGAATGTGTTTTTGAATATTTTTTTTCAGCGTGTCCGTGTATTCTTCACCAATATCTCCTGCATTTATTTCCTACATTGTTAAGAATGTCAGTCCTGTCCTGCCCGTCCATTTGCTGCATATTTATGAATGGTGGACCATGACCCCTATTTACTATCCTTAACCTCTCGCATCTGTCCATGTGTATACTTCAGTTTGTTACGTTTTTTTCTTATTGTTTTTTTTTTCTAATAAAATTTTACACATCGCACAATATGCAAATTTTCATTTCATATTTTGTGCACTATACCCACAACTACGTAAGTATGGAGTATGGATCACAGGTTAGAAATGCATATAGGTATATACAGACTGTGGCAAAATACCCGTAGAGACATTCAGTATGGGATACTGAATAACTTTTTAGCTGTTCATAAATATCCAAAAGTTGTGCTAAAAAGTTGTTCAGCATCTAATAAATAAAAAAAGTAAATTTCTGCACATTAAAAATATTTAAATAAAAAAAAAAATTGGTGGTGAGTAACAGAACACATTAAGATCGTTTTTGAATTTTTTTGTCTGTTTGTTAGTTTGTGCACGCATTACGTAAAAACTTCTGAACCAATTTTTCACAAAAATATGGGTCTCAACTCTGAGTAACATTTAGTCTTTATTTCATCGTAATCGGCTTACGCAATCAAAAGTTGTGGAAATTTAATTTTTCAAATATTTTAGTAGGCAGTATAACAAAGAAGTATAATTATAATGTTCGGTGCAATTGAGATTGCGATGAGTTAGGACTACATTTGGAGATGTAGTGGGCGTGGGAGTGTGACTGGAACTGGGTGTGGGAGTGAGAGTCTGTAAATAATTGTGTAGTCCACGCAAGCGGAGTCGCGGGCACAGCTAGTTCAATAACTAAAAAGTTACCAGGCACTGTATTTTATGCTATCTCCAATTTTTTTTTTTAATTTTACACTAAAGCAAGCTTGCCCTTAATTTAATTATTATTATTAAAGCACAAATTACACACATATGTATACAATATACGTATACATTGTACATGTACAGTCAACATTCAAAATGTGAACTGCAATAAGAATCAATTTGCCGTGTGGTTTCCGGTAGAGTAGAATAGGACCACTCCAACTCTTCCCGTGGATGTCGTACAAGGCGACTAATACATTATAAAACATCAATCAGACCTCTCCAACCCGTCTGGCCAGCGCGGATAGTGTAGGCCAAATTCTCAGTCTGTCTCCGGCAGATGAGAGAGGGTAGTGCTCCTGCAGTGGAGACAAACATAACCTGATGATGATGATGATGATGAAGAATCAAAAGAAATTATACAAAACCATAAGAAAGTCTAACTAAGATAGGGTTGCCATCTTCAAATTCTGCCAACCCAGACAAGAAGCATGAAATTTATAGCTATAGCCCCTTTGTAGCGTATTTTGTAGCTTACTACCCCGAACATGTCAACAGATTTTTTTAAGTTACTCAGTAAAATAAAAAAATAGTTTTAATCGTTATATATAATTTTTTTATTGGAAACTTTAAAACCCGGATTACAAATGAAATCCCGTCCGGACGCTTCCGGCTTTTACCTGTTTATCTGTTTGTCTGTGAGTTTGTGCACGCATCACTTAAAAACAACTGATCGGACTTTGATGGACTTTTCACAGAATCATGGGGCTTAAGCTAACTTAACATTTAGTCTTTATTTCATCGCAATCGGTTTACTCAATTAAAAGTTATGGACGTTTTTATTTTTCAAATACATTAGTAGGTAAGGTTAGTATGCAATATATTGCAAATAATAGTATTTCCGTACTATTCAGATTGCGATGAGTTTTGATTACATTTGGAGCTGCGAGTGGGAGTGGGATTGGGAGTGGGAGTGGGAGTGGGCGTGGGCGTGGGAAAAGGGGAGTGGGTGTAGGAGCGGGAGGTGAGCGGGAGCGGAGCGGAAGTGGGAATGGGAGCGGATTCTGTAGTTAACGCGAGCGGAGCCGCGGGCACAGCTAGTTTTTGAATAAAAGTGGTTCAGTATTCGATATTGAAATCCCTTTGGCTCTGTAACTACAGGTATTTTGTTACTCTCTGTATGATTGATTGAATTGTTTGATAAAAATGACGTCATAAGCTCATTGTGAATCAATCTGGAATGATTACTGTCAATTGAGTAAGAGAAATAATAAAATGATCCGTTATGAACATTGTTGTGACCAACTTAATTTGATTGACCGCCTCGTTGGGTTACTTGGGCTTGGTAGTTTGACTCGAGCAACCCAGGTCTTGGGTGCGATTCCTAATGGGGACATACATACAATACAATACAATACAAAATTTATCATCACATCTTTGAACAATTTGTACAAGATGGGATTAGACAAGAGTTTATCGTCGTTTATCTTCCAATCCAAAAGCGTGATATTCAACGATCTCTATGTACTACTAGATGGAGCGTTCCAAACAATCGCTCTGTTCCACGCAAGTAGCCACAACTCTTTCACATTTACAATAAAATTTGGGCAGTTACTACGCAGAACATTTAATTATTACTAAATATTGACGCTACGGTTAAATAATGTCAATATTTAGTAAATAAATGTTCTGAGTAGTAACTGCACAAGTTTCAAAGTGAATGTCAGAGAGTTGTGGCAACTTGCGTGGAACAGAGCGATTGTTTGGAACGCTCCATCCAGTAGTACATAGAGATCGTTGGTGATATCCAATTGCATCAATCGGCAAATTCGGCCCAGTCTACCATAGACCGAAGGACGAATATACCATTACACTATTTGGCGTATTCGCCCTTTTGGTTGGCAAAATTCCGACGATTATCTGACCATCAGGTCTGTAGTATCAACTAGAGAAGACCGTTATGAATTTTGAAAAAAAAAAAATTCCAACCGGCGTCACACTGTTTTTTTTGAATTCTATGAAAATGTCTTCAACAATTGAAGAATTGGAATTCATTAATCATAGAATTCTTGAAAACTAATTTTGAGCCTTTTTTTCTTGATATACATTCTTCACCTAGCCTTCTCTTGTAAAGGGCAGATATATTTGAGCAATAAATAATATCAATTTTTAAATTGTTGCTCAATAATTAATTTTGTTGCTTAGGTAAGGAAGATCACACGGAGTCTTGTAGGTCACGTTCTTGTAGAAATTGACATTTTAATGTCCGAATTAAGTAGCCCCAGATATAAATTATTTATTCAGACACAAACGAGTGTAAACTGGTATCTCAATATGTGAATAGAGGAGTTACAGGACTTTCCATGTGGTCTTTAAGTGATAGTTTAAAATATGCTTAGCTTATGATAATGTCCACATCATACACTATTGCAAAACGCGTGCACTAAAAAGGCCCTATCTTCATATCTAAACTACGTTTTGTCGGCAGATCTCAACCGATCCCGGACGAGTCGTCCGGCAAGTCGGGCGCGAAGTTCTACCAGAGCTACGACCGCCTGTTCATTCTCAAGACCCTCACCTCGGAGGAGGTGGAGAGGATGCATTCCTTCCTAAAGCAGTATCATCCGGTGAGTTGCTCTTAGGCGAAGAGACTGCAGAAATGTCGCACAACCAATGGGTGTTTGGGCAGACCAGTTCTATAGTTGAAAGGGGCCGTTCATTAATTTTAAACGACGGACGATATTGGCTAGTTTTTTATGCTTAATTCCAAATTGCATCGCTATTTAATTACCTACTGCGGTTTGTTAGACCTAGATAGCTTTCTTTAGGGATATCAAGAATAACAAATATTTCAAGGCGTTGGCATTACGAATTTTACGTAAATACATAATGTGTACCAACCGTGAAAGTATGTATTATTCACTTGTGAGTCGACGTCTTTTAACTGTTATCATAATGACTAATTGATATGATCTCAAAACTCGAACCGGAAGATATCGTAAGCGTCGCATCTGAGAAACATCTATTTACTTGTCTTGTAAAATTTTGATGATTTCGGTAAGAGGATTATAGCCCAGGTTTCAGCTGGATAATCACCACCCACTTACCTTTTTACTGTCATCAAAGAGGTTCCCTGAAAGAAGTAAAATATTAAGAAATTAGTGCCCTCGTAGTGTCTTTCGGATAGGCAGGCGGCGCCGAGGACAAATGCTAGCTTGAAGCTAAGGTTAGAAACTTGAAGCACGAAGCCCATGTAGCTCCACGCCCCTAAAAGTTAGCCAACCTACACGTGGCCGTAGGTGCTGTAAAATACAATCAATTTGGTAACTGTATTTAACAGTAAACTTTTCAAGTTGCTCAGCTAGCTATGGAGAGAGATGCTCAGCGTTACACACCTGGGTAACTACTTGCTTCGCCCTAACGAAGTAAAACAACTCAGTGCTAAAAGCATTGTGCAGTTTTTAACTGCTGCAAAGCTTAGCACCGAACTATAGTATGGTGGCGATAACAATAGACCAGAAATAGCCGCAGTGATACAAGGTCTAGACTGAGACTTTGAAATAGCCCCAACTCGAATAATAATAATAATATGCTCAGGGTTTCGTTGAGGGATATGATTCGTAATGAGGAGATCCGATGAAGAACGACGGTCACCGACAAGGATTAGCAAGCTGAAGTGGCACAACTGTCGCTGAACAGACGGCCGTTGGGGCAGACGAGTTCTGGAGTGAAGACCGCGAATCGGCACGCGTATGGTGAGACACCCCGCCCCCAAGGGGACCGACGATCTGAAGAAGGTGGCCGAAAGCCTCTGGATGCGGAGGTTAGGACTAGGTGTGGTGGCGTTAATTGAAGAAGGCCTAAGTCCAGTAGTGGATGTATAAGTGCTGATATTACGGACATATTCAAAGGTTTTAGTAAATAAGAGTCAATTTGTGCCCAACGGAAATATCAATGTTATCAATTTATTATCATAATCCTACTGTCAGAATGCGATAAGCTATCCATTTCTCCACAGTTGATAACCGATGGCGTTCCAAAAGTTATCTTATCTGACTACTGAATGACAGTTTGTAAACTTGCAACTTGCAAACATAACATGCAATGATTTGCATATTGTAAATAAATAAAATATTTCATATAGAAATACACTTGTCTATTTCCAAACTAGGATTTTCTCATGTACTATTGGATTAATACAAGGATAGAACAATTCACAAATGACCTCGTCCGCTTGGACGTTAGACTTGAACGCTATAGGTGGTGTGATTCCCATCATCAGTGATAGACAACTTTTTACAGATGTATAAGTTGTTCATAAAAAATTAAACATATAAACATGCCAGGCCATAGAACTATGGAACGCCGCCTCCTAACCATAAAACGTAGCGACAATAAAAGACACACAGGTGTGAAGAATAAAACTCAGTGATATGAAATATTAGCATAATATCTATATATTGTTTAACGAATAAATAAATGAAAATGAAATGATTACTGCCTGAATGTTTTATTTCGTATTCCATATCATCACCAGCCGAAATATGTCTACTGCTGAACATAAGTCTCCCCAATAGAATGCCACTTCTGATGTGTTGTCCATTGGGGAATTTGCTATTATCACCACGATTGGCAGCGGTCCGTCCCTGGTGTAATCCTTTAGTCGCCTTGACCACACCCTACGGCAATATGACCGATTCTGTTATAATTAAAAATGATTTTTGCAGTACATAGTGGAACGGCATGGGAAGACCCTGCTGCCCCAGTACCTGGGCATGTATCGGCTGACGGTGGACGGTATCGAGCACTATCTGGTCGCCACACGGAACGTGTTCTCCAACCACCTCAACATTCACAGGTGAGCTCTTACTGCGTCTGCGATAAATAAATACTGTTTCTTTAAGTCATAGGCCGATCGTAGAATTTGACATTCATGATGCCATGTGGCCATTTCATAAGGCCTCCTTCATTTTTTTTTATACTTTATTTAGGTTATTTTTGCGTATAGTTGTCTCCTACTATCTCATATATTCACCGTTTTCTTCTTGTCTTTATCTTTTGCCCTCAGGCAGACTACTCCGTAAGTATTTCGTATAATATCCGTCGAATTAAAAAGCCTTTATTTTGCACTCTAGCAGGTCATGTGACATATTTTTAAGCGTTTAGCGTCGAACTAAGATAGTTTGCGCCAAACGCTTTTCAGAATGTGTTCAGTGGCTCATTATTTAGTACAAAATGGCCTTTTTAATTATCACAAATGCTTACGGTAGTAGTAGTTCTTACTTTTTTTTTGAAATCTTAGCTCATCTGACATGGCCCCTTCTACTTCAGTCTTTGACCATGTTCAAGAGCATATATACCTTGAGTTTTCTTCTTTATATCTATGGGTCTTTTATTGTCGCTACGTTTTATGGTTAGAATGCTGCGTTCCATAGCTCTCTGGCCTGGCATGTTTATATGTCTATAACTTTTTAGGAATCCGTCAAAATTGATACTCTTATGTCGAAGCTCTCTTGTCCGATTGTCTGTCCGATAGATAATTCGAAAACAACTGGACCGATTAAGTTGAAATTTGGAACATACATGTAAAATTGGCCGGTAGTGATGGGAGGGGAGGTACGCTATGCTGACTCTTGATTTTTGAATATAAATTTTTTATTAAAAAAAATTTCGGTGTCGCAGGAAGTACGACCTGAAAGGGTCGACGGTGGACCGCGAGGCCTCGGAGAAGGAGCTGGAGAAGGAGCTCCCCACGCTGAAGGACAACGACTTCATCAAGCAGGGCGTGCGGATCGACATCGGCGACGCGGCCAAGGAGAAGCTGCTCGAGACGCTCTCCGCTGATGTCGATGTGAGCTCGCATTATAATTTTTTATTTCATGCGAGTTTAACACATATAATGAAATGTTTACTATGTTGGTGACAGTTCCTAACAAAACTCCATCTGATGGACTACTCGCTGTTGCTGGGCGTGCACGAGTGCGGGCGGGGGGAGGCGGAGGCGGAGGCGGCGCGGCAGCAGGCGGAGGCCGACAGCGACAACGGGGACACCGACACCGACAGCGACACCGACAACCGGCACCACGGGGACAGGTGAGCGCGGGCAGCGGGCGGTGGGAGGCAGCGGGCGAGCGGGCGAGTGGGAGACAACAGGCCGAGAGAGAGGCAACAGGCCGAGTGGCCCGCAACATGCCGAGTGGGAGGCAACAGGCCGAGTGTGAGGCATCAGGCCGAGTGGGAGGTAATAGGCTGAGTGGGAGGCATCAGACCAAGTGGGAGGCATCAGGCCGAGTGGGAGGTAATAGGCTGAGTGGGAGGCATCAGACCAAGTGGGAGGCATCAGGCCGAGTGTGAGGCATCAGGCCGAGTGTGAGGCAACAGGCCGAGGTCGACAGTGACGCCGATAACCGACAGCATGGCGGTGACAGGTGAGCTCATGCGTAGTGCACTAGGCCAGGCCGAGGCTGACATCGATAACGGGGCACAGACGGTTGGGGCGACCCTAGGAAGTTTTTTACGTGGTGTGATACCTCATTTTGGTGCCCACTTGTGGATCTTAATTTAGGGATACTTTATTGCACGTAAATACATGGAAAACAAATATACAAAGTCATACTCGTTGCATGCTGTTACAGAATTCAGACGCATCTAATAATCGCCACTTATATACTTGGTAGGCTTTCTCTAAGCAAAAGAGGAAGATCGGTGACTACTTATAGCGCTATGTCCTACAAAAACAAGTACATATTACTTTGTTTTGCTTGATCCAGCACGAAACGATGGCTTGTTTGAGTGTCATTTACAAGAACTAATTAGTTTTTCGTGGAAAATACGTATCAAAATGCGTTTTTGTGCATTTAATCTGTGTTTTAATCACTAATGACGAGATAACAAGACACATGGGATTACTTTTCACTCATAAGTGCTACATCAAAATGTATTAATTTATCGAAAATTGAATTTTTTTGTTTATCGCTACGTCATGTTGTGCGTGACGAAATATTCGGGCTGCCGCATACTACCGCCAAAGAATACTAAATGTTACAGCCTGTGCGTACACGTTTGTGTCTGTGCGTAACAGCTCCAGCCCAGTAGTAGCGCCTGTATAACTTGGTCATAGGACTCGAGCTCTAGGGGTCCTTGATTCGATTCCCACTGGGGACAGACCACTAGTTTGGGATTAGACAAGTACGTATGTATATTAAGTATTAGTTTATTATTTATTAATACATATACATACACTTGTCTAACCTGAAATTAGATTTTTTCCTGTGCTATGGAAATTAAGGATTTGGCAATTTAAAAGTAACATCCACACCGGGATCAGCTTGTACAAATTGTACAAAGTTGTCTGACCCCAGTTACCGATTTTCATCTCCTATGCTAAGGCTAAGTGCAGCACGTTTTGCCGCAGATGGGGCTACAACACGCCGCCGGACAGCCCGCGCGGGTTCGGGCGGCAGTCATCGCTGCGCTACGAGGGCATCATCCCGGAACTTGACATCTACGCCATACCCAGCCAAGACGGTAAGCACACACACAATATCTGCATCCTTAGACGTCTACTGCTAGACATAGGCCTTCCCTAGTGAACGCCACCACTAGGTCCTGCGCATGATATCTTCATCATCAGGTTATTTTTGTCTCCACTGCAGGAGCACAACCCTCTCTCATCTGCCGGAGACAGACGGAGGATTTGGCCTACACTCCCCGCGCTGACCAGACGGGTTGGGGAGGCCTGATTGATGTTTTATAATGTATTTCCTCAGTCGCCTTGTACGACATCCACGGGAAGAGTTGGAGTGGTCCTATTCTACTCTTCCAGAAACCACATGGCATGATATCTTACTAATATTATAAATGCGTAAGTTTGGATGTTTGTTACTCAATCACGCTTCAACCACTGAACGGATCGGGATGAAACTTAGCACACATATAGGTTAGGTCCTGGAATACGACATAGGATAGTACTTTCTTTTCAAGATGTGTAAATATCGAAATTGACGCTGACGAAGTTCCGGGCAAAAGCTAGTGATTGATAAAAAAAATGTGTTCATCTCTCCAACAAAATACATATAATAACTCTCTGTATATAACAGTTTGTTAGCAGAAATTGCTCTCCTATGGCAGAGAATATTATATATCACTACGCAGCTATGGTGAATAGCAAAGCAATTTAATAAAGTTTTTGATATTAGCAAAAAAACAAAGAAAAATGGAAATTACGTCATACTAAAATTCGTCTTGTAATGTGTTTCGTTATATTTCCAGGTGCGCCCAAGAAGGAGATATATTTCGTGGCTCTCATTGATGTGCTCACGCATTATGGAGTGAAGAAACAGGTAATTGGTCAAACGATTCTTCTAAATTAGCTAGTGAACGTCCCTAATTTTGCAAAACAGTCCTGATTTATTCTAGAAATCACTCATGTGAGCTCGACCCGTAAGCTATTTAGTGCCATCTCTATTTGGATTGTTTGTCGTCTAAAAACATATTCCGATCTCGGCCAATCCAAGTCGCTAAGAATGTCGGCGCTAAGTTTGTGCTTATTTTATTTTTTGTCAAAGCAGCCGCAGAAATTTTTAACAATATTGTTGTGAAACTTATAAGCGTTTCACAAATTTAAAAAGTAAATCTTTTTAATCACCATCTTTAATGATTCCTTGATAAAATTATGCATTTTTACGGCCCATTAGATCGTTACCTTAAAGATACGGCTAGTTGTGTCCCCACTTGCATTTTTGGTAGCCATTTGAACTTCGGAGATAGATTAACTGGCGATGGATCGCCACATCTGGCACTACTGATTCGATATGGGTGCAAAGCTAAAAACATATTGTGCTTCGGTTGTCAAATTCGGAGGTTGCGGGGTCGAATCCCGCTAGGGGCAAATGTTCGTATGATGAATATGAATGTTTGTACCCAAGTCTTGGATGTTTATATATTTATTTAAGTATGTCTATCCGTTATCTAGTAACCATACCACAGGCTTTGCCTAGTTTGGGACTGGATAACAGGTGTGAATGTCTGAGATAAAAAAAAAATTACGGTGAAACGAAATCGAGCCCAATGGAAATTGCTATACAGATACGATGGTAGGTAGGAAAGTATGTAAAATGTGTATTGTTTTGTCATCAAGTCGCAAATAGCAATTTTTTTATATTATTGTTGGGTTTGTGCTTGACCTCAATCTCACCTGATGGTAAGTGATGATGAGGCCTAATCGAGCGCGCTTATCCAGAAGATGCCTATTGTTTGACAGGCGGCGAAAGCGGCAAAGACTGTGAAGTACGGGAGCAATGTGGACGGAATATCGACGTGCGATCCGGAGCAGTACGGGCGGCGGTTCATAGAGTTCGTCGCCAAGGCCATCGACAACAACTAGACGCGGCGGCCCACTGGGCCGTAGGCCGCTCGTACGTGATGCTTCTTTTAATTGTTACTGTTTGATGTTGTGATCATATGTCGATTGTTGGTAATAATCTTGCATAAATCTACAATAGAGTCATGTAAACAGCTAAAAAAGTTAAACAATTGTACTTTTTAACATTGCAATTTTTTTTAATATTGATAAACGTACAAATACATATAATTGTAAAATAGCATATCGCTTAGATCCACGAAACAGCGATAGCGTGCTGTAGATAACGTTTGAACCATTGTCATTAACGATCGCAGTGTGACCATGTACTGGTCGATTTGTTTAACTTTTTATCGCTTCTTAGGCGACTAGGCGCATAGAAAAAAACGTACATGATCTCCTATTAGTAGTTGTGAATCCTATCCTGGGAATTGCAATCTATGAAAAACAAAACGAATCATCCCAAGGAAGCGTTATTAAGGAAGAAGGGGGGGGGGGGGGGGATGATAAGGGGAGAGATGATATCTACAACTTACCTTGGATGTTTCTAACGAGTACAAAACATAATGCTAATGAAATAGCAAGTCCTCTCGGTGCCTTTGTAAGATCATTTTCTAAACCTAAAACGTTTAAAGTTTCCTAACTGTCATTCTGATAGGAGTCTTATAAGTATACGGAGTTGAATTAAATTAGCTTGATGTTAAAGTAGCGACTAAAAGAAGTTTCACGCGGTATTGTTATGCTTGTCCCAGACAAGTCGCGTATGGTAAGAGTAAAGTACGTCGATGCTAAATAAAGAAAATTAAATAAACATGTTAAACTTAGGGGGTTTCGTAAATGTAAGGCGATTTTCGGGTCTAGTGCTAAAGAGCTTTTATATCACCACATTGGTAACTTGCAAACTAGAATGGCTGAAAAATATATTTGTTTAAAAATGGGTTCAAAGGGGCATGTTCCCAGCGCCGTAAAATCCATTAAGAAAATAATTAGTCACTGAAGACGTTTTCCGCGCACATTGAAATAATTTTTTTTTAGAATTATGTGGGCAGTATTTTTCTCGAATATCAAAAATGAATACAATATTAATGTTGTTAAAGCTTATATTTGAGTTTAAATCGCTAAAGATCTTTAAAATCTAAGCCACTTTGCTCTGACGGTAATTTAAAAGCATAAAAAACAAAAAGTTATTCAGCATTAATAAAAAAAACAGTTTTGTTTTGCAGCTCGATCAAATTTTGAAACAATATATTTCAATATAAGGTCAACTAAATCAAACAACGCTCTACGATTTTTATAATTTAGAAAGGAATAAAATTTGTAGTATTTATTCTTGTTCACCTCTTGATACAAAATCTCTTTGGTCCAGGATCTACTGTTGTATGGCCATCGCCGCCATTTTCTTTCGTATTATAATGTTATTGGCGAAACGTTGGACAAGTTTCCGCTATTTGTTCATTCTAAGGTCTCTTCATGATTCGCTTTCGCATGCGAATTTTCTCACTCATGGAAATAGTGTGGCTTTGGTGTTTTATACGGTCGTTCCCGCGGGAATTTATGGAAAAAATAACACTGATCAGTAACAGGTTCCCAAGTCTCGGATGAAATGCCTCGTTCCCAGTAATTCGCCATCTTTAGCATACAGAACTAAAACAAATACTGTTTGGCGGGTTGAATAGGTAAGAAAGTGGTACTGACTCAGACGGCTTCGCACTAAAGTCAACCTAGTACGTGCCAACGCGACCTCCTTTTTTTTTGAAGAAACTCGACCTGGAGAAAATACGCCATAGCGTTTTCTTCTGATACAAAACAATATTGCAATTTTCGCAGGGGATTTACACACGCATGTACGCTGTCGCTACGAAACACACGTAATAAACATACAACATGTAATACATAACATTGATACATGTCGATACCGCGCATAGCTATGGCAATACCGCGCATAGCTGTCGATACCGCGCATAGCTATCGATACCGCGCATAGCTATCGATACTGCGCACAGCTATCAATACCGCGCAGAGCTATCGATACCGCTCATAGCTATGTTGATACCGCGCATAACTATCGATATTGCGCACAGCTATCGATACCGCGCATAGCTATCGATACCGCTCTTAGCTATGTCGATACCGCGCATAACATATACCTTCGACAAAGGAGAACGTCTGAGAATGGCGACACTCTACTCAGACTTTATTCTCTTTCTTAATTCCTAATATTCAGATTGTATAAACCACCAAAGCCAAGGTCACAGTGTTGCCACATCGAAAGCATCTTGTCTCTCACTCGAACTGACATATTTATATCTTTTTAAGAGCACATTTTGCAATAATATTTTTCATTATAACTCGTTACTAGCTTTTATATTGTTCCGCTATCGCGTAGATTAGTGAACAAGTTAATAAAAAAAGAAATGTTAAATAAAATTAAAATATCATTGGAATTAAATTTAGGGAGTTCGTGTTAAAAAAGATGGTTAAAAGATAATATTAATCTCAAATTCGACGTAGAGATTACGACTGTTGTATACTGGGGAGTAATAATAGTACATTATAACAGGTAAGGGTTTTTTGTATGAAAAAAGTGAGGTTTGACCGAAAATAATCCATATCCTTAAATAATGTACTGTCGGGTAAAGTTTCCCTTGATCATTGTAAAAGAAAATCTCTATTAAAATTGTCTCGAAGGAATACAACAGGTTTAATCAAGTGGAACTTTCGTCGACTGTACTATGGCTATAGGCGGTGACTGACAAACTGCAGAAGAAATGATAATTTCAATCGATAAATATTTCTGGAAGACGGACATTGAACGAGATGACAGGATGGAAAGAGCTCTATACGTGCCAGCGTAATTAAAGTACATCGTCACTTTTTCTACCTTAACTGCTGCTGGAAATAAGTGCGTAATGGAACGCTACGGACGTTTTCCCACTAAACAGCGACGGTACTTGTTTACGTCCAGAGGAAAAACGCTAAACTGTGATCGGTTATGCGATTTTTATTCTAAAACTGGTCAGTCACTTCCTTCGCTGACTAAACTTTTGAGTTGGAAGGTTTTGATGTTCGCAAAATTTTTGCCAATTTACCTAGTTCGCTTAGTTTCTGTCTAGGGTAGTATTAAAAAAAAGGAACAGTATGGTGTAAGATTTTGTTATTTATTATTCTATTTCGTAATAAGACTTGGATTGTTATGGTCATTGTGATTTATTATTGTGAAAAATTCATGTATCCCGTTTTATAAATACAAGATGGCGATTTAACTACCTGTTAATTTTTAAGGAGGCGTTTAGTAATTGAATAATTATTGCAACAAAAAAAACCACGACAGTGTAACAAAGATCTGTTTCGCATGTTCGATGCCTTCTTATAAAATATCGTAGGTGTTCAAATAGCCACCTAGCATATTGTGAGAAAATTGTCTACTTATTTAGCAGATTTCATCATCATTGAGTTACGAATAGGGATAAAAAGATTGTTGTAACTTGAAATGTGTTCAAATTAGCAATGGGTAGGGCTTCCTTGGAGATGATGAAATATGCAAATATTGGGTGTAAAAAAATTACCTGTAGTTGATCCAAAATACAGGGATTCTGTATCTAATATTGAACAACTTAAATTCCACGACATTTGGAATTTAATAAAAAGAATCATTTCGCCGAATGTTCGCGTTCTCATACTACTATTATGAGAGTGTTTTTTTAAATGTGAAACGTCTTTACTACGGTGCCATGCACGAAAACTTTAGTTAACAAAACATGGTACTTTTTAAAAATACAACAAAGCGGTTTAAGTACAACTGTGTCTATATATATTACAGCCTACCCATTTATTTTTTAAATTTCAAAAGTCGTAGGTCTATAGTTGTTCAGTAATATGGTAACTACATGTATTTTGTTGTAACCTGTATAATATGTAGGGGAATTAAAAAACTATTTCACTTTTTTTTAACTTTGGACAATTTTGTAATTTAATAAAAGTCAGTATTTCTTTTGGTTAATTTTTTTTCAAATGATGTGTAAGATTTTAATGGATACATTTTTGTGATAGACATTGTTTACTTTTAGGTGATAATTTTTACTTTAGATTTTATAATTTGGAATAAATAGTACGATCACTCCTTTTTTTTTCAAGTTGGCGGGAAATTCAAATTTCTACGCGACATGTTTCATTCAAAGAATTTAATGATTAGTGTTCCTGGTAAGGAATTTTTGGAGTGATATATTTTATATGGGGAAAAGCTATATATATCATAAGTAGGATATCCTTTGCCGAAAGGTTTTTGATTGTATTCACCGTGAAGGTAAAAAATCTGGCGCTCTAATGGGAGATAGTATGAATACGGTTAAGAAGTGATAAAAGCAGAAAATAACTAAGCCACATGTTTAACTTGATACAGTATTGTCGTATTTCTGTTACAATTACTAAATTTAAGAGTGGTTGGTTAAATTTGATATCTTAGATATTCATAATATGGGTTTGCATCGGCATGTTTTGAAAAAAAAAAAAAAAGAATTACCAGTAATTACAGAGGTTACTGCAGATTAACATTGTTTTTCAAAATGGCGACATTTTTTAGAAGGGCTACACAATGTTACTCCATTCGAGCTTAAAATCGGTATTTGGTGGTATTCAGGCTTAAGCATAAACCGGCCTCAAATGCCTAGTTCGAATAAAAAATTTGTGGATTGCTCAGGTTATTCCATAACGATTATTTTTTTTAAATATGTGGACGTATAATGCTGATTTATTTTACATGGACTTAAGGTTCTTTTTTACCTCGGGAAAATATACGGGAAGTAAGGAAAAGTCAGTACTAAATAAGCGTGTTAATCAAAATCAAAATATTTATTTTCAAAATTGGAATACATTATTCTCTTTTTGACGTTAAATTCTGCCTAAAACTACTCCACTTTCACCTGTATAACCGAGGGGAAGAAGTGGCAACAAACCCAACGGCACAGGGCCCTACCTTTGATTTATCTTATTCATTACAATCATTAAGTTTACCTATGCTAACTCCTGTAATAAGCGCTGCGACCGAATTTTTACCTTCATGGTATTCACAGCCTTGTGTCAACTTTGATTCCTGAACAATGTGGTAGTCATGAAATGATTCAATTATGTCATATGTGTTGCCATTGTTTAGGTCGGATAATTATATTTTAGTTAAGTTTTATGTTGTTAAAGGCGACTGTATCTGATGCGGTACTCATTGTCAAGTGTGTCACACTATTAATTTAGCGATCCCACAAGGGTATTTTTCAATATGGTACGCACGCACTGTGTGCAAAGCACCAGAAGGGCTCTTAGATTTGAAATTAGACTCGTCTTCATTGCAGCCTTAATTATATGTAGTCTAAAACATGGGCGTCCACCAATTATATCTTCCAATCATTCCTTGCCGACGGACGTCGTCAACTCTGAAAGAACGGCGCTGTGGGCTCAACCCCTGGTGTTGACTCTTAGCAAAAAGATGTTAAAAGCCCTTGGTTTAATTTAGGTAGAAATATAACTCTGTCGGTCATCGCACCTGGACAGATGTTTGTTACAGCTGATGTAGGTCGCTGGAGGAGCTACGATTATTGACTTAAGAGCTCGACTTCATGCCACATTTGTCGCATGTGTAGTCAGTCCGATCGGGGTCATCATCATATCAGTCCTGAGATGTCAACTGCTGGACATGGGCCTTGCCCAAACGCCACCATACCCGATCTTCCGGCCGCCGCTCTCGGCCACATTCCTTCACATCGGGGTATTGTCCTGTAATATTTTAAGCTTATACAGCCAAGGTATCAAGACCCATTTTCTCATCATGAGTACCGTATCTACAGGTCACCAAAGGTTGGAACCACACTCCCTCGTTGTAAGGCTAAGATGTTTATAATGTAAAGGACACGGACAGGCATTCGGCACGTAAGGCGACACAATTGAAATGTTAATTCTCTAGTCTCATAATCTTGTAAAGACAAAAATGTGTATGAAAAATTGTAACTTAATTTTTTAAATATTCGGTTTATAAAGTTTCTGCATTATTCATGTGTTTTAGTTCTACATATGTATTCTTAAAGACTTGTATATACTACTCTTAGAACAGTTTCAACCCTTCTTACTTAGCTTGGTAATTTAATAAAATGAATCGGCCACTTTGAAGAAGGCACACTATGAATTTGTATCCTTTATAGGTATTTGGATACGCGATATGTACGTTATGATAAAAGACCAAGTTAGTTCTAATTTTAACTTCATCATCATGGGATTAGGTGCTAGTTCAGAATGTAACTGAATGTTATACATAGGTTATATTTTTTCTGGAATTCCACGCGGTCTGTAAATAAAAAAATGCAGACTCATAAATACCACAGACCAGTAACAGGCAGCAGCGTGTGATGGCCAACAAGTTCTGCCAGCGTATCATGTCCAACAGTGGCCTTTGCCAGATCAGACATAACTGCAATAAGGAGGCAATGAATTTTCAAATACTTTTATTAATAAAACTGCAGACACCATATTGATAAAGTACACTAGTCCATCCTTGTCTTCACGTGCTTCTCCGTGATCTTGTCTTTCTCGATGATATATACTACGGCGCCCCAACCAGAGATGGCGTCCCTGTCGGCCGCGTTTACAAGCGCCTGTAAGGCAATGCGAATTTACATTATTATAGATAATTCCAGACATCGTTAGCTATATGGAAAACCATGAGACACTTGATCCGTTTGTGGCTCCATTCGGGCGTTGTCTGGTCAGCTAGAGATGCTTTTCAGCTGAATAGATCCAGCCACTTATTTTTAGGGATTCTTCAAAACGAATAACTAAACGTATCCACACTCACTCATGCAATAAAACCTAGATATCTCTGCCCACTTAGGACTCAACCAGGTATCGGAACATATCTTCATTTATCTCGCTTCTAGGCATCCATATAGGAAAAGTCAACAGCCTGTTAATATGTCCCCACTATTGTGGCACATGCCTACTGGGCTTTATATAGTCCAGCACGCTATTCTAGTACGGTTTGTAGGTTTCACATGCGCCTTATAATCACTTCTTTCTTTGGCGTATGCTGGATTCCTCATGCGCCTTATTATCACTTCTTTGACGTATGATGTTATTATTCACAGCCTGTTTTATAATAATAAACCGTACTTATATTCCAAATGACACATTGGTAGGGGTCTGGATTTAATCAGGGTGAGGCTGGCGCACTGCCAACACACTAATAAAAAAAATCCATTAGACAACCAGTTGTCTACATGGAATAAGGCAACTAAGGCTATCACGAACTTCATTACCAAAGCTTATACATAAGTTATGTGGCTACATTCTAATACTATACCTGTGAGATAGTTTCAAACAGTTCATCAGCTGGCAGGTTGGGCTCCCATAGTGCTTCACACATGCCGTACAACTGCTCTGAGCATGTGCCGGACACTACAAAGTCTTCTGGCTCGTTAGGACACCCGATCTGTGGCAAACAGATATAGTGATGTGTGAAAAACTAGATCTAAGCAATATTGCAGTCTGGATGCAGACCAAATGCAGTTGGCACAACTCCATCGGAACTGCCCACCGACTGCATGCCGGCTGCATTCTAGCTGCAGTAATCAAATATTATATAATTATTAAAACTGTCATATAACTCTTAAATACTTGTATCAAATATAATCTCATAATTAGACTTTAATATTTTATTGATGTATTAATACTGCAGCCAGAATGTAGTCCGCGTACAGTCATAACTGTAACAGACCAGCTGGACCTTAAGACAAGCCAAAGAAATCAATAAAGCAAGAAGTGTTCAATTATTCTTTCAAGTGAGAATTCTTCACTGAGTCTTATAGGAGATAGATTGCCCATACTCGCGTAACGTTAAAACATTATATGGTTGTGTAACTGCCAAGCTTCAAGTAGTTCTAATTTAGAATTGGATTCTTTAGATTTTTAACAAATTAGTATACAAGGTATTAAAACCCAAACTTCTTGACCCACTGAAATTCACACTCACTACCTAGAATGAATGTTTTTAGTTTTTAACTTTCACTAGTTTCAGATAGAGGTTAATAGGAAAAGAATTACCAGATCCATGTTGCAGACATATGGAGTGTTGTCATAAGGGTCGAGGCCAGCGATGACAGGCTCAATGAAGTATGGCCCAAAACGTTTTTCATAAAGCAGGTTCGAGAGCATTGCTGTGAATGTCTTCGGCTTCATCACTCGGCTCTCCTTCAGCTCATATAGGTTCATTCTGAAATACGAAAGAAGTAAGGTTTAAGATTAAAGCATTAGCTAGTAGCTGCCTTTATGTTTCAAAAAATAATATATGTGTAAAATATTGAAACTGATATTAAAGAGGACTGTACTACCCTTTATACTGTGCGAGTTTACTTACTACTAAGGCTGATTTCACCACCAAACCATTATTTATTTCTATTTGTTATTGTTGTTAATCTTTGTACAATAAATCGTTTACATACATACATATCTTGGTTACCTACGATTTAATCATATAGACAGGCTAATAGAATTAAAACACTTAAAACAGTGATCGATAAAAATGGAAATGCACGAAGCATGCACTGCACTTATTGTTATTATTTTTATATCTGAGTTGGTGTATTTTGAGTCAGAATGAAATACTTATTAAGTATTTTAAAAAATATATTGAATTTGTTTTTATACTGTTCACTGAGAGGGCAATAATAATGTCCTGCACTTACTCTATGTCCTCATTGAGCATAAGCCTTGCTCTATGAAAGGAACTGAGGTTGAGAATGGATTTCAGATCAGGTCAGTCATATTTGTTAGTGAGAATCTTATAATTTCCTCTTTTATAAGCACAATTATAAAAGAAAGATGACATTTACCTGAACTTTAGTCTCTGGAAAACAGTCTGTGTATCTGTAGCGAGACCTGGAAGGCCCACAAATAATGTGGGGCCCATCTGGTACACTTTGGGAAAGTTTGTGGACACAGTCTGAGCCTGGATGCCGAAGCGTTTATCTGTGGCGATTGCCACGCAGTCCTTCCCCTTCATGGCAACCACCGCACCTCCATTGTATGCTAGGATGGACTGGAAACAAAAACAAAAATAAGTTAGCAAAGACGATTGATTTTTGTTTTACTTTCCCCACATATCTTAAACTTTTCCTGAAATTTCCATAATATTTTCATTAGTAATGGGCATTTTAAATATGTGTTCCTCAACACGGAAGGATGTACTGTAATTTTTACATCAACTTGTAGATGACATGGAAGACACAGTCAGCAAGAATGTCAGTTAGTCACGATGTTGGTCAGTGAACAATTAGTAAACGTCTTTCCTGTCTACGATGTGATGTCATAACATTGGACAAAAACAAAATACGCATTTCAAAGGGACCAAAAGCAAGCAATTATTCAGATTAAGTCCGTTCATAGAATTGGAAACTATCCCAAAAAGTTGCGAAGTAGTCTGTAATCCTGGTGTCTACAAAATAGGTTGGAGTGTAGGAGAGAGGACACTTTAAGACTAGACTTCAAAGTTATAGGTTACACAAGTAGCGAAGTGACGAGGTTTTTATGTTCCTGTAGACCACCGTTAGCGAAGTCAGTGAAGCGAACCGGCAGGGGCCAGCAAATGCCAGAGCCTTTCGTCTACTGTCTCAAACATGCTCGACGCGCATCAAAATCGGGGGCAGTTTCATCGAAAACAATAGGTTAGTGAACAGGTAGTAAGTGAACATTTGTACCGCATTGGTTATATTTCTTCAAGGTATAAGTTGAGAAATCATTTATATTCTAATTCAATATGTGATATAAAAGAAATGCATGTAACGTTTTGTTGATGTGATTTCATGTTTTGTTTCAAGCGATTTTGCAACGTAATGTTCGTGACGCTATTCATCCTTAATGACAGTAGACAGGTTTAATTATGTTTTCAAGTAATGTTTAATATAAAATCGAATAAATAACTCACCATTTTATTAACAATTACTTTCTTTTAGTTGTATTTCACTATAAATACTGACTGAAATCAAATTGATAGAAAACCGAAAAATGACATATCATTCGGCAAGCGAGCTCGTTATGTTGGTATGATTTTAGCCCCAATTGAAGTAGGTGACAGAGATAGCATTATATGGAAACAGCTGGTTGCACTGTTTCCACACAATTTAAGTCGCGCTAAATTACATTTACAAATACGTTCCATTTTATGCTCATTTTAACAAACTTGATACTATAATTTGATTACTTTTACAGCAACAAACTAATTAAAGTCGTCTATGAAAACACTTTTTTATTCCATTATTGTCTTAGACAAATGAATTACAATTCTATAATCTAAGATTGTTGTGCTTAGAATTGTCTATTCTTTATCGTGAGATCAGAAAAAAAAGGTTGACTTATTCCTATTTAACAGTCATAGTTAATGAATGAATAAACAATTTGCTTCTACCGGGTTGTTAAGATTCTGTTCTGGCTAGCTTTGCCGTATTTTATTTATATTTGAACAAATCGCTTCCATAATCAGTACTAAATACTCAGTACTTACTACCGAAGTGAAGTTAGCAGCCAAAAGTAGCAGCCAAAAAGTTGGCTTAGCAGCCAATTTTTTGGCTGCTACTTTTGGCTGCTAACTTCACACCGGTGTACTTACTTCCAGTCCTCACAATAGAGGGTGTTGTGAATTGGACTATAAACATACAAACATATTTTTGCTGCTAGTGTCCCTTTCATGTACGGTCAAGTAACAATTAATTAGCCACCTATAGTAGATTAGTTGTGCGTGCATGTTGTACAAATCGGGCAAAATCGGTTAAAGGCGTATAATTACGTATGTGGAGCCGAATAAGCAGTTGCGAACGCGGCCGAATTACGAATAGTAAACAGCTGGTGGCTCAATAATAATGACTTGCAGCCGTAAATAGATGGTGCCATAATGTGGTTCCTGGCTTAGAATACGGCCACCCCTATCTTACCGCGGGCGTCGTCAAGGCGACTAATCACCAGACACGATAATTACTGCGATCACCAATCCGTCTGCCAAGCGTGGTGATTATGGCAAATCCTCCAATGCATTGCCCACCAAAATGGCATTCTATTGGGGAGGCTTATGTTATTGTGTAGGTATTTTGTTTACGAGGCACTAATAGCGTTTGCCATTTCACTTGGAATGGAATATAGGAGGACGTAAAGGCTGGGGTCCGCAGTGAGAAGAACAAAAGGAGGAAGCGGTAGTCGATAAAAAAAATGACGTGTATAAATGTACCAAGTGTACTCATATGCAATAAATGATTTTGACTTTGACTTTGAGGTGCATGAAAAGATTGATGAATGTGAGTGAGGTGTGTCAGGATCTCGCAAAGTGGCGATCCATCGTCTCTGCCTACCCCTCTGTGGCCAAGGCGTGAGCATTATGTATGTATGTTCTTATACATATAATTAGTAGGTACCCAGGCTTGATGAGTGCGCCACATCGCCCAAATCATTCCGAGATGAGTTGCGTATAATGATTGTATTGTGTAAGAATTATCCCTAGTATAGTAAAAATTAGCAATAGTCAGGTAATGATTACTAAAAGGAAGGCGGCCTTCATTTTGTGGATGTTTCCTGAGTCCGTCATAGTATAGAGAGTCCTTGTTTAGGTGTTGTTTATTATTTTTCTATAAAAATTTGACGCCTTGTAAAAATTAACACAATTAGACAATATTGGCTAAAAGATACTCTTTAAATTGTTAGCATTACTTGACATGTCGGTAAGATCCAAAAACTGATCACTTACAACGATGTTCTAAATAAGAAAGATAATAACTGTAAACAATTGAATTAACTACAGTGTAAAAAATATCCTTTTCGTTCAGAACTTTTGTTAGGTACTTATTGTAGGTACTTTATTCATTTCTTGATGTTTTCTAACTCACTGGCGTACATATCTAACCGGCCGGTCATCTGAAAACCCCAACAATCTTTCACTTGTCTGCATAAATTCAAGTCCACTTCTGCTATCAGCAATCCATCTTTGACTTTAGACAAACTTTGAGTTCTGCAGCCGTTAGGAGCTGTGATATAGCTTGAACCATAGTAGCTTCTCGTGACCTTCTTGTCTTCAGCTAACATAAAAACTTCAGTCCCGACTCTGTTGATGCTGCAAGTGAAATAGTTGTTTGCAACGGCTGCATTCCTGGCTTCGATACCCCAGAAAGATTCACCAAACTCCGAGATTGTAGCTGCAGGATTAAACACAATTTCGGCACCGTTTAAGCCAAACATCAGCCAATTCAACACGTGGTGACGACCGTAGCAGATATTTACAGCTATTTTAGCGTATTTAGTTTCAAACACAGCATGTCCAGTGTTTCCAGGAGAGTAGTAGGAAATTTCGCTGAAGCTTCCAACGCTCGGCAAATGGTTTTTACGATGTTTCCCTATTACATTTCCATTCTCGTCGATAACTACTGCAGTGTTCCACCACACATCGTCTTCATCTATTTCGAGTATAGGAGAAACTATAACCATTTCATGTTTTTTAGCAAGATCCTTGACAAATGTGATGCTAGGTCCGGTCGTAGCAGATTCAGCAAATCCAGACCATTTTTCCTTTTCTTTAGTGCAGAGAAAGAATGGCGTGGACCAAATTTCCTGTAAGCAAAGAATTTGAACTCCTTCTGATGCAGCAGTGGCTATAATATACTCAATTTTGTCAAAAATTGCTTTCCTCTGTTCTTGTAGTGGTCTTTCCGTAGGCAAAACAACTGAGTGTTGTATAATACCTATCTTCACTACTCTTGGTTTTCTAACCTCTTCTTTATCAGCTGAGAATGAATACGCAGCGATTTCAAAATCTTGTATCTTACCAGTCTCTCTAGTTGACTCCATCAGTTTGATTTCACAATGATCTTCTCTGCCATAGTAAATTTTGTTGAATTCTTTCAATTGTTCAGGATTTAGTTTATTTTTGACAATATTGTCTAAAGTTTGCTCCGGACGCGAGTCCATCTTGTATTTACTGTCATGTATAAATAGCAATTTAAAACAAGTTAAGAAGTGTTGTCATTAGATACAGAGAGAACACTGGTCACTGTCTGAACCAATCCCAACCAATATAGGTACGATCTTGGATAAAATGGAAATGCAGAAACGTTAGAGTATTTAGATAATATACACGGCATATGAGAAATATCTAATTTAGGTACGTCGCATCTCTCCTTTGTCCCTCCTGTATGGAATTCTCGAGATGGGTGAAACACGAAAATGTATCGTATTTTAAGCCATATTTCGGCATTAACTACGGTTGAACGAATGTATTATCGATAGTGTTGGAAGATGAAGCTAAATATATATTGAAGTTAAATATAATGAATACATAATAATTGATTATGCATATAAAATTCATTAATGTCTTAATCAATCACAACCTCCATGCCGGAGCGGGATAGCTCTCGGACTGCCACGCCGGAGGTTGCGGGTTCGAATCCCGCTAGGGGCAAATGTTCGTATGATGAATATGAATGTTTGTACCCAAGCCTTGGATGTTTATATATTTATTTAAGTATGTGTATCCGTTATCTAGTAACCATACCACAGGCTCTGCCTAGTTTCGGACTGAAAAATTGGTGAGAATGTCTGACATATTGATTATTATTATATATAGTGGTCTGCTATGGAACAAAAACTCGAGCGGCACGTTCTCACATGTAAATTTAGCAGAACGCTGTATCGGAAAGGAATAAATAGGTAGGTTCCTATTTATTTTAAGTTGTAATGAAGGTATGATTGTTTAAGTTGTCGTACAGTACATTAATAATACTGTGCTTGTATAATAAGTCAAATAAGGCAATGTTACATAAGTTAGTTTGCGCAGTAAACATCAGGGCGCGTGGTATGTTTATTGATTACCATACCGGCTCAGGCGCGATACCTATTACCCCTATTGACACTATTATGTCTCCCTAACTGTACTAGCAGACTAAGGGCCTGTTTAGACTTGGTTTAGAAAAACTTGTAGATTAGGTGTCAGGTTTCAGTAACACGATCGCATGTAAAATGAAACATAGGTATTATTATTATTTTTTCGTAAGACTACAAGAAAGTCAAAAATAAGTTTATAGGTATGTACTTAAAAAACTATGTTAGACATTTAAAAGTAAATAAATTAAACATTATTTTAAATACTTATAAACGAATCCAATGCCTGTTAAGAATAATGACCACTTGCTATTCGCCCTGCATCATCATTATCGTTGCCCACACTGTTAGCCAACTTTCCAATAGGATAGGAACCCAGTATTTTTCCTGGGGTAAAAATAGCCTATGTGTATCTGTAATAAATATATTATTATGAGTATTTCATCAGTAAACAATCCTTATTTCGGTGCGATAGTTCCAGAAATCACTTCGAACATACATACTTTA
Source organism: Esperia sulphurella (assembly GCA_947086405.1). Taxonomy (NCBI): domain Eukaryota; kingdom Metazoa; phylum Arthropoda; class Insecta; order Lepidoptera; family Oecophoridae; genus Esperia; species Esperia sulphurella. The sequence continues at coordinate 11,619,960 of OX352272.1, forward strand.
CCTCTTTATAAATAGTGTAAGTAGGAATGAATATACTTGTGAATTTATCTGAGATGCTTAATGTTGTAAACGCATTCCTATATGCTCATCTATCTGTGGTCACGTAGACCAACTCGTATAGATGTGATAAACCAAATATTTTTCTCGCCGGGATTTTGTCTCTAACTTATCAAGTGTCGAAGGTCGCCAGGATCGGATCGGACCACTCAGATAAACACGTCCGATCGATGCATTCGTTACCAGCCGCTTGTGACTATTTAAGCGCGGTTGTAGTCGAGAAACAACCAGTCGCAAGCCGCAGATAGTCTTAACCTCAACTAAATCGCGTAACTCAACATGGACAACGAAACCCAAAGTCTCGAAGCTATCATCAACAATAATCTCACAGGCAATGATCTTAAGGAATTCAACCGCATCTACTATGGAAGAAAGGAGCACCAGGAAGTCAAAATAAAGGAATCCTCCCTCGCTGCAGCCAAGGAAGCAGACTTTGAGATCGCCGCATACGCTTTCCCGGCTAAGAAAGAACACACGAGGCCTCCGAGGATCGTCAAAGTTGGAGTCATCCAGCATTCCATTGCTATTCCTACTGATCGACCCATTAACGAACAGAAGAATGCTATATTCGCGAAAGTTAAGAAGATTATCGACGTCGCCGGCCAGGAAGGAGTCAACGTCCTCTGCTTCCAGGAACTGTGGAACATGCCGTTCGCTTTCTGCACTCGGGAGAAGCAGCCGTGGTGCGAATTCGCCGAATCTGCCGAAGAAGGTCCTACCACACGCTTCTTGAGGGAACTAGCAGTTAAATACGCCATGGTTATCGTCTCTTCGATTCTCGAAAGGGATGAGAACCACGCCGAAGTTCTGTGGAACACTACTGTTGTTATCAGCGACACCGGCAACGTGATTGGAAAGCACCGCAAGAATCACATTCCAAGAGTAGGAGACTTCAATGAGTCCAACTACTACATGGAGGGTAACACTGGTCACCCTGTCTTTGCTACGCGTTACGGTAAAATCGCTGTGAATATTTGCTTTGGACGTCACCACGTGCTCAACTGGATGATGTTCGGCTTAAACGGAGCTGACATCGTCTTCAATCCTTCAGCAACCATCGCTGCTGAGGCAGGAAGCGAGTACATGTGGAATATTGAAGCTAGGAATGCTGCTATCACGAACTGCTACTTCACCGCTGCGATCAACAGGGTTGGGTATGAGGAATTCCCTAACGAATTCACATCGGCTGACGGAAAACCAGCTCACAAAGACTTGGGTTTGTTCTACGGCTCCAGCTACTTCACTGGTCCAGATGGCGTTAGGTGTCCAGGACTTTCCCGTACCAGAGACGGTCTGCTTATTGGAGTAATGGATTTGAACATGAACAGACAGATCAAGGACCGCCGCTGCTACTACATGACCCAGAGATTGGGCATGTATGCTGACAGTCTCAGAAAAGTTATTGATTTGGACTACAAGCCTCAGGTCATCCATGAAAGTGATAAGTAATTATTAATTTCCCTTGGGAAGGTACATTTTTGTTACGGAGAAATAATGAGTCGCTGATTGTAAGATGAATCTCATATATATATAATTTTAAAATATGTAATTAATCTATATATTTTTATAAATAATTTGTTATCTACTGTATGAAATTTATATATTGTTGCCAGAAAATATGAAAAATTAAAACGATATTATTTTTAAATTTATCTTTACATTCCTGCAAATTTTTTATCCTGTTGAAAATTACTATTTCTGGATTTTCTAAAAAAAATTATTCAATACAGTTGCAAAATATTGATTTTGAATGCTCGAAAAAGTATTCTATTTCCGATTTATTATTTGTATTATAGGTACGCGTAATTCATTTCATCATATCTGCGCTTAGACGTCCAAACCACACCCGGTCCTACGCCCTCCGCATTCAGCCTCTTCCGGCCACCTTTTTTCAGGTCGTCGGTCCACCTGGCGGCGGGGCTTCTCACCATCCGCGGTCTCCACTCCAGAACTCGTCTACCCCAGTCTGCGATTCATTTACCTCATTCATTTAATTGTATCTAATTGGCTAAGGTCAAACTCTCACACTAATCTGTAAAATTAATTAGGTAGGTACGGTACGTATCAGTAAATGAAAACTTTCAATTAAGTATAGAATCTCTTATCAGTTAATAAATATACCCTCTTAATTTATCAACCAGAAGAAAAACAATCGTTATTCTTACATAACATTCAAGATCTAGTACATACCAATGAAAATAACAAAATCACTTTATTTAAATAAAAAAAAATTGCAGTATAATTTGATGTGGTATCCGGAACAAAACATCGCAACTCCCTATCGCCTGTAGGTGTCGTATAAAAGCTACTCTAAAGGCAAATCTAAAATGATGGGCTACAGACATAAACCTTCTAATATGTATTAGCTGTTGCCAGTGGCTTAAACGTTTATGTTTTTATTACCCGTGGGAATAGTTTTCCCAAGGTAAATAAAAGCCTATGTTCATCTCTATAACATATGTATATCGTCAGTGGAAAGGTAAAAACGCGAAAACGCCAGTTTAACAAGTTTACAGGAGAGAGGTTTAGAGTTTTTTGTTTTTTTTTTCGGAAAAAAATTAATATCTCGTTTTCTACGAGGAGTATTTTTATGTAACTTGAAAAAAATACGATTGTATAATAACTGCTTAATTGTGTAAAACAAAGAATCATTATAGGTCTTTTATTTTACGAGATATATGTCGCATTAGCGAAAATCACCTGAACATATAAAAAATGTTAGTCAGCTAAAAAACGGTAAACATATACATATACATAGACAGATCGAAGCAGGAAAAAATACAGTCGAATGGGATATATAACTCATTTTCGACCAATGTGTCGCTTTAGCGTTTTTACCTTTTCACTGACGATATGTAAAATTTCATAGAGATTAGTCGAGCCGTGAAAGCTTAACAAGTAAACTCACTATGTGATTTATAATATTGGGTTAAAATATTACAATATAACCAGCCCAGCTGTTTTTTAAAATTTTATTAAAAACTTATTTTTTAAAAACTTATGTGAAATTGACTTATCCGTCGTGAACGAAGTGTGTTTGTTGGTCTTGGTTAGGGTTGCTATCTTTAAAATCTGCCAACCAGGATAAGAAGCATGAAAACCAAAACCCCAGATTACAACCCTTAGAGTAAAATAAAACATTGTTTTAATTGTTATAAGTCCCCCCCCCCCCGTAAACTAGGATAAATCTGGGGAAACCCGGACGAATGGAAACCGTAGTCTTGGTTAGCATTTATCAAGGTGAAGTGGCAGTAGGTATTATATGAGCAGAACTAATGATGTTGATGTTTAGCTTACCGGGAAATTTAACCTGGCCCATTTGGAGCAACAAGTAGGCCTTAAAATGAGCTGTTGAAGTCTATAAACATTAGGGGCGCGGTTATTGGTCAATGGTTATCTAGGTTAGGCAGATAAGTAGTTGAATAACAAAAACATTGGGCAAGTATACTTATCTAAAAAGAAATTAAACTTGACCCATGATAACAATGCGTTGACGTATGTTAATATGTATATATGTAGGCATATTGTTATGTAATTATGCTATGTGGGTGGTACTTAATACTTCACAAGAATCAGGGGACCTATTCCGCAGGCTTTGCCTTTACAAATCCATGTAACGGGCCATACGTGACATCCTGATAAGCGATTGGAGTCTAATTATCATATTTAGATGACAAACGCTTATCCGAATATGTCACATGACCTTTTACAGAGTACAAAACGTCTTTGCAGTGCAACGGATATTAGCCGAAATGATGATGAGTAGTAGTAATGATCCTAATCCTAATGATCTTAAATCTTAACGGGGCTACCCGTCCCTGGTGCAATCCCTATGACGACATCCACGGGAGGATTGGGGGTGGTCCTATTCTAAGCCGGGAACCACACGGTGGAGTAGTTTTAGGCAGAATTTGACGTCAAAAAGAGAATAATTTATTCCAATTTTGAAAATAAATATTTTGATTTTGATATTCTAATGTATAGGTACTCAAATTTGCAAATTTTAGAAATGGACCTTGACTAAACTAGGCTGTTTGAATGTGACAGAAGTCATAGGTTAACCCGAAGTCGACTGTCCTACACATAAATTGCTGACTATAACAATATAATATAGTTTCTGACAACTACAATGTACCTTAAGAAAAAAGCAACATTTTCAAACTTAATTCCTCCGCAGTTTTCTCACCCCAGATATCACTAATGTATCACTCTAGTGCAAAATTCTCACTTCAAATATGCAAACCATCTTTTTCTCTTTTCTAGAACTCTATTTGAAAGGGGTAAGGATGTTTTTATAATGGCTCGCTGAAGGGTAAGTTTGCTGTCACTACCTTTTAGAACACTTGAAGAGTTGCATCCCGTGACATCCATTACAATAATGTCTTTGGAATAGGGTTGTCACTTTTTTGGAAACGATTTAAGTGGGTATTAATTTGAACTTGCGTCCATATAAATTCATTGAGTGTGCCTTTACCTGGGTTTCTTATCTCGGCTCAAGATTCTGTTACCTATATTTGCAACCGTTTGGAACCAGTGTTGACCTAATAAAATAGAACGAATGAAATGATAGTTGTATGTCAAGGAAATCGTATCAGAAGGGGACTCGCCATTCTCTGGCGATCTCCTCTGCGGAAGGACTAGACCATCTGGTCATGAGTGTTGTATCGATGTGTGGTTCGTTTTTTATGTGTGTATTGTGTAGCTACTCGTGCATGTGTGCGTATATCTGTCTGCGAAAAATTTCAAAATAATTTGCATTGGAATTAGGCTATGTGGTAATTTCGATGCTTCCCCCCGTGTCGAGTCGGGGCGGCGGCGGCGGCCGTGTGGAATAGCCAAGATCTATAGACAACGATTTTCACCTATGACGTTTATCCGTTATTTTTATTATTAATTCGAGGTTTAGTCCCAATTAATACTTGTAGGTTTGAGATAGAAGCCATGAATAAATTCGTAATTTAAAATATTAGAGTTTAGAGAGAATTTACATGTTCATGATTGGCAACCCTATAACTCTGAGTTGTGTGTATTGTCATCGAGGTGTCGACGGAAGTCATGGGAGCGAGCATGGAGCATTACAGCCTAAGTATACTCTAGCACTGGCAACCTCGTTTCAAGCAGGGTGAAAGGGACGACAACATCAAACACTCAAAATACTAACCACATTATCACGCGGTTGTATCCGTTTGGTATCTTAGTCTTCCTGTAGAGGTCGTGTGGCATATGAGAATACAACAAATATGTATATTGGGCAGCCAACATTGCACTGCGATCACCAACTAATTGGTATCTCATTATTATAGGAGAGGCTTGGTTAGTCCAGCAGTGGACTTATATTATAAGTCCACTTCTCAGAAGCATATTAGAAGTGTATCAGAAGCATAAATTATAGCTGTTGATGACTTGCACTTCTGAACGCCGATATGAGATATCTCATGGAAGAGGCTTTGTTAGTCCAATAGTTGATTTATATTATAAGCCCATTGCTCAGAAGCATATCAGAAGCATCGCATTATTAGGAGTGGCTTGGTTAGTCCAGCAGTGGACTTATAACTTCAACAAACTTACAACATCATAATCAAACAATCAGAATCAGTTAGGGATCTTGGAGTTACATTAGACTCACAGTTGACTTTCTCGGAACACATCTCGACGATTGCCACTAAAGCATATAAAAGTCTCGGGTTTGTTATGCGCGTAGGACGTCCTTTTACTGATTTATTTTGTATTAAAACACTGTATTGCGCATATGTTAGAAGTACACTGGAATATTGCAGTAATATTTGGAACCCTCATTACATCTGCTATAAGCAGGATATTGAATCAATACAGGCAAAATTCATTAAACATCTTAACTACCGTACACACCGCTCATACACAACTAATACTTACACTGATTCTTGTAACTATCATCATCTACTGTCACTAGAGAATAGACGCTCCCTTCTTGACATGATGTTCATTTACAGTATTTGTAATGGTACTACAGACTGTCCAGAACTCACATCCCTAGTTATGCGTTTCTGTGCACCAGTTCGGCGCACCAGACACACCACTTTGTTCTATGTCCCTGCCACCCGCACTAATTATGCACAAAACTCCATTATTTGTCGCATGCAATCCGCTTACAATAAGAAATTTTCAACTGTGGATTTATTTAACTGTAGTAAATTAACTAAAGGAAACAAGTAGTGAAATTGCTGAGCTGAGAGAGAGAGAACAAACTTATTATTATATATTTATCTGTTTATCTTTTTACATATTTATATAAATATAGAACAATAAATAAACAATTAATATATTGTTTTCCAGATCATACAATAATATATATACACACACACCCACACACACGCACACAAACACACACCCACACACACGCACATAAACACACACCCACACACACACACACACACAATCACTAGACTGTAATATTAATATATTGTAAATCCGTTATTGGCAGTAAGAACTATAAATTAGAATAATTCTACTGTATACTAAGTGCTGTGGATTTTGTGAAAATAAATAAAATAAAATAAAATAAAATATCGGTGATCAAAACTGCAGGTCATCAATAGCTTACAAATTATGCACCTGACAGGCTTCTTATATGCTTCTGAGCTGTGGTCTTATAATATAAGTCCACTGCTGGACTAACCTAATTTAACCAAGTCTCTCAAATAATAATAAGATGCTTCTGATGGTAAGCTTCGGATTTGCTTCTGTTAAGCTTCTGATATGCTTCTGATATGCTTCTGATATGCTTCTAATATGCTTCTGATATGCTTCTGATATGCTTCTGATATGCTTCTGATATGTTTCTGATATGCTAATGATTGTATGGTGACTGTATAGTACATTGTTAAACTTACGACCTGTAGGTGTTTAAGGAATATCAGAGCTAGGTAGGTGAGGTACGCGTAGCATTGCAATTAATTCAAAAGATAATAAAAAAAGGATCTCGCCCTACTACCTAGATATTTAATCTGATTATAAACCATAAATATTTCTGTTGTTTGTTTCTTACTGCAGATAATTACGGCCATTACGTTTCGTTTCGTTTTCCACAGAAACATGGCCGCGCTTCCGTTTCCGGCGGCGACTTTTTAATTTTTCATTTACGGCTGGTGGTTTCAATTTTTCTTATAATTTCTCATTAAACTTGTCTGCTGGTTGGCCTGGGGATTTTAATAATGTAAAATTAACGAAAGATGTTGTGGATAATTAGTGCGGTTTGTTTGTTTTGGAGACAGTAAATATATCTTTATTTGCTCAGTAATAGGTATTATGCTGTCTGAGCCCTCAGTCTGAGTCTGGGGACTTGAGCCATCCCCAGTCTTCGAGTCGTCAAGGCGTCTAAGGAATTGCGCAAGGTACGGGCAGCAGCGTTCTCACGTGTATATTAAGATCATTACTGCGATCATCAATCCGCCTGCCAAACGTGGTGATTATGGCAAATCCCCCAATGGACAGCCCACCAAAAATTGCATTCTATTGGAGAGGCTTATGTTCAGCAGTGGGCGTATTTCGGCTGATATAAGAACCTGGACTTCCTTCCTGGACTATCCTAAACGCAGGGTGAATTTAATATATTACAAAACTTATTTTTTATCATACATTACGCCAACTGGCATCACGGGGCGAAAGCGGATGAAGGAAAGTGGCTTTGTGGCGTTGGATCGATCACGAAACGTGGCGAACATCGTCAGTGCCTACCCTTCTGGGACCAGGGCTTGAGCGGGATGTATGTATGTATTTTTTTATCGTAAATATTGTCGTATCGGCTTGCATTGCGTTGCGTATACGAGTATACCACCTTGAGTAGCCCTGCGTAGCACCAATGGTAATCGTCGGTTTGACTTTTTTGACTCTCTCTTTCCAAGGTTTGGCTGGAAGACATTCTTCTTTAGAGAAAAGCACACCTGTGTATACGTACTTCTGTGTATTTATTCTTATATTTTCTGTGTAAACAATAAAGTTATAATAATAATAGTAGGGGGTTGTACCTAATAAAATTCAAACACGTACCGACAACGGTGCAACATAACATTGGTAAAAGGGTTTGCGTAAAGAAGAGAAGTGACTGTGTGGTGTTATGTACTAAAGGTAACCTTAGAACGTAAATTTACTCTTATTTTTAGGGATCCTTTGAAACGAATGCCCTTACATTGAGCTTTATTGTCCGTCTGTCTGACTAAACTGACTGAACTGAAATTTGGATATCATCATCAGGTTATTTTTGTCTCCACTGCAGGAGTACAACCCTCTCTCATCTGCCGGAGACAGACGGAGGATTTGGCCTACACTCCCCGCGCTGGCCAGACGGGTTGGGGAGGCCTGATTGATGTTTTATAATGAATTCCCTTAGTCGCCTTGTACGACACCCACGGGAAGAGTTGGAGTGGTCCTATTCTACTCTACCGGAAACCACACGGCAAACGGCAACGAGAATGTAAAACTGCATTTAAATAATGGGAAAATTATGGAAGTTTCCGTAACAATTTATTTTTCTGAGATAAGTGTTAAAATTGACGCATATGTGTACACTTTGTGACGTTTTTAATACTGAGACTCGTTTCTGTTGAAACATTTTTTCTGGATGAATTTATGAGTTATAAGAATATATATGTCGTAGGGTCCTGGTTCCGCCTAAAGTGTGGGCTCCCAAATTGAGTTTAACGCCGTTACAAAACGTTTACTTACTTAAATGACACTATATGAAATTACACTACATCATCAAATAACGATTTTAGAAGGCAGACGATCCGTCAGCGTAACGCCTGCGCACCGCACGCCTTTCCATCGAAGACTGTCTCGGTTCTGCGGCTGCGCCTTATACCCGACGTTCCGTCAGCGCGTGCTCGCGACGACAGCCGAACAAAGCCGAACGGCGCGCCGAACACGCGCTGTGCCTTCAAATTAGCTCCTCTTTTATTATTTCGCCGACATATACTTACACCGTGGAAACAATCTAGACACACTACTTCTATTTAGAAAGTGCCTTAACAGAATATAGTGTAATAGAGGAATGGTGTTGATGGTGGGGATACACCCTGAGACCCTAAGACCCAACATAGGTTGTTGATGAGGTTGGCGCTTTGTTGAGGGATGGCTAAAGGCTCGTAACGTTAGTCGTCTGTAGTCAAACGCAGTGGCATAGTCTCTGTGCGACAAAATTAAGAAAAAAATGTGTCTAATTTTTGTTATTTATGCTAACGAACTAAAAAAAATATTTCCAAACGCAACCTGTTACATTCTTAAGCGACCTCATTCGAAATTTAATTTGGAGCCACGCACGCAGCTGCGTTCTCTATTCGCATTTTTCCAAATTCCCGCCACGTTTGACAAGTGTCGTTGGCGCGGGGGTTTTGCTCATTTTTGCCCGGTTTACGTTCAATAGTTGCGCGACGATTCCATCGACACAGCCTCGGCTTCATTTCCGCTGCACTCTGTTCGGAGCGAGGTTCGGTTGGACTGACTATTGGAAAAAGTCTCACTATTACACCAACTTGATTTGACCAAGAACAAGGAAAATTTTAGAGAGGGATGAATTGTCTAGGTATTCTTGTAAACAATATTCGAAAAGGGGAACACCAGAGGGCGCGAAACACGAATTGATAGTGTTTCATAAATTGTTCCTCCCTTATTGGGCCACGTGGTATAAGGAAGTTCTCTTATCGTTAGGCCGGGTACAAGAGTTCTCTAGAATATAATAGAAAATAAAAATAATGCTGAATTCTACAGCTTCATTCTATAAAATTCTTGTTACAATTATTTGGCTCGCCAAGTACGAGCAGTGTTGTTTACATATAAGTGATATGAAAAATCTGAGTGTAAAGTAAATGGGGCTCAACTCATACAAGAGCTGGCTCACGCGTACGCTGTTTTATTTTAAAGGATAGCGATGCGAGGAGGGACTGTTCGGGGATGCGAGGAAGGACCGGTCGAAGAGTTCTCTAATGGAGACGCCTGAATGGTTTGACAATCCAGGTAGTCTGAAAAAACTGGTGCAGAGTTTTGCATGAAACGTACGAGTGTTTGTTGTCACTTCGCTCTTTCCCCTATCCTTTTACGCCCCCTTTCTAAGACACAAGAAGGAGGAACTTTTCTTGTTTTTCTCCTTTCGTTCATAAATTGACCGCCTCGTTGGTCTAATGGCTTAGTCAATGGACTTGAGCGCCAGAGGTCGTGGGTTCGATTCCCACTGGGGACAGATAACTTTGTACAATTTGTACAAGTTAGTCCCGGTCTGGATGTTATAATTGTGAATTGTCCAACTTGTTCAATTCCCATAGCACAGGAGAATATCCTAGTTTGGGATTAGACAAGTGTAGGTATGCATATATGTAATATTTATTTATTATTATTTGAGATAGATGAAAATTCATTTATTTTGCGTAACTAATCTAGTTTAAATAACTTAACAGAACATACTATTTATAAATAAATAAAAATATAAAACAAAACCTAACTATATACATACACCACAAATAAAAAACTGGCCCCAGTTCGTCCCCCGCTGGCAGAGTACCCACATGAGGCTGGCGGCATTGCCTCGCTGGATTGCAAGGCTTACGCGGTGGGCAAAGTAGCCGCCCGCTCTGGGTTCCGGGTATTCTCCACCAGTCTTTTCGAGATGTCTCTGAAAAGGTGGTGGGCACCGGAACCTCACGCGCCCTGGATCTCGACCCCAAACGCCTCAAAGATGAGGTCTCCACTGAGGCACTCATTGGCATGAGGCATTTATTATTTATTTATTTACCGAGTGCTGCTAAGTTTTAGAAAAGTTTTCGATGTGCTACCCCATATATTGTTAAAATCCACTCGTTTAGACAATGCACGTCAAAAATATATTTCTATTACCGACGCGGCTCTACAGGATACCCCGTTCCACACAGCTGCCGGCAAATTGAAAATCACACTCGAAACCCCTTCAGTGTCATGTGAAGGTTGCACAATGGAGGACCTACACCCCGAACCCCGCAGTCCTCACACGAGTTACCACAATGAATACATTTTTATCGTTTTAAAAATTTTGACGTCACGGAAGCGTGCCGGAAGCTGAGTAGACGTTATTTTTTTTGCGACACGTGATGTGAAAATATATGAAGCGATTTTTAAGTTGTGCTTTTAAAAAAGGTAGTTATAAATAAGTACCTCAATATATAATATCTGTGGTAGCTATATCGTTAAATGTCAAAGAATGCGAGAATGATTAGAAATGCAAACCATCAACATTCAAGAGTAAATATATGTACATACTAAAATAATAAATGCAAACAACATAATATATATACAAATACAAGTAGGTACATATATATATATATATATATATATAATATACATACGCATAAATACATACAAAATAGGCATGTCAGCGCGAGCGCGATGTATCACATTTTTCAGAAAACTTAGAAGAGTAATATCATATATTTTTTTTATTTAATTAAAAAAAAATATATATATAATATATTTTATTTTCATTACAGAGCATGTTCTTAAAATATCTACAGTCAATTTATTATCACCGACTATAAGGCAACGACTTAGTTATCCATTCAATGAACAGTTCACAGATAATATGCATATTCAAGTTTTCATACAAATTTTCAAAATCGAACCCTCTACCCGCTTTCTTTCTTACTTAGACAATTTGACTACAATCTTGTCACCTTTATTAGGAGTTTATTATCTATCACAACAACAGCTGCTTCCTATCAAAATAATCATAATAATAACGCCCCACCGCCAGATGGACCGACGACCTAAAGAAGGTGGCCGGAAGCGGCTAGATGCGGAAGGCGGAAGACCTGGTGGTTCCAACTAGCACACTGGCAAGTTATCCAGCTATTTTATAGTTTATGATTGCATATTTCGTCAGTGTGCTATAGTTGGGTTGTAAGGAATGCCGTAACAAATGCTCTTCAGCTCTGGTGAGGCCGGGAGCGCGATCCATCATAACCTCTTATTGAATTACCTCCCCTCGGTAGCTCATCGCCCCACACCATCCAATTATTTGTGCTCTAATTATCGTTATTGCACTTTCCCCTACTGTTGCGGTTCTAAATTGCATATAGATATAATTATATACTGCTTAAAACAATTAGGAGAAGTCAAAATCAAAGTCAAAACATGAGTACACTTGGTATATTTATACCTACTCGTTTTTTTGCGACTACCGCCTTTTAGGTGTTAGCGCAGTAAAGAAGATTTTGAATGTTGGTAATTTTTTAAATGTTAGTAAGATGAAAATATAATTTACGTCATTTTAATATGAATATGTTAAATACTATAAAAAAGCATATAATTTTAAAATAACATTTAAAAATGAATGCGGTTTGGGTGAAAGACACTAAACATTTAAAAAATAAATAAAAATAGCCCTTATTCTGATTTCGTTATTGCTATTATAAATTAATTTAATTTGTCATTGGGCTCGATTCTGAAGGCACAACGTTAAAATTTGACAGCACTAAAACTGTTGCTATCCTTGTCACACAGTATTATGAATATAAAGACGTAACCAATTTTAGCGCTGTCAAATTTTAAATGTGTGCCTTCAGAATCGGGCCTATTATTATACTTAATTTGTCATCATTTATGAATGTCATTATTTACAAAAATTAATGTGTCTCCTTACTGAGTCGTGTTTTTTTTTGCAATTTTTTGTTTTCTTTTCTTTTCAGCAGCTCTGACAATGTGATGAGGGCTCCCGAAGAAGACCGTCGAAGTCTTCGCATACATGCGAAAACAAAGTGACGTATGACGTCACGTTTTCTTAGCTTTTCAATCACAGAAAATTTATTTTTTAAGCCTTCTTAGTGTTGCTGATGGGAGTGAGTGTTGATTTCGTTTAGAACACCATCATGACACATCTGACTGAAATCAGAATCCCACTTTGTTAATTGTCCAAATATACATCTTATAATCATCGTTTTTTTTAAATTGGTTATTTAAGAGATTAATAAGGAATAATGACATTAAAATGCTTAGATTTTTTTTCGAGATATTTTCACATTAGGCCTCATCATCACTTACCATCAGGTGACATTGAGGTCAAGCGCAAACCCATCAACAATAAAAAAATATCGGGAACCTAACCATAATTTAATTTCGATACAAGTGTACAAACATTTTTAAGTCGTATACTTTCTCAACAAATGTGCTTCTTTAGGGTTACCGACCCACATAATAAATAATTGCACTACTCCTTGACAGTACAAATTCGTCACTTTTAGACAAAGCAAACTTATAATTTACTTTGTAAAATCCTTATTGCGATACAAAGTAGAACACATTAATGGTTATTCGACTGCAAATTTAGGTTTGTCGAGTTGGGTGGATCACCCTCATGGGTGCCATACTTCATCTGAGAAACGTGTGGGGTGCCATTGGACAGTTTAAATTTCGAATTACACAACACTCTAATTTAAAAATAGTTTAAGGTTGTTCCATGTTTATGAACATACTCGGTTGTTCGAAAAGATAAATATTTAAACATAACAAATACAGAATTTACACCAAATATACTGACTGCACATCATAGTGCGCTATCTGATGTTCCCGAAAAAGTATGGCGCCCATTACACGATAGGTTTTGCTGTCAGTTTAACCACAGTCAATAATGTGACTGATGAATAACCTATCGTCTAATCCGATGACTGATGTTTGCATGAAGTTGATTGACGAAAATCTGGATATTTTGATTGTTGCGTCATGCAACTGTCAGTCATGACTTTTGACTGAACGTGTAATGGCGTTCATTACACGTTCAGTCAATCACGCGTCAGTCAGCTCGCGGACTTGCCATGATAGCGTCAGTAATAGCAGCTGGTGACATAATTACTATTAATATTCATACTGTAGAACCTGAATTAGATTAATACTGTATACTAAGTGCTGTGGATTTTGTGAAAATAAATAAAATAAAAAAAAGACCCCCAAGTATTAAGAATGGTCCTCTACGTACTCTTACTCATTTATTTCCACCATTTGGGACATTAAGAACTCTAGGCTAAATCAACATTATTGTTTACATTTTTTATATCGATTTCACACATAGCTGGCGCTAAAGCATCTATTAGAAATACATTGCAAAGAGCGACCAGTTTCAATATTATAAAAGTAAGCTTCGGTAAAGTGGCATTGTCAAACATCACAAAGTAAAACAGGTCTTTCATTTATGTATATCCATATTATCCCGAGTTAATACGTGTATAGTCTGCGAAATCTTGGGTATGACTAACGATCAGTCAGAATGAGAGTGTTATGTCGATATTGTTCTATCGTTCAAACACCATTAAACTATCAATCATGACTGATGGAATTGACTGACGTTCGCATGAGCGTGTAATGGACGCCTAACATATCCCCAATGATCTCTATGTACTACCTACTAGATGTAGCATTCCAATTGCTCCGTTCCACGCATACATTCACAATGAAACTTGTGCAGTTACTACGCAGAACATTTAATTATTAGTAAATATGGACGCTACGGGTAAACAGCGTCAATATTGAGTAAATAATTAAATGTTCTGAGAAATAACTACACAATTTTCAAAGTGAATGTGAACGAGTTGCGGCTCCGCAGTTGCGTGAAACAGAGCTATTGTTTGGAATGCTCCATATATTAGTACATAGAGATCGGAAAAGTAAACGGAACATACGACATTCACAAATGGTTTTAAGGTTAGTTAGCAGCGCACTGGTGGCCTTTGGATGGCAGATTTGGCCACAGACCGCTTCCATCAGACACGCTGTCTGACATCATCAGCCGAAATACGTCCAATGCTGAACATAAGCCTCCCCAATAGAATGCTACTTTTGGGGGCTGTCCATTGGAGGATTTGCCATAATCACTACGCTTGGCAGACGAATTGGTGATAGCAGCAATGATCTTAATATAATCCCTGTTGCAATCCTTTAGTCGCCTTGACGACACCCACTGGAATATTGTATTTTATGTTATTTTATTAGGTACTAGGACTAAATAAATTTGGCAAAATAGTATACGTAAGTAATATATTTTTTATAGATAACATTGATTTTCTTCTTACAAAATAACTCTATAACTCACCACACTACTCCTCGTCCAAGTCGTCCATATTCCACCACTCCCTGGGGAGTAGCAAAGCAAAAAGGGCGCGACATTTGGCTAAGGTTCACGACCTTTGTCGCAAAGGGCATGCCCATAAAACTGTGTGGTATGATGGCGTTTGTGACATTTTTGTGGCGTGTAATGACTTTTTCAACAAAATGATAGCTAATGTAGTCTGGTAATGCCGTGTGGTTTCCGGTAGAGTAGAATAGAACCACTCCAACTCTTCCCGTGGATGTCGTACAAGGCGACTAAGGAATACATTATAAAACATCAATCAGGCCTCCCCAACCCGTCTGGCCAGCGCGGGGAGTGTAGGCCAAATCCTCCGTCTGTCTCCGGCAGATGAGAGAGGGTTGTGCTCCTGCAGTGGAGACAGGAATAACCTGATGATGATGATGTAGTCAGGGGACTTAGTTCCCTGTCAGGTGCTATCCAGACGAGTCGCGGGTATGCGGTCCCGGCTTCCCGAGTTATCACTACTGCAATCCCACTATACCTCCGTAATAACGGTATACCATTCCTAACCTAATATCCTTACCAATACCACAATTTCCTGTCTTTCTAGCCTCGATTTCTGTCTCGTCCGCCAATCCCAGGTCTGCCGTGCCGATGGATGCATGTCATGTCTCTGGTCGTAAGCGTGCCGACATCCCGGAGCTGGGCGAACTCCGGGCAGTATTAGCCTTACTGAGTCATGCGGGGCTCTGATGAGGTAGACAATTATTTCCCTAGACAATCGTGGTACCTCAACACGGAGGCGGCGATGTTGTTCGTAACACATCACGTCAAGGGGTATCACGAAGAGAAAAGCGGGCGAAGGAAATTCGTCTCTGCCTGACCCTCTGGGACCGGGGCGTGAACATTAGGTATGTATATTATTATTATTTTTTCTCTTATTGGGTGTGACTTACTCCTAAGTAAGGCGCGGATCCAGCTTTAAAAAAAGGTTGTAGTCACTGCCACCCGAAAATCTCGCTCGCGATCGATACGTTGCATTCCTAACAAAGGCGACGTTCACAAACTGTATGACGCCTCGGCCAAGACCTTGCAGATTGTTTAATTTTATTAAGGCACTGGATATAACATCAGTCTTTCGCTCTCAATTATGGTTGTGGACATGCCTACTATGCCCACAACCGTGGATCCGCGCTTGGTAGGAGTAGAACGCCCGAGGACGTTACTTTAATCCCTGTTGAGGACAGATAATTGGTTATACTGTAGTTAGGTGAGATTGATAAAATAAATATGTCTTAAAGAGAATAAAAGACGGAGAAGAAGAAGCCTCTGGATGCGGAGGACCGGGTATGATGGCGTTCATTGGGGAATGCCTGTGTCTAGCAGTGGACGTCTAAGGGCTGCAAGGGAATAACCGGAGCAATTTTGAAACTTGTTTATTGCAAGAAGTTACTATTTCCTTAGAAATCACTGACTTCTTGCATTATTGCAACGATATGACAACGATTACATCTAGTGGCAGGACTAGATCTAAATTTGATGTGGGCAAGATTTTTGCTAAGGCACCCTGATGGTGCAAAAGGGATGCAGTATGCATACTCGAATGTATGAACTTGGAAAAAAAATAGAATAAACAAACGAATCAAGAATTATAAAATTAAAATTGTCTATTTTCTCATGCCCTAGTAAATTTGTAACAATTCCGTAAATATTAACTTACATAAAACATTTTACAATAACTATACTCCTTCGCCCATTTCTGTATAATGTTCATAGCTTTTTATAAAGCCTTTAAACCAGGATAATCTTCATAAATCGCGTTGCCATTGCGAATGCTATCATTTCCAAACATTAACTTGTAATTAGTACTAAGAAAGGCATAATTTATAACCAGTTTGCACTGACCTTCCCTGATCCTACTGTTTCTTGCAACCATGGATATTAAAGGGGATTATATGTACAATATTAAAGGCCTTACTGGACGGGTTAGGTTATTCACGAATAAACTTAAGTTGGAGTAATTATGGTCTCTATTTTAATGAGCATAAGGACTAAGTTGGTACGAAGATCAATGTTAGTTTAAGGGGGTCGTGAAATAACCCTTTCGTGGTAGACAGATAATTATTGACACCTGTGTCATTGAAAGTCGAGAAAGGAGAACATGGTTTCGTATTTGTTCGAATAATTTGCATGAATATGTCGTATATATATTGAGAGATATATAAAAGAGGGGAGCATAATACTGTGCTTGTAATGTTATCATCATCAGCCGAAATACTTCTGAACATAAGCCTCCCAAATATAATGCCACTTTTAGTGTGTCTATTGGGGGATTCGTAATGAGGAGATCCGACGAAGAAATAAACTCACCGACATAGCCGAAAGGATTAGTAAGCTGAAGTGGCAGTGGGCGGGCCACATATGCCGCAGAACCGACGGCCGTTGGGGCAGACAAGTTCTTGAGTGGAGACCGCGGATCGGCACTCGCAGGGTGGGACGCTCCGCCGCCAGGTGGACCGACAACCTATAGAAGGTGGCCGGTAGCGGCTGGATGCGGAGGGCGGAGGACCGGGTGTGGTGGCGTTCATTGGGGAAGGCCTATGTCCAGCAGTGGACTTCTAGGGGCTGACATGATGATGATGATGATTGGGGGATTGGACCATGCTTGGCAGGCGGTTTGGTGATTGCAATAATGAGCTATATATACACAGGAAAATGGTCTTGCCAGTCCCTGATACAATCCCTTAGTCGCCTTGACGACACCCACAGGAAGAATGAGAGTGGCCCTATACTACGCCGGGAATCATCGTAATGTCAACCTTAATTGAATTCGGACGCAGGAACCCTAGATAACATGCAGGACTTATTTACCTTCTTCCATGGGCATTTCGACGTCTATAGATCGCTGCCTGGCACAACTCTTACCGGCTTGAGAGATAATACTGCGATTGCCAATACATCTTGACTCTTGTGGGCATAATATAAAGTCTTTGTCCAGAGGATGTCTTCATTCAGTTGTAGAAACATCAGACAGTACCATAATACAAAGTTCTTTGTCCTACTCCATAAGCTTTTCGTATAATATCCGTTGAACTAAAAAGTCATATTGTACTCTTTTCCGATATTTCGATAAGTGTAGGCGTTTAACTACAGTAGTTAGGCGCCAAATGCGCTGAATATGTCATATGACGGATATTATCCCAATACTTACGCAGGAGTTCTGCTGCAAAAACAAAAAAATATATAGCTTGTAAGTAATCAGTAACATTAATAATATTAGACAGCACTCTCAAAACATGAATCAATCGTAATGAATCCCAAACTTTACCATTTAAAATAAACACGAAAGCTTGCTGCCATTGTTGACTTCTTAATTAATTAAGTAGGGAATCGATGCCGCCCCCCCTGATGAAGGGTTGTCGCCGAATTAAAACAGATAAAACGCTCATCGCGGGGCGCGGGCGGCGCGACGCGGGGACGTGGCGGTTTGAGACAATGATGTACGAAAGAAGTGTGGATTTTACTTGATGATACAGGTTATCAAAAGTGAAAGGGAGTTGCTGGAGGAATGATGAGAACTCGAGCGAAAGAGATCGTGGGTGCTATTATTGGGGACACAACGTTATACGAGTTAAATAAACTAACTTACAGACAAAATACCTACGACCTAAAAATAAAATACCATTTAGTTAAAATTATGTAAACTTTTTTTCATCATCATCATCATCATCAGCCTAAATAAGTCCACTGCTGGACATAGGTCTCCCCAATATACCACTTTTGGTAAGTTGTCCATTGGGGAATTTGCCATAATCACCACGCTTGGCAGGCGGATTGGTGATCACAGTAATGATCTTAACATACACACACAGGAGAACGCTGCTGCCCGTCCTTGGTGCAATCCCTTAGTCGCCTTAACGACACCCACGGGAAAGATAGGGGTGGCTCTATTCTAAGCCGGGAACCATACGGCACAACTTTTTTTAGTTGGTTATTATTATATACAATTTATGGTTTTTAAATATACTTTTTCCTTCGTGCCTCGACGACCGTCACCGCAATAATGTTAAACATCCAACTCCCATTGTGCCCAGTGAGTTATGTCGCGGGGTCCGAGGTGCGGGGTGGGGGTGCGGGTTCACAACTCACGGCTTGGAGCAAGAGCAGGTGCTTCATTAGGGGACTTTCAGAGTTCGTGACTTTTACAGCTTCCACTGCTTTCAGGAGGGATGGTAGTTGAGAAATTGTTCGCAATCTGTTTCCAAATGCTCGAAGATCCACGCCCGGATGCTGGAATGGGCATTAACGTTAAGTATCCTTTAAGTGTCGTGTCGTTCATAATTTTAAGTTGAGTAAAAGTAACGCTGTTAATATAATTAATGGAATTTTAATTGGTTTTAGTATTTAGAAGACAAGTCTTTAATCATTGCGTTCTGACTTGACTTAAGGGCAGTTACGGCGCAGAAACGTGGACACTAATGCTGGGTCTGATCCACAAGATTAGTAGGTATCTTTGATTACAAAACCAACGTCAAGTTTGCATTCAGCACCCCTGAAAATCTAAAATATGACACCCGTATTGTAAAATTAATAAACGAAAAGTCTAAATATCTCCTCACTCAATTTTCTGGACATATCCGAAATTACAGACATATTCATGGCGCTGAACGTTATTGAATCTCCTTAGAAGGTGAACTCTTCGTCAAATATTAAATTAGAGAAAAAATAAAGGCGGCATTGCTATTTTTAGATTACCTATTTAATTCTATGAATGGAACATTGGTGAATCCCGGAAATATGAACCTACGGAAAAACAAATTAATCGTTAAAAACAGTGAAGATGAGTATATATCGAAACCTACGCGGACGAAGTCGCGGGAAAGAACTAGGAAGTCTATAAATGACACTACCTAGTTCCGATACCCGATTATGAGTAGGTACTTAAAGATTTATTATAGACGTAGATTGAAACAACGTATATTTCGTTCAAAATCAATATAGTCACATGAAAGCAAAGGCATTTGCATCTCGAAAACAAAATAAATAACAGATGGCGTTTCGAAGTGGACCGCAAAGTTTACATGGTAATACAAACCTATTTTTGCTGCTGGTGCCCCTATCATGTACATGTTACCGAGACGCAAGTAACGTTGGTGTTCGTATGACTATTGGTTTGGAATGAAATATACGATGGATTCCAAGGCCCACTGATTTGACGGCCATTTCGTTTGACGGACAGATACCAGTTCTTCTGTTTAATTATTTAAACTGTATTATGGTCATTTAAGTCATGAATGTTAATTTGAATTTTAATAATAGTAACTAAGAGGATGTTTCAAACTTGTTTTTGAGATAAGAAATATAAACAGACTTCTGGACCCCTTTAATTAACTAATTTAGATAGGAATCGTTACAAAATATTATGTAGCTGTAGCTGTTTTTAACTTGTTTGTCACCGTTATCGATTTTTTAAGATATTCTTAGTGCTGTTGATCTGGTTCGACCTTCCAGTAAATTTTTTTGGTAGATCCTTTAGAAAATGCTACTTTTCAGGAGACCAAAAAAATTATTTTTAATAATGCTCTGTCATGTTAAATTCCTTAAAAAACACTAAAGCGGTACCAAGAAAAAATATCATTAAAAAAGTATTTTTATTTATTGCACACACGAAAATTAATAAAAGAAAGTAACATGTTAAAATAATATAACGACGACGTAGAAAAATATGGCTTAACGTAGAATTAGAAAAAAAGAACTTATGTCAATTTGGTTTATCAAAATCGGATCTTTAGATAAAATTGTGATTTATTTAACTTCTCTACTGTAAATCCTATTTTGGTGCTTCGGCAATATAGCCTATCCAAATTATCGAATTTTAATTCATCATAATCAGCCTGAACGAGTCCACTGTTGGACATAGGCCTCTACAAGGGTGCGCCACACGGGAGGGAATGCCCTAATCGCCACGCTGGGTAGGCGGGTTGGCGATCGCAGTCTCAGGCACCTTGCACCGGCAACGCTGCTGCCCGTCACCGGCCTGCTGCATTTGGGCCTGACCATACTTGTGTAGATGGTTATACCGCCATCTGTCGGCCGTCAGAGCCACGTCCGTTTCTTAGAATTTTCATCATATTTCATATATTTTCTTCACCAATTATTTTCATATTCCAACGTCCACTGTTGAACATGCATGGCCTCCCCTTACGTAGAAGGAGAATACTGAAGTATTTTTTAACGGGCCATGTTTTTGGCAGATATGCTATAGAATAATTCAAGGATGTTTTACAAAAACAACTCTTGTCAAAAATATTTATGTTTTTAAGGGAAAGAAAAATCTGTTATCGTAATACATATTTTTACATATTACTGTACACAATCAATGTGCATATAGACATAAGCCAAACATAACTAAACATTAAGAAATAGAAAACTACTAACACTAAACTACAAGTAATAAAAAAGGCCGTCGAGGTGGTCGCATTGGGGCATTGTGCCCAGAAGGCTGGCGACGTTAGCTGGCGAAGCTAATGCGTTGCCTGAGGTACTGGCCAGCCCTTTGGTCACCGGAAGCTTCTATGAGGCGCGAAGACAGCTCGTTTATCAACGTTGTTGCCTCCGGGCCCCAGGGCCCCAGTGTCTCCACTCCGACGGGTATAAATAAGTAGCTGGAGTCGAGGTTGTTAAAACGTTTAGGCTTTCCGCCTTTACAGCCGCGGCTCCAGCATTGACTGAGGTGAATTGGATATGGGACGGGGCCAGTGTGTCCACACAGGTCGAGTCCCATATTAGTGGTCTGCCCAGTTTCCAGGGCCATAATGTGCATATTATAATTACTTACACCTCATACCATGAAGCAAAATAACTGTTCGCTCCTCATAACTCACCTCAAAGTTTTTTCTTTCATGATGACTGACGACACTAATTCACTTTAAAATGTGCATCTGTTATCTAATTTAGTAACCAAATATTTTCAATCATGACACGATGATTGAAATGAATCACTACTGGCGGGCAATGTGCGGTCTAGGTCTGAAAGCTGTAAGGGATCTAACAAAAAAAATTGGAAATTTGTGTGTGATTTTGCTTATATCCAAGAAAATTTGTTTTAAAAAAACTGAAGTTATTAGTGAAACACACTTGATAGACCGATGTAACCTTTGTAATAAGTTAAGGTAGTAATAAGTTAATTTTGTAAACATATAGTCCTTAAGAAGATTTCAAAATTGTGAAATAAGTCAAAATAAAGGGGTAAAGACCTAGCATGCCCCAGTCCTGTACTCCCGCCTGTATGAAATTGTGAGCAATGAAGGCGATTCGTAAGTCCAAGTAACCTTATACAGTCATCTATCCGCAGTCACTTACCTCTGCATTCCGTTATCCGATTCCCACACAAAGGGTTAAGGGGGTTGGAAGGAATCGCTAACTCGACTGTGAATATCTGCGGGTGGCGACTTGTAAAAAACACGGCAACACTTTCTAAGGGGAGATACGGTACGGAAATGTACTCGTATAAGGTGATGGTAAGTTTGTACCTACTTCTATTGAGTACAAAATAAATGGACCATACCTACTAAAAAAAAATTTGGTTAACGAAATGGAATTTTTTCCTGATGCTGTTTAAGTTAGCTAAAACAATCATTTTTATGATCGTGATCAAGTTAATGAGTTAGTGCAACGGACTAAGAGTGAGTTCAAGGAAACAAGATCTTGATGCGCTAATAAGGAGTTAAGAAAGCATCTTGTTTAAAACTTGTAATTGTAATTGTTTGTGCAATAAAGTGTCTTGTCTTGTCTTGTCTTGTAAATTAACAAAAAAAATTCAGTGCGGTTATGCAGACATGATGAAACTGATTCACTTTTGAGATATCAAGCATTAAAGTTGACACCAACAGCATTACAAAATAACAGGAAGATCTCAAAGCACGCAAAAAGCAACCGTACATTTGTAAGAAGATGTGTCGAATGCAAGAAATATACCTACATGAATAGTGACGCGGTCTGCGCGTGTTTCGAGAATGTATCATATCACGGCGGCACGGAAGATCCGCGAGCCTGGAGCGTTCGAGTAAATCCTCCTTCGGGTATATAAGCGAACGAATTGAATCGGGGAGCAGTGTTGCCGTTTTGGAATTTTTAATGCTAAATTTGCCATATTTTCTCCTTAGTTGGCATGCTACATTCACACTTAGCATATTGCATGATTTTAGCATTTTTTGTTTTTCAAGCAAACTAGAGGTAGAAAAATGAAAT
Organism: Esperia sulphurella; assembly: GCA_947086405.1. Classification (NCBI taxonomy): domain Eukaryota; kingdom Metazoa; phylum Arthropoda; class Insecta; order Lepidoptera; family Oecophoridae; genus Esperia; species Esperia sulphurella. The sequence goes on from OX352272.1 coordinate 11,643,322, forward strand.
TTAATAATAATTAACACTTTACTAATTTGCAACCAAACGAATATTTTCGAATATCGTCTATTGTCAACATTTTTATTTGGAAACTAGCTGTTGCCCGCGACTTCGTCCGCGTGAACAACTTAACATTACACATTCTTATGTATTACGTGTTACTAAATCCTAAAAGAAATCTATTAATCTGGTTATGCATTAAAAATATTAATATACATAAAAAAACATACTATCCAATTGAGAACCTCCTTTTTTGAAGTCGGGTAAAAATTAGCGTACCGGCGGCGGTTTCGCCCGTTGGACCACAGTTTTTTAGGTTTCCGTCGCCAAATGGCAACTTATGGATTCGTCATGTCTGTCTGTCTGTCCGTCCGTATGTCACAGCCACTTTATTCCGAAACTATAAGAACTTACTATTGAAACTTGGTAAGTGGATGTATTCTGTGAACCGCATTAAGATTTTCACACTTTTGGGGGTTCTCCATACTTAGAACTGAAACTCAAATATTTTTTTTTATCAAATCCATACGTGTGGATAGGTCTACAAAAATGATATTGAGGTTTCTAATATCATTTTTTTCTAAACTAAATAGTTTGCGCGAGAGACACTTCCAAAGTGGTAAAATATATATTTTAATATTGTGCAAATTAGGTGATATTTCCTTCCCACACAACCCCCCCCCCCCCAATTTGTCCTTTCCATACCCTTTCTTTCTTTCCTTCTCCATCCCCTTCCCTTAACCCACCCCTTCCTACACCCTTTATTTACCACTGCCCCCTCATCTTTCCTCTCTTACCCTAATCCCTCTATTCTTTTCCATCCGACTTCCTTCCCCTCCTATTCCCTTCCTATGTTGCATATCCAATTAACTATACAACAAAATGTCTGTCAAACTGCTGGACATGCCTTCCCCAATGAATGCCACAACGCCCTACAGATCCAGCCGCTTCCGGCCACCATCTTCAGGTCGTCCATACACCTGGCGGCAGGGCGTCCCACCCTGCGCGTGGGACGTCGCGTCCCACTCTAGAACCCGTCTGCCCCAACGGCCGTTCGGTACTACGACAGATGTGACCTGTCATTTCAACTTACTAATTCTTTCGGCTATGTCGGTCACGTTATTCATAGGATCTCCTCATTACGAATCATATCCCTCATAGAGACACCGAGCATTGCCCTCTCTATAGCTCGCAGAGCCACTTGAATCTTGTTCCGGATCCGGCCCACCATCAGTGTCCACGTCTCCGCGCTGTAATCATGACAGGCAGGACGCACTGATTAAAGATTTTTGTCTTTAAACATTGTGGAATAGGTGACGTAAAGACTTGACGCAGTTTTCCGAATACTGCCCACCCTAACTGGATTCTTCTGTCAGCTTTTGAAATTGATCCTACCCAACTATATTGTCTGTCCTAGGCAGACGTACTCCTGAACAGCTTCGATATTGACATTGTCGACGATCACCGGTCTAATACAGGGCCACTAATTATCGAATAGCGAACTTTTTGTATCGAGACTTGTGGAAATACCTGAAATACATCAGCTAAAATAAATCTATAAATGAGCTTTAAAACATCTCTGTCACTTTCTGTCATGTTCTTGCAACGACCAGTAATATTGAACTACACTTTCATACAAATGATATGAAATGAGAGGTCAACTTGTATATCAGCAGCCTGACATTTTATTGAGATATGACTTATACCAGTATGAGGCCCGAACTCAAAGCTATTAAACAGTGAAAACGCCGTCAAATTCTGTTCAGCAGTTTCCAAGATTAGCCCGTACATACATACATACATACAGACAGATAAGAAATTTTTTAATTATATTTTTGGACTCTACTGGTCTTCAGTAACGTCCGGGCAGTGAAATTTTTTTTTTAACTTCAATGTACAGATTCGCTTTTCTTTTGTTTTTTCTACTCTTTTATTATATGTATAGATACCTCAATGCGACGACAGTTTATGTTTAGGATCAAAGGTCGGTTACAACATAAGTTACTTAATTTAAGGATTGGCTGTCACCAGTTCAAAACAATTCCACTAAAAGCAGCTTACCGTTAAAGTTAAACAAAATAATTTTTCCTTAGATGCAAATTAGTCTTGTTAACCAAAAAGTGAGTTTAAGTTAGTTAATTTGTCTTTTTCTTTAAATTTAAAAACTGCATTCCATAATTTAATTAAATGTTTTTGTCAAATGAATTCATTTAATAATTTAATGGCGTTTCTATAGTAAAAAGGCATGTTTGCCGATGCACACACAGATGATTTTTAATCATGCGCAAAAAGGGCCTCCTTACTGTGTCGAATGCGCAGGAGCTCTAACAGCATCCTGAAATGTATAGCCGAAAGATTCGACAGCCCCTTCACACGGCATTGGGTGGAGGTGCTTGTCAAAAATAATAATATAATAGTTTAAGTTTTAGTTTTATAATCTTAATTGTATTGATACTAACATCATCATCATCAGGTTATTTTTGTCTCCACTGCGGGAGCATCACTCTCTCTCATCTGCCGGAGACAGACGGAGGATTTGGCCTACACTCCCCGCGCTGGCCTGACGGGTTGGGGAGGCCTGATTGATGTTTTATAATGTATTCCCTTAGTCGCCTTGTACGACATCCACGGGAAGAGTTGGAGTGGTCCTATTCTACTCTACCGGAAACCACACGGCAAACTGGATGGATACTAACATAGTTTTATTTTATATTTCTTATGTGCATACTAACAATTTATGGATCATTCTTTTCCGAATTAAAAACTTTCATTTCAAATACGTTACGTGCCTACGACGTAACAATACTATTCAATACACGTTCACCTTAAAAGAAAGCTGAAATGAAGTAGTAAGAAAATAAAATACCACACTCACATAACTGCCTCTTGCTTACCCCAAAAAAAGCTGCAAATAAAACACAATTGCCGTAAGTAAAAGAACTGTCAGTCGGAATGAAGAGTGACAAGAAGATAGGCGGCAGTTGGCATAACGTCGTAAGCGACAATAATAAACGGAATAGTCGTAAGTGACATTGGTTACGACGTTGTTAACTCTTGATGCCGAGGATTTTTTCGCAAACGTTTCCCTACCGGGAGAAATCATGGAAATGTCACCTGGGTACGACGCGCGATAGGTCTCGATACTTGGTAAATTGAGATGAGTTTTGAATTCGTTTTAAAGTAGTGGTAGCTAATTTGGGAGGTCGTGGGTTATACAGTCAATTCAATGTTTTGAACTTAAGCATCCGTAAATACCCTGGGCTTTTCGGTGAAGGAAAACGATAAGTAGCAAAACGATATAAATGCATAATGAGTATAGACTAACAACCCGATTTGTACAAACGCAGGTTCAGATTAAAACGCAGGGTATACTGTTTGATAGCTCAACATTAAAAGTAACAACTGGCCTAAATTATTAAGTAGGTATTAGTGTTGTCGGCAGTACCTAATTACGGCACGTCAGCAATATTAAAGTTTTAATACCATCCTAGGTACCAGTACTCACATAAAATTAAGACTCTAATGCTCTCGCCATTGTGTCCATTTTACTTACACTAGTCGAAGATTATCGATGTACCATTTATTTTATCGAGTACTGAATAAACATTTTATGAACCAGTTGATTATTTTAATGCTATAAGTTGTTCTCTTTAAAATATCTGTAATATATTATTTTACACAAATGTAGGACAAAAGTATATTTTGTAGGTTACCAGGAAGAAATCGATATAAGCAATGTGGCCGACATTGTACACTAGATTCATCCTTCTATGTTAAATTAAAAAAAATCACATAGATGGGTTATTTCAATAGAGGAACGTCTTATTATGTTTTGTTTTGAGCATTGTCATTGCTTCGCCTGAGCCCGCCTTTAAAAGTTCAATAAGACACAATCTTAAAAATCTATTACCATATTATACGTATGTATACATACTACAACCATAAGAAAACTACACTCATAACAAAAACTTAAAAGTATATTACCTTAAAATATGGTTGTCGAGTGTGCCTCAATTGAACTGGACTTATCGAGTGTTTTGGTGTACAATAAATAATATTTGATTTTGCATTAGCAAAATAAGTATCAAAACCCGTCGCTCTCGCTGCACTCCCCGCGAGCAATGCAAATGGCGACCGCACAATAATCACGAAAGTAAGCGATACGCATAAAAATATCGCGGAAAAACGCGGGAACCCCCCAGGGGGCGGATTTAACATACCTAATGCGATTTACGTGTAGCACTCCCCTTAGCACCTCAAGACGAAGTAATCGCTTAAAGACGCTGTTGACTTGTTCCAGTTTAGATTGTGGGTTTTAGGGGAGATTTCTTTTATCTTTGTGGGTAATGGTAGTTTTTATTTGGCTGGTTAATTTGCAAGTCGATTACTGTAAAGGTAGTAAAATGAGAGACGCGAGAGGTGTACCCTTTAACTCAATAAATCCGTTGGTATCTACTATTCGCTAGCCTGAATATTTAGAAAAGGTATTTATTCATAGTCCGAAATGTTTTCATTCTGGGTATTTCGATTTACGTGTAGAACTGTCTAAATGGTGAGGCGAGACGAGGTGTAGATACGATGATATTTAATGCATAATTCTTTCAAGGTTTCAACCTTAAAGGTTAGCATCGCTTAAATGGTCAAGGATTGACCCTTTAAGCGATGTGAGGTGACCCCCTCTCACCCCCACTCCCCACCCCCTCCCTTCCTTAGTTTATTATTTTCATGGCGTGTGGTTTCCGGTAGAGTAGAATAGGAACACTCCAACTCTTCCCGTGGATGTCGTACAAGGCGACTAAGGGAAAATATATTATAAAACATCAATCAGGCCTCCCCAACCCGTCTGGCCAGTGCGGGGAGTGTAGGCCAAATCCTCTGTCTGTCTCCGGCAGATGAGAGAGGGTTGTGCTCCTGCAGTGGAGACAAAAATAACCTGATGATGACTGAATGAATTATTTTCATATCACAGGGTCTAAGGCGCATGTGAACTCCACCAACCCACACTGACCAGCATGGTGGACTATAGCTCGTACTCCTTCGTTGAGAGGATAGGCGTGTGCTTAATAGTGGGTACATATCGACGCAAACGGTCTGGGTTCAGTGTCTATACGGCTAATAGACAAGGGACCCAGATCATTCGACGTAGATTTTGTTACTGATTCAGAATTTGCAATAACATACTAAATCTTACATCGTTGTAGGTTACAGCGTTAACGCTATTTGGGGCGATATAAATAGGCTGTTGATTTGATTTGATCGAGATAAGAGAGGCCAAGTCTTGCCGCAGCTCGCTGTACTGTCAGTTTCTCCATCAGGCAGTAAAAATTGCACTTGACGGTGACAAAAGTACATTTTAAACTTCAAATTGCTCGCTAATAGAGAGCTCACTTCTAACCCCCATTTTTAACTAAAAGCATCTGAAGTACAATCGCGAAGCACTCATCGAGGCAATGTCGAGGGCGCCTCGAATGGGCGCCTCGAATTAAGTCGTACCCTCATTTGTGGACAATGGCAGGTGTAGCTCGAGTCGTGTCTGCATACTGGCTTTAAGTAATTGGCCTACGATTAGGGTTGCCACTCGCCCTTACATTTTGTGTCATCTTCGCCAGTCAAAGCTTCACTGTACTGTTTGGACGTTCCCTCGTGTGAAACGTGCCTGGGATAACCCCCCAAAATGGATCATTCGCTAGTCGTAATTTGCCTTTGTAATTTTATGAAAGTCCGTCCGTCATCTGTATGTGGCAAGCTAGTTCGAATGGTTACAACTCAGATCCAGACGTAATATGTCAAGTATTTGTCTAATATACGATCTCCGTGGCGGAACGGGTAGCTTTCGGACTGCCACCCCGGAGGTTGCGGGTTCGAATCCCGCTAGGGGCAAATGTTCGTATGATGAATATGAATGTTTGTACCCAAGTCTTGGATGTTTATATATTTATTTAAGTATGTGTTGCTCTGCCTAGCTTAGGTGCCTATTTGGGACTGGATAATTGGTGTGAATGTCTGAGATATTTATTATTATTTATTATTATTATTAATATGGTTATATGCATGTAATAAAGCGTGTCTATTTAATGAAAATACTCGTGAAGATCTATAGCCAAATAAATTCGAAACAAACTCCGTTTGTACCACTGTTACTCAACCCGTGAATGACTACTTTAAATAATGTCCGGAGATAACATTTCAAATTTTTTTTGTATATACCACTCGCCGATTTGTGAACAGGTACACCAAAATTTCGTGTAGATCTGTTGAGATGTTGTAGGTTTGTGACAGCCCTGCCTAGGGTGTGGTTAGGTCGCCTTCAATGGGACTCCCATCACAATGAGTGGCGCCTTCATTATTTACAGATGAACGCATAAATCTCTCACGAACCATCTTGTCTCGCTGCCAAACTAATTGCGGGTACCTCCGTCCTTCTCATACCTGATGAAACTGTAACACCGTAGACAGGGACGGTGTAGTGCAAATTATTGGCGACAGACGAAGCGGTTATGATTACGACAATTGTTGGTGTTCAAAATTTATGAGGCCAAGTGTTACACTGATGACAGTGGTAAAGCGATGATGTTCTGTATTCATAAGACGTTGACGCTTTATTGTGATAGCACCATCATTTGCATACTTCGTCCGCGTGGAATTTTAATCCCTTATATAGGAGTGGAATTTAAAAGAATCCATTTCACAGTGATTACCTATCGACCTGTGGTAGTCAATTTGGTTGTGCGTTCCCTTCAAGTTCTTGAAGACGTGGACTAGCCCTGCCCGTAGCAATGACTTTGTTGACTCTTAAGTACGGTTTATTTATAACTAGCTGTTGCCCGCGACTGCGTCTGCGTGGATAACTTAACATCACAAATTGTTATGTATTTCCCGTAGGAATATCAGGTTATTTTTGTCTCCACTGCAGGAGCACCACCCTCTCTCATCTGCCGGAGACAGACGGAGGATTTGGCCTACACTCCCCGCGCCGGAAAGACGGGTTGGGGAGGCCTGATTGATGTTTTATAATGTATTCCCTTAGTCGCCTTGTACGACATCCACGGGAAGAGTTGGAGTGGTCCTATTCTACTTTACCGGAAACCACACGGCAAACCGCTGTATAAAAAATATTATCTCAGGACTCTCATTCGCCTTGCAGCTAGTGTATTGCATTCACACAGCAAGTGCTTTATTGTCTCGTTGTCCTTTCCACAGGCTCTAAAATTGTTCCATCTTATGCAGGATTGCCGGGTGGTTCCCGGCTTAGAATAGGGCCACCCCTATCTTTCAAGGCGACTAAGGGATTGCACCAGGGACGGGAAGCAGCGTTCTCTTGCGTGTGTATGTTAAGATCATTACTGCGACCACCAATCTGCCTGCCAAGCGTGGTGATTATGGTAAATACCCCAATGGACATCTAACCAAAAGTGGTATATTGGGGAGGCATATGTCCAGGAGTGGACGTATTTAGGCTGATGATGATGATGATGAAAAAAGTTTACATAATTTTAACTATGGTATTTTATTTTTAGGTCCAGCAGTGGATGATGATGATGCAGGAGGTCCCTCACACCGAACTAGACAGTAAACCCTCTTACGAAAAGACGGATGGTACTCCTGGAGAGTACAGTCTGGTCAGCTCTCACAATTAACAGCCTAAATAATAAGTCCACTGTTTGTTCAGGTCTCTCCCAAAACTATGGAAGGAGTCCATGCAGTGGGTACTAACCTCGACACTGGACTGGCGAGTTGGTCAGTAAGTATTTGAAGAGTGTTAGCAATTTATTTAGAGTTTGCTACAAACTTTTTATCAGGCGTTCCTTGTTGACTCCTTGACACCTTTAATAACAAAACAGATTTTAATTATATTTTATTGTCGACTTACTAACATAGACTTAAGTTTTATTGATACTAACAATATTTTATGGACTATCGTCTGAATTAATAAATGATTTGATTTGATTTGATTACCCATGTATGCAAAAAATACCATTGCAAATACCTCTTATAGCTCTGTAGGTTAACTTATTTACCACAATAGACTATCGTTTTATTTATTGGTCTACTAAAGGTGGATGTAGGATGATTAAAGTAATGGTAGTAGAATATTAAACATTCAATCACCTCCCTGAAAATCTAAAACAAATTGATGCAGACAAACTTTTACAACGAGCCTTAGAAAAACTACTTATACAGAAATGTTATTATACAGTTGATGAGTATTTCTAGCCGACAAAATGTTAGATTTAAGTTAGCCTAAGTTAGATCAGCCGTTGTAGCCGGTTGGTTGTGCACTCGCCTTACGTTCATGAGGTCGTGGGTTCAACCCCCCCGTACCAAAGAGTTTTACGAAACTTAAGTACGGTTTATTTATAATTCCACAGGCTTTTCGGTGAAGGAAAACATCGTAAGGAAACCTGCATACGCCAAAGAAGAAATTCTGAGGCGTATGTGAAGTCCGATTTGGTAGACATGGGCTTGGGGCACCGTTGGTGGTCAGGGGTTTGGCACAAAAGATCCTGAAGGGTCGAAGTGTCGCCAGGTCTTCCTGGCCCCCTAAGAAGATAAGATAAGATAAGTTAGTCTAAAAAAATTCCCTCATCATTAACATTGTTTTGCCATACCGCTTGTCAATCATGTTAGATCTAAAATAAATATTGTAATACCTATATAACCCATGATTGTGCAAATAAACGAATTATGAATTATAAAAAAAAAAACATTTATAAACAATGTAGCTCAATACAACTCTGACGCCGCCACCGCCCTATGGATAAGACTAAGATTTTCGTATGGAAATTGTACGTGGTAGATTCGTACTCTTTCTAACGAATTGAATGACATGCGATTGTAATACCTATTGGCTGGAAGACACTGTATAAATTGTATTGCTATAGTGTTTTTGTTTTGTTTATGTTTGTAAATAGTGTGAACGGCGAATACCAGTACCACCACAAACAGTTGCTGTTTAGTGGTACTTGCAATGTAATAATTATTTCTAATGAATAAATAATATAATAATAAAATATATATTTCTTCTATACGGCAGGCTTAATGCGGTCCGTTATTTTTTTTTACAATTATAGGTATTAGGAACAACTCGAATGAGAAGGTGTCTCCTGTCTATGGGAATTAAACAACGATAGGCTAATTTACAAATGCGACATGCATATTGTACACATTTAAAAAGTTTACTACCCAATCCATTTACTAAGTGGGAATCAAAGCCACGACCTCTTGCGTTCGAGTTTAACGACAATGTCACTAGGCCAACGAGATGGTTATAACGTGTCGGTGGTCAAACTGGACGACTACATTCAGTAAATCTTTGCCCAGCAGTGGGATCTAGTTATAAGCTGTTTATTTTATTTTTAACATAGGAATCAAAACTACATCTAAATCTAAATTCTAGATTAATCCAACTGTTGACTGTGAATCTAATTGTTATGATGACACGCCTGACGCCTGGTCCAGGGGCAATACAATCGGGCCCGGAATTTCATTATGCGACCGCCAGCGGGCCAGGCCTGGATTAGAATGCCAGCCCATTGTTCATTGAGTTATAGCCACTGGACGGTCGCTATTGGCGTAATAGATGTTGCGGGCGATGTTGGAATTAGGGCATTTTGCAGTAACTTAAGTAACTCCGAATAGCATGGCAGAATGTAACTTTGGAACAGATACATTACTGTCTATTTAAGGTTATTTTATTAGTCACTAGCTGTTGCCCGCGACTTCGTCCGTGTGGACAACTTAACATAACAAATTATTATATAGGTATTTCCCGTAGGAATAGGATGTTTTTTCGGAATAAAAACTATGCTATGTCCTATTCCAGGACCTAACCTATAAGTGTGCCAAGTTTCATCCCGATCTGTCTAGTGGTCGAAGCGTGATTGAGTAATAAACATCCAAATATCAAAATTTTAGCATATAATATTAATAGGATGGTAGCCTATTATAGGTCGTATATTGGTCGTAAGATTGTCTCGCCTTCATGAAGTCAAAGGTCCGGAGCCGTACCAATGAAATTTTGGGAACTGAATATCATATCGCAGGTTTTTGACCACCTCGTTGACTTAGTTGCTTGGTTGTTAGACTCGAGCGTGTGGTCGTGGATTCAATACTATAAAATAATTTATTTTTTGACTGAAGCCAGCATATGACATTGTAAATGTTCTATTTCGATTATCTTCTAATCTATGTGAATGTATGTCCGACATGTTTGCAATTTATGTTATTTTATTGGAGCAGCGACATTATGATTTAACTGTAACTAATATTTTCTTTATTTGATTGCATATTTAATTCTTTTATTTAGCCTAAGTAGTACGTATGGGCATAGAATACTTAATAATACTACGTAGTATGGGCGATGCGAGCATACACATTTTATGTACTATGCACTCGCAAAGGCGAACATAGAGGCCTTATCCAATTTAAACATTTTACCTTTAACTATGTTTTACAAATAAATGATTTGATTCAATTACTATCAGGGACAGACAACTTTGTATAACTGTACAAGTAGTTCCCGGTTGGTATGTTATATTTGTGAATTGTTCTCTGTAATACAAACCGTACAGGAGAAAATTCTATATAGTTGGGAATAGACGAGGATACCCGATGAACACTTTGGCGAAATATACACGTGGTCATGCGGATTGAATTTGTACTATTCAATCAATTGTAATCGTTCATTTAAAAAAAATTAATAACATTGCCGTAATACATATTGTGGACAATATTGTGACTATATCTTAGACACTTTGTAGAAGGCAATGTTAATAAATATTGCCAGCAACATGACAGCAGTCGTTGAGGTTCAAATTGGCCGCGATTGGGCCGTCTAATTGTTTGAAATATGCGACCAGAGTTGAAAGGAATAGTTTTATGAGTAGTGGGTGCGTTCTCAACTTAAAAAATAATTTATTTAACATAGAGTTTTGAAATGGGGAAAGCAGAAGTAGGCATAATCCTCACATTATTTTGGGAGATACTGATTCATCGTAATCACATCAGCCCTGAGACGTCCACTGCTGGACATAGGCCTTCCCCAATTAACGCTACCACATCCGGTCGTTCGTCCTCCGCCCCAACCGCTTCCGGCCACCTGATTCAGCTGTGGACTGTTGTGAGTTACTGAAGTTGTTGAAGAACTTTGAAAAGTAGAATTTTTATCGAATATTCCATTTTTTTAAACCACTATCTCTGCTTGCAGCTATTTTTTTTAAATTGTATATATTAAAAATAAATTAAAAATTTTCTTAGTTTTAATAATATAAACAGGTGTCTGCAAAGGTTAGATTTATTAGATTAAATATCTTTATTAGACATCTCTCCAACCACCATGTTTTGACAGAATACATAGTGGCCTAGTGGCTTGGTCCCTGGACTCGAGCACCAGATGTTGTGGTTCGATTCCCACTGGGGACAGACAACATTGTAAAATTTGTACAAGGTGATCCCGGTCTGGATGTTATATTTGTGAATTGTCCTATCATTGTTTAATTTCCATAGCACAGGAGAAAATCCTAGGTTGGGATTAGATAAATGTTTGTACATGTATATTATGTAATATGTAATATTTATTTAATATTTTCACAATATCAACACAAGAGTTTGATTTCTGATTGCATCTTATAGTTCAGAGAGAGTTTTACGAGTGTCTATAATGAAATACTTTGGCCGCACTCACAATCTTATCAGCACTAATTTGTTTATCTCCTAAGAGCACTCCTCACGATTTATTACCACTTACTGTACTGTACAAAAGACTATACTGATTAAGCGATAGTGAACATCATCTGAAGTTTTGAAGAGTGGTTTTAGCTGAGATAGGATTATTCTATTTTATATCTCCACTTCTGTGCATCCAACCTCCAGTTAGAAAGTGTTTTCAGTTGGGGACTAAACGTTTTATCATTGATTTCGTTCTGTAGGTCACCGGGGAGATGTTGGTAGTAGATGGGTCCTATAACACGTGGGTTGGTCTCTGCGAGGGCAGTGCGCCTCGGTACCCACCGGCGCGGTTGTTACGGAGGGCCCGATCTGAAAAAAACCTTCATTAGCGTAGCGACAATAAGCAAAATGGCCACGCCCTTGGTTTTGGTGAGAAACTATTTTATCATCATCTCGAATTCAAGGCTCATTCGAAGAATGGTTGAAAGAATCAGTTGCCTGGGTTCTCCTGGCAAATACGATGTCCTAGTTAGGTACGGTGGTGAGTCCAGTATATATGAAGCCCAGATGATTTAGTTCTCAAAGTTTGCACTATGATGCCGCATGGGTACTTTTAGTAAATGTCTTGAAGTTTGCTGTTCAACAACCTTCATCTCGGCAGTGGTAATAGTGGTAAAGATCGGCACAGATAGTAAGGTAAATTTACAAACTATACGAAAATTCGTTCTGTCGTAAATAAAACCTAGATCACCGCTTCAAAAATTTACAATTTCCGGACAGTAAAAAAAGGTTTTTATTTTTTTAATTAACTTGCAGCGTAATGCTGAATGTGCAGACTTTGGACATTTACTAAGGAAGATTTTTTTCTCAGAATTCATTATCTTGTTTAAATAGTAGTTCATTGCATGTAGGAAACCAGTGAGCAAAACTGTGTAGCAAAAAGCATGTTATTTATATGATTCACGTCCGGGTGAATATATATCGTGAAAAAGGTGGAAAAGGGTAAAAATTCTAGATAAATAAGGGTGGGCTGACATAAGGTGTTCTATATGTAACGCGTATACAGGGTGGCGCAGGTGGGGTGGGGTCAAAGGTGACATCAGCCAATGGCGTCCCGATCGGAAGTAGGGGTGAACCGGAGCGGAACCACTTCCGGTGTTTTATTTTTTTCAATTAAGGCCGCGGTCAGGGTGAGAGTTCCGCCAGGTGGTAAGAGTGATTTTGTTTCTGTCCAGTTAGAGAAGGGGAGCAATGGAATGGGTTAGCAGTGATTATGGTTGAAAGTGAGTTAAGTTTACTATCCTGTAACACTGAGTAATATTCCTCTCCAGCATTTATGCGGTATTCATAGATCTGATCACGAAGCTTTCTTATTTTGGTGGCGTCTGATCAGTGATCAGATCAATGACCGATTTATTCAGTAGGTACTACATTTTAGTTGCAATGTTGGCAATAGATGTCGTTGCGTTGATCATTGTCAACTGTCAACTCAACTGTCATTATGAATCGATTTTTTTAAATCATTGATTACTGATCATGAAGATGTGAAATGGCCAGAGTTTTATAGATAAGTGTATGAGTCAAGATACAAACAAAATAATTCAAGATTTTATTATTTTCTTTCTTTTTTACAACATTAAAGTATCCCAAACTAGGCTATCTATTTGTATGACTTGTGTTTCTATTAGATTAGAATGCGTGTCAACATCTTGTAGGAATCTGCCGGATGCATCTTGTTATATCTCTCTCGACTTAAGTGCACTTGTCACGTAATATGACAACTCTTTTGTCTGTCCATACGTTCCTATTGACGCGGTGCCTTTAAAAGAGTAATAAGGCTATTGTACATATTTTAATATGGTTTTATGGGGTGCAAGAAAACCAAGTGCTAATGTCAACCACATCTGCTCATGGGCTCCATATTAAATAGCTAAGGGTCTTCCCACACTTATTTTAAGCAGAATCGGCTTGAGCCGCTCGAAGTAGAGCAGAAATAACTTTATTTCAACGGGACAAGGAACTGACGCATGTACTGACGTCGTGCCGCGTCGGCAAAGCCTATGAGGTCCGTACGTCGTCGTCGGTAAAACTCTTTCTGACCAGCTTAAGCTGATTCCACGTCGATAAGTGTTGAGAGGCCGTAAAACGTCTGTCCAGGGTGGTCAATATCGACGTTACTTGACCATATAGGATATAATGTTGCCAAAAATTAATGATCATGATTTGAAGTAAGCTCTTAGTAATTTGTCACCCCACTTATCTATGTCACCACGACCACACATCAGTATTACCACTTTTACACAGTACTACAGGGCAATAACAAAATCCTACCATTCCTAGCATAGTTCACCCCCGCATTGTTTTCCGGGAAATTGGACTCTGTGATTAATTTGTTTAACTCCCCTTTGCTACTCATCCACCAGTTTACAATCAACCTCCTCAACCCTCTGAAGCGAACAAGGTTCTACCCAGAATAAGGGGTACGAAGGATTTTACAAAGTTCAGTGTTGTCTGGGCGGTGTCCAACTAAAATTCCTTGTCTTGTTTGGTTAGTTGACACAGGGAGCTCAATAAATGGAAAGTCTGCGCGAGATGTTTATTCTGTGGTGATTATGATGTTTATTTCTCCACTTGAGGGTTACTCCAATCGTAAGGGTTAAAGATGGTTCGGTGAGATATCGAGGATGCGGAATAGTTTGTTTCGTTCGTTCAGGAAAGCCTCATTCATTCATATATGGAAGTTTATTTATCTTCTGTCTGCCAGTCTGTCGGATAACTCAAAAACCTATGGAACGACTGAGCTGAAAGTTAATAATAGCAAACGCCCGCGGCTTCGCCCGCGTGGAGCAAGTTTTTATTTCCCGACCGGTTTTTCAAAAACTGTAAAACATGTTTTCAATCATTAAGTCTTTAGAGTATACCTACAAAGTTTCGAATTGATAGGAACATCTAATAGTTTTTCTCCATACAAACTTTGAACCCCTATTTTACTACCTTAGGATTGAATTTTGAAAATCTGTTCGATAGTGCAGACCTGAGCTTCATGAGAAACATTTGTATTAAATTTCAAGTTTCTAGAGCAATCGGTTTGGAGATTAATACTTTTTAACTCCATATCACCCCCTTAGGGGATGATTTTTCAAAAATCGAAAAACACGTGTTGCATCAATAAGATTTTAGAGTATTCCTACAAAGTTTCAAATTGATAGAACCATCTAATAGACGTTCTCAATACAAATTTTAAACCCCCATTTGACCCCCTTAGGGGATGAATTTTGAAAAATTCTTCCTTAGTGCTTGCCTGTGCTATATAAGGAAACTTACTGCAAAATTTCAAGCTTCTAGACTCAGCGGTTTGGGCTGTGCGTTGATATGTCAGTCAGACAGCCAGTCAGTCAGTTTCTACTTTTATAGATATAGATATTACCCGGCAATGATGGAAAAATTTGGAAATTTCCGAGTATTTCAAGGAAGAAATATCAATTGCTGTATCTCGTCGCACATACTGTGTGCTTTGCGGAGTTTTTTAAATGCAAATTATATGCATATTCAATCGTATATTTGTTCAAATTTGAACTGAGTGTCTGATGTATAGAGAGATAGGTGATAGATGACGACGGTGGATGATTGCAGTTGATAAATTAATTTTCTGTAGTATTTATTTTCCAGATGTCCTATTCCTTCGCACTTAGATCACTGCACGAATCACAAAGAACTCAAAAGTTATTGTTAATTCCTTACCTATTCACAGTTTCAAAAAAAAGGGGATACGTCATAAGTAATGAATTTATTAACTTTTATCGCGACAAACAAACGCAGCGAAAAACTCCTTAAATTACCCCGATGACAACCCTCCCACTCCCCGGGTTGTCGCCGACTTGTAAGACTATAATTTACACAATCTCTCCCCTATTTGTTGAGAAACCCAAGATTCCCTGATACTTCAAACCCCTTGCCGCAATAACTGCATCTCAAGACTAAAGGAGAGATTGGAGTCGCGAAAGCTGAAGTTTCAAGCGACAAGGTGCCAAGTGTTTAAGCAAATAATTCCCGTTTCTAATTGAAGCGGATAGGTGTGTCCGTAATTAAAGGATTGTAACAAGGTCCCAAGGGACGCGATCGTCTCCAGATATAGTCCCTTCCACGCCAGATGCTTGGTGAAAAACGACTGCGATAAAGTCAGGAAGTTTGTGCTGAAAATCAACGACATGCTGCTAATCTACGTGAAACTTTGAGCAGATTACGAAGTTCTAAGAAAATTTATATAAAAATAGTTGGCGTTCCGAAGCAAACTTTGTAGCGAATGTCCCTTTAATTACATGTTATTTTGCTTTTGGTAAGCGAATATCTTTCTTTTCGTTTACTACTTCTTACTGGAAAGAATTATAGAGAAAAGTTTCGTTACTGTATGTGATTAAAGTTTTTAAGCCCCACCAGTGTTGTCTTTCTTCCGACATTCATTGCCCCGAATGAATATCGGAAGAAAGACAGCACTATTTTGCCCTGCTACGTAAAATATCGCTAAATGATTTGACAACCTGTTGGAAATGGTCAAAAAAGGGATCAAACTGTTCTGTTCGCCAGAGATCTGGAATTCTCTAGATCTCCGGCGCTCGAGTCCAACGACCAAATCGCCAGGCCAACGAGGTCTTTGATTCATTGTTTTTTTTTAATACAGTGAGAATATTAATTGCATACAGATAGTTTTAATTATTTCTCAGTGTAATGGTAATGGGTCAAAATGCTCGAAAAATATTTTATCTATGCGAGTGAAAAGTTATCGTAGAAATCAGAAAATGATTGGCAAGGTCGACCAATTGGCTCTCTCAGGGCAGATAAATCGGCTAGTCGGCACATATTAACAGTATTTAGTAATCTGTGGTTATATCGCCATTGCAAATTCATCATCAGCCGAAATACGTGCATCGCTGAACACAAGTCTCCCCAATAGAATGCCACTTTTAGTGGGCTGTCTGCTGGGGGATTTACCATAATCACCACGCTTGGAAGGTGAATTGGTGATCGCAGTACCTTATAATATACACAGTCGTCTTGACGACATTTATACGGGAATATTGGGGGTGGTCCTGTTATAAGTCGGGAACCACACGGAATTGCAAGTATGGTTGGCATTTTGAGCACTTCATTTCTGTACCCTACAGCAATTTACTTGTAATAGAGCAAAATATACTCTGCCATGGCTCCCCATATGCCGCAAAAATGTAAATTCGCCCGGTACTTTATCAGAGGGATTTGTCCGAGACACTGTAAGCCCGGTCTTGTGGGGCTGGTGATAAATCAGAAGTGACCTGTGACCGACCGCCAGACTGTCCTTTATGTTTATTTAATTTTGTCGGATTACAACCGCGGTTTTCCTACTGAGTATCAATTTGGCATAAATACTGGTATACCATGATTAGATTAGATTAGATTTATTTATTTCACTTTTACATCTTAAAAATTCAATTTTACATGTCATTCTAGTATGGTAAAAGGGATCGTCATAAGATAAAATAATGTATAAATTACAATGTCAACAATTCAAATAATGTCATAGTATATAACATACTATCTATGTCAGTATATAATATTAAAATAAAAATTTAAAAATACAGGGTATTAAATTATCACAAAGTAAATTAAATTAAACGTCAGAGGGCCCACCAATTTCATTTTAAAAAAAATTCATTTATGGAATAATATTCATTTTCCAACAAAAGGTTTTTCAGTCGTCGACTAAACGTTTCGTCATTGGTCTCGTTACGTAGATCTGCGGGCAGGTGTTCGTAGTACGTGGGGCCGATGACGCGGGGTTTTTTAGTGGCAAGTACAGTGCGGCGCGTTACTGTCTTTAATCGACCTTCGTTACGAAGTTCGTGCCCTCCGCCTATACGTCGACCGAAACTGGTCATATTTCGCCTAACATACATTATAATTTCGAATAAATATAACGAGTACATAGACATTATGTGTTGATTTTTGAAAAGTCCCCTGCACGTTTGTTTTGGCTTTACTCCACACATTATACGTAGTGCTCTTTTTTGAAGAATAAAAACTCGGTTCGACTCTGTAGAGTTTCCCCAAAGAATAATGCCGTACGACATAAGTGAATGAAAATGTGCAAAGTATTTCTGTCTTAGTACACTAAGAAACTAGTGGACGAATCTTTCTTAGCGCATATACTCAATTTATCACACAAAGATTCTAGGTGTAGTTTCCAATGCAAGTTGGGGCCTATCACGAATCCTAGAAATTTGCATTGTTCAGACAACGGAACGGGACTATTGATACATCTGGGTCTCGGCACAGTTTTTCCTGCAAATAACATGACATTTGATTTCGACATGTTTAATAAGAGACCATATTTTGATGAGAACCATTCTTTTAATTTGTCACAGGTATTATTGATTTTGGTGTTAAGTTGTTCATACGAACGTGCACACACTACAACCGTGGTGTCATCTGCAAACAGGATTATCAGGCCATCGGTTATGTAAGAAGGTAGGTCGTTTATAAAAGTTAAAAACATAGTGTTTCCGAGGGATGAACCTTGTGGAATACTAACTGTGATCTTGCCCGCTTCAGACCTGACTTTACGACCCCCGTCCACAGACACTTCCACGGTTTGCTGTCTGTCCGACAGGAACGACTTTAGCATTTTATGCGCGTTATTCTTAACACCATAATAATGTAGTTTTTCGAGTAATAACTTATGATCAATTACATCGAAGGCTTTTGAGAGATCACAGAATATGCCTGCTATTTTGTATTTATCATCTATTCCGGTTAGTATTGCGTCTACAATCTGTTGTGCTGCCAGAGTTGTGGATTTATGGAACATACAAAGTGAGTTACGATATTTGAAGGTACTTTGGATAAATTCAGGATTGTTCGGAAGAATAAACTGAACAAGCAGGATTGAGATGAGGGTTTGCGACTACCGACCTTATACACACCATTGCAGCAAATAGCATATAAAGCCAATTAACTTACAGGTAATATTATATAATTGTCTACTACTGCAGTAGTAGGAGTAAAGCAGTAATGGAGTAAAGCAAAGGAGGATTTGCTAATATAATTTATATATATATATATACTAGATAACAATTATATATTTCGAGAAATGTAATGGCAAAACTACGGTATTAACATAAATTGTAAAAATATAAAAAATTTAAGGTACCCAGACGATATCAACATCATTGCTAAGTTGGAATTACAACTAAAAAGTATGATCTTGATCAGTAATCGATCACCCCGCTTCCCACTAATATTATAAATGAGAAAGTTTGCTTGTTTGGATATTTGGATGTCTGTTATTCAATCACGCTTCAAGCACTGGACGGTTGGAGATGAAACTTGGCACACGTATAGGTTAGGTCCTGAAATAGGACATAGGATAGTTTTTATCCCTAAAACATCTCATTCCCACGGGGAATACATAATAATTTGTGATATTAAGTTGTCCATGCGGACGAAGTCGCGAGCAACAGCTAGTTGATAATAAATTCAAATCGTAAGGGGACATAATGGGCTCGATTCTGAAGGCACAACGTTAAAGTTTGACAGCACTAAAACTGTTGCTATCCTTGTCACACAGTATTATGAAGATAAAGACGAAACCAATTTTAGCGCTGTCAAATTTTAAATGTGAGCCTTCGGAATCGGACCAACTATCTTCAGACTGGCCGAAATAAAAGTTTGACTTGTCTACTTCTACAATATGATTTCTAATATTGTTTTCATCTATGTTTGTCTCATTCTAAGATTCAATGTTGTCTTTCATTGACACCCCCTCAATATTCAGAAATAAATATGAACACTAATCTTGTAGAACTCTCTCTTATTAAATTCAATCAGAAGTATCAGCCTTGAACACGTAAATTACACCCCACAGTTTGACAACTCTTAAGACTGACCGGCTGGGGTGACCAACCCGTAATAAATATTCGGCCAGACCTAAATAGTAGCAATGTTGTGGGATTACCACCAATTGTAGGGGTAATTCCCGATTGACACGGGATTATCGGACAAATTGTCCTTCGGTTTACTTAATTTATTGTCACGGTTGCCGGTCAAGTCGTGGAAGTGATTGTGGACACATGCTACTGATTTAAATTACAGAAAATCTACATAAATTGAGTATATTTTTGTATTTATTTATCAAACCGCTGGTCTAGAAACCTGATGTTTTGGATAAAGGTTCCTTAGATAACGTATGCTGTCTGGTTTCCGGTAGATTAGAATAGGACCACTCCAACTCTTCCCGTGGATGTCGTACAAGGCGACTAAGGGAATACATTATAAAACATTAATCAGGCCTCCCCAACCCGTCTGGCCAACGCAGGGAGTGTAGGCCAAATCCTCCGTCTGTCTCCGGCAGATGAGAGAGGGTTGTGCTCCTGCAGTGGAGACAAAAATAACCTGATGATAATAATAATAGATAACGTAGGCAACAATAAAAGGGTCTCTGGTATAAGCGTTAGCGACTAGTCAAGTGATTGCGAGCGGGTAACGAGAATTCGAAGTTACGGGAGGAAAGCCAATATATAGTAGGCGTAGATGAATTTCGAGCCATTAGGATTAATTTCTTTTTCTTGAATTGGAATAGGGTGAGAGTTTGCTTTGATGCAACAATTTGGGTAAATAACAGAATAGACAATTTGAAAGTGTAACAACAAGCCGCAAAGCAAACTACACGTAAGATGCGTGCTTCTGAAGCTGACGTTCGAAGGCCCGTTTTCTGGTTTTGTGGTGATTTGGACGATGAAGGCAAACGAGGGATTAAGATAGGATGACTTTCAGTATCTATACATATGATAAAAGAGTAGAAAAAACAAAAGAAAAGCGAATCTGTACATTAAAGTTGAAAAAAAAAATAAGACCAGTAGTAATCAATAAGAAAACAAATCGATACCGGAAATATCAGCTGGCTTAACTTTGGAGCACAACAAAAACACTGTTTAAACAGAACAAATGATTATATAGTAATTCATGTTAGAGTAAAAGTTTCCTAGCCTTCTAAGAAATTAAAACATATACGTATATATTATTATTACCTTATTTTTTTTTACCACCCATGATTCTATGTCCTTCTAGAGTCTAACGTTATCTGAAACGAATATAGTTAGCTACACCTCTTCCCTTTCCCTTTCCCCTCCCTCTCCCCTATACAGACCAAGCACTCAATTCGCTAAGTGGCAATGGACCTAATGACAGATTAGTGCGGCCCCGCGACCACCTGAGCTGGCCCGGCCGAAATATGCAATAACTCACTGGTCCTCCCGCCCGGGTGTAATTCACCCGGATCGCGGCCAATAAATTCGTCAGCGTGATTAGTGCTCCGTGTTACTGGTTAGATCTGAGTGGAATATGCTTTTTGTTATGATATAAAAAAAATACAGCCAATTATTTACATCTGTAGCTATGAAATGTAATGTGAAACTAATTTGTATTCTATAGCTGTTGTCCAGTTAGAAGAACATCCCGAAGGAATTCAGCATTTATTTCTCAGGATAAAAATAGAATATGGCCTCGGTCCCCTATTGAAAGAAAACAACATTTCTCCACTCAAAGAAATTCTAAAATCCGTTCGTAGGATCTTTGAGGTTACTTCGAGCAAACTTATGCCTATCTTACATACTTTATAAAAAATATGTCTTTCAGAAATTCTTCATATTGAATCAATACTTTCTATTCTTATATCTTTTAAAATAAAGTCAAAGTTTGTACTTAGAAAATACGTATATTAATAAAATAGATATCAAATATAATTAAATCTAAATACAAGGTAACTAAAATTACAAAGTTATATTTAATTTACTATCCTTTACGTCTGTCTTTTTACTTTTAATCGTGATATCATCTAATGTATGCTTTTTAAGTTGTGGTATTTGGCTTTTGAGCTGATGACTTGGAATAATCGTCTTTTCGGACGACTTAACTACAATAGTGGGTTTGGCTACCATTAATTTAGGTATCTTACTTTCTTTTACACGTCTCTTTTGATATTCAACAACATTTCCTTCAATACCAGATATTCCCACACTTATTTCAGTATCCGGTCTATCTATTTTAATTTCTAAGTATCCCTTGTTTCGTTTTCTCTTGCTTTGCTCTGCTTGTTTTGCCTGCTTTTTCTTGGTTCTCACGTGTTTAACATCCTGCACCTTTTCTATGTTTGTATCCTCCATCTTGATGTTTCTAATATTACAAGTTTCAATGTCTTGTTTTTCTTGTTTCATGGTAATCTCTTTCTGCGTTTTCCGCAGAGAAGTTTCTTTATGTTTGTCCGAACTTATTACTGTTGTCTGTACAAGAGTTTCAGTATTTTGGGTTAGAGATGGAAGTATTTCAGTCGTGCATAATATACTAGGTTCCTGAGTAATTAGTACTTGGGTATTGCTCGTCAAGCGTGGCAGTTTTCCCTCGTAAGGTACACAAGTACAAATTGAGTCCTTGCTGCAACTACAGGCACATACAGTCTCCGATTGACGAACGTCCTTCTTAGAAAGGGACTCAGGATCACAACCACACATTATGTTATTATTGCAGCAGTTACAAAAACATTCAGATGGATCGTCAGGTTTCACATTAAATAGATGCTCAGTTTCTTGTATTTCGCATACACTATGGCTAATAAGTGCATTATTACGCTGCGATGTGTAAATTGCTCTTTCGAAATTCTTCTGGCATTTCCTAAATAAATTAGTCATCATATTTGGCTCCATCTCTTGTATTTTCGCATTGCTTATGGAATGGGCGGCAACATCATTGCCGGTGCAATCGCACTGATGTGTGACTGGCTCGTCAAAATTTACTTTGTTAGTAGTTGGATTTGGACTTTCGTCTATTATGGTCAGAGCCTCGTTTACACGGATAGCGGCCTGCACATTACTTTCATGTTTTAGTTTGGGTGTTTCATTTGGTTGAGTAGGAATATCAAACTGCGTGTTTGTTACGTTTCTTGGTTCATTAATTGATTTTGGTGCATACTGACAAGCATGCTGTGCGTTTGTTTTATCTTTTGGTTTGTTAGTTGGTTTTGGTAGAGATGACTCTTTAGTAAGAACTCCAGACGAGTTGTTAGGATTTACTCTATCGGTATCTGATTTAAATTTTCGTCTAAATAATGTTCTTTTGGCTCGGACTGGATTCTCATTTACTATTCTCAAAACTTCTGTAGGACGAAAATTGGAACATGTGTTTGTACCCACTGAGGTTTTAGGACAAATATAAAGGGCTGTTGAGGAATACTGGGTGGCTGTTTCGCTTCTAAGATCTGGTTTCTTTGGTCGAGGGTTCTTATGAAACTTCAGTCCACATATATTAGTCTGCGAGTCATGAGTCATGGATTTAACAGAAATCCGTTGAGGGAGAGTTCTAACAGATGTAACATCTACGATATTTTCTTCATACCGATCATCAGGCTTCGGTTTATGTTTGCAAGTTTTAAAAACAGAGAATACGCTGCAGCAAGTAGACTGTGTTTCATACTTTCTCTTTAAGGATACGTGTTGCAAAGCTAATAAGCACCATACTACTTCAGCTAACAATATCGCACCAATAATTATAGTTTTCTTCTTACGGAGGTAACTAGACAGTTCTGACAAAGTATCTATCTGTGTCGTCGGTAATTTATCATCATAATATATTTCATAATATGACCCTGGTAACGTTTTGAGTAAGCTGAGTACATTACCTAAGGCAGGGTACAGATTATCATCAGCGAGGTGCCGAACTACTTCATTCGACAACCATTGCTGTAAACGCTCATCGAAGTAATCCGAAGAGTTTGCACTTCTCGACTTCAAGCAGGTTCTGGCCACATCGTAGTATTTCAACAAAGTATTGCAGTGTTTCGAAGAGGTGAGACTTATCAAAGATTCGTTCTTTAACGGTACAAACATGGTTCCTTCATCCCAGTTGACGTGAGGGATCGGTACCGTGAATCCATTGGGGGTCTTTTCGAAGTAAGCTAATCCTTCGCAGGCATCTCCCATACTTCTAGCATATGTCAGGTGTAATGTTCGTGGAATGGTGACAGCTATGGATTTCAGTACGGTCTCATTAGGATTCAGCCAGCCTGAACCGTCTGTTCTCAAATAGATTTTAACCTCGTTGTATAAGTTAAAGATTTTTTTAGCTTCGTCTTGCGTTATTTCTCCTCCGTAAAATCCGATTTTTGTGGCAGGTAGTACCCATACTTTAAGGTAGCCACCTATAACATCTGACAGGGCCATTGTCATGATGCTATCCATTTCAAGATTGTATGCTTCCTCTCGGATAGATGTGTATGAATCACGGAAGAAACGTATCAGTTTTTCTACGAAATGATTGTTTGCGTTTACAAAGCTCGGTGGGGGGATTATGGTCTGGAAATATTTTCGAGCTTCCAGGAGTGCTATATCTGTTTTGTACCACTGTTTCTTTAATAGGTCTGAGGTAGAGAAGAGCACCGTACCAACATTTGCATTGGAGACGTAATCCCCTGCGTGGTCGAGAGCCAATGCTCTGCAAGTAAATATTAATATAATAATGTACGCGTTCATTATATTTGTATCATATTTGTAAAGCGATTATAAAATAAAATCGTAGAAATGAGAAAAAAACGCGACACAAAAATGATAATGACAAAATGACAGGCGTTGACTTTTAGGGAAGAAAGAATCTAGAAATTCCAATGAGTTTAATAAATAGATTGGGTATCATTGTCATAAAACTGCTTAGAAGTAGAATTCTGAAACCGAACTAGTTTTTTAAAGGAAGTCATTGTATAATAGTACTTACATAATATGCGATTAATTTCTGTTCAAATGAATGTAAATAAAAAAAAGTATTTAAATTTTAAAAAATAGGTTAGACTAATTTCATCATCAGGTTATTTTTGTCTCCACTGCAGGAGCACAACCCTCTCTCATGTGCCGGAGACAGACGGAGGATTTGGCCTACACTCCCCGCGCTGGCCAAACGGGTTGGGGAGGCCTGATTGATGTTTTATAATGTTTTCCCTTAGTCGCCTTGTAAGACACCCACGGGAAGAGTTAGAGTGGTCCTATTCTACTCTACCGGAAACCACACGGCAGAATAATTTAAATAGTTTAAATCGAAAAAATAACGATTAGAGCAATATTGTTCTGAAGCATCTTTCTTTTGAACAAACGTTCATCAATTATCAGACCTGCGAAGTTACTTTACACTATAAATTGCGGTTAATATCAGAAGTAGAGAGCCTTTTCCATACAATACCGGCCCATATAGTCAGTTCTCAAATGATAACCGTACTGTCATTTGTCGGTGGAAATTGTCTGCCTCCGTTTTCAGGTGTAGGAGGCATATATCATGGCGCGACGCATGCACAGGGGTGTGTGGGATGTCGAGTTAATTGTTTAATTAGAACGGTTCAAATTAGGGGATCATGCGGTTGATAGACCACGTACGTGGATGGAAGCGAAGTATGGGGTATCTTAAATGTGAGTACTTCTTGGAATTCTTACTCATTTACCAAAGAATTCAGCATGAATTAAAATGATGTATTTATTTACAAGAACATAGTGGAATTTTGATATCATAATGTTATGAATACCCATATGTCCTGCCATTATAGGCATGCAAATATTCATATCATTTATTGTTTCAAGTACATTCTTTATTGTGCCGTGTGGTTCCCGGCTTAGAACAGGGCCACCTCCAATCGTCCCGTGGGTGTCGTCAAGGCGACTAAGGGATTGCACCAGGGACAGGCAGTAGGGTTCTCCTGTGTATATTAACACTATTACTGCGATCACCAATGCGCCTGGTAACGACGGTGATAATGGCAAATTCCCAAATGGCTTATGTTCAGCAGTGGACGCATTTCGGCTGATGATGATGATAATGATTCCTCCTTTTGCATAATCACTAATCAGACACAGTGACGTCACCATAAAGTTTAAATGATATTAAAAAGCGTAAAGGCCTTGTTAATAACGTTTAATTTATTTTAATTGTGTTTCTAGAGGGGTGACTTGATTTTTTTGTTCTCACATAAAACAGGTGTTTTAATAGTTTCGACACCTGCGTCTGTGATTGGGGACACACGGATAGAGGACATTAGTCCTGTTGGATTCCATCACGCCTCAGTAGGTGCATAAGACCATTGACGTAATATGTATACCAGTTGAAACTTTGTATAGAATTTCTAGGCGTACACAGTGAATAGAAATCTGTCTAATATTTCTTTTTCCTATGGTTCTTTCTTTATTATCATTCTGTATTTCTATCTAGCCTTTCTATTTATTATTTCCGTGAATATTATTCATTAAAAATCAGCAATGACTCAAGTTTTTTTTTAATAACAACTTTTGAAAAGTCATGTTAGCCTAGGTTGGGTATTTCAAAACAAAAATGCGCCAAATGGTTCATATAGCCCGTACTAATGAGTTTTAAAAGCTAAATACGGATTACTAGGTTATTATGCATCGATACAGAAAATAAAAAAATATCGCAAAAAATGTAAAAAAATTAGTAACCTCTCTCTCTCTCTCTCTATATATATATATTGTTAAATTAGGAATAAGATTATATTTGAGTTAAATCATTAAATATTTAGAAAATATAAGAAATTATTCTATAATTGTCATTTAAAAGGATTAAAAACAAAACAAAAAATACGACAAACAAAAAAAAATCTTGCTCTTCTGAAAAGTCTTAATATACTTAACTGTTATTTCCGGTATATGTATTATCAGTTATAAAAGATATTTAAAATCAAAACTGATATGAGGGATTACATTAAGCCCTATTTTCTCAACATCAAAGTATCCAATACAAGATGAAAGTCCAAGTCATTAATTGCGACACGGTGTTCACTAATTAATTCTGATTAGTCCACACATATACCTGACTCAACCCCAACAATATCGAGTAACATGCGTCATTAAGGCATGTTCGTTACGTCATAACATAACCACGTCATAAACATTAACACGCCCATTGTGAGGGTTATCAGGATCACTGCTGAGTTCGTGATTGTTGATGGGTTACAATTAATATGTCCTTATGTATGAAGATTTATCTTAAGTTGTTTATGATATATACAATACAATATAATACACTTTATTGCACAAACAAATACAGTTACACGTTATAGAAGTTACAAATAGTACAATTTAGGCGGTCTTATCGCTTTAATGGGCTCGATTCTGAAGGCACAACGTTAGAATTTGACAGCACTAAAACTATTGCTATCCTTGTCACACAGTATTATGAAGATAAAGACGAAACAAATTTTAGCACTGTCAAATTTTAAACGTGTGCCTTCAGAATCGGGCCCAATATATTAATAATTCGATATAAAAATGCATAAAAACGCTTAAATATAGAAATAAAACTGTACAAACACAAAGGTGGACTTCCAGCAAAACTTCACTATGGGAGAAATTAAACAAATAACGGGAGCATGTAAATTTGAAATCTACATCTACACTAATATTATAAAGGAATGATTTGTATGTTTGTAACGAATAAACTCATAAGTACTGGACCGATTTCAAAATGTTTCACCATTAGAATGCTACATTATCCCTGATTAACATAGCCTATATTTGG
The DNA here is from genome assembly GCA_947086405.1 of Esperia sulphurella. Lineage (NCBI taxonomy): Eukaryota > Metazoa > Arthropoda > Insecta > Lepidoptera > Oecophoridae > Esperia > Esperia sulphurella. The sequence continues at coordinate 11,670,568 of OX352272.1, forward strand.
GATTGGGATTGGAAGTCTGAGTGGGAATGGAAGTGGGATAGGGAGCAGGAGTGGGAACGGGAGCGGATCCTGTAGTCCACGCGAGCGGAGCCTCGGGCCCAGCTATAGTGTTATTATAATAAAGTGTTTTACTAAATAAACTTATATAGAACAAAATACGAATATAAGAAACTACATACATATGACTATAATCTAATAAACTCCGCATATCTGTACATTGAAAATATTAAAAAAAAATTGGGGGTCTAAGGATGATTAATAGAAATAATTTTGGAATGTTTGTCTGTTTTTTTACTGTACCGATTTTGATGGACTTTTCACAGAAACATAGGGCTTAACTTGAAGTAACATATAGTCTTTATTTCATCGCAATCGGTTTACTCAATCAAAAGTTATGGGAGTTTTTAGTTTTTACATATATCTAGTACGAGTAGATATGCAATATAACGTATATATATAACTTAACATAAATTTTTTGATAATAATTTTTAATTTATTAACTCCATCGTACATCGCACAATTATTTAGTTTACAAAGGTTATCTATCTAGATTTTTCCCTTATGGACCTTTCCTTTTTAACTTTCCAACTTCACCCTCTAGTTTCATCTTGCACTCCAGCTATTACAATAACGTCTAATAATAGGTAAGCAAGTAGCAAACCTCTCGCTACAACAATGGAAGTTAATTTTTGTGGACCCCTAATTAGGGGGCCTGCACACTGGCTCGAGTGCGCACTGAGTTATGGTGGCGGAAGGGAAGATTTACCGCCTTTTACCCAATCGCCAGCATTATGATTAGTATTATGAACAGATACGACACACTTTATAGAGATGCTAGAAGAGATAAATGGCATAAAAGTTAAAAGCGTAGTTACTTGATGGTGTTGTATCAGTCACAAATAATCACACAGGATAGATAGTCGTGTGGTTCCCGGATTAGAATAGGGTTATCGCCAATCTTCCCGTGGGTGTCGTCAAGGCGACTAGGAGATTGCACCAGGGACGGGCAGCAGCGTTCTCCTATGTGTGTATGTTAAGATCATTACTGCGATCACCAATCCACCTGCCAAGCGTGGCCATTATGGCAAATCCCCCGATGGACAACTTACCAAAAGTGGTATTTTATTGGGGAGGAATATGTCCAGCAGTGGACGTATTTAGGCTAATGATGATGATGACCCAAATGATTTGCTTAAACACTACTAGTACATTTAATTCACCCAAATGATTTTGGGTTATGTCGTGTGGTGCCTGTTCTATTTGTTATAAATTAAACAAATATTAATAATTAATACTTTTATTGAAACACTTCTAAGACACAGATAATACAGAGTAACGTCATAGACAATGCAGAAAGCTTAGGGGTATCCCATATAATACTAACAAGGGTGTACCATGAACTACATAGTATGTAATGTCACAACACCTCCCTTTTAAGACATTTATAGATTTAATATATTTCTGGGTTTAACAGAACGGCCACTTCTTGTGGTATAAGGCACATTGTTCTGTGTCTTTACATTAGGTACATTATTATTCAAACTACAATCAGTCTGCCTGTTAACATTTGGAGACACTTGTGATTGGACAGTAGGTTCCAGATACAAAGACAAATGATTATCAATTTCTAAATTATTTTTACGATTAAACTTAGTGTAAGACTTTTTAAGTTGAAAAGTATTGCGCCTTAAGGGCTTACCTCCTTCCCTAGTAATTATGTATGACCTAGGTTCAGGACATTTGGCCAGAATGTTAGCTTTCTGCCAAGTATTACCATTTCTGTAAACAACATTATCACCAGGATTAAAAGTTACAGTTTGTTTCCTGGCATGTTTGTCATGAAACTGTTTAGTAATTGATTGTTTAAGACACAACTGCCTATAAATATTTTTCTGTATCTTAGGTTTTAACACTTTTAATGTGCATGGTGATGACCTGACTATGCGGCTATTTAAAATTTGAGAGGGTGAAACATCCAAAGCAGAAAGTGGAGTATTATTGTAATGCATAATACCTTCTCTGTAGTCAGTACCATCTTCATGACACTTTTTCAAAATATTTTTACAGATATGGACTGCTTTTTCAGCCATACCATTGCTTCTAGGGTATCTAGGTGTAGAAGTTGTCAGTACAATATCCTTAGATTTAAAATAACATTTACATTCGTAAGATGAAAATGGATTATTGTCTGCTATCATTTCTACTGGATACCCAAAACGAGTGAACACATCTTGCATAACATCAATTATGGATTCAGCTGATTTATTACACAGTGGTGACAACTCCAACCAGTGCGAAAAATAGTCCACAATTGCCAAGTAGCTTTTGCCATTGAACTCTAAAATGTCACATCCTACTTTTACATACCTCTCTTTAGGCACCTCATGCGGTAGAAGAGGCTCCTTGTAATTATTGGGACTATATTTCTCACATGTCCTACACTGTTTCACAAAATTATGTATGTCAATTCTCATATTAGGCCAATAGAATAATTGCTTTGCCCGACTAATACATTTGGAAATTCCATTGTGACCTTTGTGTATAACATCAAGAATGTAAGATTTTAAAGAACTGGGCACAATCATTCTATCTCCCATGAACAACAACCCCTCCTGCAAATAGATAATATCTTTAAATTTCTCAAATTTTTTACAATCTTTGGGTACCGAAGCTGGCCACCCATGGTAATAGTAGTTACATATTTTATTCAATACAGGGTCATTGTTGGTTGCATTTCTGAACACTGTTTTTCTCTCAGGTGACATAGGTAAGTATTTAGAAACCGTATGTACCATCTGCAACATCTCATCATCATGTTCAGTTACATTAAGGCTGTTTCTCGACAGCATGTCTGCAAAATGTACTAGCCTGCCAGGAACATAGTATACATTTAAATCATAGATCAACAATTTCAACCTAAGACGTCGAAGTCTAGGAGAACCTAGTTTACTGACATGCTTTGACATTATGGATACAATTGGTTTGTGGTCTGTTTGTACATCTACATTTGAACCATATATATATTTATGAAATTTTTGTGTACCAAAGTATATAGCCAGTAACTCTTTTTCTGTCTGACCATAATTCAACTCCGAATCATTCATAGTACGAGATACACATGCTATGAGTCTTAATACTTCTTTCTCATCCTGTTGGAACATACAGCACCCTAATCCATTCTTAGACGCATCACACTGCAATATTATTTTCTTATTCGGGTCAAATGGACATAATGCTGGTGTAGTACTGAGCCTTTGCTTCAGCTCACTAAAAACTTTTTCATGTACTGGAAGCCATGTGAACTCAACATCTTTGCGTAACAATTTACTTAATGGGGACATTAATTCTGTCATGTCTGGTACATAGCGCCTGACATAATTAAAAGAGCCTATAATCCTCATTAACTCCTCTTTATTAGAGGGTGCTTTTAGCTTAAGCAGCGACTCTACTCTACTTTTATCTAGGGACATTCCTTGTTCATTAAAAATTTGACCTACATATTTTACTTCGGTCTGTCTGTATTGCAGTTTATCTTTGTTAAAAACAATTCCTAAATCTCTAGCTTTCTGAATAACATTTGACAGAGCTACATCGTGTTCTTTTTCTGAGTTTCCCATCACAAGAATATCATCAGCCCAAACAATTACATTAGGTATATTACCAAAGTGAGATTCGAGCACATCTTGGAATAATTCCGGTGCATTCATCAAACCATAGGGCAGTACAAGATAACGGTATACCCCAAATGGTGTAGCAAAGCAGCATTTCCAAGAAGACTCCTCGGTAAGACTTAAATGATGGAAGCCTTCACTCAAATCTAAAACTGAGAACAATTTTTTACCAATTAGCTTAGAAGCTAGTTCGTCTAATGTGGGCAATACTTTAGGTTTCTTTACAACATATTTGTTTAAGTCAGATGGATCGAGACATAGTCTAACCTTCTTGTTAGGTCTTTCTACCAACACAATTCTGTTGACACAGGCTTTCTCACTAATACTTTCTACTTTTAAAATTGCATTTCTTTGTTCGAGCCGTTGTAATTCCCTTTCTAATGGAGCTAGCATACAATTGGGGATGCGTGGAGAGGGATGACAAATTTGCTCAGACATATTCCTAGTGGGTATATGAAAAGTGCCTGGTAGTTTACCAATTCCCTTAAATACATCAACATTTCTATTTAAAAACTTTTCTTTTTGACTGTCACACATACTGGACTCTACATGGTGTACTCTTTTAACCAAATTTAATGAAATGCACCCTGGCAAACCTAACAACATTGATTTACAATTTACAATAACAAAATTTTCATAACACTTACTGTTTTTGTACTCACATAATAGATTTACCATACCAACTGGCACTACTTTGTTTCCTTCAAAACTCTCTAACTTAATATTTGTCTCGATAAGTTGTAACTTCAAATTCTGATTAATTTTGTTAAATAAACTTAGTGGCATAATGCTTATATCTGCACCAGTGTCCAATTTACACTGAACTTTTACATTTTCAATATTTATCTCCTCGAGCCATTCCTTATTTAATGCTTGCACACTTCTGGCTGATCCACAGTAAACACTTTCGACTTCACTGTCCGAACTATTACATTTATTTACCTCCTTGACTTTCCGGCTGGGTCGCACCTTGCAGCTGACAGCGAAGTGGTTTTTATAGCCACACCGTTTGCACGTCTTACCATAGGCTGGGCATTCCCGTGGACCATGCTCAGTCTGGCATCTCCTACAAGCAAATTTCTCAGCACTATACTTTTTCTTTGAAGAATGCTTAACGCTGGCTGCACCTACATCAGCTGGGTTCATTTGGGACACTTGGGCACTTGCCTGTTCCTTTGTTTGGCAAAACTTAACTACTTTGTCAAGCGTGAGGTCGTCAATACGCAATAAGGCTTCTTGTGTAGACTTGTCACACACTGTCTGAATTATGTGGTCACGCATAATCTCATCTTCAAAATTTCTATAATTACAAGACCTTATCAATCTCCTGCATTCAGTTAAATAATGGTCGAAGGGCTCGCCTTCACGCTGACGCTTCTCATTAAACTTAAAACGCTCAAACACTTCATTGGTGCGCGGGTTTATATACTTTGTTATTGCATCGATAACTTTGTCGTACATTTTTTTACCTCCATCTGGCAACGGAAGAGTGGCCACCACTTTGGCGGCTTCAGGTCCCATCATGTTGCGTAGCAAAGACAGCTTAACGTCGTCCTTGGCGTCGCCTTTTCCAGATACAATTAAATAATCGTTGAAACAATTTAACCAAAATTCCCATTCTGAAGGTGAATTTGGTTTCAACAAATCTAGATTTGGTGGCAATTTAACTTGATAATTGGCGTTGTCGGCCATTTTGATGCCAATACTTGTGAAAATTTTCCGATGCTCTGTTATAGCAAAACACTTCAGGGAAAGATACCCAACACTTAAAACTTATTGAGGGCACATACTTTGCTTCTGTTAAACTTATATCGACTGCGCCATGTTCTATTTGTTATAAATTAAACAAATATTAATAATTAATACTTTTATTGAAACACTTCTAAGACACAGATAATACAGAGTAACGTCATAGACAATGCAGAAAGCTTAGGGGTATCCCATATAATACTAACAAGGGTGTACCATGAACTACATAGTATGTAATGTCACAACAGTGCCCGGCTTAGAATAGGGCCACCCCTATCTTTCTCGTGGGTGTCGTCAAGGCGACTAAGGGATTGCACCAGGGACGGGCAGCAGCGTTCTCCTATGTGCGTATATTAAGATCATTACTAGGATCACCACTCCGCCAGACAGACGTGGTTATTATGGCAAAACCCCCAATGGACAGCCCACAAAAAGTGGATTATGTCCAGCAGTGGATGTATTGCAGCTGATGATAAATCACACTGGATGTGGAATTTGAATTATAAGATAATTATTTATCATCAGCTTGCTATCGTTCACAGTTGGACATAGCCTTCCCCTCTAGCAACGACATTCGTAGTTTTTCGTCAAATTCTTATTTAGTCAAATTCACTTTTCGGATCTTCGCTTTAGAATGTAATATGACCTCGTGACGAATGTCGTGGCTAGCGTCTTTCCCCATGAGAGCTACCACACTCGTTCCTCCGCTCTCTCATAAGATAATGAAAAATAAAATAAACTAAATAAATTAAATATTTCAGCAAACGTAAATCAGAGATAGACAAATATCTACCCACGTGAGAGCTAAGTGGTCTTCTAAAAAACACAACTCTCTACATAAACCCTGAAATTGATTTTTAAAATTATCATAACCATTAACTATTAAATTTAATTTGTGTGTAAAAGCAAAGATATTATTACTAAAAGTTACAGATTAATAATATTACAGTCCCCCTTAAAATTACAATTTATGTCAATTTCAACTAATGCTATTACTCTATACTATCCATTACCTATACTATATACTTAGAATTAGAACCTGTTTCTGAATAACCAAGATAAAAATAACATGACCTTTCTAGCAAAGTACGTTTTATATCCTCGCACCTTAAGTCAGTTCGTGTAAAAAGCTCTCGAGCTAATGGGGATGATCATTAATATTTTACAGAGCAGATAACGGCAATTCATTTATTTATAAACGCGAACGCGCAAAGCTCGGATTTACCTATCAGTTTATGGTTTTGGTTTTCTTATGGTGCCTTCGTCGATTAGTGTTGCGGTAAAAGTTGCATTTCTAAGTTTCTAAATAGCAAATAATTTTATTTTATTTAATATCCAGTTATTGTCAGAACATTATAAACACAAAAAACGTTCTGTACCTCCGTAAACCTAGAAAATTATACCCATGTTATAAAACTGCGGCCATCTTGGATTCCAAAACCAAATTCTGGATTCTGTATCCCCGAAAACATAGAAAATGCTTTCTATATTGTAAAAAACCAAATATCGCGGAGACCACTTCTTGGTCACTCAACTTATCACATTAAATAAACGGCAAGTTCTCTTTTTATAGATTTTAGTTGTCATTTGTAGAATAGAATAGAATAGGTCATTTATTCATAGCTACGACACACACATACATGAGAAATAAACAGAACAGAAATTAATAAATTACAATTTAAAAATAATCAAGGTACCTATGTGTCGCAGCAATAAAATGGCGCTGACTCAGCATAATGCTGCAGCACGCTACGCGAACTCCAGCGCTGGTATTCTGTCAGCACCAGGTCAAGTGACTTCACAGATTTAGTTTTTAAATTGTGCGTAGAGGGCTGTCAATGTATTGGTGTACATAATAATATTAAATATATATAATTTAAGTTTGTAAATTAGTAGAAGTAAGGGCATTGTGTATAGCTGAATTAATAAGAATAAAATGTGACATATACATATAATGTTGAAAAGGTGCATTGAGTTAAACTGTGTAATATGTTTTTACGTCAACTTAAGATACTAAATTTTACGAAGTAGTTTAGTGAGTGAAAAACCAAAGATACAAACTCAGGGAACAGATTTTTGTGTAGTTATCAAAAATGAGCGGTATTGCAATTTGAAACCACGTTTTGTGTTTTGCTCACGCACGGGGGGGGGGGGGGGGGGCGGCAGGTTGTTCCAGCACTTTGTGGCTAGATACCGGAAACTGCCACGAAAGGCTGCAGATGTGTGACGTGGTACACCTATAAGATATACTGAGGCTCTAGTATTATATGGGTTTTGAGTCCGAGCCCAGGACAGCTTTTCGTATAAATATTCCGGTGTAACCGCATAGTCTCTGAGAAACATCAGTGAATCCCTAAAATATACATATTTTTCGCGGCCTTACTTCGTTTCTACCATTTTTGTGGCTACTCCTTAAAAAAAACCAATAACATAACCTATGTTAAAACAGAGAGTATCAGGCTATCGTATAAACGTCAGGAGGAATCGTAGAAGTGAATGACAAGAAGTTAGTTTTACCATAATAACTGGCAGTGGTCTCCCGATGTTAAATGATCTGACTTGTAGTATTGCGAGATCAATTTTTGACTTCAGATTAGATATCTATAGAACATCGTTGCGTAAAACCCATTATAAAAAAGATGATAAGCAAATTCCAAGTTTATCCTATTTACCGTAACACACGATAACTCAGGTAACTAGTAAGTTATTTAAGACCTAGTTACAACGTGAAGAGCCCGCAATGTCGTTTGCATTCATTGATTTAACGGTTTAGGTGTCAACGAAATGTATAAGGTAGGTATGTGATGCAGACTGTTTTCTAGATATGAATCCTGGCGGCTTATTGCAAGAAGTCACTAATTGCTGGAGAATAACCGTTGGAATAAGTGACTTCTTGCAATAAGCTAAAGCTCTAATTGCTACGTTTATTCCCCAGCACTCAGTGACTTTCCAATAAGCCTACGTTATGCAGAATTACGATTCATATTTATCCTTACTAGAACCAAATTACGATTAGAGCGCCCTCAGCACCCTCCTCATTATCATATGTGCCCTTAGATGTCCACTGCTGAATATAGGCCTTCTCAGATGAACGCCCGGCGGTCCTCCGCCTTTCGCATCAAGCCGCCCTCAGTGGGCGAAAACTGTTTCTGGGCTGGGCTGTTTCTGACTGCCCCGATACTGCAGCGGATCAGGGAGGTTCGCAGAAGCTCCCACAGACGATTTTGCTGCAATAATCCATAACAAAGCGAGTTCCCTGAAGCGCAATGATAGACGAGACAGACACTGGGTGGGGCTGTTGAAAATTATCTCTAGTTTTTTAAGAAATTTAAGATTTTCAAGACCAATTTTACTGTTTACAAATTCAATAGTGAAGTTACCGCAAGAACGCCATACTAGTCAGCTCTCAAGAGCGTTGTCTTTTATTAGGCAGCTTAAAAATATTTTACTAGGGGATTTCACGCGCGTAATCTTTTCGTCCCTAATAGCATACAAGCAATATTGTTTTCTTATTCTCGACATATAAAAGCCTACCTCAAATCCACAGATATGGTTAGTTTTGAGCTGTCAAAAATTGTCGCAGACGCGCGGATGATTCCCAGTAATACAGGGTGGGGAGATAGGGACAAATTGTGCAGCCCCGAGGGAAATCTGTGGTTATTAGCTGTCAATCACAGAGCTGGAAAGTGGCGCACCCTATATCGGCGACAATTTGAAGTAACGCTGTGATTTTTATCCTTAGGCGCATCGATATACCTACCTGAAGGGATTGAAGTGTCCATTTGATCATCATCTGATTCATCAGTCATCACTATGAGCAGGCTGACGTCGCCCACTGGTGGAGGTATACTCCTATAATATTGAGCACGATGTTATATTGTAATAACTTTTTATTTATTTTATTTACTAGTAATAATGACTAGCTGTTGCCCACGGCTTTGTCTACGTGGAATAAGTTATTCCCAGGGTAAAACCCTATGTTCTGTGATACAGGCTATGTGTATGCACAATTTTATTGAGATCGATTGAATAGACCCTTCGTGCAAATACAACAAACTCACTTTCTAAATATTAATTAGGATAGGATAGTTAGGATTAAGGTTACAGTCTCTGTTCTCAATACAGGCTTTCCCTGTATTCTTGTATACAAGGTAACGACTAGCTCTGAAATATTGAGCATTTCCGCCTACAATTCGGCTGATGAAGCCGTCCTCATCAGTTATTCCATTTGTCCTGGCATTTGTTAGCCGCGCCGTTCAACTATTCATTTCCACAGAGCTCCACCTAATGGGGTTTACCTTTAAAAATACGTGGACAGCCCACCTGCATGTATATCACGTAATCCTTTGTATACCAAGGTTTTCCAGTAGCATTACTTTAATCCGTTTGTGTATTTATTATTTACTAGAAATTATTATGTATTTCCCGTAGGAATGAGAGGTTTTTTCGGGATAAAAACTATCCAATGTCCTATTCCAGGACCAAACCTATATGTGTGCCACGTTTCATCCCGAGTGGTTGAAGCGTGATTGCTCAACAAACATCCAAATATCCAAACTTTTGCATTTTTAATATTAGTGGGATTACATTATTTAATTATTGAATAAAAATAAGTAACATGTTGCTCGGTACAAAGATTTGAGAGTAAGTTCCAATCTTAGTTCTATTAAAAAAAAAATTCATAGCAACCGTTTATATTTTAAAATCTTCTTCTTGCACCATGTACTGCCCTGATACGAGAAGACCGCTAAGTGAATCCTATTTTTTTAATTGCTGAAGAAATCTGAGGAAGAAATTGTAGTAACTTTCATAAAATGTCAGAAAAGCATTGGGTTTGTTTGGCCATTCACTTTTAATTCCCTTCTTAAGCAGTCTTTTCTCGTATCAAGACAGTATATACACGTCCTGCTGTCGTCCAAAAGCCGGTTACTTATAAAAATGCGGCCTGTGATATCTAACGTGAGGCATAACAGTTTATTTTTATGAAAAACTCCCACAAGCCCAGGTAAGGCCTGCCAAGCAAAGTGAAAAGGAAATTGCGCGGCGAGTCCATTTCCACGCGGCGGTAATCCGCGCGCAAATCTAACTCCATCGTATCTACACGTTTCAGAACGCACAATGGATTTTTACTTTCGAACGACAATAGGAGTTAAGGAAGTATTGTCATCGTGCGAAAATTCGACTTGCGTTTTTGATGAAAAACGATTGTATTATCTACACTTATCATAGGTATTTAATTTATTTATCCTAAAATATCACAGACATAACACAATTTTGATAAATCAAGTTGATTAAAATTCTGCACGCCAAAAAGAGGTTTCACATTAGATATAAGAGTTTTTTTTTAATACCACAGGCTTTTCGGTGAAGGAAAACATCGTGAGGAAACCTGCATATGCCAAAGAAGAAATTCTGAGGCGTATGTGAAGTCCAGCAAATCGGCTTGGGGCACCGTTGGTGGTCAGGGGTTTGGCACAAAAGATCCTGAAGGGTCGAAGTGTCGCCAGGTCTTCCTGGCCCCCTGAGAAGATAAGATAAGGTATAAGAGTCGAAAAAAAAAACGAAAGAAATGTATCTGTGTCCGTTTACGAGTAAAGCGCCTAAACAAGTGATGCGATTTGAATTAAAATTTGAATTTGTATGTCGTAAATGTCTCGAGTTTTTTTTATTATCCTTTTTAGCTTTGAAATAAAGATAGATACCTAAAAATCGACAAACTAACGCAACTAAACGATTGATAAATACAATAGCGTCATGTAAAAGGACAAAATTTTTACTTCTGTTATTATATTAATCGCTTCAATCAAGAAAACTTTTTTTTTCACAATTTATTGTTACCTAAGAATGGGTTGTTTGGTTTACTCATTTTTTCGTGTATCAGTTAGTATTATTGTATTGACAAGTATGAGTCTCTATAATATGAGAATTTTTAAACAAATCGTAGGCAAAAATCTTTATTTTGTCTAGTAAAGTAGACTAAATGCCTCGAGATTTTATTAGGTAGGTACTAACTGTGACGATAATAAAGAAAGAAATTGACAGTCTAAGTATACATATAATGTATCTATGGAAATTTTTGTTAAGTAATTATTTTTTACGAAATACTACATAATACAATACTTTCTTCACTCGTCGTTCGAAAGTAAAAAGCAACAAATCAACTATTATGTAATTTATTTAATACCATTTATTTTCGCCAGCCCAGGTGCCCGTCAATCAGTGTCGTGCTCAAATCATCAAAAATTAAAACTTTTTGTAAAATATTTAATACTGTACTGCCACGTGTTGCGGTTGTCCGCTCTATTGATTCGAGAAATTATCATCTATGGTAGCAACGTGCAGCAAGTAGCGAGTCCATAAAATGCATTATTATTTTTATTTTAATGCTAAGACTTAATTCACCTGTAGCAAATCATTTGGGTCATCATCATCATCAGCCTAAATACGTCCACTGCTGGACATATGCCTCCTCAATAAAATACAATTTTTGGTAAGTTGTCCATTGGGGGATTTGCCATAATTACCACGCTTGGCAGGTGGATTGGTGATCGCAGTAACGATCTTAACATACACACATAGGAGAACGCTGCTGCCAGTCTCTGATGCAATCCCTTAGTCGCCTTGACGACCTTGGTGGCCCTATTCTAAGCCGGGAACCACACGGCATAACCCAAAATCATTTGGGTAAATTAAATGTACTAGATAGTTTTTAAAGATACCTGTCTGCCCTATGAAAGGATATAAAGGTCGGGAAAACAATGGACCATCTGTCAATCCCTTTTTCTCTCAGATAAATAGGCAAGGGCTTTAAAATCAACAGTCTAGTTTATTCATCAATCAGATTCCAAGTTGCTGAGATTATGCCCAGTGATTCCTTTTTCCTTTCGCACAATCTGGACGTAGCTGTCGTAGACAAGCGTTACAGCTGTGATGTTACCGTATACCTACTCTTATAATAACAATACTTTTGATACTAAATTTAAAAAATAAAACCATAATTTTTTTCGATTCATTTAAAAATATTACGATTTGGAGGTGCTGGGATTTGAACCCAGGACTTTCAGCATGCGAAGCAGACACTCTACCACTGAGTTACACCCCCAGTGAACAAAGTGGCGAAATAGTTAATCAATCTCAACGGGCGGTGACGTCATTGGTAATCCTTGAATCTAACAACGCAAAGCTTTGAACAGCGTTGTAATTGTGGGTTTATTTTTAGCACAACCATTTTTAAAATAAGTCCTAAATTTTTTTTTCATTTAGTAGTATTATTATTTTTGAGATTATAAAACTATGTTGAAAAATATACCATTTTAATATAGTTATTGTCTAGGGTGACAATAATTTTAATGTGTTACTAAATCTCGGCTTAACAAAATAAATTTAGTGCGCGTATAAACTGCTAGATGGCGCTGAACTATAAAATTAATCCCATATAAAAACAGCTGTGTTGCGATGCGATATCGAAAGCGTACTGTTTTCGCAGTTCTCCCTTTTAATTAACAAGTAAAATATTGTTTTATTGTGAGTCATTGGTGCCGAATGTCGGTGGCTGACATAATAAACTCTATGGGAAAGGCAACCAATTTTGGAATAATAAATGATAGTTTATCTTTCATTATACATATAGTAGTACTTTATGAAGGTGGTTAAAATGGCAGAAATAGACTGGATGACCGAGAAGGCTATTCGGCCTTGGAAGAGGCTAAACTTTTTGAATCATTTAATCAATTTTAAAGTGATATTAAATATATTCCTGAAGGTATATTTAAAGCCTTTTTATTTTTATTGAACTATATAGCATGGCCTATGCTCAGGATATGGGCTATAGGCCTATGTCCAGCAGTGGACTACTAGTGGCTGTCATGATGATGATAACATGATGTCACAGGAAAAACTATACTGTTGTTGACGGACAGAGGGAAGTAGACATATTCAGTCGTTCCCCTCTACCAAAATTAGAAGACCACTGGTCACGCGGTATCGGTTATTGAAAGTGTTGTTCGATTTATTACGCGTGTGTTTGACAGCGTGTGCGTAGAATAAATCTTTCGCAAAAAATGACAGGTGTTTGTGTGTTGGAAGAAAACGCTATGGCGTCTCCCCCCGGCATACCCCCGACATTCCATATAAGCAAAAAGATTTAATTATCTATTACTACTACAGTATATTTAGTATACAGTATACTTAGTGACTTCTACTCCTATTCTTTTACTGTTCATGCGGTCAGGCTGTGGAACTCACTGCCCCCCTCAATACGCGTCTCTCAGACGATTTCTGTGTTCAGATCACGAGTTAAAGAGCACTACCTTACTCTCTGTCAATAATATATCGTGTATTTTTATTATATTATATTATATTTTATATACATATATATTTATGTATCTGTATTGGTATTTATAGTTTTTATTTATTGTGTTATATGTTCTATGATTATTTAATATATAGTAGGTACACGCGACTACTGCCTCTCCATAATCCCTTATCTTCACCGCAGGTTAGCTGGAAGAAATTTCTTTAGAAATAAGCTTATCCTTTTGTATAATTTTCTTTTCTTTGTGTTGTTCTTTGTATATTTGTGTGTACAATAAACTATTAAATAAAATAATAAATAAATAAATATAGTACACGTTTGTATGTGCTGTAAATTATTGTAGGGCTGCTGCATCCAGCACGCGAGCATAGTCGACTTTCGTTATCGACGATCGAGACGGGGACAACGTTATACATCAACAATATAACACAATAAAACAATATAAGCTTCTGTTTCTAACTTATAGCGTCGTTCTCTCGGCGACGGTCGATAGCGTGATGTCGTAGTACTGCGTGTCGTGATCTATTTTGCAGACGACGAGTTGAGGCGAGTGTCGCTTATTAATTTCTGTCAACAAACTGTCGTATACAGTTTTGTGGAATTAATGAAAGTATTCTTTTGGTAAAATGCATAAATGATTATTCTTTGCCTCACGAGGCATCATTTATTTATGCCTTGAGAACTTGCTTGTTGCTTAGGTCACAGTCAAAATGATGTTGCTGTGTCAGCATAATTATATTCATCAATTTTCCTTTTATTTCTTTCTAATAATAAATTATATAATCACTTACTTAATTATTCATTACCACAAATTTTCAGACAACGGACACAAACAGACAAACACCCCATATTAATCCACTCTTAACATCAAGTCTAACCACTGTACTTGCGCGGTGGTGCGTGAAAATCACATAAAAATCATTGCGCCACTCTTTTGTGCACTCCCCCTATCGTTTCAACCCCTTGGCTTGTCCGAATGTCGGTGTAGGTATAATTATTTGTGTCGGGACTGTCTCATCTGCGGTTTTATAATGGACACCTTATTATTTTATTTAATAATCGTTGTTTGCTTTGTTTGATTTGTATTTTCTTATAGTTTTAGTATTGACCTGATATATAGATGAAGGTATAGATCGTACTGATCACGACGGCACGCCCCCCTCCTCCCGTAAATCGCTCACATTTCATTGTATGCGTTATATTGTCACTGTGTTATAGTGCTATCGTTACGCACTAATCATCAGTGTATGCTTACGTACACTAACATACTGACATTCGGATAGGTTCACCCCGCGACCCGCGCTTACCCCTCGCAAAAAGTCGCGGAGCGTGCCATCGTGAATTAAACGATTTATAGCTGTACAACTGGCTGGGCGAGGAGGGTCAATTTTATATTTGCGTCTCTGACTCAAACTATACATACTTATAAAGGCAACACTATAAGCAAAAACAAGTTTGTAATACCACGTTATCGGAACACCATTATATTGTTTATTTTATATCTGAGACGCAAATTTATGTACGTAAACGCTTTATTGTACCAAAAATAACAACAACAACAATAGTAAAATAGTAATCAAACTGTGTACAAAGGCGGACTAATCCCACTTAGAGATCTCTTCCAGTCAACCTTAGAGTAACCGAAACGACAATGTGTTTGTTTTCGTATGCCATTTGTAGACTGAAAAAAATTTAACGTTAATTGTAGCCGACGTTTGGTAGCAGTAACAAAAAAAGTGACGACCGAACAACGTGTAACATAAATAACATAATATAACAAAAAAAAATTGCATAACAAGTAAATAGTTTTGTAGTTTCAAATGAACTTTGATAATAATTAAACAAAAGTTTGCTTATCATAAATGCTCTGTTATTTCTTTCTTCAAGTGTATTAGGACAGATAGGTAGAGCGGACTGGGAAGCGACTATGTCCAACTTTAGACATTAACCAGGTAGGTCAAAATAATCATACTGGAGGTACTGTCTGGTTTTTAATATGCCCAATAGTGTACATATATGCTGCTGATGATATGTCGCAACAAGCTGAAGGTAGGTCGGAACAAGCGAGCAATAGTCGCATTCTTACCGTGAGCATGATCAGAGGCAATACGTGATTTCGATGAAGAGCCTGTCTATATAGATACGTATACACTCGCGTATAAACAAGTACTATTTATAATTCAGGGTATGGGAATGTGCCTCGCATGCAGCCTAAAACTTAAAATGGATGTTTGGTTGCTTATAATTAAAGGTTGTCTGAAAGAAATCGCTTTTAGCGAGAAGTTCCAATTGATGTACTACTTGATATTTTTTATCGTGCAGTAAATAGTAATTGAATTGAGTTAAAAGCTTAAGATCTCTATAATCCTCTAATTTCACCGCAAGTTAGCAGGAAGAAATTTCTTAAGAAAGAAGGTTAACCTTTTGTATAATTTTCTTTTCTTTGTGTTGTTTCTTTATAATGTTGTGTGTACTATAAAGTGTTAAATAAATAAATAAAATAAGAAGGTGGCCGGAATCGGCTGGGCGGAGAGCGGAGGACCGGGTGTGGTGGCGTTCATTGTGGAAAGCCTATGTCCAGCAGTGGATGTCTAAGGGCTGATATGATGAAACGCTAAACTAAATTAAGCTAAGCTATTCTAATAATGTTAAAATATCTGTGTCTATACAGTTGTAACCTTAATAATGTAAATAGATGTATGTGTAAGCGTAGAGCCGGCGCAGGCGCAGGCGCAGGCAAGCCCGTGTGTTATGTTGTGTTGTGTTGGTAAGCGAACAGGTAATACGGCAACATTCGAACATCTTCCCAGTTTCAATTATAGCACGGTACAACAGTTGGCCAATTCAGGAGAAAGGAATTTGGAGGTTGACTTCCATAAAGGCAAGCAGTTTTTTCTGCCTATTGATGGAGTTGTAGGGCTGACAAGTAACGAGAAATAGAAGTAGTTGGTAATTTACTGATAAAGAGTAAAATTTATTAAATTTAAGAAAAACTAATTAAATTCAAAAACCATCGTCTGATGAAAGAAAGGCTAGAAGAGACCTCTTATAGAGATAAGCCGACATTTGTAAAAAAAATAGTTTATGCCTGTTTTGTAATAAAAATGTGCAACAAAGAATATATATATATATTTCATTCCAGATTAATAGTCCTATAAAAACCAACGCTATTTACGTCTCGGTAACATATACATGAAAGGGTCACCAGCAGCAAAAATAGGTTTGTATTACCAAGTAAACTTTGCGGTCCACTTAGGAACACCATCTATTGTGTATTTTGTTTTCGAGACGCAAATGCGTTTGTTTTCATAGGACTATTAATCTGGAATGAAATATATATATATTAATTTAATTTAGAAAAGTATAGTCAATAGTAACCCACTATTCCCACATTATTTCATGCAACAAGCGTTCCAACTAGATTACGCACACCATCTAACAAAGCAACAACTAATAGAAACCTTTAACCAGAAAGAATTTCAAAGAATATTCCAATAAGCATCCAAAATATTCGAGATACCTCATTTAGTGTGCCGGGCAGTCGAGTGCAATTCTGAGGACACCCGGATCCACACGGCTCGATCGGATCGTGCACCGCAAGTAGAAAGAGACAACAACATATACTACACGAGAGTGGGATAGAGACAGCGAACGTCTCGAGATGACCAACGGCAGTTAGGGGTCAGGGGTGAATGCTCTCGGGTGAGATGTTAAAGCATACTATGCTGGCTCCGAAATGTAGGAACTACGGCGTAGTAGAGTTGTGGCGCGACTTTGCCGGAGGCTGTAGGACCTATCCAATTGAGGCTGTGTGAATGTTTGTATTGGAAACAGAAGAAAATATAAACAGGTAGGTTAGGATCGTCAGCTGTAGCTAAACGAATTGGCTGGTATAATCGTTAATCGTATTAGGAAATAGGTCGACGTGCCTGTAAGGAAGATACGTATCTAGTGGTAATCTGCAGTCGGGTATACTTATAAAATATATATTGCACAAATTTTAAAAGTAAATACAGTTACAAATTTTTAATAATTTTTAATGTTTAAATTTGGAATGTGTTTTTTTATGTAATCCAATAAGAAAAGTTGATGGGTTAAAAAAGATTATTGGAATTTTATCTGTAGTTCAACCTTATCTAGTCAAACGGGCCATGCTCTAGAGTGCCCTACCACAGGTCTTCTTTCAAACAACACTTCTCGCGTATCACTGTATTTCCACTCTGTCACATAACTTCACTTTTCATGAAAGCAGGATAGTGCGGCTTCCACCAGCATATTTAAAAATAAATTAAAAAAAAATCTTATTTCTAAGGCATATTACTCAGTTGACGAATTCCTGAAAGATGTTTCAAAGTATGTTACTTGACATTAGTGAATTTATGACATTATTTATTAATTATTATCTGTTACCTATGTGACATTAATTGTTAAAAACATTTTTGACTTGTAATTTTGTTACCAATAAATATGATTATGATTAAATGCGGTTGATGCGGTCAGGGGGCCAATTCTACTATTTTCAACATTTATCGTTCGTTTAAACAAAAGTTACGTTTAAGTTTCAGTTTTTAACAGACGCTATTTTGACAGCAATGCGTTTCGTTTTTACCTGAGACAACTGTCAAAATGTAGAAAAACGTTCGTTTCATCTACGTCTGACGTTTGTTTAAACGTTAGCTACGGCTGAAACGCAGCTGAAGCACGAACGTTGTGCGCAGTGGAGTACGAATAGTGTTAAAACCTGCGTTTCAGCTGCAGTTCAATTGCGTTTTGTGCGAAAATGCGTTAGTAGAATTGGCCCCCTGATCTTGCTGTGCTCCCCTTGCTAGGAACATTCAGCTTCTTGAATGTACGAAATAGGATGGAGATCCTCTTATTGCTTTCTTCGGGTGGGTGTACATTCGAGGCCCTCTGGCACAGACATTTTTATGTCTAAAAGAAGGCCCCAAATATTTGCTGTAACTTCTAAGTTAATAAAATAAACATTTTTTTGTATTTTTTTTTGTGTATTTTTGTACATTTCATTTCAGGCGTCATATTTTGGAACACCTACAAACCCCCCTGACTTAATATCTGCCTGGCTGGGTGGGACCTGCGCAGACGCAGTCGATGCGACACCAAGGGCAGCTCGTAAATCACCCGCGTCGTAATGCCATGTCGCTATAGCAAATTTCACGCTCCGTTACACTCGTTAATGTGACCGAAATAACGTTTTGTTCTCAGATTTTGTGTTTTCTTACTGAATGTAATTTTAACGCATACATAGTACACTGACCATGTCGTATTATAGAAAGAAGGTACGTAACGTTTGGAATCGAAGAGAAACGCGTAAGATGCCACTACATTGATAATTGACAAAAGCAGGCACCTACATACTTAGTCGAATCAGAAACGCAATCAAATAAGACTGGGTCACGCTCTAAGACCAGAAATTGGTTTTGGAGTTACAGATAACGTTACTACATGAAATAACTACCATAGCTTGGATTTTCTGCTTGTGACGTAGAAGACTGAGGAATTCCAACTAGTTATCTTAAAAAGAAAAAGACAGTCGCGAAATACAATTCAATTTCTATTATATTCAGAAAAATAGCAGTAAACTCGTCAAGCGGAAGAATTTTGTCAGATCCGAATGTAAATTTCGCCTCTTTGAGTCACAATAGTCGACTCGGCGACCCCATTGTTTATTCTCTACTAGATTAGGCCGCCGAGAGAGATACTGGAAGCCATTTGTTCAAAGAAAATGATATACTGCTCATCCGTGCGTGTGACTACACGTATGAGAAACCGCAGATGATAAAAATGTGCGAAGTTGAAAGACTGTTGTTGTTGGAAATCACTTTTTGGTGGTCAAATAGATGAAGCACTAGACTTTAGATCTATATCAGAAATAACTATGTCTACAATAGATATTTAACGTGTAGTAGACACTTAATGCGTAACTTAGAAAATTTATTGGTCACAATGTTCAGAGAACGCTCAATATAAATCAAATAATGAATTACGAAAACCCTAGGTAGAAGAAGATTTAGAAGGAATACGTAGGTACATAAAAACACTTCTGATAATGTGAGTTTTTTATTAATGAATTTCTCAAATTGTCGGACATAACATTATAATTTCTAGTTCTAAACTATCATTGTACATCCTCGGATTACGAAAATCCAAATAGAAAACGCGAGACATAGTATTAATATTGGAGAAAACCCACAGAAAAATGACGAAAAGAGAATAAAATATTGCAGAAAAGTGGACCCCGGACGCAATAAAATATCAATTCTTTTACCGGTCCCCTCATAGTTTTGCCTCTCAGTATTATTTGTGGTGAATATGATTGTGAGAGGGAGAATAGAAGTCGCGTAGCGATTTTTAAATTTGTCGAATTGCAAAATGATTTCGGCTTTCACAACCAGTATTTTAGTAGCTGAAACGATTCAAATGTTCAACAGATAAAATTATGATTAATCCGTGATTTGTTATTAAATAGGAACAGTTCTTTAAGGTTTAGTTATTTTTAGTTTGGTTTTTCGTAAAGAGCCAAGATATAATCATCATAGTATATCGTAACAGACACCATCACCTCTATATTATGTCTGCAGAGTAACTTTCTTGCATTATACGCTACCAATCCAATTAAAGCTGCAAGAAGACCAGTGTCAATATCAAATTGCAAACAATTTCATCTTGAGCTATTAAAAAATAATAGAAACCATAAAAAATCTCTTTAAATCTATCTACAAATTAATGAAATCGTCACGACTAAACTATTACTGCAACTATTACGGAGCAGAGCAGAAATATTGAAATCAATAAAGCAAGCGGTCCGAATATGAATGAATAATTCAAAAAGTGAGAGAGTGGAGAGCTCGAATCACATGCTATAATTAAAGAGGGGCAAACAGAAATCAATTAGCACCCGCTGGCTATTGACGAATTATGCTATTTACATATTGCTGCGGGTAGGGGATCCAGTAACAGATATGACATAGATCTAAGCTCCACCAGGAATTTTTTAAAAGAGCAAAAGTAGAGACAGTGACACGACACTTGACGGTGTAAATATCAACTGTAACAACAAAGGTTTTAGGTATATTTTGCCATGTGAGGGCTTACATTGTCTTAACTAGCTTTATGCTAGATCTAGTTAATTGGGAACAGAACCTAATTAAAAAGTCTGTTGCTTAAGTAACATAAGATAAAATCAGGTTACTTAGTGTGAATAAAAACAACTCAGTCAAATATAATAGAGAGTGATGTTCAAGCTAGGACAATCATCATACCTTTTGTTGGTTTGACAATCAATAATAATGCAGGAATGAATTTACATTCCTCAGTTACAACAGTAGACGACCGCAAAGAAAGTCTTAAATTGTAGGTGAATGTATATCACGTGTAGGTAGGTATTAGTGGATTAATGAATACTGTCTCTTTAATGGGGTACTTACTATAGATATTGGAGTATACCTATCTATAGCTTTACCGATATCTTGCACTGGCATTGCTGCTTTCTCTACAACGAAAAAAGACAGATGTAAAAGAGTCCGCCCCGGGTGAAATGTGATCGATGACGTATAATAGCTGTGATAGCTGTTGAATAATTACGAGTACTGTAAAACTAGACTAGTCGAAGACCAATTTAGTGAAACATAATTTGAACTACATACCTGTACTGTAATGGAATAGAGATTCGCAAAAAATCGCATAGAATAGCAAGAACCGAAACTGACGAATTAGCGAAAATGACGATTAAGGAAACTGGCGAATTAGCGAAAATAACTGATAAGGAAATTGACGAACAACCGAAAATGATGAATTCATGAAACTGGCAAAATAGCGAGAATGACGAACTAGGAAAACGACCAGTGATATACTAACTTATAGAAACATGATATAAAGATATAAATTATTTCCTCCTTCCAGACCATTTAAACAGTGATATACAGACAGCTAACAACAAATGTATTGCACAAGAAAAGGTCCTGCGTTCTCACGCTATATTTAATAGTTTAAAATGTCAAATCGATCAAATTTAATCCTGTTCACCCACATACAATCCCAGAACCTATAAATTTTGCGGTGAACCAAAAAGGTTGACCCCAAGAATTTGAAATAATACCTCTAACCATGTGTTTGGACTACTGAACCTTTGTAACAAAATATGTATTGTGATTGACTGTAATAAGTCTGCTTTTACAGAAGAGGAGTTTGATCTTTAAGTAAAGGCAGTAAAGGATAGGTTGATTTGTGTTACTGATAGATTAGGTTTGGGATCTTGACAATATTTTGTGACATTTTCAATTGTTTCCGAGACAATGCCGATGTCGTGGGAACTTGGGCGGTGGTGGAGACGTATTTAGCAATGTTTTGAAAAGTTTTATATTGACCGCTGGACATTGTCCATTGGTCTATAACATGGTATTTAGTGGACTGCTAGAATCAGCGGGTGTGATCAGTTTTGATACTTTACTATGCCCTGAATTTACATAGTTTATTTTTGTTCAATTGACCAAGATGTTGTGAACGTTAACTCCATATAGCGCACCATGATCTTGTTCCCTTGCACTAACTCAGCTTGTTAACTTTATCACGTTCTTGTTTCAGACGATCATAAAAATGATTATTTATCACACAGCAACCAAGACAAACTGCGACTTGGTTACCCAAAAAAAAATTCAGTTTACGGAAATATGCTTGTACATTTGTTGGTTTTATACCCTTCTGCAACTCAACAAATCTGTATAACTATATGCAACTTTCTATTTTTGCAAATTATAAGTTACCTCGGCAAGTTTTCTACGATATCTTCCACTTGTATGAATTTACAGACTAGTTAAGCGTGACCCATGGGCATATAGAAAATGTAAGTTATTTTAAACCCAAACGCAAGTTGCTTTTAATGTAAAAATTACACATATCATTACAATTTGACGTATAAGTTAATTACATTTTTAAGATTTTATTGATCCGCCGTTTAACTACGACTGAGTAACATACTATATTTCATTCCAGATTAATAGTCCTATGAAAACAAACGCATTTGCGTCTCGAAAACAAAATACACAATAGATGGTGTTCCTAAGTGGACTGCAAAGTTTACATGGTAATACAAACCTGTTTTTGCTGCTGGTGACCCTTTCATGTATATGTTACCGAGACGTAAATAGCGTTGGTTTTCATAGGACTATGAATCTGGAATGAAATATACCTATACACAACTTATGTATACGTTAATCAAAAGAATGCAATACACTTTATTGCACAAATAAATACAGTCACAATTTATAGAAGTTAAAATAGTACAATTTAGGGGGTCTTATCGGCTTAAGCGATTTCTCCCCGACAACTTTACTAGAAGATATAATTCCACAGAAAAAGGTAGGTTATGCTATTTATATGTTTCGGTATTGCTGTAAACATGTATCCAGTCATTTATTTCCTTCAACTACCAAGAATAGTTAGTCTGAGTAGGGTGCGCGAGCGCCGGCTGCGTTGCGTCCACTCGAGTCCATTGTTCACCTTCTCGCGGCGCCCAGTCGCCATGATATATTGCATCAGCATTGTGGCTTGAGTATTTTCCATTCCTCAAGTTAGATGAAAAAGAATGTTTGGCATGATATTGTTTCAAGTAAAATTGTTATCAGAAATAATCGATTTGCCGAATTGTTACAACTGCTTGTAAGTCGTGCACGATCCGTAAAATTGCGTCTCGAATTACGTATAATTGTCGTATAAGCCAATGGCAGCATTTGTACCACAGAAATATTATTATTATAATAAGTTATAAAGTAATGCACACCGGTCAGACGTATTAACCATCGCAGTACTATAGGTTTCGTCGCTGTGGCGCTGCAACACGCCATTGCTTTACTTGCTTGTTAGAATGGCTATATCCTTTGTTTATACATCTGGATATTAGTCAAAGACCTTACAAATTTATTTACACAAAAGCAAATGCTTTTATAAAACTACATTTCCGGGCTTATAACCGGTAATAGGAGTGGTAAAATTGTGGTTTTGGGATAAATTGGGATAAAAGATTTCTTTTTGCTTGTTGGGATAGTATCGCGACTGACGGACATAATAAATAAATAACACCAATTATCTAGTCCCAAACTAGACAGAGCCTGTGTTATGGTGACTAGATAACGGATAGACATACTTAAATAAATATTTAAACATCCAAGACTTGGGTAGAAACATTCATATTCATCATACAAATATTTGCCTCTAGCGGGATTCGAACCCGCAACCTCCGGCGTGGCAGTCCGAGAGCTACCCCGTTCCCCGTTAATAGCAGAGTTCGGTGGCAAATGAATTACTTATTACTTATTTTTAAGCCTCTTATATCAGATAAAATTACACATAACAATTACCTATTTACATTACGACTTCGACGCTGTTATCTGTTTCCAATCTCTTCCACTCGTCTTTGCTAATCCTAATCCATGTTTTTCCTTGTATGTATCCTTTAGCTCGTCCTCCCAGTAATAATTGCTAAAGATTAAAGTGTATATTAAACTTTAGACAGCTATTTACATTGGCTGAATGTAACATTCATAGTACACCAATCCATAAAAAAAAACATTAGACTACACTTGGTCAATTTATATTGCAATTTTATTATCGACTTACTAATGCTTCGGAAGGTAGC
This sequence comes from Esperia sulphurella, assembly GCA_947086405.1. Classification (NCBI taxonomy): domain Eukaryota; kingdom Metazoa; phylum Arthropoda; class Insecta; order Lepidoptera; family Oecophoridae; genus Esperia; species Esperia sulphurella. The sequence goes on from OX352272.1 coordinate 11,694,953, forward strand.
TATTAGTTTTTCATTCATATCAGCCTTTAGACGTCCACTGCTGGACATAGGCCTTCACCAATGGACGTCCGCCGCACCTTCGGGCCACCTTCTTCAGGTTGTCGGTCTTCCTGGCGGCGAGTCCCACCCTGCGCTTGCCAATCCGCGTTCTCCATTCCAGAACTTGTCTATCCCCAACGGTCGTCGGTTCTGCGACAGATGTGACCCGCCCACTGCCACTTCAGCTTACTTATCCTTTCGGCTATATCTGTCACCTTCATTCTTCGTCGGATCTCTTTATTACGAATACATCCTTCATAGAAATCCTAAGCATAGCCCACTCCATAGCTCGCTGAGCGACTTGAAACTTGTGGATAAGGCCCACTGTATCAGTAAAATATTCCAATCCGAATGTTGATTAAGCTTACTTAAAAAAATGTTATAAAACACCTTGTTTCTGCAGGTTTTTACTAGGAGCGCAGAAGTCAGAAGGTAATAAAGCAAGCATATTTTTCATTATTCACATTCCGCCCCCGTGCACTGCCCTCCCGATGTCGAACAAAACCACCGGGCGCCATTGTCCTATAACCGCGGTTGATTCGATCTTCGCAGTGAGAGCTTTGTAATCAATGCTCTTGATATTTTGGTGAATCCTTAACGTCATTTTTTTTTCCGAAAATGCTAATACCCTAAGAGTGATAAGCCGTCTTCCCACCGCTGCTGCAAGTGAAAAATTGTCTTTGCATGAAAATTTACAATAAAGATTTAAATTACCTAAATTAATTTAACTTTTTAAATTCTAGATAAAAGAATAAATACATTTAAACAATAAATATGTTTTAGAATAGCATTCAGACCCAAAAAAGTCATTATAATTATAATTTTTTCTCCTAGTCACCATTTTTTTGTATACGAGTATATTTGTTTTGAAACCTAAAAATGCTGGTAGCACTTTCGTGTACTTAGAATTTAATATTTTCTATACCCTATATTAATTTCTGTATTATTTGCACCTACTAACGTTATCTGCATGATCCAAAGGTCAACTGATAGAGAATACCTTCGGCATTAAGTTCACCTTTGTACATTTGTGTGCATAAAGAATAAATAAATAAATATTGTGGCTTGATCTGACACCTAGTAATAGCTATTTAGTTAAAAATGATGTTGTTGGATCCTAGTTTAAACCCGCACCTATTTTAAAGCGTTAAGCGCTTCGACAGCAATACAAGTTCTCCCTCACAAAATAAAGTTTTCCCTGCGATTAAGGAGGAAGTTCAAAGCAAGAGTTTTGTCATCGAGGCATTGTCCCGTTGCTGACTCTCGACGGGTTCTTTAATAACCCGCGTTCTGTCCCGCTTAGCAATCAAGGCATTAACGATGTGGGGAACACCCCTTGCTCCACGCCATTGGCTTTTTTGTTTTGTTCAGGTGTTTTGTTGTGACTGAGTAGAACGAGTAAGGTGCGGTGGAGTAAACTTAGGCACAGAAAGGGGGATTGGGAATCATTGTCAGCTTATTAGGGCTCCGTGATCCGTATGTCCGTCCAAATATCTCTGGAAAAGGAATCGGTGTGGTAGTCTGATGGCTCCCAGCTTAGAATAAGGCCACCCTCCAACCTTCTCGTGGGTTTCGTCAAGGCGACCAACCGCTCGGCCACGACTTTTGGCTTACCGGGACGCGGCGCGGTGAGCGGCGCGGTTTCCGCAGGCGGAGGGTTGGCCGCTGATTGCTGCGCCTCGTGGCGTGCTGCTAACATTTTTGTACATTTGTTCTCGCCGCTCCGCTCCTAGCTGCCGCTGGCAGCGGCAAGGTCGTGGTCGAGCGGTAAGGGATTGCACCAGGGACGGGCAGCGTTCTCCTGTATATATTAAGATTATTGTACTGCGATCACCAATCCGCCAGCTAGCGTGGTGATTATGGCATATCCCCAAATGGAGAGCCCAACAAAAGTGGTGTTCTACTGGGGAGGCTCATGTTCAGCTGTGGACGTTTTTAGGCTGTTAAATTCATGGGTTGAGAAGTACGCATGCATACATAAGATACATTTCCAGCCAAGTTACACACTTTCAACTCTTTAAAGTATACAACTACATGAATATATCATTTCGATGTCCAGGGTCCCTTAATTAAAAGCGGAAAAACCCCGCGTGTGATGGATCGCGCCCGGGCCGTTAATTGATGGGTTTTGTATGTACGAAACACTTCCAATGTTTAATTATATTAACTTTTTGTCACCGCATCGCCTCCTCAATTACACGAGTAATTGATGTATTGTACAGTGGGCAAGATTCAGCTTTAAAACAGGCATATAAATGTTATATCAGTTTAATTCATCATCGTCATCATCAGCCGAAGTTCTTCAACTGCTGAACATGTAAGCCTTCCTAATAGAATGACACTTGTGGTGGGATGTCCATTTGGGGATTTGCCATAATCACCACGCTTGGCAGCCGGATTGGTGATCGCAGTAATGATTTTAATATACACAGGACAACGCTGCAGCTCATCCTTGGTGCAATCCCTTAGTCGCCTTGATGGCACCCACGGGAAGATTGGGGGTGATCCTATTCTAAGCCGGGAACCGGGAACCATACGGCTTTATCTGTTTAGTTGTTATAGAGTATAGAGTTTCCAGGTACCAGGGACAGAATATTGTGAACTTGTACAAGTTGGTCCTGGTAATTATTATAAAAAATTATAAAAAATTACAGGACATGAATAAAAGTGTACAAAAGTGGACTTATCACTGTAAGAGATCTCTTCCACCCACTCCACTATGAGTATAGGCTATTACTTGTTATGACATCCGCAGGTATAGATTGGGAATAGAACAGAATAAACTTTGGTTTTCTTCCATTTCGTTCAAACCGCTATCAGCCCACAAGTGTTCGTTATATTTATTACTGTAGCAAGCGCGAACAGTTTATAAAAAGGCCGGAGACTCAATAGGACTTGATTAGCGATGATTGGAACGCGGGAGGGGGGAGAGTGACCCTTCCATATTAATTATTCAAAGTATGTCGCCGTCCGTCCGTCTGCAGACGGAGTTTTCAAGAAGCCTTGTTATTGGTTATTGTTTGTCAGGTTCTGTCTGGATTGCACTGGTTTCTGCGGTTGGAATTTTCTGAATTTGTATTTTATTAAAAAGTTTAACTTGTAGTAAAATTCTTATCTATAAGAATATATACCTATATATTTTTTTTATTATTCAACAAAATTTTCGAATATTGTCCCCAGAAATGGAAGCCCATTTGTATGTGGACAGAGCGCTCGCGTGATCAGTACATTAGTCTATATTTCATTCCAGATTAATAGTCCTATGAAAACAAACGCATTTGCGTCTCGAAAACAAAATACACAATAGATGGTGTTCCTAAGTGGACCGCAAAGTTTACTTGGTAATACAAACCTATTTTTGCTGCTGGTGACCCTTTCATGTATATGTTACCGAGACGTAAATAGCGTTGGTTTTCATAGGACTATTAATCTGGAATGAAATATACACCCATCGACAAGAAGTGCTTGTGCAGTTCTTGCTTTAGTAATCCATCTGATACAATGTATTTTAAATCGGAGGGCAGAGAATTCCAAATTTTAGCCATAACATAACCGCTGGTACGCTCACCGTAATAGTTGACACATCTTGGAACATTTATTGTCTTGTTTGCCTGACAATATTGTCTTTTAGTTACATTAATATTATTTCTAAAAGTAGCAAGTATTTAGTTTATACATCTATCAATATCATGAACGATTAGATTCAGTGTACGTCAAAAGTCGTACACTAAAAGTGCCCTTTTCGAGCTGGAGAGGTGAAAAATCTTATTTTGCGAATAAAGTTGGACTAATTTGGATATCTATTCAGAATTGCAATCCGTGGCGGTGGTACGCCAGGATAGGGGGATACCAAAATGTTCCCTTACATGCCATACTAATTCCCAGTATATTGCAAGGTAAGCTACAAACATCCCCTTTGAAGCCACAAAGAGCTAAACTCAAAGCGAGAAAGAAGCCCATATTAAAATTTCCTTGAGAATAATCCGAACACAACACAATATCAAAATTTAATATCATTTTAATCTTAATTCTCCTTATTAATGTCTGAAGAGGGTTCTGTGGCATAATATTGTGCACCTTAACTTCTAACCTTGTCATTGGACTATCAACTCTATTTTTAAACACATACAGTTGTAGTTAATTTGTTTAAAAGTGAGGTTTTGTTGGAAACCAGAAGAGGGATCGTCTAAAATCCCCAAAAGCAGGTAAGTTCAAAAGATAACGCTGTCTATTTTGCGATGCGGTTTAATTAGGTCGATTCGAGATTTCGACAGAAACTTTGGGGTTATTTAGCATTTTGTGCGGTAATCTTTTGGGCACCTTTCATTGTAAGAAAACATTGTTTTTACTTGTAGGCTGTTTGGTTTAGTATCTCTGCTTCGGTGAAAAGTTTTTCAATAATTGGTGGAAAGTAGAATTTTAATTTTAATTGACGTTTAAGTATTTTAACGCACAGTGTGAGATTGGAATCGAACGCCTTCATGTTTTTCACAAAACAATTTTTTTCTTGAAAACTAGACAGAATTGGCACACGTGAGTTCTACTCATGCATTTCACAAATCGACAGCGTGTTTCAACACGCTGTCGATTTGTGAAATAAAATGAGAACGTCCGATTTAGAAGTCCAATCTAAAACTGTATGATATAATAAAAATTTTGATTATCCATTAGCGTCCATCGTATTCTACAGATCTATGTGGGGGGTTCCGAATTATTTTTTTAGTTTTCTTTTAATAAATAATGTTCCATAATTACCGGAAAATGTAATATAAATGTTCTTTTAAAATCATTCGGTCCAGTAGTTCTTGAGTCTTCTTTAGAATAATCCCTTATAACCCTAAAAAGTTGTGAAATTGGTAATCTTTCTCTATGATCCATCGTGGCATCGACCACCTCGTTGGCCTAGTGGCTTTTTCGGTAGACCCGAGCACCAGAGATCGTAGGTCGATTCCCACAGGGAACAGACAACTTTGTACAATTTGTACAAGTTGGTTCCGTTCTGGATGTAATATTTGTGAATTTATCCTTGTTTAAATCCCGTGATACAGGAAAAAATCCTAGTTTGGAACTAGATAAGTGTGTATGTATGTATTCGTGGAGTGACTCTAGATCTCTGAACTCAGTGGTTATTATAATATTGCAATGGTCATTCTATGACAGCTAATTTAATGTGCTGATCTTAATCCAAGTCCAGAGACACTCGTTACTAGTATTAAAGCCAGCGCCAAAACGTTTAGTTCCATGAACATTCATAACTAGTCGCCTTAGCATTCAGCGCCAAAAGGCGTAAAGCAAGTAGGCACAAATATAGTTAGACAGCAGTCAGGTCAGTATAGTTACGTACACTTGCTAACCAACACTATCATTTTCACAACCATCGATCCTCGTTCGGAAGACGCTGTCACTTTGACGCGCGACCACCCGGAGCAATGGGCAGCTATTGTAACTCATACCCTATCTGACACCTTTACTTAGCGACGTAAGTAGCTTACTATTTTTACATTGCTGAGTTTGTTAATGATTTATGAAAATATGCTCTTATGGGAACGGTAATGGAAAGCGACTGCAGGATTCTAATGGGTAGTTTGTAGGGTAAAATGTACGTGTTGTCGACTAGGCTATTAATTTGTTATATGCCGTTTTATTTATACGTCCGCCGTATCAGAGTAATGTAAGTACTCGCAAGTGTCCTAAGCAGGTTTAGTTTAGGTTTTATTACTCTGAATCTACTTATATTGATCTATGTGCTTGTTATAAGGTTTCTTCTTTGAGATTATTGCCACTTATTTTCATTTGCTTGCAGTATATCAGTTTTACAAATCGCCAGATTTCTCAAAATACCAGATTATTCCCTATGATAGACTGTCAGAAAGTAATTTCGTTAGATTTCTCCATTGTTTCATATTTATTATAAAGATTTCTAACTTTGAGTGTTGATTGTAATGTTAATACTTCAGATAAATAATATAAATTGGCAATGTGACTGTAAACGGGTAATTTATTATGTCGTATTAATACAACGTAGAAATTATAAATACCAGCCAAAAATAGGGTTATCGAGCTTTAATAAACCGTGTGTAGATAAACAATATGGTTATTTTCGAGAGTTATTTCAACCGACTTCAAAAAAGGAGGAGATTCTCAATTCGGCGGTATGTTTTTTTTATTTTTTTATTAACCTACCACAGTAAATACAGAGTAGAAATCACAACTAATGTCAAAAAAGATTTATCGAGCTACAATAACCGTGTGTAGATAACCAATATGGTTATGACCAGAGTTTTTATTCGCCCATCAAAGTACATGAGTAGATTACACTTCAAAGATCGCCCTAGGTCTCGTCCTTCGCGGTATCGAATTAACATTTCAATTTACATTTTTTGCTGCTCATATGAGGAGGCTGGGGACAACAGTACCCTCTCACCATTAATTGGGTTACCAGGAGGGTTACTCAGGGGACAGAAGGGTTACTCCTCAGGGAGGCAACAAAATTGATTGAGATGGATGTTGTCAGCGGACAATTTTAACTTTTTCATCTTTTTACCCCTAGCTACCCTAGTCTCGGTATTGTTTTTTTATTTCTCTGATGGTAAGGGGTAGCTTTAATCAGTTGGATAGCGAAGCTAATTGTTTTTAACTTCTCGAGTGCTTTTTTGATGAATTTTTTTTATTAGATGATGGTATCTTAAGTTATCTGAGTTAGTCTTAATTATCTATAATTTTATTAAGTTATCATTAGTCATAAGCAGAAAAATAATGAATAGAAAAATTCTAAAGTTTTATTACAATCAAGTGCATAAGTAGGTATGCATCCAAAGAAGCGTTTCACACATATGTTTTCGTCGTCTGCTTTAATTTTACACACTTCATTACCCAAGTCAAACGAACAAAGAATACATATTATTTTTGTAAACGCCTGGTAAATACTCGTACATGTTTTTGCTGAGTGTAGAATATTTGATTCTGTTTGAGATTTAACACTTAGTTTCTGGTTTCGTTACATCTGAATACATTCTTCTGTTCATGTATGTATGTATACACTTTATTGTACCAAAAATAACAACAACAACAATAATAAAATAGGAATTAAACTGTGTACAAAGGCGGACTTATCCCACTTAGGGATCTCTTCCAGTCAACCTGAGAGTAACCGAAAGGACAAGTATAATGCGTTTAGTACCAAATTTGATAAAGAAATGTACCTACTTTTAATAAAGTTTGAAAATACATATTACATAAATATAAACTGACAATATATACATCACATACGTCGATTAATTAGTAGCTATATTTGTCAATCTGTCTATATATCTTTAATTAGTAGGTGCACGCTTCTAGTGATCTGAGAGTTGGCGCCTACTTTGCCCAGAGGGTAAGCCTCGCCATCCAACGCGGCAATGGCGCCAGCGCGCTGGGTCCATGCCGCACGGCACCAGCTTGGACGACGTATTCGCTCTATAAATTAAAATAATTTTGTGTAGGTTTAATTTTATGTAATTTTTTCTCTAAATGTTGATTTTTATATTGTGTTATAAATAAAGTAAAGTAGCTGTAGGTTTTGTGGATTCATTACTGTAGAAAGTAATTTCCTCTTATTTGTATTTTACCAATAAATTTAATATTAGTAGGTATATCTAAGATATAGGTAAGTATATATCTTAATTTTTTTCTAAATATTCAACTTCAGCATTATCTGTCCAACCGTATAGGCACTGAGATCGCAAAACCCTCCCCCCCAGATGTTGATGAAAAGAATATATTTAATATCAGCATTACAGAATCTGTTCTAGTCCCAGACTTTCTGTATAATAAAAATGATGAACTTCAACTTTTAAAGATGAAGGGTTGTAATGTTCGATACTCACCCATTAATATGCTGTGGATCCAATCTCTTTATAGCGATTCCGCATTTTCATTTGCTACTTGTTCACTATTTAATAGGAAATTACCTTAAAGATCTTACCTTCTTAAACACCAAACAATGCCACCACTCACTTCCTCATAGTCTAGACAAAGTCGCTAGATGTCGTACAGACAGATAAAACGAATGCAAGATTTTACATTCATACCTTTCTATACAAAACGTGATATTTTCACATTTTGTTTTATAACACATCCATTGCGTTTTTGCTAGGAATGCCATAATCATGAGCTGATGTGGAAACAGTAATGTACTGTTATCTAATATAATTATTCGTATTAGAAGCTTTCCTGTATGATTGTGGTAAAGGGAAAGATGTGCGATAACCTCTGATAATCCGGGGATACAATCTCTGCGGTTTACTTGGTAGCCGCATCATGAATACATCGTTTTAGTCCAATGTTGATCTGGGGCTCCCTATCTGGCTACTGCGAATTTCATTTTTTTTATTATATTATATGAATGTAACGTCATTGTCAGGGTAAATGAAAAATCATTCGCGAACAGAATTCTGTCTAGTACTTGTCGTGTTAGATTGGTTTGTAAGAACAGACCCCTGGAATCCATTGTTATTTAAATACTGACTATGGAATTGTTAACCCTAGAACTATCGAAAAATGAAAAAAAAAATTACAATGTAGTCGCCTCACATTATGACACAAAAGCGGACTAAGCCACCAATTTTTCCATATATGAGACCTTTCAGCTGTACATAATACTTATGTGGCAGTGACTGCAAAAATTGACTTAGCCATTTCTATAATTGAGTTCATAATGACAAATTACTTTGGACCAAAATGTTACTGACTCTTGCGTAAACGTGCAATTTAAGTGGTCGAGGCACAGACAACTGCCATAAAAAAAACATACCGTCGAATTGATAACCTCCTCATTTTTTGAAGTCGGTTAAAAATGTAACCTACAATTCTAATAAAAAAAATAGTATAAAAAACGCGGGCTGCACCAGCCAGTCGCTAAAATCAGCGAAAGTGATTTGGCACTAGAATTCAATTATAGAAAGGCTTAGTCAATTTTTACCCTCACTGCTTCATCCTACTAATATTATAAATGCGAAAGTTTGGATATTTGAATGTTTGGATGTTTGTTACTCAATCACGCTTCAACCACTGTTCGGATCGGATGAACTTAGCACACATATAGGTTAGGTCCTGGAATAGGACATAGGATAGGGTTTATCCCGAAAAAACATCTAATTCCTACGGGAAATACATAATAATTTGTTATGTTAAATTGTCCACACGGACGAAGTCGCGAGCAACAGCTAGTATTGCATATTATGGTGATGCAAATAAAGCTAGCTACACACGGCTTGTGTAACGTATCCAGTCACTTAACCACACAATAACTGATAAGGATCTGGACACGTCTGCTGTCGATCCCCGTATAATGCTGTATAATAGTTTCATTAGCGTATCGCTTCGCCGCGGGGTGGCGTCAACTCTGTCATTTGTCAGTAGTCGGGCTGTTGGTGGCCGGCTTTTGGCTGATTGGAATTTTGGTGAGATTTATATGGATTCCACTGGATTTTCATATTGTTCGTGGCTCTTTAGACAAACTTGTCTGCACTGGGTGCGACTGAAAATCAGCGCCTAGCACCTTACTTGGTCTAGGCATATGCTGAGTCGTTTGCCCTTTTGCTGCCACGGCACACGCATACTATTTTGAGTTAAAAAAAAAATTGTTTTCTCTAGTTCTTATAAGTTTTATTTTATTTTTTTACCTTTTTCTTGCTTTGTTGGTTTTTTCTTTGTGTGTGCCAATTGTGGTAGTGAATAAATGTTTTTCTTTCTTTCTTTCTTCTAGGCATGTTCTAAATGACAGCGAAATTGTAAAAAAGACGTTGTATCAGAGTTCGAATTATAAAGCAGATAATCATCATCAGGTTTTTTTTGTCTCCACTGCAGGAGCACACCCCTCTTTCATCTGCCGGAGACAGACGGAGGATTTGGCCTACACTCCCCGCGCTGGCCAGACGCGTTGGGGAGGCCTGATTGATGTTTTATAATGTATTCCCTTAGTCGCCTTGTACGACATCCACGGGAAGAGTTGGAGTGGTCCTATTCTACTCTACCGGAAACCACACGGCAAAGCAGATAATACAAACGGATAAACGTTGCATTTTAGCGTAACAACATTTAGGAAAGATTAGTAGCACAAAGTACTTTAAGTTACTAATTATTACTATACAGCTTTCATGACTAAGACATTCGGAAATTCGAAAAAATATAACGTTAACTCTTTACACTAACGGTTTGTATGGGAACTTGGAAAGTTGAACAACTTTTTTTGAAGAATGTTGTTCAGTGGTGAAGTGATTGTATCATCCAGTATCGCATACTGAAAATAACTGAAAAAATAACAAAAATAAAAACACATGAAATACAATTACTCTAAGGTTGACTGGAAGAGATCACTAAGTGGGATAAGTCCGACTTTGTACACAACTTTATTCTTTTATTTATTTTTGTTGTTGTTAATTTTGGTACAATAAAGCGTTTACATACATGCACTTTGACGACCTCCGTGACGGAACGGGTGAGCTTTCGGACTGCCACGCCGGAGGTTGCGGGTTCGAATCCCGCTAAGGGCAAATGTTCGTATGATGAGTATAAATGTTTGTACCCAAGTCTTGGATAATATATATATTTATTTAAGTATGTCTATCCGTTATCTAGTAACCATACCGCAGGCTCTGCCTAGTTTGGGACTGGATAATTGGTGTGAATGTCAGACATATATTCATTATATTTAATATTTACTTTGGTTGGTATAAGATATATATGTATATGTATATATATTCTTTATTGCACAAATTTTAAAAGTAAATACAGTTACAAATTTTGTGTACAAAGGCGAGCTTATCTCTAAAAGAGATCTCTTCCATTATCTTTGGTATAATATAGTTTTAAGGCCAAGTGGAACTGAAAAAGCTTCGCAGCTCCAACACCCCCATTGGCTTCTAGACTGGACAATAGCACACTTACAGCGATTAGCCTGCAATAAAACAAAAAGATATCAAAGTCACTCTCAAAACTTTTCCAATTTCTCCCCAAAACCCTCAAAAGGATTTGCATGCTAGGTAACAATGCCCCAACTTCGCAATATTTTCAATACCGCAGCATGGGTCCACGGCGCACTGGGGTCCTTTTGTCCTGCCGTTTTAATATCTGTGGGAATGGACATACCGACTCCATTTGGGTAATTTATCATTCTTAAACGAGTGAGTGTACCATCCACTATTATACTTAGCAGTGTCGTCTTTCTAGTCACTGAAAGGGCGAAGACTGCCCCTTTTGTTCGGTCTTGTTCAAATTAATGAAGGATTTTGCCCCAACGGGTTTGGGTCTTAAAGACTTCGGGAATCGGACATGGGAGGCCGATGTCCGATATTTATGAATTATTAGCGTTTTTGGTTCCCATAAAATCGGTTCAGGTTTGAATAGTTATGATATAAATTGAAGGTGACGGTCCGGCTCGCAAGGGTCAGTTTGGGGTCAGATAATAATGTATTTTTTTCTAAACTAGAAAATATTAGAATTTATTTTAATCAAAAATTATTCAATTGTGTATAGTACCCAGAGAAAAGTGAAATATAACGGTTTTAGGAAATTAAAAAAATATATTTCTGGTGAAATTCCACCATTTGATGACAAGAGTCACTTTGTGTCAAAAATCGATATTTGCAGAATATTTATCATCATAAGACTTAGAATACAAGATATTCAACAATTACTAAAGAGCATAAAAAATATGTGTACTTTTCACACAATCAAAACAATATCAATATACATTAACACATCTGCATCACAATGAAAAGGTTAGTTCAATGAACAAGATGACCACCTGAGCAGCATCAGGTCACTGAGGTCACATTTCAAAAGGTCTCGCGCGTGGCACGGGCCTAACACGCTTTCTTAAAAAATGAGATTGAACAAAACAGATGAGGGATGAATTCAATTGAGATGAAATGGTTTTTTAAAATGACCAGTGTCTGACACGAGGCGGAGTTTTTTAAAATTGGGGAGATGTCGCGGTCAATAAAATTAAAATATATATTATTATCAAAGTTCAAATGAAAAGGGAGATTAGGTGTTTGTAATTTTGGGCTTAAATATTATTTATTTTTCCATAAAAAATTCCATTTCAGTAAAAAACACAATAAAAAAATGTTACTTTAGTCACAGTTTCGTTAATCCAGATTTGAAAATCATTATATGATAGGTGTGTCAGAATCGATAAAAGATTAAGTTTGAATGAATGAATATACTTTATTGCACACTAGTCACAGAGAATATATAGTACACAAATATAAAGCAAATATACAAGCGGTGGATTGCTTCCAGGCAACCTTATAGCTAGCGAAAAACATAAGAGAGAATGATGCGGGTGAAAAATATATGATTTTGATATTTTTATAATAGTTACCTATGCTAGGGCTATATACATACATAACTACATACCTATTTAAAAATAAATAAAGTTTCGGTTTTAAATTCAAATTCGTTTTGAACTATACTGGCCTGTAGTTTGTCAATTTAGGAATGACACAGAGTTGGTCATGCTGTATACTTATATGTACTTATATAATAAGAATAACATTGCAAGTAGTTGAAACTGGAAACGGAAATCCCTTTTTAAAATTAATTCTAACCCTTTTGCATTTGAATCATTTTGAAATTCCAGTTCTGAAACCAAAAGTATAATTTATATAACTGTCAGTTAAAATCGTTACGTAGCGTCACTTCAACCAACGTCTGTAGTCCCCCTAAAGAAGTTAGCATGCATGGCTATTAATGATTATCCGTAGCCAACAGTGGACCGGTCTGTATGTCCGTCACACTATTTATTATCGTGGACTATCGATGGGTCAGGTATTTCTTGGGCACTGTGTTGATGTTTGTAGTGTAAAATAATATCTGGTTATGTTGAATTATTTGCTGATCGACGTGTATTTATGGTTATATACTCATATCTAATGCATGTCTAATTAACTAATTCATTTAATGTATTTAATAAAGCTAGTATTTCTTAATTTAGGTGTTAGTAATAATAAAGATAGCTACCCTAATGTACATAATTATAATTATGTGGGTGTGCGCACGTGCAAGTCGCAACACCTTCGGATGTACGGAGAGTCGAGCCTACTCGCCACCAGTTGCAGTATGCTGTTGGGCCTATAAAGCACTGAAATAATAGAATACTCATTTATTGGCTTCAACAACACATAACAAAATACTACATAAAAGCGAAAAGAATCTAAAACTAGAACTTAAAATCGGGTTCACGCGGCTTATCGGACAATAATTCACATAAGTGAAACTCATTTTCTCCCAACAAAATTGTCTGAAAATTGAGAATCGAACCCATGATATCTGGTGCTAGGCCAGCGATCCCAAAATTTACTTTTTAATCTTTTACCCATCAAACCAAAACACACATAGCATGCAACATGTTTTTAGGAAATAGCGAACTCTGCGTCTTTTCACTAAAGTCTCTATCACGATTAGACCAGCACTGATAGACATAGGCCACAATAGGCCTTCTTTAAGTAAAGCCACCGCACCCGGTTATTTGGCTTCCGCATCCAATCGCTTCCGACCAGACCACCCCATCACAATAACCGTTCGGCCACGACTTTTGGCTTAGCGGGACGCGGCGCGGTGAGCAGCGCGGTTTCGGCAGGCGGAGGGTTGGCCGCTGATTGCGGCGCCTCGTGGCGTGCTGCTAACATTTTTGTACATTTGTTCTCGCCGCTCGCCGCCCCGCTCCTAGCTGCCGCTGGCAGCGGAAAGGTCGTGGCCGAGCGGTAAGATCTCGCAGCACTAGCTAGAGCCGCTCTCCTGACAGCTGGCAAATAGAATTAGCATTGACATTATGCTGTACGGTCAACCGTTCAATGTGTGAGTTGCGTTGCTGACCGTTCATTTATTTTTGTTTATATTTAGGTTTTCGCAGAAAATAAAGCTAAATGTTATTATCATCATTAGAGAATGTCAGTGTTTCATTTAATACATATATAAATATTAAATAATTAATAGGATACCCTACGTTTCTTGGTCATTCGAGCTGTAAAACAGCAATCTACGGATACTTATCATTTACACGTATGATAAATGGTATATATGATACTTTTATCACGATCTTCGAATAACGATCTTTTTACGTCCTCGTTTACAACTCGAAAATCTTCGTGCAAGCATCTTACATTTGCCCCCCTCCCAAACGAAATCCTGTATCGCGCCTGGTCCAAGCTGATGCGCAGTTTAATATTCTTCTATGCTTCTATAAGCTGATTATTAGCGCACGCAACCCTCTATAATATAACACCTGAACGGTTCCCGATTACATATAATGAAGCATAATGAACACAAAACCCTTTGTCGCCATTCAGCCACCGATATTTAAAAAAAAAGGTAAAAAGGGCGAGTCCCTTTGTAAGGAGTTGTTTACTCGACGGAATGACGTGAATGTTTAGAACATGGAGGTGAGTGATAATAACCTATTGTGATGGAGAAAGCAGTGTTAAAAAAGGAAGTTTAAAAAGCAACACTTGACGAAATTCAATCTAGGCTATTCCTAAAGCTTAGCCTAAAGAGAAATTGGTACAAATCCTTTCTAGAGAAATACATTACCTGAAAGGGATAAAAAAATAGAGGAAGGTATAAGAAGGGAAGATGGGAACTAGAGAGATACACATGTAATACACTTAGACTACACTGAAAAAAATGTGGTCGACGAAGTGGCATCGTTATCAAGTTAACAAGCTGGGTTAGTCCGAGGGAACAAGATAAAGTTAAGAAAGATGGCTGTTCACGGTTAACAAGATCTTGTTCAATTTAACTATTGTTTTTTTTTTTCAGCGTAGAACTGTAGATCAATCCTTTGGCATTGAGTTTTTGGACACCTGTCCAATACTTAAAGCAATACATGACCACCTGGTTATTTGCGGTATCGATGTGTATGATATGATTGAAATGAACATGTTGTTAGATTTGTTACATATATGTTGCGTAGCAAGCGACAGCGTGCAAGTGTACGTAGTGCTTAGATGCTGACAGGATGTTTTAGATCGAAAAAAAAAGCAGTTAAATGGCGTTTAAAATTCAGCGACCTAGGCTAATGTCATGCTTAATCACAACCCACAACAGAGTCAAAAACAAACTTGCATTTACAGTTGACGTAGTTTCTGGTAAGGTTAACTTTTTAGTAAAACTATGACATGAGAAATAGTTTTGTCTTGTTTTTCATTCGTAAGAACTAAACAGAAAAGTAGAAGTACCTTTCTTGTCCGAACAGTGCTTCAATATTTCGGCCAGAACTAATAATACCGAACCTCAATCTTCAGCATGTTCTTCATAAAGTCGAACCCATAGGTCTAAATTAAAACTTATAGGTTACCTAATATTGTTATTTCTAGTAATAAAATAACATAACAAATAAATAACACAGGTTAAGAAACCATCCCTCATTAACAGGGACAGATCACTTATCAAATCGCTTATAATCGCTCCCCCGTGTTGCATTTGTTTAATATTCCAATTTTTTTAAATGTAATACAGAAATATATAGCAAAGAAATAAAATAAAGTATTGATGGAAATATTCAAAAAATAACTTTTCTCAATTTACAGTATTTTCAAATTCTAATATTAGGCAAAAATTGCAAGGCTGCGCGTACATGTTGAGTCGAGAGTCCTGAATCCAGGATCTCCAGATGTGCCTCCAGTCATTGGGTTTTGCTGCTGAAGATGGGTGTTGAACTTGCGAGGGTACGAAAGCCACAAGATGATTCCTGATCAAGTAATTTTCGCCTAAGTTGTGTCAAAAATCTATAAATTTGGCAGCAAGACACCGAAAGCCAAGAGCCCAAACCGAAAATTCGTCCCAACACTAGTTGTCAGAGACGATGATCGGTGACCTCTGGCTCCGGTTGTGTGGTTCTCATTTGATTGACGTTTCTTGACGCCTGACGCGCACAGCGAGAGAAATTTTGAGAATTTTGGAGACGAATAGACATTTTAATGGTTTCTGGTAGCTGTCATGCTGTAGGTAAATTACGTATTCACTTTTTACCGTTCCATTGGTGTAATGTTCGGGAGTTGGTCTCGAATGCTGGAGGTTGTGGGTTTGATGCTTACTGGGGACAGATAACATTGTACAATTTGCACAGGCTGTTTTAGATTATAGTAAACGTTTTTTTTATAGAATTAAGTAGGACACGGACAGAGATCCTACCTAATGGTACTCGCCTACAAGTGACTTGAAACCCTGAGAGGACTACTTAAAATGCCTCACATTGAAAAAAATTCTGGTCAAGAAAGCTACTTTTTTTATTGTTTGTTTTAGGAGTAAGTTAGCTAAAGTAATCTTTTTTATGATTATTAGAAATCGAGTTAAGTCTGGGCAAAGGCGTAAGAGGTACTTCAAGGGAACAAAATCTTCTTATGCTCGCATGGAGTTAAGATGACTGTTCACGCTTAACAAGCTCTTGTTAAAATCAGGAATGTTTTTTAGGCACGTGTCTGAAATTCCATTGGCTCTCCTACTCTTCAAACCGAAACACAGACCATGCACTAGAACAGTCTCACCAAACCTGAGATTTCGTAAAATAACAGTTATTAAGTAATGTAACGGTATCACCAGCATACTACGAAATCTAAATTTAAAAAAAACAACTACTGGACATTTTACCCAATACCACAGCTACAAAAGACCTTCGAAAAAAAACAATGAAATTCAAAAGGGCATAAA
This sequence comes from Esperia sulphurella, assembly GCA_947086405.1. Lineage (NCBI taxonomy): Eukaryota > Metazoa > Arthropoda > Insecta > Lepidoptera > Oecophoridae > Esperia > Esperia sulphurella. Next base: position 11,711,684 of record OX352272.1, read on the forward strand.
GGTGACAATACTAACAATAGACAATGTAGGGAAAGGGACAAAAGTCTCCTTTATTTATGCATTGTTTGCATAACTACTCAGAGGTGACGGCAGAAAACAAATAACAGATCTTTTTACCTTCTGACAACCCCATCTTAAACCCACCAGAGAAGTTAGACCTATGGTTAATAGTAGCGGTGGAGGTGTAACAGGTTTGAGTGAACTGGTCTTCGTGGTTGCTTTTCATAGATCTAATTGCCCATTATAATGATACTTGATACGTCTAGGTTTATTTATTGATAGAGTTAGGGTAGATACTGTAAGGCGGTTCAAGTTATCCCTATTTTACAAATTTTAACAAAAGATTAGGTAATCATTTAAATATAATATTTTTTAGAGATACTGGCCATTTTATCCCCAGAAAAATATTTATTAGCCATAATAAGAAATAAAAAACAAAATGAGTGTTTTTCTCATAAATTTAGGAAGTCAATTGGTCTGAGGATTTTCATGTTTGAACTGTCATTGTTAATTGAGATTCAAAATCTTCAAGGACGTCAAATTTGGTCAGTAGACTTTTTTTTAAACATTTTTATGACCTTCTTTACAAGATTGTGCCAACATTATCGCCTTATTTGAAATTTGATGATATAGTCCATGGATCTAGCATTAATGCTAGAAAATCCACATTAGCCAGTATTATTATGCAAATATTCTTGAATGGGTTTTTATTTTATGAACACAAAAAAACTATATATTTATTTAATATTATTCAGTGAGTAACAAGAGCTAACCGTAAATGTATATTTAAAACGCTTTATTTCACTTCGTGTGAAAATAAAATCTTCAAATTAATTAACGTGACCGAATAAATCTTTCTTAGCGAAAACTAAACTTAAACAGCAGTCAAAAAACTAACAATTAACAGTCTTAACTCTCAAACGGCTTGGACCGGTCTAACGGACCACCGAATGATCCATCTACGACATTAATAAACCTTTTTTATATCTAACACCTTTGTTTATTCCCTTTGTGTCTAATCCTAAAATTATGCATGGACCGTCCATTAACTTCTTTAGGTGGCCATTGTGATTTTTGCGTATGCAAATCTTGTCCCGGAAGCCCTGGACTGTGACGGATCGGTTTGAAGTTTCTCATAGCGAGAGGGTTACGGTCATCTAATGACGCAATGTGGGAAGGTAGAATCGTTACGTAGGCAAATTTTTGCGTGACGTTGGCACTTTTTGTAAGGCCCTTTGTCACTTAAGAAAACAAATGTTTAGATTAATTGTTTATGTCAGTAACTTTGACTCGATCTTTTAATAACAAATAACTTTGAGACTTTAAATGTTCAGTTTTGTTAAAAACATTAGGTAGAAATTTAAACTATAATGTGTAGTTCTATATAAATGTAACTTTTTTAGACAATAGCTTCGCGTAATAAAAATATATTATATTTTATAATTTCTTATATTAACTCTATCTACTCTATACATGTATTGAACCTATTTTGTTGTCCTCTTGGCGCGTCCTATGATGATATCTCTATTTTTGGAAGCCCAAACGATCGCAGTTAGTTGAAAAAGGAGAACATAAATCTATAGGTGAGAGTTTCTATGAAAAGTTCGACGTCAAATCGAGAGATCTGAAATTAACTATCGACTAATAAGACCAGTATATCCCTAATACTTCTAATTCTACAAATAAACATCAATTTCAAAGCGCTGAGGTATGCGGGCGGAGGGAACTGTACGCTGATTGGTCCGGCAAGATGACGCCATGTCATGATTGGTTGGAACGAAACTAGGATGACTTAACTTGTTGTTTAAGATATATAGTCTGATGTATTGCCAGAAAGTACTCACCTTGCATGAAGCATTTATTAGCGGTTTAGATTAATCTACCTACCCACATATCTACAAAACCGCCTATAAAAAGTCGTCTGCCTCAAATCTCATTATTTTTACCACCACATGACCACAGAAGCTAAAACAGCATAATCTGTCCCCAACCCTTCATCCCACGCCGCTTTAATAATGCATCGGCCATTAGTTAACCCGCAGATGCTGCGGCCATCTTCGCATATAATTCTAATTGCGAAGGGTTGACGGATTACACCTACGTACTTTACAACCCTGTTTTCACTTTGCCTTTTCAGGTAAGGGAAAAAGGTGCCTTAAGGGAAGGTTAGAGAAATTCCTACAAAAATATGTGTTGCCGTAATTAATATAAACAGATGGTTGGATTTTAAATTTTCTGATTAAAATTTAATTTATCCTTTATTATTAAAGACTAAGATTATACTGTTTTCACCATAAGGAAAGCGAAAACCCTTTTTGTAATTAGATAAAAACAAATCGGGATTCCTCTCTTAACATCAGTTATGCTGTATAGTCAAAGTCAAAGTAAAAATTATTTATTGCATATGAGTACACTTGGTACATTTATACACGTCATTTTTTTTTATCGACTACCGCTTCCTAGGATTAATTCTTCAAAGTCCAAACTTTTCAAATTGGTCGGATATGTAAAAAAACGTTTTATTTACCTACTCCTTAGGTATACCGTTTTCGTAACCATAATATAGTTTTTCTTACTACGACGAAAGATTGAATTTTCGGTGAACTGGTAATATAAAAAGCATGATAATTGTGGTTTCCCCAAACAAATTCGTAACTAGCTAGGAACCAAGTCTTCAACCAAGGGTAAGAGTTATAATATCTATTAAATATTCCTTTATTTAATAGATAATAATAAAACAACAAGACAGTGAAAAATATATTTTGTGGTCATGAAGTGTATAAAACTTTTTTCTTGTTAAATAACAAGTTACGAAACAGTGAAATAAAATACTTTTTGTACCTATCTCACTAATATTATAAATGATAAAGTTTGGATGTTTGTTACTCAATCACGCTTCAACCTCTGGACGGATCAGGATGAAGCTTGACACACGTATAGGTTAGGTCCTAGAATAGGACATAGGATAGTTTATGTCCCGAAAAAATATCTCATTCCTACGGGAAAGAAAAAATGATACCTATTTTGTAGTTCAAGATACGTAAATATCGAAACTTACGCGGACGAAGTCGCGGGCAAAAGTTAGTAATAATGAAAATTAGTTCGAAAACGGTATTAATAGGGTGTTTAGTAAACAAAAGAGTGGAGCAATGTTGGTGATAAAAGTGACGTTTCGTGAAAATGCCACAACCTTTTTATTTTTACGCTCTGTTCAGAATTTTGCCAGTGGTATTACAAAACCATTAGCGCCAAAATCTTCTTTTTACCGCGGATATGACATAATTAATTTTTGACGACGCCGGTGACAGAGTGGCTTTTTTAAAAGCCACAGAGTCACAGAAGGTGTCTATGAGTGTTGCCAAGATCTACCTATTCCCGTCTTGTTTTTAGTACATTTTCAGATTAGTTTCTCCTTTTGACAAATATTTTTTGATTATAATTTTATACCGCTAGGATTTTTAGGTAAAAGCTAGGATTCATTTTGCTAATCTAGTGACTTTTGTACTATAAATCTTACATGCAGCTTTTATTATGTGTTGGTTCTTTATGTCGCTTAAAATCTTAGTTCCTTCACGTTACATATTTGAAGTTTCCTAGGGACCAATTCATAATTTTAGAATCTTTGATATTGTAACATTATCTATATATACCTATTATGTATCTGTAAATGTTTAATTCCTCAAAAATAACAAAATACAAATACAAATGAGGTTGAACTTATTATACTCAGGGATCTTAGGGATATGTCAAGTTTGAATTAGGATTGCATATTAGATATTAAGTTCTTATTTTCTCATAAGATGCTCTGACACCTCAGAGCAGAGCAATTTTATAAGTTTGTTGAAGACATTATTCTTACTCAAAGCCAAAGAAACTTTTATATTTTAATTATTTACGAAACATACAGTATTAATTGAATTGCACTTAAGCACAGAGACCCAGAGTCAAATTTTAATACTAATAATGTAAGAGAAAAGAACATTACATCAACTTATATCTAATGTACGTAAAGTTCAGAAAAATGCAATCACTAGCAACACTGGCCCGGGCGCAGCTGGCCGAGTACTACGCTAATCTCTCTGTCGCACTTGTTAAATATTAACGCAGTCTAATTACACCCCCCTGCCCTCCACCTCCACCCCCGGCCTCTAATGGGTTTTAAAACTGATTCCCGCCCCCAGGATGCGTATTTGATGACAACTCTCGACGTTTTGGCGCGGTTTTACAATAAGGCTGCAGTGTGTCTTGCTTCTCGGAAGTTTTCTGTTGAGAGCTATACATTTCTCTTTCTTATTTAGGTAATAAAGGTTTTAGATTTTTAGAGCTTACACTTGCCTAATCTGATGGTGAATTGATTAGGTAGCGTCTATCTGTATCTATCTATATCTATCTGTATCTATCTGTATCTATCTGTATCTATCTATATCTGTCTATATCTATCTGTATCTATCTGTATATAGTTGTATCTATCTAAATCTAACATTATCTATTCGTTATCTTTATTTTCCTCAATCATTCTTTCATTTCTCATTTTATTTGTATACAAAACATCAATCAAAATTATCAATTGGATGTACACGCATGTTTTAAGATTTCCTTCTTTTAAAATGAACCCTATTCCTTACCCAGTTATTTCAATTCTTCTTTCTCTTAAAGGAGTAATGTACTACACACAAAGCGACAAGACGCTTTCCAGCTACCAAAGACAGAATGCATTAGACATATGTGACGCGTTTAAAAGAGCCTGAGGGGTGCGACACTTAGCACGGAGTGCTCCGTAGAAACCTAATTGCCGTGGTAAGGGAACCCTTTGCATACACAGTGGTGCTTAACCGATTTGTTCGGTAACTTTCCTGAAAGCAGCTTTTCCTTGTAGCTGACAGCAGTTGTCCCATATAACATAAAATCGAATGCTTTTCTTGTATGATGCGTACGAAATTCCAATCGCGTATATCTTTTAAAGTATATAAGTAGGTTCAAAATTTGTTTTTTTTAGTACAAAATAGTACATATTCCAAGGTCAAGCATGATGTGATCAGAATTTAGATAAGTGCCTTAGTTCATAATATCTGGTGATGTCATTTCAGCTCGGACATAAATACCCCTTCGTAACTCTTAATCTATTAAAGTACAAAATCTGAAATTCGAATTATATGTCATATTCCAAGGTGAAGCCTGGTGTGATCAGAATTACAGTACGTGCCTTATTATTTCATAATGTCCGATCTTCTTTCGACTTCAGTACCACCTTGATCTATTTAATTACCTACACAGTCTAAAATTTAAGAACAAAATAGTACATATTGGTTACTAAATCCTATTTGAATCCGACTTTTGACAAGCTAGAGTGACGCACACAAGAAATTTCTTTACGTCGTTTTCCACTTAATTTGGAACTGAATATGAGTGAGTTTTCAACACCGTGAAGATTCGAGTGGAATATCTCATCGCCTGTAAGTACCTGGCTTTCTTACCATGAACGTCTCGTAGGCCTAGTGGTTTGGTCGTTAAACTCGAGCACCAGATGTCGTGAGTTAGATAAATTGATGCTAAAAAAGATGCTACCAGTGTCAGAGTGAAAATCTGTACAAGTTAGTCACGATCATATATGGAAATTGTTGTAGGTATTTGTAAATTGTTCAAAAAAATCGTAGTTTGGGAATCATTATCAGGTTTTTTTTGTCTCCACTGCAGGAGCACAACCCTCTCTCATCTGCCGGAGACAGACGGAGGATTTGGCCTACACTCCCCGCGCTGGCCTGACGCGTTGGGGAGGCCTGATTGATGTTTTATAATGTATTCCCTTAGTCGCCTTGTACCAAATCCACGGGAAGACTTGGAGTGGTCCTATTCTACTCTACCGGAAACCACACGGCAAGTTTAGGAATAGACAAGTTTATTTATATTATGAAATACCTATTTATAATTATTATTCATCGTCATATCAACCCTCAGACATCCACTGCTGGACATAGGCCTTCCTTATTGAAAGCCATCACCTAAGCCTTCCGCATCCGACCGCTTCCGCTCCGCGATTTATTATTATTACACGCTAAAAATAATAATCCTGCAATTGGTCGTATGACAGGAACATAATTTCCGCTTAACGGCAATATTTCTCAGACAAGATATTAACGTCACAGCTTGTAGCTTTAAAATTAATGATATCACGACGTCCTCGCTTATTTGTTCATCTGGTCACTTTTGGATCTGCAAACAGGTCATTCTCACCGAAAAAGGGAGCCAACGGTATCGCCATTTATACCTTACTAATGGATTTCAGCTACAATTACTTCGCACCATTAGACGTATCATTAACATTTATTTGACGTTTGTTTTCTTAAGCCATGGGTCGCCCGGTCCCGTAATGTCCCGCACCCGGTTACGGGTTGAAATCATTAATCAGAAGGGACACTTCGCTTTCTCGACAAAAGTTTTTTGATTAACGGTAAGCAAATAAGGGAATGGGATGCGGTGGCGGGTATTGAATAGTGTCGGGTGTCCAGGAATTAAAATCGGTTCGTGTCTGGGGATATAACTGATGATCCAACATGCTATTGATTAGGCTCGACAGTCGTGTGAAGGAATGTATACTTATCAAAACTGTAAGTGTAGTATATATTGCACATGAAACTATAGATCGTTATAACTCAAAAAATGCAGAGTTGAGTTATTAATAGCATAAAAAAACGTACTCGATTTCCTCTATCTTTGTTTTTCATTAAGTAAACAAATAATCATTATTTGTAAATTAGTCAAAATTGCGTACTTTTTTAGCCGTTTTGTTTGTTTATATAATTTCTTAAACTTTCAAATTAGTTTAGTTGAGTTATGACGGTTTTTGATTTCATGTGCGAATTAATCTTTGGTATAGTGCGCCCGTCCACAGAAGGCGCACTTGCTAAGAAAGCTTGTGAAAGCCAAATTTAACCCTACGCGCATGGAATTAAGTCAATATACGCTGAACTTTGGTAACAGAGATCAAACTATATATATATATATATGTATATATTAAAATTCCATCAGTTGGACAACAGGCGAACTAAATGCAGGAGGCTTTCTCTACCAGTAGAATGATTGTGATAGGTAAGTGCAAGATATTGAAAATTAACCTTTGTTCACTTTGAACATATAAGTTACAATTAGAATATCTCACACCCTACATTTATATAAACAAAACACATGTGAGGCAACGAAGATACCAACTTACGAAGTTTACTTTAATTATTGTGAACTCGTCTTCTACAGAAGAACTACTTTATTTTTATTTTTTTAAGTAACTTATAACAGTACCTACTATATGTTTTTTTAACAAACAATGTTAACCTCACGATCGTGGCAAAAGTTAAAGAAATCCTTTTTTTTTGTAACAAAATCGTATTTTTATCACCAAATTATTTGTCGCAATATAGCTCATCATTAAAATCTGATGCACAGACAACTTATCTTTTTAAAAACAAAACCACAAACCCCTACTCCCTTGTTCTACAAGAGATGCAAATGTCACGAGTCACGACATCTGTCACGCCGTGACACGTCTTATCTCCCGTAAAAAAAACCCGGGTGACACCCTACCCCACGGAATCAAAGACAATTGGTGAAGGGAACCAAATGTATTTATGACTATGTAAATTGGTTCAATTCCGCGCGGAATCCTAAATTTCGGTAAAAGGTCCCAGGAATTTATTTTGCGCGACAGATGCTTTTGAGCGGGGATCTTTGATTGTTTACTTTATGAGTTTTGTTTTACGATGTTGTTAGACTGACAGAGTTTTTCAATACTTACTCTCACTTGCCTTTGGAATTCATTCAGGGTGGAACAGAAAAACGTCACCAGCACGATTATTCCTTAACTAATAAAGATATCCGGACAATTCAAATAGTCATAGCTACTGGGTGGCCTAATGCTAAAAAGGATGTAACTAAAAATAAAAATAAATCGTGTAAGTGATAAAAAAAAATTACGTAGTACAATAATGAATGAATGAATATAGCCATTTATTTCAGACTGCTTTAGTAACAAATAAATATATTAACTTAATCTAATGACATCAGCAATCTGTGTGCCTCCCTGGCAACGGCCTCCCCCATCTACTTCCATTTGTCCAATAATAAAACCTAATAATTAATTATAAATAATTTATTCATTTCTCAAAAAAATAATAGAATAACTGTGCCAAACTGTATAATACCTCTAGTATATATTATCTTTGATAATACTAATATAACTGTATGGTTTCGCATTATTTTTATCTTATTATCGTCTTTATTATTTTAATAGTTCGAATTTTGACATTGAAATACATAAATTATATATTATGGAGATGATAAATAGGGTTTTCCTTTGGTGTTAAAATATGGGAGAAAACATAACTTTTATACTGGTTCTTGTTTCTATGTTCTTATTTTATTTTTAGTTACATCCTTTTTAGCATCAGGCCACCTAGTTGCTATGTCAGTTTAAATGTTTCGGATTTATTTATTAGTTATCGGCTGGTGACACTTTTCTGTTCCACCTGTATAGTGTGCAGTCTCAAAAGGATTGATTAAACAAAAGTTGGTCATTTTCATAACCAGGCTTGATGAATGCTATCTGAGAATGCTATTTTAATCTATGTGTATTATAAATATTTTATTAACTTTCAGGTGGACCGACGACGAACGGAGAGCAGTGGATGCCCGGGTGTGCCCATAGATATGCAAAGTCCAACGATCTGTATGTACTACTAGATGGAGCGTTCCAAACAATAGCTCTGTTCCACGCAAGTAGCCACAACTCTTTCACATTCACTTTGAAACTTGTGCAGTTACCACTCAGAACATTTAATTATTTACTAAATATTGACATTATTTAACCGTAGCGTCAACATTTAGTAATAATTGAATGTTCAGCGTAGTAACTGCACAAGTTTCATTGTGAATATGAAAGAGTTGTGGCTACTTGCGTGGAACAGAGCGATTGTTTGGAACGCTCCATCTAGTAGTACATAGAGATCGTTGGCAAAGTTCAATATTTTTGGTAACACAACAGATTTATATGTCTTATACAAGACTCCGTGCACCAACAGCGTACAAACGTCATGTTAGATCCGACCAATCATGACGTACTGCGACCTTGATCGGGCCAATCAGTGTGCACCTCCCGCACACCTCAGCACTTTTGCAGAATGGTTTGTTTGTAAAAGAAAAAACATTAAGAATTAATTGTGCTCATTACTAATAAGCAACAGCAGAAGTACTTTCTCATAAAATTGTTTTTAATACTAATAAGTTATTAGTCGATAGCTGAAATAATAATTCAATTTGGAAGAAGTTACTTCCGAAAAACTGCAAGAATCGCCCCCACAAGGTGTGAATGTCAACAGATATATTTTAAGATAAGTGGATGACGTCACGACAGCTCCTATCCGTAAAAAATGGCAGATAAATGCGGACAAGGGTGCGCGACGTTTGTTTTTTCACGTCCACACCAATTTCTCTATGTGTGGAAATTGAGATACAAGAGATTCAAGTCTTGGGATTGTCTGGCAATGTACCTAAGTTCTTATATCAAATAATGAATACGCTAGATATTTAAAGAACATTATTACTTTTTTAAGGAGACTATGAACATAACTATTTATTAATATTACTTACTCGTATCAGAACTTTTTGTTCACATCAAGTAGCGTAAAGATTTAATGTTACGATTGAAAATTTGTATGTATTCAGCTGTACTACAACTTCAATGTTTGTATGTGTGTTGTAATTATATAAGCACTATATAAAAAAATCTGCTTTCACTTCATAAATTATGGTATTGTTAAATTATTAAATTGAATTTGATGACATGATTTTGCTCACACATTTTCTTAAATTTACAACACGTCTCGACCTTTCCTGAAGATTTTAATATAGCTAAGTCTTAATTGTTAAACGTTGTGTCTAAAATGTTAAAATATATATCCAAAATGTTAAATTTTTTTGTGTTCTTTTCAAACTAAGATGTAAATAACCTTTAAAGACAAAACATTACAAATATTTAAGAAAAACGTATTTAACTTTTTATTGGATAAATGTTACTATAACGTAAATGAATTTATTAACGATAGAAAAATATAAATGTATAAGAATGCTCCCATAATCTTAAATACTTGACATTTGCAATGTTTGGTAATTTATATTTGTATTTCAATTCTAATCTTTTATTTTATTTATTAGACATACAGAATAGATTACATTTTAGTTCTGGACGGTAACCCGAATAGTTTTATTGTATAGTATCTATGTGTTATTAATATTTGCACGCTGCAGTTCGGCAGAATATGTAGGAAACATTACCCTTAATATGTCATCAATTTTTTTTTATTTTTTTATTTAAAATACTCTTACAGCAGCATAACATACTTAATATACACATACTCGTAATATAAAAAATATTCTAGGCAAATAAATTTAATTTCATTTAATTTTTATGTCAAAATATCCTAAGACATATCCTTCGACTTTTTTTACGACTCATCCATCGGCCGTCAATTTCATTAGGGTGTGCACTCCAGTGTCCGCTAAAACAATGCGGGCACACTTTCAGATAAATTGTCACTCGCGTAGTGTCGGGGTGGATTACGGGCTCCGTTATTGGTGTTTGTTGTTTATGGTTTGTACCTATAGAGGAAATGGGGAAGACTTTAGCATCATATTATCGTCAGTATGCTGAGGATAATGAATGATACAGACAAGAATACTATCATCATAATCATCAGCCGAAATACGTCCACTGCTGGACATAGGCCGCCCCAATAGAATACCACTTTTGGTGGGTAGTCTATTGGGGGATTTGCCATAGTCACCACGCTTGGCAGGCAGATTCGTGATCGCAGTAATGATTTTAATATACATAGTGAACGCTGCTAGTCGCCTTGATGACACCCACTGGAAGATTGGGGGTGGCGCTATTCTAAGCCGGGAACCACATGGCACTTGTGTGTAATGTGATTCACACGATTATTGTTTTGAACATCCCTGTCATTTATTAAGAATCTATAAAAGTTAGATCTTTTCCAGTTCGTAGCTACGAGTAGGTTACCTTAATATGCAATCGCCTTAAATTTATTTGTTCTCTAACAGTATCTCTGGGACTACCCAATTTAATTCAAAGTTTCCTTTTTTTTAGTTTTTTAGTTAAAAACTTATGTTAAGTTTTACACTAGGAAAATAGTTTCCCCAGGGAAATTATCTTTAGAAGCATTGTAGGGTGAGAGCTAGTGACATATAAGGTATACAATTTATACAATATTTATTAAAAATCTGAGAATTTAAATGACAATGTTGAACAAAAAATAAAATAGATAATAGAAAAAGTGTACAAAAAGTTATTTTCTCTTGACACAGTGAGTTATGTATGTGGAGATGCTAGAGATAAGGCGGACAGACAGACGGACAGATCTGGTAAACGGTGAGATGATTGTACACCTAGGTGATTGTTACGATAGAACTGAAATGGAATGGAGTGTCTATTATATAAATTCAATTCAATTACTCTTTATTACAAGTAAGAAATACAAAGATGCAATATTATGGTAACTTACATATATACATCTAGGCGGTCTTATCGCTAAAACGATTTCTTCCAGACAAACTTTGGGTGGATGAAAATAATAGCAGAGAAAGGTAGGTTGTGCATTTATATAAAGTTAGGAGCGCGGTTCACATAACAGAGGTGACTCTGTTATATGAACCGCGCTGTTAAAGTGGCAGTGGGCTGGTAACATTCGTCGGAGAATCGATAACTGTTGGGCTAGACGAGTTCTCGAGTGGAGACCGCGACTGGGAAAACGTAATGTGGGACGTTCCCTGGCTAAATGGAGCAACGATCTGCGTAGGCGGCTGACAGTGACTGGATAAGAAGAGCCGAGGATCGAGTTCAGTGGCGCACCTTGGGAGAGGCCTTTGTCAACTGACTCTTTTAGGCTGATGATGATATGTGAACCGTTGAGGAGCGTGCTTGAAAGCGCTTTTAATGGATCGAATTCCGCCGTGAATCGTCCGCTAGATGTGCATATAGCATAAAGTCTAAAATAGCTTGCAACTGCAGTGAAAAATGCTGGTGAACTAAGTGGCATTTCGTCTCTTTGTGTCAAACACACCGCGCCCAATAACCAGTCCTATGGCACAATGGTGAATTTTTGATTTTCTATAGATGTCTAGCTACAGAGAAGATCGAAGTAAGTGCATTTGCATTATCTACAAATCCATATCTGTGGTATGTGCTGTTGTATAATGATATCACAGAAATAATAATAAAGTAATTTCTTTACTTCATAATATTACCAATCGGAAAATTAATTATAGCAAATCCTCTCCATTCGCCTGCTGTCCTGCGCCTAATCGTGCGGGTGGTCGTGTCTGATTGTGATTGACAGCAACACGTCACAGCATAACATTCACCTGAATACAACCTTAGTTTAACCCTTCATTCACCATCCATTACTCGCAAACAAAGCATTTCATTAAACTACGTCCCAGGTCCTCTGCAGTGGACTCTGTTACCTGCGTAAAAGTCGAAAGGACTGTGGAATGAGTGAATGTGTTGGCTAACTAGAGTTCAGTCTTTGAGATGTTCCTTTAGAACGTTAGACACATTCTTGAGAGTGTCTGCGGTAATGTATGGAGCCTGACAGATCGGTGAGAAAGGATCGATCAATGGTTTCTGAGACGTGTCCATGCATCCGTCTATGTATCTTGAAATAAATAATATTTTAAATATTGGTACAAAATTCAAACTTTTTATTTGGTTGGTCTTCATGCGGATGTCGTACGAGATGATTAAAGGATACCTCTAGTCTATATCCATGTCGTATTGCCGTGTGGTTTCCGGTAGAATAGGACCACTCCAACTCTTCCCGTGGGTGTCGTACAAGGCGACTAAGGGAATACATTATAAAACATCAGTCAGGCCTCCCCACCCCGTCTGGCCAGCGCGGGGAGTGTAGGCCAAATCCTCCGTCTGTCTCCGGCAGATAAGAGAGGGTTGTGCTTCTGCAGTGGAGACAAAAATAACCTGATGATGATATCCATGTCAAGGAGGAGGGCCTGTCTACGAAGTACTCTGCAAGTACCCTTACACGATCTTCACGCCGCAAATCCCACTCATGGGATTTAAAGAGAGTTTATTCGTTCATATGTTTATATGAGTTTATTCTGATGAGGTCGACAAGTATTTCCCTAGCTAACCGTGGTACCACAACGTGTCTCAACACGTAGGCTGCGATGCTGTTCGCCACACATGCCACACAGCACGCTAAGTGGACGAAGGAAAGTCGCTTTGCGACGTTAGATCGCGCTGAGTGGTGATGCTTCGTCTCTGCCTACCCTTCTAGGACCGGGGCGTGAGCATTATGTATGTATGTTATTCGATTATGTTCCACCAGTCAAGCTCAGCGTTACTAAATTGAAGACTCTTTATGTGTAAACGTTACTACTGTAATGTTTGGTTACGATTTGAATGACAAATAAGCTTTGCTACGCGTGAAGAGATTTGACTTCTGACCTTAAGGTCAGAAGTCAAGAGGGCGTGTCTTGGGCATGCGGTAAACAATGTCTCTAGTAAAGACAACTTGCATACTAACTTCACGTTATGTCCAGGTAGTTGTTTATTTTGCAAATCCACCATCCTATCCTACTAATATAATATTATAAACGCGAAAGTTTGTAAGTATGGATGGATGTTTGTTACTCTTTCACGTAAAAACTACTGAATGGATTTTAATGAAACTTTACAATAATATAGCTTATACATCAAAATAACACATAGGCTACAATTTATAAAGATATTGTGTGAATTGTCCAAAATATCAAGTAAGTAGGAAAAAATCTACCATCTGCGAGCTATTCTGGCGTGCGCTGCCAAAACCGCTAGAGTTACACATATGTACTGTATGATGGATATGTTTATCTTAAATAGTCCTACAAAAAACGAAGTCGTGCGCAGACGAAGTCGCGGGCACCAGCTATATATCAGGAGAGTCTCAGTCAGTCTAGAGCATCCAATCTCGGTATCATCATCACGTTATTTTTGTCTCCACTGCAGGAGCACAACCCTTTCTCATCTGCCGGAGACAGACGGAGGATTTGGCCTACACTCCCCGCGCTGGCCAGACGGGTTGGGGAGGCCTGATTGATGTTTTATAATGTATACCCTTAGTCGCCTTGTACGACATCCACGGGAAGAATTGGAGTGGTCCTATTCAACTCTACCGGAAACCACACGGCAACGGAAACCACACGGCAATACTAAATACAGTTACAATCTCGGTATAATACCAGGCTTTTGAAATATCGAGATCCCGCGCGATTTTTGATCCCTCACGGAGCGGGATTACGTGTGCGGGATCCGTGGGATTCCGCACTAATGAGTTTTCGACATTTAATGGCAATGACATCTACCCAAACAATGAGGTTGTCTAAAGAAATCTCTTTTACCAAAAGACTAGGTAAATGTAATATTCAATGTCTAAGAATCAGCTATCTCACCGGTGGTTGGTTTCTGTTACAGATATAACCGTATATCTACAAGAATCCAGGGGCGGCAAACTTCAGGCACGCGCGAATCAATCGCGCCATTGAACCGCGAAGGAGTTTGCGCGCTCCACGTCACCTCTACCTATACCTAGCTACTTTAGCCCGTAACTCGCGAGAGGTCGGGAGGGTCGCGACCTCCGACCTCATTGGGCGACCTCTGCCCCGCCCACCGCCCAAACACCTATCTGAAACTTGCAGGCATGCTGAAATGTTGAGCCACTGGCTGTATCGAAGAGGATGGAATGAGGAAACCGTAAGAATGATTGCATCTCGCCAATGGGCTTACAGATAACCAGACATCGGTTTGTCCTGTTAGGTGTTCATGTTAAAATATTACAATGTGTTGTTTAGATTTGAGCAATACATTATTAGTTGTTATTTAGTAATGTACTTGTACACGATATCTAATGTCCAATTATTGGACATTAGATAGACTTTAAAAATAAATATGTATGTATTTATCATCTGTTTGGAGTCCATTTTCTGTCGCCGCATGTCGATGTTCTGAAGTACCTATGTGTAAAACAAAGCAGATAAAGAATAATTTACAAGTTACCATTTTATGAAGTATGACGAGACGTACGTAGACTTTCTGTGTTACTTTAAATTTGAAATAAATCAGTGCGTCCGTTGCTGCAGCTCCAGTCAAGGCGATAATTGCGCCAACGGTTGGCGTGTGACAAAAGGCGCCTCGGTGCGTGACCGACGACGGTTGGCGACTCCTGACCTGCGACTTGCACTGATAGCACACCTGCCCTGCTTTTGGGCTATGGGTAAGTCCAATAAAAAAAAAAAACAATTACACACAGTGAGCGACCGAGTTAGTTAAACCCGAGACACACAGAAAGCGAATGCGTGGCGGAGGCGTGTTCCGGTTTTTAATAGGTGTAGACGACAGACAAATGAGCGCCTTCCCTGAAAAATAAACTTAATACTAAATTAATAAAACTTTAAAACTTTCTTAATAATAAATGTGTAATGTTCTTACCTACATACTAACCTGGCAGCTCTGCGCAGCTCCACAATTTCTTCCAGTCAATAAATATTTATATGAACGCGAAGGATGCCTGTATCCCTACCTGTCTCGTGTGAGAATCAAATATTATGTTTTACTTGTCGCTCGCAGCGACCTCTAGTCCCAGCCACACCGTTGACAGGTAGGCAGGAAACACGCAACTTTGGCTTTATAATTTCAATCACGATTCGGACTTTTTCATTATAATCACCCCACAGTATTCACCTGGGACGCCCCCTGGCTAGATGGAGTGACGATCTGCGTAGGGCGGCTGGCAGAGACTGAATGAGAAGAACCGAGGATCGGGTTCAGTGGCGCGCCTGGGGAGAGGCCTATGTCCAGCAGTGGGTTCTTACAGGCTGATGATGATGATGATGAGTATTCACC
Organism: Esperia sulphurella; assembly: GCA_947086405.1. NCBI lineage: Eukaryota > Metazoa > Arthropoda > Insecta > Lepidoptera > Oecophoridae > Esperia > Esperia sulphurella. Next base: position 11,727,645 of record OX352272.1, read on the forward strand.
TTATTCATTGTTAAGTTGGCACCATCACCTATTCCATACAGTGGGTATTGTTAGATTTAGTATAAGGCACTTCATACTGAGTACTATACTATATTATATTCTTTATTTCACAATTTAAAAATTAAATACAGCTACAGATTTTGTGTACAAAGGCGAGCTTATCTCTGAAAGAGATCTCTTCCAGCCAATCTTACAGGGTGAGTACCGCCGCGGGAAGCGCGATTTGTATGAAGTATACAGTTACCGCCACGCCTCCGCCACGCAGTCGCCTTCTGTGTATTTCGGGAATTAATGGTCTGTAAAACAAATATGACAGTACTGCGATTGGAAGTTTGTCATTAAGTGTTCTAAGGTGCGACGTGTTTACTACCTCACCATACTTCATTCCGCGTAGTCCTTTCATTCTGTCCGCCACTGTAGGTGATAGATCCATGATTAATACTATACAGTATATTATTTGGGTATATTTCGATTTAACTCCGAGCATAGCTTTCTCCATTTCATCAGGTAAAATTACTAAAACAAGAACTGCACTGTTTTTTTCTTTATTTAAGAAAAATTACAACAAAAAAATTTATATGTTGTAATATTAGTTAAATAATGAAAAAAAGGCGAGAGCAAATCTATAGCTTGATATATAAATATTTATTTTCATATTGATATAGATAGTTATAAGTAAATTTAAATTATTCTATTTGCTATTTACATATATGGTTTTTTTCACTATTTATTTTCACTACAATGTGCACTGCTGTCTGCCTATCTGCTTTGACTTGTCTCTTTCACCCAAAGGTTTACTGGAAGAAAACTCTTAAAGAGTTAAGTGCGCCTTTGTACATATGTTAAAATGAATTGTGTGACTTGTACAATAAAGTATAAATAAAATAAACTTCTAACATGTTATTATACACACACACACACACACCACTCACTCAAGTTGATTAAATTTATATATAATAAGATATAAGTATGGAAGAGCGAGGTCCTCTGGCACAGACATTTTTATGTCTAAAAGAGGGCCCCAACTATCCTCTGTAACCCCTAAGTTTTAGTAATAAACATTTTTGTATTTTTTTGTATTATTATGTTGTTATAAATACAAATAATAAATTGTCATATCAAGCCTAATATTAGTCCACTGCTGGATACTGCTAATCGCATTGTGCATACAACCTTCTTCCTAACGTGGACTCCACTCGACTCCAACTGCAATTGGTTCTTAGATAGATAGATAGACATTTATTCACTGACAAAACACAAGTTCACAAACAAGTAGAAAACATACATTTCTTGGACAAAACATAACATATCGCTTCGCGGGCACCCAACGAGACACAATAGAACTTCTACTGCTTACACGTGTACGTTGGGAGCCCGCGAGAGCGCAACCTGGAGGCGTGTGTGCGCCCGTGTGTCGTGCTAGTGGAAAGGCCCTGACTCAGCATGTGTCGCCGCTAGCATGTGGCAGCGACGCTGGTAATTCCGCCAGAGCCTTGTCGCAACGTTTCCCCGCTAAACGCAAAACAATGTATTTAGAATCATATTTTCTTCGAGAGATATGACCAGCGCAATGGCTGTGAGTTAATTTAGCACTGAACTGTATTTCATATTCTTTAAAAGTTCATCATCATCAGGTTATTTTTGTCTCCACTGCAGGAGCACAACCCTCTCTCATCTGCCGGAGACAGATGGAGGATTTGGCCTACACTCCCCACGCTGGCCAGACGGGTTGGGGAGGCCTGATTGATGTTTTATAATTTATTCCCTTAGTCGCCTTGTACGACATCCACGGGAAGAGTTGGAGTGGTCCTATTCTACTCTACCGGAAACCACACGGCAACTTTAACTTTAAAAGTTCGAATGGTATAAAATATTAACCACAGGGTGTGACAACGGTCTCGTTGGCCGCGCACCGTGGGAGCTCGATCGGCGTGATTGACCGGAACTACATTCCGTCAGTGTCAACCCTGTAAATATGTTAGGGTGCTTTTGATTTTCGTAATTGTATACCGACTTCCGTCAAAAGGGTGTTTAATAAAAAAAAAGTAGTTTCATTTCAACAGTAAAGCAACTATTAAAATTAGTTCTAGATATTCTGTTAGACTACTCGACAAATACATCTCTTTGCTTTTCCATTTATTTACCAGGGTTAAGACCAAGTAAGGTCAGTAAATCGTTCACGGGGCAATGTATACGCTTCTACAACAAACTACCAGAGGAAATCTTAAATATGACTGACAGAAAGTTTAAGATTCACATTAAAAAATAACTTTGTAAGAAAGCCTATTATAAAATAAACGATTATTTGAATGACAAAGATGCCCGGTACTAATGTTTCCCGGTAATTCAGCTTCGTAAAATCTTTATTAATTGTATGCAAACTTGATTTTTAAAATATGTGTTGCGTGAAGTTTGTTGCGCCGTTTCTTCTTCACAGCGCTAAAACCTAGGAAGCGGTAGTCGAAAAAAAAATTACGTGTATAAATGTACCAAGTGTACTCATATGCAATAAATGATTTTGACTTTGACTTACCTACTTACCTCCTGTACAGTTATAAATTATTTTTATTTCGTGATGGGTTTACGCTTCACCCAATCTCATCTGATGGTCAGTGACAATGAGGCTTAAGGTGGAGAGTACATATCCAGAAGATGCCTATTCACTCTTCCTTTAAATAATACAGGTTGTACTTGTCCGGAAATATCGAAGCAGGGAGTTCCATTCCTTAGCAGTTCGCATTGTGAAAAAGGAAGCAAAACGCTTCGTGCGAGAGCGTGATATCTCTACTACATAAGGATGAAGTTCCCCTCCACGCTTGGAAGTACGGTGACGGTACGGTGATGGAGGAATGAAATCGTGCAATTCCTCGGGACACTCCCTAAAATGTAACCTGTAGACATAGCCCTACTCTGTCAGAAATCAGAACAAAATTTTTTGAGTTTTACAGAAAATTGGTTAAGTAGTTTTGAAGAACGTATCTGTTTATATACACAGTCCTATTGTGAAGTTGGTTAAAAATAATTACCAAATGGTCTTTTAAATCAAACCACTACCGTGTGAATGCAACCCCATGTGAATCCTCCTAATCAGAACCACTTAGCCACGTTCTGTAAGCGTAGCGCACACGTTTTACACTCATTGGTTACTTGCCCTTATGGTGACCAAAGATTGGGTATGCAGCAATTTACACACTGAGTCGCAGAGATGACTCTTGAGAATTGACTTAGTGTGACGTTCTTTTGCTGTTAAATTATTATTAAAAAAAGTTAAGATTTTCAGTCGCTTGCAGCGCTCTGTGGTGAATCTTTGGGTGGCCAAAAGAGTCAAGTCGTAGTTCAACCTTTACTTTCCCATACCCTCCTGGCCATGTCTAATTAGTAGTCGAAGCCCCCTTTCTATATTTCCTACGCAATAATGTCTCTGAAACAAATTTCAATATGCCGTGGGAATATCGCTATCCCCATGTGAACCTGCCTAAGCACCCAACCACACTTTGCAGGTGCAGCGCACGCGATGTACTGATTCGTTGCTCACACCCACACGTGGGAACGGACGGACATGCAACTTATAATTGTGGCTCGTTTGTTACTAATTAATTGCAGCGAACGGAACATACTTTTAGTGTTGTAAAAGACTGGGATGGAGTCAATAAGGGTTGAGCTATGAGAAGGTTGAAGTAATTCCATTTGGCCATCCCAACCTCGAGGTCCGTATATGGCCAATCCATTACAAATATATTCGTATTTTATATTTTTGACGTTTCTTCCTTCTGGGGCGTGACGTCACACCACATTTACTTCGTCGTCATCGGGCAGCTCAATTAGTTTTCTCCGCTTATGCCACGCCCTCGCGAATTCTCTTAGTCGCGCGAAGTTCGCCTCTGAACTCACGAGATCAGCGAAGTAAACTGGTCCCGCCTGCGATCTATCTAATGAGTCTAGCATCTTGCGGCGTTCTTCCTCGTACAGTCCGCATTCCCAAAGCACGTGGTCTCTATACTCTTCGGCTTGTCTGCAGTAACATGCTTCCGTCGTAAGGGTTGAGCTATATATGAACGCTCGCATTCGCATTACGACGGTTGACTGGCACCTCGCCGCACCACCCACCGGCTGTCACAGCCGTCGTGTCTACTCGCCGCGCACTCCACAAACAAAATACGAAACTTGGTGCGATCGCCAGACGCCCGCCGCGCCGGTGTAGCTTAATGCGGGCACTATCGCATACAAATCACGTGATTTGTATAGGCACAGTGCGGCGCACACTACAGAGGAGTTCAATCCTCACTATCTCACACCCTGTAAGGTTGGCTGGAAGAGATCTCTTCTAGAGATAAGCTCGCCTTTGTACACAACATTTTTAACTGTATTTACTTTAAAAATTTGTGCAATAAAGAGTATCATATAGAATAATAGTAATTAAAATTATTTGCAGTACTTATAGTATTTCTGCCGGCAAAACAGCAATGCTATAGCATTCTTGTGTTCATGAAGGGTCGAGAATCTGTGTAATCAGGCTCATAGTCTTCCAGGGAGATAACGCACTACTGGTCTTTAGGCTGCAGGTTTATGAGCGACAGTACTCTTATCCCTGTCCCCTTGCCACTTCAGACCGTAAATAAACTACTAATCATATATTTTTATATTCAATACTGCCGAACGTTTTTGTTTTGTCGTTTGTTTATTTTACTGCCAATTTGTTTGATTACAAACGCTCATGCAAATAGTTCTACGGCTACTTCGGCTAGTCTGTGAGCTCTTACAATTAAATTCGGGTGTCAGGTAAAATCTTTTCATCATCATCGTGTCAGCCTTTAGACGTCCTCTGCTGGACATAGGCCTTCCCTAATGAACGCCACCACACACGGTCCTCCGCCCTCCGCATCCAGCCGCTTCCGGTCACCTTCTTCAGGTCGTCGGTCCATCTGGCGGCGGGGCGTCCCACCCTGCGCGTGCCAAACCGTGGTCTCCACTCCAGAACTCGTCTGCCCCAACGGCCATCGGTTCTGCGACAGATGTGGCCCGCCCACTGCCACTTCAGTCTGCTAAAATCTTTTATATTTGAGAAATAGACTAAAATCTGATACTCTTTCATAGTAAACTCTCTGGGAGTATAGTTGTGTTTATCGGAATTGACCTAACTATATAGAGTGGTTAATACCATCACAATTATTTTTTATCACAATTCGTCATTTCCAATTATTATTAATGTAGAATAATAAAACTAGCGGTTTAGAACTCTATATATCTGGGAATAATGATAAATGAATGAATAATTGACGTAACGTCCTCAAAAAGGCTGGGGTCCGCAGTGGGAATAATAAAAGGAGGTGCATGAAAAGGTTTATGAATGTGAGTGAGGTGTGTCAGGATCGCGCAAAGTGGCGATCCATCGTCTCTGCCTACCCCTCTGGGAATAGGCGTGAGCATTATGTATGTATGTATGTAATTGAAAAATGTTGTGTATGACATGAAGTTAAGAGTCCTTCATCACTACGGCCCAGTAAATCGTAAATCGTTATGCCGTGTGGTTCCCGGCTTAAAATAGGGCCACCCCAAATCTTCACGTGGGTGTCGTCAAGGCGACTAAGGGATTGCAGCAGGGATGGGCAGTAGCGTTCTCCTGTGTATATTAGGATCATTACTGCGATCACCAATCCGTCTGCCAGTCGTGGTGATTATGGCAAATCCCCCAATGGACAACCCACCTAAAGAGGCATTCATGTTCAGCAGTGGACGTATATAGGCTGATGATAAAATCGTAAATAAAAAAAAAGTGTGATAAATGAGGTAAGGCTTACTTTGCGTTGATGTTTAACGTAACTTTTTCGATAATTTTAAAACGTGATAATTAATTCATGCGGAGTAGTACAGTAATATTACGTCAACATCCGAAGTCTCTTCTTAAGACTCGAATTGCATTCTACGAACTCACGGACTGTTACGTATTTTGATGAAAACGATTCGTAGATCATGAGTACCTTGTTTTATATTATGTAGTTGTAGTCATTAATGGGACAAGAATGAAACAAATTTATTAGAATCCAGAGAGACATCTTTTATTCCTCAATATAATTCTCATACAACTCCATACATCTCGTACACGCGACTTCATACACCATCACTGTACAGTTATTGCGAATAAATACATTGCTTCAGTTTTACAATAATTTGATTGTCAGATTTGGCAGATGTCCACAGTGTGACACTTGGCAGGTTAATAAAATGAAAAAAGTTTAACATGACATTGGGCCCGATTCTGAAAGCACACATTTAAAATGTGACAGCTCTAAAATTGGTTTCGTCTTTATCTTCATAATACTGTGTGATAAGGATAGCAACAGTTTTAGTGCTGTCAAATTTTAACGTTGTGCCTTCAGAATCGAGCCCATTGTCTTTTCATATTTTTGACAGAAAATTTTATGACAATGTAGTTTTTGGTAAATTCACTATTTAGTAGGTACTTAACCGAAAAAAATGTATTACTGAATCTGTAATTTAGGAGAAAAATATTATTTAATATTACTGTTGTTAAGTGGAAAAACCATAAATAATATTTTTAAAAATAAACAAATTATATCATATTTAGATAATTTATAGTTCTCACTAATCTTTACACAAAAGTACACACAGATATAAACAATAAAAACAATTAACTACAAAGCTTTTGTTTAAAAAAAGGTATCTAAATTTTACGTATTCGCATAGAGTCAGCAACAAAAAGTTATTTTTATATTAAAAATTTCAAAAAACTTTTCTACATCCAAAACAAATGTTCATTGCTGACTGTATGAGAAACTATTTCTCAAGGAACACTTTTTTAAATGCTTTTACGGAATTATTCGTAGACATCATGAAATTCGAAGTAGTTTATATAAAAAAATTCAGACTAATTTATAAAATAGAGCACCTACATTTAGAACTGATTGATACTGCGTCTGAAACTAAACCATTTTATTTCCGCTACTTTCAAAAATACTTTCATCCATAACTAAATGTCATAACTGGTTACGAAATGGGAATCGAAGCCAGTTACAAAATGTTACTTTCTATAAAAATTATGTAAATTTGTATGAAATACTCAAATCGTAAGAGTCACAGCTGAATTAGGCTTTATGATTATTGTAACATCACAAAAATTTATACACTTTTCTAATCCTAAACTGGGATTCTATTATGGGCTTAAAAATTTAGAAATTTGACACAAGATTCGGTCCAAAGTGTATCACGATTTGTGTCCTGCCCCTCGGAATCTGACATTCGATTTTAAAACTTGTTACAAGGCTGTAAGTAGTGAAGTTTATAGTAGTGAATGATAATCAGTAATCACAAATTTTTGTAAGTGCCCTATTTTAATAGACCCCTGAATAATACATAAAACAGAAAGGTGAGCAGGGAAAATGCCAGTAAAGAGATATCTATAGCTGGATGTTTTTTTTTATCTCGCTTCATTATGAACCATAAAATACTATAGGTAAATCACTTGAGGACTGCAGTCTTTGGGTGTAGTAGTGTAAAGTCACAGAACAAGTAAATATGTTTATTATTGTTACGTCTACACGTGTCAAATTGCCCGTTATGCAAACACAAGGCAGAAGCGAGGATTTATTTTTCTTAGTACATTACTAGAATGTAACTTGGTTATGTACAAGGAGTAAGGGGATTAGCTATAACTAATATTGTATGATAATGATTTTCTCCATCCAGATATAGATATAAATTCTGTAGTTGCATAAACCCCCTATAAATTTGAGATTGCACCGATGTATTTATGAAAAAATATTAATATTTAAACTCGTACAATCGGTCAATTTAATTTATGACCCATAAAATCATGCTATCCATATAGCATTATCAGTATTATCACCCATATAAAATACAATATAATAAGATTCTGGAAAATTAATTAATCAATGTCAGATTGTCAATTTTGTAGGAAAAAAAACAAATAAGACGAATTACAAATTGTATAACGCAGCGCATACATTAACATCATGTAAAAACGGAACAAAACACAACAAAAACAAAACGGAAAAAATAGGTCAGAAATTAATTTGTACATATCCGTCGCAATATAGAGAGAGAGCACCACAGTCTAAAATAATTTTTCGAGTAAAATCTGTGATTAAAAAGATAAGTACAAAATAACCCATGCATTTGGAAGATTTGATTAAAGACCTTAGCACTTTCTTCTTAGTTACTAAGCCGATCAAAAATAATATTTTGTAAAAAATCCCAAGTTATATCTTAAATTTATCTCTATACATAAGTATAAATCTACACATCAACATTGCACGACCGAATGTACATTTTTATTGCATTTTTGACAATCCATGATTGCTTTACAATTCTAATAAGTATGTTGTAAAAAAATCCACTGGTTTTCTAGAAAATTTCTTAGGAGAAACGTAATTCTTGTTTTAAGAGAAACAAATATTTGTTTAATATCAGAAAAAGTAAATATAGTCATCTCGTAATATTAAGAGTAGAAAACTTTGTCTCTTGACCTAACTTATCTAACTATACATTTACAATAATAAAAACATTTTATTTACAGTATTTAAATATTATTAACTAATCCTAAATATTTTTACAAAGGAACAAAAAACTTGAACTAATAGACACTACTGACCCCATACTAACGAACCTTACAGTCCTCTATTTCAAATCTGGTATGCACGAATCTTGACTCCTGATGTTGAGCAAATTGTCAATCATCATGGAGGTTTTTTGAGCATTCTTCTGCGTTTCACTGGACGTCGTCGCCGTATCGAAGACCTCGTGGCTTTCCGTCGATTTTGGAGCATAAAATGCTGATATAGGATCGAAGGTAGCACAAGGGTCGGCTCTCTCGCCTTCTCTGCTCGTTCGCGACCCGAAGTACTCCTCTGACGTCGTCGCAGCATCAGTGCTTTCGTGGAACTCGCTGGATGACGTCACGGCATCTTCGGGCTGGTCGCGCTGGTACCTCGGGAAGGGGTCGAAGCGCTGGCTTGGCAGATACGGCGGGAAGCCGTAAGGCGTAGATCAGGCCGCCGCAAGCTGTCTCCACATCGTATGTCACATGGTCGCCATGTAAGGCCATGAGAATGAACTCCCTGACAGCAGCATATCCCTGATCAGGGTCTCTATTGGCGTCTTTCCTACTAATCGGACAAAGAAGAGTTGCTCAATGACTTGTGAGCTGACTGTCCGTAACGAGGGAAGTCTGAGTAGGAGTTTCCCGAAGCGCGTCGGCTGGTTGGGGTACTGACTTCTGCAGTACTCTTCTAGAGCGCACTGGGACTTCTCCTGGAGGCTCTCTATGTGTGGTACGTCTGACAAGCCGCAGGCATCTGTAAAGAGGAAAGACAATTGTTATTTTTTTATTGAAAAAGAAAGGAACGTGTGAAGGGAGAGATGCTCAAAAAAGTTAAGGAACAAAACATAGTTCCTGGAATTTGTTTTTGTAACTCCAAACGTCTTACAACAAAAGTTGTTCAGTACAATACTGAATGCTGGTATTCTAATAGATGTTGTATTTATTAGCTTAATTTTGGATTAAGATTTATTTGAACCGTTAATATTGTAAATTAACCCAACCCCCGCGACTATTCTCTTAAATACAATGCTATAAATCCATTTCATTCTCTTCAAATGTTTACAGAGTACCTGCCATTAAATAAATGACGATGTTAGCCGAGTTTAATGTTATAGAAAACTGTTTTTGCGACATTAAACCATTTGGTTTTTCTGATTATTTTCCTCATAATGAGCAGTTGAAGTCGCGTAACTCTGAAGTGGGGTATTTTTATTCTGCTTTAAAAGGGTGAAAAGTGCCTGTATTTGTGGCTAAAAATATTAGTCTCAATTATTATTCTGCCCTGATCGATAGAAGATCTCCAAGTGTAAAAAATAAATTTTGAAAATGGTAAAAACGGTGCCAAACTGGTCTTCTAGAATTCTGGGGAAAAATTACTACAGTTTATTTTAAAGTAACTGTAGTAATTAATGGTAAATTTAGTGCAATGACATTTTTGGTCTCAATTATTATTCGCCATTATAAGAGAAAAAGCTGCTAATTGATGTACTGGTTGTCTAGTATTCTATGAAAATGTATAGCGTTAATTTTGAAGAAATTGTAGTAAAGTAATTTTCATAGGATAAAATAAAATGATTAAAGCAGAACTTTTTACCATTTTCTAAAGTTCATTTTTATACTTATAGACCTTGAGGCTTTACACTTAGCGGTCTTATCTTGTATCTGGGCAGTATTCTATGTTATAGAGCGCAGTCTAGTCATGTTAGAAATCTATAGGTGGTCAGGAAATCGATATTCGACGAAATTAATAAAAAAATAATTCGTGTTTTGGAAAATTTCAATTTAGTTTCTAAAATAAAGACATACAAAACAACTGTTATTGTAAGTAGCAATGTACTAGACCATTATTATAAGAAAAGAGCCAAGGAAGCTAAGACTAATCCTTTCCGGCGTACAACCCCCTCGAATAAAAACGTATAAACATAATAATCCGTGAACGGTCGCAGGCCGCCTTAATGCGATTAGGGCCTGGCCCCCGCTACATTGGACCCTGGTACAGTTGGCACGGGAAGTGGTTCGCCACTTAAAGGTTAAAATCGTGTGCACCGCTTCAGAAGACAGCGTTACAGAATAGTTTTTCCTACAATAATTTTTATCTAGTAGCATGCTCCACGTGCAGGTGAGGTTAGAACTTGAAGCATTTGATGTTGATGTGCTCCGCTTTACACGGCTTTTCCTTTCAATCATCGATCAAGTAGTAATCATTATTAATACTCAAAAATAATGCATTTAACCTTAAAGAAAGATAGACAATTAAAATACACATGTGAGCAGGATTTGAAGGTTTAAGTCCTGCTCGTGAATTTTATCTTTCTTTGACATATAAAAACTCCAAATATAAAACATTTATTGCAGTTATTTATTAAGAAACTTAAGAAACAGTTTCCAGGTAACTTTTTGCTTAGTCAAAAACGTGAATTCTCAACAATGTGCAGCCAGCGCGTGAATACGACTATCGTCTTTAATGTGGCAAACGACTTTCCTGGATGACTTTACAATTGGGTCTCGTTACTGTTGCTACATTAATATTTTTTATTGTTGCGGGAAGAAATGGCGCGGTAAGCAAAAGGGTCATTATGATCCCAAGCAGATGTAGCGACGTCTGGTGAAGAGGTAGGGGGTTCACTATCTCTAATGATCATATAATATTGTTAACTAATAACCCGATATTCCTTTTGCGATATGAAATGACAGATATACTCGTAATAATTATAACTTATACGTCAAAATGTTTCATCGCACATGAGTAAACTTTGTACATTTATTCAGTACCTAGTCGCTGTGAAGTAGAAACGGTGCAACAAACTTTCAGCAATATACCTATTTAAAATCAATTTTGTATAGTAATAAAAATATTACACGACGCTGAAATAACATTCAGGCATCTTTGTCATTCAAATAATCGTCTATTTTATTTATTTGCAAAGCTGTTTCTTAATTTGATTCTTAAATTGTCTGTCCATTATATTTGAGATATCTTCTGGTAGTTTATTGCAGAAGCGTATATACGGTGACTTATTAACGATTTATTTAAAAAGTTTAGGTCACATTAAGGGTTGATCTACATATATTTCATTCCAGATTAATAGTCCTATGAAAACAAACGCATTTGCGTCTCGAAAACAAAATACACAATAGATGGTGTTCCTAAGTGGACTGCAAAGTTTACATGGTAATACAAACCTGTTTTTGCTGCTGGTGACCCTTTCATGTATATGTTACCGAGACGTAAATAGCGTTGGTTTTCATAGGACTATGAATCTGGAATGAAATATATATACAAACGCTCGCAATCGTATTATGGCGGTTGACTGACAAGCGCATAACCGCGTTGTGCCTTCACGTACAAACCGATAGGAATGGTCGATGTGATCATACGCGGCGAAGTGTGGCTGCATGCAAAAAGGTGCTACTGCACGCAGACGCGACTGCACCGCGCCGGTGCTACTCGATACGGGTCATATTCCATACGAAACACGCGATTTGTGAAAAGAGCTGGGCGGTGCGCGTTAGTGGAGTTTAACCCTAAAAATTTATTGTTCTGAACATTATTTGTCTTGCAATAGTGCGAATAGGGCAATGCGCTTTTCAAATACATCTAAATGTTAATTATTTTTTATGTACTTTTTTTTATTGGGGTTTTAATGTAAACTTTATTAAAATTAAGAATAAAAATATACTAATTACAAAAATGGAAATGAAGGGCCCTGAAATGGTAAATTAGTTTAAATCATGCTTTGAGAATGATAATAACAAAGACCCTCACTACAAAGCTTTTAACTTTCTGATGAGACTTTGTCTTCATTTCACTTTCAAACCAAACCGACCGCATAATTATTTTAAGATACGTCATCGCTAATATTTCAATTAAACCTTACCTATAAATTATAGTATAGCACTCAACAGTTAATAACACGGTATCATTACAACGAAGGTTGATATTATTTTTTTATATCATGCCATCACGCCAATTTGTTCTCAAGACTACAATACGTCTGTCGCAATGTAAGTACCTAATGCAGCAATAAGAGCTATTCATTAAAAGCTATCATTTGTTAATAAAAATATTAGTACTACCAAATGTATTTATTACTATAATGGCGACGCTACACGAAGCCAGTAACTCTCTCTGCTTCTAGTCCGGTAAAGCTAGCAAACTAACAAGTAGCATTTAGATTACTTGCTTCCTTACACTGGCCGGTATGTATATCGGATAGTATTTATAATAGGAAAGGTCTACGTCTATTAAAATTAATATAAGAAATATACACTTTAACAGACATTGATTTTTTTAAGTGTAGGACATTATGCTAATTTAGTTTTAATCCACCGACATTCATGTTGCATGTTGTGTAGTTCTAATCGATTGTTTTTTCTTCTTTTTAGAAATTAGCGATAACATATATGTTTGTGCATTAAAAAGCATACCAGCAGATGCTAGTAGCTTTTGAATTGTCACTGCAATATTGCAACTACATAGCATGACAGTGCTAGACTTGTATTTGGCTTTTACCAATACTGTCTTCGTGTAAAAAATCACAATAATGGTTTTATAAGAGCCTTTAATGCCAACGCCTATCAAACTGGTGAAATAGCACATCATCATACAATTGAACTGGTAAATAAAGTGGCCACTTTAAGAAACATTAAAACTGACAGTTGGACATGCACGTGTAATTAAAAATTAACCTACTTGCTGAACGTTCCGTCTAGCATATTAATTACATTAAGAGTACGCATTAAAGAGTAGGAAAATAACTTTATATACGGTGACAACTACCTCTGAAATAACTTTGAAGTCTGCAGCAATACATTTCTGAGGGAAATCTTGCACATTTTCAGGTCAAACACATATCTAATAAAGAACTTAGGAGGATAAAACGCCAAAACCCATGGAAAAGACAATTTCTCAAAGAAAATGGGCTTGGATAGAGCCTTTATCAAAGCCATAAAATATCATTTACAGGATAGCACATGAGTGTGATTTACCAAACGGGCAAAGACAGAGGCCCGCTACCACTTTGAGGCGATCCATCATGGCCGAGCTGAAAGATGTAGTCATGTAATATCAGGAACAGATAAAGGCCTATTTTCCATTCGCAGTTAAAGCGCACATCATCAAGAACATTTTAAAGAATGTAGCGGTAAACGGGCAGATAGCACACCTGATTCTAACAATAAGAGGCTACAGTCTCCTATAAAAACTTGGAAGCTTTGGATTGCTGCGCGAAACTTCCAGAGACAATAAATTTGTTGCTAACCCTTAGATTAGGTTGTAATGTGTTGTGTGCCTGTAGGTATACAGATAAGTTGTGAATTCATAAATAGAACCATAGGAAGTCGAATTTGAACCTGTACTATAACTGGTAAACGGAGTGTTACGAAATGAGACGAAAGGGACTTTACAGACAACTTTGAAAAATTTGTCTAAGTACAATATGTAGAAAAAGGTGTTGCCTATTATTTTTCTCGTTAACAACTAATTAGTGTAACCTACATTTCATCCAACATCACCTATTAATTCCAATTCAAACACAGACTCGTCTTGGGACCATGGTGACGCAATGCGCCTGCGCCTGTAATTGTGCTCACTTGTACTAATTGTACAGCCGTGGTCACTTGTAATTGTGCACGATTGGTGACAGCTGCCCCAAGGAACAGATAATTGATACGTATTACGCAGTTTTAAATTAGATAGAAGATATGAAATATAGCTGTGAGTACCTAATATATAATGAACACCTCTTAGCATTAGCGATGGAATCGATAGATGTATGAGATTGATCTTGAAGACTAGGAATTCCAATATAGTAATATGGTCTTCTAAACTAACGTTTGAATCATTTAAGCAAAAATTTTAGGTCGCTAGAGAAGTAACTCGTCGAAGTAGATGAAACTAATGAATTGAGCGTTGTTTGCTGGCCAGCAAAATCGATAAATATTTCATATTATAAATATATAAGAACTGATAAATCCACTATCAAAAAAGACAAGAAAAAGGCAGAAAAGTAAGTTTGATTCTAAATGCGTAATAATAGTGCTAGCGCTCCATTCATTCGAATTGTAAAGGGTATAAGATCTTAACCCTGCCCCGATTGAATCGAAAGGTGTACGACACTGGTCTTCAAGACCAAAGATCAGGCTGGGAAGCCCAATAGCAATTAACCCTCGCCAGCCGGACGAAGTAGCAATGTAATATAGTTTAATTGATACGACCCCGAGAGAACTAAGATGAACAAACATGGCGGGTAATGAAAAATAATTGAATGGAAGACGACACTGAATGAGTGTATGAATGATTTCATTGGTGGTTCTATGAAGAAAAATACCAACTATTTACACTAGAGTTTAGATTGTTAAGTGTTCGGATTTCTGCTTAATTTCTTTTAGTTTTGGTGTTAATTCAATCATCATCAGATTATTTTTGTCTCCACTGCAGGAGCACAACCCTCTCTCATCTGCCGGAGACAGACGGAGGATTTGGCCTACACTCCCCGCGCTGGCCAGACGGGTTGGGGAAGCCTGATTGATGTTTTATAATGTATTCCCTTAGCCGCCTTGTACGACATTCAAGGGAAGAATTAGAATGGTCCTATTCTACTCTACCGGAAACCACACGGCAAATTCAATAACAAAGTCAATATGATAAAATAGTAAGTAACAGTATATATGAAACGTCATGAATCACATTCATAATTTACATAACATTTTCAACATAATACATAACAAAAATTTGAGGATAAATGCATATTGCATGTCCCCATACATGTATGTGACAAGCCAGTGAAATGGAGAACGGATCAGCATAAGTGCCTTCCTCAGAGATGCGCTGATTTTTAGTCTCATTAGCACTCGGAACTACATCGTCCATACTCGGGATAGCCATTAAATTGTTTCCCCGCTTAAATTGATTTCGAATGGTTAAATTGGTACACAATGTGTGAGTTTCGTCAATTAACATTATTTTTATTTACAATTAAATAAGGTCTCGGTTTTTTTACAATTTCCATAATTTTTCCATTGTTTCTGGGCAACTTTATAACATATTCCAAAAGATGAAATTAAATTCATCCAGCAGGAGTACAATTTCAGTTTTTCCTTTAGAATCTCGAAAAATATTATTTGTCCTGAAACTGTCCATAATTACCAGGTAATTTTACATCTCTCTCTCTCGCTCTCAGAATCGATCCAGTACTGTAGTTTTCGAGTTATCCGCCTGACATATGGATATCGCTTCGATGCACTATAAGGGTATTCGTTTTAAAATATCACACATGATCGGATTTCAAAGATCGTAACTCTTATGATTAAGTCAGCATCCTGAATGCACAGTCATCAGACACATTAATGTTACCCAAATATGAATCAAACTACAGTAGCTTAAACTGTATTGATGGTAGTGTCAACTGTTCTGACCCCTAAATCAATGTCCTATCTGCACCAATGAGAACTCATAACGAGCGTGCGCTGGCGCCGCGATGACGACGAGTGGTTTTAATAGAACATTTCAAACAATGCTTCTCGTTCTTTGAAAGTTTGTTTGATACACAACACAGGTTTCAACGACTATAGGTAAAATGAACCATCAGTTTATAAGTTCCCCGAGTTAAAAGCAAGTAAGGTAACTAAGCCAAGACTAGAGAAGATAATTGAACAGAAATGACTTGATGATAACGTAAAGTGTTTTGTTATTTATTTTCAAAAGCTACCATAATTAAAAGGGATAAAATCATTTTTATTTACCAAACACTATCCCTCTGCAATTATTTTTGTGTGTCATTCGGTTACAATGCTAGTTAGTCATGTCAATTGTTATTTACAATTGTAACTTCCAAGATATGTACTTTATTTTCATTTAAATAATGACACCATATTTTAAATAAGTCATCTTTAGATATTCATATTAAAGTATTTTTTCTTTACAAAATTTTAATCATCGAATCATTAGCACTCATGTTCTATTAAAATTGAATATATACCTACATAATACTTTATCCCTAGACATTATTGATCTGTGTATTATACTTTTCTTTATTTGGATTACAAGAAATTGGTTAGAAAATTCATATACTCATACGTATTTTTTATTAACCAAATTGATACGATATCTTTGACAGTAAAGTCCACAGAAATCGAAGCACATGTTACGTGATCCATACATTAATATCATTTCATTTTGATAATAAAGTTTCTGAAGTTCTTGTTTTAGTAAACTAGGTAACGTATACAATATGTATAAGATTCAGACTGTAGATAATTCTATATTTTAGATATTACATATCTGCAGGTACGGTCAACATAAAAGTAAAAACCTCTAGGAACATTTATTCTGTCATTAGCTTTAGAATTTTATCTCTTACTTAATTTCATATTATCTCTGATACAGTATTTTTGTCATAATCTAAAAGTAGTAAATATTTAGTTTTGTGCTGTAGCTCGTAAAATCTAATACCTATACAAATACGAAGTATTTGTTTGTTTAATCGTCCTTCTTTAGATTTTAGTGAGTATGACGAATTCTATTACACCTCATCATTAGGCCGTATCGAGTAAAGGGTGATAATCGAGCGAGTTAAATCGATGGCCCGCATTCGTTCATTCCATTCACTCCGCCTTTATTTATCTATTTATGAAAATAAAATAATTGCCGCTTATTAAACGGTGCATGCGGGTGTTCTATATAGACTGTTTTTTTTATCAAGGGGTTTTTGGGGTTATGATATAAACCGGACTTGTAAAAATGACTAAGCGAGTTTTGGGTTAATCCAATTTTATGGTAGATTTTGTGGCTGATTGAAGAAATTTAGCAGTTAATGAGTCGATAATATTTTTAATATAAATTAATACTATATAACCCAGTTTATATGGCGTCGCGTGTGAAGTCGTTTTGTGATAAATCTGTCATGGTGATGTACTGTAAAAGCTTCTGTAGGATAAGAGTGATAATTAAGAAGTTCAAATCCTAAGAAGAATTGAATATGGAACTTAGAAATTGCATAAAATTTAAATTGAGTACAATGTCAGTTCAATAAATACGTGTAAAATGCCATATAAAGTCTTCCAAATGTTATCAAAAACACGCAAATCCCATAAACCCATATACATAAATCGAATTCCTTTCACAAAAGCCTTAAGGAGGCGTCTCACATCAACATGGCGTAGGCGGCGCGGGCAGATGTTTACATTGCGCGGCTGATCTGTGGAGTGAATGGGAAAGAATGAACGGCATTACGCAAACAATGAACGAATGGACATAATGGCTCTTTATTCGACCGAATCTTATTATAACTGACGCGTACACGAGTATCGACAAAGAGGACTTTCGAAGTTTTTATTTTTGAAATACATGGTGTGTCAGGATATTGTGGTTATTCGACTTTGTAATAATCAGATTTTATTGGACTGATGTTAAAGAAAACAAAGAAATTGTGTCATAAATCGTTTCATAAATTTTATGCTAAAAATTAGGATTATGGATGGGCCTCCCTTCTGAAACTGGCATTAGGTTAAGATATTGTACACATGGTGATATGTACTTGATAAATAAATAATAATAAAAAAAAACGTCGCTTGTCTGTACGTAGAACAGTTAATTGGGAGGAAAAAGGATAAAGCATATTGAATGCATTAATAATAATTTTGCCTGTTTTCATAAAAATTTAGGGCTTCACCTGCAGTAACATGTAGATTTTCATCTTAATCGGCTCACTCAATGAGAAGATTATGACAATTTGTCACAGTGCAAAAACTTAACAAAAAAGTATTGCGCTCAGCGGAATTCAGAGCAGTCCAAGTTAGGATTACATGAGCTGGAGTATACATATAATATAATTAAATAGAAGATAAATGTAATTACGTAGAATATAATTAAAGTACAGCCTTGTTTTATTTTAGATTTAAACTCTATATTGTCATTGAACTACCATTTTGAAACAATCGTAACGTCCATTTAATTCCTTATCGATAAACATTTCGAATTCAGCGCACGCTCTATATCGCCGACCCGGTTTCGTCATCGACAATGGCGTCTTTACAATCGCAAATAATCTCGTAAGGAGATCGGAAATAGCGAAACAAATTTAGCACCCACAATAGGCCCCCGGTGTTTGTCACCAAGATTCCAATCTTCAGAATAACACCCTTCCCTTATCAGGATGCGAGATGTTTATTTGCATTTATGTACAGCGAAAATCTAAGTATTTGGGTTTACATTGACTTGGATGGTGTGTTGCGTGAGGAAAAATAAGGATTTCACTTCCAAGCGAGTAACTGTCTTTAAGATTTGATTTAAAGTATGAGTGATCTGTCTAGCAAACAAACCGATACGAAAGTTGGTAGCGTGCAGCCGCCCTACCGCGAAGGTTGTGTGCGGTCGCGTTAGGCGCGCCGCTCGCGTCGAACCGGTGCTACGAGTACTCGATGCGAGCGCCCATACAAAACACGCGAAAAAGTTTGACCAAAAAAAAAATACATAAAAATGTAAAATTTTTTTACTTCCTGTTACCTCTTTTTCTACATGCGAGGTTTTCATTCTAAGACGACGATATGGAAATTGCAGCGCGGCTCGTTATAATAGGGTAATGCGTTGTGATTATTGAACATGTTCGTGGACATATCCCACGACGATGTGACGTAAGTTCGTGGTAGCCTAAAGTCGACGAATCAATACGATATCGCGGTATAGAAGCCACCGGTATGATGGCAATTGACGTACTGTCCACTAACGTGTTAAAAGCATTTTTATTCCGTTGTAAACGTATTGAAGTCTGCAAATGGTGCGCCGATTCCAAAAACACATACTTTAACCTTGCTTTTTAGTATGATGTGAGAATGAGCTCTTTTTGTAGTAGGGATCAGAACCAAAATATTTTTTTCGTCACATTCATTCATTACCGTCAGCAAAAGTTATCGAAAAGGTATAAATTCTACACATTTCCAACAAAAGAAGCCATAGACACAAATTTGATGTCATAAACGTCCGAATGTGAAAAAAGAGACGGGCAACGTTATTAAATTCCCAACTTAATTTTGGCACTTCTGAAATCAAATTTAAACTACAAACTTCGCTATTATAAACAGAATAAGATTGAAATTCAAAAGCAATATCGGAATTTGGGAGATGACATGGATGTTTCAGATTCTAATGGTTCGAAATAGCATTAAATGGCGCGAGAAAAAGAAAAAAAAAAACTGTCCAGGACTGCGACAACAGTATTGTGTTGCGAAAATTTTAAAATAAACACTTTTGGAGTGGGCGGGTGAGCGAGTATTTGTAAATACGTTTTTGTGATGATTTGACAATTGTTTTTTTTTTTTAAATTGTCCGCGGGTCTCTGCGGGGATGTAGTGTAACGTTTGTATGACAGTGTATTGTCGCTCACGTGCCCGGTGTCTTTGATTTGGCGTTGCAGATGCAACTTTGCGATTCCATCAACATTTTTTAAAGAAATCTCACTACAAGGAAGAGTCTTAATTAATAATTTCATTTTTTTTCGAACTATATTTACTATTCATATAAAGATTTTCAATTACGTAACTCAAAAGAAAAAAAAAGTCTACGTTTATAGGATTCGTCAGAGGTAGGTAAATTAAAAATTTAACTAGGTAGTTGTACCATAAACACTTTAAAAAGTTCTTAGAGCAGAAATGGACTTATCTGAATTTGGACAGACAGACAGACATACGGGAAAAAAGCTTAGCTAAATGCTAACTGCATAATTTAACACAAAGTTAATTTTATTTGACTGAACCTTTAAAATAACAATAAAATTCACGTAATAACTGAAATAGGAATGGTTACACAAACACAAGTACTAATTGACCTTTCTGACGTAACGGGAAACTCTCTACAAATCCACAAAGTTCTAAGGGCATATGAAATTTTTAAAAAGGCCTTCAACCTTTTAAAAAGGTCAGTGAAAGGGCGAAATGTAATGCGTGGTGAGTTAAACGCTTTCATTAATAGGAACTGTTAAATCGAATCCGATTCTGACTTTGGTGAAGCATTGGCTGGCGTAGCTTTGACACAACATCGTTTTGCACATAATATACCTGAGTTATTCGAGATGTGTAATATAATGTAAACAAAAATCAATTATAAATATACAATCACAGAATCTTCTTTTTATTATTTTTCAAAATGTATTTTAAAGCATAAAGGCTTATTTTAGAATAAATACCTGTTTCATCGACCACATATTGAGGCATTCAGTACGTATAGTTTTTTTTAAATTAAAGTCACTTATATTTTTTTTTATTGACTTCCTGAACAATTTCAAGGGTACGAGTACTACAGGTCGTGAAACAATTGGTCCAATATTCGATAATGAATAATGTCAATAACGGGTAACAGCTCTAAGACGTTCATTGCCGGATACAGAACTTTCCTAACATACCTAGTCTTCCCCCCTTCGCATTCAGCTACTTTTGGCATTAATATGTATAACGTAAAAAAACCATAAATTCATGATGTTTATGAATTTGGTGTTTAGTGAATATTTTAGAATAAAAAAAAAATTAAAATTAAAAAAAAAATTAAAAAAAAAAATTGAATCACTCATAAGTCGTTGGTTTCACCCTATGGCGTCAAACATGACATGGGTATAGATTTCATCAGTGAAGAAAATAAATATTAGTAAACCTTTCTCGATCATGAAGATATCTTTAAAGTTATTACCCCAAATCTAGGACAACTCCCCAAGTACAAATTCAAACAAGAAACGCCTAACCTTCCTGGTAAGGCGTGAAACAAAACGATAAAGGTGCGTGTACACAATACAACGCGCGCTATCGGTCGATCGCGCGACATAAACAACGCTGCGGGTGGCGGCTACCGTGGCGCGACCGCACTTTACGACACTACAAAAATGTTTGTTACGCTACTGAGGTAGCTAAGTGCAGTTAGAACAGTAATTATAGAAGATGATATTGATCTTATTTTCAAGAGGATAGGAGATAACAAGGACATTATGGAACGTTTTATTCGGAGGTGAAATAAACAGTGATTACTGAGATTAGATACATGTATAAACTACACATTCGATGGCTGCAGATGCATCAAAAATGCAACAAATTGGTAAAGACAGATTAGTCGAGATTAATACAGAATCACTTAAGAATCTATCATTTTGTAAGTTTAATGAAAGTTATTGTAATAAAAATGAAGGTTATTTATAAATTGAATCTACTTGTTTATATTTAACAGGGACATAGACATTAGAACAAAAAATGGAAAGCATAAAATCTTTGCAGATTTAGTACGTAAACTAGATTCTTTATTGAAAAGACAAACGCTTCACTCAACAAAAGAACAATACGGGCCTCGTTTACAAGTGGGTCAGAGTGTCACGACGCATGGGCCGCACAGCGTCGTGACAATGTCGCGCGGTGTCACAGTGTCACGCAGTGTCACTGATAGCGACAGGGTCCGAGTTCAGGACGGCCGCATAATGGCGCAGTCAGGTGTCACACTATACCCGTCGTATCTGAAAGGAATGCGGTCGCAGTACGCGGTTGTGTACGCCGCTTTATGCGTAGTTTGGGTCTTTTGATTTTACTTTATACAAAGCAAAGGTTTAAAAGTAAAAAATCAACTGTTAAGGATTTCTTCCACGCAACGCCGGAAGGTTGCGGGTTCGACTCCTGCTAGGGGCAAATATTCGTATGATGAATATCAATGTTTGTACTCAAGTCTTGGATGTTTATATATTTATTTAAGTATGTGTATCTGTTATCTAGTAACCATAGCACAGGCTCTGCCTAGTTTGTGACTGGATAATTGGTGTGAATGTCAGACATATTTATTATTATTAATCTTATAATTAATTTATGTAATTTTCTTTTAATATATTAATTATATCCTAATAATTTATTCGGTTTTGGGTATTACGGTTTAAGTGTTAATGATTATATCTAACTAATATAAGGATCTCTAGGAATAATTGCTTCAAGCAAGATCATAATCCTTGTATTTTCCTTTCAAATGTATAAGTTGAAGTACAAAAAAAATTAAATTGGTTTTATGTTTTTGCGTATCACAGCAAACCCTCATTTTGAGTTTCCATTGCTGTTCATTGTGACTAGAATCTTACCTTACGATGTAAGCTAAGGTGGCACAAACAAACCTACGAGGTACGAACCATCGTCGTGATAACCCTAATGACGTCGTAAACTCGCCTCGAACTGCAAGAGCGGGACAGAAGAGGAAGATATGCGAACTGGGAACGCGGAAGAATTAGCTTGCGCTAACGACGGAGTAAATCACCTGTTTGGCTGGATCGCAGCCTCTTTACAGATTAAACTGAAAGTATGTAGGTTTAAGTCAAGGGACTGGTGTGGGAACTTTGCTGTACCTATTAATTTAGTCTTATAGAAGAGTTATGTTTTATTTGTTTCCATTCTATCTTCAATATAGTTTCTCAATTTCTAAATAGATTGAGTACTTATGCTGATTATCACGAACACCTGCCAAGTTCATGCTCATGGGTTTGAAGTGCTACTGTTGCGTATTTATCACGTATGGCGATGAACACGTTCAGTGCTATAGTCATCATCAAGCCCTTAGCCGTCCACTGTTGGACATAGGCCTTCCCCAATTAACGCCACCACACCCAGTCCTCCGCCCTTCGCATCCAGCCGCTTCCGGCTACCTTCTTCAGGTTCATCTTTTGCGTGCCGATCCGCGGTATCCACTCCGGAACTCGTCTACCCCCAACTGCCGTCGGTTCTGCGACAGATGTGGCCCGCCCACTGCCACTTCAGTTTGCTAATCCTTTCGGCTATGTATGTTACCTTCGTTCTTCGTCGGATTTCTTCATTACGAATCATATTCTTTAAAGAGACCCCGAGCATAGCTCTCTCCATAGCTCGCTAAGCGACCTGGAACTTGTGGATCAGGTCCACCGTCATAGTACATGTGCTTATAAGTACATGGTGGAAAAAATAAAGTTCCAATATGGAAAAGTTCTTGGAACTTGGCATAAAGTCAACCCAATAATTATTCGATGAGAACTTGGCCCCTTCGTAACAGTAATGTGTTTAATGGCAAACGTGTTGTAACGTTTTATAATCCCTTAAAGCGGATCCACACAATACATTTCACCTCTTAAAAGCGTAATTTTTAAAACACATCAGTTAATTATTCTCCTGTGCAGGCAGACGGGCATGTTGAATTTGAATAACAAAGAGCGCTGACCGCTCGGTTGTAGCGGAAAAACGCAAGATTGACACACTCGCTCGGCTTGACCGAAGGGCACGCGATATAACGCGTTCGAAATCGAGATAGGTTTTGGGTTAAATGTTTAAAGGGTGATTCAATTATGCGAATTTGTGTAATAAGCAGGGCTCGGATTTGTCAAATGTCAAAATCATTTATTGCATACTTGGTACATTTATACACGTAATTTTTTTTATCGACTATCAACCACTTCCTAGGTGTTGGCGCTGTGAAGAAGAAACGGCGCAACAAACTTCACGCAACACATGTTTTAAAATCAAGTTTGCATACAATTTTATAAAGATTGTGATTGTCATGGAAAAAATTAAACGTCATAGAGATTTCACGTTTATCGACTTTCAAAGATGTCGATATTATAGGACTAGTTTTTTTGTTTGTTACCACAATCTCATGTACACGTTTTCAATGGGTTTATCAGTTTCCCTAGCTCCATTTTCCCTTGTGTAATAGTTATTTTAAAAAAGAAAATGCAATGTTTTACGTTTTGTTTTGATTAGATTTGTAAAATTTTCTTTCATTATTCAGAACTATTATAATACCAATTCAACAGAAGAAAGTGCTGTTTGTAGTAATTCAAACTATGAAAGTTATTTTTAAGACGAAAATGCATTATTTTCACAGACTGCACGGTCTAGTGGGGAGCTTCAAACTGTATTGTCCAATGATATTTCATACTATATCGATGGTATTGTCCTACTAATTTTATTTTAATTGTCTAATACATACATAATGCTCACGCCATGGTCCCAGAGGGGTAGGCAGAGACGATGCATCGTCACTTTGCGCGATCCAACGTCGCAAAGCGACTTTCCTTCTATCTTATTCTAATTTAATTTATGTACGAGTTATTATATTTATAAGGATAACTGTAATTATTAATCTGAATTTTTTTTTGTTTCTTGCGGCGTGTGGCGTTCATTGGGGAAGGCCTATGTGCAGCAGTGGACGTCTCAGGGCTGGTATGATGAAGATGAATATAGAACGTACTTCTGACCGTTAAGTTTGACATATGCTACGCGTATGTTGAACTATGGTAAGAAAACCGTTGTGAAGTCATATTTATTTTATTTTATTTATTTTCACAAAATCCACAGCACTTAGTATACAGTATTATTCTAATTAATAGTTCTTACTGCCAATAACGGATTCACAATATATTTATATTACAGTCTAGTGATAGTGTGTGTGTGTGGGTGTGGGTGATGCACATATGCAACCTTGCATTTTAATAAAGAAATCCCGCACGATATCTCGCCACGTACGCCGGCAGCAGTTTTTGATGAATGAACACATCAGACTCTGTAGCATTGACTGACGAATAAAGACCTTTACACAAAGGGCCGATCTTTGCACTCTGACATTTCGCGGTTTAATCACGTACTACAGAGGGCGCTAGTGGCGCTCGCGCGAGATCAGTGCGCACTTGACACCGCCGATGCCCCTTGACAAAGTCACTTCGGCCGGATATCGAGTGTGCTCACAGCTTTAGTCATTGTCTGTCACGTGCTTTCCGATCGTTATCTTGGCGGGTCTTAAAAATAAAAGGTCGGGAAAGATGTTGACGATATAGACCTCGACGAGGAGAAGACAGGAGTAAAGGGTAAGGTTAATCTATCTTGAAAATTAGTTAATAATACAGGTTACTAAGCGTTCATAAACCACGTGGTTTCATTTTGCTGTCGCCTGCAGCATTTCACTGTTTTTTTTCATGATCGTTTAAAACGTGATCAAGTTGAATTAGTTTTTATAACAGCATGGTGCGCTCGTATAGAGTTAAGATTCTTACTTTACTTCTTAGCTGTTCACGTTTGACAAGATTTTGTTTTAATTAAATATTTTATAGTGGGGGGCCCAGTTAAAGGGTTTGAGGATTGTGGGGTGCGGTGAGGTAGAAGGGACGTTCTCGACAGCACTATTACATACCTAACTATCCGATTCCTCCGACGACGGTCCTTTAACTTGCTGGTCCTTTTCACTGGGTCATTCCGTCGTTTCGTGCAAATCGCATTTAACCTCTAATATGAGACTGCATTTATTAAAAAAATTTCAATTCGATATTAAGTGTAAGAAGTCTCTTCAGGAAATATAATCTAAAGTATGTACTTTTTTTAAATCCACATACTTTTAACTAATATGCACTGTTTGTGCTACGAAAACCACAGGTAAGCCCGAACGGTCCCACTGCTATAGAAATACGGAAAATTGTGAGAGTACAGTCGTCATCAGTTTCAGTAACTAACGGCGACGGGGACGTAACACTTAGCATTTAGCTGAACGCGACTGTACACCTACACGGAACGGGAGGACGGACGCTGTCCGAGTTTGAAACTAATGTTTTGTATTAGGGTTGTCGACGGTGCAGATAAAAATAGTATTATACAGCATTATATAATAATTTACGTTTACTGAACAGTTGTACCTAGTTCAAATTTACCAGATAAGAATGTCTTCTTGGATGTAAGGCTTCCTCACAATAGTTTAAGTAAAAAAACAAAATAAAAGAAGGAAAAGTTCACGCAAATAATGTTAATAACAAAATTATAAGATCTTCTTGTGGACGTTGATACGGTACAGCCTACTTTTTTACCTGGCTTTATCTTCTACCAAAAGGTCTGGAAAAAATTGCTAATCTGATCACAAAAAATCTGGATAAGATCGCCTAAATTGTAAATTGTTAATTGTGAAATAAATAAAAGGTCAGGAAACAATCACATAAAATATTGAGGATTCTACTGACTTGTCTGTATGTATTAACTTTCATCATTCTATCAGATATGTTTGTTTCAGAGTCTATTAAATATCCGATTCTGTTACCCCCAATAACAAACGACTTGATAAAATAAATATTTTTTCAAGAAGAAACAATATTTTGTAAAACTTACCAGTAGGTATGAGTAACTTTTATAACAATTCTCTTTGTGCACGGTTTGAAAAAATATACTATAGTAGCGGAACATTATTACTGGATAGAATTTTAGATAAAACCTTTATAAATACATCTTCTTCTTTCAAAATAACTATGCTGTTGGCCTCAACAGATCTAAAGAAACAAAAGAACCCGATTAGCCTGTCAAGTGTCAACCCTAAACCCCTGGCGGGGTGAAATACTGCTCGACTATACACGTCGTCGGTCGTAGCGGGCGAATGGAGTGAAAAAATCCCAGTTCAAAAAGCCACGCTGTAACCACCAACGGAAAAAAGTCGAACCATTGTCGGAACAGTAATGTATGTGCGTTCTTTTTTCAACAGACTATATACGTTTTGTGGGGGTTTCAGGTTTCAGATCGTAGATTAAATAGGTAAATCACTATATTAGATACTAGCTGTGCTCGCAGCTCCGCTCGCGTGGACTACTCACTCTCAATCCGACTACGATTTCTACCCCGACCCGGAAGCCAACGCCACTAGAGTTCCATATGTAGTCCTAACTCATCGCAATCTGAATAGCACCGAACATTATAATTGTACTTCTTTGTTATACTGCAACCTACTAATGTATTTGAAAACTAAAAATGGACGGGTCACGTATGGATACGTTCCGTATCTTTGTTTAATCTAAGTGGGACGTATATAGGCTGATGACGATGGAAACTGAAACCAAATTTGCATCTACAGTAATACCACAGATCTCTATTGTTCTGGTTGTAAAACGATATAACACTGATAATATCGATAGACATTAAAACGGGGGACAATAACACAATGTATTTGGCCCGGGGGACCCCAAAAACCAAAATCTTTTGTGAGACGCGTGCCGAAACCCGAAACCCCAGAATCGTAAACCCTCATTAGGGTTGCTACTTAATTATTTAATAAAAAAGCCGCGATTTTTCAAATTTAATGTTCGATTTATTAATAAAAACGTCAGGCGTAACTAACCATGACGGACGATGACGTCATAAGGCATGCGGGCGCTAGAGACGCTGCAGTAAAAACGCTGCAAATTATTTACTCTACTTCAGTCATGGATTTTTTTTTTGCTTAAACCTCTAATTTCATCTTTCCAATCTCAATATTTCATCATCATCAGCCTATATACGTCCACTGCTGAACATAAGCCTCCCCGATAGAATGCCACTTTTCATGGGCTCCCCAATGGTGGATTTGCCATAATCACCATGCTTGGCAGACGGATTGGTAAACACATGAGAAAGTTGCTGCCTATCCCTGGTGCAATCCCTTAGTCGCCTTCACGATACCGACGGGAAGATTTGGGGTGGCCCTATTCTAAGCCGGGAACCACACGCCATGTTTACCGCGGGAAATTAGTGAAAATAGATGTAAACTAGTTTTTATATGTGAATTGTGGAAAAGTACAGTAAATTGTCTCTTTAGTCTCTAGGCTCATTTTCGTCTTATCTGTCTGTATGTATGGCTGTGATCAAAGTATTAATAACTAGCTTTTGTCTGCGACTTCGTCCGTGTAGGTTTCGATATTTACACATCTTCACTGCTTTTAACGATTAATTTGGTTTCACGTAGGATTTAGATATTTTTTCGGCATAAAAACTATCCTATGTCCTATTCCAGGACCTAACCTATATGTATGAAAAGTTTCATCCCGATTCGTCTAGAGGTTAAAGCGTCATTGAGTAACAAACATCCAAACATCTGAACTTTCGCATTTATAATATTAGTGGGATACATGCTCAGAAATTTGCTAATGTCAGTGGCCAGTGCGTACATAGGCCCGCTAATAGAATCGCCATACCGCGAAAAAAGATAAAAAAGAAAATGACGTCACACCCTCGCTCCGAACGTGGGGTGTTGATGCGACTCAGCACTTTCACAGAATGAGCTTAAACGTTGAAAACCCAATTTGACGGGCCGATTAGCACGCTCAGATTTTGATTTACGTCACAGCATGATTGATTTTAAGCCATTTTACACCAAGAATAAGTTTGCAGGTTGAGATGGGAGTGCCAATAATAATCTCAAGTCTAACCTGTCTGCTTAGACTGTTGGTAAGTTCTACAATTCGCATTGGGTTCGCTATTTGTAGTTACGTGAAAAAGATGCTTGGTTTCTTTATTGTTGGCATACTTGGGCTACATATATTAGGATACTAGCTGTTGCCCGCGACTTTGTCCGCGTGGACAACTTAACATTACAAAACTATTAAACAATTTACCGTAGGAATGAAATGTTTTTTTCGGGATAAAAACTATCCTATGTTCTATCCCAGGACCTAGCCTATATGTGTGCAAACTATCCTATGTTCTATCTTAGGATATGTGTGCCAAGTTTCATCTTTTTCCGTCCAGTGGTTGAAGCGTGATTGAGTAACAAACATCCAAATATCCAAACATTCGAACTTTCGCATTTATAATATTAGTAGGATAGGATTATGTTAGAATGTGCAAAGTAACTGTCGTTTTATATTTCGACATAATACTATAATTCTGCATATACATAACTGTCAGAAGCCCAAGATTATATTTTTCATTTAAAAGCGAATTAAAAAACACTAAATTGAGCAATGATGTTCTATAACTAGATTTTTAATCTGCAGTGAAACGTAACACAAATGAGCTCGCAGTACTAGATTTGGTGAGCTCGTTTGCGAAAAAATTCCATAGTATTCTTCCAAATGACCTAAGGCATTTCCAGATTTAGACATTTCCTGAGGAAGAATTTGTACAGATTTCTTTATCTGGTTTAAAGAGTAAGGTTATTAAAAATGAGAGTCATTTATGTATTTTTGTTGTTGTACTTAATTTTGTTAAGTATAAAAGTACTAAGCTTACATAAACAAGTGATTGCAGAATAATTATATCAATGCAATTGGAAAGATCACGACTGTTAACCCTTCAACCGCTACTAAATCTAAATGAACCCATTTTCTTAAACCCCATTCATTATGCGAACAAATTCAACTGCCATAAAAAGAATCTTTTCCGCGATCGCCCACTGGGTACAATCGCGTACAGCGGCTGGTCGCAATCGCATTTTACCCAGGAACAAGCCCTGTCCAGGCCACTGTGCGATGTAAAGTCGTGCACAGACGACCCATTGTGCTGGATTCGGAGCGGAGTTAATTGTTTTTAATTCGCCCGGTGGTGTATTGTAAGTCTTTTAATTACGCCCACGGCTGCGCTAATGGCCTGGGCGCGTATGCGCAGATCACGAAGCGCTTTTGTTTAAGTACAGTTGGGTTAAGATGGTTTTGAGGGTAAATTGTCAATGTCTGAGGTACGGATCATACTGCCAATTCTGTGCTTCCAGTGAGAAAGGAAACTTTTAATTTAGAAAATGCTAAATCAACTAGGCTACCAAAAGTTACATACTTGAAATTAAATTTTATCCTCTGTAGTAGAACTACAGAGATAGAAATGTCTCCAGTGAAAAATACTTCTAATTTAGAAAAACCTACTCTTTAGAAGACCAAAAGAATAATTTTTAATAATGTTCTAATTTATCTCTTGTAAACAGTTCATTATTTGTTCATGTTCAGGATATGATTCGCAATGAAGAGATCCGACGAAGAACCGATTTGACGATCTGTTGCAGAGCCGACGGCCGTTGGAACAGACGAGTTCTGGAGTGGAGACCGCGGATTGGCACACGCAGGGTGGGATGCCCCGCCGCCAGAGGGACCGACGACCTGAAGAAGGTAGCTAGAAGCCGCTGGATGCTGATGAAGTGGTGGCGTTCAATGGGCAAAGAAGGCAACAACATACAATATCAAACAGTAAACTTCTAAAGGCTGATATGGTGAATAATTATAAATGACTTGCTACCTTTTAAGGCAGTTGTAGACGATTATACCAAAAGTGTATAGGAAAGTAGCAGTGTGTCGCCCTCATTTGGTTAATTCAGCCTCTGTAGGGAGCCTCAATTAAACAGCACAAAAGGAGAACTTCTGAGTGGCGAGCCGACGGGAAATCACGACTCGTACGAATTAACGACTAGAACAACTTTTTAATGAGGAATTTCGCCAAGTTTTCTTTTGCAGGGGCAATATTCGTTTGAGGACAAATACTAGAACTTTTTCAGTCTATTGTGCATGGTGTGGGAGCGCTTCCTGATAATTCTGAGGCACTACGTGACAATAACAGTTATGATACAATAGATAAAAAAACAAACTTGTTTTACCACGGCTAAGAGTTAGCAAGGTCAGTAAATCGTTCACGGGGCAATGACTGACAGAAAGTTTGAGAATCACATTAAAAACAACTTTGTAAAAAGCCTATCATAAAATAGACGATTATTTGAATGACAAAGATGCCTGGTACCGATGTTTTTTCAGCTTTGCACTATCTTTATACATAATTGTACAGAAACTTGATTTTTTTTTGCTATTGATAACCCCAAATTTGAGCATCCCCCAGCATCAGCTGTAAAACGTGGTTGTTTGTAATAGTGTTAACCCCTAAACCGGCGCGGTGCGGGGTGCGACCCCACGCGCCGCGGTCTGTGCGACCGCATCGCAATCTCGTAACAAGCGCGACTTTTGGTTTCACGCAACCCTCAACATTCTGTTACATTCTGAGATCGGGATATATCTGACGACATGGATTTGGAGTTTGACATACGCAAAGTCAGTTTATTATACTTCCGATGATCGAGAAGTGAATTTCCATCTTTTATTGTTATTAGCCTAACTAAATTATTAAAACTCACGATATAAAAATAGAAATAAGCATCTGATAGAAATTTGAAAATTTGAAGGTGAATTGCCCTAAGACCTGAATAAAGAGACCGATAGACGTGATAGTAGTTTATTAAATATAAAATATTTATGATACATTTCTCTGGACAACAATGTGATTTAACTGCTTATTTCAGACATCTCCACAATAGGTAGGTTGATATTTGCAAAAATAAAATAAATTCACATTTAACATCAGACTTATCTGGTAGTCATAATGTATGTGTGCAGTGGTTTTTTATCTCTAATACATAGGGGTGCGGAAAATCGTATCTGCACACGTCACTTGAATCGCGAGCTGTAACGCGTCGAGTGACACCCCTATTCAATCCCTGACCACTAATCAATGATAAAAAAATGCACCGAGATTATTGTCAGGGATCTATTATTAAATGTGGAAATCTAATTGTGCAGTACTGTATTAATGTGAGAGGGTTTAAAGGGGGAATGTAACATATAACCACAACAAAACCCGCAAAACCCGCAATTATCAGCATCACACTCAGACACACGACAAAACGACGGCTCTAAAAAGAAAATTACTGCTTTTTATTTACCCTTAATTACGCTGAAGACAAAAAAGCATGTGATTATTTTGAGAAGGTAATAATCGGGACCGTCAAAAGGGCGGTTAACTTATAAATCCGCCATAATTGCGGGGCAGCGACAGATGTCGCTCCCGGCGCCGCCACTGGAATTGCGCGTGCGCAGCTCAGGTTTTATTATAATCCTTCGCTGAACAAAGAGTACCGCCTACCTTTAACACTACTGCCGTTGTTTACTTTTTTATTCGGAATGCTTCGTTTTTAAATCTACTTACAATAATTTTTGGTATTTTTTTTTAAAGAACATTTCAAGATTCTGGAAAACCAGTTTTAAGAAACCATTTTTTGTCATGTTCTAATAATTACTTATTTCGCTTATTTTTTAATGTTTACGTTTTATTGTTTACTTTTTTTGAGATGAGCCTTAGAAAACGTATCGTTAATTTAAAGCATTAAATTAATTTAAAAGTTGGTCAAACAAAAATCGAAAATTTCCTTATAAATTCCACATCGGAATCATTTGTCGAGGTGTCGACAGAATTAATTAATACGTCCTTGTATCGCGTACACCGCAGGGTTGGGAGCTCAGACCGCTGCATATTCATGTGGTCACAGCTCGTTAGGTCGCCGGCGGTCAGTATTAACAATCTGCCGGGGGATTGAAATCCGACACCCAATGTTAAGTTTGTAACTGGTCAGGCTTTACAATTTGAGAATTAAAAAAAAAACGGAAACTGAATATTATAGAGAAAAGAAATTACTAAACATTTGGCTGGTAGACTAAGTGTTAAGTATAGTACCTAGTCTGAATTATTCTCTATTTAAGACTATGGTATAATAAGGTTATACTAGAGAATACTATATATTATTACGTAAAGAAGCGACACTCATCTCCCCCCGCCAGTTTAACGTCGCCCGCAAAATAGAGCACGGCTGGCAGTACGCACTACTGGGCTGCCGCCGTTCGCATCGTGAAACGTTAGAAACAGTATCGTTGCCCCTCTTTCGTTCGACTATGTTCGTGCACTGGATGTCGCAGCCCTATAGTAAGTTACGCACACACACAAATGTGTACGGACAGGCTTGTGCGTCTGTAGTAGTATTAGGTAATTAAACCTGTTCGACTGTATGATGCCGTGTGGTTCCCGGCTTAAAATAGGGCCACCCCAAGTCTACCCGTGGGTGTCGTCAAGGGGAGTAAGAAATTGTACCAGGGATGGGCAGCGGCGGTATCCTGTGTTTATACACAGGATCATTACTGCGATCACCAATCCGTCTGCCAAGCGTGGTGATTATGGCAAATCCCCCAATGGACAGGCTTATGTTGGAGAGGCTTATGTTCAGCAGTGGTCGTATATAGGGCGATGATGTATGGAGTGCCGGAGGTATGGTTAGTATTTATTTATTAGTTTTATCTATAATTGTCTATTTATGTATAATGCAGTCCATTACTAGAATTCATGTATTATTGGTAACGCTGCACGTGACAAACCATAGAACTGAGTGCCGTGTGGTTTACAGTAGAGTAGAATAGGACCACTCCAACTCTTCCCGTGGATGTCGTACAAGGCGACTAAGGGAATACATTATAAAATGTCAATCAGACCTCCCCAACCCGTCTGGCCAGCGCGGGGAGTGTAGGCCGAATCCTCCGTCTGTCTCCGGCAGATGACCGAGGGTTGTGCTCCTGCAGTGGAGACAAAAATAACCTTAAGATGATGTTGAAGTATACAGCATGACCAACTCTGTGTCATTCCTAAATTGACAAACTACAGGCCAGTATAGTTCAAAACGAATTTGAATTTAAAACCGAAACGTTATTTATGTTTAAATAGGTATGTAGTTATGTATGTATATAGCCCTAGCATAGGTAACTATTATTAAAATATCCAAATCATATATTTTGCACACGCATCTTTCTCTCTTAGGTTTACGCCTTGTTGTTTATAGATTTGATAACAACTATACAAGTACCCAAGTAGCAATCAAGAATAGTGACTAAATCCTACATATCTATATTTTATCTAAAGTTGGATTTGGCTAAATCAAAAAAGTTTTCGTTAAGTAATTTTTTTCTTTAAGACTAATTAGTTTTATACTACTGCTACTTTAGCAAGTTCAGAATACCCAAAACCAAGTTAAGTATTCTCAAAACTGTTTTGTATTAGGTATGCCTACAGTTAAAACTAAAAATCTTTTTTAACTGTACTCAGATTATTTGAAGGCTCACTTAAAACTCATTCAAATAATTCAAGCATCTGTTTAGTCTTCCAAAGTAAAAATTAATTTTGTAGATAAACTTAAGATAATAGTAACACCAAATTCTGGGAACCGTTTTTCTGAAGAACATTTTATTCCTTTATTACTCAAATTAATCAGTTTAGAGTAAAAATACATTTAACGGGACGTTTTTATCAAATGGAACCAAGTAGAAAGATGGATGACGTTGAAAATTTAAAAAGATCTGGTAGTTTTCGTTCGAAATTCGAAATATAAAAAAAATAGTTTAAACAGAGTGCAAGCTGCAAATTTCAACAATGCATCATCTTCGACTGAGACCTCAGTGTCGTTATTAGGAACTACAGATCACGAGGAAGAAGATACTGCGGAAAATTGGGAAATCAAAATAGTGGACAGTAATTCCGATTCTAATGAATCGAAAGGTGATAATTTTAATTTTAGAGACCAATTAAGAAACTGGTCTATTGGTCACAATATACCACATACTGCAACCAATGGCTTATTGCAGATTATAAATAAGCATGATCCAGGTGTTGTGCCAAAAGACGCAAGAACACTTCTGAATACAGTAAAATATGTAGATATCAAACCTTGTGGCAGTGGAGAATACTGGCATAATGGATTTAAAAAATATATTTTACAGTATTTTGGAAATTTGGATAAACATATCAATCAATTTACATATAAATGTAAATATAGATGGGTTACCTACATACAAAAGTTCAAAAGTAGAGTTTTGGCCAATTCTATGTAACATTCATGAGATGAACACTGTGAATTTTGCACTACTTATACGTCATCGAGTGAATAATTTATAAATGAATAGTTTTTTTTGCATAAACTTCTTTCCAGCACAAAATACACTAGAATAATAAAATGACAAGCTAAGAAAATATCAAGTAATCTGGTATTAACTAAATCAAACTAAAGAATCATTTAATACTAAGTAGTATTAAATAGTAATACACCAATACGTTGTTTAGTATAAGTTAAATGTAATATCTCTTAGCTAGCACTACTTTAAATCTAACTTGTTTTTACTTTAGCTAAACTAGCCTTACAAAATCAATATTGTCTAAAGTTTTACTTCGTTAGGAAAAATAAGATTTAACGCCATTTTGCACTTTAAGTGAAAAAATAATAATACATTTTCCGACACCACCTCATGAAATCTAGAGAAGATTGAAGTTATATTTTTGTTAGAGTAATTCTAACTTTATAAAAACTAATTTATTTATAGAAAATTTAATATTCTGCACTTTATGACGCCAAATTTTTCAAAGGCAATACAAATATCCTAAATTTTATTGTTATTTTTACGCTATTTTAAAGGCCCGTCTGTTTTATAGCACTTTCTATCGATTTTACACGAGAAACAATCATGCGTTTTAAATTTCCAATGCATACAACGACATAATACATCATTTTCTAGACATACAAATTAGTTGTATAGCCGCCATTATCATAAGCCTTCATCTTGTTTTTGTTTAAGTATAAAATGTTCACCATATTTTCTAAAATACTATGACATAAACTAAAAAAAGTTTTAAATTTTACTTCAGTAAGTTATGATAGAACCTGTGAAATTCAGTATTGATAGTTTTAACTAGGTTTTGTAGATATCTTCAAGTCTATTTCTTGGTCTAAAGTCGACCTACAAGACATCTTGAAATCCGTGTTTAGAGCTCTGCAAAAACCACTCTCTTAAGTAGGGTTAAAGTTTGTCTAAACAGTAGTCTTAACTCTGTCTTAAATTTGTCCTAAATGCTGTGCCCACTTGTACTTAACTGTATCTTGAGGGATATCTTCAGGGATATCTTGAGGGACGTAATAGGTTTAGCCAAGACAACAGCTGGAATACGTCTACTTGTCTTCAAGATAATTATAATACCCTTTTAAGACATTTGTTTGCTACTTGGGTAGCTCAATTGGTAAGACCTACACTGTTGATATAGTGATGTACCTAATGATGTCGCGTAGCTACGAGCGACATCCTATATCAGTGACATGGTTTGATCCCGATGCTCCCTTCGCGTGCCACTAATGAGCAAACAAGATGGCTCAAACACGGGACCCGCCGACATGCGACATGCTGACTAACTCACACGGTCTACAGCGCTCTGTTAGATACTGTTGATTTAATTGCATTTTTTTTGTTTTATAATGTTTAATTGCTGAATTTAATTACACAAAACTATTTAACGTATTCTGTTTAACATTTTGTTAAACCATGTTAAGTCAATGATATCTTACGTAACCAAATTTAGATTAAGTTAGTAATTATCTTATTATTTTTCTTAGTATGTAAGAAATTTCCTACTTGGACTCTACTACTTGGAACTTGTGGATCAGGCTCACCGCCAGTGTCCACGTTTCTGCACCGTATGTCATGACAGGCAGGACGCATTGATTAAAGACTTTTGTCCTTAAAAATTGTGGAATAGGCGACGTGAAGACTTGACGCAGTTTTCCAAATGCTGCTCAGCCCAACTGGACTCTTCTGTCAGCTTCCCTATCGAAATTGTTCCTACCCAACTGTATTATCTGTCCTAGGTAGACGTACTCCTGAACAACTTCGATATTGACATTTTCGACGATCACCGGTCTTAGGTCAACGTGTGAATTGGACATGACTTTCGTATTGTCTACGTACATCCTAAGACCTACTCGTCTGGAAGAGCAGTTGAGGCTGGTCAGCACTTCCTCAAGATCCTGCAGCGACTCTGCCTTCACAAATATATCGTCTGCAAATCGAAGGTGTGAGATGTTCTCGGCGTTTATACTTATGCCCAGTCCCCTACAGTTCAGTGTTTTAAAGACATCCTCCAGTGCGCTAGTAAACAGTTTCGTGGATATAACATCCCCCTGTCTAACCCCCCTCTGCAACTGGATTGGCTTTGTCTGCTGATTCTGGAGTTGAACGGTCATTGTGGCAGCGTTATACAGGCATCTCAACACCTCGATATATCGCCAATCGACTTGGCATCGCACTCATATGCAATAAATGATTTTGATTTTGTACTAATGTCATAAACAGTATTGCCATCATTTGAATAAATTAAAACTTTGTTATCAAACAATTGTCCATGCAACAGTCTGTTTTGTGGCATAGTTTCAAAATGTGCTCCCAACATGTTGAAGCAGTGAATTTGAAATTTGAAGAACCTTTTTATCCTGCCACTGTAACTGATTATCCGCCCACTGATATACAAGATTATCGATATGTCATCGTCGTCAACATACCTATTAAAGTCTAGAAGGAAATGATACAATTCATCTATTTGCGATGTGACCATGCTACAACTTATTAATTCCATGATAAAACTTATGGCTTTACCCATAGAACAGGGAATCCTAGTTTGGGAGCCAGGCTACTGCTTGTAATAATATATCTACATAGATATAAGGACCCTAATGTTCTTGAACCAATAAAGTTATTTGTATTTGTAATTCAAAAAACATAATCTGTCAAATTAAAATCCTGATCTTAAAAACGCGGCATAATTCGCTATTAAACTTCTGAGACATCAAAACTCGATCCTGAAACACAATTAGACAACTAACAATGAATTAAAACGTAATCTTGTTAAACATGCCGTCACCTCCCTGCACCGGTGCGAATAATTAGTCCCCCTATCCGGCGCAGGCGTCGAACGAGATAACCGAATCACTGTTTAACAAGTTCTAGCAGATAACTCTAACTCGCAGTTGTTTCATTCCAAGATAAAACAGTAAAACGTGAAGATTAGCAACACGTTTCGATTGTTTACGGAAACAAAGGCCAAAATAAAGGAGACGAATTAAAAGAGTGACTATATAGAATTGGAAAGGATTTTCGAAGTTAAAAAAGACTTAACTGAAGCTAATGACAGAGTCTCGCTTCTTAGTAGTTTTTTAATATTACACATTTACATACACTTGTCTAATACCAAAACAGGATTGTCTCCTTTGCTATGAGGATTAAACAAGGATTGGATAATTCATTGTATAACATCGACACCGGAATCAACTTGTACAAATTGTATAAATTTGTCAAAAAAAGAAGTTAAAATTATCTATCCCTGGTGGGAATCGAACCTACGACCTCTGGTGCTCTAGTGTAAAGATCAAGCCGCTAGGCCAACCAGATGGTCCTTCGAGATCTCTTTATGAATTCCGGATTCTATATTGTTTGTGCTAATTTGAACAAAGATTACTTAATGAATGTCTTATTTGTAGAAGGTCTGATAGAAAATAGGAATATCTTTCATTCCAATCCAATTTATAATAATCAGTTTATTCCCATAGGAACAGACAAATTTCTACAAATTGATCTCAGTCTGAATGTTAGTCATATCCTTGTCTAATTCCTGTAGTGTAGATGAAAATCCTAGTTTGGAATTAGACAAGTATATTTTATTTGGTAATTAATAATTTCAATACACATACGTACATCATAGTTATATGATACGAAATAATTATAAACCGTCATCCCCCGACAGTTGGACAAACAGTTCCCGGCGGGGGCGTCTTTTTATCGGCGGGGGACCGCAAATTTCTATTTGCATATCTGTGCTCTCATAAATCTCTGTTTCACTTATTAGCCCCTTCGCCCCACAGCGGGGTCGCGGTCGAAAGGACCCAAGCCGGCGGTAGGGTTAGGTTAGGTTTTGCATCTACGTTTATTATAGGATATTTCGACGGCAGAAAAGAATTTGAAGTCAACTACAAATTGTAATAAAAAAATTATTGTCATGATTAAAAAAAAACTAAAACAAGGATGTTTAAATATGAATATAATTTTTGTTATCCATCTCATTACAAAGAATAGATTCTAAGCACAATAATGCAATAAAAACAAAATTTACAATTTGTAGATGAATTTAATAACTTTGCTGCCGTCGATTTGTTTACATATTGATTGGATGCTTTTTTAATGAATATATGTTAGTAAAAAGTATTTATAATAAGCTTTGGAAGGCTATATACGTGAGTTTGAAAAGAAATGAAATAAAGGAAAAAATTCTGTGCTGCAGAAAATGTTTTATGTCATTGTATATCTGATTAAGTTTATTAATAATGAAAGTTAGTATGGGACTCGAAATATCTGTTTTAAATGTTATCCTCAACATTACCAGCCTGCAAGATTCCACTGCTGGACATAGACCTCTCCCAAAGCACGCCACTAAATGTGTTGTTCGATTTGCCAAAAACGCCAGAATGTTTTGCATAAGAAGAAAACGCTATGGTTTTTCTTCTCCGAGTCTAGTTGACGGCCGTGTTGCTTTAAGTGCTTTAATAGCAAAGGCCGTTAAAATAACAAATGTAAAAGTTAACAGAGTTATTAGTAACAAGATGTTTTTATAATTTACAAGATTTTTTGTCTAACAATGTGAGGGTATTAAAAATAGTAATTAATTAAGTCAGATATAAGATTGCGACACCCTTACGGGGTCATGTTGTGAAATGTAACACCTGTAACACATGATGCAATAAATAAATAGACTATGACTATGAGAGTATAAAAAAAAAATGAACAAAAGATATAAAATGCTACTATACTTACAGTTCCCAGTAGTTCTGATGTACTTTCGGCGTGCCTCCGTTCCTCGAGCATGTTAGTGACAGTGAACTAGCTAGTGATCGGGGTTACTACAGGTGATATTACTCAGAAACAGAAAAATGTGGTTAGTATTGTGACATTACATGAAATTGTGAAATATGGAACCACCACCAAGAGTAACCACCACCTTTGAAACCATCTACAAGAAGTCCCCCATTAATACTATCACCAGAGTAAATACAAAAAAGATCATGCGACAAAAAACCATACTAAAAATGTGTAAGTCATCTACATAATGTTATTATCTTATTATAATTTCGAAAGAGAAGTAATATTAGTCAGCATCAGGAAGAGAGGTTAATTTATATTTGTCAAACTTAA
This sequence comes from Esperia sulphurella, assembly GCA_947086405.1. Taxonomy (NCBI): domain Eukaryota; kingdom Metazoa; phylum Arthropoda; class Insecta; order Lepidoptera; family Oecophoridae; genus Esperia; species Esperia sulphurella. Next base: position 11,767,818 of record OX352272.1, read on the forward strand.
TTTTTTTCAGTTTTTGTAAATTGTCATTACTGCTATTTTGATCTGTTCCCATTTTGAATCTAAACGTAACTAGTGAGTTCCAATATGTAATTATATAATTTTAAGGGTGAATCTGATCATTTATGAATGTGACAACTGTAAATTTTTAGTTTTATTATTTTTTATACTTAACCTCTATTCCCATAAACATTGCAAACTGAACAACTCCACAATGCCGTTAAAGGCTGCGATACGGTTTAATAATCGGAGAAATGCAGCACGTCAGATTGAATTTACAAGAAGCGTATAATTTATCTAAACTGTTATGATTAGGACCGTAAAAATATCGTGATTTCTAATTTCTATAGTTATGGTAACTTAGAGCCGAAGAACGATTCAGATTAGATATAAATTTCACGCCATAAGAATCTTTTAATGTAAAAAAGGTATTTTTTTTGCAATAATTTAACCCTTTTTATATAAATACAGACATTTGTGAAAATTATATTTACTCAAATCAAATCAAATCAAAAATCATTTATTGCATATGAGTACACTTGGTACATTTATAAACGTCATTTTTTTTATCGACTACCGCTTCCTAGGTGTTAACGCTGTGAAGAAGAAACGGCGCAACAAAATCAAGTTTGCATACAAATAATAAAGATTTTGCGAAGCTGGATTAACATTAGTACCAGGCATCTTTGTCATTATCTCATACCTCATACATAACTCATACAAAATCCATGAATCCAGTGATTTTTTTTGTATAAAGATTACAAAGTTTTACAACTGCGTGTTATAAAACTTTTTGTAACACCATGTATTAATAAGTCATTAGTAATGAGTTAATGACACATTATTAAATACATGTTTTACTAAAAAAAAAAATGTTCATCAACACGGCGATTTCTTATTCCATTAATAATGCAGAGATATCCCGTGATATTGAGCTTATTTGTCAGAAACGTCTTGTCTGTCTGAAATGATAAAATTACTTATCATAAATTTCAAAATCAATAAAAATAATCTTTATTACATTTTTATACTCAGTGCCGTCACATTAGGGTGAGTTTTGATAATTTTAAAAGCTATATAAATAGCTATAAATGTCTAATTCGTATGCAAAATCGACACCTGTTGGTGTTAACTAGTGCTATGAAACGTTGATAACAACCATCAAAATTGGTTTAGCATAATATTCGTGATTAAAAGTCAATAAGTATTCGAAAGCGAACCACAAAATCAAAAAAACTATAAAATATGTAACAAATATGGTAAAACTGAAGTTACGCAAAATTTTATATTAAATACATAAGAACCGTTTAGCTCTACGATTTTTGCAAAAAAATATTTTAAACTTTCTACTTTATATTACTGTTATTTATAAACTATTATAGAATATTGGAAATTCGTGTTGACGATGAATAATCACCATTATTTTTATTCCGAAAAGTCGTAATCATTTGTTTTCGATGTTAACTATTTTCAGTATCGAATTTCACTTGATTACCATGTACACAAAATCGTATCTACACAGATAGGTTCGTAATTAATTAAACCGATACAATCGTAGTGTATCGTATCGACCGTGTATCGTACATCACACGGTAACGCCCCGCGCCCCAGCTCCGCCTACCTCTTGTCTCGCTTATCTGCGACAAAATCTAGTTGTGCAACTTTTACCTCGCCGCACAACTGGTTGATTTTCTATTTCGCCAAATTGCCGTGTGAAGTAATTCAAGTGTTATTTATATTAATTTAATTTAGTGGTTAGGTTACCTATTATTATTCTCTCCAAATCGGAACGACTCTTAAGTAAAATGTAGCATGAAATATTGTTACAGCCAATTCTCGTGCAATTATCGTTGTCTATCGATTGAAAGACCACGTTATTGCAATGTCCATTTACACATTAATTTATAACTCGTACATCTTAGTGCATCGCACCCCAACTTATTGACCGAAGATGCGCTACTCCTTTATATTTAAATTTTTGTAATGGTTTGCCTATCCTAACCTAGTCTCAACTTAGCCTCGCTCTTCAAAATAATCCTACCTATAGTCTCAAATTCCAATGCTGACCACACAAAACCTAACACCACAAATTCAGCACCTTTTTACACACAAAACCTCTTAACTTTATCAATTCCGACGTCCCCACTGTCGTCCCAATAATATTTCCTAAGCAATTGCTACCAGGAGCCCAAGAGAGCCAGAAAGTGCACGGTCAAGGAGCAGACGGTAAAGCACAACCATTTAACAAAGACCTCCCTTGCCCTTCTCGTTATCTGTGATCACTTTACATTTGCAGAGTTCAAGGAAAAATGGTACGGTCGCAAACGACATAATAAACTTTGCGGTTAAAATAAACGAACAAGTATATAATTGTGTACCAGTAAGCGGTATTTCAAGTGTAAGGCATAAGATTGTAAGTAATGTATATCAATTTCAGGAATAGTTTCAGTGACAAGGGGCGAACGTGACAGGAATGGCTATTGGTGGAACTTTTATTGACTGACCGGTGACTCAACACTTTAGTTATTGTTCTGAGCTCAACACATTCGTAATGTCATTCACATTTGATATGTTGAAGTTATGTTATAAAAAGTTCATTAATTTTGTTAAGTTGATGATATTTCTAAAGTCTTGGTTCCTTATCTAATATCAATTTGGTTTTCATAATGATCATAATAAAGTATGAATAGATAAAATTCAGAATAGTAAAGACAGGTGTCTTTTGTTGTTTATGTAACAATCATCAAAATATGTATATAGTAATCCAAACAGGATTTCAAAGTCTCAGGTTAAACATCTTGTTAGGTATCTAAGACATTGTAGATCACTCTCATCCATACCCTAGACATACTTCATCGAATCTCACTCAAACAAACCTGGTGGGGAACTAATGCTAAAAAATTACTACGAGTCTATGAACATGTGATATACACGAATCTATTGCTCCTTAGTTTAAAGTACCAGCAATTTACAATGTGCAGACTATAACGTAGTAATCTTACGAAAAGTTCCATAAAAACATGTCATTAAAGTTGTAATGATGTACAAAATAGTCTCATACTTCGAGCTCTTCTAATATCTTCATTATATTAATGGGGTCATTGTAAACCTATACTTAAGTAGATATTTCAACACCTTAATCGATATTACGAGGTCCTACTGTTTTAATGACAAAGTCGTTATTACGGCAGGTACAGAGTATGGTATATTATTCCAGTGTTATTTTTTTAAAGTGAATCTCTGAACAAATCATTTTGCATAGAAAGTAGAATTCAAATTTCCACAAGCTTCTTTCACATGTATAATTTTTTTTTGCTGATTTGAACAAGATTTTATTAACTCTATATGGGTGCACCAAGGTCTTGTTATCTTGAACTAACTCTTGTCCCAATGCACTAACTCAGCTTTTTAATTTGTTCATGGTTTGGATTCATATAATCATGAAACTGTTTACTTTAGCTACCATACAGCTACTGAGACAAAATACCATTTAGTTGACCAGCATTTATTCGTATAAGTAAGACTTTTTTAATAATCCTGTAAATATATTGAGGCTAAACCTCAGTCCAAATCCAATGGGAGAACATTAATCTTTTCTTGTATGATTTATTGGTATGTTTCAGCATTAGTTGGCCCTACCTATTAAATTATTATTAAGTTGCGTAACAGTGAAAACCTCTTATTGGCTATGGACTCATAGTAAATATTCAAGTTTGTGGAACTATACAGGATTACCTGGAATTCCTCGTATTCTTTATAAGGCATGATAGATAAGCTAATAACTAACTAATTTAAACCGTAACTATCTTATACCTAGGGTCTATTTTGGAGATATTCTTAATGTTTGGATTTTTTGGTAAACCTCCGACGTTCCCAAAAAGTAAAGCTATTTTTTTTCACCCTGAAGTCGTTACTTTTTCGTAGTTTTACTGGGGTAAAATACTGCCAATGTCCATTTACAAAAAAAAAAAAACAGCGTATTTAGGTAAAGAATTTAATTGTTAGAAATCAGTTTTGAAGATATAGGTGGTTGAATAGGTGTACCACTTCTGAGGGAATAAAACAAAACTGAATCAACAAAAAATAAATTCAAATTTAATGCACAGTTACACTGTCAAAAATAAAATCTGCGCGAATTTATCGAATTAATTGAGCAATAAAAAATCTGTCTGTGCGTTAGAGGGAAAAGTCGGGAGTAAAAAAATGAGAGGAGGGCAACACTTCATTTCACGCGTTTTATACGAAGAGGGCTATGCTGTGAGTAAGGTTACCAATAAATCTTGTTCCGGAAACATTTTTTTGTACGACGAAAATAGTTTCCTCTTGTTTTGGCGAAACGGTTTTGGGGAAATAGTTGTGGGGGAACTGCGGTCGGTATTCGAGGGGACATACCGATATTTTCACTTAGTTATTAATGTTTCTCTTAATGTGTTTTGAGTTTTTTATTTTAATGTTGTTTTTGTTGATAAGTATTCAGTTTTAGTATCGGTTTTGATTTAAAAATAAACTGTGAAAGATTGTTGTTGGTTATTTCGAATAATGTAGGTACATATGGTGTTTTCTTGAAGAAAATTACGTACTTTAATGAATGTAGGTATTACGTTTATTCTTTGAGGCAATCTTAGGACCACAGGTACTACTCCATAAGTATTTCGTATAACATCTATCGAACTACAAACCCATTTTGTATTCCATAAACGGGTCATGTGCTATATAATATAATAATAATAGACAATAAACCACAAAGGCGTATCAGAATAAATAAACTTCTCCGTTAGAGAGTACAACATGGCTGTCTAGTTCGACGGATATTATCCGAAATGCTTAGCAGTGTGTCCCTGAATGTCCGAATTGATTTTAGGAATTCATCTACAATTGGAATTACAAACTTATTAGGGTGGCCTTATGGTACCATATACCCCAACCCAGGATAAACTGAGTTCTCATGTGAGCAGTATCTCGGGATGAAAAGTCAGATTGAAACGCCAGACATCGCCGCGGCACTCGACAATGCAATCGCCTAAATAAAAATCTCCTAAATCTCCCATTTGCCATAAAGGATAGAGACAAATGGTGTGCCCCCGGCGATGCTTCTTTATTCATTCCGAGGGCCGGACCGAATAAATCAGGTTGGAACACGTCAATACCACTACAGTGTGTTTTGGTGCAATGTTTTGGTCAGGATACATTATATCTTATACCTTATATACGTTATACCTAGGGCTGTGGTTAAGATCTTTATTTTTCATTAAGAATTAAAATAATTCACTTGCATGAAAAATGCTGTTTTAACCAAGAAGGTTACGTAGCTATGTAAAGTAAGCGTACAAATATAGTAGGTATTTCAATATTGGGTATATAAATAAAAAGTATGACAAGAAGCATGAAAACCTCGGATTTTTGTGCTTACAACCCGGACATGTCAACAGTTTTCTTACTCAGTAAAATAAAAAAAATTGTTTTAATTGTTATAAATCAACTTTTTACCCGGGTTAAAACCCGGACTAAAAATGAATACGCTCCCGGGATGCCCCGTAAACTAGGACAAATCTGGGGAAACCAGGACGAATGCCAACCCTACGTATACCCCTACATATTATAAAATGCAACGTCGCTATGTTTGTCTGTCCGTTAGTGTGCTTATCCTATTTATGTGTTTTTTTCTTTTAATTCATAGATAAGTTGCAGATTGCAAATATGTTTGTTTTCAAATGACTTTTAATTTCGAATGAAGTTAAATGAAAAAAAAAAATTACGAAAGTTATTGTGTAGAGTTACTATACTATCGCTAGGCCCAGAAATACAGAGTAAAAGCCAGTAATACAAAATGAAATTAAATAAATTAAACATGCCAATATAAAATTACCAGTAGACATTAATACATTAGATGTACGGTGTTTATATTTACTACCTCATTAATTCAAGAAACCTATACAGTTTACACAAATTTACGTTTATATGGACTGTTTATTTGATTCGATATCGATACGAAATAGTTCCATAATAAGGTATAATACTACAAATGGACAGACAGGCATAAATTCTCAAAATTCTAAAGGTAATGACAAATACCGTATATAAAGTCTGGGACCACCCAGCAGAGTCAATGAAAATAAAATCGTCTCGACAAGATGTGTGTATAAAAAAGAATGCTAATGGCGCAATAGTAATAAAATAAAATGTAAATACACGCGAGTTCCTAAAGAGACAACTGTTATATATAACTGGTAGTAAAAATAAGCCTAATTTTAGCTCCATTTATGTAAAATAAAAGCAGATTAGGCCTCTTTGGGTTCTATTGGAAAAACTTGGTCTATACTTTGGTCTGTTCAAAAAAGAGTTTTAGTCTTTCTTGTAAGGTTTGTACAAAATCATTATGAATTTCGAGAAAAGAGAGATGACGTCGAATTTTAACCTTCATTACACATTTTATTAAGCAAAAACAAAATTTCTTTATTATTTTTGTTTTCAATCATTGTTTATTTATGTATAGTATCTATAGAATAACATTGATATTATCTGTAATTTTAAGGATGACTGTAATTTTATTAATCTGTAATTTTTTAAATGCCACGTAAATAAATTTTAAATAATCACCTAATTTTGAACAGATTTTTAATTTTTCCACTATCTCATACTTTTTTTGAAGTAATTTAAAATCATTCCTCTTGCAAAGAAATCGAACTTGAGACACTGCATGAAAATGAGAGTTACATTTTATAACTGCATCGACTACATTTCCATTTTGCAGCCAGTTAATAAATTCGAATTTAGTAAATGGGATGATGGAGTCAGATTTTGTAACTGGCTTCGAACAGGGAAGTTACATTTCCCATTTCGTAAGCTTCCCAGTTACTAAGTAAAAGTTACCAAATGGGACGAAAGGGGTAGGACGGACTGAGGTAATAAAGGTCTTATACTAGTTTACATTACAGATCTTGCGCAACACGGGATCATAGGGTTTTATTTCGATGCGAAACATTCTGTTTACATTTGTCGCTAGATAATTTTTTATACAAGACACGATAGGTATGTTATAAACACAAATAAGTAGTCTATTAAAAGATAGCTTATTTTAGATATATGTGCCTACCTAATCAGACCTGATCCTGCACATCATTGCCTTTTAAAAGCTGCAGGTTTAACGAGGAAAATGACCAGGTTCTGGAATATGGTGTTATACGTATGTGTGGATGCAACGATAAATAATTGAGTTCTGAGCGTAATTAGTCTACACCAGTGGGGGCGAATGCAACCGTTTTCCCCATTTCCCACCAGTATTGACGGGAAACTGGTTTACACTAGATTGTGGGAATCGGTACTAAACGACGGCTGAGTGTGGCGACTCCTCAGTACTGTTTTATGTTACAGACCTACAAAGAAGCTACGAAACCTGATGCCCCTTATTTTAAACTCCATAAAACCCACTGATTAAGGTGTTACCTTTCACATAATATATTAACCACCAATATAACAAGAACCTTTTTCAAAAAAAGGTAGTAATAAAATCAAAGATAATTTTACGTTGGTTGTGTTATATTTATGAGTATGTGTTAAAAATTTAAATACATATTTAATCTGAAAATTAATTGCAAATGAAAAATAGCTTTATAATCTGTGGTCATTGGTCATTTTATCTTGATTTAACGGTAAAATGAATTAATTACAACTGATTTTAATGATTTAAATCATACGTAAGTATTATTGATTTACGAACGGCTTTACCCACCTTTGTAGAAATAAATTAAATTAGTTATGACGTGATTTTATTTATGATAATATTTATTCAAATATAGGGCCTAATATGAAGGCGAATAATTTAAATTTGACAGCTTGAGAATTATTCTTCCTAATTCTTCCCAATGTTGTTTTAGAGCTAGCTAATATCAGACCTTTCTTTACTCTTCAACCATCATTATATTAGTCGAGTTATTTTTAGAACTAGATATTAAATTTTATATTTTAAATAATAACGACCAAGGTATTTAGACCAGATTAGCCATAAATTATATAGACCAGTGACGGAAAGCAACATCACATAGTCATAGTCGGTTAAAAACTAAGGTAGGTATATTTTCCAATAACCATTCATTCATTCATTTCATTACATCAACAGCTTACTTTTTACACAATCTCTAAATGGCCCCTATACTGGTGTAGCGTAATAAATAACGGGAACACTTCGGCTAAGTAAAGCGCGTCGCACGTAACGCGATGTTATACGGATCCCTAAAAAAGCAAGGGTGCATAAAGAATAAGCTTTCAGATCTAAGTGCGGTTTCACACTTCGTATAATAGTTAGATATACATAACTATATGTGTACAACTATAGCTAATGTATTGATTATTTAATGCAAAATATTTTTTAGAAGTATCTTGATTAGATGATATTAAATTTTTAAATATTAAATACAATAATAATCTTGAGTACTTAATACTTATCACAAATATATTGATTACTAGCTGTTGCCCGCGACTTCGTCCGCGTGGACAACTTAACATCACAAATTATTATGTATATCTCGTAGAAATGGAATGTTTTTTCGGGATAAAAACTATCCTATCCTATGTCCTATTTCAGGACCTAGCCTATATGTGTGCCACGTTTCATCCCGAGCAGTCCAGTGGTTGAAGCGTGATTGACTAACAAACATCCAAATATACAAACTCTCGCATTTATAATATAAATAAGAAGTAGGATATGATTTATGCAAAATATCTTTTAGAAGTATTCTAAGTCTTGGCTGTTTTCAATGATAAGATATACTTAACTATATGTGTACAACTATCGCAACTATATTGATTATTTAATGCAAAATATCTTTTAGAAGTATCATGATTAGCTGATCAATAATGTTTTCAGGTATTTATTAAAACGGATACTGAAGATTTTCCTTTTGATATAATGTGCTCCTCAAACAACATGATATTATTTTGTCAAAAAGAGGCTTTTCGCTTTATTTCTCTACACTCAAAATGGCACCTTAGCGGTTTCACCTGTCCACAACCGATATAGAGGCTGCTGACAGTTATGTAAACGTATCATATCCTACTAATATTATAAATGCGAAAGTTTGGATGTTTGGATGTATGTTACTCAATCACGCTTCAACCACCGGACGGATCGGGGTGAAACTTGGCACACATATAGATTAGGTCCTGGAATAGGACATAGGATAGTTTTCATCACGATAAAAGGTCTAATTCCTACGGGAAATACATAATAATTTGTGATGTTAAGTTGTCTGCGGACGAAGTCGCAGGCAACAGCTAGTGTCTAATAAGTTGAAGTTATCTTAATCACATACCTCCTATGCAAGCAAAGCCACAGGCAGCCATTATTATTCGATAATAAAGCGGTAAATAACCGTGGAAACCAAGAAATCAATTTATTCAAGTAGTACCTTCCAAATTATTCATAACCATATCAAACTGCTTCTAATGGAATTTGACTGGCGGGTTACTTTACATCGAAAATCTGTGAAAACGTTTCTCCCCCCTCTAGTGGAAGGTTTTTGTGACCCCGCGGGGGAGGAAACCTTTCATTCTACAGCTCATGATACACTGGTGAAATAATTAAGGAAATAGATGTTTTTACTTTTAGTTAGTTATACTCCGTAATTTGGATGTCTTTCATAAATAATTCAAGAAGTTATTATAACTGTTATTGGATTCGTAACGTGGGGCTTGACGCGTTATTATTTTAAAGTACGTAATTTTGGGATGGTTGAGTATCGATAATAAAAATTTCATCTGGTACTTATGCATAATCTATACTAATATTATAAAAAGGTAAAAATTGTGTCGCTGTAGCGGGTTATCTTTGGATCTACTGAACCGATCTTTTACCCATAGAAATCTACGTTATTTGTGAGTGTCATCATAGGCTATATAATTCATAAAGTTACGTGACCCACGCGGACGAAGTCGCGGGCAGACTGCTAGTTTTAAAACATTTATATAGCGACTAGCGCGTGTAATAATGGAACAGCTGTTTGGTTCCCGGCTTAGAATAAGACCACTCCCAATCTTCCCGCTTGGTGTCGTTAAGGCGACTAAGGGATTGCAAAATCAAAATAAAAAAAAAAAGTCACCTCAAAGTGTTTACCTTTACGATTGATACTAATCGGTTATTAAATACATACATACATACATAATGCTCACGCCTTGAGACGATGTATCGCCACTTTGCGCAATCTAATGTCGCAAAGTAGCTTTCCTTCGCCCATTTTTCGCCCGGTGATACCCCTTGACGTGATGTGTTGCGAACAACATCGCCGCCTTGTTGAGGTACCACGATTAACTCGGGAAATAATTGTCCACCTCATCAGAGCCCCGCATGATTCGGTAAGGCTAATTAGTGCCCGGAGTTCGCCCAGCTCCGGGATGTCGGCACGCTTAGGGTCAGGCTAGCCCCTGGACTACAATCCATCGGCACGGCAGACCTTGGATTGGCGGATGGGACAGGGATCGGGGCGAGAGACAGGAGATCATTTGTTATCCAATGTAATAACCAATTGATGTTAATCATCATCAGGTTATTATTTTTTTCATCATCAGGTTATTTTTGTCTGCTCTGCAGGAGCACAACCCTCTCTCATCTGCCGGAGACAGACGGAGGATTTGGCCTACACTCCCCGCGCTGGCCAGACGGGTTGGGGAGGCCTGATTGATGTTTTATAATGTATTCCCTTAGTCGCCTTGTACGACATCCACGGGGAGAGTTGGAGTGGTCCTATTCTACACGGCGGATGTTAATCATGAAGGTAAAAACTGTAAGGTGACTTATGAGGTGTGAAAAATTATTTGATTCATGGTTATGACCTGTAGAACATTTTGAACTAAAGCACGTACTTAAATTCTGATCACACCCGGCTTGACATTTGAATACTACTGGTTTGTATTCAAATGAAAGTTATTGCCGTACGTCATCCACTTCTTAATACCTATAGCGAAAGATTCAGAATTTTATACTCTTTTTATACTCCAGTAATATAAACGAAGATGAGCCACATTCCCACTTTCTCGAAAGTAGTCTTGAAGTAAAAGTGGGTACGGGATGGGTACTATTAACATTTGCCCAGTAAAACAGTGTGCAGTAATGGTTCTAGCATAATTGAATCGTTTGTAGTGAAATGCATCAGTTGTGTGTGCTACGTAGTACTTGGGCGCGAGTCACGGGCGGAAGCGTGTTTTAAATTTTGAACAGTAAATATTTAGAACAGTTTGGGTTTGAAGGTTATTAGATTGAATACAATCGATTTGTTTTTTTTTTATACTTTTTTTGGCGTTGTTATCGATTGTTTCGCAAATAATGTAGAGTAGATATCAGCGATGGACTTCTTGATAGGATGTAATATGGAAATTAGATTGGACGTTTCACATTTAATACAATAAATGAATAACTTGTGAACATTTTAAAAGTACAAGTTCCCGGAATCGAAGTCTACTTATGGCGTTCTAAACAAGTTTCTATAAGGTTAGTCAAATCTGTTGCATTTTTATGATTTTTACGCACTACAAAATCAAGTCGTAGTCTAACGGTAATGGCGAGAGCTTTTTGCCCCGCGCTGTCCATAACTCGATGTCGCTTATAACATGCGCCACAGATTAAACAAGAGCTTCTAGACGCTTGCCGCATGCCAGTTAGCCGACACAAATTTATAGGTAAAAGTTCGCGACCGAGACGACCGGTCCTATAACCCACCTCTTTACAAAACCTACTCTAACCCCTCCCAATAAAGCATCCATTCCAACACCACACCGCGAACTTATCAGATACTTTCTTAATTGTGCTCTTAAGGAAGATCGTGGGAATATTGACCTTATTACATGAGTGGTAGGTTTCGTTTTAAATTGATCCGTTTCCCCGGCCTTGCCGCTGGATCGCTCTCACCTAGGTTCGCGTGTGAACCGGTATTAACCTGCTATATCAGGACAACATCAGGTGCATTCAGTACTTTCCTCACAGGTGACTCTTATAATTGGTTGTGTAAAGATGTGGAGATAGAATTATTGGGCGTGCTTGAGTCTAATTCTTTAATGTGGATTTATGATGAATATCGTGGGTTCAGCCTTTTGTTTTGTGGTTTTGTTTGTATTTTATAGGATGGTCAATAGATATGTATATCTTTCCGTCACGTATAGTCATAGATATATTATTCTCAAAATGTTATTAATTAATATTGATATATTCTATATCTCCTGATTTTTACTAAAAAGTGAGTATGAGTTTGGAGATCCTGTGCTTAAATTTAGTTCTAAATATCTGTTTGATTCTAATCGCAAAAGATCAAAAAGATGTTTAATACCACTTTTCATGTAAATAAAACGCGTTTTGCTTTCGGAATTTTCGAAAAATATAAGAATCATACTCGTAGTTTGTACAAATAAGTGTCTTTTCTGCAGATAATTTTGCACGTGAAACAACGTCTAGTTGTGATCTACAGTTAGCTATAAGACTTATGTTAAGAAAAATAATGTTAGATACTATAGGTACTATCTGCCGAGTGCTATCCTAAAGTAATGTATAGCCCTTAGCGCTGAAGATTCCGGAAGGAATGCGTGAATAGCTTACGATGGACGTAGGCTACTAATCACAGCAGTCTCTATGTGACAAGCTGTTTTGCGTGCCACGTGGAATTTATTCGTAAGCGACGTGTGCTAGTGTTAAATATCTACATGAAGTTAATGATGTAAGGCATAAATAAACATAGGAGAGAAGTCGTCATACTCAGGCCTTCCCTCTGCCAAAAGTGCAAGACCACAGGTATCGATGTGTGCGAGAGGTTATGGATGTGTTATTCGATTATAACGTGTGTTTTGTAGCAACAGCTTACAAGTATGTCTGTGTGCGTGGATCCCACCGCTAAAATGTTCGTATATTACTGTATTTAGTTATTAAAATGTGATTTTTTCATTCCAAGTGGGTTTACGTTTTCCTGACGGAACGGAGATAAAAAAAATAAAGGATAACGAATGGTTTTTCTTTAACTGTTCTCATACTCATCATCATCATATCAGCCTTTAGACGTCCACTGCTGGACATAGGTCTCATACTCGAATTCACCTAATAAATTTCAACCAAAAAAATTTAAACAAAAAAAAAAATCTGAGCATATTTGCATTGCATAAGCTTTTTCTTAACGGGTATTCGCCCAATGAAGCATACATCAAGCATATATCTAAGCTAGACCCATTCTCACTGTCCGTATTAAATCAACGTCGCCGTATATGTATTACAGCCGGTCTGTCTGTCTGTCACTTGATACTGAGACGGGTAGCTATGTGCGCGCGCGCATGTGGACGGTAGAGTAGAGGAGAGAGACGGTAGAATGTTTAGAAATACTCGTAAATATTTATAAAACTTGGTTTTTGAAAACTGAAATACGCAGCTAATTTTTTGCGCGTGAATTTGTAGGAAGGATATCCCTATTCATTTTAATAATTAATTTAAAAAAATATATAATACAACAATTCAAGTTTAAATAGTAAAATAAAAATTATCATCATATTCCCCGAGAAAAATAAATAAAAATAAAATCCACATGAGCCTGTTAGTCCTATTACAACTAGAAAACGACTGAATTCATTGAAATCTGTTTTGTTCTAAGCTACATGTTAGCAAAGTGGCAGAAACGGCGTTCGTATCCATGACGTTAATGTGTGGAATATGGAAGGAAGTAGGTACAGCTAGAGGTCATCCTAGGAGGATGTCCAAGGATTAAATTCATGAAGTCGTCATTAAAGTCTCCAGTGAGATGAATAAAAGGAGGTGCATGAAAATGTTGTTGCAAGTGATGTAGGTGTGTCACAGTCGCACAAAGTGAAAAAAGGTAGACATAACCTAGGAGCGGATTATATAGGACATGGGTATGTCAATTTTACATTGGGCCGCATTAAGAACCTAACTTTTTTCTGGTATAAAATTTGCTACCCAAAGGTTGTCTGTGAATAATCGCTTAAAGATATAAGTCCGCTTAAATTGTACTATTTTTAACTTGTAACTGTACTTGTTTGTTCAATAAAGTGTATTGTATTGTAAGAATTCAATTGTCATTGTGAATTCAAGTGTCAATGTTGACATGTAGGTAATATAATATTTTTATTCGAATACGGAGCTGAATCCGCTCTCTGTACAAAACACTGAATGAGGAGCTGACTGTTAAGTTGCCAAATGTTACTAGTTGGAAAGGTACTAGATTCTCTCTTCCTACATAACTAAGAACCCGAGATCCGAGTATCGAGAGAGCAGTATTACTTAATCGGCATGAGTCAACTAATTACGGCATGGCGCATGCGCATGCGCCGCGCCGCCCGCGCGCCGCGCGCCGCATGCGTGCACGGCCATTTCTCGTACGATTTAACACCTGTCAACATTGCTCTGACAGACGGACGCGGCGTGTGGTTGACTGTGGTGCAAATATTAGCTCACAGCGGGAAAATTTTGACTGTCAAAATTGTGACCGAAATTGACATGTCGAAGACCACACGTAAACAGCCTTTTTCAGAAATTTACGTGTATAAATGTATTAAGTTTACTCATGTGCAATAAGGGATTTTGAAGTTGACTCTCTACCTATCTTGTTCTATCTTTCATTAGATCCCAGATTGTATGAGAGAGACAGAATTGTCTTTGTATTTTTAAACAAAAAGCTACTAAATTAGACCAAACGTAAAAACACAAACGATTAAAAAAAAAAGGCTCGGCGCTACACTACACTGATCGAGAGATGATAATGGTATTTTTTTGGTAATTAGGTCTCAGTTAACTAACATAGACGTTAGCAACGGGTGAAATGGTCTTAAAGCGTTTTAAATGAATAGATTATGGTATGACTCAGCATCGCGGATCGGAATTAGGTAGTGTAATTTAAGTATTTGCTACGAAATGTTTGTTAATATGGAGGTTCCGGGATTTATTTAAAATATATTTCGGATACCCGGGTATTTCATGGCATTGGATAGAGGGCATTATGGCTAGCAACATTCCTCTGAAACCTTTTTTAACCAATATAAATAAGTACATGAAATTAGACAATAATACACAGAAATTTTAAATATGTACTAAAGTAAAAATATATAAGAAAGAATCACTGGCTCCAGGCGGGAACCTGTATATTTTTGGGGCCAGCTAGCTCTCGCTATGGGACTACTCGAGAATAAATGTAAAACAAAGGTCGCTTATAGGTTCAGTCTATAACCAATATAACGCCAGCCATGTATAAATGTGAAACAAAATGTAAACAAAACAATGTCGACTTAGCCTAGAATTCTCAATGTCCTAAAAGGTTGAAATAAATGAGTAAGTATGAGTATAATAGTTATCATCGCAATAATGCATTACCTAAATATGTCGATTTTAGCCAGAAGTGCCAAATCTAATTTTTGCGATAATATTGTAAAAAATTATAAACCACCCACAAAGACTCCATCTCTATCCAGATTGTTGGAATCCATCAAAGTCAAAAATATCGCTAAATTCCAAAACATCACACCAAAACCTACGCATACCTAAAACATCGGTAGAAATCGACTAGTCATCTACTAAAGTCCCACGCGTTATTAATCGTATATCTCGGTACATAAATCGAATGAATTGAAACAATGGGCAGACTATCGATATAAATAGTATCGACATCGGTATCTTTAACTACACGCAAAGATTCGTTGTATAATGCTTAAGGGGTATGCATCACACGTTTGAAATTAATGACAGAAATAAATAACTGAATAATTTTTTGTTTAAAAACATGACAGCTGTAGGTAACTTTTCGATTTTATGCAAATTGTATAGGAAAAACAAGAAAACAAGCTGGTAAAAGTATAATTGGTACTTAATAAATTGTAATGTGATAGAACTTATCTATCAAGTGTCAAATATAATATTTGTGTGAATTTAAAACAACTTTTACCTTACCGATTATATTTACGCAGTACTTTTGCATACTATTGTTGTAGTATTGATGATATATGAGTTTGCCGTGTGATTTTCCGGTAGAGTAGAATAGGACCACTCCAACTCTTCCCGTGGATGTCGTACAAGGCGACTAAGAGAATACATTATAGAACATCAATCAGGCCTGCCCAACCCGTCTGGCCAGCGCAAGGAGTGTAGGCCAAATCCACCGTCTGACTCCGGCAGATGAGAGAGGGTTGTGCTCCTGCAGTGGAGACAAAAATAACCTGATGATGATGATGAGTATTAGGCACATCTTTTGTCATTTACATTAAAATAAAACTATTTATATAAGCATTTGTTGCAGGAAATCTGGCATTGGCTGTAGAACTATAATAAAGTAGAAGTATAAGCACTTAACACGATTTGTCTCACGACGATGGTGAGTATTCGTGACAAATGCGGTATCGATAGCCGAGTATCGATACAAGCGGTACTCGATAAACGTGCATCGATAGATTAGATCGATATCACTGCTCCCGACTGTAACGTATGGGCGCAGATAGGACTTGTTGTACTTACATCGAAATATAAATGGAACTTCGCCCACGAATTCTGAAGGTAATATAGTACTTACAAGTGATACCTATACATTTTATACGCCATAGTAAAGTCAGGTTTCAAAGGAATCCGAATAGGTCTAAGCGGAGATCCTTAGTATCCCGAAGAAGCAACCACTTTCGAAATTCGAAAAATAACTTAAAGTTCATGCCAACCGGAGTAAAACGAATTAGACATAGACATATTATCCTACTAATATTATAAATGCGAAAGTTTGGATATTTGGATGTTTGTTACTCAGTCACGCTTCAAGATCGGACGGAAGTCGCGGGCAACAAACAGAGAAAAGTTATTCATAACTTTTTATTACTTTATATTGTGAAATTTTATTTCGTTATTTTTGTGAATTACGTACTAAAGTTGTACTTACTACCTTTTCATTTTAACTATTCGAGGTTTTTGTGGAGAGCCGTATATAAAATGCACCACGTAGGTAATTTATGATTAAAACATTCTTAGGACCGTAACGAAAACTGATAACAAAGTCATAACAAACTTCAGCTGCGTTTGAAGAATACAATTTCAGTTCCAGAATTAAGCAGATAAAGGTCAAAGTTACCGCAAAATAAGATTGTAAAACGAGAGGAGAGGGAGGAAAACTGCTGTTGCCTGATAAGGGCGTAATTTGAATAATTAAGCTGCAGCCTTCGGAAGATGAATGTGGCAGTACATCTCTAAGAATTTTCCCTTGCGAGACAACAAAGATGGTAATTAATATACCTACAGTTTATAGCTCAATGATATATTCGTTACAGCGAGAACAGTGGCTCTACTGGAAACAAACCGCATTACCAAAATATACAAGACTATAATATTAACGCTGAAACGAAATTATTCAACTCTAAGGGAAGAGAAGTGATAGAAAGCTAAGAAATTAGTTCGTAAGGTAAATAACAACATAAATAACGCAGATGTGAGTATTCATTTTTAAAAAGGAATAATATACCAGGTATAAAAACGATAGGATAAGTCAATTATGCAGTTGAAGAACACCTAGAAATGACTAGCATTACCAAAGGAAAATAGGCCCTAAGTGCTTGGAAAATAAATGTTTAATTTTGAGGAAGAAGATAGCTAGGAACAGTATATACATGCATACACAATGCTCACGCCTTGGCCCCAGAGGGGTAGGCAGAGACGATGTATCACCACTTAGCGCAATTTAATCTAATGTTGCAAAGTGGCTTTCCTTCGCCCGCCCGCTTTTCGCCAGTACATATAGTAGCAAAGTGGAAAATTTAAAATTCAATCAAACAAAACAATTCAAGACTAACAAATAAAGAAGACCTTACAGTTCCAGATACAAGCTGATTATAATGACGACAAATAATAGAAAAAGGTTTTAATAAGTACGTAAGAGACGACAAAGAAACGCCACTTCTAGATTCTGTGAAATATAACACGATAACATAAGGTACGTAACGTACCACCACCTATGTAACCTCTACAAATTCATGCCCCCTTACAGCATCTACGATCGGGTGACACGCCACAGGACATTAAAATTCATCCCGAACGTCGTAAGGGCCAGTTTAAACATTGCCTAACGCTTAGATCCCGCCGATAACCATTAGGATCCCTTAATTTGTTCAGCAGGCCCTTCACCTATCCCTTCCGTATCCCTTTACAGATCGTTAAGACAAGAAATAGAGATACTAGACGTGCCAAGAATTTGTTAACCATCAAGACACTATGACTTTTCTACGCAAAAACAATATAATAGTATAAAATGTGACCCACTTTTTAAAAATAATGATAGTGACAAAATAATTAGCTTCAAGACGAAATAGGAAAACTTAATAAAGAAGAATATGGTTGATAGAATTTATTAGTAGGGACTCTATACTCCTACTAAAGATAACGAAATGATTAGAGGTTATGTTATGAACTGATATAAATTGAACATTAAAAAGCATGTTCATTCTGAAATTTTAATATATATTCTTTCTTGCACATAAATTTTACAAAAAAAGGGCATAACTCCATAAGAAAAAAAAATCCAGCCAACCTCCACTGTGGTGAGTTTTTAAAGAGTCTTTATTTTGACAACCTCTCAACCTTTCGAGTTAATTTTTAAGTCATACATGTAAGCAAAATATATCGTAGTTTGCTTATCACTTCCAGCTGCAGCTAGCATAGCTATTGGTAAGGGCGTAATGTCGCTAAATCCCCCTTTAGTTTCGTGTAGTATCAGATGCGATATTCTAATGTTATTGTGGCCCTTAGCACAGAGATTGAATATCTCGCTTGATTTGTGCGCTTACTTCGGTTCACAAGTTTGCACAGTGCCCTTAATCTGGATCGTTTTGGTCTAATGGTCATTGTCAACGCTATTTTATGGTATATCTTACAACTTACGTCATTACCGTCACTTTCAAAAGATGAAGAGACAACAGCAGTTTATCGATTTTCTCAAATAAAAAGTTTATGGTCCCAGCACAGATTATGCATTGTGAAAAATAATTCTTTTTCAACATCTTTTGGGTGTTACAGTAATGATGGCGGTTAACGAAATTGAATATTTATTTACCCAGTTAAGTTGCTACACGGAGAAAAAAATACTACGTACGTCATACACATTACTACTGTGTGTGCGCCGTACTACTTATTCCGTAAGTTCCAACAGTAATTTAGTTGACACATACGTAAGAATGTTGTATTTCAATGACGCGTTTATGAGAAACAACATGCTCCATAATGGGCACGGCGCTTACTAGGTACGTATAAGTAGGTTACACAATTACTAAGGATGTTACATCTTTAGTAATTGAATTACATCCTTACGTAAGTAGCTAAGCAGACGCGTGGAGATGCAGTAATAATGTTACAGACACAGTACAACGTTGCAACAACAGGCTACGTGTACTGCTCACGTACTACCGGTGAAACGCTACGTACTACTGTGAAAAAACATCCACTCGTAGTACGTAGTCCGACTACGTACTGCAAACTACGTACGCAGCATGTTGACGGCCCATGCCTTACGAGTGGATGTTTTTTAACAGTAATTACGTAGGTTACAACAGGAATTACGTATCCAGCTATATTTCATTCCAGATTAATAGTCCTATGAAAACCAACGCTATTTACGTCTCGGTAACATATACATGAAAGGGTCACCAGCAGCAAAAATAGGTTTGTATTACCAAGTAAACTTTGCGGTCCACTTAGGAACACCATCTATTGTGTATTTTGTTTTCGAGACGCAAATGCGTTTGTTTTCATAGGACTATTAATCTGGAATGTAATATACTTATTTTTTTCTCCGTGTAGAAACTATATCACTATATCTAATCAATTAATCTATATCAATGTAACAATCATTTATTACACAAAGACTTTGGTGTATAAACCATCAAGTTATTATAAGAGGGAGATTCTAGTGAGTATAATAATGATTTTAGTAATGTCCCGTTGTTTAGTTCGTTGCGTCGTTTCTTCTTCGCATTGCTAATACCTAGGAATCTGTATTCTGCAAATAAATTACGTGTATAAATGTACCAAGTGTACTCATGTGCAATAACTGATTTTGACTCTGACTTCGAGGTTAAACAGACGTGGGTATTTTTGTTTAGTTCAAATGCTACTCGATATTAACAGCTCTCAACTACATTTGTGGAGAAGTACAAAATCAAATACTATATTCTCCCGTTATCTATCACCAACATTTACATCTTAAACTATTCAAAGTCACTAAATCATCCAAGCAGTTCCATTACTACAAGATAATAGCCAGTAAAGGTGTGTTTAAACCCAGCACAAATCAATTAAGGGTCAGCTAAACTGCGATCTCGACCTATGTAAACAATGGTGCTGACTTGTGCAACAATATTCCTATAAGCTTTGACCCCCCTCATCATAGTAATCTAGTATGCAAAGGTGTGATATTAACCCTGAAAGGTCTAGGTAGGTTGATTTAATTTAATTCTGCGTAGTTAGGTGTAGTGTTGTATTGGGAAACGAAGATGAAATCATCTATATAACCAAAAACAAGTGACTTTTAGTGTAATTTTTTTAATAGTTGAGGTCATTTTATAGTTTTGGTTGCTCCAATTTGATGATGGATATATAAATAAACAAAGTCCAAACTGCAAGATAGCCAATCTGATAAAATTGGAGGCTTACATAAAAAAATTCGATGACAAAAAATCATCAGAATGGTAAGGATTATAATCTTTGATATAACAGGTTGATTAGTAAGGTATTTATCTTAGGCAGTCTGGAAGTCATTGGAAGTCATTTTGAATAGGTTCTCTGGCAGTGGAAATTTAAAATATAAATAAAGAAGGCTTTGTTTATTTTTTAAATTTCCACTGCCAGAGAACCGATTCAAAATGACTTCAAAGTATGTCGTAAACGGCGTATAATCGTCATTATAAGCCGTTATTTTAATTATTTGTAAACGTAACAAAAATATTTTCACGTAAATATTTTTTTTGCCTAAATGTTTATTTTGGAATTTATTATTCTAAATTAAATATTTAGGCAAAAATTACATACATACAGTTATAACGAGACAGTTCAAATTTTATACTTTAAGTCAAATTGAACGTATGTGTATCCTCCCTAACGAATAAACCATATCATAATAATAACGTCGGCGTTAATGTAAACCGCCCGGGGTGCCGTCAACGCTCGCTGTTATCCACTTAATGCCACATATCTCTACTTAATTCCAATGCAATTCCACTTAATTCCAATGTACCTCTACTTAATTCCAAAATCCATGGAATTTCTGTCACATAATCTAAAAGGGTGTGATTTTATGACATGGAATGGATACCGATTGTAATTCATTAGGTAATAATATGGTGTTTGTTAGATTTAACTAACATTTATCAAAGTAGTTGACCAAGAAACTTTTTAAAAACATTCTTTATTTAAGCGTACTAAAATTTATTTTCTGCGTAAAGATATTCATAAGGAGGAAAGATTTGTATGTTTGTGACGAATAAACTCCAAAACTACTGGACCGATTTCAAAAATTCTTTCACAGTAGAATGCTGGAAGGGGCACAGGAATTAACGCTTATTAAATTTCAACTTTATTTAATTCTGTAGTCAACGCGAGCGGAGCTGCACAGCTAGTAGCTTAAACAAAGCTTTCCTTAAAACGGTTTTGTATTATTTTAGCAAATAGAATGTTTGGGTCCCCGAACCGATTGAGCTGAAATTTTGTACATATTTGGTTATGACAATACTCAATATTATAATTACTACTACGTACACGTACTTACTATATATAGGAGCGACCTACAAATAAACCCACTGGTTTCAGTAGGACGGCTAAAAATATATAGGTATATATATATAGGTATATATATATAACAAATTAAATAAATAAAAAGGTACCGTTAGCGGTGAATTTTCATAACTATCTGAACCGGGAGTAGAACCTCACAGATGAATAAGCATTAAAGAAGCTTCTATCTATTCAACGTCTAACCGAGACATTGCTTTTCAAATCCCCATGTAAGCAAACTTGGGACCTATCCTTTGTCCGTGTTATCGCGTCCCGAACTTTGGCTGAAAGACAATAGCAAGACGTAAATAGTGACGTCAGACGCCTGTCCACCACGGTTTGGAAAGCCATTCCGCGTTATTGAGATTTGAGGGGTTTTGATTTGACATTTGGACAATTAAGTTATGGGCTTTTGATGAGGTTCCAATCTTGAGGAAATGTAGTTTTAAACGAATTTGGTGTTTAGTGGAAATATGACGCACGTATAGGGGGCATATAAACATCGAGTGTTCCGAATGCCCTTACTTTATCACATGGCAATAAATCTAGACGATTAGGGCTTATCCAAAACGGAAGAACTCTAAAAAAGAAGTTCGTATATATAAATTCGCATGCGTCTACTTAAACCAATGCGTCTTGAAGTCGAAACTGCTGCGACCTATCCGATTTTGGTGTCCGGGGCGTCCGAATCCGGAAGGATCATAACGTGAGTTATCTATGAATGTATACATAAATAATGCTCACGCCTTTGTCCCACAGGGGTAGGCAGAGTATCGCCACTTTGCGCGATCACTCAGATTCGTCAATTTCATGCACCTCCTTTTATTCATCTCACTGCCCAGTATTACATGGTTTATGGTGCAGTTGATTTACTTAAAGAGTTAAGTATATTATAATGCGTAAGTTTGGATGTTTCTTACCCAATCACACTTCAACCATTGGACGGATCGGGATAAAACATCTCATTCCTACGGGAAACCAAACTAATATGAATTTAGGTAATTTCAGGGACGTAGAATACGAAAATGATATCTATTTTGAAGTTCAAGATGTTTAAATATCGAAACCTACACGGACGAAGTCGCGGACAAAAGCTAGTATCTAATAAGGAAGAAGCTACTGTCCAATTGATCGCACCTCTGATGCATTGGTTTAGACAAGGCTTTATGCTTTTTGTGTTGACATTTTGGCCGCTCTTTATCTAAGTAATACACAAACTAGAAAAGTACTAACTTTTTGAATCGTATTTTTAAACAAATTCATTAAATCAAATACACACCTGTCCAAGAGTTGGTAAATAATTTAATTTTATTAAGATTTTGGGTTGTCTTAGCATGGGCATCCTGTCAATTGAAATCTGGGAGGTGATACAAAAAACTTAGAGCGTCATTTGTTTTTCTTATTTCATTGTTTGCCTGGCTCTGACGTTGGGCTTTTCAGCTGTCATACGAGGCGATGACTGGGCATATTTTTGGGTTCCATTACAATGATTTTTTGAGCGTTGTGTATTTAAAACTAAAATATGACCGGCTGTTAAAAAACCCCGTTAAAATAAACATGTTCTCTAAATAAAATAGAACACAAATAAAATATATTTCTTTGAAATGCTTACTGCCACTATTTGTAAGATCATTTTAATTATTAAAAGTTTTGTGCTGAGTGGTTTCCAGTTTAGGGTCACCCCCAATCGTCCCGTGGGTGTCGTCAAGGCGACTAAGGGGTTGCATCAGGGACGGGCAACAGAGTCCTCCTACATCTGGAAGAATCGCTTTTAGCGATGAGACCGCCTAGATGTACATATGTAAGTTACTTTATTATTGTATCTTTTTAATTTTTTTTACGTGCAATGAAGATTAATTGAATTGAATTAAGATCATTATTGCGATCACCAATCGCCTGCCAAGCGTGGTGATTACGGCAAATGCCAGAATGAACAGCCTACCAAAAGTGGCATTCTATGGGGAAGGCTTATGTTCAGCAGTGGACGTACGAGTATTTCGACTGATGATGATGAAGTTTGAAAATAGTATAATAATAAGACTGTTTATAATTTTGTTTACGACTGACCATGCAATTACTTTATTTAATGCAACTTCAAACTTTAACTATGAACCTCATAACGTGAAGCGACATCTAATTCAATTAATGCCGACCCCCCCCCCCCCATCCCTCTGCCCCACCCTCCTCGCCCCTAAAGGAGAGCCAAACAAACATCCACTAAAAGTTATTCTCGATAGCGGTGTACCGAGCTATTTGCATATTGTACCACGAGGGCCTATGTGGCAAAACGGCGTATTAATTTTTTTTTTATTAAATCTAATGTACAGCATGTTTTAGGCATGGGAAATATTTTCAATACAGTTTATAGCTCATTAGGTTTTCTGCTCAGATTCTTATGAGTTAAAAATACAGTTATTCAGGTCATCAAACAAGAAGTTGTTATCATACTACAGTGTAAAAGACACTAGAGTTAGCAGTAAAAGTTGTTATAATTGAAATTGATAGAAAAAGTATATCGATAATGTACTTAAAGAGAAAACCGCTAAAGCGCCAGTTTGGAAACTTAAAAATAAAAAATTTAGGTTTCTTTAAAAAAAATTATGAAGAATATTTTGTATCAAACTGAAAAAAAAGGTAAAAATATGCAATTGAATTGTCTAATACAATAAAGAATCACTGAGCCTTTTAATTTTGCGAGATAAGCGTTAAAGTAGCTTTAACGGATATATCGATTTTGATAAAACAACAATTTGTTTTACCAAAATCTGATGTTTAGATGAAAATATATGATTTGTTTCGGTAAAACAAAAATTCTCTACCCTAAAATTCTATTTTGGCGTTTCAGCAATTTTGCCCTCCAGCGACGATATCTATTTATTTGATAAGTAGTTAAAAAAAAATAAAAAAAAAACATCTACGAAACTGCAATCGGTCAGTTAGTCAGCTTCAAAAACACAGTGGAACAGGGTGGTGAGGGTTAAAGATTGGAAGGCGAGTCGCGACGGCGATAAACAACATCTGTGACCACGACCAACCCTGCGGCGGCTATTGTCTCGCGCGGTCGATTCGACCCCTGATGGGCGACGCGGTTTTTAGCGTTTAATTTAGAAATGGATCCATAAATATTGAAATTAGTATTTTTGCAACACGCTTTGTATTGCCTATTACTAGTATAGTTAAATGGTTTTTAGAATTGGACTAGAGAAAAAGAGCACAGTATTGAGGTTATAAAACATAAATCAGGCCTCCCCCACCCGTCTGGCCAGCGCGGGGAGTGTAGGCCAAATCCTCCGTCTGTGTCCGGCAGATGAGAGAGGGTAGTGCTCCTGCAGTGGAGACAAAAATAACCTGATGATGATCATCATGATTGAGGTTATGTTACGTTAAAAAAACAAAACTTAATGGACAACAGTAATTGACACAAATAATAAAACAAAATAATAAATACAACAAAACAATATGGTTATGTATGACTTATAAATTAAGTTTCTATATTATAATATGTTGATCATAGAAATCCTATCAAGCTAGAGCGGTTATAGCAACTTGTTTACTTCAGTCTCGCGCGTGCCGATTTTCGGACACGGCGCGCCCCTTCCGCGCACTATTTATGCACGCGGTCACGTTTCTAGTGGGGAGATATAGTTACGCAGTTATAGAAATCGCGTAATATGGCACATTTGCAGATTTTTTTGTCGATGTTTACCCGACCTTGACTCGGCGAGAAACGAGTAAGCGTTTGATAGTTTTTGCAATATATTGTACCTCGTTGGCACGCGTGTCGCGTCTACTTCACCATTCTATCTTGATAGGATTTCTATGTATGATGTTGGTACATAAATAAATATTATATAAAAATAATTTATTCATCTCTCCAAAAAATAAATAAACAAAAACTGCGCCAAACTGTATAATACAGTTTGTTGGTAGAAATTGCTCTCTTACTGTATACATACTTATTTAGTATGGCAGATAATATTAAATATCACTACGCAATGGTGAAAATAGCAAAGCAAGTTACAAAGTTTTAATTTTGATATAAGCAAAAAAGATGGAAGTTAAATTAATTAGTTTACTAGATATTTTTTTATATTTAATTTTGAAAATGTTTTTGTTAATTAAATCGCTTCTGATGCCTAATGGCAGTGTTAAAAATGTTGGGAACCAAATATTACCTTTTTCTTTCACCATAGTAATTTGGTCAACACTCCTAGTGAAGCGGGAATAGTGTTAGGTTAGGTTAGGAAAAGAAATATATTTCTGTACTAGCTGTTGCCCGCGACTTCGTCCGCGTGGACAACTTAAAATCATAAATTATTATGTTTTCCCGTAGGAATGAGATGTTTTTCGGGATAAAAACTATGCTATGTCCTATTACAGGACCTAACCTATATGTGTGCCAAGTTTCATCC
Organism: Esperia sulphurella; assembly: GCA_947086405.1. NCBI lineage: Eukaryota > Metazoa > Arthropoda > Insecta > Lepidoptera > Oecophoridae > Esperia > Esperia sulphurella. Next base: position 11,793,987 of record OX352272.1, read on the forward strand.
CGATCCGTCCAGTGGTTGCAGCGTGATTGAGTAACAAACATCCAAATATCCAAACTTTCGCATTTATAATATTAGTAGGATTTGAAGCCTTGCCATTCAGATGTCTATAACCAAGACTACAGTACTAACTGTTACTTTAATGTTTCTAAGATGATATCTTACTTTGAACTGTCAGGTTGAGTATGGATACCATCCATCATTCTAATGTCTACTACACTGCATTGTATAGCTTACATATTTTTATAAATTTTAATATCAAGTGTATTTTGAAATTTTTATTTTAATATTATATACTGACATAGATAGTGTGTTATACACTATGATATTATTTGAATTGTTGACATTGTAATTTATATTTTGTACATTATTTTATTTTATGACGATCCCTTTTACCATATTAGAATGACATGTAAAATTGATTTTTAAGATGTAAAAGTGAAATAAATAAATCTAATCTAATCTAAATCTATATACTTTAGGTTTTATGCACTAAAATATGGTTTGTAACAAAATACCTAACTGTAATCAGCCATGGAGACATTTTAGTATCGAATTCGTTATAATTAATCCATACAAGTTGAATTCAGCAAATATATTTGTATATAGAGTTTTTTTCAACAATTTCCAAAAGACGTATAGAACTCAATTGCTGTCATACGTATATAATTTATGTACTAACTAGCTATTGCCCGCGACTTCGTCCGCGTGGACAACTTAACATTACAAATTTTTTAATATTTCCCGTTGGAATGAGAATTTTTTTCGGGATAAAAACTCTCCTATATCCTATTCCAGGACCTAACCTATATGTGTGCCAAGTTTCATCCCGATCCGTCCAGTGTTTGAAGCGTGACTGAGTAACAAACATTAAAATATCCAAACTTTCGCATTTATAATATTAGTAGGATTTTTGTGTAGCTTAAACAAATCTTTTTTATTTTATATTTTTATGTCTTATTTTTTCTTTCTACTCACTGTATAAGAGTCATAAAACGAAACAAGTAATGCATATCGATATTTCGGGTGTCAGCAACATGCTCCGTGAAAGTATTGAATACTTAAATTGTAAATACACATTGCGCTAAATTCAGGTGACCTGGAAACAATGGTCAATAAAATATTCAATATATTTTATTTTACGCTCACTGCGTCCAATCGAATTTAATGTAGGTAATAAGTACTTTGATATGTCGTAAAATAAATAAAGTTTCGTCTTTTGAATCGTTGAAGCAGAGGGTAAATATAATAAATGGAATAACTGATGGCACGGCAGTTTGAATAAACTCAAAAGATTTTAAAAGGTTGATTCGGACCTATAATTCCGCCTCAGTCCCGAGTCAGTCTTTTTAGGAATAATGTGTCATATTTTAAATGCAGTAAAGGCTATCAATCCGCCATGCGTCCGTATTCCGACAGTTGCGTCAGTGGTCCTTCAGTACAGTGTCAGTTCAGTTCCGTGAAATTTAAGAAACTTCTTAAAATATACCTTTTGCCATTGCATCAGGAACTAAATGTCCAAGGTTAAAATTCAAAATTGTATGTCCATAAATTCTTTGATAGAGTATAATTCTTTATTTCTTTATTCTTTATAGAAAAGTGCATTGTATATGCATCATCATCATCATCATCAGCCCGAAAGAGTCCACTGTTGGACATAGGCCTCTCCCAAGGTGCGCCACTGAACCCGATCCTCGGTTCTTCTCATCCAGTTACTGCCAGCCGCCTTACGCAACGCGGCTGTATATGCATACTTTACGTAAGGCGGCTGTATATGCATACTTTAAAGTAAATATACACTTTCAATATATCAAAGTTTGGTACTAAATGAATTAACGAGGCCTTTCAGTTATTCTAAGGTTGACTGGAAGAGATCCCTAAGTGGGATAAGTCCGCCTTTGTACTGATTATTATTCCTATTTGTTATTGCTGTTGATTTTGGTACAACAAAATACATACGTAAACATATTTATTTTATTTTAAACTGTATGCAATATAGCTACAGTTAATTTTTTGTGCACAAAATCTTTTAGCTTTTTAAAACAAGTTACTGTTCATAAAAGGAGTATTAATTCCTCTTCGATCTAACTATAATCTATTACTGATAGAGGTTATAAATCCCAGTTCGCTTTTAGTTACTTAAGGCGTAAGGGACCAATATAAGGTTAACGGTAAAGCTCGACCCGCCAGGAATAGCGGTGACCTAACTAGGAAGGTGTACGGATGGCTTTAAATATGTTAAGATAAGTATCTACTAATTATTATTGGTTGCTTGACCTTTGTGAACCTCTATTTAAATTATTATGGCAATTGGTACACACTTTAATGTTTTATCTTAAAAATAGTACAAGGACTTAGCGAGAGAGCTCTTCCAGCTAATCTTTATCATAGCCGAAATACGTCCACTGCTGAACATAAGTCAAGCTAATCTATACTGTGGGTGAAACTATAACATCATCATCATCATCAGGTTATTTTTGTCTCCACTGCAGGAGCATAACCCTCTCTCGTCTGCCGGAGACAGACGGAGGATTTGGCCTACACTCCCCGCGCTGGCCAGACGGGTTGGGGAGGCCTGATTGATGTTTTATAATGTATTCCCTCAGTCGCCTTGTACGACATCCACGGGAAGAGTTAGAGTGGTCCTATGCTACTCTACCGGAAATCATACGAAACTATAACGTAATGGGGAAAAAATGATGAGATTGATGTACATACAATTCACGATGGTACACCCCGGTACTTTTTGCGAGGGGGGAGGTATCCGAACGTCACAGTATCTAGCAATATATACAATGAAATGGAAGCGATTTAGAGAGTGGAGCATGCCATCGTGAACTGTGCGGTCTGTATGAATTTTAGAATATGAATCGAAATGAATAGAAGTTGATGAAAGATATGTTTTATAGAGTTAAAGATTGTTCGCTTGTTTATCTTTTTTTTTAATTATTTTAGATTTTATGTTACCTGTTTCAACAATTTTTATTCTTGTCCTGCGCCCTTAATGGTAATGATGATACCAGTTCTTAGTACAAATGACTGGTATAGTCCACCATACGTCTAGGTATATCAACTGGTACCTTGTGTAGCGACAATAGTGTCTACATTGCAATGGTGTTGTATAACTTGAGCTGCGGTTGACTGTAAATCGACGATGTTATCCGACTGAGAATTTTAACCGACCAAAGACATATTGAAGTAATGGCATCATTATTAACCATCGAGCTAAATTACTATTGCATGACTACAATCTAAAGACTGAATTTATCAGAATCTATGTATAATATTTTATAAACGATAATCTGTTTTAATATTACTATGCAGTTATACATATTACCTATATATACACTTGTCAAATCTTAAACTAGGATTTTCTCGTGTGCTATGGAAATTAAACACCATCCAGACCGGGCCCAACTTGTGGGAGTGGGAATCGAACCTATAACCTCTGGCGCTTGAGTCCAATGACCAAACCACTAGGCCAACGAGGCAGTTATTGTATTAGATGTACATTTGTAATAATAGGATGTTGCAATAATGTTCAAGTTTGTTCAAATAAATAACCAAATTGAAAATTAGACTTTGTCAGTCTTATTTGTAGTCTGCAGATTTATAAAAATATATGTTTGTATCCAACATATTAACACCATTTTCAAAAATCAGCTAAGCCACAGCCAATAAACAAGTACAGAATACGCTCTACTTCAGAAAGTGCCAACGAGGCGATAATTGAAAAAAGATAGAAAAAAAGGTTTCGAACAAACCATCAAACTGCAAATCGCATACTCCAATACAAGAAGCCGATCGTTGAATTAAAAAATACAGTTACGATATTAATATCTAAAATCATGACGCGTAATTTAATTTATCTTAGCACGTCCTATCGTCCCTTCCGATAAGGTCCAAGCACGTGTTACTGTAACCCCCACCAACCCTTCCGTCACGATGTCATCAGATAAACAGACAGACAAACGGAGGACACGCAATCCGAACAAGACTATACATATAACTGCGCACCCCAACTTATCATACTGATTAATATAACCATTCGTCAACCGTTTAGGGTTGACTAACCTCAACTTGTATTTGGACTTTTTAATTTTTATCGTTAACGACTCATAACTAGTTTTTGTAATTTTTTGCTTTATGACCTTTTGGTATTAAGTCGTCAAGTTTATCCTTTTGGATATAACGTGAAGGAATCATATCATTTACCTTGGAAATAAAGTGCATTCTTCTTAGAAGTAGTGTTGTCGTAGTTTTTATTGACACAAGTTTTATAAATAAAATCTACTCGATTATTGACCTAAATTTAAAATTGACGGTGTCGATAGCTCAGATGGACAACATCAATACTTATCGACCTACACAATAATATTGACAGCGGTCGGAACTCGGACCGAATCGATACTACCAATACGTATAGTAAATTTAAAATAATATTAATTGTAAGAGTAAATACGTAACACAAACCAAATTAAATATAAAAAATATTAAAACCTCATAATTAGTAAAAATACAAATACAGAAGGCGCACTCCCTCGGAAAGCTTGTTTTCTTATCATAAACGTTATCTACAAAATTCAATGCAAGCCAAATGGAATTCTACGCGCATGGAAGAAGGTCAATGTTACGTTGAACCGTAAATCACTCAACATAAACAGTCGTACGCGATTCGCCAAGGTGCCCCGGTAACCGGGGCCGTGCCGCGTATGTATATTTTTTATACTAAAGCACATGCCTAAAGTGCGGAGTGAGACAGGATCTGTCAAGCTAGTAATTATTGATTTTGCCCAAAATCTATTGATACTTTACTTTACCAATGATACTTTACCAATGATTATTTACAGTATTTCAGCTTACCGCGCGTATTTTCGCGCGATGATTCGATATTTGCTCATTTGACACGCGTCGCCGTGACAAGGGTTCCGCCGTTTCCAATCGACGAAATTTCAATTCTTGCCGTATTTGTTGTTTTTTTATTATTAACTTTATGCAACAAGACGCGACCTCAATGGATTCGGTACGCATCTGTGTCCGTTTATTGATATTTTCTGAGTTACATCCCTTTTCATGTCAGCCTCGATTTTATTTAGGTAGTTGTTTTTGTGAGGAAATTATTTGCAGTTTTATTGTAACAGACCAGCAAAAATGTATTCTGAGCAAAATTGTGTTATTGAATAATAGACTAGTGTTGCAACTGACATTTCAATCAATTTCTCGCAAAACTCATAGTCATTTCATCTCCATATATCTTGACCGCAAAACCACACGATGCAAGCGACCTCTCCAAAAATTTAAACTTATTTTTCACTACCGTATACATTTCTCCGTTCCTAACCCAATTTTCCAGTACTGGAGTTAACGGGTCAGTGAATGGTAAATAATATGAAATATGCGAGTTTTGAATGAAATTTCATGGTGGGAGAAATCTAAGGCGAATTGTAATGAAATTTGCAAGTAATCCAGCCACAATGGGGAGGTGATTGGTACGGTCAATGGCGTATGAAAGGGGATGTATATCATTTATGGTCGTACTTACAATGTAACAAATTGTGTGTGAAGTTTGATTTAAAAAAATGTTTATCATGCAAGTTGTAAAGGCAACTTTTAGAATAAGTAATGATTCTTGAAATTTCGTCGAATAAGTAGGTGCAGAAAACAATAGTTATAAATAGACAAATATAAGCCCCTATATTATCTCTCTATATTTTTTATATTTGTACTCGGAATAAACGATTTTTATAAGTTTTTATACATAAGAATAAAAAAACTTGAATTTTTTTTGTTTGTGATAGATAATTTTGTGCCATTTTGAGAGAACTTAAAATTATTGTAATATTTTATTCAATTATTGAAATTTATACATTTTTATTATTTATGTATTTTGCCTAAGTAAATAAATTTATTTAGGATTAAGTAGTAAAAATAACTAAAGTTAATATTCGCATTTTTATATTAGTACTTAGGTACGTAAATTTAATTTTATATAATTTTGTAATTAACATAAACAATAAAAAAAAACTGAAATGGTTCGGGTTTTTATTAAAATTATTTATGGACGCCCTACATTAACAATAGAACAAACATTAACGATTGAACGATATGGATAACATCGGGCAACGACATATATGTATAGAGTACAATAACTGTATGTCAGTATGTCTGTCTGGCTACAGTCAGTGGCTATACAGAGTATAAAGGTTGGAATGTTGATCGACCTATTTTTTGAGGCACCCGGGAACCCTCCAAATTAATTTCAATAACTTTTCCAAGGGAAAGGAATCACCAACATCCATTAGTCATTATAATAATAAAATCTGAATAGTAGATACGAATAAAAAAGTGAGACACTTGGTCTGATCTTAGGAATTTCATTGTCAATATATTCTCTTCATAAATCATGGTGGCTCTCGAAAATGACATGACTACGTCACTTAAGGGGGCGGCACGTATCAACAGATGTTTGTTTAAGGGTCACCTAGCAGTAGCCGCGTGTCGAGTTGGGATATCGACTTTATTATACTCTACCTTTCTATCGATTTTTTTATCCACCTGTCATTACCGAGATACTTCGGAAAAAAACCTGGTAAAATGCTGACAAAGTATCAACACACACTAAGTAGGTTTACTTAATAAGTAACATCGGTTGTCGGCTTTCACTTGTCACGTCGTAAGTCTTAAAATAAAGTCCAGTTAGCTATATTCTTTTGGGAATTCTCAGGGATCTATTTCTCAGTTATTGAGGAAGGGCGATACAATATAAAGGGCCGTGTAATGCTGTGATGCAGTGTATGCAGTGTGCCGGTACGGTGTGAGTTATGAGAGGAAGCGGTGCAAAGAGACACTGAAACTAAAATGAGCCATTAAATCTTGAAATGATTTAATTTTTAATGGAAATACTTTATTTTGATGATACATATGTAGTACTACCTACTACTACTACACTACCAATATAGCATCGACATTTTTTTTTATTGATTAATTAACAATAACATTGGGCCCGATTCTGAAGGCACACATTTAAAATTTGACAGCGCTAAAATTGGTTTCGTCTTTATCTTCATAATACTGTGTGACAAGGATAGCAACAGTTTTAGTGCTGTCAAATTTTAACGTTGTGCCTTCAGAATCGGGCCCATTACATAAGTACTTTTGCTAAATGTCTTTTAACGAGAACCAAAAATGTATGCCTTATGCACTTATTAGAATATTTGATAAAAGAGTAAAAACCAGAAGGGGGCAACAGATTAATTGACAAAACTCGCGACCCGTTACAGATATAGTCTTATCATTATCGAACATTAAATAACTGCGGTTTTACAACTCTTGAAGTTTAAAGATGCCCCTTCAGTGTTACCTGTAACAATGGTGCATGGAAATATGGAACTCAAGCATACGCTACATCGTGGTAAGAATACCGTTTATACCAAATCGTTTGATTTCCCTTGAATTCGTCACTTACACCAAACCCTAACCTCTCGGAACGCAGGGACGGCGTCCCGACCGTCCGACACTTTTTCAAAATCGTGACTCGTCCCGCAGTCTCACCGTCACGACTCTGTACCGTTAGACACCAACACACACCCCATTCACTCTTACACACATCTCCACTGGAGCGAGGAAGACAAGTGTATTTTGTCAGGCAGTATAAAACCTGAAGTTTCGAACTGTGACTTTTTGATTGTTTTCGATTTGTTCAAGTATAAAATGTTTTGTGTATGCGAATAGTAAAGACATGTTCCTCAGTATATCATCTCCTCATGAAGAGGAGATTCAGTCATCATAGGAAGATGTCCTTCCCTAGTCCCTACCCTTTTCCATATGCAATAAAAAGAAATGAAGTGATTATCTTAATTGACTTTAACAGGTTTACAAATTCAGAAACGTTACGTGTGTTTTACTTTTAACGTAAAAGTGTTTTTAAATAATATCGTTTTAGAAATTAGCTCTTTTAGCTTAGAAGCTCTCTAAGTTCAGAAGAAAATAATAATAAATTGGGGTCGATTCTGAAGGCACAATGTAAAAATTTGACAGCACTAAAACTGTTGCTATCCTTGTCACACAGTATTATGAAGATAAAGACGAAACCAATTTTAGCGCTGTCAAATTTTAAATGTGTGCCTTCAGAATCGGGCCCATTATAACACTATTTCTTATATACCTACGTGAAGATGCGTGAGGCTAGTGAGGTATGTCAGTATCGCGCAAAGTGGCAATACATCATCTCTGCCTACCCCTCTAGGAGCAAGGCGTGATGCGTATATATGTATGTGAAGATAATTTTTATAGGTATATTTAAGAAAAGTGTTAAAAATTAGGTACTCTAGTAAAGTACTACTACTCTTATTAGTTTCTTATAAATACAACTACAGATAAAACAAACTCATACTTTTATCTTAGATACTTATAGACGTGACTCAGCATAATTCCGATACACGCGGATATCGTGTCTGTGATTCAACGGACCGTCATCGATTCTTTATTGAGGCTCTTAAAGCCTCTTGTGCAACGCCTTGAGAACTTTTGTGCTCAAATTGTGTGTGTAAAAGTCATGATTACGGTGTGTGTGGTACTTATTTGATTGTAATTACTGTGATCTCTATGTTCATGCCTTTTCGTGTTGTAAAACTTAATTTATGTTTGAATATTTATACATAATCTAGCGATTTTTAAAAGATTATTACGAAAACGTAAAATACTACTATATAAAACTGATGTTTTATTTGTAAATATTATTTGTTAGCAACGATCTTTATGTATTACTAGATGGAGCGTTCCAAACAATAGCTCTGTTCCACGTAAGTAGCCACAACTCTTTCACATTCACTTTGAAACTTGTGCAGTTACTACTCAGAACATTAATTATTTACTAAATATTGTCATTATTTAACCGTAGCGTCAATATTTAGTAATAATTAAATGTTCTGCGTAGTAACTGTACAAGTTTCATTGTGAATGTGAAAGAGTTGTGGCTACTTGCGTGGAACAGAGCGATTGTTTAGAACGCTCCATCTAGTAGTACATAGATATCGTTGTTTGTTAGACATTAATGTTAGTATAAAAAAGATTCAGTTTATTCAATGTAAACCAATTGGATATGACAACACGACTAAAACTAATTGATCATTTCGATGTAAGAATATGAGAATATTAAAGTCAAAATCCTTTATTGCATAGAAGTACACTTGGTACATTTATATACGTAATTTTTTTATCGACTACCGCTTCCTAGGTGTTAGCGCTGTGAAGAAGAAACGGCGCAACAAACTTCCCACAGCACATCTTTTAAAATCAAGTTTGTATACAATAATATTAATGCAAAGCCAAAGCAACATTAATCTTTGTTAGTCAAATAATGGTATATTGTATTAATCTGTTTTAATGTGGTTTTTAAACTTTCTGTCTTTCATATTTAAGACTTACTCTAGTAGTTTGTTGTAGAACTCTGTAGAAGCGTATACATTGCTACGTTAACGATTTACTGACCTTAGTAATGTCAGCGAAATTAACAATTAGATATTTTGTAGACTGGAACGTAGAGACAGTATGGAAATGGAACGCGAATGAGTACCCAGGGTTTGTCTAACCCTAAACCCAACGGCATAATTATGTATTATTAATGGGCTAACGCAACGTTATAATTTAATGAACTGCAGTTAAATTTATTACACATTACATACAGGTAGATAATAAGATTAATAAATATTGGTTTACTATTGATAGTGCTATAAATAATGCGCTAAATACACCATTATCGATAATTAACGAGTTAAAAACCAAATTTAACGTACAATCGACGTATTTAACATGACTTCAGGCATGATTTACTCGTGTTTAAGAATTTATAACATAACATATTATCTTGACACTCTCAACAACGCGTTAAAGTTGTATATTGGACGTGAGAGTTGGTACATTTGTCTGTGTCGCCCGGGACCACACGGGGACAGGAACATAATGAAATTAATTTAAAAGATACACCGTTAGTAATGAGAATGAATATGATATTCTAACGTTGAATGAAAATACAACGTGGATTATAAAAAAAATACAAAATGTTATTTTTCTAATTCTAACATACGCAAGTTACGTTTTTCGAGATACGGGGAACCCTAGTTTGGAGATCAGAGATTGTATAAATGAAAAGATGTATTTAAAACTGTCGGTCGGTTCCTATACTTGTGTTACTTGTATATGCATGGTGTTCTGTGTAAAATAAATTACTATTACGTTATTTTGCTAAGACATTTTTAAAAAATTAACTGTAGGTTATTGTTAGTTTCTGCTGATTGTATTCCATACATTTAAGAACAGCTGTTTCAAAACTTTCTAATTAAGCAAAGCATGCAATATCAAAGATCTCTATGCGATATTACAAGTGAACGGGGTTTGTCGAGGTTTTTACCATTAGAGCACCTCTATTTAAGTATACAGGGTGGAAACGATGAGTTATCTCACTTGATTTGTTATGTAGTTATAAAGTTATAGTAAAACTTTTTACTGATATTGAACCTGCAGGATGCTGCAACACTACTTAATAATACGACATTTATAACTTCCTGAAAAAATACTGGATATTTTGTAATTATTGTTTCTTTTTTCTAGTAAAAACTTAGAAATAACGAAACTATATTTTTTTATTGTATTTTTTTTTGGAAATTTTTTAGTCAATTATCGATTTAAACTTATTTTTCATATTTATTTTTCTCCGTGGAATGTATTATAAATAAAATAGTGGTGTGCTATACCTATAAGTACGTAAGTATATGGAAGTAGGAAAAATCTATATTTTAAACATACTTAACCAGTTTCTTTTTCATGAAGTTATTAATGTGAAATTATAAAGTTAATGACACAGATTCAACATAAGTAAAAAGTTTTACAATACTTTAAACGACAGATCAAACCGAGTGAGAACACTTACCCTGTATATAATTCATAAGGTATCACTTTATAATATATTCGTGTGAACCCAAGGTATATATTATACAATAATCCAACTCTACCTAGGTACTTCAAACTATAATATTCCCGAGTAAAGTTGGCCGACAGAGAAAGTTACCAGCGTGGATAAAACTACATTTATTTGCGTTTGCATATTCATAGTACCCTCAGGCATATAGTCTTCCAACCACCATAACCAGAACTCTCAATCCACACACACGACCTCCCATTGTAGTAGGTTTAGTCGATGTTAGGAGGGGTGTGGAAGGTTAGAAAGTGATGGTCAGTAAAGTCGGCTGTGGACGTTACTGGTAAGTACTTTTATGTTGTGTTTAGTATCTAGTGACAGTGATTCAGATGGTTGGTCATACAGTGTCTCATGTCATAATCTATGTCTTCTTTAATACTAATATTTCGTAAGTTTAAGTTCTTGTTTAAGCAATAGGTATATACTTATTCCAAGAGTATGATATTCTTAGAAGAATACTGTATTTTACTTGACTTAATTGTTGCAATCAAAGTGGAAGTATTAATTTATTAAAAGAAGATACCACGACAATATTTGACATATACTAATACTAAAGAAAAGGGGGGTGGGAGCAGGTAGAATCAAAGTGGACCATTTTAACTAAATAAATAAAAACTTACTCTAAAAACTAGAATACTAGTTGTTCTTGGCGGAAGATACATTATCTACGATCATGTGTCATATGTCACAACAATTATATTATCAAAAACTATTAAAAAAAACATCTAGAAAATATTTGTTTCGATATATACTGTGTATTTTACTGTGCCTATATGAAACCTATTGAATTGAATTGAAAGGGGCCGTAAACGACTGGTAAGGGGTCTAAGTGCAATGACAATCTTTGGGGAAGCCTTTGTCCAGCAGTGGAGTCGACGAGCTAATAATGATTATTAACTGAATTCTGTGGCTCCAGTGAAAAGGAACTAACGTTTAAAATTCTATTTTTCAGGAGACAAAATAGTTTTTTTTATTTAACAAAATTATAACATATAATTTACAGTACAGTTCACAGAAATGAAAGCAAATTTGTACGTGAACAGTCGATTTTTAATAAAGTTCTGATTTCTTGAAAACGGTTCAATGTTTTTTTTTTGTGAAATTTGACATGAATATGAAGGAGCACCGAACCGTTTTTAAGAAAAGAAAAACACTCAATATGTTGAGTGTTTTTCTTTTCTTAAAAACTGTTCCTTTTTCCGTTGTTAAAAAATAATTCATTTGTTCTCCTGAAAAGTAACATTTTCTAAGTTCGATTTTTATTCACTAAAGGCACAGAATGGATTAATTTTACCACTTTCCGGTTTCGTTTTTCTCGCTCCCAATAAATAAGTAATTTAATGTAACGTTAATTCATAACAGTAAAAGTTAAACTATAGATTAGCTATCTTCGTCGGACTCATCGACGCATCCCTCCATCAAAGAGGACCGACGTCTGTCTAGGAACTTTACGCATTCAACAGTTAACAGCCTAGACTTGCACGCAATAACACGAAGTGACCACGAAAACTATGAAACGTAGATATTTAGGTACTCCTACCTACAAATAATATTTAAAATATAAATAACCTACCTTTCTCTGCTATTCTTATCCTCTACACTAATGTTGTCTGGAAGAAATCATTTTTAGCGATAAGATCGCTTAGATGTACAAATGTAAGCTACTTTGTTATTGTATTTTTCAATTTGCAAAAGAGGAATTGAATTGGAATTATAATTCGTTCAGAGTGTTCAATCATAATATATGAATTATTTATATTTCGCGTTTCATGCGTTTTAAAGCAGGAAAGTATGACAAAATTTTAGAAAATATCTCTGTCACACACACACACACATACTAATCAAAACACCACCACCTCTAAATAAAACTAATATTAAAACTCATATGACAGTACATAATTTCTAACTATGGTACATAATAAAATAAAAGGACTTAGATTCTGACTTGATCTGCATACATTTGGACTCGCAAATGAGCGGGTTAGACCGAATTATGTAGTTGAATATAAATTGACCTGGAACGAGCCGAACCGGGTTCGAGTATTGTAGCGGCTCTTATACTTACTTGTCCTATCACTTATCAATATTTAATCTGATTAAAAGTAAACATCGAAAAGCTTCAAAATATTATTGTCAATTTATCGTCATAGTTGCCGTTATAAGGGTAAAATAAAAATAAAATATTTATGATCCATAAATACTTAAGTCCACAGACATAGTGGTCCAGTACAAATGTGTGGCGAAATTGTCGCGAACATGTCGGAAGCGCTCTCGTCACTTGTCCGCGGCGAGATTATCGGGCGACAACCTGACGAGTTTTATGTGAGAACCAGAGGTAGGGGACTTTATACAAATAGAGATGCGACTAGAGTTGATCTTTTAGGTGAAATTTAATGCCTTATATTGAACGATACTCTTAATTATTGTAATATAAAACGAAATGTCTAAGACGGAAAGAAGGAATCTCTAAAAAGCGATTTTAAGACATTAATAAGATGAGAACTTGCAAAAAAGTAAGTAAATTACACGATAAACTAAAATATTAAAAATATACTAAATTCTGTTTTTATAAAAAACTAAGACAAAAGTGTAAAAATAACAATCAATGTAATACAAACCATGAAATTTACTTTAAAATCTAATCTCAATGCGTAATCTTGAGGAAAATGTAATCAATACCTATATATCCGTTATACTTTTACTAGAGTTTAATATTTTCGCAGTTAACACTATAACTGATAATAAATAACATCATAGGTAATGTAATGTAATGTAAGTATTGTTCTTATAACATGGAACTACAAGCGATTTCAGGATAGTTTGACATTTCCAGATAAAGTGACTAGCTCTAAATTAATTCCCTAATTGGGAATGTTTGTTGTTTTGGAAATCATCGCTATTGGAAATTGCTTTTAAGAAAAAAAACAATGACCTGGCTATACCTACAGATTATAAAATTATGTAGGATTATAAAATCTGTAAAATTTGACACCGGCTTGAAAAAGGAATCCGTCTCATAACCGTTATGTAAGATCGTAAAGCTTTACATGGAAAATGAAAGTTTAAACCATTCTCAGTAAACGCGATCCAGCCAAGTTACGATGCACTTACAACCTTACTGAAACCGAACGTTAGATACGCCGTTATTATTTTACAGGGCTATAACGACAGGTACCTATTAACAATTCTGATGAAAATATATGTACCACGTATACTGGATGCTTCCTCGTTTCAAATTACTCATAAAATTAATATAAGACTTTTACTTTCCTAGTCTTTATATGTTAATTATAATAGAAAATGGGAAATAAATTTAAAAAAGCGAACACAAATGAAACAAAATGATGAGTAGGTAATAAATTACGCGCCTATATTCAAAATAAATCAAATAATCATGTTGTTTTACACGAAATAAATAAAACTTAATTACAACGTTACACGACCGGTCTAACAAATTGGTAACACTAAAGATTTGAGTAATAAATTAGCCTCTATCTAATTACTTATAGATATATAAAATTAATATCACAACCGACTCGCGAAGTAAACTCGTATTCGAGAACAATAAGTCGCAAACTCCCTAAATATCGACGGTCCGACCGCAACTCAAGGAGCGAGAGTTATTATCCGCCGCATACAAACAAACATACAACTTAAAACGTAACGGTTAAATACGCGACATATATGGAGATACCCTCAAGCGCCAAGTGGCAAAGGCATTCATCCAACACCTCATTCCGAATCCCGGCATTTGTCAACTTAGCATCAACCACCCTGATCTGTCTTCTGGATCTTCATGGTCCCACCATCCCATAGCTTAAATGGTGATGAAATGCTAGCCTCAGGCATTCTAGGACTACTAGTGTAATTAGGTGGTAAACGGGATGGTGTGGACAGAAAGCTGCCATAAGACAAGGAGGAGTTGACGCCAAGCGATGTGTCCAGCGTTGAATAGTATCCTGAAGAAGCCGCAGAAGGTGGCGGCGGCGCTGGCGGTTGCTGAACTCTAGATGCCTCAGCGTACGCGTCTAAATGTGTCCTCACCAAAGACAGTAACTCGCCGTAATTAGTAGCAGAACCACCAGCGCCGGCCACTCTGTAAAGCAACAACCGTGCTTCCCCAAAAAGACTGTCCAAAATTTTACCTGTCGTGAAGAGGACGATCGCCTTCAGACAGGAATACTCCGCCGAGTCCACATGGAGTGCTTTCAACTTCTCCACTTGCTCTTGGAAGATCCTTATGTGATCCATGAAGGCCACCACCCGGTCTGCCGCCATCGGTGAGGCGTGAAGACCGGCTGCTGCTAATAAAGGCGCTACATGGAGGGGCATGGAACACTGAGATGCGTTAAGGACGAATAACTCTGACCAGACTAGCCTCAGCAAAGCGACTTGGTCTGTCACTTGTAAGTCTGGGAAGAAAGGAATATTTCTAGCCCATTCTACGGCGGAGAAGAGTAACCTGGCAGCTAATTCGCAGATGTTATCTATTCCCATAACGTTGGTCGGTTGGACGCATTGTCCGTATCTAGAGGTTGGATAGGGCTCTGCTCGGAGGAGCAGAGAGATATATGAGGAGAGGTAGGGATGGCTGTTGAGGCCAGCCGCTGGGTCGCCGTTTGCGAGAGCGAACTGGCCTGGGAGAGCGAGGCCTGCTGGTTGCGTTGGTGGCACTCGACCTCTTTGGACAGCTGGAACAAAAGAAAAAGACGATTTTAATGTACCTTATAAATACTAGATGGAATCACATTTATTCGCTTATCATAAATTCGCGCTACTGATACTCATTGGTTAGATGCGTGGACTGGCCACCGACCTTTGCAACTACCGAAGCCTACGAATAGGTTGTTCTGTTGCCATTTAATTGGCAAATATAAATTTAAATCAATTGCAGTAGGATGTGATTACAAAACTGTTAAGGTTATACAACCCAACTTCAAGTCTGGCGGTACATGCAGTAGATCGCAATTAGCATGTGGGCACAATTTCATTACGTTACGACTGCCATAACAGAGTTTTATGGTGGACTTAACAGCAGCAGACGAAGCTTAGAGTGAATAAACTAATATTACTTCCTACTTCGCTACTGTGAGAATTGAGAACCTATAATTTGGGATGTCGCTGCTTTTAAGAGCCTTAGTGGTAGCAATTTCTACATTGCTGTTAATAGAAAGATCACACATTACTATAATTTCAAACTGAACATTTGCTATGAATCTCTCATTTTCATGTATAGCTTTAATATGTTATTTCAATATTTATAAAAAAAAAAACAAGAAAGTTGGAATGTTTTTTTTTTACAAGTCAGTATCAGTAGGAAAATGGTTTATTATTTTATAGGAAAAATCCTTAGTAGTTTTCCATTCGTATCTAAGATACCTAAGAGGTATGTTATGATCAAGTAGTTGAAATGCTACAATAGATATAGCATCATGACTTGTATGAATTACTATAGATTTTTTTACGAATATATAAATAGATTTGTTTACCGCGTTCTTTATACCTTCACTTAAATAGGTTTCACATAATATTTGATCAAGGTCAATTAAACCATTACTCCTCTAAGTTATTATTGAAACCAAATCATTACCCAAAAAAATATATAAAAAATTAGGTTTTCCGTCGATTACAGCTGTAATACGCAGTCTCATTGCTACAACAATATAACCGACTTTGACTGAGACTGTAATTTCTATTAATGCGTTTTAAATTGTCTCTGGCAAAGTGTTTGACCTCTATTACCTATGGTTTCTATGTGAAGATGCTTACTTGCTGCCGTGGCTGGTTATTAATGACTTCCAGTTTATTTTTATGAGTTTCACTCTCAAGTTTTGTAGATGCAAAGTTTAGTTAATATTAGGCAGTATACTTTTAAATAGTTTGTTGAGGACTTTTCATAATGTTACCAAGATTATCTATGTAATTTGTATTTACTCCAACATCGTGAATTATTGTACACAACTTTATTCTTTTGTTTGTATTTGTTGTTGTTAATTTTGGTACAATAAAGCGTTTACATACATAAATAATCAAAATTTATTTCATTCAAAAATCAGCTTTATTAGCTATCAACAGTATACTCATTTTTAACGTTAGTAGGTAGGTAAGTATTTAGTAAAGTTTGAAGTCGAATTGGATTAAATGAGATTGATTCTGAATCTAACACAACAAGTTAAATATAAGCTTATGAAATCAATTTTCTGGACTTTCATACTGCTTTAGAGCTTTATCAATGCTCTATAGATAGTAGTTTAGATATCATATATAAGTAAAACATTTATAAGTAAAACATTTATTGTAAGATTTGTTCAATTACTTGTCATTGACTATTTTTTTCTTGAATTCCCATTCACATTTTTCAACGGTCTTTTAAAATAGTTCGAACTGTCGCACGCGTAACTGTCCAGATTATAAAAAAGGTTATGAAGCGATGTATTTTTTTTCAGCACGATCACGAGTTTCGGACAGGTGCAATGAACAGACGTTCGGAAACTAAGAATAAAAATAAAGAATAAGTGGAGGATGTCCATTAAGTTCACTTGTTGTTCCGATTATACGTTTGCAGTAAAGATTTAAAACGAAACTACAGCGTTATTAAACAAGAGAAGAAAATAACATATTATAAGATGAACCAAACATACAAGAAATTCGGGTACAGGATAGAGTAAATATTGATTAAGCAGTGGTAAACTTGATCTGATTATGAAAGTATAAACTAAAATTGAGATAGTTACAAGATTAGCACTTTCAAGCAATCAGTAAGAAGTGAGAAATTAGAGATATACCTAATTCTGATGCTGTCAAATTTTAAGTGTTCAGAACGGATATAAGTTACATTCGTTTCTTTACCCTACATACAGAGCATTTTAGTACATATATAAACAAGAAATAAAAATAATGTCTGTGTATAAGCTACAGCTAAAACAAGTTGATAGTCATCTAATAACTCAAAGAAGCGAACAAACTCCTTATTACTGAAAGCAAATTCTTCAAATACAATAGATACTGAAATCAAAATGAAGGAGACTACTAATAACAGGCGAAAGCCAAGGCTATATTTAAAATGCGAACTTAAATCTAACAGACATCATTAGCTCGTCTTAATGGGGACCACCGAGTGGCGAAGGCTGGTCGGGCGTCTCAGGTATCGCCATTAGACGCCTCATGCAAGACGAATACTTTTTGGCAACACAATACTCTTATATGTCCCATACAAGACGCTGCGCACCAATCGAGCACAACGTGGTCTTAGTTCCGGCCAATAAAGATGACCAGGCCAATCAGCATACTGTTCCTTCCCCGCACACTTCAGCACTTTGACAGATCTGTTTGTTTGTAGAATTAGGAACATTAGGCGTCTATTTTGCTTATTAGAAGAGACGCAGTTGAAAATGACCTTTGTGAGTTAGGTAGCAACAGACAACTGACAGGAAGTCTCACAAAACAAAAAGAGCTGGCGTCTACACAAGTAGACGGAGGTCAATATCTACCTCGGGTCGCTGATCCAACGGAATAAGTCTCACTCCCACTAAACAGCGAGTTATTCCAAACATCGTGACGTTTTAGAACTGAACAAATTTCACGACGAATCGGCGTGAAAAGACGGAATCGCTTGTAATCGACAGTTCAGAAACTCAGACGAAGTATCCCGACAGAAATGTCCAACGTGCGGAGAATTCCGAGCACGCCGAGTTTTTCGGCGGGAACGCGACGACGCGCGCCGGCGCGAATCAACGCGCACGCGCACAGCTTTTTTAGTCACAGAGAGAAGTTAACAGGTTGTTTATTTTCGTTCCGTTAATACCGATTTGTTTATGGTGTTTTTGGTTTTTGTCAGTTGGACTTATGTTAAGTGCAGAAATTCTCTAAATTCCGATTATCAAGTTTGACTGATTTGTTGGCCTGATGGTTCAGGCATTTGCTACAGTCGCCGTCTAGAATGCCATTAACGTATATGATGTGTGATATTTACACAACGTAAAAATGGATTTTGTTGTAACAGGTTAAGGTCAATATGGTAGTGCTAGACTTATTTATACGTATTATATTACTAGCTGTGCCCGCGGCTTCATTCGCGAGGACCAGATAATCCGCCCCCGCTCCCACTTCCGCACCTGTTCCCACTCCCACTCCTACTACCACGCCCACACCCATGCCAACTCCCTCTTCTACGCCCACTCGCACTCCAGCTCCAAATGTAGTCCAAACTCAATACTGAACATTAAAATTATACTTCTTTGTAATATTGCATGCTAACCGTACTTACTAATGTATTTAAAAAGTAAAAATATCCATTAGCTTTTGATTGAGTAAACTGACTGCGATTAAATAAAGCCTATATGTTACTCCGAGTTAAGCCATATGTTTCTGTGAAAAGTCAATTACAATCAGTTCAGTAATTTTTAAGTGATGCGTGCATAAACTAACAGACAAATTCAAAAATGATTGAAATGTGTTCTATTACTTATCCTTAGACCCCCCAATTTTTTTTGTAAATATCTTCAATGTACAGACACGCGAAGTTAACGTTTTTATTTATTAGATTGACAAAATGATACAGGTAACCTTTTATTTGACGATAAACTAACATTATCATCGATGTACAATCATCAAAATAACATCCACGTATAAGTTACATCATTCAATTAAAGTGTTACATTGCCTCGGAATAATTCCGGCAGAATTAGAGTAATTGCGCGCGTGATTAGGTGGGTTCAGAACAAATGTAGGCCGCGGGCTCTCCCACGCTGCGCTTGCGTCGACACCTCGCCTAATAGCGCGTCATTACGCTATCTGTCGATACATCTCCGAGTGATCGACGGAACAGCACTATCTACGATCGATGACCACGGCGCGAGCTCGGACAAAGCGATTGTTTAGCCGCCTTTTTAAAATCTAATTATAACGTTGATATCAGAATTTTATAAAGTATAACAGATGAGTCATGATAATGTTTATCAGAGGCTTAGTTAGGGCCTGGCAATAGGGGTCAGCTTAGGTGAAGATCTAAATGACACAGTCAAGCTATTACCATCTTAGCATCTAGTACCTACGCAGATGTCATTCTCAAAGTCGAGGATGACAGAAATATTGAACGAGCAGATTTGAAAGCTAGAGCTGACCAATAACAATTCGTCGCTGATTACAATAAGTACATAAATAGAAATAATATATTACAAATAAATGATCAACTAGTGCAGAAAGTTAATAAATTGCCTTGCGCACTACACCCTAATAGCTTTTCACATGGTATTAGCCCCTTTGATTACCCACTTTTTGTTTGCTTCAATAACTTCAAATGTATGACTAAAATTTTGCCCCGGGGTGTTAGAATTTCTTTAAACTCATTTTTTGAATAGTATACTGTCCTTCGGCATGATAACAATTGTTAATATATTTTAATTCTGAAAATAAAACTATATTAGATTAACCTACACAAGTGGCGGATTCCGTTATTATACTTTCCAGGTAATTTTTCATACACAGTCCAAATTTAAGATCAACAGCACCAGCACTTTAAGTTAGTAGGCAGACGAACGAAAAGAAAGATTATAGGAAGGCCGTTTTACGGAAACCTTTCTACCGGTGGGAGGATTCTAGTGCAAGTTCCGTCTCGATGGTTATCCCCTTTTACCTATTTCTGTCGTCAAACAGCAATGCTAGCATTGATGTGTTCTGGTTTTATGTGTAGGAAGGAATCAGCAGTGCGAGTTAGATTGTCTCCCTTCATAGAATCTGTAACTGTTCATGAATTTACTAATAGCCCCTACAAATTCGGTTATAATATCCATCCTACAAATAAACCCAGTGGTTTCAGTATGATGGCTTAGAAATACAATAAGAATAATATATATACATACATACATAATGCTATGGTAGGCAGAGATGATGTATCGCCATTTTGGGCAATCTAATGTCGCAAAATAGCTTTCCTTCGCCAGCTTTTCGCCCCGTGATAGGTAACCCTTGACGTGATGTGTTGCGAACAACATAGCTGCCTTGTTGAGGTACCACGATTAGCTAGGGAATAATTGTCCACCTCATCAGAGTAATACCCCGCATGAATAATATATATATATATATATATTTTAAAATGAGAGCCAGATTAGTTACAGACACATGAGACATTTTAACATAGTCCTAAGGTTGGCAACTCACTTGTGGCCTTTGGGCTGCAGGTTTATGGGCAACTGTGACCGATTACCATCATAATAACTGTCTGTCCGTCACTTCAATCGTAATTTTTAGGAGGTTGCTCAATTATAAGTAGAATAGACACCAAACGCTTATCCGAGCATGTCCAACTACTCATTAGAAAGTACGAAATGGCTTTCATTTCGACGGATATTGTCCAATATGCTACAGAGTAGGCCTGCTGGAAAACGTTTGTAACTAAACCAAATCTGCTGTTTATGTTGAGTTTTGGATTAGTAGTCATTAATCAGCATTTGGTTAAGGTTCTAATCAAAATCCACGACCATATCACACTTTCCTGACAGTGGCTGGAAAGAGATGTATTTTATTAAAATTAAAAATAATCATTCCAATGTTAATAAATTTAAATTAATAACTTGAACGGGCTTCCCAGTTAATTCAACTAGATCCATTAGCGGTCATTAGCATACGGCTACGTCTCATTTCGGATTTCTCTTGTAATTTTTAGGTATTAGTCATACACCACGTTTTACAAATGAGCGGGAGATACATACAGAAAATTAAAAATCACAACGTATGTGGTTGGAGGGGTTAGATTCAGATGACGTTTGAATTTTTTTTGTTAATGTAGGGTAAATTAATTTTGACTAATCAAGACTTTATTGTGTGACTTAACACATCATGTAGTGTCAAAAAAAATTGTAGAACGTCATGTATGCGGGACCCTTTTGATTAAAATTAAATCATTCGGCACTCACGGCGCATAGTTTATCGGATTAGACGAAATTAACGCTGATTATATTATAAATATTATATAAATTAAATGGCTACTTAGTAACGGTGTTATTGCTAATAGGATTTAGTCATTTAAGGTAAATAAATTATTAGGTAATGTTGATATGGGAAAAGTTGTATTTGTATGCAAAACTAAGATAAATAACGTTATATTCAACAATTCATAAGAGATAACTTAAACTAATCCCTTGTAAGCACCTGTATTTTTAAATATTGATTAACTTTTTAATTCTATAATAAATATTATAGGTAAATATGTCGTTGCCATATTTACTACAAGTTACAAGAAAGATCCACCAGTTTCTAAGATAAACAGTTTTTTTGGAAGAAGTGCAAGTTGTGCAGAAAAACCAAGTGTTACTTATTATAGAAGGCAAGTTAGAGCCAAGGCTATGGTAGCTCAGTTACATTGCAAATTAAGTTACCTAGCACCTTATCCTATGATCATAAAGTTCCAATTAGAATGAACTCTGTCATTTATCGTAACGTACGGACTGTACAAAATATAGTACCCAACGTTAACTTCTGAATGACAGAGAGCTGCGATGAAAGACCAAGAATACATTGACAACTGATTCATAAATTTCATATTTGTTTTATTACTGCACGTTGTCGTAATTAATGAACTTTGAGCTCTATTATGAATTTGAATAACAACCACAAAGTCCAGTACAAACTGCAAAGGATAACAAAATACACAATATCAATGCATTAACACTGGGAGTTTGAACTCTTTGCTCAGTAGTATGGGCTTTAAGGATAAAAAGTCACATATTTTGGATACGTGCTAAAGTACGAGAGATATTAACTATTAACATTTATTATGGTAGTTTAAACTCATTGGAATAAGGGGCGTTGTTGGTATAAATAATAAACAAATATTTCATATAATTCACATTCACTTTCCTAATCCTAAACTATGATTTACAAAATTAGACAAGGATAAGAAAATTTATAACTAAACCATCAAGACCAGGACCTACTTGTACAAAATTGTCTGTTTCTAGTGGAAATCGAACCCACGCTCGAGTCTAACGACCAAGACACTAACTAGGCCAACGAAGCAGTCTATAAACCTCCACTAGACGGAGTAGAACTTAATAAAGCAGATGAAAAATAATTACAAGGAGCTTATGAAACCAATTGACAATCAAAGCACGCGTACCCCGTTTACGTGGACACAACACTAAACGCCCTTATGTTATAAACTTATATTGTTTTTATTCCAAACACGTACACAATCGAGGCAGCAAATTTATCACTTACATTCAAAACAAAGGATTCTAGACTCAGCAATGAAGTGATAAAGGTTATAAGCACTGAATAAGTTAATTGTCAGCTGTATTAACTTGCTCTTGACACAGATTGTGTAGAGGAAATCTGTCATGCCGTTTCTAAGATCTGTCGAAGCCGCCGTAACTATGTACATTCGTCGACATAAGTCAAAAATCTAGAAAAGTTATGACTTCACTGCTACCTGCGGTCATAAAAACTCGCATAAACAAAAATAAAGCTGTAGTGCTTAAAATTACTTCGCTACTGCTATTACGAGGAGTAGTCTGACAGACACACACTGAGTTTTGACATGGTCTTAAGATTTTCTCACCATTTTATGATTGTCCCAGAATGTTGTTGTTTAAACATGTTTACGTCTCAGCATGAGACTCTAGTAATAACAGTAAAGCTAAACATTCTATTCGCATAATGCATGCATGATACACATTCTACCAAATTGTTTTTGTTGTTGTTGATTCGAAATGAAATGCTGAACAGAGATTGATAAACTTAGATTTAAGATAGCTCTAAGAATCACCCTATTGGTTAAGATGATATTTTTGTAATCTACAATATGAGATTACCATTTCATGAGGATTAAAAGCGTAGTCGTTGATGGTTATTTTATTAGATAACATTACTACAGTCAATAATCCTTGTTGTAATTATTTAAGTTCGTTTTATACAGAAGTATACAATTAAATGTAGTTACCGAGAACCGACATAATTGTATTGAGCGTTAGTCAAAGACTAAATGATCTAGATTTACCATAATGTTGAGTTATGTTACCATTATTCGCAATTTACATGCTTTGACTATTATGGCCATGTGCTAATTTGTTGCTACTGTTGCTCAGTGTCAAGAAGCTACCTACCATGATAATAATCTTGATGTTTATTTCATACTCGATTAGATTGATATTATCTATTATCATTAGCCTTTCCATATATTACACATATACCATCTTTGTTAGGCGCCACTACATCCGGTCCTTCTCCTTCCTCATTAATCTTGTCCGGGGGGGTTGATGGGCTCAGGAATTTTACAAACTGACTTAGATATCACCTCTTTTAACTATCTCACATTAGTAATTTTTAAAAGTGACAGAATTAAGTTAAAGTCATTTGGATGTCACTTTTAAAAATTGTCACCTTCACCGGAGTTGATCGTCGCATAACTCTTAGATTGATCATTGATCAACGACAACTCAAAGTACATGAATTAAAAGCAATTATGCAAACATTTACTCTGAACCATAGTAATCGATTAAGCAGAACCAAAGCAATCAAAATAAATATACACAAGAAATATGCGAAGTGATTTTAAAACACACTCGGCTCGTTATTCTTGATTAAGGAGATATATGTTCACAAAATTAGAAAAAATAATGAAGACACTGGAAATATGATTGATTCGCAGTCTAGTGATTAAGTCATCAGTCATTCGTGCTTATAATAGTTTCAATATTACGTGAAGAAACTGTAATAATTAAGATTTTACTATAAATTGCTGACAGAGATACAAATAAAAAGTATACCATAAATCTAACCATTAACGACTGCAGTTCCTACGACCAAGTCATTACTTCTATTAAGAGATTCATAAGATACAAGAAGACATACATCACCATACATCTCTTAAGTTACATGTTAAATTTTGTACACAACTTCATTTACCGTTCGCCTATTTATTTTAGTTGTTAGCCGCTATCTCGTTACGTCTCGATACAAGTTGATAATCCGTTATTTATGTCGACGATTTTTCAACCGCAGTCGAGCACGCGACTAAGTGTCGCCCAACAACGGCCAGCAACGACAAATGGTCCACCATACCACCTTTTGTTACTCTAACGGTTGTGTTTTGATATCATTAGGAAATTCTCGAGTTTTAAGACACTGTGAAATATTGTTTCTAATATACAGATTGGAGATATGTGTGTGTGTATCGACTAATGTAGAAAGCGTAGTTTCGAAATACATGAAAAGGCATTGACGGATGATGTACTTGATTAAACTTTTGATTACACGGTATTTAAATGAAGAATTTACTTTTGTTTTATGTCTACTGTTAAAGAGAAATGTTGATTTTCTAATGCAAATAAACAATGATTGGAATCCGATAGAAAGTCATCAACGAAAAAAAGAACTATAAACAAAACCTCCCACCTCGAGAACCGCATATCTAAATTAACATTAAATGAAGAAACCGGACACGGAAGCCATCAAAACAGTACCAGATCATGTAATTAAATTTATCGAAAAGATAAAAATTCTTAGAAAATATGCTAAAGATTGTATAATAAAGCTATCGGCGCCGGCGGGCGCGTGCGGCGAATTAGGCGCATAACTGACCAAAGCTGCATTAGTCCGACTCTGGTTTTTGTAATTATCGTCTCATTAAATGCCGCCCGAGATTTATACGA
Source organism: Esperia sulphurella (assembly GCA_947086405.1). Lineage (NCBI taxonomy): Eukaryota > Metazoa > Arthropoda > Insecta > Lepidoptera > Oecophoridae > Esperia > Esperia sulphurella. The sequence continues at coordinate 11,819,607 of OX352272.1, forward strand.
GGGTCCAGCAACAGGTAAAACGTTTCGTTACACCTATCGACGATAAAGTTACGATGTAGACGTTGTATTCGAAACTGTCAATAGTAATAAAATATTGTCTTTGATTCGATATAGTATCGATTGTTAGTAATAAAATAATATTTATTGAGAAAGAAATGGTTACTTAAGTCAATTTTCCATAGTAAGAAACTTGTTCGAATAATGCTAGAAGTGAAACGAAGGTATGCAACCAAGTCACTGACCACAACAACGTACGAGAAACGAAGCCTTGCGATAATCATAATACGCTTGCAGATATGTGATTAGCTGTGGGGTCACGGAACGGTCGGTGTTAGACAGAGAAGATACCTCTCATCCTTGTTATACACCCTAGTAACTTCATAACGCTGTCTTTGTCAGACAAACGACCGCAGGGCGCCTAAACCGCTATACTAAACTGTGACCTCACGAAATTCTCCGAGCACGATACCGAGGATGATTCACGTGTAATGATGGACGTACAGACAGACTGACATATAGAGATGCGGCCGCTAGATGAATCCCAAGCGACATCTTATAAAAAAATGTTGTAAATTCGAACATGATCTCGATTATTACGTACTTTATTAAGCTATCAGCACCACTTACACATAAAATTAGTTCAAGTTTCAATTCCGTTGATTATTAATTTTTCCTTCGTTCTGCATAATTAAATTTGTCTGTGAGTTGATAAAATCATCGAGATATTGATCTGTCAACTTTATAGTATCCGCTTTACATAACGAGCACATTAATTGCTTTGATTGAGATCTAACACTTTCTTAACGTAATAACAATTTCTTGTTCAGATAATATCTTCTTGCAGAAAATTTCATAGAAGTTTCAACGTGACGTTGAAATATAAAGTGAAACTTAAGGTTCTACAGATATACTATAGTAACCTGGTATGGTACGGTACAGAGGGCACGACCAGGCGGAACAGGTTTGTTGGGACTACTAACGTAGTAACCAATATACATACGAACCGTGCATTACTCTCAAGTATTCATGATTATATGGCGTTAGACGGCTCCGACTGTGAGAAAATTTCACCTGCGGCAGACTCTATCATAAATACTTTAAATGCTAATCCAGCCACGAACGACTAAACAAACCAATTACTCTTTAACAAAGTAAAAATAAATTAAAACATTTATTAAGACAGTGCTAGAAATGTTGTATAATATCTTATTGATCTTACGAAACATAAACTTAATACCTCGGTTGTACAGCACGAAGATGTAAATCAGGTACTTAAAGAAGAGTATATAAATGAGAAGTTGAGTACAATCAAATTAAATATGGAATCCAATGCAGTGATATTTCATTACCTAACATCACACGTCGTAAAGGAATTAGCATCAGAGAGTGTGAGCGAGACCGCTCCAATAAATCACCTGTATAGTTCGTTAGGCGCACGCCGACTGCACCGCGGGGGTCCACCTTCGATTCCAGCGCTGGCAAGTGGAACAGCTATTGAGGTAACCCCCTGTAGGTGAATATTTTGACGTGCTATATAGTGTCACGTCGGGTTGTACTTGATGAATTGTGTTGGAGCTACAATTCATTTTATGCGTGTCGAGTTTCTAAATTTCTACGGAAAATGTTTTTAGATCTTCTTAAAATACCATCATTTATCAAAATGACACTAGTAGAAGAAACAAGTTATATCTACAAACTCAAACCTACTAAAGCTTTAGCCAAACCTGATGACATTGCCTAAGAAGCTTAAGCTTTCTTGTTAACTCTTACATAATGATAAAGTGCGTCATTTTATATAAATTATGCAAAAATTTTAATAGACAGATAATCGAATCTTTTGTTGATGGCATTAGAAACGAAATTATTGAAGACATTCCGAAGACGGTATATGTAAGCAACAGGTTTCTAACGACAAACATAATTTTACAAGCTATGTACATTGTGTAAGATTTTGCATTAGCAGATAATAATTTAGCAATTGGATATTTATTTGGTCGTAGACATTTTTTTCTTCGAATACGTGTGAGATGAAGGCGTCCGTCAAAATTTAAAAAGTTAATTATCGAATACTTTTTCCATCGGACGGGTCCGAACCAACGGTGATACATCATCCCTCACAGAGAATATAAATCACCAAGTGATTGATCGTGGTATATATCTCACGCTTGTTCGCTAGCTCCTTTTTTAATCCGACACAAATGATTTTACACTTTGATTTCGTTTTTGTGACGCTATTTCGCTTTGGAGTTTATGATGTTCGAATTGGATTCTGTTCATTCTTGGTTTGGGTTATATGAACCAGAAACTAATATCTCTTGATCACCGGTTGGTTGTAAAATTCATAAGCTGACACAGGTTTTTATTGCAATTTGAACAATTCGTAACGCTCATTGAGTAATGGTCAATAGTCAATCAATTTTATCTTGTTTATATCTACTTTCAATCAATTGATCATTTAATACTAGCCTATTGCATCATCTTTTAGATTGACATACATTTTAATAAATATTCGCGTTTTGTCTTTCTTTCGTTTGATCTTATAAAATGTATCTACAAAATAGTTCAAGATCCCATCAAGGGATATCTTCAATCCAATTTTACTATCAATGAAGCCCAGAATTTCATCAGTATAATAGCTTGATGAAATCTGCGTCCAAACAATGTGAAATTCAATAGTTTCTTCCATTATTCCATTCCAAAGCTAATGTTTGTAGTGAAAACCTATCAAGTTTCTAACAACTACCGAGCCCCGACCCGTCCTATGCCCTTATACGACCATTACCTGACTAAGAACCATTCTGTAGCAGATTAGCGCCGTTTTCTATTGTAGTTGGGACCCCGATTCTCATGCAAATCGTTTGACAAAACGTGAGGAAGTATAATTAGCTTAACACTCGCAGGTCCAAGGGTCGCGCACCTTGACCATGCAAAATCGAAACCGGTCTATGTTGTCTTCGTTTTTAATTAATGTTTTCGACCAAGCTTAACTTCTGACCGATGTCCGGCAAGGGTTGGCTATTAATATTGGGGTTTTTTTTCGCGACCGTAGTCGTGGGAACGTCGGCACGACTTCAGATGGTATCTTTATGTCGGACGCAGCTAGTAAGAGCACGTAAGACTCAGTTTTCCCAGAATGAGCACCATTATACACGGCCCTGGAGCATCGTACGAACATGTCACAGTTATTATGCTCACTAGAAACGATAATATCTTTCGGCTGTGTGGCTGTGACGCAGACGACAAAGTGGATATAGTACCGCCTGGAGATGTTCTCGTAATTCTAAGTGCAGTACTGATTGTTGACACGATTAAGTCATTAAATTAATATAGTAAAAATCCTCGAAATGATGAACATTTTTAATAAAGTATCATTGTGTACCATCGTTTTATACTGTCGTATAGATAAGCATAGTTTTCGAGTGGTCATCAAACTGGACATATGAAAAAGCGTTACTGTTTCTCACGGTTCGATGTTTGGCGGACTAGACTGGCCTAATCCAAACAAACCCATCCTTACGGTCAGTTGATCAACAATGACCACACCTGGTTCAAGACGCAAATTGACACCCTCCTCAGAACGCAATGCCGATCCTTTTGACGTGTCCTTTGTCGGAACGAGGCGTACACAGGGCATTTACTTAGCGAAAATAATAACCGAAGCAAACATCGCGATAATTTGCAGCCCCTGGGAATGTTTCATGGAGGATGATGTTTTTGACAGGTCTTGTGGGCTTTACAATGTGAATGCATTGTGCATGGTTTCCGTTGCATAAAACTGAGCCGGAATTTACGCTTGGATTTAAGAAATAACGCAGACAGTTATAGTAGTTAAGACAGATTGAGGTATTTCAAATTTAGTGGCATAAATTTTATAATAGGTTAAATCCATCGTCTTGCCCGTAGTTATTAAAATATACAAACTGTTGAGTCCACTAGTATACAGGGAAGCTGTTATTGATGGTGTCTGCGTAAAATTGTTGATCGAATCTATTAATTTTATTCTCCATCAAAAATACAATGTAATCTGCAGCATTTCCCCAAAGATCCAAAGATACCTTTTCAATTTCCCTCCAAAAATCGTTATTAAAATTCACCGCAAATCCCCCGGGGAGGTATCTCCTGATACCAGAAATCTTTCTAAATGACCGGTTGGACACAAAAACTTATTAAGATATTCCAAACAAAGAGACCCATGATTGATGCGCCCTAAACAAAAAGTATTCCAGCCATTGTTCACTCCACAAGTGACGGTCTGACGGACGAACAGCCTTTTGTATTAGTTATTTTATGCACTTATTTAATAAACCGGTTTCAGTAATGTGGTTAATTAATCAATAGTATGCGTGCTTTGTCTGATGCGTTATTTTGCATATTGCTGTTATGGAACTTTTTTAATGATTCTAAATGTCTAAGTGTCAATCATGCGTTACAGGCTACTATTATATGTTTGGCTGAAAATTTTTTTTTAATATTATCCTATTTTTTATTGTTATGAACATGTTTCAAATATTTTTCATCCCTTTTATGTCCTAGGTCAATCTTTCCTATGTTTTGAATTTAGAAGAAAATTATGTTGGACATATCAATGATCTAAATCTATACTTAATATAGTCATTTACTTTATTTCCCCCTTTAACGAGAGCAACTACAATGTTGTCAAAATGACTACTATTAGTTAACTTATATTGCTAAATTACCTCTATTACGCTAGTCCTTGAAAACTTAACGTAATATAATAACTGACTTTTATAATAGGGTACTTTACCTAGTTCCAGATACTTTGATACTGACTTTAACGATATTACCAAGAGTATTAATAGGGTTAAAGAGGTTTGACCATATTCAAATTTACGATTTATTATTCGTAATTATTCTTAGATTTAGGAAAATGAAAAGAAATACTATTGTTTGTGATTCTGGTAACTGAGAGCAAGAAGGAAAAATAATAATAAATTAGGTCAAGTATTGTTTTTTAGATAAATACCAATAGCAAACAATAACAATGCACATACATCCCTGAACGATGACCATCGAATTCGAATTGCATAACAAAATAAGAACGACCATTACACAAAAACCATATCTATACCAAATCGAGTTTCAAATAACAATTAAAAGTATTAGGTAGTAGCTCACACTTCTCAATGGATCTTTTCAACCGCTAAAACGTTTTATAAAACACCTAGTAACAATCCCGCTACAAAACAATATGGAACGAAGAAAAAAATAACAAAAGATGCGTCGACGGTTCTAATCTCGACTAGATCTACAAGTTTGATATCTAAGACGCTTATAAAACGACAAAAGCGGCACACTTACTTTTTTCTTTTCTATTATCAGTTAATCTCAGATGAAAAAGTCTGGACCGTCACCTTTCTTTTGTTTGTTGACAGAAAACAAATCGTTGGACCAAAACATTAGGGTTGCAGGGTTGAGACGTAATAGGGTGCTTAAGGGTTGAATTGAGAGCAGCGGGTTACCGTGTCCTTTCCGGTGTGATGTGGCCTTTACATTATCTACCTCGGAAGTGTGAGGGGTTTGCTAATGATGCTATTGCAAAGGTGTGATGAGCAAAAAGTTTCAGGTAAACTTGTTTAGAGTAAATCTCAAAAAGGATAGAAAGGAATTATAGAAAGAATTTATATAAAGTTATAAAAATGTCCTTCTTGTTAGGTTTGCTCAGTGCTGATTTAAATTTTTAACTTTTTACGTGACGTCGAAAAAATATTTTGCGATATATTCTATCGATAGTCTGGACGCATATTGAAGCCGCCAAAGCAGCTAATGATGGTCGCCTTGATGACTTGTAAACAACTATTGGTCAGATCCTTCTGGTGCATGATGAATACGATATACGCCGTTATCCCTTCGTCACATTCTGACAATACCAACGTATCTTGTGACTTTTAGTAAACTACGAAAGAAAGTTCTTTTAAAATTAAAGACATGCTATGTCTTGAATGATATTTCGGGGTAGTACGGGGTCATTTTTTTATTTAAGCCGTAGTATTAGTTAATTAGATTGTTTTCTTGAAGTTAGAAAATTTTGAAATTTACGACATTTTGTATAAGCAGTCAGAGTAATTCATAGCGAAATATTCAGTTCTCTATTCGTACACAGCCGTGGGCTTTGAGCATCGTATGCAAACACATCCAGCGAATACGAGTTCAGATATTTTTTGGACGTCTTAAAGACGAACGGCTGAATAAATTTATACACAGATTATAATAATTGAAATTGATTAGTGTTGCAATTATTAATTAGTAATAATACGACCAAAAATAGTTGACAAGTACTATGTAATACTCTCCATATTACATAGTATGGAGATGTAATTAAGTTACTTAGTACTAAACATGATAGAGAATGCTGATTGTTGTAATAAATTTTTACTTCAAATTACGTAAATTCTGTGCCTCAGAAGTTGTTTTATCTAGTTTATTTAATTGTTGCGGTTATATTGGTTTTCGGATTAGTAGTAGATTAAAGAAAAAACATGTTTAGTTAGATGTCATTAGAGACAATTTAAATTTCGATCCGAATAAAACACAATGGCAAATAAAGTATCAATGAGATTACTAATACATGGAACATGTAAAGGCTAAACAATATAAATAAATACGGACCAGTGGCTAAAATATTTCGCCATAGTTCCAAAATTAGAATATCAGGCATGACATTGAAGCAAAATGAAGGTGTTCCGACAGGTGCGATGCTCAGCCCGCTCGAGTATAATCAGCCACAGCGTGTGTCCGACCCGGCCACGATATGAACTCTTCAACCTCCGTGCCCTCGTCGAGACCGCTTCCTTTATGTCTAGAGGAAATTACTCTGGTCGCATGTTATCTTTTAAATTGTGCACCTGTGTTTTGGATTTCGTTTATATTTTACGTTGTAGATAGGTCGACTGAAGTTACAATAGAAGTTTGTTTTTTATTTTACCATTCGCGTTTCTTTTTCAATTCGATCCTACTGAATACTATGTTTTTAAATGTTGGTTCTGATATTTATCGCTTTTATGGCTATTATTTTATTGATTTGTTTTTATTCGTTAGTCAAATTACTTATTTACCTAGTATTTAGAAGACTTAAATTGCACGATTTTCCTTTCTTTCATGGTTTTATTCGACTTCACATAATGCTGTGGTATTATGCAAAAATCAATTTAATCGATATTAATAGATTTAACAAAACGAAACCAAAATACTAATAAATTCATCGTCATATCTTTGAATAGCTTTACAAATGTGGACATCGGCATAATTCTTACTAATAAATTCCCAATTGCAACTTTACTGAATGTCATTGTTTTGATTCAAATACACCTCTATTGCAAATGTTTTGAAATTTACTACTACGTCCATTACAAAACTAAAGGTACGAGTGTGTCATCATCTGGCCCGCCAATAAATGTGTGTAGGCTTTTAACTTCTAAGTAGCAAGTATTGTCACATTCTCATCATAAAAGTTGACAACGTGTCAGCCGTCTCCATTAATTTGGTCAGCCCTGGCCTAAATAATTCTAAAGTTTTATGCATTTTGTTATTTTGTAACAGTAGCAGCGGCAAAATAAAAGAAACTTGGTTTTTTTACGTAAAATCATTTAACTCACTGGATGATTGTTGTTGTTGAATGATCATTAAATCTGTGCGTCTTCTCTGATTTTACTTAACATGTGAAATGTTACCAGTATGCTAAGTTCAGTGAAAATTAACAGAAGATGATGAGCTTACCTACACTTTTTCTAAATAGCTTTAAATATTTTCTGAGTGATACTTCTTAATTGGGAATTATCCAAACGTGTTTTAATTTAAGTTTTGTCATTTTTCTTGTTTACTAATGTATAAAAAAAACAGTAGACACGCGTCACATATACTTCACATTTTCCTATATTAGGCGTCATTCTATTAACACTTTTGAACGCATCTATTTCCATCACAAGCTTTAATAGTTTCATTATCATCGTTTTTTTTTATTATTAGTAGCTACGATTCTTAAATTGAAGGTCAATTTGGATCCATCGTGATCTATACCATCAATCAAGTCGGCTGTCTTTAAAACAATAACCGTATATATTAATTCCACTATAATAACCTATTACTGCTCATAACTTCATAGTGTTCCACCAGTTTAAGTTGAACTATGCATATGATCTTTCCTTCCTCAAGGGGTTCTTCAAAGCCTATATCAGAGGGAGGGGTAAAAGCTTTGTAAGCTTCTGTCGTATAGTATTAACTTCGATCGTCAACAGTTACTTAGGCCTGCCCTTGGGCAGTTGTCCGACTAATGACTTAGCAAGATTAATGATTTCACTAATTACACTTGTGACAATCAATGTATCTTTAAAGTCGGCTTTTTGTTTAGCCTCTACTTATTAAAATAGCTCACTGATACATGATGTTTCAAAATCAACGCGTATCTTCCTTCTAGCAGCCTCCTTATCTTCGGGCCATTTCCTTCTCTGACTATTAAATTAGACTGACATCAAAATTTACTGTATATATTTATTTTAGGGATGTCTCAAATGTGTGTTCTTCAGATATTTAATGAGTCTTAGTTTTCGTTTATTTCTTGTGCATGCATATAGTAGATGAAACCTATAAATGACTGTATGACTATCGTTTTTCACATCCTGCAGCAAATTCAGTTAAAGTTTCTGGCAGATGAAAATTGTGAGTAAAAGTGTGATACTTGTCGTAAAGTGTCTGTATACCTAGTTACATCATTGTAGGTTATATATAAGCAAAATTACTATCATAAAGTTATATACTCCTGGTAGCAACTGTTACATCATTTTAAGAGATACATAAATTCCGAGAAGCAATTAAAGTTACAATGACGGCAGATTTTAAGCGTGTTTACTCAGCTTTACTAAGTAATGTAGAAGGTATAATATTGGAACTTAAATTACATAGTACTTACAGAGTAGCGTAATGTACCGGCGAACAAAGAAAGAAAACTTTAGTAACACAGGTTTTAAATGTCTCTACAAAGGGTCTTGAGTTAGTAACAAAGTTTTTTCAAATACATGGTAAAGGCCAATTGTTAGTAAAATTTTCTTTTTAACAGTTCATAATTTTGAAAAATATCTTAACCCATATCAAAATGTATGAAACAAGTCTATAAAGATCGCTTTCACATACGCTCGTATTCGAAACAACTTTACCCTTTTTAATTACATATAATATTTCAACCCCAGAAACGTGCCAATCAAAAGATGTTTCTGTGACTTGTTTCACTAAAATCATTATTGCTCGGCTCCCTTTTACCCTAGCTTGGTGGATTTTACATCAAAACCTTTCTCGAGAATTCCTCTAAGCAGTGATGTAGAATACATTAAAGTCGGTTCAGTGGTTGTCGAGTTATAAGCGAGCGAACGGACTTTCATTGTTGTTAAGTTATATAGTTTTGAGGCTCACCTTCTCTCCTCATGCCCATTTTGAGGCATTTTCTTAGTCTGCAGTACTGGCACTGATTCCTATGGTGCTGGTCGATGGGGCAGTTTCTGTTGCCTCGGCAGGAGTATGTGAGGTTCCTCCTCACGGATCTCTTGAAGAATGACTTGCAGCCTGCGAAAGAAAACTTTGCATAAGTATGTATTTTAAGATTTAATTACTTTTAAGATGCACCGGTCAAAAGCAGTGCATGCTAATCTCCATTTAAGTGAAATTCTAGGTAAACGAACTGTCCCGTACAGGTTTTTAGATGAGAAGCATACCAGATGAGCTGCCGGGCCATTTGCTATTGATTATCATCATTTTCAGCCCACCAGTTGGTCATAGACCTTCCCAAAGACCGCCAAAACAAAACTACACACAACTACACAAAACTACTTGCCATTCATTGACATAACAAATTAAAAATTCATGTATGGGAACGTCAATAAATAGATTTCTGTTACAACTTCATGATAGATCATGCAATAGGGGAAAATTGTTGGTGCATCGAATTACTCTTTGCAATTAAAATGTAACGAAAACTATTCTTACCCTACACCAAACATTTTACATAACGTCTGTTAAAAGTGTTAACCATCCAACTCCAAATTGATACAAAATAAAATTTTGATGCAGTTGTAAATGTTATGATTCACACCTTGCATTTTAATTTATAGTTCAAAATTAGACAACTTATAGACAAAGCAGTCTAAATCGGTTTTTCACATTACTGTTTAAGAATTTACTGGTTTACCCAGACTTTTAGGTGCTTTCACTACTGAAGCTAAGGACATCAACCCTCGAAACATACTTTTTCTCAAAACTGGAGTCGAATAAATGTGCTTATTTAGTTAAATGCATAGTAATTAATAACTTTGTATTACTAGGGATCACTATATAGGCTTTGATTCCGAAATTAATGATTTTATAATTATAGTTAATCAATTTACTCTCCATCTGATTGGACTGCTATAAAACCATATAAATAAATGAACATGTAATCTGAAAGTAAAAAATTAATATCGAAAAGAGCTAATAATTACTTGTTAGTTAAGCTTGTTAATACCTTTAATATTATTGTGTACAATTTACATACGGCCATTTATCAACGGCTACTCGATATCGATATCGATAATTCGACTATTCGTATGGAAGCATCGAAACGAATCGAGACGATAAAACAGTTAAAATACCAACTTAACGATCTAAAGACAGTTAAGGCCACTCTCATGAATATATAATACGTAAACATTAGAATAAGAAACAATTTGCAAATAACAACAAGTTTTTCTGTTCTAAATTCAAAATTTTACAAGAAATGTATGTATTTCCAATGATATAAAGCACACATTAGCTTAAAAATCAATTCGCAAACGGTAAAATTTATGTAGCTGATCAGGAAAGAATTCGATTGTCATTAGAAAAAAATATCATCAAAATTATAGTAAGTTTTATAAAAATGCTCGTAAACATCATTAGTTTAGTACAATGTTGCTATTTAATAATATTTGTTACAGTTATATATTAGTTTTATAGATAGCCGTGACTAAATTGTGGAGCTGGTATAATCTTGTTGGGACAAATTTATTGCTCAGGAATTACCAGAACTTTTGAACTCTGACCCTGCGGCTGCATGTCAAAAAATTATAATTTTAAGATAGAAACATCTACCTACCGATATTAAGAAATATGTATAACAATATGTAAACCGTTGACAACGGAGTCAACGGCAATAATTTCAATAATGGTGATTACAGTGATAATTTTTACTGTTTGTATGTCTCTTCGCTTATAGCTCATAAGCAGCTGGATAATTATGATATAGTTTTCACTGTAGCATATAGGAACTTTTGAGAAACCTGTTCCTGTATAGGAACAATTTTTAAGTAACAAAAGGTAACGATTTCATTGAAGCAAGTCTAACCGCCTCGTTGTCCAAGTGGCTTGGTCATTGGACTCGAACACCCGAAGTCGTGGGTTCGATTACCACTGGGGACAGACAACTTTGTACAAGCTGGTCCCGGTCTAGAAGTTTTATTTATGAATTGTCAAATCCTTGTCTAGTCCCAAACAAGGTACATGTTATGTATGTAATATTAATTAATTAATTTAATATCATTCCTTGTGCTCGTGTTGGAATGGCGTTTAAAATCATCTCGCTTGCATGACTATTAGCAATTAACTTAACCATTAAATTTATATTGTTAAAGGTTAATCCTAAACAAATATATGAATAAATTGTTTATTTAACGGTGTATTATAATTTATATCATATGGTTGATTTTGTATAGTTGTGTAGTATTGTCAAAGTTATACCTAATTTTACTTTATTTTATTTAGGACTAGAATTAACACTAGTAAACTTAGCCATCTCCTTATATAGTATTAGTCATCAAATGTTCAATTCACTTGGTAAATGAAAAAGTGAATAAAATTAAATAATCATAATGGATAACAACTTGGTAACTTAGAACATATCCTACTCAAGAAGTTCATAAAATGCTCAAATATTAAAACTGCAAATGGACAATAAAACAACTAATTTACTTTCCGATAACCATCTGAAAACAACTTAAAACGAAAAGTTGTTAAAGATTTTAAAGAGGTTTAAAATAATAACCCTTATATTTCATAGTAAAATATTAATTCTTAGTAGGATTTGTTTTCTAATGGAAGTTTTATAATCACTGAAAGGAGATTGAAATTTTTTTAAAGGAGATTGAGGGTTGAGCGAAAAATCAAAATCATTATTGCTTGAGTCAAAATTTACTATATTGATAGAAAACATTAATGAGCTGTTATTCTGAAATAGTGAGATTATATCAGGAGGGTGTAATCATATCAGGAGGTATATCACATTAGTGATCTTTGGATTGTATTTCGTATACTGTAATCCAGTGGTCGACTGTCATGCAGTTTATGCCAAGTTGCTTATATTTTTTGTTTATACATATATTTGTGGTGGATTGTACGAGTGATGGAGACGGTTACTGTGTTGGTTTTATGTCGGAACCGCATTAAGACGCCCATAAATTGGACATAAACCCGTCAAATGATGTAACTTACGTCGCTTCTCGCCGACCGAGTGCATTTTAAATTTTCACACACAATTTTACAAATGATTTAGTACCTTCTCGTTGAATAAGTAAAAATAGAAGGTAAACGTAAAATTATTTCAAAATCGGACTTCATCTAAAATTTGAAAATAAAATTTTGACTAATTTTAGCTACCTGATACGAGACCACCGCTAAAAGGGATTTTTTAGAAAATTGCAAAAGGGCGATAAACTAGTTTTCAAGAATTAAATGAACGCTACAGTTTCTTCACAATTTGAAAAGTAAGGATTCATCTAGAATTCTACAAAACTAGTTTTGCCACTTTCTCAAAAAATATATATTTTTACGCTTTATAGCCCTCTCTTGTATCCAAGCACTTAGAACTCTACATTTTATTAAAGGTAAACTATTTGTCGAATAAATTACACATTACACACCAAACCCTCTGGATAGCCATCATCAGATCTCACCTACATCATTACTTGGCAGAAAACCAAGGCTTCAAACTAATTCTTAAACACGAAAATAATCTGTTTTATTGCTCCGTAATTCAGACAGTTATAATTTTTAAATCGATGCGAAGACGGCCAACATACCAAGCTTCATTTTACAAAAATAAACTTGTACGTGAAAATTCTGGCGCGTTGCGGTCGCAAAGGCTGAATATTTCCTACATTTTGCGGCGCATTTCTTAAGATACCGTTAGCAAGGCTGAGCTCACGTAGAGAGCAGATAAGCTAGCGTTGAGTTGGCAGCCTACATACGAGGCGGTTTGAACGCTGGAATGAACGCTGCCATCACATTATCTGTCACTTATAAAAAAAGGAACATTTCAGTTACAAGAAATAGCATTGGCTTCTCACTTATGTGCAACAAAGAAGGATCGATAGAAATTCGAGATTAAATTGGACTTGAAGTAATTGACGTCCCGAACGCTAGCAGTACTGACGTACATAGTTTGTTCTGATGCATATGCAAAATTTAGTAAATGGAAATAGGTACTAAATTTAAAATTGAATTGAAAGGAAAACGTGCCAAGCAACATGTTGACAATAAAAAGAAGCTCTGACAGCAGCCAAGTGCAACTGATGTGAGTAATTAGTATTAATTAAGTAATCAAAAATAGTTTTTAGGAGTTTCTAAACTGACAAACATTCCTAATATTTACCTAAAATATCCAAGGATTGGCAGCAGTGTTCTCCTGTGTATATTAAGATACTGTGATCACCAATCCGCCCGTCAAGCGTTGTAATTGTGGCAAATCCCCAGAACAGCCCATCAAAATTGGGGCCGGGACCAATTCTATTGGGGCAGCTTATGTTTAGCAGTGGACGTATTTTGGCTGATGATGATAATGACTTAGAAAATTGCAAAGAGTTACAATATTTAAGTACGGTATGTTGTCTATCAAACTTTCGAGAAACGAGCGTTTCAACTGCATCGTACACCCGCCCAGTGATCTTCCAGCCTGCGGGGAACACTGCCTCCCAATTACCACTATCGTTGGGAATATCAACTGTTGCAAATTGTGCACCGCGCGAGATGATAGCGGGTGCATTGACATCGCATTTGAGATGAGGTGAAACTCTCAACAATGGTAGGGGGTGTAAAAATTCTAGATAACTTATGCCTGTCTTGTAGATATTTTTAATTCTGCTTTCTTATTTTAGTTTTGTTCTGCGTAAAGCAAAAATAAGGCCAATAAAACTAAAACAGATAAATATAGATATTAGCATCCTGATTTGGCTAAAATAATTCGCCTTTTGAAGATAAGCTGTATATAATAGTATACTTCAATTTGGTGCCGTGACCAGGATCAACATTAAAAACTTTAATATTTTTGGCGATATATGTGAGGAGATAAGGCTGAAGTTCAGTTGTGTAATCACAATCTTTATTAATTTATAATAAGCTTCGTAATACAAAAAACAGATAATAAACTTAAATAAAGCAACCCACAATGGACTAGCGTGGTAGACTGTGGCCCATCGATATGGGAATAGGCTTCTAATAAATAGTAGGACGTATTTATAGGTTTTTTCATTTAGATTTATTATTTAAATGGGACTATTTATAGGAGGTCGAAGTCAACATGGAAAAACGTATATAATTATTAAGTTGACCAAAATATGTTTATAGCCATTATTTTATTTTTAAGTTATCGTGTAGAATATATAGAAAAGTCAATATTACTTCACATCGCATGTAGGCCAGTGGGCTTGCGGGGCGGTAAGCTGTGTAATCTTGGAACCATTAGCGGCTCTCGGACTATAATTGTGGTGAACGACATGCCACTACTTTGTCAGGCTGTTTTTCTACAAGTTTGTTACAATGAAGACATTTTAAAGTATTTTTACATTATAAGAACAAGAAGAGTGAAAAAAATTCAGTTAGTTTGCTACAAGCACTACAGTAGCACTTCAAACTCACTGATTGAATATTATTTGACATTAACTGAAAACACACAAATACAGATTATCACCACGATTTGTATGTTATTACGTGTGTAAAATATTATCTATTATTGCCGTGTGGTATCCGGTAGAGTAGAATAGGACCACTCCAACTCTTCCCGTGGATGTCGTACAAGGCGACTAAGGGAATAATACATTATAAAACATCAATCAGGCCTCCCCAACCCGTCTGGCCAGCGCGGGGAGTGTAGGCCAAATTCTCCGTCTGTCTCCGGCAGATGAGAGAGGGTTGTGCACCTGCAGTGGAGACAAAAATAACCTGATGATGATGAAAATATTATCTGCATCTCGAATAGGTACTGAGGTAGTTAACGGATCTTGTAAATGTGCACGGCGCGCTTGCAGCCGTTTTTTGAGAACTTGGCCTAAGTGCTTATATTTATTTTGTCGTAAGATCAAACAATAACAAACATTAATTAGGGAGTTGAGATTTCAATTTCAGTAGATGGTTTGTTTAGATTGCATTGCTAATGTCGAAATAGTCTTCGCACTTCTCTAGCGACCTGCACTACCTACCAGGTAGGTAATGTGGTACCTAGCATATGAACAGCGTCATATTTTACGATCTCGCCAGCCAATGTGTCTGCTGGAGGTATCGACTGAGAATTATCACCACCATAAAACCTATTGCCGAGCTATGGTGTAACTTTGTCGTAATTATCGCCGATTGCATACTAAAACCTCTTGTCAATGTATTAAACTGTTACTTTTGTGCATCGTTGGCACAATAGTATATTTCGTTTAGCATTGTGGTTGCAGTGTGAGAGACTTTTATCGCCAACAGTCTGTCAACGTAGGTCTTTCTTTATGCGAGAGGAACGGCCACTCTGGACAGATGTATTAGTCATAACAATACTAGGTTTTGTACTGTTGCTGCTTATAGTCTGTGGCATTGGTATATATCCTACAGTTTTATCATCAGCCTATATATGTTCACTGCTGAACATAAGCCTCCCCAATAGAATGCCTCTTTCGGTGGGCTTTCCATTAGGAGATTTGCCATAATCACCACGGTTGGCAGACGGATTGGTGATCGCAGTAATGATCTTAATATACACAGGAGAATACTGCTGCCCATCTCTGGTGCAATCCCTTAGTCGCCTTAACGACACCCACGAGAAGATTTGGGGTGGCCCTTTTCTTAGCCGGGAACCACACGGCTTATATCCTATAGTTTATTTGAATGATTACACAACCATTATTCGGTGACTCTATTCTCGTCTTTTTCAATTCGCATAAACACGTGTCGTTTCACTGCCGCTTGCCCCCGAACCTAGTCGTGTGAAAGAGACGGTACAAATAATTACGAAAAGTTTGACGTTATTTTAGTATTCGGGAGCTAATGTTATCCTTATGGCCAAATTTTTACCTAATCAGTAAAAGAAAATCAAAACATATGGTGAAGGCTCAGAGTTGTCTTATACAGCTTTATGTTGTCGGTGCCCCCTTATATTTTTTCAAGTGGCACATACTTATCGAATGGAAAATCAAGAGAGATTTCTGAATCTGATAGAAACGGACGTGGACGAAACGGTTCTCTTTTCGAACAGACTACAAATTAATTGTAAACACAAAAATACTCAAGTATCAAAACATTTTTCTCATACTATGGTTAGTAATACCATATAAAGATTTTTTGAATTTTCCGTGTTTTCTCAGGTCACGCTTTCGTTAGCCAGACTCTATTAAATATGGGAAAAATCACGACAACTGATTAACAAAACACGAAACACTTCATAAATATGTTTACGACCGGAAATCAAATCTGAGACCCTTATGCCAAAACAGATGTTCTAACAGACT
This sequence comes from Esperia sulphurella, assembly GCA_947086405.1. NCBI lineage: Eukaryota > Metazoa > Arthropoda > Insecta > Lepidoptera > Oecophoridae > Esperia > Esperia sulphurella. The sequence goes on from OX352272.1 coordinate 11,836,379, forward strand.
GAGTTAAAATAGGGTTAACTAAGTAAACAAAATGTTTATAAACAAGAACGTATAAAATAAGTGTACATACTAAACAATTTAAAATGCAATAAAAGTTGTAATATAAGACAATTAGCAACAATATATTGTAATATTATTGGTCAATGAGACAAGCAGGTAGTAGGTATTACCTCTTTATTACCTCGTGTAATTAGCTGACGGCAATTTTGCAACCAATAAAACATATTTTACCAACGATCACTATGTACTACTAGATGGAGCGTTCCAAACAATCGCTCTGTTCTACGCAAGCAGCCACAACTCTTTCACATTCTCTTTGAAACTTGTGCAGTTACTACTCAGAACATTTAATTATTTTCTAAATATTGACATTATTTAACCGTAGCGTCAATATTTAGTAATAATTAAATGTTATGCGTAGTAACTACACAAGTTTCATTGTGAATGTGAAAGAGTTGTGACTACTTGCGTGGAACAGAGCGATTGTTTGGAACGCTCCATCTAGTAGTACATAGAGATCGTTGTATTTTCTACTTAACACGTGCTTAATATAAGTATACTGCATAAACAAAATCTTTTAAAAGTTCACATCATCAGCCTAAATACGTCCACTGCTGCCCAGCAGTATGCCCATATGCCTCCCCAATAGAATACCACTTTTGGTTAGATGTCCATTGGGGGATTTGTCATAGTCATCACGCTTGGCAGGCGGATTGATGATAGCAGTTATGATCTTAATATACACACACAGGAGAACGCTGCTGACCGTCTCTGGTGCAATCCCTTAATCGTCTTGTCGGTACCCACGGGAAGATTGGGGGTGGTGCTATTCTAAACCGGGAACCACACGGAAAACATTTACATTCGCGAGTAGTTTTATAAAGGTTTTTTGAAGACCAATATTTAAAAAAGGACAATTTGATTTAAATCCAGTCTAAAATGTATCTGTATGAATGTAATGCCAAATGTATTCTCTACCAGTCAACCTTTGGGTTATGCTGAGAGATTGTGCTAGGAAGGTGCAAGTGGTTTGTCCACTTTGAACACGATATTACAAAGATATTACAAATAAGTATTAAATTAAATTATGATATCTACCTACAGTACAACACTGTGTCATTTTTTCTGTTTTGTTTTAACGGTCATGTAATTTGTTTGCTTTTTTTTCATATTTATGTCTTCAACTTTAATTCCTGTGTTGTATTTGTGTTCGCCAAATAAAGTCTTTCTATTCTATTCTACAAACAAATATCAGACTTCACTTCTACCAATGCAATGATATTCACTGTCAATAGTCTATTATGTGGGCCGCCTATTCTTGATTCAGTTCTCTATAGTGTAGAGTGACCAACATTTTCTAACTTCATTAAACTTCCACTCTCACTGTGTCTTTAATGAAGTTACTAGTGTACCTTAGGCCTCATCATCACTTACCATCAGGTGAGATTGAGGCCAAGCGCCAAACCATCAACATTAAAAAAAGTTTTAGGAATCCAGAGCATGGATACACTTGTAAAGAAGTTTAGACATTATTAAATAAATAAGTTTTGTCAGTCTGTCTGTTGGCCAGATAACTCAAAAACTACTTTTTGATTGAGCTAAAATTTGGAACACGTAGCTATAAATGTGAAGAAAGTGGCCGGAAGCGCTGGATTCGGGGGGCGGATGATTGGGTGTGGTGGTGTACATTGGGGAAGGCCTATGTCCAGCAGTGGACGTCTAAGGGCTGATATGATGATGATGACATGTAAATTTGCTCGGCAACGATGGAAAATAAAGTATTTTTTTTCTATTTCTATCATGTAAAGTGTCCACTTTGTCTTACGTAGTGTTAGAACTTCAACGACGATATGTTGTTACTGTTGTATATGCTTTGATATATTTAATGACTAGCTTTTGCCCGCGATTTCGTCCGCGTAGGTTTCGATATTTACACACTGCTTTTAACGATTAATTTGGTTTCCCGTAGGAATGAGATGTTTTTTAGGGATAAAAACTGTCCTGTGTTCTATTCTAGGACCTAACCTAAATGTTCGCTAAGTCCGATCCGTCCAGTGGTTGAAGCGTGATTGAGTAGCAAATATCCACACATACAAATATCCAAACTTTCGCATTTATAATATTAGTAGGATACGATATCACAGAGTAAGGCTTGAGGTTAATCTGCGGTCGCTGTAGAAAAATAATCACTCATACTCTAAACATACCTACGTATTTATAATGTATGGTCCATAATATGCGAATATAACTTCCCTTAATCATTTCATTAAGGCGCGCACACAAAAGAAGGAGTCTAATGAAATATTACCCGCTTTAATGACTCCAGCGGATCGGACCGTAATGATCTAGGTCCTGTTCCTGAGACTGTCTATAGCTTGCTGTAGATAGGTGTAGGGTCCTGTCTTTATGTAATTAGGATCAAATGTTTATTGATTGACAGTCTGGTTAAGGCGTTATGCACCAGAGGTCTGGGTTCGATCCCCACAGGGGTCAGACAAGTTTGCTTAAGTGTTATAATTACAGTGAGGAAATGACAATAGCACTGGGCCTGCGAGGCAGGCTATGGCCTATACGGCATTACGTGCCCGAGGTTTTGGGTTCGATTCTCACTAGAGGCCAAACAAGTTTGTACTTGGTGTTATAATTTCGGTAAAGAAAAACGTGAAGAAACCTGCGTTATGTATGAACTACACATTCTAAGGCGGTATGTATAGGCCAACGTATAGTGGACTATGGCGCACTTGTTTTGACAGTAAGCATCTACCCAATAATGGGACGTATTAATAAGTTTTGATGTTTAAGACCTTATTTATGTAAAAAAATACTAAATTAGTTAAAGAATAGTGTCCTCACTTGCGGTGAAATACAGAATATTAATGAGCCCTAACAAAGCTTGAACAATACTGCTTTTTGAAACCCGAGGGGCGGCCGAATTAACATATAAATGTATCGATAACGGACGTCGACATCGATTATCGATAAACTCGGAATCCGTTAATTTCCTTAATGAGGCATCGATCGCGCATAAAACTTGTTTATACAGACTTGTAAACCTTTGACTTTTAGAGCAGTTTAAAGTATGTAACGTTTAAATTTATTTATTAATATAATAAAATACTAGAATAAACGGCTATTATACAGAAAAAAGCGTAAATTTTCTATTTACGACGTGACAAATACGGGACATTTTTTATTCCATGGAAAGGCTTTAAATTTTAAAAATGTGTCGTTAAAGTCACGCGCACGGCGTATTTACCTTGTTAAGGGGACACTTGGTAGTGTTAGGGCGAACTTATTTAATTCACATAAATAATATATTAAGTGCGTCAAATTTTCATTAAAAGGCTGCATGACTCAGCGAGTTGAGGGTTTTATTGACAGTTTTAGTGGCGGAGCTGAGAGCCACACACGTACCGTCGGGGATTCAATTTAAAAAGTGGAATGAGATAAAAATAAATAAGTTCGGAAAGACACTTATGTTTAGAGTCGGCAGTAAAGATAGGGTTAACTGCCACGGTATCGCGGGACAAAACATAACATAAACTGACCGGTTATAGTGGCCGATAGTGATGTCCCGCGCCGTTATTATCGAGACTGGTCAATTTTTAATAATATATTTTAATTTATTTAAATATTATCATACTTTTCAACATTTTATTATTATTTTATATCCCATTGATGTGCACACGAGTCCACCTATATGTGAAACCTAATGGACTCTTAAAATGGTAGTCCATAAAATGAATCCAATTAGTTTAAGAATAATTTGTACGCAAAACCTTTCCGGCTTGTAATAAATGTTTTAATTTTCAATCAACTACCATGTTCAGACGCTAAAATTACATTTTTATTTCACTTGAACGCTGACATTTCGATAAAATTATCGACAATTCGCATCACTATACGCAGGTGTCAACTCGGATCACAGTTGTCGCTCACGGACGCGAGCATTTAAGTCAAAAGGAGCGTTTTCGTTCGAGAACTTTGTCGTTTTAACCGTCGTAAATGGGTACTACCATTTGGCCTCAGAACTGTTCCAGTTTTACTTCGATAAGGTTGCACAGAGACCGGCGGGAGGTCCGTCTGTTAATAAAGTGGAATTGTCGACATCAAAATAACACTTTATGGTCTCGATACTAATGCGGTTCATCGATACAGTCTTAGTATTTATGTGATAGGATTAGAATAGAAAATACGGATAGATATAAGCATAGTTTTATAGTGTTTTGTTGGATTAGTAAGCCAGAAGTTTGGAGTTTACGAAATTGATATTGCAACGAAAAAGAAACCGTCAATTTAGAGCTTAAGAGTCAGTTCAGACCCAGCGGAGAACAGCAGCTGATTATTCGCTGACAATTAATAATAATCTTTAAATATGTACAAGTATAGTTCAAAGTTGCATGTAGGAGTAAAATGTTCCCAGAGGATAGCCGCGTTGTGACGCCTTTTAAGTCCATTATTAATTGCGGTCTGTGAAGGAAACACGGCGCAACAAACAACAACACATCTTTTAAAACAATATTTCGAACTCTAAGATTTCAAAAATCTTATTGCTTTTAGCCCCGGGTTTGAACGCTTGAACTCGCAAACATAAGTTTAAGACCCTTCTAAATAGGCAACAGTGAATTATTACATAACAATTCAAAATATAAATTTTCGAGACATTTTACAAAACCATATTTAATATTAACTTAATATCGTCTTGTTATCTAAGTAGGTAGAATTTAAGATATGGCGCCAAGAGGTCGCGACCCTCACGTTTCGTACCAAAATATCTTGGTAACTGTCCGATAAGAATTATATGACACTTCTGTTAAGTATTGCAGCAGACATTGGAGAATATTATTACCTACGCCTACCTAAAATCATATTGCATGTCCTAGATACAGTAAATAAGTACAACAGCGTTATACATAGTGTAAAACGATACCTAGTAAGGTAGTTTTCCTTTCAGATTCTGATTTTCATACCTAGAAAGAAACGGAATAGACGAAATGAATGGGCACCCGAAATCGACGGTTGAATAAATCCAAACTAATATTTTGTTGACGATGGGAAGACAATAACAAACAAACCAGTATGCTCCCACCATACAGGACGAGAGCGGCCACAAAACTTGACATATTGGAGAGAACTTGAGGAGACCTATGCCAGAAGCCACTCCGAAACAAGATATTTAAATTATATTAAAAAAATAAATTAAAAAAAAACAGATAATAAAGGCTACTATTATTATTATATTTTGTTAAACTGTTAATTTTGTCCAAAATCGTTTTCAGGACTTTTGTATAGGTAGTCTTAACACGTTTGTGGATAGTACGTCATTATACCTACGTCATACCGCTGGCTCGTACCGTGATAGTACGTTTATGGACGTCGTGTTTCGTATTGTATTGTTTCGTCGTCTAGTGCCGCATCATAAACTCACGTCAAGTGGGCCATATGACCGTGTTACGTTCATCACCAGGTTATTTTTGTCTCCACTGCAGGAGCACCCCCCTCTCTCATCTGCCGGAGACAGATGGAGGATTTGGCCTACACTCCCCGCGCTGGCCAGACGGGTTGGGGAGGCCTGATTGATGTTTTATAATGTATTCCCTTAGTCGCCTTGTACGACATCCAAGGGAAGTGTTGGAGTGGTCCTATTCTACTCTACCGGAAACCACACGGCGTGTTACGTTAAATGAAGATTAAATTAGAGGATAATAAAAATACATACGTACAATGAATTTGTGTTTTTTGCATTACAATTTGCATTAGAATCAATAAATATTTCTGATAAGATTTTCTATGATTTCTTCAATCCTTCATATCCGCAGACTTTTCGACCTATTAATTTTAATCAAACCTTGTAAGGATGTATTTCCCGTAGTATTTTTTGTTAGGCTGAAGTTATGTTGCCGAAACGGAAGTCATGGTTTCGAATCCAAATTATCGGTCTACTTATTTATATATTTTTCGCGCAATGAGTCTTGGGCGCCTACTAGGCGCCTCTTTGCGGCCTAACATCAAAGTCCACCCGACTTATTTATCAAAAAAACGTAAAAATAATTGGCCGTTCTCTCATTCATGAGTTCATTCATTGATAATTTTGTAACAAAACAAGTAAATGGGATATAATAATGATTTTTAATTAGTTAAGTTTTGTATATTCGGTGTGCCTGTGTAATAATTAAAAAGGGCAATATGCATAACTTTTTCAATATCATTTGTTTAATTATAGAGAAACATGATTGAAAATATATATTTTTGTGAAATAGTCAAAGTATCATCCATAGTATGATACTTTTTAAATTTTAATAAGTGTAAGTGACAACATGTCAAAAATGAGATATATTCTTAAATTCAGACATAGGTAGATTATATTATTGAGTTTATATCGTTAAAGACCTGGAAAAGCTAATAAACATTGCTCTGACTGTCCTTTAAATGCATCAAAAACAACAAAAGTTATTCAAACATTATTCATTCAAAATTTTTTTTTTTTAATTCTAGAATTAATCTCGACATTACGTATGAATGCTGGAAGACCATCACTCACTCGACTAAACAAATACAAAAGCCTATAATATACAGGAATATAATTATTTTTTTCATTAAATTTACATATCATTAAAGGACATTTTTACACATATGCCCTAAATTTCAACTCAATTGGTCCAGTTCTCCAGTTATTTAGTGAACAGACAGAGTGCGACGGATAACAGATTCGCTATAAGACCGTATTGAATATGGAATAAAATAATACTAATTAATATGAGTAAAAAATGAGACCGCTCGATTAATCATTTATGGAGCGTTGTACATTTGTTAAACAAAAGTTGTTCATGTTCGATGCCTCGGTAATGATTGTGAATGCCTCTGTACTGTTCGTTACACCGTTTATAGACAGCTTGAATACAATCACCTGTCTTATCACGTTCGTGGACATTACGTCAATAGGCGGAGTACAGATGGGCTTGCAGTGTGACACTACATCTCATGACGTTGTGTTAAAACATACAATAAAAAAAAATATAATTACAAAATGTAGCTAACACCTAGGAAGCGGTAGTCGGTAAAAAAAATACGTGTATAAATGTACCAAGCCTACCTACATTTGTACGATACGATAGTAAACAGACACTTTGTAAAAAGTCAAAATCGTTTTTATATATGTACGGATATGTACTAACACACGAGTATTTGTAAGCTCGCCACATGGTTTTGTGTCCACTAACGTGTTACATAACAATAGTCGCTAGGTAATCCCGTGTCAACTAATTATCTAATATAGGTTGTCTGGAAGAAATCGCTTAAAGCGATAAGACCGCCTAAATTGTACTATTTGTAACTTTAATAACGTGTAACTGTATTTGTTTGTGCAATAAAGTGTATTGTATTGTATTGTATTGTATTGTAATGTATCTAATTTAAAAAAAAATCAAAAAAAAATTTTTTTTTATCTGCGATCGGTCCTTAGACCATGAGCGGATCTTTTGTGCTTCCATTGGCTTGCGGAATATGAAGTCCAGCGACTACACTTTTCCTTATTGTGGCTATATTAATTGTGGTCTGTGTCAAGTATTGACACAGACCACAATTAATATATCTAAAAAGTAACATCTATTAAATGAAAAGAAATGTTTTGTTTACAAGAGTATATCTCGCTCGAAAGCGCGGGTACAAGCGCAAGTTACCGCTTAACCCGTCTGGGGTCAAGGTTGGGACTTTAAAACCACCGTCTGCTATAATGACTGTGATGCACTTGTTCGTCACGTCACGCTACAGTCGTGTTGTGACGGTTGGAAAAATGGTACCACTAAACAATATAAATGCGGAAACAAACATTTTAATAATAAAGCTATTTATTTTAATTTGTAAATTGGTGAGCGAATTAGTCACGTAATATTTTTCAGTCGGATTTTATCAGACATATGTTAAAATTTGAGAAACACCAGAAACTCCATATAGTCTTCTACCGATTTTTTTCACGCACACAATTACACTTGTACGCTGTAGATATAATAATAACACACACGTGATAAATCGTACAACACATTCGTCATTTGTCGTCCATTGATAACTTGGCTTTATCCAGAATTAAGACATAGGATTCTTTCTACTACCTATACACGCAGGGTGGGACGCCCCGCCGCCAGATGGACCGACGACCTGAAGGTGGCCGGAAACGGCTGGGACCGGGTCTGGCGGCGTTCACTGGGGAAGGCCTATGTCCAACAGTGGAGGTCTAAGGGGTGATATGATGATATTTTCTACTTTACTATGCGAAAATTAATTTTACCGCAGGGAAATAAATATCGCAGATTGCACCGCGGAGATTAGAATGAGCGTAATTTTTTTTTAATTTTTTTCCCTTACTTCAACAGTTATGTCCAAATAACTGCTGAACTAATAAATTTTGCTGCCACGGCACACGCATACTATTTTAACTATGTTAAAATTTTTAAATTGTTTTTCTTTTTGTTCTTGTTTTTATAATTTTTATTTTATTTTTTTTCCTTTTTCTTGCTTTGTTGGTTTTTTCTTTGTGTGTGCCAATTGTGGTAGTGAATAAATGTTTTTCTTTCTTTCTTAAATAATGGGTAATCTATGACTATAGATTTTTATTATTACAAGTGCATAATCTATATTTCGCTCGAAAGCTCTTAACCCGTCAGAGGTCAAGGTTGGGACTTTGGAACCACCGTAGAGTCTGACACCTATAATAACTGTGTTGTGCCTGTTTATTGCAGTTATAAGTAGGTTGTGTTTTAAAAATACTATAAGCGTAATTTAAAATAATTATTCCAAAATTATACTACGTTACGCGTAAATGCCCGAAAAAGTAGTTTTACCCAGATTACCTATATCGTGAAAATCAAAAATTGCCGTATAATCGTTGTTTTTATAAAGAAATCGGATGTCGTTTTTAAGCGATAGATAGATCCGAATCCGGTAGATGAAAATACCTATCCATACTTGCACCTAAAACGCCTGTCGAAATGTGTACGATAAAATGTATCATAGGACACGTGCACCGTGCGCATCAGTAACTAGGTATTACTGTTTGGTATTGTGGCAGTGTTTATTAATACAAATAAATAAGTTAGCTCAAGTTCAAGTTAAGGTTCAAGAACATTTGCATCCTTATACTAGATATATATCTATGTAGATATACTATAACAAGCAGTAGCCTGGCTCCCAAACTAGGATTCCCTGTATATAAATAATAATTAAGTAAAACTAACTTATAAAATAAATTCAATACATTCCAAGTAGTTTTAAATCTACTATAAATCGGCACATGAGGACCATTTAAAAAAAAATCATAACGATGTATTGAATCAGAACCTTATACTTATCGGAACCAAAAATATATTGTATGTTTCTTTTTTTGCAAATTATAGTTACAAATAAGTATTGATAATTGCTTCAAAGTTTAGACAATAGCTGAAACGTCAAAATTTACAGAATTCATAAAACAGAACCAACGTTACATTAGCGCAAAATGAAACAAAGGCCGACCGGTAAAAGGCACTAAGTTCCCAAGACGTCATTTTCCGTTTTTATCGTGGGGCTATCGTCATCACTTACATATAATTATTTAGTGACATGAAACACATAATTACGCTTTCTGACGTCGCTCGTTAGCTTTGTAGTGAAACTAATACTTCATAATGTTATTTATACACAACAGGTGTCATAATTAGCAACATAACCACTATCTATAAAAAGACTAATGATAAATTAATGATTATTCAATTTAGAATAATAAAGTTTGTGTTGACTGTATATTTTATTTTGTTGATAGGTGTTGTATTAGGTACTTCCCTAAATGAAAATTCCTTAAATAATATATTTTACACAATATTTGTTAAATATGTAGCATAGTCTAAATAATAGAGTTATAAAGGGTTATTCAATAAATCTTTCCGTGGTCAAAGCGACTAAGGGATATCATCAGAGACAAGCATCAGGGTTGTCCTGTGATATAAAGATCATTACTGCGATCACCAATCCGCCTGCAAAGCGTGGTAATTATAGCAAATTCTCCAATAATACGCCACAACTATACACTACAATACTCGCAACAAATACGCATATCGAAAATCCTGGGATGTTTTCAGTCTGATGGACGAAATGACGCAATTTTGTGATTTATACAATAATATAATATTTACACTGTTAACTATTCCTTAATTAATTTAAATTACTGTGATAAATTTATCTAAATTTTGTCTTATGTGAACTTACTGCTTAAATAAAGTTTATTATTATTATTAGTTATGTTCGTCGTAGACTTTTACCGAAAATAAATCCATTTTGCCGACGTACAATAACTACTTGCCACCGACTACTGCAGATACACCTAATCCCAAACCCTTTCTGAGCACGTAGTCTCCTTGGAAAACTGTCCATGTGACCAAATAAAATTAATTGTTTTTTACAAAACCTGACAGGGACATCACAATTCACAAATATAACACATAGACCCGAAACAGCTAGTAATAATGTAAATTTTAATGTTCTAGAAAAAGTGAATTTAATTTAAATTGTAAAAAAAATTAACCAAAAATTCAAATACTAACGAAAATGAATTTAATTTTCATTAAAGAAAAAAATCCATAATTTAAAATAAAGTACTAAACCAATAAATTAGGACGCGACGGAGAAACGACGTAATGCAGAAAACAACAATTTCTGCGCTTGTCTGATTTGCATAAAAGTGAGACACCCCTTATCTTTAACGGCAGGCAGTTTATGAAAACTTTGTCTTATTGCATTCTGATTAGAAGTGTCGAAAATTAATTGAGGTTTTAAGGTTGAGATTTGTTGTTTTTGGTTTTAATATTGTACTAGATCTTTGCCCCGCGGTGTTTGACCCGATTAGTCGACTGTCTTAGATTGCAGTAGGTATTATTCAGATAAATTAAAATAGGTTACGTTTCAGAAGATTTTAGCATTCTAATAAGTGTTTTTAGTCAATTTGTTAGTTATATATACTTTTCTTTTAATTATCTATAATAAAATAGACAGGTATAACAGAAATACCTACTTATTATAATTCGTCCTTCGTAGGACTACTGTTCGAACTCTAATTGTAATTCAAGATCTGATAACATTTTATCCAATTATTTCAGACTACTAAAACTAATGACGTATTTAAACTATTAAAATGTTTTCAGTCTACAAAACTGTCACTGACCTGTCAATGCATAACAATTTATTTCAATCAGACTATGTTTTATTCATTTTAATTATTAGCTGCGGTTAGTTTTGCAACTACATTTGGTTTTAATTTAAAGTATGGTTAACGATCTTAAAACCTATCTATTAGGTACTTCAGATACTTATTAATCGTTTTTAGCATTATAATACTTATGGTTGCAAAAGTCCACAAGTAGCATTTCTTCAGATATTTTTAACAAATTATAATTTATTTGGAACTTCTATTATTAATTACCTAATTCTACTGACAATTTTATGTAGGCATTCATGTACCCACGATATTAAGTTTACATTATAATTTTTATTATTATTTTAGAATTTATTATTTTACACCTAAAGATATTACGATTTTGAACCTACCGAAAAGATTTTAAACTTTTAAGAAAGGTGACATACTGTTAAAAAAAGCTCTGATTCAAAACACAATAACTCAGAATCTCAATTTCCGCCGCACCGCATTCTGCGACAGCTCCGCTCACCGCACACAAAGTCACAAACCGCACATGGCGCGAACGTAACCTTTGACACATCACTTTCACTTCCACACGTTACGTACCCTCGCAGGTGAACTGGCCGTAGTGCTTCCCCGAGGACTTGTCTCCGCAGACCACGCACTCCACGTTCTGGCCCTTGTCCGTGGCCGAGGAGCCGCTCTGCGTGGACGCGGCCTGACTCGCGGGAGTGGAGGGAAGGAGCTCGTCCTCGCGCCAGCTGCCGCGGAAGCCGAGCTCCAGGGGCGGAAGGTCAGGGCCTCTCGGAGGGCAAAGCCCCGGGCCACCGACCCCGCCGTAGACTAGCGCTCCGTGCGTGATGATGCCGGTTGCCGTCGCGGCGGTAAGACGCGCGACGCGACGCGCTTGTGTCAAGGGTCGCGGCTCAGTCGCGACTGAGCTCAGGTCGGGTCGGACAGGGCGCGCCGCTCCGCCATTGGCCCGGTGCCCGCAGGGGCAGGGAGCGAGGCCCCGCCACGCCACCTCGACCGCTGCCCCCTCCTCCCCTCCCCACTCCCCGCAGAGGGGGTGGAAATCTTTCAGCGGCCAAGTAGCGTCGGTAAGGAAAATCGTTGGGCGGTTTTCTTGACGGTTAATATTTTGCTGTTGTGTGAAGTTGTATGGTTTTTTATTAGTTGAGATTTTTTTAGAAGTGGTGAGATTTTAACGTATTCTGTTCACATCTATTCGTATATAAAGTAAACGTTTGTGTAATGGGTATTATTTTATAATATGGTTATAGTATTAATAAGCTTATGTAGTCATTTTACTATGTGTTTATTTTCAATAACTATTTATACAGCATTATTTTACTTATAGTTATAAAAAAAAAGTCTAAAAATAGTATTTATGTTTTTTTTCAGAGTTGTTTCTCAGACTCTACCTGAAATCCTACTTTGTATCAACTTTCCCACCGCCTCCATATTTCTGCTTCCTGATAGGGACTCTACATAGCTACCCGACTAAGTAATGTAAGATATTTATACGAAACTGTGAAGTAAATGCATAGAAGTATATCTGTCTACCTATCTTTATAGCTTTATGAATGTTCTCTTAAAATAAAGTAGGTACTATTATTAGTGTTTTGGTTTAAAGTTGGATTTTTCAAAGCCTTATCCAATTTTTCAAACCCACAGAGTATTTTTCTGACAACGATCTAGTAGATGTCCACATCATCAACCTAAATACGTCCACTGCTGGACATAGGCAAGATGTCCACACTTGCTATTTAATTCGTTCACTGTCATAAAATTTGAAAGAAGACACAACTACACCATTTATTATTAATTTTAATAACGATCATTTCTAAAAAAAATACCAAAGTAGAGCAAATTCATGCGCCGTTAAAAATACAGACTACATAAATCCTGCGCACTGATCTAGATCGATCTAGATCACGGTAGGCGGCGCGCGCGCAGGGGCGTGGCCGCGCGCGCGGGGCGCGGGGCGCGATGTGCGGGGCGCGGGGTGCCGCCTGCCACTTGTCACGGTGACGCCGTGCAAGCGTCACGCTTCACTCAGCTATCGCGTTACGCGTAATCTTCCAATTGGGAGTTACACGCTTTTTGCTGTAGTCCACGTTGTTCGAAGTAAAAGAAAATTTTAACGGTTATTCTATAAGAATAAGAGAAATATATTGTTATGTTTAAATCTATAAAAACAGGCGAACTCAATAGTGTTTGAAATTGTTTATGTTCGTACTGAAATGGTTTATTTTATATTTATTTCCAACAGATTCTAGGAGATGCGCGTTTGACAGAATATAGTTTTCATATCATATTAGTGCATTGTTATCATTGTCATAAAGTACTCCCTTTTTAAGTTTTATTCAAAATTGGTTAATAAGAATTAAGAAAACCTAATTAGTAATCAATATAAACGTTGCCAAAGCATCTTACGGAGCCGTCAAGTTTTGTATTTGCTGAAATCCAAGTTATGAAGTCTTACTTAAGTCATATCTTTTATGAAGTTCTTATCCCTAATGTATCCTTAGCTTAAGTTAGAACGTCCCGTCTGTAAGCTCTGCCCGGGCGAAGGTGGGCTCTTATACTTTTAGGGTTGTCGGTCTCACAATGAGACGTATAAGAAACTTATTGCCATAGAAATACTTATAGATTGAAATTATATGAAGAAAGTAAATGGTGTTTATTTTATTTATTTTGATTCGGTGACGGATTGCTGCCTGATGCGATTGAATGGGGAGAAGCTAGCCAGATGCGAATGGGTGAGGAAAAAGGTAGCTAAATGTAACTGGGTGGGGAAAAAGGTAGGCAGTTGTGACTAGATGGGGAAAAAGGCAGCCATATGCGACTGGATGGGGAAAAGGTAGCCAGATGCGAATGGGTGAGGAAAAAGGTAGCTAAATGTAACTGGGTGGGGAAAAAGGTAGGCAGTTGTGACTAGATGGGGAAAAAGGCAGCCATATGCGACTGGATAGAGAATAGGTAGCCAGATGGGACTAGATGGGGAAAAGGTCGCTAGACGCGACTGGATAGGGAAACGGTAGCCAGACGCGACTAGATAGGGAAACGGTAGCCAGACGCCACTGGATGGGGAAAAACGATGAAGGATTTTTTACATCTGCCTGCGACAAGGGAATTTTAACTCTATATACTTAGTCAAAACATGCATTCAAAATATTGAGTTGAGTGATATCATTGTTGTAGGTATATTTACAGGCTTTGATTTTTAATTACACTAATAGAACATTCGATGGGTATTTAATGTGTGCTAAAGATGTAAAATAAAACTTTTTTCCAACAACGTCTTAAAGTAGTGTGTAAGCATCCTTAGATTTCAAAAGCAGCACGAACAAAGCCCAGCATCTGCACCCCCGAGGTGAAAGTGCGGGGGTGAAGTGTGGGAGCCGGAGGTGAGGGGGTGTGTGGGGCGGGTCAGAGGTCGCGCCGCCCTCGCCCGCCCTCGCCCGGCCCGCCCAGCCGGCCGCCTAGCGTGTGCTCACTTGTAAATAAGTTAACAATCTTTTGGGAAACAGGTTTATTTATGAACACGAAAATTTGGAAAATCTTATTCAAAAATATATTAATCTTTTTGCAATTTAATGGTGCCTATTCCGTAACGAAACACAAGAACAGACCCCAACTCGTTAACACTGTTTTTAAATTTTATATTTACGTCAATAACTTCCTACATAAATTATAGCATACTGTTTACATTCGACATGTTTCAGCTTTCCGTCCTGGGGGATTTGAACCTGAAAAATGTTGATGCAATAAAAAATACATCACATGAATGGTACGGGGAAACAACAAAACATGTCCTATCAGAAATCCATAAAGTTTAAATTACTACTATTTTCAAAATAATATAGGTATTTGTGATTTAAAAAAAAATATTTTGTGATATTGCAATTTAAACTCTATATAGTTCACCATACACACGGGGCACGTTGATATATATTGCATTCCACATTAATAGTCATATGAAAACAAATGCATTTGCGTCTCGAAAACAAAATAAATAACAGACGGTATTCCTAAATGGACCGCAAAGTTTACATGGTAATACAAACCTGTTTTTGCTGCTGGTGAACCTTTCATGTACATGTTACCGAGACGCAAATAGCGTTGGTTTTCGTATGATTATTGGTTAGGAATGAAAATACCTAATCATAATCATAATCATAATTAAATACTTATTTATTAAAGCTTAGTTGTGTAAGGCATTGTCTACAATTAACCTTTGAGTTATGCTAAGAGAATGTAACTTTACATAAAGAAGAAATAAAAATATTTATTCATTTGTATAAATCATCAGAAAAATTGTATCAGCTTTTCGACGTCCACTGCTGGATATAATATGCTGTCCCCTACCATAAATGGTACATACAAAATTTACAATTATCATTATTAATTCACACAGGTGTATGGAGATTTATCGCGAGGTTTTCCTTGACTTCAAGCCTGTGGTACAATTAATATTATTTGGTTTCGACTTAGGTACTCATGCAGTCACATTCTGAATTAAACGACCAGCCCTAGCACCTTATCCAGTGATGATACAGTGAAAATTAGAATCATCATCATCATCAGGTTATTTTGGTCTCCACTGCAGGAGCACAACCCTTTCTCATCTGCCGGAGACAGACGGAGGATTTGGCCTACACTCCCCGCGCTGGCCAGACGGGTTGGGGAGGCCTGATTGATGTTTTATAATGTATTCCCTTAGTCGCCTTGAACGACATCCACGGGAAGTGTTGAAGTGGTCTTATTCTACTCTACCGGAAACCACACGGCAATTAGAATAAATTTGGTCATTTATTGTAAGGCACTCCCTGTACGATTCCTGGTTTAGACCCTCGACCGACCTGATGAAAGTAAAAGGAGCACCTCCCGAAATACTTATAGAATAGAAACACATAGAACAAGCAAGATTACAAAGTAGTTTGCTGATTTTTTTTACTGATCGCTTTACTGGCCCTCCTCCAAAAAGAAGGACGGACAATAAACACTTTTAAAATAATGACAAATAATGAACAAAATTCCATATTGTGCAATGACATATACAATAAAAATTGCGATGAATACTTACCTATCCTATAGTAGGTCAACTGATATCAGTGGACAATACGTGACACAAAAGTATTCTGACTTCTGGAAAAGACACTCGGCGTTTAAGAGTGAATCCTTGGGTAAGTTTGTAAAATGAAAACGAGTAACGGGTGCATATTGGAGAGTTTCAAACGCCGGCATTACCGTGACCTCCAAAAGTTGATGAAAAAGAATATATTTTACCAATGCAGAATATACCCTAGAACAAGAAACTTATTGTACTCGTATATAAAAACGATGTTGTTTCTACTACTTTTGGAGGTGAAGGTAATGACAGAGGTTGAAACGATTTACCATAACATCTGCATCCCGTACGTCCGTGCCTGAAATACAGCTGTAAAACCTGAGCTCTAAATTGTCTAGCAACATTCAATGGAAAGAATCTTGCTGAATATTACGGTTAGAGATATAAGAGAAAATTCAGAAATATGAAAGCTAATAAAGTAGGAATTTTTTTGAAAAAATGTGTGACAGCATAAATGGAGATGGACAGACAGGTCATATGATTAGAGAAGAACGAAGGTTATTATGGTATCCAAGGGAAGGACAGATAAAAAAGGAAACCTCTGCTAACGATGGCACGATGACATAAAAGAGACGGCCGGTTCATTGTGGACCGGTGGCTAAAGGCGGACTTGCGTGGAAATTGTTGGAGGAGGCGTATGTCGTGAGCAACGATCTCTATGTACTAATAAAAGGAGCGTTCCAAACAATCGCTCAAAAATATTGACATTATTTAACCGTAGCGTCAATATTTAGTAATAATTAAATGTTATGCGTAGTAACTGCACAAGTTTCATTGTGAATGTGAAAGAGTTGTGGCTACTTGCGTGGAACAGAGCGATTGTTTGGAACGCTCCATCTAGTAGTATATAGAGATCGTTGGTCGTGAGATACGAGTAAACGTTTGTGTCTATGAGAAAAAATCATTCAATAAAATATATAATACTAGCTGTTGCCGCGCGACTTCGTCCGCCTGGACAACTTAACATCACAAATTATTGTGTATTTCCCGTAGGAATGGGATGTTTTTTCGGGATAAAAACTATCCTTTCTCCTATTTCAGGACCTAACCTATATGTGTGCCAAGGTTCATCACGATCCGTCCAGTGGTTGAAGCGTGATTGAGTAACAAACATCCACATATCCAAACATCCAAACTGTCGCATTAATAATATTAGTAGGATAGAATCACTTTATTTTATTAGTGAAATGTGAACAATAAAATGAAATGAAAATTAACTCTGATACATAAAATACTATTACAATTCAGCAGCTACTGTACGGTCCAGTAACTCATCTTAAACTTTATCATCGATCGTGACAACGGTGTCTGTATGCCGGCTCACTACGACCCTCCCCCTCCTTCAGCTCTCAAATCTCCCACCCACCCCCACATCTGGGTCGAGCGAGACTGAGTAATTGGGCTCAGGGCTCAGGTACTCACCTTGATGTTTTAACAGGTCTTTTTACGCTGTTTTATGAATGAATGACGCTAGGGAGAACCTACGCCTACGACGTAATGAAAAATGTCTTTGTCCATACAAGTAACAAATATTCTTAGAAAGAAACTTAGAACCTGAACTGAAATTATTTTGTTCGCCTTTCGACTACGCCTTTGGAGTCTAGACAGTTTTATTGCATTAAATAGAAACGATGCAAATTAGTGGATTTAACATAAGTCTATAACTCCAATGTCACATATTCTTTACTAGATAAAAAAATTTAAAAAATCAAAATCAAAATATTTATTTTTTCAAAATTGGAATACATTATTCTCTTTTTGACGTCAAGTTCTGCCTAAAACTACTCCACTTCCACCTGTATAACCGAGGGGAAGAAGTGGCAACAAACCCAACGGCACAGGGCCCTACCTTTGATTTATCTTATTCATTACAATCATTAAGTCTACCTATGCTGAGCCATCAAGCACTCCATGGACTTTTATCATTTAAGTAGTCATCTAACTTATAGTAGGCTTTCCTGAGTTCCTTCACTGAAAGAGCTGGTGGTATTTAATAATCTGTACTTAAGTTCTGACAAACGGCAAAAATTATGTACCCGACGATATACCACACGTTAATTTAGATTTATCCGGCACCACCCCCTCATATATCACTCAGTTCCCATCACAATTTATAGTGAGATCGATCCGAAACAAAATCAAAACGTCTTGCACGACGAATCCGTCAACCTTAAATCACTCGATCGCACTCATGTTTGTCTGTTTATTCTTTGTCTGAAAGAGCAATGGGGATAATTTAGGATCGCCTGACTTCGACTGGCGACTTGTTAGTCCATTTTGCGCAGTTAAAATTGTTAGAATCGTTTGATGAGCGCTTCAATGAGATCTCTGTGACGTCTGGAATTTTTGGCATCGTATTTGTAGGCAGTGTTAATTTAGTCATCTAAGGTTTGGAATGAGGTGCTCAGTGGCTTAGTCTGAACTCGGTTGTAGAATTAAAAAAGAAAAGGCCGGATATTATTGCTCTTTGATATCGTAGGTGTACTGAGTAGGTGTATCGTTTTTTTAGATTTATAATGCACTTCATTACATTTAGTCTGGTTCTGAACTGAATTTTAAGTATAGCTCAATTAGCTTAGTAAATAAGTAATGGTTCACGCACCTTGGGTACAAATTATAAAAAGCGTCCAAGTGCGAGTCGGACTCGCCCATGAAGGGTTCCGTAGCAGCAAGTAACATAATATAAAAGTTATAGTAGTTCGTTGTAACTTTGATCGATATTTTAATAATAGTATTGTGGTTTACGATTTATGACGTATTAAAAAAAACTACTTACTAGATCTCGTTCAAACCAATTTTAAGTGGAAGTTTGCATGGCAATGTACGAGTACATCATATATTTTTTTTAGTTTTATCATTCTCTTATTTTAGAAGTTACAGGGGGGGGGGGACACACATTTTACAACTTTGGAAGTGTCTCTCGCGCAAACTATTCAATTTAGAAAAAAATGATATTAGAAACTTTAATATCATTTTTGAAGACCTATCCATAGATAGGTACACGTATGGGTTTGATGAAATTTTTTTTTTTTGAGTTTCAGTTCTTAGTATGGGGAACCCTCAAAATTTTTTTTTTTTTTTTTTCTATTTTTGTATGAAAATCTTAATGCGGTTCACAGAATACATCTACTTACCAAGTTCACAACAGTATAGTTCTTATAGTTTCGGAATAAAGTGGCTGTGACATACGGACGGACAGACAGACAGACAGACAGACAGACATGACGAATCCATAAGGGTTCCGTTTTTGCCATTTGGCTACGGAACCCTAAAAAAAAAGGTGGAATCTAAAAACAAAACCTAAATTCATTAATCTGTCTATGCCAAGTTCAAAGAACTTTTCCTTAAGGAGCTATATTATTCTTACCATGTAGTTTTAAGGTTTCATCCGGACCTATAGTGCTGCCTCAGTCCTGAGTCAGTCTTTTTAGTTAGGTTAAGGCATAATGTGTCATAGTTCAAATGCAGTCTTTACTGTAACCTAGTTTCTGGCACCAGACTTCACAAAAAATTGTGAAGTAAAATAAATAAATTTGTAATATAAAAAAAGCTGATAATCTGTATTTTTTGCTTTTTTATTATATTAAATAATGTCATACAACACGAAATCTGCAAAGTCAGTGCTGCCCTGTATCGGATTCGTACTAACTCAGAATGTTTAAGTTATGTCAAAAGAAAATATGAAAAATTAATACATGTTAATTTTGTTCCTGATGCAATGGCATAAGGTATATTTTAAGAAGTTTCTTAAATTTCACCGAACTGAACTGACACTGCACTTTAGGCCACTGACGCATAACTGTCGGAATACGAACGCATGACGGATCGATGGCAAAGGCCTATGTGGATAAATGGTATATGGAGACAAAAATCACCTGATGATGATGACTAACTAACGCTAAGGTTTTAAGTTTTTTTGTTACTAACAAAAATGGATCTGTGTAATCTGGGTAATAAATAGATAAACATACATAATGGTCACGCCTTAGACCCAGGGGCGTAGGCAGAGACGATGTATCGCCACTTTGCGCAATAAAATGTCAAAAGCATCACGTCAGGGAGTATCACGGAGCGAAAAGCGAGCGACACATCGTATTTTCGACGATTTCGTGACATTTTATTGTAATAAATAAAATATATATAAACCAAAAGACAAAGTTGATTTTTACCAAATTACCAAAAACGATTATACGAAATGTTGATTAACCCACATACAATATAGTACCAGGTTTTGTGTTTAAATAAATATTTTCCATATTTAATTTCAACGTCATTCAACAAAAACATACATTCATATATAACCTACTTCTCTTTAAGATAAGAGGGTATTGAGACGTGGTGGGGGAAAGGAGGGGGAGGTTACAAGGTTATCAGACTGTTCTTTGCCCCCTCGTGATATAGATGTATATATGTGCGTTATATCTTTTCTTCCCGATGTCATCATTATTCTTATTTCGATATTAAACGTTGATATATTATTGGTAGATATTTTATCTCATTTTAATAACGGGGCTATTGAAGTCTAATAAAGTCGTGGTAGCCTAGTTGGTAGTGCGCTCGCCTTAAGTTCATTAGGTCGAAGGTTCAAATCTGGGTCTCCAGTATTATTATAAAAATGCATGTAAAGGGAAACATAGTACACTGAGAAAAAAATAGGTAGCCCTCCTACTTACGTAAGGATAAAAATATACCACTAATACATAAGCAGCCGCCCCCATTATAAATGGTGTCGCCTACAACTGATTCAGTAGCCGGTCACATTATTAAGTAAACACACTACTTAGTAATGTGGCCGGCTACTAAATCAGTTGTAGGCGACACCATTTATAATGGGGGCGGCTACTTATGTAATAGTGGTATATTTTTATCCTTACGTAAGTAGGAGGGCTACTTTTTTTTTTCAGAGTAGAAATCTGCATAAGGCGTATATCAAATAAGTAAGTCCAACTCACCAACCACCACTGGGCCAGTGTGACACCCCACACTCCATACAAGCGAACAGATTTCATTACCTACTACCACTACAGGCGCACCAGCCTGTCTGTACACGTTTGTGTGTGTGCGTAAAGTATGTAGGGCACTACTATGGGCAGGGCGAATATAGTCGATAGAGAGGGAAAATACGTCTTCAACATAAGTAATTCTCTTTCTAATTTAAAGCGTCGATCTCTCGGCGTGCTGGTGTAGTGATTTTGTAACGGCGGGCGGCACAGCGCGAGCCGAGAGGCTGCAGCACATAGCACTGCGTACTGCCAGCCGTGCTCTATTATGCGGGTGGCGTTAAACTGGAGGGGGAGAGGTGAGTGTCTCTTCGTTACGTAGTTGTAATATTTGGTATGATCTGGCGGTATGGTGGACTAGGCCCGTGTGCTCACGTTGAGATCGTTTGTTCCCCCAACAGTGGAGACGTATAGACTGTTGATTGATGGAAACTCTAATCACCATACTGGGCTAGTGTGGGTGATTGCAGATTATGTAGTTTAGGAAACGATACTTTTAAAAAAAAAACTTAAAATATACATAGGTACACTTGTTTAATCCCAAACTAGGATTTTCTCCTGTGCTATGGAAATTAAGCTAGGCTAGAACCATTCACAAATATAACATCCAGACAGGATCCAACTTTATATATTCTTTATATATTCTTTATTGCACAAATTTTAAAAGTAAAGTATTTTAAAAGTAAATACAGACCGAAAATAAAGCTTCTACAAGTTGTACAAAGTTGTCTGTCCCCAGTGGGAATCGAACCCACGAACTCTGGCGCTCCAGTCCAATGACCAAGCCACTAGCCAACGAGACGATCATACTGTCCGATGTCTGATTGTCTTTTCGCCTCATACGCCATTGTTAGGATTTGTTACAGTAGCGTCGCGTTCCGTCTTCGTCGAGTCTGTTTTCGTCGCGTTCTACAACAAGTCCGTTAACGTCGAGTACATACAGCAAAGTACTCACTAATAGGGAATGTTATGGTGGCTTAGGTTACGCAGGAGTACGACCGGAAGTAATATTTATTATTCCCTTCCGGATACCACATGGACATATTTCAAGGTTCATCACCATCATAACAGCCCTTGCACGTCCACTGCTTGACATAGGCCTTCCCCAATGAACGCCACCACACCCAGTCCTCCGCCATCCAGAGTCGTCGGTCCACCTGGCGGCGGTATTTTAAGGTTACTTTGGAATAATAGGACGGAACCAGTCTTTTAGCTTTGGTTCATTAATACTTAGAAACATTACACTAATGATATCTTTATTTTTTCTTTTTAATTCCAGCGGATTGTTTTTGATCAGTTTTGTATTAAATTATTTCATCTGCTTTCGGCACAAAACACAAAAAGGCATAACACAAAACAGTTTTCCCGTAAAAATCAGTCCCCCCAATAATCCGCAGTCGGTCAGAGGCGCGCAACCGTCGGTCGCGGTCCGGTAGGCGCCGGCTGATGCGATTTCACGGCTGGCCGCGCGCGGCACGCAGATTTCAACGCTCACGATTTTATTGGACGACGAAAAATTGGCGCTAAAAATGGGTCGGAGATTCGAAGACGACGTATCAGGAGGTAATTCGTTGGATCTTTGATCGTGCGGAACAAGATTCATAGGCGTTAAGAATATTAAAAGACGAGAGAAGAAACTTGAGTTTTTGACTCAAGAAACGGCACAGGCCGAGTTTTCCATTAGGTAAACATATAAAATAAAGACAAGATTTATGTTGTTAAAAGAATTTGAATACCTAGCAGAAAATTGTTAAAATGTGGATCGTTTTCTTATGTATGTATGTTTGTAAACGCTTTATTGTACCCAATATCACAACAACAATAATAATAAAATAGGAATTAAACTGTGTACAAAGGCGGACTTATCCCATTTAGGGATCTCTTCCAGTCAACCTTAGAGTAACCGAAAGGACAAGTATAATGCGTTTAGTACCAAATTTTGATAAAGAAATGTTCTTAATGCGCAGATTAGACATCAGACGTCATAGAAGAATAATCATTCTGAAATGATGCAAAAAAATTACATTTTATTTGTAATATTAGAGCTCTATTCTCATGACATGCCAGAAGAATTAAATCTTCCCCGTCCTGACTTCACATTGCTATTGGGTTGGCTACAAACCTCCCAAATCCCATATCTTCCAAACCTGTCTGCTATCACCATAAACTTCTTATCTCTGTGGCTCACATCTCGATAAGACCCAGATCATACAGCTGGCACGCTGAAGATAGAATTACTTAAATACACAACAGGCCACATATACCAAGGGATCGAAGCACTGAATACCTCGCTAACCTATGGCCTTGCAGTAGACAGACCCAGAGATTCAGGCCTCTTCTAAAAATTACTCTCTGTCATCCTACTTTCTGTATTTGTAGCTGAACTGCTGGTGCGACATCGGCACATTACTCAAGTATGCATAAATTAGCCTTTACTCTATACCTACCTATATACACCTTACGTTTCACAGTCTATTTGTTAGATCAGAACACCGTTCACTCTAACACCTTGATAATACCAATAACACCTAATCCCCATCGCTTACTCATTTACAAATCCCTCACAAAACGTCTACCCCTCAATCAGTCTAATAAAACTACGCTCGAAATGATCCGCAGCGCCGCGTCACCACGGTGCGGCGCCACCGTCGCATTGTGCGGAGGCGACCAATTGTGTACAACCCCTGGTTGATCACTTAATTGACTACACGGCGAGAGCTTCTGCGTATTACTGCACCCCTTTGCTACTCCTTCGCATTGTATCACATACATTGATTGTTGTACTATTGCTGTTGTAATTAAGTTGGGAAGAAAAGGAGTATTGGATAGGTTTGTATGAAAATGTTTAGCAGTGAAATGCAATAAGGGAAATCCGATGATATCGGATTAAAGTGCACTGAAAATCAGATTTGTTGGCAATTGATAGGATTATGTGAGAGTTTAATACTTAATACTGCTGCGAACGATTAGGAAATACCTAGGGCTGTCGGTGCGCATGGTTTGGTCACAAAAAGATCAATGTAATAATTCTCACAAATCTCTTTGTGATCACACCGCTCAAGGTGGCGGAAGTTATAGGATTTGTATTGCGTTCTTGAGTACCTTTTGCGGTAAGTAGGAATTTAGGAGGAGTACCTAATAAAATTGGTAAATAATATTTAAAGAGTGGCGCTTCTTAGAAGATGAGAGATTATAATCAGTGAAAAGTTAGCTCAAATCCAGGATATTGACCTTTCACATAATATTTTATGAGTAGAATTTTATGTATATTTATGTGTACTCATCATCAGGTTATTTTTGTCTCCACTGCAGGAGCACAACCCTCTCTCATCTGCCGGAGACAGACGGAGGATTTGGCCTACACTCCCCGCGCTGGCCAGACGGGTTGGGAAGGCCTGATTGATGTTTTATAATGTATTCTCTTAGTCGCCTTGTACGACATACACGGGAAGAGTTGGAGTGGTCCTATTCTACTCTACCGGAAACCACACGGCAGATTTATGTGTACTAAGAATATTAATTTGCCAACTAGCGAACACGTTCATTTTTCAAAGTACCCGCTACGCAAAATTAAAAACGTATGTTCCGACTACCGATTGTCTTACGTCGTTGACGAGATGAATGTAAATTGCGTTTTCTGTATAACAACAAGCGACTCATGCTTATTGGTGCCCAACCTGGTCTGTCGCAGAAGGGTTCCTAGGACTGATGTATTCCGTATGATGATGATAGCACTTGTGATTAAAAATGAATATGCTATTAATTAGGATTATGGGCCTATCTTCTGCAATATACCTGGTGATATGTAGTTGATAATTATATAATGAAACTAGCTTTTGCCCGCGACTTCGTCCGCGTGGGTTTTGATATTTACTTTTAACGAGTAATTTGGTTTCCCGTAGGAATGTCCTATGTCTAGGACGTAACGTTATGAGTGCCAGGTTTCATCCCGATCCGTCCAGTGGTTGAAGAGTGATTGAATAAAACATCCAAACTTTCGCATTTATAAATATTAGTGGGATTATATAATAATAATAATAAATTTAACGTGTCATCTTATAGACTGAGATTGCTTGGACCATTTAATTATTACTCAGAACATTTAATTACTTACTTACTAAATATTGACATTATTTAACCATAGCGTCAATATTTAGTAATAATTACATGTTCTGCGTAGTAACTGCACAAGTTTCATTATGAATGTGAAAGAATTGTGAGTGGCTACTTACGTGGAACAAAGCGATTGTTTGGAACGCTCCATCTAGTAGTACATAGAGATCGTTGGCTTGGACCGATTAAGTTACATACACGGTACAGACTTAAATATCTGCGTTCACGTTTTATACCGCTATTTTGAAATAATATTTTTAGTAGATATCTGTTGCAACTATATTAAAAGCAATTTTCTAGGTAGACCTTGTACTAGGTAGGTACTTATATGTAGGTACTTATAAGGCAAAAATGGACATGCATTTCTGAAGATTATACCGACCGATCCCTGTCCAGAGGAGATTGCCCTTCAACTTCATTATTTCCCCTGAGATCGGAACTAATCAATACTAAGCTGTACCCTGATCTATTTTTAGTATGGATTCTTGGACCAATCTATTTATAGGCAGCAGGACTATATCTACAACAATGTCCAAAAGCATGTATATGCCTTAACAATATAGAAAATTCTATAACGTCGTTCTACTTGTCCGGAAATACCGAAGCTGGCAGTGAGTTCCACTTCTACTGCGAGGTTTATAAATTTTCAAGCAAGAAGTTTCATTTTCCCACAGTAAAATGTATTCTATGGGTTAATCAGGATGTCAGTTAACCATTTGCCGTGTGGTTTGCGGTAGAGTAGAACAGGAACACTCCAACTCTTCCCGTGGATGTCGTACAAGGCGACTAAGGGAATACCAATACATTATAAAACATCAATCAGGCCTCCCCAACCCGTCTGGCCAGCGTGGGAAGTGTAGGCCAAATCCTCCATCTGTCTCCGGTAGATGAGAGAGGGTTTTGCTCCTGCAGTGGAGACAAAAATAACCTGATGATAAATCAGGATATAAACTCCCTCATTGCCAAGTTTCGTCAAAATCGGATTAGAAATTATGGAGGATTTAGTGGCTAACATCCCAACATACATACTAGTCAAATACTTTTTTCTCAAAAACGCCTTTACCCACTACACGCTTTTTTATTTACTTCTTAACCCCAAACTTACGGCACGTGGTGAGGTTACGGTTACGGTTGAGTATGTTATTAACCCTTAAATAGTAACGGATGCTGCGAGTTATTATGATTGTTACATATGACCCGTTTAGTAGATAACTTTTTATTATTAGTTTAAGATGTGGAAAAAATTAGGGGGACGAGAATTTACGATGTCAGTGATTAAGAAATTAACGCTAATCTTTTCTCTACACATATTACAGTGAGTAATGATTTTTTGGTTGTCTGTCATGTCGGATATCAAATAACGAATGGCTATTTAAGAAATACAAAGACGTCTTGATGAATATAATTTAAACGCCTAACTTTGTCGCTATTGTTTATTTCAATCTCTTGTCTTGGTTCTCTGTTTGTTTGTGCGTTTTTAATAACAGAGTCAGGTATCACTGTACAGCGGACCTATAACCAATATAGTCGAAAGGATTAGCAAGCTGAAGTGGCCACATCTATGACAGAACCGTTGGCCGTCGGGGCAGACGAGTTCTGGCGTGGAGACTGCACGCGCAGGGTGAAGGGACGCGGCTGGATGAGGAGGGCGGAGGACCGGGTGTGGTGGCGTTCATTGGGGAAGGCCTATGTCCAACAGTGGACGTCTAAGGGCTGATATGATTATGATGATACTTATATGCAATTTTCAGTAATTGAGAAAATGTTTAGGGAAGGTTTTCCTTTAGAACCATTAATATTTTATTTTTGCCTGTTTCTGTTTCAAGGGTTAAAACCAGGGTCATATCAATCATTTGAACCGTAAAGAAAACTTTGTTTACTTTTTTTTTCAATGAATTTTCACTAATTACGAGTATAACGTTTCTACATTATAATGTCTTAATAATGTTTGGCATCAAATATTTTGTAACAGATGCTAGGTACGTAAAACAGCTCTTTATTTCCATTTCTTGTGAAACGTGAGTGGGCTGCAAAAGACTTGTGCTTAATAATAATTGAAGTGTTTCATTGCCACGAGTAATATTACCTTCTTATAAACTGGGAGTAATTAACAAATTGTAATACGTTTTTTTATTTTTTTCAGTGTTGAAAATTTGCTAAATTCGGGAAGCTGCCTGCGGGAAGCCCATATTTAAAATGCACGCTTTGTTTAGATATAGCGTGATATGGCTCCGAGGGGAAATGTTAAAGCAAAAGTGACAAGAAGTGTTCTTTACGAATTGTTTGACGTGTCGACTCTTAGAAAGAAGTCGTTAATTAAGGAAGAGGAAAAGAGCTGTTGTTTTTGGAGACTTCAACTTTGATCTGCTGAAGTCAGATGGTTCAACTCGCGATTACAAAGATTCCTTAAAAGAAAACGATTATAAAATACTAAATAAAATAGACATAAAACACTGTACCCGTGAAACATCGACTACTACAACTATACTAGATCACGTATGTTCTAACCTAAAAGCGAATGACTTCCACCTTGCTATCGTCGAATCTTCAATGTCTGATCATAAGCAGATATACTTTGAGGTAAAAAAATATCAACCGCCACCAATATTGAATGAACAGTATGTAGCAATAGACTATGAAAAACTATACAAAAACTTTCAACAAATGGATAGAAATACTAAAGAAAATGAGTATGAACATCTTGAAAAGAAATTATTGAATTGTATACAGGAAAGTACAATAACAAAGACTAAAATTTTAAATCCACCTAGACGAGATTGGATAAATAAGGATATAATACATGGTATTAACAAGCGAAATATAGCATGGCAAAATTATAAAAGAAATAAGGCAGACAAGACACAACAAGAATTTGAAAAGGAAAAACAATTGGTTTCAGAAAAAATACAAAAAACAAAAGCAACATATTACTATAAGTCTTTCAATGACTGTAAAAACAAACCTGCAAAAATGTGGACACTGATCAATAATTTATCCAATAACAAAATCAGAAACGCCTCAATACCAGCTAAACTTCAGACAAACGCTGGTATAATTACTAACCAAAATGAAATTTGTGAATGCTTCAACACCTTTTTCTCAACGATTGGAGAGACCCTGGCGAATGAGATTCCTGTAAAATATCACGATAACCTAATTCTCACGAAAGGAACTAATATGACTGGAGGAGCTGAAATCAGCAAACTAGAACCAGCAACTACGGATGAAATTGTTAACATAATAAATAATCTAAAACCCAACACTAGCTCTGGCATAGATGGCATCTCTACAAAATCAATTAAATGCGTAAGTAAACTTATTGCTAATGAACTAACTAGATGTATAAACAACTGCTTAGAACGTGGAATCTTTCCAGATAGCTTGAAAACAGCAAAAGTATCCCCGATTCACAAGTCTGGAAGTAAGTCTGATCCAGGCAACTATCGGCCAATTTCTGTTCTTCCCGTTATCTCAAAAATATTTGAAAAAGTCCTGTACAACCGGATAGATAAATTCTTAACATCTATAAACTTTCTTCATGAAAAACAATATGGTTTTAGAGCTAAATCTAATACACTCTCAGCAACAATTGACCTTGTGACTAAAATTAAAATCAAAATTGATCAAAAACAAATAGCACTGGGAATCTTTATCGACTTGAAAAAAGCATTTGACACAGTGAGCCACGAGATTCTGTTAAACAAACTAAGAGATATCGGTATTAGTGGCAGTGCACATGATATTTTCAAATCGTACTTATCTAATCGCCAACAAATAGTCAAAATTGGTAAACATCAAAGCAACCCGAAACAGATTAATTATGGCATACCTCAGGGATCCATTATGGGGCCGCTCTTGTTCTTGATCTATATAAATAGCATTCACGAAATTAATCTTAAAGCAGACGTTACCTTATATGCCGATGATACCTGTCTTTTTTATTTTGGACACTCAATTGACACTATTATTACTGATATGCAAAATGACTTGGACCTATTAAACGTGTGGTTTCAGTGTAACCTGTTAACTATTAATACAACTAAAACAAATTATGTAATCTTTGCTGCAAAAAACAAAAAAATATCGGACTTTGCACATCCTACCATCAATAATAAAATAATTCATAAAAAATCAAATGAAAAATATCTTGGTCTTACATTAGACAATTATCTTTCCTGGAAATCACATATTGAAAATATTAAATCCAAATTAGTATCACTAACGGGTGCTTTACGCAGTATTGTACGTTGTCTTCCTCACCGTATACGACACTTAATATACAATTCGCTTGTTAAACCACACATTGACTATTTAATAGAGGTATGGGGGTCTGCTGTCAAAACAAACTTAGCTATAATACAAAAAGCACAAAACAAATTGATTAAAGTCTTATTTAACTACAATTTTCTAACACCTTCTCGTAAAATATATAAGGACACTAAAATATTGAACATTACACAAACATACACATATTACACTTGCATCCTAATACGAAAAATTTTAAATAAAGATATACGCACTAACATAAGTTTCACTAAAAAACAAACTGTACAAAAAATGTCGCTACGTAATGCAAATAATTTAACACTACGCCCACCCCGAACCAATTATGGTAAGAAGAATATCGTCTATGAAGGTGTCCAATTATATAATAAATTACCAAAAGATATAAAAGAATCGAAAAGTATGTATACATTCAAAAAAGGACTAAAATTTTATATCACAAACACATTTAATTAGACATATATGCAGATGCCGTCAATGCCACATCTAGTTATGATAGTTTCTTGTACTCCAATAATACTGGTTGGTGCAACAATGTAACAAACATTTTTAAGTATTGCATGACTGTAATGTTCCACACTTTTTATTTATATACCCGCGTAGTTTTTGATATTGAAATGTATTTGTACGCTTACTTTACATACATAACCTTCTTGGTTATAACAGCATTTTTCATGTAAGTGAATTGTTTTAATTCTTAATGAAAAATAAAGATCTTAAACATAATTAGATCTACATAATTGGAATGAAGCGAGCAAGTCGCAAAGAATTCAACAATTCTAACTTATTTATAATAGAAAGTATGATACCTAACATCCACTAATCAAATATTCAAAATTTATAATCTACTCTCATCAAAATTCAATGCGGAAATGATTTTGTTTTCGAAATCAAATCTCCCCAGTTTGAGACGCAAAAAACTTTTAACAATAACGCCAATCAACCGTTGGAAACTTCTTAGAATAGTATTAATTTTCAATGAGATTATTTACAAATCCTCGACTCTGAGTCGACGGAGCCACCGGGCGGGATCTGTCAATATTGTCACAAAACATTATGGATGCCGAAAAGAGAAAAATATGTATCAAAAAACCAAAAAAAGTCATGAATGTGGCCTAATTTTCGCTCTCAATACGCACATTGTGTGTAAGCATCGGGGCGTATCGCAATTAATTCATACGTCCACATAGACAGATTTTTTGCAAAAAAAAAAACACGACGACCGTTAGCTTTTTACATTTTTTTTCTTTTTATTTATGGTGCAAAAATTGGGTTACTTAACGGGAGCGCGTCGGGACCATTGTGTGAAATCTTGAGGGATTCGCAACAAAAAAGTTAAAGAAAAAAAAACTGGAAGTTTTTATATTTTTTTCGTGAACGACAAAGACGAGAAGTAGGCACGAGTAATAATTAACTGTTATTAATAGATCGGTAATTGAGAATTATTAATGATGTCATCCCTGTTGTTCATCGGACTTATCAGAAAATTGCGTGTTATTTTGTGGAATCGTTTCTAGAATAATCTTTCGTATTATTTTGACAGAATTATCTAGAATAAACAGTGTTACTTACTGTAAATAATTTTTACCTACAGAAAGATAATGAATATCACTTGTTGATATAAAATATAATCCGATTTTTATAAGAAAATGACTTAAAAGCCCGAAACATGCAAAAAGCGAATGCGTGGCGGAGGCGTGTTGCGGTTTTTTGTATTGTTCGATTTAGTATGAGATACTTCACATAGTAGAGTACCGCCGCGGGAAGCGCGATTTGTACGAAGTGTACCGCTACCGCCACGCCTCCGCCACGCATTCGCCTTCTGTGTGTTTCAGGCATTAATGTAATGGTTTTGTTTAACATGAAATAAATCTTCTGTCTGTTTTATTTTACACGCATTCAAAGTCCTGATCATGTTAAAGTCAGTCTATGTACTTGGAACACGTATGTACGTATGAATAATTTTCAGAATACCTTCAGAGATCAATTAATTTCTTCAAACCCAACGTTTCTTAGTACATAGAAGGTCGTAAAACTGCCCCGACCACATAGGATCCGATTCAAACATGAAAACCATTCACATAGCATTGTGAACGTCTAACAAAACTGACACGCTTTTTTATACAAACTAGATTTCAACCGTTCGCTACTCAAAGGGTCCCCAACTACGGAGGTCACAGGTCACCATCGTCTTTTCGTCCAAAGAAAAAAGTCGTTACGAAAAAAACAGGATAAAAAAGGGGCTTCTTGTAATATTGTGAATATTGATGAAGAAAGGAATCTGGTTTTCGGATTTGGCTGCAGTTTTATTCAAACCGCATGTGTGGTCCCACGGTTTCAGTTCACGTGTTCCATATGTGTTCTGGGAATATTGGCTATGGTGTCCAGAAACCTGATTTGTTCCGTTAGTTTCCACCTAAGCTGTCGAATTTTGTTTCTACTGTATTATGAGAACTATAAAACGACATTTACGACACAAAAAAATACCAAAAAAATGTCCTTGCTTATGAGTATGACAATCATGACATGACTTAAAGACAATGAAATACCGTTACATGTCATTTTTTTATCTGCGAAGAGTATAGTTACCAAGTAACTAACCCCATACGTCTCACATAAAAGCTTGCACATAAGAATAGGGTTGGGATCAAATCGAAATCTTTTTATCTGAACAAAGGACACGTGGTACATCACAGAATCCTTGCACACGATTCGTGTACCCTTTAGTCCTGCGTAAAAGGGATAAAAAGGGATTGTGCTTAAGATAAACGGGGGCACTAGGGGAGGAGAAATCCGAAGGTGGTTGTATTGATCCCGGCACGCGTTGACGGGTTAACAGTTTGGTGAGGGATAGGGTTGGGATGCTGCGCGCAGGCACGCGATCTGTCGTCAAGCGGGTTTACTGTATTCATTGTTAAATATTGTATTATATTCTGTTGGTAATATTAAAGTAAGTGGGTACAAATAGGATAAAGAATGAATTCTCTCTGTTCCTTCTATGGACATGGTAAAAGTAAAAACGCTGTAGGTGCAGCTGTAATATATATTTTCTTACTATTAAGGAGTTGCTTGTCATTATATTCTAAAGTCCATAATTATAATGTCATCAGCTCTTAGAAGTCAATTGCTGGACATAGGCCTTCCCCAATGAACTTATGAAAATGAAATATGATTTTTTTATATTTCCTAAACTTTTCTACGTACAGTTATACGCATAAGCTTCGAAACCCATTGGCTAGCATAGACATGAATAGTCCAAAGTCTCGATAAAATAAAAGATAAAAAGAGCTTCGAAAAATGTCTAAAGCGACGACCTTTTTATTTTTTTCAATAAGGCACAAATTAGGACTCGACAAGTGTTTAGGACGGTGTTTAGGACGAATGTGCAAGCAGTTAACGCCATACAAAACGAATAAATCGTATCCAGCAAGTTTATTATTTACAAAAATCTCCACCAATATTGCAAAAGTCTATTTTGGAAAAATGTCTTCGTGAATTTGTTCATCCGTACCCACATGACTACAACTCAACTTTATTATACACTAGCTGGTGCCCGCGACTTCGTCTGCACAGGATTAGTATTTCGAGTACCTTATATTAGCGTGGCGTAGAAAATAACTAACATTATGACATTAAAATTATAATTTTAAGGCGTTCGCCAGAATAGCTAGCAGATGGTAGATTTTTTCGTACTTACTTGATATTTTGGACAATTCACACAATATCTTTATATATTGTAGCCTATGTGTTATTCTGATGTATAAGCTATATTATTGTAAAGTTTCATTAAAATCCATTCAGTAGTTTTTACGTGAAAGAGTAACAAACATCCATCCATATATATTATAGTAGGAAGGATACACTAGGATTGTCCCCCAGGACCTGGACCAGTTTGTACAAATTGTACAGTTGTCTGTTCCCATCGGGAATCAAACCCACGACCTCTGGCGGTCGAGTCTAATGATCCACTAGGGCGACGAGGCGGTCAAACTTAAAACTGAAATGCTGCTGAATTTATCGCATTAATCAAGTTAAACACACATATATTATACCACGGTATAGAGTTCCATTGTCTACGGTCGTACAACGTAATGTAAACGTTAGGTATTCATTAACTAATTAATATGTGCGGGAAATCATTTGCAAACAATGGTAGTTCAATGTTTACTGAATGTATTTACTGCACTGATTTTTGTTACAGTAGGGTTACTGTAACAAAAATCCGGTACAAATACTTTGCTTGTAGGCAACGATCTCTATGTACTACTAGATGGAGCGTTCCAAACAATCGCTCTGTTCCTCGCAAGTAGCCAACTCTTCCACATTCACTTTGAAACATGTGCAGTTACTACTGAGAACATTTAATTATTTACTAAATATTGACATTATTTAACCGTAGCGTCAATATTTAGTAATAATTAATTGTTCTGCGTAGTAACTGCACAAGTTTAATTGTGAATGTGAAAGGCTACTTGCGTGGAACAGAGCGATTGTTTGGAACGCTCCATCTAATAGTACATAGAGATTGTTGCTTGTAGGTAGATTAATTTGGGACATACATGACATTTATAAAGTTATTTGTAAGTACCTTTTATCATCAGCCTGAAAGAGTCCACTGTTTGACATAGACCTCTCCCTAGGTGCGCTACTGAACCCGATCTTCGGTTTTTCTCCGACAGATGCGACTAGCCCACTGCTACTTCAACGTACTAACTTTTTGAGCTATGTTCTTTGGCTGATCACCTTATTTCGGATCCTGTCAATTAGAGAAACTCCGAGCATAGCTATTTAGCCCGATAGCCCGCTGAGCGACTTTGAGTTTTCGGACTAGTCCCACTGTCAGTGTCCACGTTTCGGCGCCCTAGGTCAGGGGTCGGCAGTCGCGAGCCACATGCGGCTCTTTGGATGTGAAACTGCGGCTCTTTAGTTCCATTGGTCTCGGTCTGGATGTTATATTTGTGAATTGTAAAATCTTTGTTTAATTTTTTACTTAAATAATAAGTGATTAAGTATCTAATAATACCATATATATAGGTATTATCTAATTTATATATATATACAAGCCGTGTGGTTTCCGGTAGAGTAGAATAGGACCACTCCATCTCTTCTCGTGGATGTCGTACAAGGCGACTAAGGGAATACTTTATAAAACATCCATCAGGCCTCCCCAACCCGTCTGGCCAGCGCGGGGAGTGTAGGCCAAATCCTCCGTCTGTCTCCGGCAGATGAGATAGGGTTGTGCTCCTGCAGTGGAGACAAAATAACCTGATGATGATGATGATGATATTACGTATTATTTAAATTCTTGAAATTAGACTTTCTACTTCAGTTTTCTGATTGAAATTTGTTTATAATACTAACTACTAGATTGTAGACAAAATATCTCAATCTTAGATAGATAGAAATATTTATTGCTTACACAAGTAATTCATTATTTAGGTACCAATAGCATAGAATACTTAATAATTGGCAATAGGTAGTTATTTATAGTACCTATTTACATACTCGAATCAAAAATAATATTACTGGAAATTTTAACTAGAATAGAATAGAATTAGTATACGAAGTAAAGTGTTCTTTAAAATGTTATTAAATTGACTTATAAAGACCACTGACATATATTAATATCTCACAAGGACCGACTCGTTGTAAGGGCGGGGTTTCTTGACAAATTTACGGTATCTTTTTGCCTCACTTTTTGCGCACTCCGCTTCTTATAGCTTCCCGTAAGTGCGGAACGGTTTTGGGGTTTCGTCGTGTTTTTTGTTTTTCGGTGAAAAGATTATTTTAGATAATCAACCTGCCTTGAGGTGTTAACTTAATTTTATCTTGAACCCATGTTTCTGTCTTGAGGATGATATTTCTGTTAGATAAATTCATTCTGTTTTGCATTTTCAAGATATGTATTTTTTTTAGTACCGGTTGCGTTTAAAAATAACGCTTTTTGTTATCAGGTTGTATAACATAAGAAAGTAAATACTAGAATACAAACATAGAATACTAGAATACGTACATGTAATATGCTTTAATTTGCCTGTAATTTTTTTAGAACCACTGCACTGGCCGCTTACCAAGATCCCAGAGGGGTAGGCAGATACGCATATATCTCTACGTTGCGCGATCCAACGTCACAAACCGACTTTCCTTAGTGCGCTTTTCAATTTAATTTTTTTCTTTTAAATGTTGATTATTTTAACTAAAGACTTAATTTATCAATGATGCATTTTTTCCACGCAGAGCCACATGCATAACCTGGTTTTATAAAACATTGCAAGCGCTTATAATTGACGTACCCACCATTAACATCAAACCTCTCAACCTACAATTAGACTTAACAAGTGTTTTGTTGTGACGCAACTGCAATGATCCTTAACCCCTCTGTTACAACAGACTAATACAATTACGTACAATTAGTTCACGAAAACAAACTTTATTTGCGTCTATACCTAATTTAACCGTAAAAACAAGATGGTAAACAGTTTTCTTTGTAGTAAGACGACGTACCGTCTATCGTTTATTTTGTTTACAAAAACCGGGTATATCACCCAACAAACTAGAACATAAACAAGCACGTTTTGCTGTTTGGAATCAGAATTAGATACAGAGTTGACTATATGCACAAATTAAGTTAGATAGATATTTATTTCTAACCTAGCCCCTTGATACCAGGTTTTTAAAATTTCAGCAGATACCCGTGCTATGGTGGCAATAGCAGAGACTGCCAACCTTACCGCTACCACTTAAAATACCGGTATGTATGTATGTATGTATGTATGTATGTATGTATGTATGTATGTATGTATGTATGTATGTATGTATGTATGTATGTATGTATGTATGTATGTATGTATGTATATATGTATGAATGTATGTAAACGCTTTATTGTACCAAAAATAACAACAACAACAATAATAAAATAGGAATTAAACTGTGTACAAAGGCGGACTTATCCCAGGGACCGGTTTTATTTATACATAAATTATCTAAACAAATACTAATAATGATAATAAAAAATAATAGGTATACTATCCTAGGTACCGGTACTAATACAGGTTCGGTACAAGTACCCATACCGGTATTTTCAAAATGGTTCCAAAATGTACCTATTACATAGCGTGAGCGAGTCGTAGAGCAAAAACTATAGCTGTATATAAGAAAGTCTAGCTAGAGTTCTTTTAGATATTAGCTACAACGTGAAACATAGCTGATGTTGACACGTGCGTTGTGAACAGTGGAATAAACTGCGTTTCAGCTGCAGTTCAGCTGCGTTTTGTGCAAAAATATGTTAGTCGGATTTCTCCTCTCCATAGCAACGTTAGATAAAACATACCTACCGGTATTGATTAACCTATATAAATGAATCGGTACACCAGGTATCGGTCTGAAAATGCCGGTTCTCGTTTAGAGCTGGTATATTACAAGAAAATATACCGGTATTATGGTACCGACCGGTATCAAGTCCTAAGCAGAAATGCCTCTGTAAAGGTCTGAAGCTATTTTCTAATCTGGGCCGTTTCGTTTTCATAACAAATCTGTCTCCATTCTTCAAACTTTTTTCGCCTTTCCTTTCACGGTTGAATAGAGTCACCCAAATTAGCATATTAATCAATCAAGGTTAACCCTCGAGCGGGCAAAAATTAAAAGATCCCTAATCAATAGAACATATTCATTGCAAACCACGGGATAAAACCATGGGAAACAATATACCCATTGTTGATACCATACAAAAGAATTTCCATATCAGTTTCTTGTGCTTACAAAAAAACATCATTAAAACATGCTTTGCATAAACAACTAATGAGCAATTTTGATCACTATGTCGTAATGAATAATGATTATCAGAAGTGGATCAAATGAAAATGGTTTTATATACAAATTGGGTTCTTGAGCCAAATTAATAGCTTATCTGTGATCAGTCCGTCGGTTATTATATCACTCATTGCGTGGGCTTGACGTATTCACATTTTGTGCAATGTGCAGGGTTGATACTTTTTTTTCAATTTGATGTTTTACAGTTTATAAATAGTGAGACTATGATGTACTGTGGCATCATTTGTTCAAATGGAGTCTTTCACCGTGAATATGGGACTCTCTTTGAGAGGTGAAAGACACTAAGAATAGAATTACGGCATTGTATGTTAGGTATGTATTTTTAGCACCAAAGAAAACAACTTTCTAAAAATTTAATTCTATTTTTAAATGCATTTTTTAAATTTAAATGAAAATAGAATTGTTCGTAATAAATCCCCATTTATCTTATTTCTAAGTAAGCATAAAATAAAATACAAAAACGTCTAATTAACAACCCTAGACCGCCTGGGGGTGAAATGTACTCACCGCGACTGGCGGGTTATCTGTTCAATCTAGACTTTTGTTACCGACTGTAATCAGAGGCTCAATCGATAGGATTATTAGTCGTGGGGTATTTTGTGCCCACATCACATTGAGGGTTGACGAGAATTATATTTATAGATTTTTTACATCACAAATCAAAATCAATAGTCTATTAATATGTCCTCCTAGCTGTGCCCGCGGCTCCGCTCGCGTGAACTGCAGAATCCGCGAACTACTCAATCAGAACTTTTGATTGAGTTAGCCGATAGCTAAACACTAAATGTTAAGTTAGTTAAGCCCCATGTTTCTGTGAAAACTCCATCAAAATCCGTTCAGTAGTTTTTAAGTGATGCGTGCACAAACTCATAGGCAAACAGACAAAAAATCCAAAAATAATTGAATGTGTTCTGTTACTTATCCTTAGACCCCCCCAATTTTTATTTTGTCCAGACACGCGACGTTTACGATTTTATTTATTAGATTTCTGTTGGTGCATATGCCACCCTCTCAAAAAGGTAGAAGGTATGTGTTATAAGTCCACCACGCCACAATTCAGGTTGGTGGACTTCATGCAGGTTTTCTCACGATGTTTTACTTTACCGAAATGTCTGTTTTTTTTTTTAAATAAACTACATAATTGATCGCTTGTTCCACGTTCGTAATCTCGAGGGTTCAAAATCCGGACCAATGAGTATTTTCAATGTCAAGTTTAATGTGTCTAAACCCAAGTGGCATTCGGGGTTCTATATAAGATGTATAGTGGTTCACATGTACTCCACAAGCTGTGTAAGTCAGATGTATAAGAACCAGTTTGGGCACAAATTAGACAGCCTTAAGTTCACTATGGCTGTACAATAGCGTTATATTAGCAGTTTAAGTAGTAACATCGGGCTTAAAGGCTGACTTACGGCGCTATATGGGACACATGTGAACCATACAACGTCCATGAGCGTAATAAAGAGTAACAAGTGGCTAAATACACAGCCTTCACAGTTATAAAATCCCACAAAAGTACTCCAGTGCTACCTAAAGTTCACGTGTGTCCTAAATTATTTCTTTTATTTATTAATTTTCCTCATTTAGTTTGGTTTTGTGTGTACGCCCGGCCATCAGAAACATTAACTCCGGCGGATATCAATTGGATAAAAATTTATGATAACACGCGGTAAGTATACCTGTTTTAAATACTTAATAATGTTAAATGCCATGGGAATGCAACTTTATCGTGAAATGTATACATATTTACAGCTAAAATATTCACGCGCCTCTGTAAAAACGCGATATTCATTTTAAAATATTTAAAACTGGCTGAGAGGAAATCTACAATTTTCAGTTTTTGATATTATATTGGCATTATAATTATACTACGGTAATTAATTAAAACATGAAACCAAAACTCAATCGCTCTATCTGCGTATTTTGTGATAAATCTGCATGATAATTTTGGAGATTTATATGGTAAATATTTTAGGTTACGTGAACAAAATGGTGGAAATGAAATACGGCTAGAGCGTATATAGGTTCACATGTGTTCTGTTAGAATGCTGTTGGCTATATGAAGTCCCACATTTGTACCACTACAGAACCAATGTCTATAAATGTATTCTAATGTGAACTTATGTTCATATAGCTTTAAGATGTAATTCAGGTCAATTGTGATCATCGTTTTATTCTTTCATATACTGAAATTTTAGAGATCCGGAATAATAATTATTGTCCGTTAAATCGCCTAGCCCAGGTACTAAGTCAAGTATGAATACCTAAAGTACAAATTTTGTAACAAACTAACAAAAAACACTTTTTGTTTTCGTGTGAGCCACACAGTTTGGTGTCAGAGTATTTACACTTACAAAGACACTACGCTGTTCAAGGAGGTATTTAAAAGAATGTAAACAAACTAGATAAAGAGGGACGAATTTGCGAATATTCTTTTGCAATTTTTCTTCTTATTCCACCGGTTCTCGCTCTTATTTTCCAAGATTTTTTATTCATTTTCACAAATTTTTGCACGCGACGTAATAAACACAATACCGTCAGCTTGTGGGATAAGTGTAATAGAATATCACTTTCACATTCATGTTCAGCTTACAGCAAATAAGAGTAGTACTTGTGGACAAAACTGCTATTGAAGTTAATGGACAACACATGTAGTCCTTTTAACAGCCTACAGTGCACATGTGAACCATTTAAACACTTCTATACAGATAGTAAAAAAGGTTATTTTAATGACCACAAACAACTCCTACTACAGCTACTAGCTGTATAACAGTCTAAAACAAGTAAACATAACAGCCTTTGGCTGTATAAATGACCACGTGTGTTCTATTAATAAGCTAGCTGTATAACATCGTACAAGTAGACCGTTAAACAGCGATTGCCGTATCTCTACCCTCCTATAATGCTCTTAGTCAGACGGCTGACTAAAGGACAGTTGTTAGAGTATTATAACACCAACAACCGTATAAAAGTATAACTCTACACTCCTATAAGTCCCTTAGACAGGTATAGGTGGTGTTAATCGCAATAATGCAACTTATACATCACGAGTGAACTGTAATAATGCTTTAAGTTCACATGGGAACTAAATGTGTACTCTTAAATGGAGTAAAATGCTACTTGGGAAGACCGTCACTGATTTGAGCTACTAAAATGTATATTCTATCAAGACATATTTTAACACATTTTGCCATAATACCCTTCAGAAACCCACACACTACAACGTTAATGTATATTTTTACATATTATATCTTTTTAAAGCAAGATGTATTACAATATGTATATTATAGCTCAAGTTTGTTGGTAAGCCATTTTTTTCTTAGGGATGTACACATCTGTTCAAAAAAGAATTAATTTGCTAAGCGTTACGGTTCTGTCATCTCTAAAATCGAATCACTAGGACATTTAAATTCAGAAAAGTTTTTTTTCCTTAAAATATTCATCGGAGCGTTCACGTAACTAATCCGTGTCACTTCCGAAAACTTTAGACATCAACAAAGAGATATGTCGTCCAGAAATCGTAAAAATTAATTCAAAAATAAATTCAGTCGTCATGGGAATGTCGCCACGTTCACGCTTTGACTAATAAGGGTTTCGTCCGAAAACTGCAGGGTCTTTAGGTTTTACAATGGCCAGTGCGATTCGAAACGCGATAAATCGATACAGAAAAAGACGTGTGTTTTGAATACCGAATGTCATTTCTTTTTTCTATCCGCGGCGTACAGTCAGCGTCAATAGTATCTTAGTCTTTGACATTTCTCCGAAGAATTGCAATATTTAAGCGCAAAGTCTGACACCAGTTTTTTTTAAATATCAACAGTAACTCAAAATATCTAAATTAACTAATGTTTCCTTTCAGAAGTAAGACAATGGGCTCGATTCTGAAGGCACAACGTAAAAATTTGACAGCACTAAAACTGTTGCTATCCTTGTCACACAGTATTATGAAGATAAAGACGAAACCAATTTTAGCGCTGTCAAATGTTAAATGTGTGCCTTCAGAATCAGGCCCATTATATGTACATAGTTTCTTTAATTTATCAGAAAATATCTGAATAAAATTTCACTCATCGATCACAATATTATTGAAATGTCGATTTCTATTATTTTAAAAGTTTTATGCTCTACATTTTGTTTCTTTATCGTTGAGTATATATATATATTTTTGGTGAGATGAATAAATGATTTATTATTATTATTATTGACAGAAACAAATGATATTGTCTCTAGTGATCGGTACTGATTATTTTTATCTACAATTATAACTGAGACGGCAAATTTTTGTATATTTTGAAACATTAACGTGAATATTTATTATCTAATAAATAAAAATGTTTACTTCTTGTGTCTGTATATTGAAAATATTTTTTTGTGGCATGAAGATAAGTAATAGATAACATTAAGATCATTATTGAAGTAAAACTTCGGTTTGTTTGTGGACACATCACGTAAAAACTAGCGAACCAATGATGAAGAAGTTTTCAGAAAAACATAAGGCTTAATTTGGAGAAGCATTTAATCTTTATTTCATCGCAATCGGGTTACTCAATCAAAAGTCATGCGAATTTATAATTTTCAAAAACTTACACACTAAGTGAAATTTAACTTTATTTAAAAAACAATAACCGCCGTGGACACTGCTAGTAAAAAATAAAAGAATTAAAACAATCAGTACTTTTGGAAGTCAGTTTTTGTTCAGCTACTTTTGACGCTGGCTGTACGTACCTCCCTAAGCCGTAAGCTTTGAATATGTACGGGGGCCAAGGCAATTATAGTTTGTGCTCGCAAAAGGACAGTTTGCATCAGTGCTAGTTCGGACAATGGCTAGGGATGCACCTTGACTATGGTCGGGCGTGTCTTTATTATGCCGACATGTTTTGCTTTGGAAATCGGACTTAGATCATAATCTATAATCTTCGATAGTTACCTTCGATTAAAGATTACAGATTCTACCTCGCGGTGCACAATCTCGGGGTGAAGTTTCATTTACATGGAAAAAGTAACATACGTTTTCAGAATGTTTCAGAACAAATAAATGCAACAGTAAATACATCTTAATTACATTCATCATCAGGTTATTTTTGTCTCCACTGCAGGAGCACAACCCTCTCTCATCTGCCGGAGACAGACGGTGGATTTGGCCTACACTCCCCGCGCTGGCCAGACGGGTCGGGGAGGTCTGATTGATGTTTTATAATGTATTCCCTCAGTCGCCTTGTACGACATCCACGGGAAGAGTTGGAGTGGTCCTATTCTACTCTACCGGAAACCACACGGCAACAAAAATACCTAAGCAACTTTGAGAAATTTTCTTCCGATTACAAAGTCAGAGACATCGAGCAGAGCCAGGTGAGAGTGGTAGATAAATTTGGAAATATATGTAACAATACCTTTTTTACATAAAATGACCCTAAAAATAACTCTGTCTATAAAAACTGTCGTAGTCCGTTTATTCCCAGGGCGTGAGACATTTTTTTTCTTGATCAAATAAGTAGAGCTTGTTAGTGGTCAGTTTTTTCTTTTTAACAAAAGGTGGGCAAATTTGTATAACACTCACCGCGAGTGGCTGAGAAAACATTTTTTTTTTTGATACACTTACATAACTTTTTTTAAACTTTTGTGAATGTGTGATCATTATTTACGATGACCGTGTTTTCACTACAATAATCGTTATCTGCTTAAAAAAAAAACAATATATCACAAATCAATAGGGTTTGTGAACGAATAAAAATATTTCTCT
Source organism: Esperia sulphurella (assembly GCA_947086405.1). Taxonomy (NCBI): domain Eukaryota; kingdom Metazoa; phylum Arthropoda; class Insecta; order Lepidoptera; family Oecophoridae; genus Esperia; species Esperia sulphurella. Next base: position 11,879,645 of record OX352272.1, read on the forward strand.
GTATTTTAGTACCTATATCTATAACATTTAGGTGGAGTTTTGATTGCTGACTTTCTTGGGCAAGATTTTTGCATATGAAATGAACCATACAGCTGTAAGAAAAGAGAACTGAGCAGTAATTATATTAGAAAAACAAGTCGTAGGAAAAACAAAACGACGGCGACAGCACTCCATATAAGCGAACAGATTTAATTACCAACTATTACTACAGGCGCACCAGCCTGTCCGTACACGTTTGTGCGCGTAAATTATGGTAGGACTGCTGCACCCAGCGCGCGAAAGTAGTCGATCGAGAGAGGGACAACGTTATACGTCAATAACATAAGTGCTTCTCTTTCTAACTTACAGCGTTGATCTCTCGATAGCGCGCCAGCTGTCTAACTTAGTACCGAAGCGGGCGGCAGGCGGAGCGGGCGGCAGGCGGCGCGGGCGGCAGGCGGCGCGGCTCGAGCCGAATGGCGACAGTCCATAGCAGTGCTAGTAACGCCGTACTGCCAGCCGTGCTTTATTTTACGTGTGACGTTAAATTAATAGGGGGAGGGGAGTGTCGCTTTTTTCGTAGTATATTTAGTATTTTGTAACGGAAGGTTTGACGCTTGAACGCAGGCAGAGTCGCATGAAGAAACTAGTTTTAATAAGTTTAAAAGGATTTAACTTAACTCCCACTAACTTCTAGAATTTTATATCCTACGTAAAGCTATGAATATGTTAACCTTTAATAAAATGAGGGTATTTTAGTGCAAATATTACATCAATAGCCTACCCCTATCCATCATGGGCGGTGGGTGGGGAGAAACTATTGACACAAAATTTACGAGATTAATATTTACAAAAGGGACCCTAAATTTCATACATCTTTACTTACATATACCAACATTTTCCGTAATAAAATGTCTATGCAAGTTTTTCCGAAACGAAATTGTATACCTATATATAAACAGTGTGTACAAGATTCCTATCCTATCTTCTTAGGGGGCCAGGAAGACTTGGCGACACTTCAACCCTTCAGGATCTTTTGTGCCAAACCCCTGACCACCAACGGTGCCCAAAGCCGATTTGGTGGACCTCACATACGCCTCAGAATTTCTTCTTTGGCATATGCAGGTTTCCTTACGATGTTTTCCTTCACCGAAAAGCCTGTGGTATTATAAATAAACCGTACTTAAGTTTCGTAATGCGCATTGGTACGGGCGGGGTTTGAACCCACGACCTCATGAACGTGAGGCGAGTGCACAACCAACCTGCTACCACGGCTCGTGTACAACAATACAATACACTATAGTTACCAAGTGGAAGACGCTGATAAATCATCATCATCAGCCTGCAAGTGTCCACTTCTGGGCATAGGTGCTACCAGACGCGGATCCAGCTCTCAAAAGAGGTCGTAGGAACGGACAACGGAAAATCGACCAAGTACGGACTCGCTCGCGATCGATACAATGCATTCCTACAAAGGAGACGTTTACAAATTGTATGACGCTCCGGACAATACCTTGTACAGTGTTTTTTTTAATTTTAGTAACATCAGTCTATCGACCTCAATTAGGGTTTTGGGCATGCCCGCTGTGCTCACAACTGTGGATTATGCGCACCAAGATAATTCTTGCGCCCCTCCAAGGTCTGCGCCTGGGCAGCGCCCAGTTACGGTACTGGTCTCACCCAAGGCATGCCACTGGACCCGATCCATTCCATTATTCTTTCCAGTTACCTCACAGCCTCTGACAAAATGCTGATCAACTTTTGTTAATCGATTCTCTATCACTGAGATAAGGATGGATTAAGAAGAAATAGATAAGAATAAAGATTTGAGTCGATAAAGTCCACAAAGCTTTGCTATACATTTATCCTTCATTCAGTCCCCTTTGCGGAAGTTCCGAGCTTCTCACGAGACCGTATAATTTTGCTATAAATAAAATTACAATGAAAACTTCCCTGGACATTGGGCTTCGAATATTATTGTATGGGGAGGGGATTTTGTAAAAACTTTACGGTAGCAGGGAACTACAAAATAAATTAAAATAATTTTACTTACGTATAGAAAATAATACTCTCATTTATTATCATACGGCGCAGAAACGTGGTAACTGATGCTGGGAGTAAGTAGGTAGTCCGAAAACTCGAAAGTCGCTCAACGTGCTATGGAAAGAGCTATGCTCGGAGTTTCTCTAAGGGACAGGATCCGAAATGAGACGATCTACCAAAGTTTTCGACATAGCTCAAACAGTTAGTACGTAAAAGCTGGTCACATCTGTCGGAGAAACAATTACCGTTGGGGTAAACGAGTTCTTGAGTGGACACAGCGACGGGCAAGCGTAGTGTGAGACGCCCGAGTGCTAGAAGCGATGATCTGCTTAAGCGGTTGGCAATGACTGGATGAGAAGAACCGAGGATCGGGTTCAGTGGCGCGCCTTAGGACAAGCCCTACTATGTCTTTCTAACTGTGGACTTTTGCAAACTGATAATGATGAACCTTAGCTATTCCGCAAGAAAACCCATAATTCATCACATAAAAACAAACGATTTCGCAACTAAAGTGACTGCCAAAAATCACCATAAACCACCCATAGGGCTAAACCTAACCCCTAGGCGTGACTGGCACATATTTTACCAGCACGGCGGGCGATAGCAGCCAGCTTAAAGGATAACTGGTTAACCCTTTGTGGATCCGATTTGCAACTGAGGGTTGGTTTGCATTGTTTGATAGGGTACGTCAGAAGACTGAGCAAAGTTGCTTTACCACTGAATCGTTTCGTTAAATTGAAAACACAAGTCACTTTAACTATATAATAATTGTAATGATAAACAAAAATATATTGACTTACATTATTTACTAAAGTATAATATACGTAAACTTTGCGTGTCTTAATTTTTTTTGAAAATATTTGCTAAAAAATCGGAGGATAAAGGATAGGTAATAGAACAAACACATTACGATCCCTTTCGTCCATCTGATCATCTGCATGCTTGTGCACACATCACGTAAAAACTACTGAACCGATTCTAATTGAACTTTTAGAAAAAAAATAGGTATTAATTTGGAGTAACATTTAGTATTTATTTTATGATAATCAGCCCACTCAACCAAAAGTTTTGAAAATTTATAGTTTTCGCAAAGGAAGGAAGTTTAGAAGGGGTTTCAAGGGAAGGTAGGGAGAAGGATGAAAACGGTAGAAGAAGAGTGATAATGAGCAACTAGTATAACATAAATACAAAGAAAAGTATTAAATCCAAAAAAGCATTGGACCCAAAATATTATAAAGAGATAAGTAGATAACATATGAAACTCGACAATGGAAACAATACATCTGACTGATTCCCACCCATAGACGAAGCCTCGTAAAATTTTATCACTGGATCTCGCCTCGCAGTGAATCCTGCAAACGGCTGCCTCGAATATGCTTCCAGAATCATTTTACGTCACAATTCTAAAGATGGTCTGTTATTATTGAGTCTCTAAGATTCCAAGTGTAATTTTAAAGATCAGAAGAAGTCGTTCTAAATTCTATTATCATTATATTATCTAATCGATACCGCCCAAACGTTTGAAACGGCCTGTTTTGTCAACCCTCAAGCACACCTCCACCACTCTACTACAGAAGCACGAGCCTGTCCGTACACATTTGTGTGTGTGCGAAAATTATTGTAGGGCTGCTGCACCCAGCGCACGAACATAGTCGAAAGGTATATCTAGGTATCGTATATAAAGGTAAGGCGTAAAATATCCATGATAGCGTCCATTTCATCGGCGCTGATCGATAGCGAGCTGGCGTAGTACGTTTGTGCCGGCAAACGGCGGCAGCCCAGTTGTGCGTACTGCCAGCTGTGCTTTATTTTACAGGCGACGTTAAACTGGCTGGGAAAGGTGAGTGTCGTTTATTTACGTAGTAATATTTAGTACTAGCTTGCGCCCGCGACTTCGTCCGCGTGGACAACTTAACATCAGAAATTATTATGTATTTCCCGTAGGAATGGGATGTTTTTTCGGAATAAAAACTATCCTATGCCCCATTCCAGGACCTTACCTATATGTGTGCCAAGTTTCATAACGATCCGTCCAGAGGTGGAAGCGTGATTGAGTAACAAACATCCAAATGTCCTATCCTATCCTTATCCTATCTAATCCTATCTTTCGCATTTATAATATTATTAGTACGAAGTAGGATTCTTTGTTTCGTGTCTGTGTTTCTATCTATACGTATTTAATTAAACCTTATTGCATATAGTATCAGTATGCCAAAAAGTATAAAGAAGTATGACAGTTGGAGCATCCCCCAACCTCCCTAAGGGCTAAGGGTTCAGTGATTAAAGTGGGTAACCCACCGCGGACGTGTAATCCGCCATATTGATTGATGACGCGCTTTGCGGCCGATAAGCGTATCGCCGATTTTCCCTTTTTTCGGGGAAAATCCTGCGGCCGTGACCGCTGAGGAGGGGGGCGGAATATCAATAAGGGGGTGAATATAAATAGAGCTCCCTAGTCATAATAGAAAAGTTAGTTCTTGTGGCACGCAAAATGTTTGATATTAAGGATTTATCACAGGATTATTAGATATTTATATTTTACGATCATAATGATAACATCCACACATAAGATCATACTTATAAGTTTTGAAACGAACAAAATATTTCAAGTGATTTTTAGTCTAAGTACATTAGGTAAGTAATTGTATTACTAACAAATATGGATCCTTAACATCTAAATAAATGAAATGGAAAGACCGCTAGTTATTGGACTAGAGCGTCAGAGGTCGCGGTTTCGATTCCCACTGGAGACAGATAACTTCGTACTAGTTGGTCCCGATCTGGATGTTATATTTCTGAATTGTCCAATCCTTGTTTAATTCCCATCGCACAGAAGGAAATTCTAGTTTAGGATTAGACAAGTGTATCTAAATATATGTATACCCCCTTATCTTCATAGGGAGGCAGGAAGACCTGGCGACACTTCGATCCTTCAGGATCTTTTGTGCCAAACCCCTGTCCACCGACGATGCCCAAGCCGATTTGGTGGACTACACACAAGCCTTAGAATTTCTTCTTTGGCATATGCCGGTTTCCTCACGATGTTTTCCTTCACCGAAAAGCCATAAATAAACCGTATTTATACCCTATATATACTACATATAAGGAAAAAAATACTGTGTTGGATAGTCTAGTGATTGGTTTTGTGTGCTCTATACATATATAGAGATAAGTGTGATTAGATTCTATTCATTATTATGGATAACAATAACATAGGTACATAGATACGTAATGAAAAAATATCAAAATAAATATCCAGTACGATTTAATCAAAGCGAAGGTCAGTTCTGTTTGTGTCCACAACATAGCACCTGCCTTAAAATTTGAATAATAATACGATGACACTGCATTGCCGGCCGCCGTCGTGCGACAGAATAAATTATTTGCACACAAAAGCTGACCGGAACGCACACAAAGCACTGTTTTCTTAACGGGCTCGCAATAAGGGATATTCAAATTTTAGGGTCGCGCGACTTTAAAATATCCAATCATTATTTTTACTGTACAAGTGGACAGTTCTCACGGGTCAAGCGGTGACCTTTGCCGGACAATGCGCGATAGATCATAAGCCCGCGTTCAGAATTCATAATTAATGCCCCAGGTTCGATCCCAGGGCTTTGTGTGAATTCGCGGATAATGGCAGCGCGAATCTTTGTCACGATTTATGTGCATACGTGAATAGTTGAACTAGTTAGTGGAAAGTGGAATTTCTTGAATATTGATGAATGCCTGAATACGGTTGGTAGTGAGTGAGAGTGCAGGGAGCGCGTAATGTATGGTCTTGAGAACCGAACTCATTTTGTATGTCACTTGTCCGAGTCATTAATCTTTTGTATACAGTTTGACCTTCCGGTTTTGCTTTGCATTGGATTTATTTTTTGCACAGAAAATTTATTATGGTGCTGTCTGATCCTTGGAAATAATATTTTAAATATTTTTAATTGTTTATTTTTAAGGAACACATACAAAAATAGTAGACACAAATTAATAATACATACACATTCGAAAGAAAATCTCGATAAAACAAAAATTAATTATATTAAACTTTATATGTTTATTAAAAAATTACAGGACAATTAACAAACATAATATTCCAGACCCCGGTCTGTACAAAGTTGTATTGTCTGACAGATTAAAAAGATATACTTTACGTAGTTAAAATTAAGTATAGTAAAATTTTATTGTAATTTATTCAGAAGTGAGTCTTCCATATTATAATGTCCACGCGACATCATCCCTTTACAGCCCTTTAGCATAAATAAAGCATAACATCATCTCCCTCACTAGATGATCTTATGAAAGGGGCACGCGAATGGACCAGTGTGGAATAACCAGTTACAAGATTTATACGAAAGACAAGTAACAGATATTGTTACTGGAAAAAAAAACATTTTTTTTCTAAACTTACTTTTTTGTAAACATTTAAATAAAGCAATAAATATCTCAGACATTATCCAGTCCCAAACTAGGCAGAGCCTGTGGTACGGTTACTAGATAAGGGATAGAAATATATAAACATCCAAGACTTGGGTACAAACATTCATTTGATGAGATAATAAACTTTTTTTCGTCGTTTTATGACTATACTAACGTTAACTCCTGAAATGCATGTGCGTGTGTACACCCACAGTGTGTACGGTTGACCAATTTAATTTACAACCCATCCAAGTGTTTCGTCTCATTTGCTTACGATATGTATGTATGCATGTATGTATGTATGTATGTAAGGCATTATAATTTTGTTATAGCATAACGTCTTATTTGTCCGAAAGTTTTTAATGTGACAGAATGTGAAATTTTATTCGTTAATTTTCCAGGTTACCTTGACTTCGACAAAGTCAACTTTGACGAAAGAAGACTTTGACCAAAATTTACTTTGACGATAAGCAACCTTGGCTTCAAGTGAACAGCTCACTAAAACTGAGATTTTTTTTAGCTTATACATGCTGTAGTGTTTTGGGCCTCAATAAAACACGCTTTTAGTGAATACTTGGGTAGGTAGAATATGCGTCTTTGCTACGCCTGCACTCGCCGGCAGCTCACTGACGAATGCCGGACGCCCCGCGCCGGCGCATACACTACACATGCTAAAATACATACTTCATCGAATTCATGTGGATCTCTTCATGTAGAAGATGAAAGATATCTTGAAGTTCTTCTGGGTGTTCAGTACCTAATAAGTGTGAAGATGTTTCTTAACAATATCTTTAGTCCAATCACGTAGAACAATCAAAGACATAATAGACAAGTAATAAATCCTAAATCTATTTTAACTTGAATCGTTATCGTTTGAAGCGCCGCGTACAGTAGTGAACAAAACGTCATTAGTGAAAGAACGAAGGAAAGAAGGTATTTGTCGGAAACGTCGCGGCTGACAATTTATGCCGACACAAACGCGGGCGTGGATTTGAAAACCAAATAAATACAATATGCAGCAGTAAAACACTGGCAAGGCGGTGGAAGATGCGTTTTCGATTCGACTTTCTTCTTATCGAAACTATTTTTTAGGAATGATTTTTGGGATTGTTACTTGCAATGTTAAATTAAAACGACGTTAATTGGCAAACTATTTATAGAAAGTTATTGACTTAAAGGGGGGCAGAAAGAAACCAAATTGACCAACAAAAATAATACAGACAAGTATTAGTAATCAAATCACTCATTTCTGAATGCAGAAAACCATATTGAGCTAGTAAATTAGGAAACTGACTTGGTCTAAAATACAATTGATCCTGCTCAACTTCAATACCAAAGAATGTTCTAACTGAAGTTTTTTTTTGTGTGTATATAGAAAGTCATATCGTATACAATGTAAAACTAAGACAAAATTAAATTACATTAAAATCAGCAAATAATAAAATCAGCCAAATATGATTCCATTTCCGAATAAAAAGTACTTTTTTCGACATTCAACTGTCGAAAACGCTTCGCTTCAACGCAACATCTTCACTCCCAAAAAAGTCGCCAGGAAGATATATCTCAAAAAAGTTAGTGGAGCGTCGAGTATTTATGGAAATCTAAATAACGCCGGGCTTTTTTTAATTGTAGGGAATGAGTTTTTTGTATGGAATTTATTTATTTTCGTGGCTGAGTGATTTGTTCAGCGGTAAATATTAGTGGAGTGTGCGCAAAGGGGAATAAATGAAGTGTCACTTCACTTTATAATTTTTTAATACGAGTAAATATTTTTTCTGAAATTATCAAACCTGAATTATGAACACAATCACAACCAAGTCTTGACATTCAATTGATTTATCACCATTTATGTATCTTTATTTTAATTTGACTTAAGTTGTTTGCAGAAATGTAGACGCTTACGGTGGACCTGATCCATAAGTTTCAAGTCGCTCAGCGAGCTATGGGAAGGATTATGCTCGGGGTTTCTTCGAAGGATATGATTCGTAAAAAGGAGATCTGGCGAAGAATAAACGTAACCGATATAACCGAAACAGCAGCGGGATGCCGAGGGCGAAGGACCGGGTGTTGTGGCCCTACTAGAGCTGCCGGGAACTGGCGGGCCGTGGTGTTTGGTTGGTGCTCATGGGAGAGTTTTATCCATAATGGCCACGCTGGGCAGACGTGTTGTCACGCTGCTGCCCGCCACCGGTCTGTGGTATTTATGACCTAATGAACGGTTGAATGGTTATACCACCATTATCGGTTGCCAGGGCCTCGTTGGTCAATCAGCAGCACTGGATGTACTTTACACCCCTTATTACATTAGGGTTAATGAAAAGGTAATCGGAAAACCTATTCCTAAGGATAACGATTTTTCCGTAAAGCAAATACGTATCCAACTTTAGTTTTTTTTATAAATAAAGTAGAATGTAAAGAAATTCAAGTAATCCCAAACGCGCCCGCAATCCTGCTGCGGATTTATTTCACGTGCACCGGACAGGAATAAACTAGCCGCGTACACTTGCTTACAAAACGCTTAAGAGATTTAATCTGTTTTAATTCAAAGTACATCTGCCTTCGATGCAACTATGTGAGTATTATTATTATTATTAATATTATAGACAAGCAGCAAATATGCTGATGTGTCTATTTCACGTCTCTATGTATTAGTATACAGAATGTATAGAACAGAAAGAAATGAGTATTAGTATGTTAAAAAAAGGTTTGTGTAAAAATGCCTATCTGTTTTTGAATAGTAACTATTTAAATACTAAAGTTTAACAGTAATAAAATATTACCACCTGATGAGTAGTATCAAAGGTAAAAAAAAGTTTTTTGTTTTGTATTATTTATTATTTCCCTTTAAATTATTTCCTGATTTTGTTGCACTTACGATGTATGTAACTGGACCCAAAACTAAAATTGAGTCCATTTGACTTGAAATTGTAAGAGCACAGAAGATAAAAAACGACTGACGCTTTCAGGGAACCATCGAAATAGATTCCCATAACGCCAGATTTTTTCTCCATATGTCTGCCCATCGGTTGATAACTCGAATACAGGTACTGAACGAATGTATGTACGTGTGAGTGTATAAGGATACTTAAGTAAAGGTTCTTATCTTATCTTATCCTCTTAGCGGGCCAGGAAGACCTGCCGACACTTCGACCCTTCAGGATCTTTTGTGCCAAACTCTTGACCACCAACGGTGCCCCAAGCTGATTTGGTGGACTTCACATACGCCTTAGAATTTCTTCTTTGACATATGCAGGTTTCCTTACGATGTTTTCCTTCACCGAAAAGCCTGTGGTATTATTAATAAACCGTACTTAAGTTTCGAAAAACTCATTAGTACGGGCGGGGTTTGAACCCACGACCTAATGAACGCAAGGCGAGTGCACAACCGACCCGGCTACCACGGCTCTAAGTAAAGGTTGACTGAAACCTTTAATATATAAGGCCGGCACCCACAATAGTTTCGTTCATTTCATTCGTGATATCTCTTGTGAAATTGAAATACCTATACTACTGGACTGACTGAACTGACTGAGCTGAAGAAACCACTTCTCTCCTCACCTGTACAAAACTGCAAACAGACGCGGAACCAAGAATAGAATCTCTCCTCCCACTCAGACGTTTCCTTTAGTTCTTTATCGGAGCAAGACGCAGACTCACATATACGGCCGTCTCCATTGGTCGGGGTAACCTTTAACCCCACCCATGCACAAAAAATATCATCCATTAAACTGAAAGAGATCCGTTTCAGCTCCAGATAGTGGCCCGGAGTGCCGTTAATGTGGCACGGTCTTATCTTACAACCCGCAGTGTTCTTGAAAAAGAATCTCCTTGCGTTTTAAAATTGTGGTTTAACTTTTTTTTTATCCGTCAGTTTTAAAATTATGGCATAATTTCTTTTTGTGATCCGTCAAACAAAACACTAACGGCTCTGTATTTTTTTTTATTGCATTATTGTGATTAGAATGATCTTGTTTTGCGATGAGTAAATACAAATTTGAAAATTATTTTTTTACGATCATTTTTTTTATATCATGACATACAATACATAATTCTAGCACAATAATGCAATAAAAAAATTACAATTGGTAGGTATATATATGACTAACGAAGCTTTTTGGACCGGTTGAGTTCGTATTCGATACAAATATGTTAAATTGACAGCAAAGAGTAATAGAAAATTCGGTTTTTTTTTCTTCTATCCGAGATATTTAAGGTAAACAAAAAAAATTTACGGTAGGTTTTTGCGAACGGCGGCATACACTTTGGGACCTTAAGTGGTAAATGGCCAGATAGCCGCATGGTAAGCGACAGTGGTACATTTCAGAGGAAAAGTGCGTTGCCATCTTGAGGATTTGAATAGAATACATCAACCTGTAATAATTGATCAATTGCATATGGGACCAGACTGAAGAGTTTATTTCCATTGTCTAATAAATTTACAAAAGTGCAGTATTTCACAAATTCCCCAGTTTTACTGGCCATTCTCAACATTTATCATTTTAGTTATGGTATTTGGTAATTTTTATTACAAATAAGGGAAAAGATAATAGATCAGTCACGGTTAGGGATAAAAATATGTAATATGGAGCAATAAATTGTGTTACTTTTAAAATGGACCGCTCCGTTCCATTTCACGTTGGGTTTCAATGCGTTCCGCAACATTTGGCGCGGAGTGCGCGATATATTGTGCATGAAAGTAGATTTAATGCGCTGAGATGTAGAGATCCTTTAAAATTGTGAACAGCTGAAATGTATAATATCTGTCGCTGTAAACCACTCCGTATGCATTTTGGATCATATCCTTCGAGCTACATAGTCATTTTATACTTACATACCTATACTTAATTAGCATTGTTTTTTAATTCAACGGACATAAAGAACAACTTTTGACGGAATGTGATAGTTCTAAGTAGGAGTTACCCAAGGTTACCCATCTTTAGAATTTTTTTTAAAAATCCAAAAGAAATATAGCATTAGCCGTAAAAATGGCGTTTATAAATATAGGTACTGAATGTAATAATAAAAAAAAAACTATAGCGAACAGACAGACAAAATTACCTAAGACTGTAAAAAGCAGTCAAATGTCAAGAGATTATGAATGAAAATTCCAAAACCTGTAAAAATTGCATGGTTACATTTATTCGCGTTTCTTAATTAAAAAAAATCAGGCAGAGATAACGGCATAATACATGACGCAGACTATATTACCATTTACTTTAAAAAAAAACTTACGAGCTACGAAGTAAAACAAAAGTTCGATTCCAACCCTCCGTCCAGTTTACTAACTCCCCTTATAATGTGATTGTAAAGCGACGTTTCGAATATCAGAAGAATAATAACCATAGAAACCGCCATAATACTAATCAAGCGTACATAGCCACTTGTCAAAACTGTAGCCCTTGGCTCCACTTTACCCTGCTGATTAAAATGTTCCCTAATATAGTCGCTGTTGTATACTCTTTGGTCGCTGCTGTCAAGTGACAAATGCATCTTGAATTTAGTTGCATTAATGATTGATGCAGCGGTTTGCGTGCTAGTCGAGTTTGAAATACTATTTTAATTTAAAATCCTTTCAGATTTGTGATAAGAGTGCAGGATAATATTTTGTGAAGGTGTAAGCTATGGTATGTGTGATAAGGCGCTGCAAACTTCGCATGGGGAGAAAAGAAAATAAATCCGAAACTATAAACTTTCACAGGTAAACATTCTTTTTGTGTTTACCTATCCATTTTCCATGTTAAAGAGATAAATTTATGCTTAATAGTAAGGGAAATTAATTTCTTTTTATTATATTTATATTAATTGAGCATGTATAAGTGTACTTTCATATATTTTGTTAGTTTTGTAATTTTACAGAAATGTTTAAATAGAGCTGGACAAAAATTTATCGATAAAAGTATAAAAAGTGTTTTTTGTGTTTTGGATGTGTTATGCATATGAGTATACACGTATTTTTTACGTGCACACACGTAATTTTTCAATTTAGATTTCCTAATGAAAAAAAATTTAATGTGAAAAGTGGATTAATGCGGTGTCCACCGAAGCTGATTGGACGGCAAAAAAACACCATAGAGTGTGCTCCAGACATTTTAAATTTTTGTGTTGTATTATTACCGATGATAAATATCGAATACTGAAGGATAATGCTGTGCCTACATTATTTATGTCGCCAGGAAGAGTAAGTAGTTTTTAAAAGTAAACGTATTTAATAGGGGCAAGCCTATTCAGTTGTCTTCGAATTTGTCAATTCTCCTCAGGCTAGCAGGTTTTATCTTGATTTTCTTCACCGTCGTGAGCGAAAAGTAAATATACAATAATAAAAACTCATTAGTACATAAAATAGTTCTTAGCTGGGATTACTCACACCCAATTTTTTTATATATAATTAATCGTAATTTAAAAATGTTTAATGCCAGATTCATTTTACACTCTTTTTGTTATTCTTGACCAATAAATATTAATTTTCTTTTCAGTGCATTTCTATAACTTCAGCTCCATTAACTTCGGGCACGGTAGTGTTCTCCGTCTCAGGTCCTTAAATTTTGGGGCCTCAGACGTTCTCGTACCCAATGTAATCATTAGGCTCTGCAGCTTTGGCATCGGTAAACGGCGCGCTCTATGTCATCATCATCAGGCCCGGCAGCTTTGGATCCGTCAGTAACATCGCGTACCACGTCATTATCAGGCCCTGCAGCTTTTGGAATGCAAACGTTATCATCTCCAGACTTACACATATTCTTGGATATCGATTTCTAATCGACCGATACATATTACCATCGACATCAGGCAATGACTAATGATAAAAATATGAAATTTTAATTTTTTATTGTTTTATAATCTTTTATGATTATATTTATTGATTGATTAACACTAAGTAAATTTAAATTTTATTTAAAAAAAATGTAGTTTTATAAAATAGTTGTAAGTAAATAAACTGATTAATTTTTTACATAGAATACTGTTTCGCTTTCCACTGGCAACTGTTAGATATAATAACGCAATTAGTTGCCACAGATTTAAATTTGACACCTCTAAAATGAAATAAAATTATTTCACTATAAGCTAGTATATAATATTAGCTAGTTTAGTGCTGTCAAATTAAGTGCATGCCTTCAGAATTAAATTAAATTTTCATGTTAACATAATTTCAAATTTTTACTAAATAATATAATGATAATTTTTAGACTACGTAATATATTTTTATTGATTATCGATATCCGATAATTATCGATATCCATGTTTTGCACGTCCGCCTCATCTCTAGATTTCTGAAACAGTGTACGGACATGGTATCTGACGTCCTGTTAAAAGTAGCATTCTCTCACTTTAGCAACAGCAAAATTACCATAAGAGTGAAAAGGGTTGCTTTCCTTCACGTTCTTGGACCCTTATAAATCCTTCTATTGGATATATTCGTTCTTCTGAGTTTCGAATACTCGCTCGATCCGTCTTGCGATTATTTAATATCATATACACTTTTACAACTTTAATTTTGCAGTTAAACACCATAAAACCACCCAAAATGTTGATCCTTCTATAGCGTTCAAGACGTAGATTAAGGTGCCGAAAGATTTTTGCAACTGAACAACGTAATTTGGCGTCGTAGTCTGAAAGTATGGAAATATTATGGCGGGAAGTGGCCTACGAATTGTCTCGTTATAAAAAAGTAAAGGCAAAGGAAAAGATGTTTAGAGCCAATGAATTTTAACGATGGTACTTAAGTAGGTCTATTTTATTAAGGGTTAGCTAAGCGATTTCTCGGAGTTTTTTTCTTTCTTTTATTTGGAAGTGACTTAAACGCATTTGGTTGAAATTTTATTGCTGCGTTATGTGGTTTGTAAAATTAGTTTTGTAATAAGATAGTTGGGTAATAAAAGATCACTAAAATCGCAGTTTTAGTGAAGAAAAGCAGGAGATGTATTTGTAAATTTAATCCCTCAAAAAACAATACTCATTGGATAATAGTAGAACCGACAAAAGTAGGTATTGTAATTTTATAACTCTTTGCCAAGTTCAAAGATGTGCTCCACCATGTACTTTATTGTTATATTATTATTGAACGTGTTTAGTTACGCTTCAGCAAACGTGCCAGAGGCACCTCAGTAGCACTTCAATCCAACAAAAAGATTTGAAGTTTATGGTTCGATTTATAATCGATAACCATGGACGAAAAAACTGCAGCAAATTCATAACTTGCTTTAGATTTCTCATTATGAAATTGATTTTAGTTATGATTTTTTTTCGCCTGCGATACCCCTTGACGTGATGTGTTGTGAACAACATCGCCGCCTTGTTGAGGTACCACGGTTATCTATTAGGGAAATAATTGTCCACCTCGTCAGAGCCCCGCATGACTCGGTAAGGCTAATAGTGCCCGGAGTTCACCCAGCTCCGGGATGTCGGTACGCTTACGACCAGGCTTGCCCCTGGACACGCATCCATCGGCACGGCAGACCTGGGATTGGCGGACGGGACAGGGATCGGGCCGAAAAAGACAGAGGAAACTTGATGTAATAAACACGATGAACTGGTGTTCTAACTTTTCAAGATGACGGTAAAATCGGCGGTTGAAGCACTCGAATATTTCTCCGGCTGTCTGTCTGTTTGTCACTTCAGACTGTAAAAAAAGTTAACCGAAGCCAATATTTGTTTCACTGTAATGTACACCTTCAATGGAAGTGGTCTGTCGAGTGTCCGAAGTAGGAAGTCGCACGTGCCGGCCTTCGGTGTTACGTTACAAGGAACTGTCGAACAAGTAAGGCAACACCTTAGAAATATACTCTCCTGGTATACTTGCACATTTAGTCAATTTATAAATAATAATAAAATACATTTATTTCAGGCGTTGCCCATAGAGTGTTAGTAACAGTGACCTACCTTATAACTATGTTAGTAATTTGATAGAATAAAAATAATAAAAATAATTATTTTGATTCTTTGGCGAGGTGCTACATAATACTACTGTCCCCGTCCAGTCTCGCTACCACAGTCTGCAGAAGACTGTTGGAGCTTCCCCTCACCCGTTGGATCAGGGAAGCGACACGCTTTCTTTCTTTTCGTTGACACAGCCCACATGTGAGTTCGTGATCCGATTTTCTTGTAATTTTCAATATTCCGTGAAAAACTACAAAATAGGTCCAAGACTGCATGGAAATAAAAACCCTGTTAACTAATAGTTTAAAGAAAATTAATTTCTGTAGGAATGACCGAAATTACAGTAAAATGGGATTTCGATATATGTACTTACAACCTGTATTATAAACTCCTTAACGTTTCTACAGTTAATAACAGTGTACACTTGCTGAAATGGAATGCTTAGCAATTTGTCACCTTAAATTGACCGCTTTATACATCACGAGAAAATACTATTGAAGACAAAAGTCACGAATGGCATACGACGATTAAAGTTTCATATTCAATTTATTATAAGTATACTGTTTGAAATTCGTTCAAAATGCTGATAATTCCCTTTACGCAAGTGTACATACATTCATTGTCCTAAATTCAGACATTGGAGTGAACTGGATTGTGATGTGAATTGATGTTCTTCTCGTATGTATATTAATATCTCAATAACCGTGAGACTTAAGAGAGAGATCATAAGGGCCCATAACTCCTGAATGGCTTTAATAACTTATCTGCCCTATATAAATTATTCCTTGAAAGATTCAGCTGAATAGGAAGCTATCGTGTCTGTGATGTTGGATTCGGAGCTTAAATAATCCTGCGCAGAAATAAAAGAGCATACGTAAATAGAAATGGGCAAAGAAATAGAAGAACCGCCGCATAATTTGATTTATTAATAAACTATAGCGGTTCATGCGCAGGGAAGCGGAAACGGAAGGTCGAGGTGAGATCCGCCATTAGTGCACTAATGCAGTTTACAGCACCGGTGTTGTTTGCTTAGTTCTCACCTGAAGCTAGTGTTGTTTGAACGTCGACAAATAATGTATCGATATTATCTAAGAACAGATTCATTCGAATCCTTGATTAATTACTTGTAGTCGGAAAATAGAAAATCCTAATAATTATTTATTGTTCTCGTAACATTATTTTAAAATCAGGATTCCAGTTTCACTTGTCTGAAAACAGTGTATGAAATAAACCTATTTCATTATTAATAACCTTAATGTAGTTAAAAAGTTTACAAAGGCAATTAGTATACCATGTTTCATGTAACTAATCAGTTTTTTCCTCATTTAAAATCTCAAGAGTCTGACCAATCAGATCGACTCTTCATTTTCTTGCAATGTGAAATATAAAAACGCACGTACTCAAAATCAGTAGCATTTATTCTACATAAATTAATTTTATTTTGTCGGATTTAGTCGTGAAAAACACTATGTATGCCTCGACAGTAAATGAAATTATTGAACTGGTATCTCTTATAAAGCCTCGTCACAATCGCCCAAGAATTACTTATTTACTTCGGAAACAATAATTACAACAATATATTATTAGTGAAAGAGGTCGAAGAAAACTAACATGTGCTTATGTCATGGGTTGTTGAGCAGGCGTCCTACACTTATAATGTGTGTACACCTTGTGTATAATGTGTATTACACTTTGTGTGTCACATTGACATTTATGGATAACTTAATTTCACTGTATGACATTTCACAAGTTTTTAAATTTTATTTTAGTATATACTTACAATAGGTAAGAATATAATTATTTTTATATTTAATGAATCGTAATGAATTACCAATAATGTCTATGTCTAATTTATTTATACAAAAAAAAAGATTCAAATTTTAGCTTACATCGATATCGATGTCTTAGCCACACTAGTTATGGGTGCTATGAAAAATCTGTTCTAGGGTAAAGGTTGTGTCACACATATGCCTATTATAAATGATTTATGCAGTGTTTTGATGGCTTTGGTTATATTATAAACTTATATGTGAAACCTTTGACTGCACATCTGTGGAAATCTCTCTGAAATCCTGTTTAAAATTCTAAATTATGATTAAATGCCTATACTGTCATGATAAGTTCACTGCAGGACCAAATACAGAGTCGTATGGGAAATATTCGACGGATCTGGAAGAAAAAAACTGTATTTTAGATATCAGATCATCCTACTATCCTAATCCTACTAATATTATAAATCTGAAAGTTTGGATAGTTGGATGTTTGTTACTCAATAACGCTTCAACCACTGGACGTATCGTAATGAAACTTGGCACACATATAGGTTAGGTCCTGGAATAGGACATGGTATAGGTAGTTTTTATTCCGAAAAAACATCCCATTCCTACGGGAAATACATAATAATTTGTGATGTTAAGTTGTCCACGCGGACGAAGTAGCGGGCAACAGCTAGTAATCTATAAAAGATTAATTGAATTCAAGAAACCTGCGGTAATGGACTAGATTTATACCCACCCCGTATTTTTTACAGTGGCTTAGTGTTTAAACAACTTTTACTGTCACAGACGTGTGGTTCCCGGCTTAAAACAGGGCCACCCCCAATCTTCCCGTGGGAGTTGTCAAGGCGACTAAGAGATTGCACCAGGGCAGCGATCTCCTGCTATCACCAATCCGCCTGCCAAGCGTAGTGGTGATTTCGGCAAATCCCCCAATGGGCAGCCCACCAAAAGTGGCAATCTATTGGGTAGGCTTATGTTGAACAGTGGACGTATTTCGGACGATGATTGACTGTTACAGAGCTGTTGTTCTAGATCCTGAGTTATTTTTCCATCGGGAAAATATTAAGTTAATACAAAAAATTCGATTAATCTTAGGCAAAGCAAGGTGAATAGCAGACTACTTCCTTCCTTACTCCAAGTTTGTGGGAAGCCATAGAGAAGAATGGCGGTTAAGACGAGCCAAACGCGAGGGGGAGGGGGTAAGAGGATTTCGTTTGACATGTAATACTATTGCGGTGCTGACTGTGCTTACTAATCGTAGAGTGGCCATGAGCAAAAGGTACACAGGACATCAGCAATATTAAGTTAGTTTTGATTATATGTCAGCTTGAAATACAAAACAATTGTTGATTTAAACAAGATCTTTTTACGCGTGTACAGTCATCAAAGTCAAAATATTTATTTTCAAAATTGGAATACATTATTCTCTTTTTGACGTCAAATTCTGCCTAAAACTACTCCACTTCCACCTGTATAACCGAGGGGAAGAAGTGGCAACAAACCCAACGGCACAGGGCCCTACCTTTGATTTATCTTATTCATTACAATCATTAAGTCTACCTATGCTGAGCCATCAAGCACTCCATGGACTTTTATCATTTAAGTAGTCATCTAACTTATTATTATTAGGCTTTCTTGCACAGATTAACTTTTATAGAAGATTTTGAATTTTTGTTCAGACAAGTTAATAATTTCATTCGGAACCTTATTGTAGTAACGCACGCACAGCCCCACAAAATAATTATTGATCTTAGACAATTTAGAATGATGTATTTATTACATCTTAACTACATACGAGCGCACCAAGGTCTTGTTCCCTTGAATTAAGTCTTGGTCCCTTGCATCAACTTGTTAACTTGATCGAAATCTTGTTTCAAACGATCATAAAAAATATTACTTTAGCTAACATACAACACCCAGGACAAAATGGTACTTAATTGGCCACTATTTTTAGACCATGGAAAATTCACGCTACTGTCTTTGCACGCTGTCTTTCGCCACTCTCGCGGAACTCCTGTTGCGCGCCATCTAGAACAAGAGTAGAATACCAATGACGCATAGCGCCATCTATTATCGATTCGCAATCAATTGTACTGTCATCTCGATGAACTGTCAAAACTGTCATTGCAATAAAAACCACTTGGAAATCGACTGCATTTTTATCTCCTCTCAACGATACAGCTCCATACAAGCGAACAGATTTAATTACCTAGTAACTAATACAGGAGCCCCAGTCTGTCCGTACACGTTGGTGTGTGTGCGTAATTTATAGTAGGGCTACTGCACTCAGCGCGCGAGCATAGTTGATCGAGAGAGGTACAACGATATAAGTCAACAACATAAGTGCTTCTCTTTTTAATTATAGCATCGATCGATAGCGCGTACCTACTGCCAGCCGTTTTACTGGCGACGCTTCTTTACGTAGTAATATTTAGGTACTAGCTGTTGCCCGCGACTTCGTCCGCGTGGACAACTTAACATCACAAATTATTATGTATTTCCCGTAGGAATGGGATGTTTTTCGGGACAAAAACTATCCTATGTCCTATTCCAGGACCTAACCTATATGTGTGCCAAGTTTCATTACGATCCGTCCAGTGGTTGAAGCGTGATTGAGTAACAACCATCCAAATATCCAATCCAAACTTTCGCATTTATTGTAGCGTGGAGAGCGCTAAACCATGCCGTCTGGTTTCCGGTAGAGTAGAATAGGACCACTCCAACTCTTCCCGTGGATGTCGTACAAGGCGACTAAGGGAAAACATCAATCAGACCTCCCCAACCCGTCTGGCCAGCGCGGGGAGTGTGGGCCAAATCCTCCGTCTGTCTCCGGCAGATGAGAGAGGGTTGTGCTCCTGCAGTGGAGACAAAAATAACCTGATGATGAGAGCGCGCAGCCCTGCCATAATTACCTAACAAATATCCTCTTACCTTTGCAAGAAGGTTACCCTTGCAAGAAGGAAGCCACTGAGCAAACGGAAGTGAGCACAAAAGGTGGAGAAACGAATTGTTACTTTTCTACCCATTCCTGCTTAGTAGATAGAGCTTAGGTTGTGAGGCTTCCAATGAATTTGATTTGGATTAATTTTGTCGTTCTGGTACATTGTATATATTACTAGCTGTTGCCCGTTACTTAATATCACAAATTATTATATATTTCCCGTAGGAATGGGACGTATTTTCGGGATAAAACTATTCTATGTCCTATTCCAGGACCTAACCTATATGTGTGCCAAGTTTCATCACGATCAGTCCAGTGGTTGAAGCGTGATTGAGTAACAAACATCCAAACATCCACAAACTTTCGCATTTATAATATTATGTAGTAGCAAAATAGGATTAGTAGGATAATATTAGTAGGATTACGTGACATGTAAACATTTATTGATTAATTTTTATTCTACCTTTTGACATATAAATATTTTGGTGGTTCCCGGCTTAGAATAAGGCGACCCCCAATCTTCCCGTGGGTGTTGTTAAGGCGACTAAGCGATTGCACCAGAGACTGGCAGAAACGTTCTCCTGTGTATATTAAGATCATTACTGCGATCAATAATCCGCCTGCCAAGCGTGGTGATTATAGCAAATCCCCCAATGGACAGCCCACCAAAAGTGGCATTCTATTGAGGAGGCTTACTATGTTCAGCAGTGGACGTATTTCGGCTGATGATGATTCGAATCTATCTAATGCCTTCTTATCGACGTAGGTAAAAGCTAGTATTGTAATAAATCCTGATGTATCCGTTCCATCTCCCACAAACGACGTCCTCCCACAAAATACCACAATACAAATATTACAATGGAATTGACCACGCAATAATTACGCATAAAGACCTTGTAATGACCATTCAGATATTTGCAACCTTTACAAAAAACGGGCCGCATGCCCGCTCGTGGGCGGACATCGTAAATCTGAGAATCAATAACAGAACGGCCGCATGCAGCTGTCAATTTGATAATTGAGACATCTCTCTGACCATTTTTACTTACCGCTCGCTAACTACAATGTATTCCTATTATAGTGATGCAAAGGTCAGTTTAGTAGGATTTCTATTATAATTTTTGTATGAATGTTTAGTTTACGTCATTGTAAGGCTACAAAAGAGACATTGGTCATTACAAGCGCATTTTACGGTTATTTCTGGTGATGACACGCATGTGAAAGTGACATTAGTGACAATTAATGTAATGGCTATTTTAGGTTATTGTCGTGGAAAAAAGTTGTAGAAATGTGGGCTGCTGGAGACTTGGAGTCTTAAAACAAGTTACTAGTGGCTACGTACATTATTTTGTGCTTCACAAATGAATCTGTTTTAATGTGGAAATCATGAATAATTATGAAAATGAACATGTTCATTACATAGCCTGGTCGAGTCGATAAACAAATTTACATGCACATGTGCAATAAATTATTTTGGCTTTGACTTCGCCCTCTGAGTCATCAACTGCGCCCCATAATTTATTAATTTAATTTATTAGAAGTCAAACGCTGTAGACTGAGTATTTGATATTAATTTCAACAAGAAAGCTCTAGCGTCTTGCAAAAAAAAGTGTCTTGACTAACAGAGAGACAGACAACAAAGTCATCCTATAAAGGTTCCGTTTTGGAAAGGAACTCTGAAAATATTAGTCGCTCAATAACTTATTTTTATATTGTATAGTAATAATAATTTATTATAGAATTGAAGTAGATTTAATTTGCATGTTTGTTAATGCGAATCACGTGGAGTAAATATTAAAGATACTATATTTTTAGGCTGCGTCTTTCTCTTAATTACATCTTGTACGTACTTAACCGTATAATTTAAATTAATCATAAAATTAATGAAGCAATCAAGCAGTTGCCAGCAACTCCCCTGTTCTCGTAGCTACGGTAACTGATAACGAATGTCACTTGGGGTAATTTATTACCGTAAGTCCGCTGTTTGTCGTACTTGCGACCTTTTTCATTTTTGTTTTAAAGAAACACTGTTTGTACTCGTAATAGATAACTATATAATTTATTTTATATTAAGAAATATAGAAAAATGCATGCGGTACTTTGTATAATAATACCTAATAAAAACTTTATTAAAGTAGTAAGTTCACATAAGAGAAAATTTACATGAGTTTATGACAGTAATTTAAACTAAATAAGGAATGGTTAACAATGTGAATATGTGGTAATCGAGCCTGAAATTGGTTGCCATTTAACAGAGGCTCCAGGTCTCTTTCCTCGGACAGTTGGTCAAATTGTAGGTTTGTCTAATAGTGTGAGTGATATGTGAACTTGAATTGAGTTGAAGTAAGTGTATACGAAAGGAAATAATGAATAGAAATCAGGCAATTTTAGGAGTACATTTAGACAGTAATTGAGGAAAGTTTGGGGCTAAATATGGAAAACAAAAGAGTATTGTATCAGTGTGAGTGTGAGTAGTATGGGGGTGTGAGCGAAATGTGTGAGTGTGTAGAGGTATGTGTGTATATTGTGTACGCGTGAGTATAAATTTGGTGATCAAAATTAGTGATGAAAATAAGTCTATACAATATCGCAACAAAATGTTATGCATATACGTAATACAAATTAGTCTTCTATCCACAGTTGACAACATGTTATTAAAAATATCGTCGGTATCTATACGAAAGAATTTAACAAGTCCACTTTTTGGAAAAAAATACTTTTCAGGTTGTGACTGGAGGCACAGGTATTTTGAAACTGGTCCACAGATGTTTTTAGTCTTGTATAATTATATATTAAGAACTCATTTAAAAAATAGCCTAATCTCACAATTCTCTGATACTATCTATTTTGTAAATTTTCCGTAGTTTTGACGGACAACTTGTTTAACGAAACTTATTGGGTTTTAATGGCCCATTATTTATAATATAATCATTCAAACACGAAACAAAACCCTAGCATAAATGGAATACAAATTAATATTATACCTTCTACGTACGGGACAACGCTCTCCCGTCACCAGGAAGTCCAGGTGTAATAAATCAGGGGCCGTCGACGTACACGACGTCAGATTAATTTCATTCCACACAGCGACGTGACTTAAAACTTTACCACGCTAATTTGAATCCCGGCCGCTGTCGTTAGCGGTTGAGCAGCCCTGGAATATTCACAAATGGATTTTACAAATTCGATTTTAGTACTAAAAGTGAAGATTTGAAATTTGCTTGACTTCTTTGATAAATCGAATGAGAAATTGTTGTATAGAAATTAGGGCTTATTGTTATGGCTTCAAGGTAGATATTAGTCTAATTATTGGCTTGAAAACGTTAGTAATGCTAGAATTCTATAATAAATTGCAGGAGAAACGTTTTAAGTCGTGATGTTATGATTTGAAAAGGTTTTGGCGTTGAATGAATGATTCGGGATTCTAAGGAGAACAAGGCTCATCTAAAAGTGGTGTTCATCTTTGGCATATTTGGCCACGAGCTTTAGAAATTCCAATACAGTTATTATTACTTATTAGCAATAAAAACTTTGGTAAACTCAAATGTAAAAAAAAAATTTGCAGATTATGAAGTGATTTTTTTCCTGTGGTGGCAACGTCAATGCAAGGTAGGAAAATTATTGTGATTAATATTATTATGATTATGATTACTTTTTATATCAAATGCCTAGCATTGAACCCACTGACAAATAGGTATACCTACCTAATCGACGAATTAAATACACAATTAAAATATACACAAGTTTTTTCAAAGTAGGTTCTTTTCGTTATTATCGTTAAAAATTCGATCATTAAGTTATCATTGTTTATTTCGTATAAAATGATCATTTATCTGGACTGATGACTCTTCAAATGTGCGTCACAGAAATACATTACGTGTCAAAGTTTATTCACGTTTTCTACGACGAAACTGTCACCAATAGTCCATGGGAATGTATATTTTTTTGCCTTTCACCCTCGCTTCCTGGTTCGCGTGATTTGTTCGCCATCGGGCAAAACATTTGGTTTCCGAACGACACCTGTTCCCAGGTTCCCACGGATCCGTTCAGAAATGGGTCAAACGGGACCGAGTTTACAAACGCACGTGTTCTAATTACAAAATCTGATTTGAATTCTCAAAAGTTTGCCATTCCATTGTTCTTTGTTTGAATTTGGGACGGTTTTAAAATAGTCCTTGAATTGTGTTCGCCATGTTGTGAAAGTACCTATTTACCAACGATCTCTATGTACGTACTAAGTACTAGATGGAGCGTTCGAAACAATCGCTCTGTACCACGCAAGTAGCCACAACTCTTTCACATTCACTTTGAAACATGTGCAGTTACTACTGAGAACATTTAATTATTTACTAAATATTGACATTACTTAACCGTAGCGTCAATATTTAGTAATACATAATTACATGTTCTGCGTAACTGCACAAGTTTCATTGTGAATGTGAAAGAGTTGTGGCTACTTGCGTGGAACAGAGCGATTGTTTGGAACGCTCTATCTAGTGTTACATAGAGATCGTTGCTATTTATCGATTTAGATGAAATCAAGATGGGGCCAATTCATAATTTCAAATTCGTCGAATTGAGAATTTATACTCATTTTTAGGGATTCGTCAAAACGGATAGGTACCCTTATTTTGGCTGAAACTCTGTATATTTGGATAAAACTAAAACTGTTCCCCAAAATAATTGTGAAGATATTGTTACCGGTGTTAGTGCACCTAGAGCCGTGGTAGCCGGGTTGGTTGTGCACTCGCCTCACGATCATGAGATCGTGGATTCAAACCCCGCCAGTACCAATTCAATTCAAATATTATAATATATTTATTGTGCCCCAAAACATATATATTTTTTAATAAAAACAAATCTTACATAGAAGGATGAATTGAAGGATGAATACCAATGAGTTTTTCAAAACTTAAGTACGGTTTATTTATAATACCACAGGCTTTTCGGTGAAGGAAAACATCGTAAGGAAACCTGCATATGCCAAAAATTCTGAGGCGTATGTGAAGTCCACCAAATCGGCTTGGGGCACCGTTGGTGGACAGGGGTTTGGCACAAAAGCTCCTGAAGGGTCCAAGTGTCGCCAGGTCTTCCTGGCCCCCTGAGAAGATAAGTTAGTGCACCTAACAACGATGTGCTAGTTAGATAGATACCTATTCCTTTAAGAGCAGTAATCTCGAGCCCCTATTAATTAATTTTCACTCATCCCGACGGCAATAATAAAAACAATAATTTCCTGGTTCAAAACCAGTAAATATCTGGGGGTATGATGTTGGCTCCCACGGGGTCGGATTTCAAATACAGACTGTTTAAATTAACGACTAGTATTTTTTAAAATTTTACTCTTAATGATAGAGAATTCATCGAGTTTTACAAATTAAAAGTATGGTAAATCGTGTAATACGAATGTATTTTTAGATATTTTTAATTACGATATTATGTTAATGTTTACATTGTTAATTACTTAATTGATTTTTTTATTTTTTATTTACATTATGACATTTGACATATTTAATTGGACCTGTAATAAAAATTACGAATAAAGAATTTGTAGCTACGTACAATCATTTTGATAACTAAGGCTAGTTTAATGAAAGATTTTTAAGTTCGTAATTTTTTTGTTTCTAATGTCAAATAGATGGCGTTGTAACTACACGCCGATTGTCTCGGTGAAGATTTTGTTATATCATGATTGTTCGGAACTAAGATGACTATGTGCGAGGTTGCTGCGTGGTATATGACATAGATATAAGTCTCGCTAGTTTACCCCACAGTGAAGTTTGGTTGCAAGAGATTTCTTATAGAGATAAGTCCACCTTTGTACACCTTTTTTAATCATTTTTTTGTAAAGAAAAAAAATGCAATTAACAATACGTACCTGCCGAGTGGTTTCCGGTAGAGTAGAATAGGACCACTCCAACTCTTCCCGTGGATGTCGTACAAGGCGACTAAGGGAATACATTATAAAACATCAATCAGGCCTCCCCAACCCGTCTGGCCAGCGCGGGGAGTGTAGGCCAAATCCTCCGTCTGTCTCCGACAGATGAGAGAGGGTTGTGCTCCTGCAGTGGAGACAAAGATAACCTGATGATGATGAATACGTATTACCTACATATAAATCTATAAGTAGCCAAAATGTGTTCGCTATGCGAGAAACGCTATAACTATGTAGTTATTGGTGTGCATGAATGTGAGATTTTTAAACAAATTAGTTCCGGAGGTTACGTCAAGTCAATTCTATATTCATCATTCTATGTAATTTTTTTATATAGTTTTATAAATACTGGTAATTGAAAAGTTTTCTTTAATAAACATCCTGTATAGTTTCAAATATGCAATGCGACTCAACTATACGCTATGGCAGGTGGTTCCGCCCATTGGGATTCCTTAGTTTTTACACGAATTCCGTTCCTCGCCCGTTCTAAGGGATTTCCGATTCGAAAATAGGTTGTTTGATTGACAATGCTAGTGATTTGGTTGCTGAATCCGAAGAGGACCACTTCCGGTCTTCCTGGTGGGTGTCTTCAAGGCTACTAAGGGATACCCTTGCCGTGTGGTTTCCGGTAGAGTAGAATAGGACCACTCCAACTCTTCCCGTGGATGTCGTACAAGGCGACTAAGGGAATACATTATAAAACATCAATCAGGCCTCCCCAACCCGTCTGGCCAGCGCGGGGAGTGTAGGCCAAATCCTCCGTCTGTCTCCGGCAGATGAGAGAGGGTTGTGCTCCTGCAGTGACGACAAAAATAACCTGATGATGAAGGGATACATTTGCTGAACATAGGCCTTCTCCAATCAACGCCACCACACCTGGTCCTCTGCCCTCCGGATATCCAGCCGCTTCCGGCCACCTTCTTCAAGTCGCCGGTCCACCTGGCGGCGGGGCGTCCCCCCCTGCGTGTGCCGATCCGCGGTCTCCACTCCAGAACTCATCCGCCCCAACGGCTGTCGGTTCTGACGCAGATGTGGCCGACTGGTATTGTAGCCATAGCGTGGTACTGGTAAAAAACTTAAGGGAGAAAATGTATGTTATGGTAATTTATTGATGGTAGTAGGTATTTGGTGTTTATGTATTAGAGCCGACAGAAGCGCGTGTCCAGAGGAGTGAGGGGGTCATGATCTTTTCCTCCCCGAAAGGCCTTATTATGAGCATGATCCTAAAACAAGGTCTTTATGCTGTAAATAAAAAAAAAAGCTTTCACTCAATGAAGTAAGTCTTAGGCACTATACTGACTGTGATACGTACGATGTTTGGATGTTTGTTACTCAATCACGCTTCAACCACTGGACGGATCGGGATGAAACTTGGCACACATATAGGTTAGGTCCTTGAATAGGGTATAGGATAGTTTTTATCCTGAAAAAACATCTTATTCCTACGGGAAATATTTAATCATTTGTAATGTTAAGTTGTCCACGCGGACGAAGTCCGGGCAAGTTCATTCTTATAAGTTTAACTGTCATTGTTAGTTTGTCTTCAACTTTGTAATTATGGTTTTATATGCAACCGTTGTGTTATTCTATTTTAGTAAATACTTATTATTTTACTAGGGTTTTCTAGCTTTGCATGCGAGCTCCATTCATCTGTGCGAGTCGGCGAGATCAAAGGCGGGACCATGAAAGCCGCGTTTTCACGCAGGTCTCCTTTCAGAGTACCCTTACTAATGAGGCTACGGGGTGCTCTGTTTATTAGGGGTGGGGGGGAGGAGGGGATCTTTTTCTTTGAAATGGTTGATCAATGTCAATGGTAAATAGAGATATGACTTGTTTAATTGCTAATAAACAAAGTAGATTAAAAAAAAGTTGTTTGAGAGATTTTTTATGGTTTTGTTTATTTGTAATCGAAAGTCAGAGATCGTGGGTTTGATTTCAACTGGGGAGATGTGGGTACCTTTTAGGAAGGTGGACCAATCTGGGTGTTTTCTAAATTAGGTATTTTGGTCTAATTCCGGTAATTTAGGATTAAATAGGTGAAAGTATAGTAGATCCAGATCCAAGTGCAGTTTTCGCCTTAGAATAGTTCCACTCCTAGTCTTCCCGTGGGTGTGGTCAAGGCGACTAAGTGATTGCACCAGGGACGAGTAGTTCTCCTGTGTATATTAAGATCATTACTGCGATCACACATCCGCCTGCCAAGCGTGGTGATTACGGCAAATACCAGAATGTACAGCCCACCAAAGGTAGCATTCTATTGGGAAGGCTTATGTTCAGCAGTGGACGTGTTTCGGCTGATGATGAAAGGTCAAATTCTGAAGGTATACCTATATTTAAAATATGACTGCACCAAAATTAGTTTTGTCTTTATGTTTACAATAATAGCAACATTTTAGTGCTGTTAAATTTAACTTTGTGCCTTCATAATACGGTTTAGTATCTATTATAAATTTTGACATTTTTAGTGTCAAAACCCACCATTACAACTTTCACTACTAATTCAGAAAATCGTTTTAAACGGAGATGCATTGAAGAAAAAAAATAGACTCGTAACTTTTAATTTTTCTAAAAAATTACCACAAATTTTCGATAAATAAAAAATGTACACTTGAAGAACAGCTACCATTGTAAATTTTTTCGTCCACTGGAAATTTTCCAACAAAATTTGGTACACCAACACTGCTACCTATAAGTAAACTATAGTAAAAAACCAGCTCAAAACTTCAAGGGCACACTTTATTATTCAGCTACGGCCTTTCCAAATCAAAAAGACAAATGAAATCAAATATTATTTATTCACAAGCATGTCCTTCATAGCGTTTTACAATGTCCTGGCTGCCATATTTTATCCGGTAACATTTTCAGCACATGCCTGTAAGAAATCCTGCCGTCTTGCGCGTCATGAAAATCAATACGTTGGCATCCCCCTCCTACACCGCACCTCCCCCGGCCACAACTGTGTTTTTGTGTCTACAGACGTGGGTCAGGAGTTATCTGACGTGTTAATACATATACTTATATTATAATTCCAAGTAACCCTGATAAGTGTGATGGATTGTGTATAAGATCCTGTGTAGAAGATTCAACATAGGGCTCTACTCATAGTCCTAATAATAATTATAATATTTAAGTATAATATAAGTACATATTTACTCTTACTACATCTGTCTTACATATCGTATCGTATGGTATCACACATTTATATATATATACATACATACATACAATACAATATATGTATGTATGTATATATATATAATACATACACACGCGCACACACACACACACCACTCACACAAGTTGATTAAATTTATATATAATAAGATATAAGTATGGAAGAGCGAGGTCCTCTGGCACAGACATTTTTATGTCTAAAAGAGGGCCCCAACTATCCTCTGTAACCCCCTATGTTTTGGTAATACCTAAACATTTTTGTATTTTGTATAAGATCATTCAAAATTTAACAAACGTTGAAGGACGTATATACAGATTGTATTATACCTCTTATAATAAGATAGGTAACCAAATTGTAGAAGTTAGGTTTCAGCTGAAAATCAGTGCTCTGCCCTCTCAGGCAAAGCAATATGCTGAGCTGGGGTCTGTTTGCTGCTGCAGCACACATACTGTGTCTACTACAGTGTCGCCACACTGTACTGGTGTCCCCTCCCCTACAGGTCGGTCGCACGCCTTGGTTCTACTCCCGGTTTGTCGGATAAGTTCCTCGCGTTGTTTCTGCTCCTCGTGCAAGCGAATGTAATATTAAATTATCGTCCGACAAGCCGTGTGCACACGACTCTTAGTTGTAGCTTTCTATTATTTCCTTTTATAAGTATGTAATGTTGCACTGTATATGTTTTGTTGCAGCCAATAAATGAATATTCTATTCTATTCTAAGTCAAAACCCTTTATTGACATGAGTACACTTAGTATATTTATTTGTCGACTACCACTTTCTCAGGTGTTAGCGCTGTGACGAAAAAACGGCGCAATAGACTTCACGCAACACATCTTTTAAAATCAAGTTTTTATACAATGATATAAAGATTGTGATACTAATGCTGAAGCAACATTAGTACCAGGCATCTTTGACATTCAAATAATCCTTTATTTTATAATAGGCTTTCTAACAAAGTTCTTTTTCATCCCATCTATTTGAAAAGGACGACTTGGTTCGCCTTTAAGTGCACCCAAAGGTGGTGTTTTCTATAAGAAACGTTTAGCGGGCAGTAATGAGTTTTTAATCATCTTTTTAATAGCGCCGCAATTATCTTTACATCTCTCATATTCGGTAAGTAGGTCCTTATTACCCCCAAATGGGGCTTGTAGGTGACCAATTAGCGCTCTAGGGTAATAATGTAGCTAGAAAAGCCCTAGGGCGGTAAGTAATAAAAAAAAACTCTTTACTCTTTCAAAAAGTTCGCGTACATCTAACCATCATACTGGCAATAGACATCATGCATTCAGCCCAATGACAAAAGAGGTCGCTTCGCTATTCAGCCTTGTCTTTGTATGAGTATAATAGTCATCAATTTTAAATATCGAACGGCGAAGCTCAATTTCGTTCTTGAAAAAAAGAATTAAAAAAAAGATGAAAAAAGGCGGGAATAGAAATCTTTTACTTTAAATAACTAATAAAATGTTTTATTCTTGTAATGCCGGTTTTTTTTCTACTTACCTCACAATCGAGATGTAATGCAGAGTAGTTAGCTCGGGTGTAAGCATCAATTGTACCCTCGAAATATCTCGGGCTGCAATTGATGCCTTACAGCCCTTGGCTACTAATCTACTATTACCGCGCACTTTTTGAATTTGGAACATCTTAAGTGTTCAGCGCCAAAGAAATCGAACGCAAATATTGTTTGAATAAAGACTGGCTGGTACGACGGCCCATAGTCGCGCTGCCGGCTGAATAAAAACAAACGCGCGAACTACAGCCCGCGTACTTTGAATCCAGAGTGAAGTGAGGGATTCTACTCTAAGTCGTACCTACTATTGGTGCCAAGTATGCTGCATATCTAAGCTTTTTCTTCATTATTGGAAACCTACTTTAAAACTTTTGACAGGAATTGTCTATCATCAAATACATCACAAATACCATGTATGTAGTAGGTATGTGGCTACTCCCAAGAGATACCTACTCGTATATCCATTCAATTTTAATCAGTCAGTCAATAATAGTTTTACCATGATTAGGACATAAATCGTTTATGGACCAATGTTACGAACGCTTCTAAAACAAACTACCAGAAGAAATCTCAAATGTTTGAGAAGATTGTTGTATTCTTAGCCGGGAAACATATAAAAAAAACTAAACGGGAAACTAATAAATGATATCTTAGAGTAAAAATGGTTATGTGGTCCTGAAGTTTGAAATACATATACGAATATTTTCAGCGCTTTATTGCGGTAGTGTCGTATAAAGTAATTACGCAAGGGCGGCGCCCTACGTCATTGGCGGGGTCACGACCCCGCGAGTCGTTGCCATTGGTCCAATTCTAACCTCCCACCTCGTTTCAGATACGAATTTTCCTTATTGAAAAGTCATAAAGTTTCTTTTGCCTACCTACACTATCGGGTTTACTCGTAAATGAAGAAAAGTACCTATCGGTTGGTACAAGAATCAGTCGAATTTGAGTATCAGACATGCATATAGCACTTGATATTTTAATGAAATAAATGTCTCAGTATACAGTACACTAATTATTATTATATAATCTTTATTGCACATTTTATAAACTAAATACAATTATGGAACTTTGTGTACAATGGCGAGCTTATCTCTAAAAGTCTCTTCTTCACAGTGTACTTAGGTGCTGACTTAGGTATTCATTTCACAATTTTATATCTTATTAAAAGAGTTACAACCTACCTGCATATACATATTTCTAAGTTTGTTATTTTTCATGATCAAAATACATAAATACAAAACTTGACAAAACAATTTTCCAAGTCAATAAAATAATTTAAAGTACATTGTAGCAAATCATAACACACATCCTAACATATATCCTTGTATATATCTTTTCAAGGAACATTTTGGAGCCCAGCATCTATAAGTCTCCAACCAAGAGGCTCGCATAAGTACACACTTATTCGGGTGAACCTAGTTATTCGTAGACACTTGTTCGCGCCGCTTGTAAGTAGGACACATTAAGGTAACACTTATACTCGTAAGTGTGTACTTATTTACTTCAAAATGTTCCTTGAAAGATGAATATAGTGTTTTAAAATTATTTAACGTAATATCACACCCTATTCATTTTGGATCCCAGCATCTACGAGTATAAAGTGCTGAGTCTACAACCAAGAGGCACACATACGTACACACTTGTAAGTTTGTACTTCATGTGTACTCAAGAGGCACGAATAACTGTCTTCGATAAGTACACACTTATTCGTAGACAGTTATTCGTACCTCTTGTGTACTATAAGTACACACTTATTCGTACCTCTTGTGTACTATAAGTACACACTTATTCGTATACAGTTATTCGTGACTCTTGTGTACGATGAGTACACACTTATTCGTGCCTCTTGTCTACGATACGTACACATTTATTCGTAGACAGTTATTCGTGCCTCTTCAGTACACATTAAGTACACACTTATAAGTGTGTACCTATAAGTGTGTACTTATTCGTGCCTCTTGGTTGTAGACTCAGCACCTTATAGATACGGACTCCAAAATGTCCCTTGAACAGATCAATACAATCATTCTGTTACTTTATCTATAAGTTTATAAAAATGTTGCCGCCCGCCATTATCATAAACAGTGTATTATCTTTATTTTACCGACTCTCGCTCGCTCTATCTGCGTGCGATAAGACGTGACAAGCGATCTCTTGGGAGGGTTTCCCTTAACTTATGAGTTTTTTTGTTAGGGTTCTCTTGTGTAACATTAAAACCTTAGTGGTAAAATGCCTTTTTATCTTATAGGCAGTTTCCCAGTTCTTCCTTATAATGAACATGAACGTTCATACCTGTCTGTTTGTCGGTTAGGCTATAACTTGTACCTACTTGTATCGAATCCTGGAGGCATACCTTGGCTTAGATATTACCGTACAGCTTGTTTATGTATTGTAATATGCAATATTTTATTATTTTAACACTCGTTAACTTTAGTTGACGTGAACTTTATTAGAAGAATGTTTACTCAAAAAAGGATAAGTTGTTTTATCCTTTTTTTAATTATACTATCTGTTGCTCGCGACTTCGAACGCGTGGATAAGTTACGTATTTTGCGAATTTTAAGGACCCGCAGATTGCCAACATGATAATTGACAGCTTTCACAAATCGTAGCTTATCTGTTGATAACAGAACTTCCCAGATTATTTTTGAAATTTTGAGAACTAATTAGAACATTCTGGACCAATTAAAAATATTCTAGAACATTCTGGAAAAATATGGAATATTATAGAAAAATTCTCAGTATTGTCACTTACTAACGCACCAAATGCCATTCAGCACAATCTCGAGTTTATATAAGTAGTACAATGTGTTAGAAAAGAATAGAAGTATCCCATCACACATTTTTACCACCTACATCCACTTCCACCCAACTTAACCAAACTCCCTTACTTGCATGTGCAGATCGAGGGCTATCTACCACTGCAACCATGAGTGGGTGGCTGTGGGTGGTTATGGAGAAAAGGCTGGACATACATATACACACTTTCCTTTTATATAAATAATAGATAGATTTCCCTATATTGAATCTTCGACCATGTTTTCTACCCTATAGAAACAAATACAAAAATAATACAGAACCGCCTCTACATTTCAACTGCTCGTGTTCACAGTTAGGAGCGTTATTTTTATGAGATACTTTAGTTTGGCGATATCTCAGCGCCGTTTTTAGAAGCGGCCAGTTGTGGCGGCGACGGGAACTGCCGATCGGGGAATATTATCTCGTCTTTAGTGATATGCTGTTTATGTTTTTTGCTTTTTTTAGGGAGACTGGAGATTTATTTATACTTTCTTCGATGGGTATCATCAGCACGAACCTAGGTATACTGCTATATTTGATCTCTTACACCATAATTAAATCATATAGATATATCTGACAGATGAAACAGAGATAGAAAAATAATACAATTTGTCATATACTAGTACTAAAAAAGGGGATGGCTATCCGTCTTCGCCGAAATGTGCACATCCTATCCTTTCTTTACAAGATCCTCAAAAATCCTTCTGCTCCCGAATACCTCCGTTCCCGTTTCCACGAGCTACCCCCCACCCACCGACCTAGACGTGACTGCGTCACCAAGACTCTCACCTATCCCAAATCCAACACCAAATTCTTTTTCAATTCCTTTACTGTCCGAGCGGCGCAGATGTGGAATAAACTGCCGACGGTCATTCGAGACAGTACGTCGGTGACATCCTTTAAAACTAAACTAAAAGAGCACTATCTGTCTCACTCAGTATAATATGATATGTATGTATATTTATTATTATTTATTATAAATATTTATTTACTATAAATATATATATATATATATATATATATATATATATGTGTGTGTGTGTGTGTGTAAAGTAGTTTCAGTATTTTGTTATTATGTAGTATATTATCCCCCTCGCTCTTAGTGCCTTGTCTCACACCCTTTAAGGTTGGCTGGAAGAGATCTCTTTTAGAGATAAGCTCGCCTTTGTATACAAAATCTGTAACTGTATTTACTTTTAAAATGTGTGCAATAAAGAATATATATATATGGCCTCTGCAGAGTTTTTGATAATGCTCGATAAGGCTTTTTCTTGTATAGACACTTTCACTTGGTCCTGTAACTTTTAAACGCAGACCGACCAAATCAACGATCTCTATCTACTACTAAATGGAGCGTTCTAAACAATCGCACTGTTCCACGCAAGTAGCCACAACTCTTTCACATTCACTTTGAAACTTGTGCAGTTACTACTCAGAACATTTAATTATTTACTAAATATTGACATTATTTAACCGTAGCGTCAATATTTAGTAATAATTAAATGTTCTGCGTAGCAACTGCGTAGAACAGAGCGATTGTTTGGAACGCTCCATCTAGTAGTACATAGAGATCGTTGGACCAAATCTGATTTTTCGCAAAAAATCGACTAAATAAGTACTCGCTATGTACCTACTGTGGTTCCGGAGATAATAAGTGGCCATGCCGTTATGTTACAAGCCTTAGACTTCTATATTTCATTCCAGATTAATAGTCCTATGAAAACCAACGCTATTTACGTCTCGGTAACATATACATGAAAGGGTCACCAGCAGCAAAAACAGGTTTGTATTACCATGTAAACTTTGCAGTCCACTTAGGAACACCATCTATTGTGTATTTTGTTTTCGAGACGCAAATGCGTTTGTTTTCATAGGACTATTAATCTGGAATGAAATATAGTATATATTATCTATGGCCTTAGTCTGGCGTGTCCACCAGCAAAGCCCTATAACGTTTACGGCGGACCGACTAAATTTAGTTTTTTTACAACTAAATAACGACATTTTGTATAACTATTCAGAATTGAATTCTGTCATGGTGGCATGCCAGAATAAGGGATACGTTACTACTTTGAATCTCCAGGCTGATGCGTCTGATTGGTATATTATGTTGAAAAACTTATTCTTGCTGGATATTTTGTTTGTTTGATACAACGATATCTAGGTACTACTAGATGGAGCGTTCCAAACAATCGCTCTGTTCCACGCAAGTAGCCACACTTGTTCACAATCACTTTGAAACTTGTCCAGTTACTACTCAGAACATTTAATTATTTACTAAATATTGACATTATTTAACCGTAGCGTCAATATTTAGTAATCTTTAAATGTTCTGCGTAGTAACTGCACAAGTTTCATTGTGAATGTGAAAAAGTTGTGGCTACTTGCGTGGAACAGAGCGATTGTTTCGAAACCCCCATCTAGTAGTACGTACATAGAGATCGTTGGTTTGATATTATAACGAATTGTTTTGTGGGAAGTCAAGATACATTTTTTATGATAGATAAGCTTTTCTTCTTTCTTATCTTTAAGATAAGTTTTTGGGCTTTTTAGAATGTAACTTTTTTATTTAGTTTTGGTATTGGTGATCTAAGAACATCATAACCTTGGAATATATATAAATAACGCTTAAACATAAACCTCTTGACTTACAAAAAAAAATTCGTAGAAAATATATTTTTCTCAATTGCAGAAAACCTTTTAACAAACATCTGTTGTAAGTGGTGTTATCAATAGTATACTCGTAGTTATACCTACCTAATAGGTTACTATCAAAGCATTATATAAAGGCATGCTCTCAACCACACAAGTGGCACATGGTACATAACTCCAGCTATCAGCAGAGATAACGGAAGACGTAAACAGGCCTTCATTAATTATGACCATAAGGCCTTATCTCCCTCCTCCATTACTGCTGTCTCTACATAAATTGATATCAATAATATCGATAAATGACTTATCTTGTCATAAATATTAAGAAATATTAAATTGAATCGTATAGCAAGGTTTTATTCGGACAGGGCCATCGACTAAACAATAGATATACAATAATAGATAGATTTCTGAACAAAATCTTTCTCAGGAAAATTTTAAGTGTCCATAATGTTGTAACCAGATACGAAATGGGATATGTAATTTCTCTGTTT
Organism: Esperia sulphurella; assembly: GCA_947086405.1. Taxonomy (NCBI): domain Eukaryota; kingdom Metazoa; phylum Arthropoda; class Insecta; order Lepidoptera; family Oecophoridae; genus Esperia; species Esperia sulphurella. The sequence goes on from OX352272.1 coordinate 11,916,244, forward strand.
GAAGCCAGTTACAAAATGGAAATCCTACATCCCATTTTAGTACCCAACTAATTTCTTAACTGGCTAAAAATTTTTTTTTTTTTCCTCGTTTCCTGGTTTATGATCTACAATCAGTCTTGAGACTTTTATTAGATGGGTGGTAAGGAAGTGGGTGTGTAGGTGCTGCATTCAGTAACGCAGCTCCCTTCATGGGTTCACTATTGTTTGAGGAGGGGATTGCGCTTGAGCCTGTGGAGTCTGCTGGTTGGGTCCAGCAGTTCAGCAGCCAGCTGGTTTGGGTGAGCTGCAAGTCGCTCCTTGTAGCGATTGTTCCGAACCTCGATTTCTTCTTTAATTGTTGGTATGTTGAGATATTCATGAATCTCGGTGTTCCTTGTAAGCCATGGGGCACATACTAGGGTTCTCAGGATAGAATTTTGAGATCTCTGTAGGATCTCTACGTTTGACGTGCTTGCAGTGCCCCATAGTTCAATGCCGTATGTCCAAACTGGCTTGATCACCATTTTGTATATGAGAGTCTTGTTTTCCAGTGCGAGTGAGGAGTTTCTACCAAGAAGCCAAAGTAAGTTCCTAAACTTCATATTGACTTCATGTCGTTTTGCCATTATATGATTTTTCCAAGTCAGTCTCCGATCAAGATGAAATCCAAGATACTTGACAGTCTGTGTGTGAGGGAGAACTTCACCTCCTAGTTTGACGAAAGGGCAGTCACCCTTCCTTAGAGTGAAAGTGATATGAGTGGACTTGCTTGCGCTTGCTTTTATTCTCCATGTCTGTAGCCAGGCCTCTGTTTTGTTAAGATGAAGTTGAAGGTTGGTTGAAGCTGTAACTCTATCATTACTGGTAGATAGCATGGCTGTGTCATCAGCATAGGTGGCAGTAACCACTCCTCCAGTTTCCGGCAGATCAGCAGTATAGATGCAGTACAGCACAGGGCCGAGGACAGATCCTTGAGGGATTCCAGCCTTACAGTCATAGAGACTTGAGTAGGAGTCCTTCATTTTAACTTGGAATATTCTCTCAGAAAGGTAGGATCTTAGCAGAGGGAATAGGGAATGTGGCAGTAGAGTCTTTATTTTATATAATAAGCCCTTGTGCCAAACTCGATCAAAGGCCTGTTGTATGTCAAGGAAGGCCCCAGAACAGTACTCTTTCCTCTCAAGGGTTTGTTTGACCGTGTCACAGACCCTATGTACCTGTTCCAGTGTCGAATGTTTCTTTCTGAAGCCAAATTGGTGATCTGGGATGACTCTTTGTTCATTTAAAATTGGTGCAAGTCGTTTGAGGATGATTTTTTCACAGATCTTTGACATAATTGGCAAAAGACTTATAGGTCTGTAACTAGTTACTTCAGTAGGTGGTTTTCCTGGTTTGTGGATCATTATAATTTGGGAGACCTTCCATATTCTTGGGAAGTAGCCTATACGTAGGATACCATTAATTATGTATGTTAAAAACATCACCCCTTTTTTTGGTAGCATCTTTAGAGTTTCTGAATTTATAAGGTCAAAACCAGGAGCCTTTCGTATGTTTAGGTCCATTATTTCTTTATAAATCTCTCTAGGAGAAGTAGGCTTGAGAGGCAGGCATAGCTGGAGGTCCTGTTGTAGATTGGAATCTATGCTGTCTTCAATATCAATACCATTTACAGGATTTGGTTTGAAGATATTAGATAGGTGGCTAGCAAACATTTCCGCCTTATCAGTGTCACTTCGTGCCCAGGAGTTTTCAGCTTTCTTGATTGGCGGATAAGCTTCCTGGGGCCTGTTGTAATTTTTGGTGAATTTCCAGAGTGAGTGTTCTCCTTTATCATAAGCAGATAGGTTGAGCAACTGGTGTTGAAGAGTTTCGTTTTTAAGTTGTTGAATTAAATTCTTTAACTCTTTGGATGCTTTGTTAAAAGCTCGTTTGTCTGCTGGGTGTCTGGATGTTTGCCAGATACGACGTAGTTTTCTTTTATCCCATACTTTTTGTCTTAAGTGGGGTGAGACAGTGTTATGCAGTTGTGTATTTTCCAGGACTGGGGATGATTTCCAGGCGGCCCTTTGTATTTCCATGGTTAGGTGGATGCTTGCATTTTCTATTTCTTCCTGATCTTTAAGGCTAGTTTTAAGATTGATGTTATCAATTAAGTGTTCTTGAAAAGAATTCCAATCAGTCTTCTTGTTCGTAAGTTTTATAGTCTCATACTGGCAGCATATTATTTCACTTAAATTCAGTAGCACCGGCGTATGGTCTGAGCAAGTGTCTAGGCAGGATTCCACAGTTAAGTAAAGTTTTGAGATACCCTTAGCCAGAAAAAAGTCAAGGACATCTGGTTTCTTTTTTGGGTCTGATGGCCAGTTGGTTGGTTCTCCAGTTGACAGTACAGTGAGCTTCATACTGTCAATGCATAGTTTCAGTTCTCTGCCTCTGGTGAGTGTTAGTCTGGAGCCCCAGAACGTATGTTTGGAATTCCAGTCTCCTCCTACAATGAATCTATCACCCAGTGTCTGAAGGAAGTGGTTGAACATGTCACCACTGATTTTTTGTCTTTTTCTGTTAGGTCCGCAGTATACAGAAGATATTATGATGTTTCCTAATCTGTCACTAAGGCTTATGGATGTAGACTGAAGTAAATTTGTTTTGTACTCTGGCATCATATGATGCTTGATGGAGTTTTTGATAACAATTGCAGTGCCTGCATGAGCTGTGCCATCGGGATGATGAGTAGAGTAAATGTTGTAGCCCTCAATCACACATTTGTTTCTTTCAGTGAGGTGAGCCTCTGAGATTAGGACTATGTCCAGTTTGTGGCATTTTATTAGAGTCTCTAGGTCCTCCTTACTTGAAGAGAGGCCATTGATATTCCAGGTTGCTAGCCTGAGTGTAGTCATTTCTGGGTACGGGTGACAAGTGTGGTGATAAGGCTTACAAGAGCACTTATTTGCTGGATTAGGATATCAATTTTCTCAGACTGCTTTAGGAAAAGTGTTTCTATAGAATAATTGTGTTGTGTTTCTTCACTAGCAGTTGATGGTTCTGTAGTTAATTTAGTGTACATGTTTCCCGTTGCAACATTGGCATAAGTTGGCTTCTTTTTCTGCTGTTGTTGTTCCAAGTGGTTTTGAATGTAAATTTGTCCTGGTATTTGGGTCAGGGCAGTCTGTGCTATGTTAGTTGAGGGGTGTAGACTGGTGGTCCGTTTATTTGTCTTTCGAGCAAGTATTTCCCGATACACTTGGCAACCTTTGTAATTGGCAGGATGATCCAGGGAACACAAGGCACATGTGGCAGGTGAGTCTCTTTGCTTGGTACAGTCTGCTGTTCTATGGTTTTGTGAGCATTTCACACACCGAAATGGACGCATACAGTTGTTCTTACTGTGGCCATACTGTTGACATCGCTGGCATTGTACTATAACTTTTTTCTTTTTCGGGTCTTCAATGATGACTGATTGGTAAAAAATATATTTAATATCCTTCAGGGCCTTGTTATTTTGGTCTGGTTCAACATTAACAAAGAAGGTTGAAGTTGGATTTTTATCTTTCCCATACCTTGAATTGACTATTTCTCCTCGAACTTTGTTGCCCGTTTTCTCAATTTCCTCCCTAATTGCATCATGTGGTGTAGTGTGGTGCAAGTTTCTGATCACTATTCTGTGGCACTTATCCTCCTTTTTAGTGAAGGTATGTCCAATGAGGCCTTGAGATCTAATGTGGTCCATTACGGTCTTATAGGTTTTCGAGTCTGCAGTGGACAGCCGTAGTTGATTTTTGCTTATTATTTTCATTGTAAATTGGGTTCTATCAACAACATTCAGCAGTGATTCACTGAGTTTATTGACGTCCTCAATGCCATAGAGGATAATCGGCGGCGGTTTGTTTGGTTTCTTTTCAGTTGTATAACTGGCTAAAAATAACAATTTATATTCATTGTAATGTGCACTGCTGTCTATCTGCTTTGACTTGTCTCTTTCACCCAAAGGTTTACTGGAAGAAAACTCTTACAGAGTTAAGTGCGGCTTTTGTACGTCGTATGTTTAAATGAGCTGTTGTGACTTGTATTTGTGTACAATAAAGTTTAAGTAAAATAATATGTTTCATTTTCGTTCCTGGAGTCTTCTAGGTCTACCTATTAACTTTAGAGCCTGCAGACTCCGGGGTTCCCACGATGCACCAGGGTATATTCACCAGGCCGGAGGGAATAGTGTTCAGACGCTACAGGGACGCAGACTTTGAAATCCCTAAAATAGTGTGGTGAACTATGTTACGTAAGGTTTATATATTGTATGTATTTCTAGACTAAGGTATTTCTATCTATAGATCAAGATGCCTGATAATAAATAAATATTATTTTACATGAGGGGTATTTTCGTGGAATTAGCAAAAAAAACTTTAAAATATGGCATGTAATCGTCTATTAAAAACAAAGAACGCACAGTCTTTCTATATAGGATATACCTACTGCGAGGCTTGCAAGCAAAGACCATACATAAGCAACCAACAAGAGAGGATCTTCGAAATTGTTTGATTTAATTCTATAAGGTTGAAATTTCAAACGAAGAAATCACAGCCAATAGGTAGTTTCAAATATTATCAGCCTATACCAGTCCACTGCTGGACAGCTATCTTTCTCTCTCTCTCCCTCCTCAAAATCTCCTCTTTTTCCTCATAAATGATGTATAATTGGTGAACAAATAAAACAATCGATTGAATTTCTAAAATTTATTTAAAAAGCACATAAATCTTTTTATTACGTCGGCTAAACGTGTTAACCTGTCAACACCATTTTGGCTGCTATGAAATTATATTCCGTAACGTTTTCAAAATAGCGTTCGTATTACAATAGCAGCCAAAATGGAGTTAAAAGGTTTACACGTTAGCACAGGATAAGTTTTATATTCTACCTATCACCTAATTGAAGCCTAGGTACAAGTTCGAAGGTACTTGTTTCATAGTAAAGGGTACACAGTCTGTACAGAGCAGCACGCGTAAAAAGCGTGACCTAATCAGAACGTTCACTGGACAGATTCGCGTCAAAGATCGCGTAAGTATAGTTATATCGATCTAGGTACCAATTCAAATAAGACTTGGACGAGTTGGTACCTAGACCAATCAACCTCCCTGCACGTGACGATGCACAGACTGGTAATCGCCGGCTAGTAGACAGGTAAACGTCTGCCCAGCGTAGCAGAATACTACAGTATGACGTAAACGTATGTCAGACAGCGTTTATAAGTGCATTCTCCTCTTCTGTTAGCTAGCACCTAGCAGGCTGTGTTAAAAACTGTTTTTCACGTAACAAACACAACACTGTAATTCAGACAGGCAGTCTCAGTTCCTGTGACAATTTCTTCGACATATTTCACATAACACAAAACGCACTTTCATAATATTCCTTCACCAACCAACGTCAACGTAAGCAACAAAACTGTTTTGCGCTTGGTTTTAATACTTGCTTTTATATTAGTAACCTTAAGCCCTATGGCCACAGGCCTAGGGTTACACGATACACTTTTATAATGTCACCCATATCTGCCCGGGTCACTATCGAACAGTGAGTGTATTGTTCTATAATTAATGATAATGTTAAACGCGATTCTGGAGTAAATGAATACAAAGTGAGTTATTGTGTGCTAATTTGGGGGTTGGTTAAATAGGTTGATTAATGAAATGCTAATGAGTGTGCTGGCATTGTCATGTTCTTCGGCCTGTCAGTATTCACTAATGGATATAGGTAACACTAATTCGGGAATAAAGCCCATATTGAATATATGATATTCTTTATTGCACAAATTTTAATAGTAAATACAGTTACAAATTTTGTGTACAAAGGCGAGCTTATCTCTAAAAGAAATCTCTTCCAACCAACCTTACAGGGTGTGAGACAAGGCACTAAGAGCGAGGGGGCAAAAGTGCATAATATACTACATAATAACTAAATACTGAAACTACTTTACACACATATATATATATATTGAACCCTTTGCTTCGAATATCGCAAGGCGAACTCTCTGCCAACTGACCAGTGCGTCATGGTGAGGATATCAGTTCTTTAGCGTAATGTGACCTCTATCATCCGTTCCGACATAAATGACTACGAAAACAAACGCTAAAGTTGATCTATTGAAATATTGGCGTCTCATTAATTGTTTATGACATGTATTTGTATAGATTTGTATAACCTATTTTCTAGGTACACGCTAGTACTTTATTATCTTTGGTAAAAAATATTAAGACCTCAGAAGAATAATATATCCATTCGTTCTTCTGAGATTAAGACAGTCAAATTTTCTGTTTAATCTGTTAAAACGCCATCTGTTGATGTTAATGATTACTAATAGCATCTATTGAAATAAGTTTAATATAATAGGTACCTACCTACCCAAAAAAGTGCTGTGATTCGCCATCTATGTGATTTTAATTGAACTTCATATTAGAAACAGCAGTGTTTGTTGATAATTTTTGCAATAGATGGCGCTGTTACTAATTAGTCAACAATTTAAGCTAAATTTGACGCTATTTGACTATCATATCCTCAGACTTCGGAACAATAACTAAGCCTAGTTACTAGTATATATTATCTTTGGAGATAGTTCTTTTTGAAAAAGTTCATTGTCAACCAGACGTCATGTCTCTTAAGGGCAGCACTCGTCACACTTAATTCATATACTGCGATCCCACGCCTACCCTTGAAGTTTAGGGTAAACCTCTCATTATTTATGAAGTCCTAGTCCAACAGTGTTCCGACTAATAGGCTGTTAGACATCTTTTACCTAATGCTATGGATGAAATGATAAAAAAAATAGTACGCTGAAGTGGCAGTAAGCCGGTCACATTTGTCGGAGAACCGATTACCGCTGGAGTAAACGAGTTCTCGAGTGGAGACCGCGGCTGGGCAAGCGTAGTGTGGGTCGCCCCCTGGCTAGATGGAGCGACGTAAGGCGTAAAGCGGGTGGTAGTGAGTGGATGAGAAGAACCGAAGATCAGGTTCAGTGGCGCGCCTTGGGAGAAGTCTATGTCCAGCAGTGGACTCTTTCAGGCTGATGATGATGGATGAAATAAATGCACACAAATAATTTCTATAACTTTATTAATAGTTTACACATTACATCTAACTGACTCCAGTTTACTTGATAGTTCAACAAACAAAAAACAAACATCAAAAAAACTTGCTAAAATGCAACATCGAATGTCAAGAAAGTCAATCACTTTGAGTACAGAACAACACATTTTTCTGTGCATATGCATTGCCTTTTTCTGTGCATATGCATTGAAATAGATGTTTAAAATTACTAAAATTCTGTTATATTTTTGTGGTGCTTACTTAACACAAGGCGCAGCCACATTTAATAATAATCATAACACAAATAAATAACCTGGAACCAAACTAAAATCCTTTTATTAAAGTAATTTTAGTATAAAACGTGATCTCTGGATTTTAAGGCAAACGACTCAATAGTAAGCGAACGATAAATTTAACAGTATTTTTTAAACTTTCACCAAAAACTTCTAAAAACTCGAGATTAACCTTATTGGGTTTTATGACGTTAGTATATATCTACTTCATGCAATCAGATAAATGTGTCGGTCTTACACATTAGAAAAATAATATTAAAAAACTTATTAATACAAGGCTAAATGTACACTCTGGAATATAGATCGAATGAAAATTCAACTATTATGTATTCCACACAATATATATTTCTTTCCAAATGAATAGCCGTATGAAAACAAACACATTTGCGTCTCGAAAACCACATACATAATATATTGTGTTCCTAAATGGACCGTAAAGTTTACATAGTAATACAAATTTGATTTTGCTTCTGGTAAACCTTTCATGTGCATATTACCGAGACGCAAATAGCATTGGTTTTCGTATGACTATTGGTTTAGAATGAAAATTAGATACAGGAGTTCCTTTTAATTGGCTTGTAAACCCCTTTTGAAATGTAAAAAAAAGTCATATTTCTACATTTATATCATAATGTCAAAATGCAAACTACTTTGCTGTATACGTCATCACAGGGAGACTTATTAGGACAGATGCTAGTGATTTTCCTTATAGGATATAGATCGTACAATTCATGAAGGCACGCCCCACTCCCCGTCTAAAATCGCTTACATGTATGCGTTATATTTGTTACTGTGTTAGTTCTATCGTAACACACTAATCATCAATTAAGATTCTAGCGTTCGGATAGGTTCGGATTAACTATCTACATCCAGCGCTCACCCCTCGCGTAAAGTAGCGCGCCATCGTGAATTGACCGATCTAGAAGTTAGATTAAAAATTACTAGCAGGATAAGAATTACTAGCTGTGAAAAATTTCCTGTTATTTTACTAGATGGTCGCTAAATATAAATATCGCTTATGATATATCGAGCGAAACTATATGTTCCCACACTGAATGATGTGTCTATTTTGATAATAAAAATTTACCGGGTGGTATTTCTAGGTGAATATTCGGGTGTTTCAATCGCCGTCATTATCCTTCCAAAAAGTAGAAAGTTACAACACCAGTTCATCGTTTTTATTATAAGTTTCTAGTCCATGAACAGATTCTGCACAGGTGAAATATTTAATTACATAAATTCTTTTTCATCAACTTATGGGGGTGAGGATAATAACAGCGGTTGAAACGCTCGTGTATTCGTTTATGACCCACTGACCAACTGAGAGTTGGTCCTAAGGGCATACAATTACATAATTTTTCCCTTTTTTTTGTATTTCTTTGTCTGAACATGGATGTTTAGATAAAAATGTATATTTTTTATATTTATATTTGGTACAAATATATATATAAATAATAATATGTCAGACATTCACACCAATTATCCAGTCCCAAACTAGGCAGAGCCTGTGGTATGGTTACTAGGTAACGGATAGACATACTTAAATAAATATATAAACATCCAAGACTTGGGTACAAACATTCATATTCATCATACGAACATTTGCCATTATATTTTAAATTCTCACCCGTTGGCGCTTCAGCAACTATTTCTAAACAGCGACGATATAGTTATCCAATTTCAAATAGAAAAACAAAACGTCAAAGGATTCTATATTATGAAACAGCTATTTAGACAGTTATTTAGCGACCCAGAAATTACAGCATCTGCCCTGAAAATTAATATTCCTTGTCACTGGTGACATAGGCCTTATCTAGCGCCCCAACACAGTTTATCAACTCAGTCCTTCGGCTGTTTACGTTACCCTTTCATCTAGCAGGCGCAGGGCCAAGGCAGGCTATTTTGAGCTTTATAAATAAATGCGGTATAATTCGGTTCTCAGCCTGCCCTGAATTATTTTCACCGATTATACATTCTGGCCACGGCCCTGAGGAGTCCCACTTTGCTATATATATATACAATAGTATCTAATTAATTAGGAAATTATACACACTTAGTACATCATACTTACAGTGTAAATCTAGATATATTAACATGTCACACTAACTCATAGGCTAAAATGAAGTCCCGGCTGTCTAGTTAGAGTTGAAACCATCTGATTTTAATGAGGCTTTCCCACGTTTATCGTGGAAACAATGTATCTATATGAAACATATATGTTATGAATGATATATGGGAGTTTTAAAATTGTACACCGACGTCCCGGAGCTGGATGAACTCCGGGCACTGTTAGCCTTACCGAATCATGCGGGGCTCTGATGAGGTGGACAATTATTTCCCTAGCTAATCGTGGTACCTCAACAAGGCGGCGATGTTGTTCGCAACACATCACGTCAAGGGGTTTCACGGGGCGAAAAGCGGGCGAAGGAAAGCCAATTTGCGACATTAGATTGCGCAAAGTGGCGATACTTCGTCTCTGCCTACCCCTCTAGGACAAAGGCGTGAGCAATATGTATGTATACAGTTCATCACTGAACAGATGTTTGAACGTCTAGCTGCTTGTCTGCCAGGTAAATAAAAACGTCAGCAAAATGTAAATACAACGTACAATGTGTAGTTTACGTTATTTTTTAATGAACTAGCAAAAAATTCCCTAAATTTCCATAATTTCCATAATTTCTCACATCATTGCAAGATAATTTTACATATACACAAATTGCAACGCAATCGGTAAAGTAGTTTACGAGTTATCCGGTGAGCAAAACTGATTCCTAAAAACGACCTACTGAATTCAAAACTTGTTTTTGAAGCTGCGTATGGAGGAGCAGCTCTGACGTCAGTTTAAAAAAAATCAGTTCCCTTGGCTATATGCACGTGGAAGCAGAGTTAACGTCAATAGGTCGGATTTTTATGGCAATATTGTCATTCAAGGTGCTGCTCGAAGAAATTTGAATTTACTATCGATATCGATAAATATTGCGTTTTCTTTCAAGAAACACATTCCATATTCTTCATAAATATTATGAACAATAAGGATTTTTTTAATTAATTAACAATAATGGATATGTGTTTCTTGAAAGCACACTAGTAAACGATGATTTCGACGAATTAATAAATCATCAGCAAATCCCCCAATGGACAACTTACTAAAAGTGGTATTCTATTGGGAGGCCTATGTCCAGCAGTAGACGTATTTAGGCTGATGATGAATCATTAATAATGACTTTATTTTTAGACACCACCCATCTTATACATGTTACTAATAATGCATTTTATTTTTAATACAGTTTAAGTACCGTATTATTGGTGTCACAGGACGAGGGAGCGGGCTCCCTTCACTAGCTAGCGGTGGTGTCATTAATTTGGATTTACTGTTATGGTGCTGTAAGAGTATTTTAAATAAATAAAATAAATGAAAAAAAAAAAAAATTCTTTGTAAACGGTCAATACATTTTTTTTTCGATATCGATAAATTTAAATTGCTTCAATCACTATGAACATCATATTTTTCTCATGAAAAGTCAACCTATGGTCAATCAATAACACTGAGTCAAAATTGCCTTTCTTAAAAAAACCGCTAAATAATCCTTCCTAAACTAACCTTAATTTGTGAATCATATTCTCGTCGTTAAAAAAAACTGCCTGCCGAAAAAATATTCTAATTTCACTTCAAAATGACTAAATTATTACAAAAAAATAAATACATCATAATCCAATTCAAATTGGTATAATACGGTTCAAATAAGTATACCATTTTAATTATGTCAAATATATGAATCTACCCACTTACTGGTAAGTGCTGGAAACATCTCCTAAGTCATAAAACTTCAGTAATTTAGAAAAAACTATAAAAGTTAGAAATAATTTATACGTTCGCAGTTTTGAATTACACAGTAAACTAAAAATATTCTTTCTTGTAATTTTCTATATTTTTTCAAAGGTATGATCTTATGTGGTATGGTATTCTATTTATATTAAAGTCGACAATACAATTCCCCGTATAAACTTAACATCTACGAAACCGACCATATCTTAGTTAAACTTGTCGTAAGGCTAAACAGGCAAAGGATGAACCATATTAGGTCGGTTCGGTGAAGGCTAATAAGGAGTGTATTCCGGTATAATAAAGTCTAAAGACCTTTGGCCCACAATTTAAAAAACAAATAAAAAAAAACATGTCTGACAAATATATCCTAAGACTGGTTATACACAATATGGTATCTGACATATTCGTCGAACTTAAGCCATTTTGTACTCTGTAACGAGTTATGTGACATCATCGGCTGGCAGCGCAGCCTTGTGGCTCCCGGCTTAGAATAGGGCCATCTCAACCTTACCGTGGGTGTCGTCAAGGCGACTAAGTGATTTCACCTGTGACGAGCGCAGTTCTCCTGTGTATATTAAGATCATTACTGCGATCACACATCCGCCTGCCAAGCGTGGTGATTACGGCAAATACCAGAATGTACAGCCCACCAAAGGTAGCATTCTATTGGGGATGCTTATGTTCAGCAGTGGACGTGTTTCAGCTGATGATGAAAGGTCAAATTCTGAAGGCATACCTATATTTAAAATATGACTGCACCAAAATTAGTTTTGTCTTTATCTTTACAATAATAGTAACTGTTAAATTTAACTTTGTGCCTTCATAATAGGGTTTAGTATCTATTATAAATTTGGACATTTTTAGTGTCAAAACCCACCATTAAAACCTTCCCTACGAATTCAGAAAATCGTCCATACCTTTCCTACGTATATCCGCCGGGGACGCGCACTGTGAATGGATGGTAGGATTATATTATTTGCGCGTTGTTTCCTAGCCGACGATTTTCTTGATAAGCGTTTGGCATCTAACTATCGCTGTTGCACGTCAAACGCTCATCCTTGTCACGTGACTCGTTATAATACAAAAAGGTTTTTTAGTTCGAAGGACATTAGTCGAAATGCTTACGAAGTTTACCCCCAGTACAAACAACTTGCCCAGACGTAAGTTGCCTGAGTTCAGTTTCATCAATTCTATGCTATACTTTAAGTGACTTTATACAGCAAAATAACGATTAAATTAAGCGTCAGTGTAAAAATAAACAAATAGCATAATATAATAGAAATAACTAAGTGGGTACCTGATCTTAAAATATTCTTACCCTACCTAACAGTGGTTCCAGATGTAGCATATAATCAACCTTTCGTCCTATTTCGTAGGGAAATATAATTTCCCTGTTCGAAACCAGTTGCAAAATGGGATTCCTTCATCCCATTTAGTAACTAATATCGTAACTGGCTACGATAATAATTTTGTCAAAGCTAACTTGTGCGGGCGGGGATCTTCACGCTGATTGGCCAGGTCAAGGTGGAGCCATGTCATTGATTGGTCGAAACTAAGATGAAGTTGTGCGCGATGTCTTGTGTATGCCATATAAGTTTGATATCTTGCCAAAAAGTGTTGCGTCTGTGGGTTTTATCGTCTTGTGGTTCTCGGCTTAGAGTAGGACCATTACCTTAAGATCATTACTGCGATCACCAATCCGCCTGCAAGCGTCAATCCCCAAATGGACAGCCCACCGAAAGTGGCATTCTATTCATTGGGCTTATGTTCAGCAGTGGACGTATTTCGGTTGCTGATATGCTACACCTAGAACCTATTTATAACACCTGAGCTAATTATAAATGAGACCATGTACACTTACATAAACTTCACAAAAATAATTACAATCACAAACTAACTATATATCCATCAGTAACCAAACCCAATGTTCGCAGTCCATTTTGAATGACAATCTTTAATATTACATCCAAATATACTTAACATATACATGTTTCGTCTAATTGTTTCTTAACTTAGATCAAATATTATCATTTTAATCACTATCAATAATCCTTAAATGCCAAAACAGTCATTAGAACCAACAATAATTAAAGAATAAAGAACTACGCATGACATCATAGAAGACTATTTGTAGGCCAGATACAAGGCATTACCAACAATTTAATTTATAAGAAAACATAATGATATGTACAGTGAATTTTGAGAAACTATTACTTATAATATAATACTTCAACATCTGATTTTTATAATGTAAGTAATTAAAGAAAAACCTTCACTGTCATTAGTGAACTAATTACATAAGCTAAAAACATTACATTTATATAATTTTTTTTTCTATTGTATCTTACGAATTTATTTTTGAATAAGCAATGCCATTTACAAAAATATCCATAGACATTTATTCCATATGCCATGATAACCTAATTGGTTAAAAATCCCAAAATTATTCTAAATATTAACACTAATAGTACACAATTTTCTCAACACTCAACGACCACTTCTTTGATACAAGAAAACACTTTTATGTCGTTACAACAACAAGATAGGAGTAACATTCCAAAATAAAGTGGTCCATCTTGTAGTCAAAGTGAATACTGAGGATACTTGGATATCATTAACCACATGTTGTCCCTAATAATAGAACTGTGAAGTGACATTCCAAATCCTAAGTGAAATTAATGTTAAAGCATGTCGAGTGTCGTGTGGCGTTCACTAAGCTTGTTGTTAACAAGACACAGCACACCGCGGATGCTCTCAGTACCTGCATGTGAGGGAACTGGTGTTTTAATACACTACAGGAGCAGAGAGTACTAAATATTACTACAGTCTCGATCGCTCTCGGTGAACAAGCCAGTCCTCTTTTATCTACGCGCACACACACAAACGTGTACTGACAGGCTGGTGAGCTTGTAGTAGTAGTAGGTAATTAAATCTATTTGCTTGTATAGAGTGCCGGGGGGTGTGACAGGACTAAGAGGAAGGTGTGCTGAGACCTCGTGAAGGCCCTCTGTCATACTGCCCTATAAACAATAAATGCAGGAAGTCAACCTAATCCCTCAAAAGCAGTAACTGCACTTAGGTCGTTTTGTTTAGGATCATTTCGACTTACTGCGTTTATGGTATGGACGGCAGAATATAAATTCATTGAAACAGCTACCATCTAGCATGGTGATTATGGTAAATCTCCAATGGATAGCCCACCAAAAGTGGCATTCTATTGGGGAGGCTTGTGTTTAGCGGTGGACGTATTTCGGCTGGTGACACATGCCATAGTACCCTTGCTTCACTTAGGAATTCGGAGTATTACGTTAAGTCTCACAGAAGTTATTTGGTTGATTTGGAATTAGTCTTATAACTGTTGAATACACTAGTACACATTTCTGACCCATTTATCTTGAAACGTCACAGTAATTAGAATAGATTTGTCACTTTGTCACTAACACTAATCGTCACTGTCGCGCCGTCACTACACGAAATTGTCCATTTCAATTTTCACGTATAATGATGTACTTCTTAAAGTCCCAGGATCATTCGGGCTCCGTGTACATGAATGAGAACTTGTCGTGGCTGGTTGGGGCGATGACCTTGGCTTCGATGAGGCATTGGACCACCCAGGTGGTGGAGACGAGGGGGATGTTGTCCTGGTTGGCTTTGTTCTGCACCTCGTGAGGGCAATCCCACTCGGTGACCACGACTAGCGCTCCGGACATGTTGAGGTCCTCTTCGTTCACCACCCGAGTGTTGGCTCCGGCCAGGGTGCACACCCGCTCCCAAAACCTGACGAAGGTGTCCTGGTCTCCGCAAAGGAGAATAGTCTTGTCTTTGAAGATTGATGTGTTTCGTTTGCCTGAGGCTGGTACCTAGAAACGAGAAGGTATAGTTTGATTTTTTTTACATTTTATACGCGTGCAATTATACACTTATCCCACATACACACACTCTCTTATTAATATACATTATGTACAATTATACTTTGTCATATTTCTGAATCTATTTAAGATATTTTTGAATACATACTCGTATAATGATTAAAATGCGATATAATGTTATCTTGCCTGCAGCATAAACTAATACTGTGCATAGTCTAATTAAGTTGACTAATTTTAACTTCATCATCATTCATCATCAGGTTATTTTTGTCTCCACTGCAGGAGCACAACCCTCTCTCATCTGCCGGAGACAGGATTTGGCCTACACTCCCTGCGCTAGCCAGACGGGTTTGGTTGTTAATTTTAACTTAAATATTTAATATATGTATATACTAGCTGTGCCCGCGGCTGCGCTCGCGTGGACTACACAATCATTTACTGACTCCGACAGCAATTTTTAGTTTTCACATACATTAGTAGGTACTAATGTATGTGAAAACTAAAAATTCCCATAACTTTTGATTGAGTAAGACGATTGGGTTCATCCCTAGATAAGACTAAATGTTGCTCCTATGTTTCTGTGAAAAGTCCATCAAAATCGGTTCAGTAGTTTTTACGTGATGCGTACACAAACTGACAAAACAGACAAACATTTCTAAAATTATCACAATGTATTGTTAAATTATCCTAGGACCCCAATTTTTTTTTTCAAATATTATCAATGTACAGACGCGAAGTTTAAATTTTAATTTATTAGTTAAGTAGATTAGTGCTGTTAAGGTATCTTGTATTATCTGGTATTTTGCAAATTATGAAGAGCGGAATTTTCTACCACAGGTATCCTTCTTACTTAAAAGAAAATTCTGTCAACTAAGCTTGGTTAAAACCAAAAGAAAATAAATTAAACTTTTTTTATTCGAATCTGTGGATATGTATGGATAAATAAATATGCTCGGAGTAACCTGCGACACCAAAATGCGCTTTATAAATCAAAGTAATAAGGTACAATAAAGAAAAACCTTATATGATATGTAAGGCGGTATGAAAAGGTTAATCTTAAAGTCTATTTTTGCTTGTACCAGCGTAAGAAACACTATTGCTTATACTGGAATATACTGTTTTACCGACTTCACAATGTCAATATTATACAAAATTAATTTAATTTAAACTTTGTAATCAAACAAATTGAACATAATTTTCCATGCAGTCTGTTTTTTTGGCATAGTTTGAAAAGGTAACAAGTGTTCATGACGTGTTGAAGGAATAAATTTGAAAACTGAAGAACATCTTCATTCCGCTATTAGACAATATGCGTTTGTTATGAAGTACATCATCATCATCAGGTTATTTTTGTCTCCACTGCAGGAGCACAACCTTCTCTCATCTGCCGGAGACAGACAGAGGATTTGGCCTACACTACCCGCGCTGACCAGACGGGTTGGGGAGACCTGATTGATGTTTTATAATGTATTCCCATAGTCGCCTTGTACGAAATCCACGGGAAGAGTTGGAGTGGTCCTATTCTACTCTACCGGAAACCACACGGCAATGAAGTCACTGCCGGATAACTCGAAGATTACAGGACTTATTAAGCTGAAACTTGGAGTATACACGTAAAATTGGCAAATAATGGGAAAATTATAAAAAAAAACCTAGAAATTTCCATTTAAAACCTTTCAATTTAAAACCTTTTTCAGATAACATTTCATGAGACTAAAAAAAAATTGCTTACGACGTACGCTTCGCAGACTTTTTCCGCGTTTACAATGTGATGACATGCCCGAGCGGCTATTCACATACACTTGCGCATTTTGCAAAGGTTTTGATGACGCCAACTCTTTTTGCGAGACCTGTAACAGCCAGTTAAGGAAGCCCACTGTATGGACCGTATGGCTAGGTGTCACTTTTGATGACTCACGCATGAGACCGGGGTTAACTGTAAAGCTGTTTTCTCCTTCCTAATTCTTGCTGTAATCTCTCAGCAAGGACATAGGGCTTCCAATAAGACTTTATATTCAGGTCGGTCGTGGGCAGGCGTGTATGTATCTCTGCCCTGATAATAAAATAAGGCCCCTAAGTGTAAAAAGATTTTTTTTGTGGAAAAACCAATGATAACTTAGCACATATGACCATTCTGTTTGTAAGTCGTCGCGGTGCACAGACAAACCGAGGCTGGTTTTTGTGACACGAAAAAGATGTAAGTTTTATTGCTTAATAAATAAATTATTAACAATAATAATTCTTTTTCCCTTAGCAGGCCTTCATTTGTATTTTCCAGATCTGTTTCCAGCTGGTATTCAGTGTGGCTTACCCAGTTGACGAAGCACCGCCGCTGTATGGACCAACCAGCGGGCAGGGCATAAGCGTCCGAGTCCATCAGCGCGCCGTTCGTGCAGCTCTCGATGACCCACGCGTGGGACACGGACCGGATGTCTGACGCCAGGCACTGGATGTATTTCGCGGTGAGGCACGGCCGCGGGGCGACCAGTTTGCACACCGAGTATTTGTTTTTAGGCACGTCGTCGAAGTGGCTAGAACGGAATAGTTACCAGATTGACGTCATTATTTCAAAATATTATTTAATTTCAGTCTCCAATCCCACAGTGCTTAAAGACAAGTCTTTAAACAGTGCGTCCTGTCTATCATGACATGACTAAAGAACGGGTTTGCATAGGACATCAGGGCCTAACTAAAGAGGACCTAAAAAGTACCAAACATTATGGACTGTTTTTAATCGTATATTAATTTAGATCACATGTTATTGTCAACAAAATCTCGATAACTACTGGAATTTCAGCTTTGTAGTACATACATAAAACTTATATGCACTTACAGGATAAATAGAAAGGAGTCTCCCTACGTAGGTCTATGACGTTGGGAGCTGCAGTAGCGTCAAGCAATTTATGTATGACCAATGTACAGTATGTAATAGAAAAACCAGTTACTAGTTGATGGTGCATTCCATAATTCCAGGTACTCAATATCGGTAATTACCATTTCCAACACACTGCATACAGGTTGTATTATTAAGATCAGTCGGTATGGGGTTTAAATTTTATTTTTAGTTACATACTATTTAGCATCAGGCTACCTAGTACCTATGTGAGATTGAATTTTTCGGATATCTTCATGGGAATAATCGGCTGGTGACACTTTTCTCTTCCACCCTGTAGTGAGAATCATCATGTCAGCTCTTAGATGCCCACTGCTGGACATAGGCCTTCTCTTCCGCTTCCGCATCCAGCCGCTACCGGCCACCTGCTTCAGGTCGTCGGTCCATCTGACGGCGAGAATAAACAGTGAGATATCTACCTGTACACAGTTCCACCGCCAGCCTCCAACTGTTCCTTCAGCCGCTCCTTATTGTACGGCCGGTCGGAGAACTCCAGGTCTTCGGTGTCCGTCCCGGCCATCGTGGAAGTGGTCTCGCCGTCCTCCTCGGATGAATAGTGACGGGTGTCCTGGAACTGATGAACACAGGTCCTCATTCTGCCTTCCCTTCGATCTATTACAAAATCTGAAACGTTCTTTTCACTGAGCTTTTAATTTTATTTATTAGATAATTAAATAAATCACGACCATTAAGCATTGTAGTACCCTTGACGTATTGCTTATTACGAAAATGTCCATAACGCCGAAAATACAGCTGAGATTATTCGCCATAGTAACTATTATACAAAAACAAATACAAAAAAATGTTTATTACAGAAACTTAGGGGGTTACAGAGGATAGTTGGGGCCCTCTTTTAGACATAAAAATGTCTGTGCCAGAGGACCTCGCTCTTCCATACTTATATCTTATTATATATAAATTTAATCAACTTGTGTGAGTGGTGTGTGTGTGTGTGCGTGTGTATGATATATATGTATGTATGTATATATATAAATGTGTGATACCATACGATACGATATGTAAGACAGATGTAGTAAGAGTAAATATGTACGTATATTATACTTAAATATTATAATTATTATTAGAACGTTGAAGACATCTTAACATACATTGCACACATTTTATGCAATATATGTCAAGAAATCCTCAGTCTCCTCATAAGTTAGTTTTAGCCATTTAGTTAGTATATCTTTACTATTATGTAAGCTAATAATGATATACGTTTGTTATTTTATTTACTTTATTATACAGATTTGTAGATTATTCTACCTTAAAATACCTATTTTCCATAAATTATTTGAACACAATTTGAAAACAGACTGCCTACGCATTGTCTCCTGCATGAAACGGAGCGCAACGACGGTGACGCCCTCACACGTTAAAAACTAGCCTCAGCTAGCTGTCATTCAGTTAACTCCATGAAACTCATCATCTGGACTGTTTTTTCTATTTCTCAATATAAACAAATTAATCTTCAAACAACAAACTTTTATTTGTGTCTCCTAATGGACACCAACCATTGTGGCCACATAAATTCAAGGAACTTTTCGACCAGTAGCGCCATCTACTGTAACTCAACGCTCCCATATATACTTTTTAAATTCTAACTGTACTTTATTAATTACATTCATTCAAATATGTATAGTAAGCTTCTTTCTCTAGGCACTTGAAAATGTAGGCTGCAGTTTATATATCCTCTGGCAAAGTATACACCATGGACTAAAAACTGAACTTCGATTTTGTCAGTATATGTATATGTGATTTCAGTTTATTGGTTTATAGTACCTTCTCCGCCCTGCTCCGTCTCGGCGGCTCGGTGCAAGTCAACAAGAAGTGCAGACCAGAGAACAGCTTACAGTCGCCGCTCGGTATTATCGGACCCAGTTTGGACACCGTGTCTTCGTCGTTCTCAAACTTTGTTAGCTTCGAGTTCTTCTTGCCGACGTTCTGCTTCGCCGCGCCTTTCAGTTGAAGTGGACCAGCTGAAATCAGTGATAAATAAATATACAGAACAGACCAGTTTTGTATATATTGTCTGTACATATGATACTACTCTTTTTTCTCCATAGTATAAATACAGGGGTATGTATCTATCACTAGCAACGCGTTGACACTGGGTATCACCCTGCAGCCCGTACCTTTGACGCCGTCTATCATCAGCAGCCCGTACCTTTGACGCCGTCTATCACCAGCAGCCCGTACCTTTGACGCCCTCTATCACTAGCAGCCCGTACCTTTGGCACCGTCTATCACCAGCAGCCCGTACCTTTAACGCCGTCTATCACCAGCAGCTCGTACCTTTGACGCCCTCTATCACTAGCAGCCCGTACCTTTGGCACCGTCTATCACCAGCAGCCCGTACCTTTGACGTCGTCTATCACTAGCAGCCCGTACCTTTAACGTCGTCTATCACCAGCAGCCCGTACCTTTGACGCCCTCTATCACTAGCAGCCCGTACCTTTGGCACCGTCTATCACCAGCAGCTCGTACCTTTGACGCCCTCTATCACTAGCAGCCCGTACCTTTGGCACCGTCTATCACCAGCAGCCCGTACCTTTGACGTCGTCTATCACTAGCAGCCCGTACCTTTAACGCCATCTATCACCAGCAGCACGTACCTTTAACGTCGTCTATCACTAGGAGCCTGTACCTTTCGACGCTGTTATTAGCAGACCCTGCCTTTGACACTGTGTATCACTAGCAGCTTTGACGCCGTCTATCACCCTGCAGCCCGTACCTTTGACGCCGTCTATCACCCTGCAGCCCGTACCTTTGACGCCGTCTATCACCAGCAGCCCGTACCTTTGACGCCGTCTATCACCAGCAGCCCGTACCTTTGACGCCGTCTATCACCAGCAGCCCGTACCTTTGACGCCGTCTATCACCAGCAGCCCGTACCTTTGACACCGTCTATCACCAGCAGCCCGTACCTTTGACGCCGTCTATCACCAGCAGCCCGTACCTTTGACGCCGTCTATCACCAGCAGCCCGTACCTTTGACGCCGTCTATCTTCCTGGGAGTGCGCTGCACCTCCGGCTCCACGCCGGCCACCTCCTCGAGGCGCGCGGGGGGAGCAGAGTTGCTGCTTTCGCTCATCTCGCTACTCTCGCTGGCGAGACGCTTGCGACTGACTGGCGTTGGCGCACTTTTGCTTTTTAGCCCTGGAATAAATGTGTTATCTCGTAGTAGGCTCAAATCCAAACAGGTTATTCCTACTTAAACAATTTATATGTATTTATTTCTTATACCGATTCGGATAATCTAATTTTGTGGGATGGTAATAACAAGGCGGGTGATCAAAACCATATTAATAAAAGTTTAGATATGCAAATTCTACTAAAAAGAAATTACGTATTACCCAAGCAATAAAAGACGATAAAATAGTAATGGTAGATAATTAAGTCTATATTAATTTTACAACAAATAAAATTTTGTTGTTTTCATAGCATCTAAAAACAGGTTTACCACCTTTTATTTCCAAAAGGATGCCAAAACGCTTATCGGCCTTTCTTGGTAGCTGGACAGATGTGTGTTTCTTCACTCACCTGATGTGGAAGCCTTGGGACTCTTCGGCGAGGCGACACGTTTCCTTGCACTCGAGTTGTTCTTGTCTCGGCTGCGTGCGCTCCGTGGACCCTGCCGTTGTATAAACCATTTATATCACACCTTTCATACTCACTTTGACGTACGTCATCATCATCAGCCGAAAAACGTCCACTGCTGAACATGAGCCAATTGAATGCCAATGGGCTGTCCATTGAAAGAAAAAGAAAGAAAAACATTTATTCACTACCACAATTGGCACACACAAAGAAAAAACCAACAAAGCAAGAAAAAGGAAAAAAATAAAAATTATAAGAACTAGAGAAAACAATTTAAAATTTTTAACATAGTTAAAATAGTATGCATGTGCCGTGGCAGCAAAAAGGCAAACGACTCATATGCTCGCATATGCCTAGACCAATTCCAAGTCCATTGGGGAATTTGCCATAACCACCACGCTTGGTAAGGAGGATTGATGATCGCAGTAATGATCTTTATATACACAGGAGAATGCTGCTGCTCGTCTCTGGTGCAATCCCTTAGTCGCGTTGACGACACCCACGGGAAGATTGGAGATAGCCCTATTCTAGCTACACGACATAAATGACACTACCTAACTTCGATCCCTGTTAATCCAGCTGGTACCCTGTTATACCACCCACCTGTATAATATTGTCCAGGTCCAGCTCCCGGTGGTGTCGGCGGCGCGGCGTGGCGGGGGACCTCGGCCGCGCCGTCTCCTTCAGGGAGCGGGCCTGGTCCTCCGTCAGGTAGAGCTCGCTAGCGGTCACCATCACCATCGTATCTCTGCAGGAAATAATACGTGTCAGTCATCAGAGAGCGTTTGTACAAATACAAACACATATAAAGATATGTAATTAAATGGTTTTATCATGCTGGACATAGGCCTCTCCCGAGGGGCGCCACTGAACCCGATCCTCGGCTATTCTCATCCAGTCACTGCCAGCCGCCTTACGAGATCGTAGCTCCATCTAGCCAGGGGTGTCCCACATTACGCTCGCCCAGCGGTAATCGGTACTCCGACAGATGTGACCAGCCAACTGCCACTTCAACGTGCTAACTCTTTGAGCTATGTCGAAGGCTTTAGTTCTGTGGTGGATCACCTCATTTCGGATTAAATGGTTTGCCATTATTTAATTTGGTTAGCAACAAAAATCTGTTGTTAAAATCATTTGGACAGCATACAAAGATTTGGCTTGCAATAAATAAAAATCAAGACTGCAATACTTGTTCTGCAATCTAAATAGCGTCAACAATTTAACCAATATGCAGTCAGCTTGTAATATAAACTGTCTGCTTAATAAACAGTCGCGCTGCAAAATGGTCAGAAGAATATTTTGTTAAACGTTTAAATGATACTCGTATACAAATGACGTTATTGGTTCAAGATTATTTGGGTCCTTATATCTACGTAGATTATTACAAACAGGAGCCTGGCTCCCAAACTAGGATTCCCTGTTCTATGGGTAGCCGCATTTGTAGTCTATGGATTGTTGCTCGCAGCCTTGGAGCTCGAGAACAGAGCCTAATGTGCGAACATAGTCGATCGAGAGAGGGACGTTATACATCAACGTTATACATAATATAAGTGCTTCTCTAAGTTATAGTCTATTTCTCGCCACTAGTCGACTAACTTTGTACCGGAAATATGAATAATGTAGACCATTACATTACACAGTGAAATACAAAGGTAAACTTACCCATCAGTAGTGCATCTATAAGTAACGGTACCACTGTCATTCTCCTCCACTTCGAGCACCAATCCTGGTTCATAATTCTGTTCCTCATCCACCATGGCATACACCGACTGACCTTGCAACGGCAGCCTCTTCATATCACCAAATATAATGAAATCATCCAACAACACCTTACTTTGTCCATCGTCAAATTTAATCAAGTACTTATTTGGCTCCGTTATCTCTAAGACTTTGCCTGAATAGTATCTCTTGTCAACCCATTTGGCTAGTACTACTGTATCTGGAGAGTATCCTGAATATTCCAGCTTCACTAGAGATTTCTCAACTGGAGTGGCAGGTCTGGGCGAAATCGGTCGTTTCTTCTGCTTCAATTTTCCCACAGACTTCGGTGTTACTACTAACGAGGACAGAGGCTTCTCATCTTTAGGTGATTTGATTGGGGATAGCTGTCCGTTGCCATTTTCACCATTTGTTGGCACCATTTCAGGTGAATTCATACCATGCATGTACTCCGGTTCTTCAGGTTGTGTTGGGAGAAGTGCTCTCTTAGTTTTACCAGACAAAGGTCTTCGTCCCCTTATTCGAGTCTTTTTCAAAGAGCTCTTTGGAGTAGCCTTGTCGCATTTACTGACCTCATCCGGGCTGGCATTACCATTACTCATTGTAGATCCATCACTGAGTGAGGTTTGAATTCCAACAGAGACCTTTTCATCACTAAGGGAACGATTAACATCATCTATAGTAGAATCTCTGATATGAGAGAATATGTCTTGTAACTTCTTCATTAATGCTTCATAGCCTTTGACGGAAACAGATGGATTCGATACAGATTTCCGTGGCGGTTGTGGGACAACAAAATTACCATCACTGGTCCTGTTGCTGCTGGATGTCGAGGTTGAGCAGACAGTTGAAGCAAAAGATGTCCTATTTGGTAAATTGATCATACCGCCACTGGTCACACTGGAAGGAGAATTGCTAACAGACACATCACCTAAGTACGGATCTATGGAATACTTTTTAGAAAGTCGTTGATAGTCCTTACAGATTTCATTGCCTACATCATTATCTGTGCGAACAACAACCAGAGACAAGAATTCACAATCTTCATTGTAACTCATATGGACATCAAAAACAGGCATTTGAGGAGTATTGATTGGTAAAGAGTGGCCATTTTGTAATGGTGATATTGTTGACGGAGTGGTAGTGTTGCTAACTCTGAATGACTCATTCTTCAGTCTCTTTCCTTTGCTAGTATTGAGTTTTAATGTATCAGGAGTACAGTCACTGTCTTCAGTTTCAGTCTTCCCTATGGGAATTTCTGTGGGTGTAGATGAGTTGCCATTGGACAATTTAGATATCATCTTGGAAGCTACAGTAGGAACGTGGTCCGGGCTTTCCATACTTATAGAACCCACACTGTCAGTGCTTTCCTGGTCTGTAGTTTTACCTTTAAAATCTTGGTCACTATCTTTGAAGTGTGGTTTTGGCTGTGAGTGATTACTGCTCAGATCGGAATAGTTGTAGCCTTCACTGTGCGTCCGAGGGACTTTACCAGGAGTAACGAGTTCTTGTCTATCTTTTACTACCACTGGGTCGCTGCTGTGATTAGTGTTGATTTTTTGTTTATCAATACTGGCTTCAGAATCAGGTGTCGGTGATAATGCTAGGTGAATATTTTGAGAATCATCGAGCTCAGAGTTTTCTTCTTCAATAACTTCTGGAGCAGCTTTCGTTGGAGGAATTTCCCTTACAAATTCGACACTGGGGCGGGAGCTTGAGCTGTCTGAAATTACAATCTCCTCAACTATAGGTACTTCCTTGGCCACCTCTTTAATTTTTTTTGGTGTTTTACGTATTTTAGTGACGTCGACGCTAGCTGGTCGAGATTTAGGCGTTCTCGGGGTCTTGGGCTTACTTATATCAGCACTGTTACTTCTCTTTGCTATTTTCCTGGGACTGGACCTCACTGGGGTACGGACGCGAGAGGTGGACGGTATTGCCAGGTC
Source organism: Esperia sulphurella (assembly GCA_947086405.1). NCBI lineage: Eukaryota > Metazoa > Arthropoda > Insecta > Lepidoptera > Oecophoridae > Esperia > Esperia sulphurella. The sequence continues at coordinate 11,941,440 of OX352272.1, forward strand.
CTCGAACTTTCGTTTGGATAAACCGGTAATTTCAGACACTTCATCATCTAAGGATTGAGATGAAACAGTGAATTCCTGATCGCAAAGGTCGAGTTTCTGAATTTTGGCATTGCTGTCTCCGGCTTCGTCAGTGAGTTTTCTTTTAACTTGTGTGAGCGGCTGGTCATCTGAAATAGGAAGAAAAGACAAAGTTACTAACAGATGGCGCTGTGTAAAATTGTGTCAAATGACAGGAAATAAAATTGAATGCTAAGCCAAAGAGTCAGTCTTTCTGGTTAGTTCTTTTTTATACAGATGGCACTGGTAATGATTTAGTCAAAGCTGATCAGATCAGAAGATATTGAAACTTAATTTACATTCTGAGTCCTGAATATTTGTCTGTGTGAACTAGAAAACTCTTGTAAAATGTAAATATGTCTTTTAAATAATAGGGAATAGTTTACATTATATTCTTTTTTTAAGGAAAATACATTTTACAAAGTTAAATTACAGACGATTCTATAAGACATACCAATTGAAATGACAGTTTTTCCTTCATCCGATGAGTTGATGTGGCTCTGAAAATAGAGAAGCAAAAAATATTTAACAATAACTCTACTAAAAAAATCTAAAATGACAAGTAGAGGCCTCTGAATTTGAAATATTATAAATGCAAAAATGTGGATATAACATCTTTGATTATTATATTACAAGATGGAGGAAGCTTTTACCCAAAAGGGGTCCATTTAATAGATAACCTTATAAACACTTAAATTTACACTAACAATTAAATAGGTACTAACAAAACAAAATGGAAATGAAAAAGCTTTATTATTATACATATAGAAATCACTTTAACATGACATGATAAAATGTACTGCAGGAACTTGGATAACCAAGTCACTGTGATAAAAGTAAAGCTAGTATTGAATACACTTTATTTTATTTATTTAAGGGCTGCCATTTAATTGCTGGTACTTTCTTTCATCATGTTTTGCCTGATTCTTGTTGTTATTGTTCTCTGCTTGTCTTGTGATACTTTTTATATATTTTTAAAATGCTTGTTTCAATTCTATCAGGGAAGTTGTAACTTGTATAAATGTTATAATTTCTTTTTCTATATATTTTTTTCCCATGGTTTTGGTATTATAATTATTTTCTGGTTTGGTGGTTATTATACTGGAAAATCATAAAAATTTAAATGTCACATTTACCTCATCATCTTTCTGAAAGATCTCCTCCTCAGGCTCGTACACTGGACTCTCAGGGAAGAGGTTCTGGGAGGTGTTGCCATTGGTCTTCACTGTAGATTTGTTACCACCTGAAGTAGAGTCTGGGGCTGGAAGTGGAATAGCAGTCTCTCAGTACATAGGTCAGTTTTTTTTTACAATATAATATATTTGCCATTTGGCTTATGTTCAACAGTGGACATATTACCGCTTATGATAAGTATTTTAAAGAAAACTGTGGGTTGTTTAGTTGATTATCTTATTTTTTTAATTTGCTAAAGGTACACATTTAAAAAAAGGTCTTTGGTTGCAGTGGATGTACTTACCCATGACAGAGAGTAACAAATATCAAATTAAAAAAATTGGCTCCCTGATATTTCCTAAATAATATTATTTCAAATCTGAGTAGTTCAATTTGAATGAAACACTATACATATAAAAAAGTATGGGATACTGAAGGCTCTGGTAAAGGATACTAAAGATATTGTATTATGGCTGTCCATGTTACAAGCCTGATAACATTCCCTGATGGAAATCTGGCCATTAAAAATCCCTAATTTTCCTTCAACTTAGTGACAAAATAATAAAAAGCACTAACAGCTACTCAGATAATAAAATCAGACACCCAATGATATGCCTCAGGTACTTTCACCATAACCTACAAAACTGAACAAATGAAATATATACCTTCGTACTTTCACACACGAATCATATTTGCCTGTCATTGTCTGACCAAGAAATTATTGATTTATCTGTTTTATATTTACTATCGGTAAACACATAGTTACAACAATATTTTCAATAAATAGTGGATTACAAATAAAACTTCTATTAATTAGCGAACGCTTGACTATAAAAGTAGCAATTTATTGATGTTTGGGTTATAAGGCGGCCATGTTGTAAAGTCTTGGGAGGGACGAAACCTTAGGTAGCAACTGAAACCGTAAAATAAAAAGACCAAAACTATATCCATGCCTAGTAAGTTTATGTAGACAAAACATAGTTTCGATAACAAAATGTACAATTAACTAGTAAAAGATGCACAAAACCAACAAAACCACTTTAATATAATTGGTTACATGTACACCTCTTTCATTTGGTCGGATAATATTACGAATGTCAAATTTCACCGTAACTTATTTCTGGCAATTCTAAAGAAAATATCGTACATACCTATTTCCTGAGTATCTGGTTCGATTTCTATGATGTCTTTAGTGGATTCTTCCATATTGAACCCAGGAATCCCGCTTTAGTTATGCAAAAAAACTGGCGCGATGTAGCACTGTACCATCTGTCACTTAGAATAAGACGTAACAACACACATTTCTATAGGTAAACAAATAAATGCTGAAGCTACACAATATAAGAGAATTTAATTGAATATAGTATACTGCAAGAACACTGGATTTAATATAAAAAATGTAGCTATTTGCAATTTTGTGAAAAAATCCAGCAAGAGACCGCTTGTTGATTTGGCCAATGTTGCCAGTTTTTGAAAAAGCTACTAACTGTCCTACTAAATAATGAAATGACTAAACGAAATATTGTTTTCACTCGCTTTTAAAGATAGAAGTGGCCTTGAAACTTCTAATATATTTTTTAACAAAAAAAATGGAAGGGGACAGCAAGATAAGCACGAGTGAAGGCTTTATGTCTTCAGTTTTTACCGACCTGATCGAAGCTAAGATTCTACCATGTTGTAGTAATTTTAGCAACAGCCACATTAGCTCGCAAATTTATCATTCGGCCCGGCCCGTAAACGTTTACAATTGGAGAAAGGCATTCCCTAGTCACAGAATAGTACCTACGTACCCCATACTGGAAGAAGCCCACAGATGTAAAAAAACCTTTACCCAAGATGAATAATGCCTTAATGGCTACCATGCTCGACAGTCTTGGGCCTATTAACCTCTGGACGAGTAATATTACCCTTCTCGCCTGTACTCCCTCTGTCACGAACCAAGAACTTTTGCCCTGGCGATTATTTCTTTTTGTCAGTCTGACGCAGATGCTCTGCGAGACAATTATGTGAAAAATTGGTAAATGCGCATTAATGTGGTGCACATCTCATAGTGGCAAAACAGGCAATCTGTCTTTTCACTTGTAAGTATAATTTTATTTCATTTACTTATGTACTTTTATCAAAAGTCAAAATTATTGAACAATAAAAACAATGTAATCCGTCTATGTTGAATACCTCATTTATCTATACACATAGTAACCAAAAAGTTATCGACCGTAATCAGCCGGATAATCGCTCATTCATTCGCGAGAAATTCATCGTGAGTAGGGGTTGAATTTGTCGATAATGATATCGATAAGAACGAATGAATGAAATAGTGAATACAAATATCTTTATTGTGTATCATAGACACAGAAAGGATTACATGTTATAGTTAGAGCTCAGCTATGTCCCGCCACGTGATGGATTATAAAGTTATAATAAAAAATGAATCTAATAAATAAAATCGTAAACTTCGCGTGTCTGTACATTGAAGATATTTGCAAAAAAAAAAATTGGGGGTCTAAGGATAAGTAACAGAACACATTTCGATCATTTTTGAAATTTTTGTCTGTTTGTCTGTGAGTTTGTGCACGCATCACTTAAAACTACTGAACGGATTTTGATGGACTTTTCACAAAGACATGGGGCTTAACTTAACTTAACATTTAGTCTTTATTTCATCGCAATCGGCTAACTGAATCAAAAGTTATAGACATTTTTAGTTTTCAAATACATTAGTAGGTGAGGTTATTATGCAATATATTGCACATAATAGTATTTCCGTACTATTCAAATTGCGATGAGTTTGGATTACATTTGGAGCTGCGTGGGCGTGGGGGAGTGGGTATGAGAGCGGGAGCGGAAGTGGAAGCGGAAGCGGTAGCGGTAGCGGAAGCGGGTATGGTACCAGTGTAATTTGAGTGTTTGAAAATTCGCATAACTTTTGACTGAGTTACCCGATTACGATGAATTTGTGGTATACGTACGAGGGGAGGGTTGAGGGGAGAGTTTAGGATCTGCACCTGGACCTGGACCTGGACCGGGACCTGGACCTGGATTTGAAGTCTGAGTGGAAGTGGTATAGGGAGCGGAAGTAGGAATGGGAGCGGATCCTGTAGTCCACGCGAGCGGAGCCGCGGGCACAGCTAGTATACTCATAAATATCCAAAATAATATTTATAAATAATTTTATTCTAATAAATTAAATATCATATATTCTGTGAGCGTTAGTATGAGTATATTGGTAATTCACGACTCTCTGCAATGTACTCGTATTTGAGATAATGATACTGACCTCTATTCCGCGTAACGTGTAAAAATGCTAGCGACAGTGTATCCTGATCACAATGATTATTCCTTTATTTAAGTATATCACAGGTTATATAAAATCCCTGTTTAGTATAAATTAATATAATTGTACGTAGCACAACAGTGCTCTGCAATGTTTACAGAATGCCAATGAATTAGGTTTCAAAGTGAGTGAAGTCACTTGAGTGAGACTCGCACGTGAGCTTGTATTTTAGAGAATAGCGCTACAGCTTTAGTAAGGAATTTGAATACCTACTATTTTCTTTAGTGCAAATCGTCGACTATCTCTATTGTGACTTGTTGTAGAACGTCTCGTGATGTAGTCGCCCCGACCCGGTTAGTAGGTATGGACAAAGATAATACCTATATTACTAGGTACTTTTACTGAAATATCTCGAAACCTTCTTGTATGTATCTACGTATATCTATTATATTATGTAAAAGGAAAGTGTGAAAGTGTTATTATTATTATTATTATTCTCCATAACCATTCACCTCCACCCACTCATGGTTGCAGTAGTAGATAGCTCTTGGTCTGCACTCGCAAGTAAGGGAGTTTGGTTACGGTGGGTGGTAAAAATGTGTAATGGGATACTTCTATCCTTTTCTAACACATTGTACGGCTCATATAAACTCGAGATTGTGCTGAATGGCGTTAAATGCGTTTGTGATCGATCATATATCTAAAAAAATACAGATTTTTCCAGAATGTTCTAGATTGTTCTTTAAATTTCAAGAATGATCTGGGAAGTTCTGTTTATAAAATCTGAAAAGTGACGATTTGTGAGAACTGTCAATCGTCATGTCGGTTATCTGAGGATCCCTAAAATTCGGACCATACTTAACTTATCCATGCGAACGAAGTCGTGGGCAACAGCTAGTATTTATATATTGTGTATGTATGTAAGTATATAAATTATACTTCTTCCTTTATTTAACTGCACAATCTACCATTCTCTGCTATTATTATTATCCTCTACTTCCGTAAGGTTGTCTGGAAGGTTGTTTTTATTATCTTTCAGCGATAATAGACATAATTTTATTCATAACTTCTGTTACAAGTTAATTACAACATAAAATCAGGTGAATTGCAAAAAAAAAAACAATCAAATTAAATAGCAATAAATTAAAAACAATAAAAAAATGTCAGAAACAATAACTAAAATTAAAAGTGTCAGATATAACGCATACATTTGAATCTAATTATGTCAATGAGTTCCGGAAAAACTCTTCATAACTATAAAATGACTGATAATTAAATTACCGTCTTGACAAGCCAGGCGCACAGTCTCTTTTTGAAACTAGGCTGACTAGCAGAACTGGTTATCTCAGTTAGAAGTCAGTTGTACACAGTGGGGCCCATTAGGTATCTGTACTGTCTGCAATACCGCCCAGATATACACGTAAGCTACTACTATTATTACTACTGAACTGAACCTTTAATTTATTTCTGTAACTTTCCCAACATTGAAGAGTATATGTGATTTAAAGAGCTCAATCGATCCAGTAGCATTTAAAACAGCTTTACTATAATAATATCTATTATCCGTTTTGACGGAAAATGACTATTTATTTTATATAAAATATGGCTCAAATGTCTAGAAACCAAGCCAAAACCTCCTTAAAAATAATCAGCTAATTTTTTTACTACCCTCGTACAAGTATGAACGAGAAAGGAATATTTGTTTTCGGTTTGGAAGAATTCCCCGAGCCGAACAGAGATGCCATCTCCTCTTTGCCGTTGGAGTTGTCTTGGAAAATATTCTCGTGAGTTTGTGCACACATATTTTAAAGTAATTTGATTATTTTCTTATGCTTTTACGCGAGACGCAGACGCGCCATGTTGTACAGGATGTCTATGAAAATAGAATAACCATTTTCGGATATTTTACTTATGAAAATGAGAATGTAGGAGTAAACAATACAAAGGGATTTTATAATAGCCTAGTTTACTTAATAGGTAAAGTTATATGATAATAATATCGATGAAAATCGATTTTTTTGCGTTGTTATAGAGCCTCGTCCACACTAGTTGATATTTTCGTCGCCGCATAGTATCGTATCAAAATTACCTACAATTGTGTGTCGACAAAATGAGTTTCAGATTGGGGCATTAGATGAAACAAAAAAGAGGAAGATACCGTTACTTAGTTACTGCGAATGATTCTACAAAACTAAGTCCAGTTGGACCTCGTATGCTCAGTCCTTAACGGAACGACGGCTGGATTGCATGTGAATCACTTATTGGAAAAGGGGCTCATACTTTGTGATTTTCAAAAAATATTTTACGACGAATTCGTAACATTAGAGAAGATAATAAATTAATTGTATTAGTGGACAAGTAGCCTTTTTGCATAAGTGATTAATGTCATTTAGATTTATTAATTATTACTGTTTTTGTGGAAAATACAGTACCTAAGTATTTATAATACTGGTGACTGTACGAACGCAACTTTTGTTTCACACGTGCGTGTAGGTATTCGTGCAACGAGCCAAATTTTCATGCAATTTAAAAGAGTACCTATTACCATATCTTCCTCTTTTTGGTTTCTTCTAAGAGCGTAGGAATCTCTTAAGTGGCTCTTTTGAAGGGTTCTGTATGACACGTGTATAAAATAAATATAGTTTTTAGTAGTCGTACTTGCCTATAATTTATCTATCTATATCAATTATTAAAACAGCATGTATACAGAATCTCTCATAAAATAATACCGTCATAGTGTGTTTGTTGGATGCAAACGTTCATTTTATTACAAAAAGATTTTTGAGTTTATGCTAATATAGCGACGAGACGCAAAGAAACTAACCAGAGTGCAACCATAGAATACCTAATAATACTAGTGCAACGCCAGTAGCAGCCCAATATCGCAACACAGGCATTCTTAAGGGCAGTTACAGCAAGAACATATGTAACAATTGTCATGTCAATTTTAAAGTGTTTAAAGCGTAGTCTCTTCTTAGGCAGCTTCTAAATGTTGCCGATAGTGGCGCTCGCATAAATTTTGCATCGTAAAATATTTCTATCAATTGTATTATCAATATCACAATGTAGGTACGATTTTTGTATGGATATACAATCAATGCAAAATGTTGTATAGGTACAGTTTTTCTTAAAAATTAATTTATGAGCGATTTTCTAGTAACAACATTTTTTTAATGCTGATGGTAGCAATAGATGGCGTTGCATGTAACGTCAGTCAGATGTTGGATTTTTCTAAAACAGTTTTATGGCATAGCACATGGCCATTTGCAATTTTTTTCTGTATACTTTGGTTTTTTATGATACTCTTTTTTTAATTAGCTACTTACTTGAATATCGCTCAATTATTTTATTTTATTTTTAATTGTTTTAGTTATTTGGATGGCATGTCATTACGTATTGCAACACGCACATACAATGTATGGCATCGGATTATTTTATCGAATAAGAAATTGAGAGAAAAGATCAACATTTTTGAATTGTCTATGGTTTTGGGCTCTGAAAGTTTGGCAAAATTTTACAAGAAAAACAAAATAAAAACCAAAAAGAAGAACAATACGAATTATTTGTCTATATGTGAACCTACAGGTTGTACTTCATTAATTTTTTTCAATATGTATACTTGTATTATTTATAAAAATTTTCAATAAAAAAAAATCTTTTTCAGTTTACTCGACGAAGAGAACCGTTTTCAAATCGAAACGCGGAGGTGAAGAATTGGTTATTTGTACTAAACGTTACAAGTTGTTTTAGGTAAGTAAATAACTAAGATATTAAATAGTTTTTGTTTTGACATTTGGAATTTCATTGAGTTTTGTGACAAAATAAAACACTGCCAAATTAGCAATTTATCCTCCAGAAGAATAACTTAGCCGTCCATTGTCTGTCCCTAGTGGGAATCTAACCCACGAAATCTTTTGAGTCATAGCTTAAAGCACAATTCGTTTTATTAATATGCTTAGAGTACTTTTGTATCGGTATTGTATTGAAAACCGGTACAAAACTTCCTCAGTGCGGACGCACTTTAAAAAACCTTATTTGTTTTTTTATAATATCAGATTTTACTATACGTCAGTTGCAAAGCTGTGCCTGGACGAATACATACATTACGTCGCCGAGTAAATTGTGAAGCATTTCATGTGTGAACCGCACCGACGTGATATATGGCGCACGGCTCGCGTTTCTACGCATCCAGCCCGTATATATGGCGCGGAAATATTCGCTCTGTACACAGACAGCGCTTTGTTCTAGATTTTATTTATTGTCTACACCGAAGTAAGCAGTTTGCAAATAAAAGTGTCCTCAGATTGTGCACTGCGTTCTTTACCGGATTACGGGGCGTGACCAAGAGGAGTTACTTAGATTAAATCAAACTGCGACAATTAATTTTATTTATTTACTTTGAGGAAGTCTTTTTATTTTATTTACTTTTTAACCGACTTCAAAAAAGGAGGAGGTTCTGTTATTCTTATCCTCTACCCAAAGGTTGTCTGGAAGAAATCGCTTTTAGCGATAAGACCGCCCCTAGATGTACATATGTTAGTTACTTTATTATTGTATCTCTTTTTTTTACGTGCAATAAAGAGTAATTGAATTTAATTGAAGTCTTATAGACAAATTACAACATAAATAATAGGATGCATATATAAATCAATGCTGATTCTGTTTCTAAGCCCCCACTTATAAATGGCAATACCATTTCACAAACTCAACCAACACGCGAAGTTTACGTTTTATTTATTAGATACTAGCTGTTGCCCGCGACTTCGTCCGCGTGGACAACTTTACAAATTATTATGTATTTCCCGTAGGAATGGGATATTTTTTCGGGATAAAAACTATCCTATGTCCTATTCCAGGACCTAACCTCTATGTGTGTCAAGTTTCATCACGATCGGTCCAGTGGTTGAAGCGTGATTGAGTAACAAACTTCCAAATATCCCAACTTTCATATTTATAATATTAGTAGGATTAGTAGGATAGGATTGAAGTGTAAGAATTGTATTCTGTATTTTAAAAACGCATATTGTTTGGACTCTTACTTTGGTTTGAAATGATTTCTTACACACTGCTTTTTAGTCTTAAACTCCTGAGTACGTGGGAACCTAGAAATATAAAAATTTCTCTATTTATTTTATTTAACCATTTATTGCACACACAAAAGAAATAAAAACATACAAAACAATAAAAGTAAGGAAAGAAAATAACATGTACAAATGGTAATGCTTATCTCTTTAAAAGGTTTCTGCCAGACTACCTACCAGCGACAGAGAAAACTTCGTGAAAGGGCAGCCATGTGTACAAACATAACAAACGATACTAAATAAATATATAAACTACACACACTTCTACAAACTTAGATAGTATACATATTCATTCATACTTATACCTTATAAATACCATAAATCTATTATATATATAAAAAGAAAATGTGTGTATGTATAGTAGTGGGTGGTTAAGCCTTTTATCCATAACCATCCACTGCCACCACTCATGGTTGCAGTGGTAGTAGCCCTTAGTCTGCACTCGCAAGTAAGGGAGTTTGGTTACGGTGGGTGGATGTAGGTGGTAAAAATGTGTGATAGGATACTTCTATCCTTTTCTAACACATTGTACGGCTCATATAAACTCGAGATTGTGGTGAATGGCGTTAGGTGTGTTTGTGAGTGACAATATTAAGAACTTTTCTAGAATATTCCATATATTTCCAGAATGTTCTATTGTCATGTCGGCTATCTGCGGATCCTTAAAATTCGCACGATACGTAACTTAGTTCACGCGAGCGGAGCCGCGGGCACAGCTAGTACTTATATATTTTTACATACTAAGAAAGTGAAAGATAAGGCTCTTTTACTTTTGCATTTCTTATGAAATGCCAATTCGAGTGGTATAATGTAACATCGCAAATTTGTTACATTTTGACAAGCAAACAATTTAGGTCAAGTTACCAACGAGAAAGCCTCCAATCCCACACACTTACTGAAGAGATTCCAAGATGGCCGTCGAATTGATACATCCGGCGGCCCCTTTGACGGCCCTCGACCGGAAGTGCACTTACAGCCTTCAGATATCCACTCTGCAGAGTACTGACTTCCTGAAAATGACTTTGGATACTTTATGTTGTCTTCATCCTTTTGTCCCCCTTTTTGGGCATTGTCAAGCTTTTGAAGTAAGTGATGGTTACCCAGTGCCGGATTTTTACTTTTCTTGAGTATAGCGCACTTGACTTTGTGCCACTGAATCACTGTAACATATTGTAGCGTGTACTGAAAAAACGTGGATTAATTATTGTAGGGTATCTGCACCCAGCGCGCGAACATAGTCGATCAAGAGATGGACAAAGTTATAAGTCAACAACATAAGTGCTTTCTATCTTATAGCGTAGATCTTTCGGGGTAGTAACTTTGTACCTGCTGAGCGGGAGGCCCGTCCGGCGCGAGCAGAACGGCTGCAGGTCAAGGAACGTACCCAAACTACGTGACCCATTTTTACAATTTTGATACCCCCCCTCGGGGACCACCCGTAGTATATGCCATGACTCCCCCCACCCCCTCTAGCTGTCACGTAGTAATTCATAAATATGGTTACAAACCATTTTTTGCAAACAGAAAATTGAAAAAAATATATATATATATATATATATATAATTGTCATATTTGTCATTATTAATACGGCGGTTGCCGCGTGACACCAAGAGTGCGTGCATACCTATAATTACAAGTAAAAAAATATTATCAAGAAGAAAGAACTGTTAGTTTTCAATCAGCTGACGATATGTGCGTCAGTGTTGCCATCTGTGAGTTTAAAAGGCGCTAAACGCTGCGCCATATTTGAATATAGCTCGAAAAGCGCAATATTTTCCTAGAGAATATTGACTAGGCGACGATAACGTAAGCCCCCTCCCGCCCCGGGGACCAAAAGTGGTATTTTGAAGACACCCACCCCCCTTAACGGGTCACGTAGTATGGGTACGTTCCCTCAGTAGTGCGTACTGCCAGCCGTGCTTTGGGGGAGGTGAGTGTGGCTTCTTTAGGTAGCGTAGTAATATTTAATGTTCTCTAGCGCCAGTATGAGGGTGATCTTATAGTCATACCGCAAACGTGTAGAACGAAACATATGTCTAACCTAACACGATTTTAAGTTGTTTTCAATTATTTATTATATACTGACATAGATAGTATGTTATATACTATGACATTATTTGAATTGTTGTAATTTATACATTATTTTATTTTATGACGATTCCTTTTACCATACTAGAATGACATGTAAAATTGAATTTTTAAGATGTAAAAGTGAAATAAATAAATCTAATCTAATCTAATTAATTTAAAATAACACAATTACAAATTACAAAGTTGCATGTTACTTGACATACAAACAAAGTTGATTCCATAAGTTACAATAGAACTCAGAACTGTTCGCTGGTCGTGTTTTGTTATGGTGATTTCTTGTAAGGCGTCATGCGACCATTACTTATGGCTTGTAAAATATTAGAACTTGGGTGTGACTCGGTTCGTTTATAGGAGATTCTGATAACTAAGTCTTAACTTTTAAATTATAGCAACACAGAGAGTCGTCAATTTTCTTCATTAAATAGAGGCGACAATAATTCTGTAACAGTTGCCTGTCAGCTAAAAACATGTTTAAATCGCCTACAAATCAAAAAACTGTGGCATTGTCTCTCCTATTACGATATAGTTAGCATGTGCTTGGGCCGTATGACCAATAAATCAGTCTAGAGAGAGAGAGAGAGAACTCAGTGGCGACATGCGCGTTCCCAGTTCAGCTACATGGTGAAGTATTTACGTGATAATTGTTCTTATTTTCTTTTATATTATTAATTGTAATTGAGTAATTAGTTTGTATAATTTTAGGCGGTACATTAGTTATAGAATATTGTGTTCACGAGTTTTGGAGGATAAAAGGTAAATTATCAGTAACCTGTGCGTCAGTTTCCTGTGTGTACCATCAAATAAGTACCTTACCAATCTTACAACAAGACGAGAAAGTGATCTCAAATACATTGCTTTTGGGGTCTGTAGTTAGATCATTAAATGATTAGAGCTAGTAATTATAATCATATTTGTGTACTTACTGTGACCGCGGCTCCGCTCGCGTAGACTACAGAACTAAATAAAGTTGAAAATTATTACGTGTTATTTCCCTTCCCCTTACCCTTCCGCCGCCCCTTCCCCCTCCCCATCCAGGCCCAGGTCCAGGTCTTTGTATACATTCTCAGTTCCCTGTCCTTTGAAAACTGAAAAATGCATATAAAATGAATAATTACCGATAATTTGTCTGACCCGTTTCACATAAGCATACGTATATGTTCTATGCATCAGACCTCTACTTTCATCTAGTAATTTTAAGATGCTTGGGACCTAAATAGGGTCATTTTATATATCTCCATTTGTAGAACTAGCCAAATATCAATGTAATCTTTATTTAAAATTTAATTAAATACAATACATTTTTATGATGAGCACAAACTTGTTACCTAGATGACACGTTTTGTGTGCCGAGTTGTAGGAAATGTGAAGGAAAAGGACAAATGCCCCCGTTGCCGCTTCTGATTTATTCGTCTACATCGCACCGCACAACACATGGGTGCTAACACTGAGAAATTACCAAATGTTGTTCCATAATTCGTGGCAGTCTAGATGGTAGTAGGACTTGTAGGCAAATCCTACTACCATCCAAGGAGTTAGTGGCTCACTGGTCATCTTTCTAGTTAAATCCTTCTACCATCCAAGGAGTTAGTGACTCACTCGACATTTTCCTAGTTATATCCTACTACCATCCAAGGAGTTAGTGTATCACTGGTCATTTGTCTAGGTAAATCCTATTACTATCCAAGGAGTTAGTGACTCACTCGACATTTTCCTAGTTATATCCTACTACCATCCAAGGAGTTAGTGTATCACTGGTCATTTGTCTAGGTAAATCCTATTACTATCCAAGGAGTTAGTGTCTCACTGGTAATTTTCCTAGTTAAATCCTACTACCATCCAAGGAGTTAGTATCTCACTGGTCATTTTCCTAGTTAAATCCTATTACCATCCAAGGAGTTAGTGTCTCACTGGGCATTTTTCTAGTTAAATCCTATTACCATCCAAGGAGTTAGTGTCTCACTGGGCATTTTTCTAGTTAAATCCTATTACCATCCAAGGAGTTAGTGTCTCACTGGGCATTTTTCTAGTTAAATCCTACTACCATCCAAGGAGTTACTGTAGTACTGGTCATTTTCCTAATTAAATCCTACTACCATCCAAGAAGTTAGTGTAGCACTGGGCATTTGTCTAGTTAAATCCTATTACCATCCAAGGAGTTAGTGTCTCACTGGGCATTTTTCTAGTTAAATCCTATTACCATCCAAGGAGTTAGTGTCTCACTGGGCATTTTTCTAGTTAAATCCTATTACCATCCAAGGAGTTAGTGTCTCACTGGGCATTTTTCTAGTTAAATCCTACTACCATCCAAGAAGTTAGTGTATCACTGGTCATTTGTCTAGTTAAATCCTACTACCATCCAAGGAGTTACTGTAGTACTGGTCATTTTCCTAATTAAATCCTACTACCATCCAAGGTTAGTGTAGCACTGGGCATTTGTCTAGTTAAATCCTATTACCATCCAAGGAGTTAGTGTCTCACTGGGCATTTTTCTAGTTAAATCCTATTACCATCCAAGGAGTTAGTGTCTCACTGGGCATTTTTCTAGTTAAATCCTATTACCATCCAAGGAGTTAGTGTATCACTGGTCATTTGTCTAGTTAAATCCTACTACCATCCAAGAAGTTAGTGTATCACTGGTCATTTGTCTAGTTAAATCCTATTACCATCCAAGGAGTTAGTGTCTCACTGGGCATTTTTCTAGTTAAATCCTATTACCATCCAAGGAGTTAGTGTCTCACTGGGCATTTTTCTAGTTAAATCCTATTACCATCCAAGGAGTTAGTGTCTCACTGGCATTTTTCTAGTTAAATCCTATTACCATCCAAGGAGTTAGTGTCTCACTGGGCATTTTTCTAGTTAAATCCTATTACCATCCAAGGAGTTAGTGTCTCACTGGGCATTTTTCTAGTTAAATCCTACTACCATCCAAGGAGTTAGTGTCTCACTGGTCATTTGTCTAGTTAAATCCTACTACCATCCAAGGAGTTACTGTAGTACTGGTCATTTTCCTAATTAAATCCTACTACCATCCAAGGTTAGTGTAGCACTGGGCATTTGTCTAGTTAAATCCTATTACCATCCAAGGAGTTAGTGTCTCACTGGTCATTTGTCTAGTTAAATCCTATTACCATCCAAGGAGTTAGTGTCTCACTGGGCATTTTTCTAGTTAAATCCTACTACCATCCAAGGAGTTAGTGTCTCACTGGTCATTTGTCTAGTTAAATCCTACTACCATCCAAGGAGTTACTGTAGTACTGGTCATTTTCCTAATTAAATCCTACTACCATCCAAGGTTAGTGTAGCACTGGGCATTTGTCTAGTTAAATCCTATTACCATCCAAGGAGTTAGTGTCTCACTGGTCATTTGTCTAGTTAAATCCTATTACCATCCAAGGAGTTAGTGTCTCACTGGGCATTTTTCTAGTTAAATCCTACTACCATCCAAGGAGTTAGTGTCTCACTGGTCATTTGTCTAGTTAAATCCTACTACCATCCAAGGAGTTACTGTAGTACTGGTCATTTTCCTAATTAAATCCTACTACCATCCAAGGTTAGTGTAGCACTGGGCATTTGTCTAGTTAAATCCTACTACCATCCAAGGAGTTACTGTAGTACTGGTCATTTTCCTAATTAAATCCTACTACCATCCAAGGAGTTAGTGTCTCACTGGGCATTTTTCTAGTTAAATCCTATTACCATCCAAGGAGTTAGTGTATCACTGGTCATTTTCCTAATTAAATCCTCCTACCATCCAAGAAGTTAGTGTATCACTGGTCATTTGTCTAGGTAAATCCTACTACCATCCAAGAAGTTAGTGTAGCACTGGTCTTTTTTCTAGTTAAATCCTACTACCATCCAAGATCATCCGACAAGCCCTGTGCCGAGATCCCGGCGTGTGCACCCGACTCTTAGTATTTAGTTTTATATTGTTTTTGCTGCATGTAATGTTGTACGGTATGTGTTTTGTTGTAGCCAATAAATGAGTCTTGAAGAAGGTGGCCGAAAGTTGCTGGATGCGGAGGGCGGAGGGCCGGATGTGGTGGCGTTAATTGAGGAAGGCCTATGCCAAGCAGTGGACGTCTAAGGGCTGGTGTGATGATAATGAGGGAAGTCCACCAAACCAATTATTTTAGATTACATAACTTATATACTTGCCCATCATTTCTGCTGATGACTTAAAAAGGTTTCCAGAAGTGGATGGATGATGTCGAAGAACGGTTTCGACTCAGAAGTAACAAGATCTTTTCTAACTAAACCAAAACTGTGATATAAGTTTAACCATCGAATTGCCAACATGAAATTCAAACACATAGGTTTCATATTTCAGAGGTTTGAAATATCGCGGCTTGCTCGCTGCCGCAGCGCGGTTCGAATTCGTTAGAATTCTATATTGAAGTGAAATTTTCGGCCAATTTGAAAATATCTGTAATACGTGACATTCCCTTGAATAGCATTTGAAATAGTGGTGGAAAATTTGAATTATATTGTTAAAAATGGTGTCTTAAGAAATTAAATGCATTCCCGTGGTGGCTGACATTAAGGAGGCAGTGCTAGGTCATTTGGTTAATTTTTTGGGAATATTTAGTGTGTAATGATCACCACAGTACTCGTTAGTATTGTAGATAGATTAGATTAGATTTATTTATTTCACTTTTACATCTTAAAAATTCAATTTTACATGTCATTCTAATATGGTAAAAGGGATCGTCATAAAATAAATTAATGTATAAATTACAATGTCAACAAATAATGTCATAGTACTCGTATATATTATACTATTTATGTCAGTATATAATATTAAAATAAAAATTTAAAAATACACTTGGTATTAAATTATCCCAAATTAAATTAAACGTCAGAGAGAGAAACCAATTTAATTTATTAGAAATTTCATTTATGGAATAATATTCATTTTCCAACAAAATATATATATCGATAGAACTAATATATCGATAATTTAAATAATTTCATGCAATTGCGACGTCCTTTGCAATCCTGCAGCTGTAGGGCTTCTCTACGGGAATCCACGGGGGCGGATCAAAGGTTGCGGGGGTGGCAGTGGGCGGGCCACATCTATCGCAGAACCGACGGCCGTTGGGGCAGACGAGTTCTGGAGTGGAGACCACGGATTGGCACGCGCAGGGTGGGACGCCCCGCCGCCAGATGGACCGACGACTTAAAGAAGGTGGCCGGAAGCGGCTGGATGCGGAGGGCGGAGGACCGGGTGTGGTCGCGTTCATTGGGGAAGGCCTATGTCCAGCAGTGGACGTCTAAAGGCTGACATGATGATGATGATGGATCAAAGGTTATGGTGATATTCTTTGATCTGAGCGACATGCCCTCGGTGCTCTAGTGGCACAACCCATAGATTTACTGCGTGAAGCGTGGTCTCCATATCTGTATTCGTCCTATACACTGACGTTGGAAAAATCCTAAGGAAGGCCGTTTTAGGAAGATTAAATAGAATTTTATGATGAAAAAAGTGTTCATGTAAAGACTAGGGCCAAACAACCAGATTAAAGTAGCATTTTCATACATTGGGGGTGATTTTGATCCCTTATTGGTGGTCTACCAGCAGAAGAATGACCTAATAATGAAACTATAAGGTCTTGAGTAAAGAAATAAAATATACTGTTAAACAATATAACTTCACAAGCCTAGTTGAATATATTTTGTACATACAATCAATACAAAACAACTCTTTATTGCAAGATAAAAAATACACAGTTATGAGTTACAATAATAAAGTAGATTACATATGCACTTATATGCGGTGTTATCGCTAAAAGCAACCTTTGGGTAGAGGATAACAATAGCAGAGAAAGGTAGGTAGTTAAATAAAGGTTAAATATGTAGGAGTATAGTTTATACGATTAAGTGGATACCCATACATACTAAAATATTTCAATTATCTCTCTCGCGGGTCTGCTGGAAGAAATCTCTCTCAGAGATAAGTTCGCCCTTTGTACTTGTGTTTCTTTTTAATGTATTATTTTCGTTGTATCTGTGTGTGTGCAATAAAGAGTTAAATAAATAAGTAAATACATAAAATAACGAATTACAACAAGGAATATTTTCTTGTTGATTAATTATCTCACTCCCCTCTTTCCTCACTCACATTATTGTAATTATATAATTGTATTACAATAATGTAACTGAGGAAAGAGAGGAGTGACATGATCAGTCGGCAAGAAAATGATCCTTGACCTGCCGTTTGAACGCGTCTAAGGATTGCGCATGTCTGATGGAAACAAGCAAGGAGTTCCAAATAGCGTGAAGTGGGAGAGGCCTATGTCCAGCAGTGGACTTTTCACGCTGATGATGATGATAACAGCGTGAAGTGTAAACTATCAACAGCCCTAGCACCTTATTTATGTTGAAGTTTTTTAGAATGAAAGGAGAATGCCCAAAAGTGGGCCTAATATGCGTCTTTACCATTCATGTACCAAAAATATTGTATCATATTCAGACTAATATTGATATTGTTAAATCGATTTAGTAGAACCTCACTATTGATATGCACTATGGTTTCGTACTGTGACGTCATATCCGATATGATGTCAACACCTATTTTGTCTCCGTTTGTTCACAATAAGTATGTGGGTGAAAAAATCTTTTAACAAGTCTAATGTAGTGTCGAACGCAATATACCGTCGCCGACTAATAACCAAACTATGACATCAAGATCGGGAACGGTTAATCGTGGCCATATACCCACGGTGTTGTGAAAACTGTGCGCCAACGAAGATTTCATTCCAAGTAAGATTATTCAATTTTCCCACTAAATAGTTAAACGATTTTCTTTTTATAATAATCCTTAGTATTTTGCTTGTATTTTGACGACAATTTGATCCACACGCAAGGTTCAAAGTTCAAGGGCAAACTCCCACACAATTTTGGGCATTCTCTTTTATCATAGCGCACTGACTGTGCCTACGAGAGAATCAAGGCTTTTAAGTGTAGGTAATTAGGTCAATATCTATGTAGTGACGTATATGTGGTTTCTTAAATTAACAACACGGTCTTGACCCAAACAATCTCCTGCTATCTGTATGATGATAATTAAGAAACGGGCGAGACATATTCATAAACAGGAAAAAAAAATTAAGCAGTTATTAACAATTACTTACGTAACTACCTATACAATTACCATGTTTTCATTTTCTTATCTGTGCTGCCAGATAAAAATATCAAGAATGGTATTTTAGTAACAAAATAATTGTCGCCTCTGCTGAAGACACTTGGTTCATATTTTCGTTTATATTTTGTACAGAAATGAGGTTTTACTGTGCAGTTTTGTTGTTGGTAGTCCTAGTAGAGAGTAATAATACGTTTATGGGCACTAGTGTGTTAAGACCAGTAGTATACCATCAAGACGCCAGTTATAATGCCAAGGTATTCCAGAAAAGGATAGAGTATATTAACTTCACGATGCCCAATTTACCTGCGTACTACGGTAAAAGGATTCAGGTATTTATTTGTTTTAAATTTGTATTTAACATTGTAAAACATAATATACATTTTATTCCTAGATATATATAGAAGGCGTGGCGGAGGCGTGGCGGTAGCTACTTCATACAAATTCCGTTTCCCGCAGCGGTACTATGTGTGAAGTATCTCATACTAAATCTAACAGTACAAAAAAACGGAGCACCTCCGCCACGCATTCGCTTTCTGTGTGTTTCGAGCTTATTCGTCAGAGAACTAAATTCTTCGACATGGCTCGCAAACTTAGTGCGTAACTATTAAGTGATCTGTGGTTGAAGTGGCAGTGGGCTGTCACATTTGTCGGAGAGGCAATTACCGTTGGGCTAAACTAGTTCTCGAGTTCTCGTTCTCTAGTGTGGGATACCCCTGGCTAGATGGAGCGATGATCTGCGTAAGGTGGCTGGCAGTGACTGGATGAGAGGAGCTGAGGATTGGGTTCAGTGGCGCGCCTTGGGAGAGGCCTAGGTCCAGCAGTAGACTCTTTCAGGATGATGATGATATACATACATACACACTAAGGTAATCGATAATATATAAAACAGTTGGTATGAAAACTTTATGTACAATAACCCAACGAAAAGGTTCTTCAGTTTTCTAATTCATTCCATCAACTTGTCGCGAGCACTTGTTACCTTGTCAAACTGAGCCACAAAACAGAATGTTGCATGAGTTTAATTGTTTGGTAACAAAGGTTAAAAGGTGTCATTTCTGTAATTTTGACAGGACGGAGTCGATAAAACAATAAACTAAACGTAAGATTTATTTAGATTTTGGCAATTATATTTTCGGCACTGATACAAGCAAAACTAGACTTTAAAATGACGAATCGTTTAATACTGCCGCTGCACATAATTTATTATATCATCATCAGGTTATTATTGTCTCCACTGCAGGAGCACAGCCCTCTCTCATCTGCCGGAGACATACGGAGGATTTGGCCTACACTCCCCGCGCTGGCCAGACGGTTTGGGGAGGACTGATTGATGTTTATAATGTAGGATTGTATGGACTACCCCTTGCTGAAGTGGGCAAGGCGTGGTACAAATTTCTAAACTAAGAGAAATGGTATTTGCCGTAATGCAATATTATCATCTCTAAGATGAGAAATTAGATCGGAATCCATAATAACTTGTAAGTTCTACCTTGGAACTTTCAATATTACTAACAGTTTATAAGGACGCTGACCTATTACCATGCTGGTTCATTGTGGGAATCTACATCTCATACCATGCAGAAAAATAATTGTTCGTAGCTCATAGTTTCACCTCAAAGTGTTTTCATTCATGGCTGACACTAATTGGTTATTAAAGTAGATAACAGATGCACATTTTAAAATTATCTGTTATCTAATTTAATAACCAATTAGTGTCAATCATGAAGGAAAACACTTTGAGGTGAAACTATGAGCTAAGAACAATTATTTTGCTTCATGGTATGAGGTATAGTAATACATCATCCAAGAAACTGAAGTACATGACTTTATTTAGTTTCCTGATCATTCTTACGTTTGGACACCAGGCTTATTTACGAGGTGTATATGATAAAATGTTTAGAATTACTGTTAAATCGAGAGATACATTTCTTTCAGTTATGAATTCTAGACCGCCCTGTGTAGGAATAGCTTAATCGTTAAGATCTCGACTGATGGTTAATTTATGTCTGTTTTATGTTTTCAAGGGTATATTAGCCTACGACCTGAGGAACTCCGGCGCATCGTGCAACGTGACGGAGGGTGGGATCGGGATGAACTTCGTCAAGCTTCGTTTGAAGAGCGACCGAGGAGAGAAGATGCATTTTGATATTTATATTTATGCCTGA
Source organism: Esperia sulphurella (assembly GCA_947086405.1). Classification (NCBI taxonomy): domain Eukaryota; kingdom Metazoa; phylum Arthropoda; class Insecta; order Lepidoptera; family Oecophoridae; genus Esperia; species Esperia sulphurella. Next base: position 11,962,422 of record OX352272.1, read on the forward strand.
AATACCAGCCCAGAAATCCTATCAAGATAGAGTGGTTATAGCCACTTGTTTACTTCTGTGTCACGCGTGCCAATTTTCGGACGTAGCATGCTCCTCCCGCACACCATTTCTGCCTTGCGGTCACGTTCTACTGAGGAGATACAGTTGTGCAGTTCGCGCAATATATCATTTTTGCAAATTGTTTTGTCGATGTTGACCCGGCGCGTAACGAGTATACGTTTGATAGTTTTTGCAATAAATTTACATTGTCAGCACGCGCTTCGCACCTACTTCACCATTATATCTTGATAGGATTTCTATGGATAAAACGAACGACATCAGCAGGGAAAGTAACTTAAATATTGAAGATGGCTTACAAGTGCAGACTTTATTTTATTTTTGAAAATAAGCAGACCTGTTTTCTGTATTTTTACTCGGAGCAGAAATTATTATATTTGTGAATATTAGAAAATCTGCATAAGTTGTAAATTTATTAAAAAAAATAATTACGGTCTGGAGTAGCAAACGGACAGACAGCCCGCGTGATGGTAAACGGTCACTGTCGCCTATATACCTGCATCCTAAAACGGCAAGTGCGTTGCCACAGCGTTGCTGTATCCGTTGCTAGATCCATTTCTCCAAATATCGGGATGAAGAAAAAAAGGTAGTGTGGAAGAAATCGCTTTTAGCGATAAGACCGCCTAGGCGTACATAAGGTACTTTATTATTGTATCTGTGTATTTTTTTTATCGTCCAATGAAGAGTTACTGAATTGAATTGAAAAGGGACGGGGACGAAAAATTTTTTTTGACTTTAGCAATGGTTACAATTCACATACTATAATGAGTTCAATCAATTATGCGCTTCTTCCATCACTGGCCGATTCTTTGTAAAGTTAGGTACTCGCAAAATTGCCTACTTAGATGAAATAGCGAGATTTTTGGCGTCCCAATCAGGGTGCTGGCAGAACGCGTTCTGAGAGGGCTAAAAAACGGAGACATCTGGAAACCATTTGTAACCTGTGTGTTAGAATTCCTTGCATATAACTACAATTGTTTATTTTATTGACTAGAAAATAAAGTTTGTTTCTATTTCATTGGAATGAACTTTATTCAGAAATTTTAACTGCCTATTGGATTTTGGTTAGAATATCCATGTACGGATTGGCGATATACGAAAAGAGGCTAAAAATGGACTCCCTGATAGCGTGTGTGACAGACCGACAGACGCGATGCTTCAGGCATTGTCTCACACCGTTGCATAGGAAAACATCAAAACTTTGTTGTTGGTATTAATTATTTACCATGGCCAGTTTTACGCTCTTCAACGTTACCAGCAGTATTCTTTTCCCGTGGTAAATTATAGCCTATATTATCTGACTCTTACATAATATGTTCATAAAAAATATCACACTACCCTTTAAGTTTAAAAGACGTCTAAATAAAATAAACGCAATTTGGAAATCTGAAGGAAAATAGGAAATGGAAAAGTGTCCTAATTATGTCTTCTCTATTCTTATTAACTCGTAGTTCAGTTTCCTTTAGATTAATACGTAATTTAGTCGCTTTAACTGTGGATTAAGATAAGCATGTTATATCGATCTTTCAGTATAACAAATAGGCCTTCCTTCAGGTGGGAATTGCTATAGATGGTCTTTTAAAATGAATAACTATATAAACTTTGACTGTAATAAGTATCTATAGCTTGTTTAAATTTTATTTAATAATATATTTTTTATTTTATTAATTAGTTTTTGAGAAAAACGATATATTAGAAGTCTAAAATAAATTAAAAAACATACCCGCTCTCGACAATGATTCGAAGAAAACTTCACTTGCCACCAGAAACAAAAGTCAGGCTTCGTAGAGTCCAGTGCATGCACGCGGAGAGCTACCAGGCGGTCATACTACCTCAGACGTGCCGAAGTCTTCGTATTGTAAACTATTAATTAGGAAGTAAAGCACAGTGACAGTATATAAAGTAGGTCTCATAACACTGACTGGGTTGAATTAAAAAAAAAACTAATCTCATTATCTAATCATTATCAATGATCTGTGTTAAGTTAATATTGGGTTAAATGAGAAAAATCCTTTTAACGGTGTGGCGTGAAAAAGAACATATCTAGGCCAGATTATTACAAGTTGGTGTGATAGGGGGCGGTAGTCGTGCAGGAAACGAAACAAAACGTATCGTACTTGTTTGCCGCGGGAGGTTTACCGTACGATACATATTCGTAGCTTTGTTTTCAAAGTTATTGTGTCATATTGTTGTTTTATTTTCACTGCAGGATATATACCGAGTAACGGAGAGCCAAAGCTTAGTGACATGGTCATTGGAATCGCCAGAGGACGTGACCTTGGCTTGTCCCGTATTAGAGTAGATTACCTATACAAATACACGCGCAGGGTGGGACGCCCCGCCGCCAGGTGGACCGACGACCTAAAGCTGGATGCGGAGGGCGGAGGACCGGGTGTGGTGGCGTTCATTGGGGAAGGCCTATGTCCAGCAGTGGACGTCTAAAGGCTGACATGATGATGATGACCTATACAAATGTATGTAAATAAGTCCAGAAATTCGTATAGTAAGCGTAGTGGGGAGGACCCCTGGCTAGATGGAGCGACGATCTGCGTAAGGTGGCTGGCAGTGACTGGATGAGAAGAGCAAAGGATCGTGTTTAGGTGTGCGCCTTGGGAGAGGCCTATGTCCAGCAGTTAACTCTGCAGGCTGATGATGATGAAACTGTATAGAAAATTTGCTCAGGTTTTAGCTGTCTGTACAAGAAATTCAATTACATACTATAAAAAATACCTGAAACTTATTAATCTATTATATATATAAAAGGAAAGTGTGTGTATGTATGTATGTCCAGCCTTTTCTCCATAACCACCCACTGCCACCCACTCTTGGCTGCAGTGGTAGATAACCCTTGGTCTGCACTTGCAAGTAAGGCAGTGGTAAAAATGTGTAATGGGATACTTCTATCCTTTTCTAACACATTGTACGGCTCATATAAACTCGAGATGTTGCTGAATGGCGTTAAGTACGTTTGTGAGTGACAATATTGAGAACTTTTATAGAATACCAAGTCACTTGACCTGGTGCTGACAGAATACCAGCGCTGGAGTGCGCGTTGCGTGCTGCAGCATTATGCTGAGTCAGCGCCATTTTATTGCTGCGACACATAGGTACCTTGATTATTTTTAAATTGTAATTTATTAATTTCTGTTCTGTTTATTTCTCATGTATGTGTGTGTCGTAGCTATGAATAAATGACCTATTCTATTCTATTCTAAATATTCCAGATTTTTCCAGAATGTTCTATTGTGATGTCGGCTGTCTGCGGGTCATAAAATTCGCACCAACGAAGTCGCGGGCCACAGCTAGTACAACATAATTGAAGTCAGTGTAACCTTTTGTTTATTAGGGTAAGTGTGCGAAAGCATACAATGTTCCCACTCCCAACAAGTTGGGCAGGTATCGACCAACTTGTATAAATTAAGTTGCCAACTTAAATTGACTCCACTATCACCGGCACACAAGTAAAGGGTGGTTGCGAACTGAAGATTGTATTTAACCGCTATCGGAAGGAGTCGAGTGCAGTATCTGGATGGCCATATCCCTCCCGCTGATGAATTCTGACGCCAATTATCAATGTACGCATGGTCTCGTTTCGGCTTGAGGGTAGGACAGTGTAGTTGTCGGCCCCGTAGCCTAGTCGGTACCAGGGTTGTTGCTGATGCAGGTTTTTTCATATCAGCGGATGCTGATGCTGATATCAATAAATTACTTAAATAAAACATATCCTACTATAAAATTATTAGCAAATATGAATATTATTATATATACTAGCTGTGCCCGAGGCGGCGCTCGCGTTGACTACAGAATTAAATAAAATTGAAAATTATTATGTGTTAATTCCCTTCCCCTTCCCCTTCCGCCGCCTTTTCTCCCTGCCCCTTCCCGCTCCAGGTCCAGGTCCAGAACCAGGTCTAGCTCCCGCTCCCACTCTCGCTTCTACCCTCTACCCTCAACTCTGCTCTCAACCCTCCCCTCAAACCTCTTACGCTCGTCGCTCCAAATGTAGTCCTCCTTACTAATCCATCGCAATATAAATTCCGCCGAGTATTACTTTGTTGTATACCAATGTAATTAATGTATGTGAGTTTTGAAAACTATAAATTCGCTTTACTTTTGATTGAGTTAGACGATTACGATAAAACCGAGCATAGAGCTTCCGCTTCTGCTCACGAATTCCGTCGAGTATATACACCCTACACTTCTTTGTTGTATACTAATGCAGTGTTACGAGTAAGAGTTTTCAAGGACTATAAATTCGCATATCTTTTGTTTGACTGGACCGATTGCAATGAAATAAAGCCTATATCTTTACACCGAATTAAGGACAATGTTTCTCTGAAAAGTCCATCAACATCGGTTCAGTAGTATTTAAGTGATGCATGCACAAACAAACAAATAAACGAACAAACTGACAAACAGTAAAAAATTCCAAAAATGATCGAAACGTGTTCTATTACATAGAGATCTGCCAAATGAGGGAACAAGTGACAGCTTTTTTTGTATAACTGTTTATGATTGGTTTAAACTCCACGTAACTTGCGCTAGGTCCCGCCTTCAACGAACACGTTACGACTTGAATGTGAGCATTAAAAATCAGCATCGATTGTTGCTGATGCTGATATTAAAAAGAATGCTGATTATCCGCGGATGTTGATGCTGATGCTGATATTCACAACAACCGTAGTCGGTACACCTGCCTGAGAAGCTCGGGGCGCGGGTTCGAATCCCGCCCAGGGCAAACATTCGTGTGATGAGCACTTGTGTTTGCCTTGTGACTGGATGTTATTTATATATTATATTATGTATCTATGTATGTACGAGTATATCAGCTGTCTGATACCCATATTACAGGCTCTGCCTAGTTTGGGATCATGGTGGCCGTGTGTGAAATGTGCCCACATATTTATTTAAAAATAAAATATAAAGTTGGCTGGAGGGCGGAGGGAGGGAGGAAAAGAGAGGGGGAGGTGGGGGAGCCAGGTATTACAGAGGACTGCGCGTTTGAAGTCGCGGGTACAGCTACTTACGAACATAATCGAAGAGTTTAATATCTGTCGACACGAGAACTGCTGAACAAATATTAATGCAGTTTTTCATGTCGGATACCTATCTTGTATCTCGAGGAAGATTTTAATGAAGCATAAGCAGTTGCATAAAGGAAGCCGAGTTATAAAGTGGACAAAAGAATCATTATTGTTATCCCAAACTATTAGGTATTCCTTGTTGGAGATTGGTTAAAACATCACACCCAACTCGTACATGTCGTCGACGTACTGCAAAAAGCTCGGGAGTGACAATGGCAATTAGAACCTTAAAGTTTTGGTAATAAGTCGCTAACTGCTATGGTAATTCCCGAGCAGTTACTTGCTTTTTTGCAGTAGGCCGACGGTATGTACAAACTTGTGTGTCAATTGAAGAAGTTAAAACCGGAGTAAATATATAGTTCAGGTATTTAGTTATTACCCGAGGATCAGGTTCAGTGGCGCACCTTGGGAGAGGCCTATGTCCAACAGTGGACTCTTTTGGGCTGATGATGATGATGATTTAGTTATTACGTAGTCTATTATGCACTTATTTTGCCCCCCTAGCTCTTACTGCCTTGTAAGGTTAGCTGGAAGAGATCTCTTTTAGAGATAAGCTCACTTTTGTACACACCATTTATTACTATATTTAGTTTTAAGATGTGCAATAAAGAATGTATATATTAAATACCTTTCAGGTTAAAAGCAAGCTGTATTAACCGCCTTAGTCAAAGTTCGATATTGTGCGAGCCCACATTGTTGCTTAGACAATAAATTGGAGCTAGTATTGTACCTAGATAAACTATTGTTAATAGGAACATTGTGTGCAGACCTGAAAAAGGAAATGTTTAATCCTACACAAAATAGGTTGCATTTCCCTGCCATATTTAATCGCTGCCAGATCCGTTTTTCCAAATATTGGAATTTGAATGATAAAAAAAAGTTTATTTATTTATTTATTTAACTCTTTATTGCACACACACAGATAAAATAAAAAATAATACATTAAAAGAAACACAAGTACAAAGGGCGAACTTATCTCTGAGAGAGATTTCTAATAAATAAATAAATAAAAAGTTATAATAAATAAATATCTCAGACATTCACACAAATTATCCAGTCCCAACTAGGCAGAGCCTGTGGTATAGTTACTAGATAACGGATAAACATACTTAAATAAATATATAAACAGCCAAGACTTGGGTACAAACATTCATAAACATCATAGGAACATTTGCCCCTAGCGGGATTCGAACCCGCAACCTCCGGCGTGGCAGTCCGAGAGTTACCAGTTCCGCCACGGAGGTCGTAATAAAAAAATAGTTGTAAGTAAATTTAAATTATTCCATTTGTTGTATATGGTTTCCTTTTTACCATTTATTTTCTCTATTTTTATTTCTAATTCTATAAATAATGTGCACTCCTGTCTGCCTATCTGCATTGAATTGTCTCTTTCACTCAAATGTTTACTGGAAGAAAACTCTTACTGAGTTAAGTGCGCCTTTGTACATCATATGGTTAAGTGAGTTTTGGGATTTGTATTTGTGTTCAAATAAGTATAAATATAAATATAAAAAATCAGGACGTAGAAAAAATTCATAACAATGGTTACGGTAAAGTCCTTTAATATAAAATGAGATCAATCAATGCGCTTTTACCTTCGTTGTCCATCATCATCATATCAGCTCTTAGAAGTCCACTGCTGGACATAGGCCTTCCCCAATGAACGCCACCACATCCGGTCCTCTACCCTCCGCATCCAGCCGCTACCAGCCACCTTCTTCAGGTCGTCGGTCCACCTGGCGGCGGGGCGTACCACCCTGCGAGTGCCGATCCGTGGTCTCCACTCTAGAACTCGTCTGCCCCAACGGCCGTCGGTTCTGCGGCATACTATGTGGCCCACCCACTGCCACTTCAGCTTGCTAATCCTTTCGGCTATGTCGGTGACTTTCGTTCTTCGTTGGACCTCCTCGTTACGAATCATATCCTTCAAAGAAACCCCGAGCATAGCCCTATCCATAGCTCGCTGAGCGTCTTGGAACCTGTGGATCAGGCCCACCGTCAGTGTCCACGTTTCTGCACCGTAGGTCATGACAGGCAGGACGCACTGATTAAAGACTTTTGTCCTTAAACATTGTGGCATAGGCGACGAGAAGACTTGATGCAGTTTTCCAAATGATGCCCAGCCCAACTGGATTCTTCTGTCAGCTTCTCTATCGAAATTGTTCCTACCCAACTGTATTATCTGTCTTAGTTAAACGTACTCCTGAACAATTTCAATATTGACATTTTCGACGATCACCGGTCTTAGGTCTACGTGTGAGTTGGACATGACTTTCGTTGTCCGATTTAAAGTACCTACCTACCGCATCAAATTGGCTCGCAGGATTTTGGTTGACTCGCTCGGGGGGTTGGGTTAACGAGTCCTGAGAGGGCTGAAAAACGGAACGTCCCACCAAAAGCAGGACATCTTGGCAACACTAGTCGTGAGGGTGGTCCTCTGCCGAACATACGCTGTTGATTTATCTAATTAATTACAACGATCTCTATGTACTACTAGATGGAGGGTTCCAAACAATCGCTCTGTTCCATGCAAGTAGGCACAACTCTTTCACATTCACTTTGAAACTTATGCAATTACTACTCAAAACATTTAATTATTTACTCAATATTGACATTATTTAACCGTAGCGTCAATATTTAGTAATAATTAAATGTTCTGCGTAGTAACTGCACAAGTTTCATTGGTGAAAGAGTTGTGGCTACTTGCGTGGAACAGAGCGATTGTTTGGAACGCTCCATCTAGTAGTACATAGAGATCGTTGATTAATTAAGTTAAGTTCCATTTTACACTGCTTATCTAAACGTTATGTAATTAAAGTAACATTTTGCATGACTTTAGATAATCTTAGCCACTCTGACCACTCTGAGATAATGGATATTAACTTAATGCAAAATATAGTTCAGTGCCCTAAGATAAGCTGCCAGCTATTAGGAACTATATGTATTATTAGATACCTAGAGTATAACCATACTATTTACTTATACAGTGTGGTTCCACACCTGTCGCAGAACCGACGGCCGTTGGGGCAGACGAGTTCTGGAGATGGCACGTGCAGGGTGACCGATGACCTGAAGGAGGTGGCCGAAGCACCTGGCGTTAATTGGGGAAGGCCTATGTCCAGCAGTGGACGGCTAAGGGCTGACATGATGATGATGATGATGATAATTTACTTATAAGGATGTTGGTAAATTCAGGTTTAAACAGAGAGTAGAGTTTTTTCAGCCGGCAGAGGCGTCTTAGGAGCTGTAATACTGCAAGAGCATTAAGTCCATATTTAAAATTAACCAAAAACAGATTTCCTCTTTCTTGTTTCTACAAAAGTTTTTATACGTCATCCAACATCGTTTACGTATAGAGATAGCTAAGTGTAACAGCGATGCGCTGCCAAGATCATTGCGGGCAGGAAATTAAGTTAAAAACTCTCGCAAATTTGGCACGTGCTGAGATACGAGATCTGAATCTTCTACTCTCTAATGGTCTGCGTGTACTTTTGGTCTGCGAACACGGTTTCTGTGATTCACTTTGTTGTAAGTTAAATAAAATATTATTTTGCTCTCGACTTTGCCTGCTTAGTCTTTATTATGATTTCTAATAGATCGGGGTCTATATTTAAAGCATAAGATCGAATAATGGCGGTATTAACTATGTATCGGACATCAGCAGCACAATTGAAGCGAGGTTAGGGAGTCATTATGCATTTCTGCCTAACGTGATCATTCTGGGTATTACTTTCATATAAAGCAAACGTATATGTCCAGCAGTGGACGATAACAGGCTGATTCGATATAAACTCAGAAACCCAGCGCATCAACATCACCCGAATCACGGTTAATGCTGCACACAAGCCACTCCAATGGAATGCCATTTTTTGTGGGCTGTCCATTGGGAGATTTGCTATAATCATCACGCTTGGCAAGCGGATTTTTGATCGCAGTAATGATCTTAATATACACAGGTGACTGCCCGTCCGTGGTGCAATCCCTTAGCCGCCTTGACGACCCACGGGATAATTGGGGGTGACCGTATTCTAAACCGGGAACCACACGCCGACAAGGAATCACACGGCTAACTCAGTGCATACCTAAATAATTAATATCAAAGTTAAGGTAAGTACTAAGGTCGACGAAAAAATAATCTGACTCCTAGCTAAAGGTGTTAAACATTTCTATTTCCAATTAAATTGACAAACAAAAATGCAAGTTCTTATAAGTTATTCATAAATTTCTTATAGATACAGCAAATATCTTTTCAAACAAATGAAAAAAATATACAATTACCTACTTATGAATAGAAATACAATTAAGTTTATACTTAAACTTAAGCTTAGATATCATTACAAGAAAATTACAGACATACATGACAATGATGATATTAATTTGAAATAACATATTCAACCTGATAGTCTTATAATGATTAAAATTCCTATGGAGACAATTTTTCAATAAAAAGAGGAATTGAAAGAAATACGAAAAGATCTGTTACATACCGATAGCTTGTCTTAAACGATAAGAAATAAAATTTAAGCTGCTTTTGCTTTAGTATAAATGTATTCAACCCCTTTGGTTTCCTCTTCAGTCTGATCTTTGTCGCCCCACCCCCACAGATTTCTTCCATCACCAGTTCTTTGAGTCCTCGCAATAATCATTTTGTCTGGAATAATTTTCAAGTCGTAAGCCCATCCAACCCATGCGAAGAAATTGATGAAAAGGGTGGCAGCATTGAACTTTGAATTCCCAAGTTCAGACGCTTTGTAATCATAGGGAAACACGTGGTGGTAATTGTGGAAACATTCTCCAGTTGTCAGCAGAGAAACGGCAAGGTTCTCAACAGCCTTAATGTTCTTGTCAATAGGCTTGTAGCCCCATCTGTGTCCAATGCTGTTCACCATGAAGATTAGTTCAATTGTGAGGACGTGACGTAGCATCGTAGCAATATGCCAAGAGCAACTCAAACTCTCGCCCCAGAAGTACATCGGCACAATTGTAGGTATGACGTATGCCCACAGACCGATGACGAAAAAGGCGTATTTCTTCTGGAACTTCAGCAATGGATTACTGTGGATATCATCCATGTAAATCGTTTTCCCTTTCTCCAAAACCTCGGGATGTTTTCGAACAAAGAGCCATCCTATTTGCGAGAAGAAGAATCCACGCTGCGAATTGTGAGGGTCTGCATCTGTGTCGCTGTACTTGTGATGGAGACGGTGATCTCTCACCCAATATGTAGCTGTGTTCATATAAGCGATGCTATTGAAGATCAGCAGAATAATCTGCAGCGGCATTTTGGCCTTATACGCTCTGTGACACCAAAGTCTATGCGCTCCAGCCGTGATACCAATCTTCGCCGCTTCAAGTAGGAACAACGACCATATTATAGTAGGCCATTTAGCTGTGGTAAAGCACAAATAAATTCCATATAATGCAGCTGCGTGCATATAACCAAACTTGATCACATTGTGTTTGACAAGGGTGTGTTTGAAAGGTTTAGGCGTGCTCTCTTCTGTCTCCATTGTGACACGCTAATGACTAAAGCTGGACGCGATGCAGCAGACATTTATATAATATCGCAATAAGGTTATCAGTGCCAACATCCGAGGGTTACATAGAGATAACTTTGAAATGTAGTGAGTACTCTGTGATATGTTTCTCGTACTTTGTACGGGGTATCGACCTGAACTGTTGTGCTTATCGAAGTTCTAACGGCAAATTCGCAAATGTTTATATAGACACATGACAAACTGCTGCTCAATCTATACTTTCCACTAGACTTGTGCGTCATTTCATTTGTTTGAAATTTAGGCCAATTTACCAAGTACTCTAACCGTTTCTTTGTCTTTAGAGAGTTCCTTTGTAAATTGTATTGGTAGTTTTCCTTTCATTTCTCTCAGAAATCTATTTAAACTTCTCCAGACATTGTAATATTTTATGATTCAGTTAGACAATTGTATTGTCATTAGGTATACAGTTTCTTTAGTGAAAATCGTAATTCGTGATTATATAAGAGTACTTATGTATATATGTATATATTTGTTATTGTGATATTTATTATTATTTATTTATGTGACGATAATTACATAAAATCAGGTCGGCTATTTTCGAATTAATAAGGTCTATAGGTACTTTAATAAATAATTCGTATACAATATGTACCAAAGCGAGATTTTCTATTGTATTATGAAAATTAGCGAGGATAGGACAATTCACAACTATAACGTCCAAACCAGGACCAATTTTTACAAGTGTCTGTCTCTAGTGGCAATCAAACCCACGAAATTCGGCATGCGAGTCTAACTACCAAGATACTAGGCCAACAAGCTGGTCAGAGAATTGTATTTATGTACTTTATTTAATATCTCTGAACCTTCTAAACTCTAATAACATTTATTCGATTTTTCCTATAATAAATTTGCAGTCACAAATTAACCTTATTAATTATACAAGTTGTATGATAAATTATCTGTGATAATGATAACCTATTCATAAGTGTTTACTAATTGGCTGTATTAGTGTCATCGTATGGATAAATTTTGTAATAAATACATGTCTGTTAATGTGCATTTTAGTACAAGAAATGATTTATTAATTTAGTTTGATATCACCGACGCTAAAATGCGTCTCTTATAATCATTTTGATTCAGTTCTATTTCTACAGTGCGTTTTCAAATCATATCAAATCATGTATTAATATCAGACGATAGTCCATAAAATGTTGTTAGTATGAATTAAACTTAAGTCTATGTTAGTAAGTGGACTAGTGCCGTGGTAGCTGGTTGGTTGTGCACTCGCCTCACGTTCATGAGGTCGTGGGTTCAAACCCCGCCCGTACCAATGAGTTTTACGAAACTTAAGTACGGTTTATTTATAATACCACAGGCTTTTCGATGAAGGCAAACGTCGTAAGGAAACCTGCATATGCCGAAGAAGAAATTCTGAGGCGTATGTGAAGTCCACCAAATCGGCTTGGGGCACCGTTGGTGGTCAGGGGTTTGGCACAAAAGATCCTGAAGGGTCGAAGTGTCGCCAGGTCTTCCTGGCCCCCTAAGAAGATAAGATAAGATAGTAAGTGGACATTAAATTAAATTAAAATTGGTTTTGTTTGTGAAGGTGGATAGTCACCCAGTGCCTTCCACCTTCTCCCGTATAGTCGTCAGGAAGCTGTTAGTGTAGTTTTACTTTGTATGCTAATTTCTAAATTTTACGTAGGTTTCTAACTTTCTAGAATTTTTATTAGTATTTGGGACTTTATCATAGCTTCATGTGGAAAATGTTTCACTACAACCTTCTACGATTGCCTTAATTTCTATCCTTATTTCTATAAGAAGGCAGGTTTTGTTATTATGAAACTGGAGTATTCGGTCATCTGCACAGTATCCTGGAAAAACAACACTTCGTCTCCCATTATATGACTTTCTTCGTGCCCCGACGTCACCGTTTGTTATAAGTGTGATACAAGTTTCTGGGCTTCAAGTTCTTGTGACAAACATATCATCATCGCCTTGTTTCTCCCCGTTTTAGCAAGTTTTAGTAATAACGCAGTTAATATACATAGGATACAAAGTAATATACAAAATACAAAAAAAAAAAAACACAAATGTTTATTACAGAAACTTAGGGGGTTACAGAGGATAGTTGGGGCCCTCTTTTAGACATAAAAATGTCTTTGCCAGAGGACCTCTAAAATATATTCTAAATATATTCATTGAATGAAAAAAACTGTAGTCAACTAAGTGTAATTTTGTCTTCGTTGCTGGTAGGTGAGATAAGGTAATCCTTTTTATGATCATTTGAAACAAGATCGTGATGAAGTTAACAAGGGAACAAGAAGTTATTCAAGATAATAAGATATTGGTGTGCAGACGAGTTCTGGAGTGGAGACCGCAGATTGCACGTGCAGGGTGACCGACGACCTGAAGAAGGTGCCCGGAAGCGACTGGATGCGGAGGACCGAGTGTGGTGGCGTTCATTGGGGAAGGCCTATGTCCAACAGTGGACGTCTAAGGGCTGATATGGTGCGTTTGTATGGAGTTAAGATGATTGACTGTTCACGGTTAACAGGTTCATTTTCAAATCAACCTCTTTTTCTCTATGTTTTCCTGACTTCATTTTCTTTTATCTTTCTTAGTGTTATGTAATAGCAATTATTATTTATATTGTAGTACCTTAATCATCAGTTGCAGCTCCAGTAGCAGTGATCCGCTCCTTCATAGCTGCAGGGATTAATCCAGGGACCATTATACTAGTCCCAGTTACCTACATGGTTTGTATATTGCTCATCTAACCACAAGTACTTGAAATCAGGTCATCATTTACGTGTGAATAGGGGAATATTTCCACGTACAGTTGAGTTTTGAAACTCCCTTTTCCTCAACTGGGTACCAAACGAACTCGAATAAGTTTCATTCGTAAACACAGTAACGTCTGCTAATTACAGATAAGTTGTGAAAATGTCTTCGTGTTGATTGTTTCTTGATGGAAACTCGTTTAGGAGTTCATCACTCGTTCGAATTTTGAATGGGGTGTAATGAATGAGTTACTGGCGTGTTAAGACCAGTTTTTCTTTTTAATTTTGCATGTGATGATCGCGGAGCTAATTCTCATGGCAATGCAGTTGATAGGGACGGGACATACATTTCAGTTTAACAGAATATATAAATAATAAATAATATGTCAGACATTCACACCAACTATCCAGTCCCAAATTAGGCGGAGCCTGTGTTATGGTTACTAGATAACGGATAAACATACTTAGATAAATATATAAACATCCAAGACATGGGTACAAACATTCATATTCATCATACGAACATTTTCCCCTACCGGGATTCGATTCCGCAACCTCCGGCGTGGCAGTCCGAGAACTACCTGTTCCGCCACGGAGGCCGTCAAACTATAAATGGTACTTGACCACCTCGTTGCTTTAGCCCGTGGCTTAGTCGTTAGGCTTGTGCACCAGAGATCGTGGGCTCGATTCCCACTAGGTACAGATAACTTTGTACAAGTTGGTTCGGTAGTAATGAAAAAAAAATTCTATCTCTAAAATTTCCTTATACATTTATTCTTATTTATTTATTTAACTCTTTATTGCACACACACAGATATAACAAAAATAATACATTAAAAAGAAACACAAGTACGAAGGGCGAACTTATCTCCTAGAGAGCTTTCTTCCAGCAGTACCGCGAGAGAGATAATTGAAATAAGAGAGGCAGACATAGTAGCATATTCTCGTTTATTACCCAGTCGACAAATGGTGAGAATTTTTACCGGAATGCAGTTTTTTCCGGAATAAAGAAAGCTTCTTAATCTCGGGCAAACTCGCAAACTTTATCATGACACCGAAATTATAGTCCAAAATTTCAGACCTTTTCTACAAAAGCGGTTACTAATTAACCTAAATACGTCAAAAAATCCATAACAATAACAAAAAGTGAGACCGTCTCCTCGGTCCGTACGAAGAAATAAACATAACCGTTAAAGCAGAATGGAGTGGGAGATAGGGAAAAGTTGCTCGCGTAATTTTTAACGTAATTAAAACTGTTATTGCCCTGGGACCTCTTTTCTATTACGGGTTACTTTCATTAGGTTTCCGGTTTCAGTAACTTTGTTTGGAGTCTGAGTATTAAGATTTTGAAACGTGCACGTCACAGAAACGGATATGTAGGTAGAAGGATTAGCAAGCTGAAGTGGCAGTTGGCTCGCCACATCTGTCGCAAAACCGACGGCCGTTGGGGTAGACGAGTTCAGGAGTGGTAACCGCGGATCAGCACGCTCGGGGTGGGACGCCTCGCCGCCAGATGGACCGACGACCTGAAGAAGGTGGCCGGAAGCGGCTGGATGCGGAGGACCGGGTGTGGTGGCGTTCATTGGGGAAGGCCTATGTCCAGCAGTGGACGTCTAAGGGCTGACATGATGAGGTAGAAGGGGTACATCAATTGTTTACTTCAGTGTCGCGCTTGCCGATTTTCGCGCGCACACAGCGCGCACTCCCGCGCTCTTTTTTTGCCTAGGAGATACAGTTATGCAGTTTGAAAACGGGCAATACGGCACTTTTGCAGTTTGACCGTTTATGCAATATATTGCAAATTTACTTCACCATTCTATCTCATCTAAGCATTATTCTTAAGATTAGTCTCGATTAATGTCATATTTGTTTTAAATAAATGTTGAACTTTGTATATTTTTGTATTTGCTTCTAATTTGTGACGATTCATGACGATTTGTGGATTGTAATAAAAATCATCAACATTCTTCCTGTTGAAACTAGTCACTTTATCTCGTATGCTAATTTGCTTACTTCTTACCTGGAGACTCCGTAGTATACGTCTGCATAATCAAATTTTGATACCAGATATTCTTAATCTTCCGTAAGGACCCTGTTTATAAGCTATATATCCCATACGTATTATTTATTAATCATCAGTATCACCTTCGTTCGTTGTATCACTTTTTCGCATATATCGTAGAAGAGATACGTATTTAACTCCATAGATCTCTGCTGCTCCCTCTTTTACTTTATCGTTAACCTCCTTATAGCGTGATATGTCGCTTTCACATCTGGAGATTTTTCTATAACGTTTTCTAGGCATTGCAATAAAAAAAAAACCACCCCCACTTTCTTCCAGTAAAATGACCCTAGTCAGTCAGGAGACAAAATAAACTACACAAAAACGAATTATTGTTTTGAAACCTCTAAAGTTTAATAATTATGCAGGAAAACACTCAATACGTAAACTGTAATACTGACGAGGCAATCTAAAAAAGAAATTGATCAATTATACTTACTTTTGATCGATAAAACACAATAGGCCCCTCTGCAAGCTTATTTAGCGCGCGGAGTGTGCTGCCACATTGGGAATCATGTCCGCACAGTACCATGAATAGTTACGCTAATATTCCAGTTGTTACAACCGTACCCAGTCTACCCTAATATTTAAAAAAAAGTATGGTGCCTCGGCGAGCGGGGAGCCGAACAGAATGCTAATCCTTTCGGCTATATCGATGACCTCAGTCTTTCATCCGATCTCATTTCTGCTTGTAGTCCCTCCTGAAGATGCCCATTGTTTACAGACAGATTCGATTCTTACTTTGAGCTGCACATCTTTACGCTCCCCCTCCCGCTCTTGCTCTACTCCAGTCCCACTCCCACTCTCCCACGCACACTTCAATTTACACGCCCACTCCAGCTCCAAATGAATTCCTAACTAATCACAATCTGAATGGCAAAATTATATTTGTTTTTAAACTGCAAACATACTAATGTATTTAAAAACTAAAAAATCCCATACTTTTGATTCAGTAACGAGATCGCGAATGTTAGTACCTCTGCCTAGAGTTATAACATTACGGATATAATCCTCTCAGCCAGGGCAGGGGCAGTAAATGATACGACGAACACACATTTAAGTTCACATCTATATTTAAACTCCAAATATATATTTTCACAACAACACCACCTCAAATCACTCTCTCCAATCTTCATAATGACGTTTATCCTTTTCGCGCCTCTCTCGTGACGTTTTCTTTGCAAGTTATGCGCGCCAATAGACCGTTTTTCTAGAAACTATCCATTTATATTCTGGTATTGTACATTAAACATAAAAGTGACAACTATAGTTTTTATACATGCTAACACGATGAAATTAAAACTAAATGTTACGTCGAGTTAAGCCCTATGTTTCTGTGAAAAGTTCAACAAAATCGGTTCAATAGTTTTTGCGTGATGCGTGCACAAACTTACAGACAAACAGATAAACAGACTAAGATTCCAAAAATAGTCGAAATGTATTCTATTACTCAACCTTAGACCACCCAATTTATTTTATGCTAATATCTTCAATGTACAGACAAGCAAAGTTTACGTTTTTATTTATTAGACTAGCTCCTCCGCCTTAAAAGATAAGACAAAAGTATACCTTGCGTAACATAGAAAACAAGTAATAGATGCTCGAAAAGAGGGTCACAAGGATATACATGACAACTTAGTTATGGAGGAATGCCTAAACAAAATGCCCCCAAATAAGAAAAGGGCTATAGAAAGATCAATCGCAACTAAGATGAAAACGAAACGTCCACTAAGCAAAGTGATGGGCTGGTTGAGAGCACGAATTATCATCTCTATTATACGAACCACTAGTATGTGCATTCGCGGCACTCGCCACAAATGGATGCCCGCTGCCAAACTCTTCGGTTTCGATGATGGAGCAGCACTACCACACATTAATTAGTTCTTCCTTAACGTAACGTAGGTTGTACACAGTATTCATCATCATCATCATCAGGTTATTTTTGTCTCCACTACAGGAGCACAACCCTCTCTCATCTGCCGGACACAGACGGAGGATTTGGCCTACACTCCCCGCGCTGGCCAGACGGTATTACTAATGTTGAATTCCTCTTGTTACTAATAACTCTTTGAATAAATTTATATTTTGATTCTAATACTTAAAAAAAATATATCAACATCTATGTGACTATCGTATTTCTCTGGCATAATATTTTTCTACCCAAAGGTTGTCTGGAAGAAATCGTTTAAAGCGAAAAGACCGCCTAAATTGTACTATTTGTAACTTCTATAACGTGTAACTGTATTTGTTTGTGCAATAAAGTGTATTGCATTGTAACGTTTTAAATTTTTTTTTTTTCTGTGGTAGCACTATGACGTTTATAAAATTCGATTCGTGTTCCTACCCTCGTATTATGTTTCTCGTTTCGCATCTCTACTTAATACCAAGTTCCGTTACAAATATTATTGCCAGAGTAATAAAATGTGTTTTATCGCACCAATATCGCAATAATATCGCGGCGGTTTATTTGTCGTGAAAAATATCGCGGTCCTCGTGTATAGGTCCTTTTATTGCTGCAATTATGACTGATTTAGGGACTGACCAGTCTTGGTGTTTGATATTGAAACAGGGAGAATTAGGGCTTCTGTATGGTTTTTAGAGTTCCGTTAAAACGGACACCCTTTGACGGTCTGCCTGCCCAGCGGATAACGCGTGGTATGCGTGAAAAAGTGGCCGGTAGCGACTGGATGCGGAGGGCAGAGGACCGGGTGTGGTGGCGTTCATTGGGGAAGGCCTATGTCCAGCAGTGGACTTCTAGGGGCTGACAGATGCGTGGAATGCGTGATATGCCTGAAATGTGCACTGTGCGTGATATCCTTGCACCCTGCTGTAGTACGGACAACGTACGTACAAAAGTCTATTTAAGCCTAAATACCGCTGGCCGGTGATGGGCACCAGCGATAGCCAACTCGCCTGCCCAGCGTGGCGATTAGAACAACCCCCCCCCCCCCATGGATAGCGTCTATAAAAATATACTGAGTTAATAATAATTAATAACTCACTATTTATCAATTGAAATTCCTGAGACAAACAGATTTCTTGACGCTTATGGTTATTAAGTTAAACCTATTCAAGATTTCTTTTGGTATTTATTTATGGCGTAAATATAATCCCAAGTAAAACCGAGCTCTCACACTTACTAGATTTAAGGTTAAATTTTTTTTGAAGCATTAAGGATTAATTCAATCTCAAAGCAGCCTCCTTGTGTAAATGTATTGTGGTTGAATCATTTATAACAGGGATTCCCAAACTATTTTGGGCAAGAGACCCTTTTTCCAAAATGAACTGATACCTCAGACCCCCATAGCTAAATTACTTTTAAAATCCTATCTCTAGTTTTCATCTTGTACGAACTTGTGCACGCTTATCGACTTGTTGAGTTTTTTAAAGTACCTACAACAATGATACTTCTTACTAAAATATTAGTCATTCATAAAACAATTTGGTACACGTAACACAACTTATACAGTATCTTGAAAGTTTCAAATAAGAACTTGTTTTAATTATTAGAGGTGGGTTTTTAGACCTCGTCGACCCCCAAAATCAGTTTTCGTTTATGTCGACCCCTGCAAAACTACTTCGACCCTTAAGGGGTAGGTATTGACCACTTTTGGAATCCCTGATTTATAACAATATGAGGTACATTCAACGAGTTTTTCAAAAAATAATTTATGTCGTATTTTAGGTTTCCGGTAGAGTAGAATAGAACCACTCCAACTCTTCCCGTGGATGTCGTACAAGACGACTAAGGGAATACATTATAAAACATCAATCAGGCCTCCCCAACCCGTCTGGCCAGCGCGGGGAGTGTAGGCCAAATCCTACGTCTGTCTCTGGCAGATGAGAGAGGGTTGTGCTCCTGCAGTGGAGACAAAAATAACCTGATGATGATGGCAACCCATTAGAACAGATAATAGATTAATTATATTAATGGGCAGTTGGCCTTTTTGTAAAAAGTGTTTCAGTTAGTATTATACATGCAGTCTGTATAGATCGCAAAAAGGCAATTTTAATCTAAAACGGAAATTGGGCGGGCAATAACGGCGGCGTATCCATTCCATTCGTTCCGGACATTAATATTTTAGCAGTTCTGTTAAATAACGTCCGATATTTCAAATAGCCTTGGCAATTTTACAGCATATCTAGTATATGCAGTTTGGGATTCCTACACATTCTTGTTTATTATATTCTGATCTAATGAAATACGTACACTGCTGATCATAAGCCTCCCCAGTAGAATGCCATTTTTGGTGGGCTGTCCATTGGGGATTTGCCATAATCACCACGCTTGGCAAGCAGATTGGTGATCGCAGTAATGATCTTTATATACACAGGAGAACGCTGCTCGGCCCTGGTACAAGTCACGACACCAAGAAATCATTTGAGTTAAAGTTTTGTAAAATGTAAGAAAAAACTGCCCCACAACGAGGTGAAAACCATAGAAATCCTATCAAGATAGAATGGTGAAGTAGCCGCGACACGCGAGCCAACGATTTGCAATATATTGCAAAAACTATCAAACACTTACTCGTTTCGCGCCGAGGCAAGGTCGGGTAAACGTCTACAAAAAAATCTGCAAAAGTGTCATATTGCGCGATTTCTAACTGCGTAACTGTATCTCCTCACTAGAAACGTGACGGCGAGACTGAAGTAAAGAAGTTGCTATAACCGCTCTATCTTGATAGGATTTCTGTGGGGAAAACTACGTAAATTTGAAGAAATTAAAATATTTTCCGAGGTATTGAGGGAAAACTTTTTTTTTATTATTAATGGCTTTATGCTTGACCTCAGTCTCATCTGATGGTAAGTGACGCTGAGGCCTAAGGTAGAGCGCGCTCACCCAGAAGATGCCTATTCACTCTTCCTTTAAAAGTACGGTAGACAAGTCGCCATTCGATGCATTTCAAAATCAAAATCAAAATATTTATTTTCAAAATTGGAATACATTATTCTCTTTTTGACGTCAAATTCTGCCTAAAACTACTCAACTTCCACCTGTATAACCGAGGGGAAGAAGTGGCAACAACCCGACGGCACAGGGCCCTACCTTTGATTTATCTTATTCATTACAATCATTAAGTCTACCTATGCTGAGCCATCAAGCACTCCATGGACTTTTATCATTTAATTAGTCATCTAACTTATAGTAGGCTTTCTTGCACAGATTAACTTTTATAGAATTTAAAAATAGCTGCTGCTGTTTCTGGTTAACTTTCTATTTACTTATATTTATTTGTGAGGTTCCAAAGTGATTGTTTAATTGATATTTAAAGTCAGTAATTAACACACTTTGTTATCTCATATTTAGAGTGTAATGTATAATAAAATATTGTAACACGCGGTAGAGTTGTGTTCGATTATAACGTGTTTATACAAGCAATATTGAAGTAAGTAATCTATAGTTCAAAGGAGAGAGAAAATAATCTTAAACTACATCCATTCGCGTAACGCGTGGTTCCCGGTTTAGAATAGGGCCACACCCAGTCTTCACATAGATGTCGCGAATGAGGGGCTGCATTAAGGACGGGCAGCAGCGATTTTCCTGTATTATATTAAGATCATTACTGCGAACACCAATCCGCCTGCCAAGCGTGGTGATTATGGCAAACCCCAAAATGGACAGCCCACTAAAAGTGGCATTCTATTGGGGAGGCTTATGTTCAGCAGTTAACGTATTTCGAGCGTTGATGATGAAATAAATACTCATCAGGACTTAGTCTTCAGTAAACCATCAGATTTTTAATTTTCATGAAGATCTATCTAACTATTATATCTATATGACGCCACCATAGTCAATCTTTTATTTTGCCTTTTGGTGTCTTATTATTTATTTTATTTATTAATTCTGAAACCTACAGCTAATTTACAAAAATATATAATACAGTATAATATAAATTAAACATTAGCCATTAACAGATTTCTAATATATAAACATAAACATTATTGCATAGGGTAATAAAAAAAGTAGACAAAAGTAGGAGGGAGGGTACGAAAGAAAAAAAAAATTAGATACAAATTTACAATCAAATAGGTATAAATAAATTATCTACAATCTACGTCGTCGTCGCAATGAGAGTTGAGTGCGTGTACGTGAGGAGTGTGTGTGTGGGGGTGCGTGTGCGCATGTGTGTGTGACTAGGCGAGCGATACGAAGCGAGGAGAGGCGAGGTGGGGGCTCACAGGCTGGAGATCACACGCTTTTTAACCGAAATATTCTTTTACGTATCTAAACGTTTAGGTCAATAATTCAAAACATTTAGTAAAAATGAAATAAAATAGTTTAAACTTTTTGTTATAAATTTTATAATAATATTGTAAAACACTTTTGTCTTACGTGACGTTTCTCGAGGATTTCCGAATCGCGTTGAATTATTCTGAAAATCTATTAATGCAGTTTTTAACTCTAAAATCGACGTTATTGTTCCTCAAATAATTATATCTCGTATAGTTTCTGACTTTCCTATACTGCCCGGTCTTGATTATATACTCTGTATAGTAATTCTTTCTATAACCATCCAAGGCCCATTATGTGAAACGAACATCTTGGTGAGGGTAACATAACAATTCTATTTCCCGCCAAGATTCGTCCGGCTAACGAACTGTCACATTTTCGCGCCAAAATGAGCGCCGCCATAATTAGGTTCGCACCTTGTACCACGGCATTTCTGTCGCGTGGAAATGACGAAATAAACGATTTTAAGAGGAAAATCAGATGAGGAAATCAGACTACATTCATTTGTGGTTTTTAAAATATGAGTATCTATCTCACATTAGTAGTATGGGTGAGCTAGAATTAAAAAAAAAAACGAAATATAATAACCAGAAATAGCTTTATAACTAGATATAGCACTCTTCTAGGGGGGGGGGGGGGCGCAGCAGCCCCCCTGCCCGTACCTCGCTATGCCCTTGGACTAGAGTATGTACATATGTGTATTTATGCGATATTTATTAATTATTAGTTAATTTATTATTCTAACTTAAGTTAGGTTGTCGTTTTCTAGTACAGATGGGTTGATATTCTTTACTGGGGTTATAATATTATTATCTTGGTGTAGGGTCGAGAATCTTGGTCGATAAGCCGTCACATTTCCATAACACTAGATAAGAACGTTCATTAAATACATAAACGAAAACACGGAATAATTTAATTACATCCATATTGGGTTCCGACTTCGTAATTAAATGGGAATGTCTTTGATGAAAATAATACCCCCAAGTTTTAGTAATAACACTGACTGTAATTGAATTTAAAGTGACAACAGTAATTGCTTCAAATACATGGAGAACCAATTGCGCAACGGAGTGTTATTCTTGCTAAGTTAACATAGCTTTATTTTATATCCAAATTTTAACAACTCTTTTAATTCTTTTCGCTACCAGGCAACGAAATGTTGGAACAACCTACCACCGCCACTTGACCGACCGCTTTCTGCAGCTTCAGTTAAACTGCACGGTAAAAAGTGGTTGTTGGAACAGCAGGCGTTGCCTCGGTAGTGTAAATTGATCCATATGTTGTTTATTATTATATAATTATCTCATATTTAGTTTATTTAATATTTACTGTCATTGGTATATATATTCAATATATAATGTACATTTTTATTCATTATTATATTATTATTCTTTTTATTAATTTTTTTCCTAGTCATATTTACTCATCATATTTATGTATTTGGTGTGATTCTTAGTGTTATATTATATTATCTAGGTATATACGTATTGCAATTACACATATCATATTTATTACTTCTTTGTTTGGCACTGTAGACAAACTTGTCTGCACCGGGTGCGACTGAAAATCAGCGCCTAGCACCTTACTTTGTCTAGGCATATGCTGAGTAGTTTGCCCTTATGCTGCCACGGCACACGTATACTATTTTAACTGTGTTAAAAATTGTAAATATTTTCTCTAGTTCTTATAATTAACCCATGTTTGTTACTACTTAGGTTAAGTTTAACTACACTGGGTATGTAAATATTTGTATATTTATGGTCAATTTGAACTTTATAAAACAAACATACAAAAGTGACGCAATGGAGTAGGCGCGGCCTTTTACGTCGAGCGAGAGATCCAAGTTCAGTTCCCGGTCTTGTCATATCCAAGCATTTATTGAATAGTCTCTGACGGTGTAGAACAACTTATAGAAACCTATAAGTCTGAGGTTAGCATTGAGTGGAATCACAGGCACCCCTATGGACAAATCATTAGTTACCGTTGTGGCCATAGAAAACCAAAATATACCTACAAGTGGCTACTACCCAGAGCCATGCTAAGATTATCATCATAAAAATAATCAGTGTGGGCAGAAGTGTGGGCTGTTTTTTTGTTACGCACTCTTTATCATCGGATATTGGTCAGATACATTTATTATGAGGTGTTTTATACTTGATTCCTCGAGCTCGTATAGCATGGGAATACTCAGGAATTGGGTGGGTAGAAATTTATGTACTATATATTGCAAACTGACTATTTTTAACGTCAAACCATAGATTATACTCTATTATCTAAAACACAGATTCATTTGTCTAAATCGGTCGAGTTGTTCCGATGCTAGCTCATTTAGACTGAGCGATGACCGAGTAGTTTCCGGTAGAGTAGAATAGGACCACTGCAACTCTTCCCGTGGATGTCGTACAAGGCGACTGAGGGAATTTATTACAAAACGTCAATCAGGCCTCCCCAACCCGTCCGGCCAGCGCGGGGAGTGCAGGCCAAATCCTCCGTCTGTCTCCGGCAGATGAGAGAGGGTTGTGCTCCTGCAGTGGAGACAAAAATAACCTGATGATGATGATGATGACCGATTTACTCGAAGCCAGTGCCGTAACTAGCATTAATGCGCCCGATGCGAGTTTTTATATACGCCCTTGAAAAATGCCCACCAAGATCATTTTTGCGCCCCTCCAAGGGCTGCGCCCCTCCAAGGGCTGCGCCCTGTGCCTGGGCACCGCTGGCACTGCCCTAGTACGACACTGCACGAAGCTCTCGAAAGTACTTATATATATATATATATTCTTTATTGCACACATAAATATTGTCAATACATTACATAAAGAAAAAAAGATGTACAAAGGTGGACTTATCTCTAAAAGAGATCTCTTCCAGCCAACCTCTACTGTGGGAGAATCTAAAAAATAAACGGGAGACCAATGGATAATGTGCATAAACATACTATAAAATTATATAAAATACAGATAATATTACATATTACTACATACATAGAATACAATAGATAACCAAACATAACAGTTACATATATAAAATACATAGATAGATACATACATACATAGGTACATACATACATACAATATATATCACGACAAGTTTGACAGGTAGTGCTCTTTCAATCTCAGTTTAAAAGCTCTTACAGTAGAACTGTTTCGTATGTGCGCAGGGAGACTATTCCATAACTGTGCAGCACGGGCTGTGTAGGAGTTATAGAAGAAGTTGGTGTTAGAGGTGGGATAGATTAGGGTTTTAGTGACGCAGGCTCGCTTTGGTCGGTCAGTTGGAGGAAGAAGTTGGAAACGGAAGCGAAGATAGTGGGGTGATGAAGGGTATTTCAAAATGTTGTATAGAAGAGAAAGGATATGCAGGTTTCGACGATGGCGAATTGGGAGCCACTTTAATTTAGACCTGTATTCAGAAACGTGGTCATATTTCCTCAAACTGAAAATATACCGAATGGCCAGGTTTTGAAGGCGTTCTAGCTTATTAAGCAGCTCCTCAGTCGCGTCTAGGTAGCATACGTCTGCATAGTCAAGGATATGAAGTAAAAGGGTTTGTGAAAGCATAACTTTGGTTTTGAAGGGTAAGAAGTTTTGGAGTTTTTTAAGACAGTGAAAAGAGTAGTGCATTCGCTTGCTCACCTCATTAATATGGGCCGTCCAGGATAGGTTGCAGTCGATTATTAAACCGAGATTTTTTGCTTTGTTGGAGTAAACAATATCAACACCATTATAGCACACATGAGGGATGGTATCGAAATCCAGTCTCCCTCTCAGTCGGCTACTACCCACAATCATCGCCTGCGACTTAGTAGGATTGACAAGAAGACCGAATGATTTAGCCCAATTATCAATGGCAGCAAGATCCGAGTTGACTGCATTAACAGCAACTGCAACATCACTGACATCAAAGTGTTTGTAAATTTGTAAGTCATCTGCATACAGGTGGTAGGGAGAAGAAATTATTTTGGTTATCTCATTAATGAAGACAGAAAAAAGTAGTGGAGAAAGTACGCCGCCTTGCGGAACACCAGCAGTTAAATCCGACCAATCAGATACAGAGTCATCCGTTTTAGTGCACTGCTGGCGACCACGAAGATATGAACTAAACCAATCAATCACGGAGGAAGATACATTAATAGAGCGAAGGATTCCTAATAGAATATCATAGTCTACAGAATTGAATGCGTTACTAAAATCAAGCAGAGCAATAATGGTAAGCTGCTTATGGTCCATGGCATATCTAATATCATCAGTGACATTTAGTAAAGCACTGACTGTGCTATGCGCCGGGCGAAATCCAGATTGATAGGTACTGAGAAGATTATTAACAGAAAGGAAGGAGTATAGTTGCTTGTGAACAGCTGTTTCAAGAACCTTAGAAAGAATGGGAAGAATAGAAATGGGACGATATTGGGAGAGAGTGGTTGGGTTTGAAGTCTTAGGCAGTGGTATGACCTGAGCCTTCTTCCACGCTGACGGAAAAACGTTCGTTGTTAGAGAAAAGTTAATGATGTGTGTGATAACTGGAGTAACTAGATTAAGAATGGGAAGCAACATGTCACGGCTCAGATTGTCACTACCAACTGCCTTGGTGGAGATTGATAAAATGCTATTTTTAACATCCTCCTCCGCGATCTCACGAAGTACGAGAGGATCACAGTTAGGTGGGGCCGTGTTAGCGAGTTTGAAAAGAGAGGAAGATTTGGTGAGGTTGTCAAGAATAACCGGAGGGGTTGAGAAGTGACTATTTAAAGTATTTAAGTCTAATGTATTATTAACAGCTTCAGGAACCTTACCCACACCCAGTGACCTTAAAAATCTCCAGACTTGAGCCGGAGGCAAGTTATCTATGGAAGAGTGAATGTAACGACGTTTTGCGTCCCTACACATCCTGTTACAGATGTTGCGCAGGTTTCTGTATGCAGTGATATTTTCTGCAGTTGGATATTTTTTACATTTACACTTGGCCCGATCTCTTTTAGACATAGCTTTTTTAATGGTATCTGAAAGCCAGGGGGCCGGATAATGCTTCACTCTAACTGGTCTGATAGGGGCATGTAGGTCGTAAATCTGCGTAAGAGTTGTAGTGAAAACCGCTACTTTCTCATCTATTGTGGATGCTGTGTAAATATCAGACCAATCAGTATTTTCCACATATTCCCTTAAGTGATCAATGTTTAGATCTTTGAAGTTTCGCTGGAGGATTACTTTACTCTTGCGTTTTGGTGGACGCACCTTGTACGACAAGAATATTAAATCGTGGTGAGAGAAGGGCGCTGTCATTTGGCCGTGCGAATTAATACTGTCAGGTTTCGAAACTATCATCAAGTCAATTAAAGATGGTGCGCTGTTGGGGAAGTAATGTGTGGGAGAAGATAGTGGCATAATATGCATATTAACAGAGGAGACCAGGGATTCCAGTTTTCGAGACCTACAGTCATTTTTTAACAGGCACGTATTGAGATCACCCATTATAATGATATGGTCATATAAAGGACCTAGCTTTTCAAGCAATGACTCAAGTGAGTTAAAATAGTTGACCTTATCATCAGGGATATACAAGACGCCAAGTAAAATTTTTGTGTGGTGAAGAATAATTTCGAGAAAAAGGTGCTCCATTTGACCAGAGTATTCACCTGGGGACTGACTAATAACAGCACAAGGGATATGGCCGCAAAGGTAAATGCAGACTCCACCTGCACCAACGCCAATGCGATCATTGCGATACAGCTTGAAGCCTGGAAGGGACCAAGAAGTGGAATTAAGTGAGGGTTTTAACCAACTTTCAGAAACTAAGATGGCATCAACTTCCTTTCCACTAAAAGAAGCAAGGAGATCAGTGTAATGGCCAGGCACGCTCTGCGCATTAATGTGTACAACATTGAGAAAGGAAGAGCTAGAAAAGGTAGACTGCAGTTTAGTTTCAAGCGGAGAGGAATCTGAGATTGAAGATACATCACTAAGAGCACTATCATATTCATCGGAAGACAAGCATGAGAAAAATGAGTCATTAAGATCAATAGACATAAATATATATAAAATATACTAAAATAAAAATATACTTACTATTATTATATAACACTAAATAAATAATTAAAACTAAAGTTTACTATAAATCCACCAGCACAAGCTGGCTGAAAGAGATTAAAATAGAATCTAAATTATACACTGAACATTGAGGACAAAATTATGGAACTACAAAGTTACATCACAATACAACCACTTTAAAAACTCAAAATAATTTAAAACTACTACTACTAACTACTAAAAAAGAACCATGGATCGTTTGAAACGAAAAAGTAACTAGTCAAGTAAATGCTTTCTATTATACTTAACATAATACCAATCGACTAGGCTGTATGTTCTCAGATACCTTTACCATTGTACTAGACATACAGCTGTCAAACTGTCATAGTCAAAGGTTTATTTTGGTACTTACACATTTATCAAAACGCAACTTTTTGGAATGACTCCCCATACCATAACGTAAGACGTTCATCGAATTAACGTCAGTGTGTTGCTATCCAGTTCTTGACATGACGAGGGCGTCCCGAAGCAATAAAAGACTAATAGCGGAGGCATAATAAAACATGCCTCACTTCGAACATTACAACAAAATCAAACGTATTATATCGCCTTTACATTGATGTGCGGATCGGAAAGCCCCGGGCGGGGTAGCGGGTAAAAAGAGAGATTTACCCGGCCCGAGACGCTTACAGACATACCCGTGATTGATGACGTGTGTGCTTCCGGGCCGCGCGTTTTCAATGACTGTTCAAAAAACTGACATTAAATACGTTCTTCTGTATGGATGCGAAACATTGATGCTGTCAACCCTGTCAACTATATAGACTCTCAAATAGCACTAAAGACTTCATCATACATTTCCTGATGCAAATCTTACTCATTTTCTGATCAAATAACATCTAATGAAGAACTTTGGAAGATTACATGCCAAAAAACGAATAGAAAATGAAGTTTGATGAGACAAGAGTTTAAGGAAAAGCCCCGCCATATCATTTGAATGGTGTACCACCAAACGGGCAAAAAAGAAAAGAACACTTGGAGACCATCATGGCCGAGTTGAAAGGTGTGGGACATATCATGGCAGGAAGCCAAATAGAGAGCGCTGGACCATACGCAATGTAGGAGGAAGCCCTATGCTCCCTACGGAGTTAAAGGACACAAGTAAAAGTAACAATGCCACAACCACAGCAAAAACTAAACGAAGACTTTATAAGTGCAACAAGCCACAATAATAGTATTAGATATAGTTGTTAAAGTTATTATCATCATTATATCAGGTTTTCTTACGTCTACTGCAGACTGCTGGACTTAGGCCTTCTTCAATGAACGCCACACCGCTTTCGGTCGCATTCTTCAGGTCGTTGGTCCACCTGGTGGCGGGCATCCTTTTTACGCTGCGCGTATCGATTCGCTGTCTTCCCTACCTCTCCACTCTAGAATCTGTCAAAACGGCTAGTCAGTTCTGCGACAAATGAGACCCATTATTATTAAGCTGTATAATTCTTTCGGCTATGTAGGTGATTTCAGTGCTTGCTACATAAGACCAGTCTAAAGTTTAGAGAGATTTTATAAGTTCTTTACAAAGCAAAACCATTTGGTTTAGTGGAGAAAGCAAAAAAACATACAACGAGAAAAAAGGAAAACTATTTGTTGACAGAGGTATACTATGTTTTTGCAGTGAATCCAATAACTTTAGTGATCTTTAAACAGGGGGATCTACTCTCTAAATCATCAGCCTGGAAGAGTCCACTGTAGGCCTCTCCTAAGGTGCGCCACTGAACCCGATCTTCCGTTCTTCTCATCCAGTTACTGCCAGCCTTACGCAGATCTTCGCTACATCTAGCCAGGGGGCATCTCACACTACGCTTGCCAAGTCGCGGTCTCCACTCGAGAACTCGTTTACCCCAACGGTAATCGGTTCTCCGACAAATGTGACCAGCTGACTGCCATTTCAGCGTACTAACTTTTTGATCTATGTCGAAGACTTAGTTCTCTGGCGGATCACCTCATTTCGGATCCTGTCTCTTCAATAAACTCCGAGCGTAGTTCTTTCCATAGCTCGCTGAGCGACCTTAAGTTTTCGGACTAGTCCCACTGTCAGTGTACACTGCAGTAGGTAATTACGGGTAGGACGACTACTCTCTTTATTTATCCTGATAAGCGTTTGGAGTTAAACTACGATAGTTAGATGGCAATCACTTTATCCGAATATGGCACCTGCTTTTTACTTTGAGGGAAATTATCAGAAATGCTTCGTAGTAGGCCTCCCGCAACGGTGTATGTAAATACGCGTCCCGATGCGTGAATGTGACGCAAGATGAAAGGGTTAGGTTAGGTGCCTTAAATGCAATCAATCCGGTTGTCACTCGGCCAATTTTACTGTCAATAATGGCCTAGAAATTCTGTCGGGCAACGACGGAGCCACGCTGAAATTGTACCATTATTGACAAAGTTAGCAGTCAATATTGCTCAGAATCTTATATGTCAGATAGGAATCGGTATTCCTGATGCCTCGAGTACTTCAACTACAACGGTGAAGTACTAAAAGTGTCAGTTCTATCCTTTTCTAATTCCGAGAGAGAAGAAAATCTACCCAAATTTTGTCTGGAAGAAGTCGCTTTTAGCGATAAGACCGCCTAGATGTGCTTTATTATTGTTGCTGTGTATTTTTATCGTTCAATAAAGAGTAATTGACTTGAATTGAAAATCCTAGTTTGAGTACGCACAAATGTATGTATGTATGTCTCAGAATGGCTCTGATACACATCAATCAATGGCCGTGTCTTCTTCATGTTCGGACATATTGGGGTACTTCGAGATTACTAATCTAAATAAATAAAAGATAGTCGGGTTAGTTACACCATTTATAACGCAAGAACGGCTGGACCGATTTTAATAACTTGTTGGATTGGTATCTGCCCCGAATAGCAGAATGACTACTAAAATATCTGAAAAATTCGCAGTAAAAAATGTACAGAAAATTATTATTACATTAATAAAATCCTAAAGTAAGTTTAGCTAAAATTTAACACGACATTCATTGAATGTTAGGAGGTACGAAGTTCGCCGGATCAGCTAGTAGTTAATAAAACGGTAGGTTGTTTACACAGCAATGTAATTCGCAGTTCTGATACAAGAGTTTACAATAATTAATCAATTTGGCATAGAACAGATGCGTTTGTGAGCGGTGGCTGCTGTCTTCTTGTTCTCGTCCCATTCGTACGAAGTAATATCAACGCTAAGTCGAGCGATTTAGACACATTTTTGCGCGCTGCGTGGCATATCAAACACCGCTTGCACAACGCGCGCTGTACAGAGTAATAACTACGGTAAGTAGAGGGCCTTAGACGCATTTTTGCGTAGTCTGACAGTAGGAAAGAGTAGGTGATTAAAAGCGTAGGAATTTTTTTTTACTAGGGAGTGATATATCTGTTTCGTAGTAACTGTTAATTAATCTGTGGCTCAAGTATTTGGGGTGTGGCTCCCGTAAACAGAAAACTTTTTATATATCTCATACATGACATTGTCGCTAGTTTAGTGGCCAGACTCAGTTGGTAATAAAATATGTCATAAACGACTAAATAACAATGTAGGTAAGGTAGATGGTCTGTGTGAGACATAGTACCTTTAAAATTAAATAAAGCATCATCATCATCATCAGCCGAAATACGTCCACTGCTGAACATAAGCCTCCCCAATATAGCATACTATTTTAACTATATATTCTTTATTGCACATAAAATTTACAAAAAAAGGGCATAACATAAAAGTGTACAAAGGTTAAAAAATTGTTTTTAAAAATTTGTTTAAAAATTTAAAAAATTTAAATTCTTTTCTCTAGTATCATGTAATATTTTTTTCCTTTTTCTTGCTTTGTTGGTTTTTTCTTTGTGTGTGCCAATTATGGTAGTAAATAAATGTTTTTGCTTTCTTTCTTTCTTTTTCTTTCAATTCAATCCATTTTTAGTGGTCTGTCCATTGGGGGATTTGCCATTATCACCACGCTTGGCAGGCGAATTGGTGATCGCAGTGATCTTAATATACACATGAGAACGCGTAATATCCAAACCCTTAGTCGCCTTAACGACACCCACGCAAAGATTGCCCTATTCTAAAGCCGGATACCACACAGCTTGAAATCAATTGAGTTGAATAAAACTAACGAGAATTATGTAAATTACGTAAATTTCTTAAAACTACGTAAATTAAAAAAAAATTATTTATTTAACAATTTATTGCACACACATAAAAATACACGTCTGTCTCCGGCAAATGAGAGAGGGTTGTGCTCCTGCAGTGGAGACAAAAATAACCTGATGATGATGATGATGATGACATAAAAATATTAAAAAAAACATTAAAAGAAAGAAAAAAAATAACATGTAAAAATGTTAATGCTTAATTATTTAAGAGATTTCTGCCAGCCTATACCAGCGACAACTCCATGAAAGAGCAGACATGAAACAGAAAACTAAAAATATAATAATTAAGGAAACCCTCACATTGTGTATGGCTTACTTGAGTACTTTTTATGCAAGACATTCGTTTCGTCTCGCTCATTAGACATATTTTTTATTCAAACTAAATCAACTTCCTCAGAAGCGTTGATATTAATGTTGATTTATTCACCCCGTCGCTCGATTTCACATCTCGTCCTTCATCTTGTAGATTTCTATATTATGTACTAGTATTTTATTCACCTTATCCTGTATTTCTCTTCACCGGGTGTTTTCAAGTATCTGATGTCATACTCTAAAAGGCGATTATCATATCGGTCGTTTACATTTATTTATACATCAAATACTTACTATTTTGGATTCATTTAATCTTTAAGTAGAGGTTGCTTGGGAAAATGACGATACAAAGATTTTACTCTTAAAAAAATATCTAAAGTAATGCCAAGATTAATTAATAAGTTTAATTTATTTATTAGTTTACCAACAGAATGAACATCAATTATTACATAAGAGAAACTTACAAATTTAATTATAGACAACGACAGAACGCATTATTTACAAAGTTCAGAATCCTATTGAAAAATAATTTCGGTCCATCACGTCCAATTACCCGAAAGTATAATCCTTAACGTTCCTCGAGCGTGTAAAACCTGGAAAGTCCAATTCCCGGATTGTCTGTTTCCTTAGTCCATTATCTGAATATCCAATTTTAGTTTGTCTGGCGTTTTTGAAATGCCATATGCTCTCCAAATATGTCGTAAATATGTCGTGTCGCCCTACAACAGCAGTCATAAATACTCTATGTTTACAGCATGCCGGATTAAAAGGACTTCGACGTTCGGGGAATTGGACGTTCCAGGAAATTTGAATATTTATATAGGCTAGACCTTCGGGTAATTTGACGTAATAACCACCAACAAAATCGAAAGTATAATGACTGAAACTCAATCGGGCACGCAGACCACACACGCTACGCGAAACATGACAAAGGCCAACCTGAGGGAATCCTATCAAGATAGAATGGTTATAGCCATTGGTTTACTTCAGCTTCGCGCGTGCCGATTTTCGGACACAGCGCGACCCTCCTGCGCACCCTTAATGCCTTGAGGTCACGTTTCTAGTGAGTAGATACAGTAAAGTAGATAGAAACCGCGCAATACTCGTATGGCATTTTTGTAGATTTTTTGTCGATGCCGACCATCAGTCAGCGAGAAATGAGTAACCGTTTGATACTTTATGCAATATATTTCGATTTACTGGCGTGTGTGGCGTGTCGCTCCTACTTCACTACGGTTACATTTACAAATACTTGTGTTCATCTACAGTGAGGTACGGAGTTAAAAGTCTCCTTTCCGTGAGGTAGAAACGTCAAACGTACGTATCGTACGGTCCTTTAACTCCCCCACTCTACAAGTAGGTAAGTCTGTTTTCCTTTCTCCATAAATATTCCTCCAACGCCATTTCCCCAACGATATTTTTGTAACAATTTCCCATTTTCGAACGAAAACTCTTTTTCAATGCAAATACGTCATTAGGCTTCCAACGATAACAATTTGAGACGACGTCGAATTTTAATACATGGAAATTTTCCCCCGATAAAGGAACGACATCGGTCCCGCTTTTTATTTCGCGTTTAACTGAATTGTGGTCCGTGATTGTTTACCCGACATTATTTGAATAGTACTTTGTGTTTAAGTGTTCCCGAATTTAATACAAAGAAAGAAACACGGCGAAGATATCACAGTCTTGCTAAAGATAAGATTCTTTGTAGCCCATCTCTACTACCTAATGAAGTATCTAAGTATGCGGACTGCTTTATAGGAAAAAAATTCTTTAATGGTGTTTGTTTTTCGAACAGACTCGTTTAAAATCAATTGTCTTAAAGGGAGAATGTGTCTCTGCTGTCTTCCGTCATACTGATCTATTCTTATTCTAAGAGACACTTGAAGTAAGATCATTTTGGTCATGCGCGGCATCCATGTATGATATGATCGTTTATGAATCTGTTGTTCGATTTGTTACATGTGTGTTTTGTAGCGACAGCGTATAAGTGTACATGTGTGTGTAGACACCTCGTGAAATTTAACAGAATTTCTTCCATCGGACAAAAACGCTGTTGCTAAGTAATTTCCGTAGAATACCAAAGACTCACGACCAACTATACTCTTCATATAGACTACAAACTACTTCATTTTCAACTAAAAGTTCTTTTCAACGAGTAAACAATTCACCACTCGCACTCAAAGCTCCTCTGTGCCAAATTCACACGTCTCAAATAATTTTAACATCCTCATTAAACACCTATGCTTCTGGATCTTTGCCTGCTCGTAATTGCACAAAGTTTTCCAGGCGTCTCGTTAAAACTATTCAAAATCCTGCAGGCGCTGCTGCGTCAAACCTTTCGTTGCATGCATTGGTGCAATTGTGGAAATCGTTTGCATATGCACTTTAGTGCAAATTGAAAAGTCATGTTCGAGGACAGTTTTAGCCAGACAGAACCTGGTTGTGTCATGATTTGGGAATGAAATGATGAGTAGTTCATCGAGTAACTAAATTAGAACTATCAGAAACTTATATTGATTGATGAAATTTGACTTTCATAAGTATTTCATTTGTTTGTGTACCGTGTAAGAGAGCGCAAGGATATTTGGTGCTCCAAATCACCAGCACGTTGTGCACCCTGCCTAATGACCAACGAGGCCCTGGCGACCGACAATGGCGGTATAACCATTCAAGCGAGGCCTGGCACCTACTGCGATGGCCAACAAGTTTGCCCATCGTCATCATCAGGTTATTTTTGTCTCCACTGCAGGAGCACAACCCTCTCTCATCTGCCGGAGACAGACGGAGGATTTGGCCTACACTCCCCGCGGTGGCCAGACGGGTTGGGGAGGCCTGATTGATGTTTTATAATTTATTCCCTTAGTCGTCTTGTACGACATCCACGGGGAGAGTTGGAGAGGTCCTATTCTACTCTACCGGAAACCACACGCGGCATAGTTTGCCCAGCGTGGAACGTAGTATGGGCATAACTCCCCCATGAGTAGTAAATGTGGTGGTGTTCATTGGCAAAGGACTATAGGGACATAGTTAAACTGATGATGATGATACAGTCAGTAGCGTTTATCGAGGTCTTCAGAACTTTTTCAAAGAGCTATTCGATTCGAAAATTGTTTATTAGAAAGTACCCAATATTAGACAACAGTCATACTATTAAATACATTATTCTCAAAATCGTCTGAAAACTTTAATTAAAACTCTCAATCTAAGTATCTCTCAAAATAACTGTGCAAAAGTTCACGAATCCTCAAGAAATCTTTTGAATAATGACTATGACACAGTAGGTGCACTGACAAAACTTGGCATTTTAATTTAAGTAACATTGCAACTGGTGCGATGCGAGTTGTCGCGGAAACACCGCGTTTAGCCGCTTCCTTTGTTAGCA
The DNA here is from genome assembly GCA_947086405.1 of Esperia sulphurella. Taxonomy (NCBI): domain Eukaryota; kingdom Metazoa; phylum Arthropoda; class Insecta; order Lepidoptera; family Oecophoridae; genus Esperia; species Esperia sulphurella. The sequence continues at coordinate 11,998,063 of OX352272.1, forward strand.
TTCGGGAAGTCTGAGTTAACAGTTGTTTCCTTTATATATATGAACTCGCGGTACTGTCTTCAACGTTGGTACTTCATTTTTGGTAGCATTTTTATTTTAGCGAGTTAGCAGTTAAAATTATAAAATCAAACTTATGAAAAAGTACCTATGTATGTTTTAAATCGATTTCTTCGGATTTGAACGCGCAATTAATCTAACATGTCGGTCTCTCAATCGACCTCGTACAAATTTTTCGTAAATAATGTTCCAGTAAACCTCAATTTAAAAAAAAAACTCCAAAAAAAATTAATTAGTAATACAGATTGTAAAATAATTTTATCTGTTTGTTATTAAACTAGCTTTAAAGCTAGAGTTGTCATTCGTCCGGGTTTCTCCGGATTTGTCTTAGCTTACGGGGAGTCCGGGGAGTGTCCGGGCGGAGTTTTATTTGTAGCGGTTTAAAGTTTTCAATAAAAACTTGAAATACGTATATAACAATTTCTGTAGGGAAGCTGACAAAAGAATCCAGTTGGGGTGGGCAGCATATGGAAAATTGCGTCAAGTCTTCAAGTCGCCCATTCCACAATGTTTAAAGACGAAAGTCTTTAATCAGTGCGTCCTTTCTGGAATGACCTACGGCGCGGAAACGTGGACACTGACGGTGGGCCTGATCCACAAGTTCCAAGTCGCTCAGCGAGCTATGGAGAGGACTATGCTCGGGGTTTCTTTGAAGGATATGATTCGTAATGAAGAAATCCGACGAAGAACGAAGGTCACCTACATAGCCGAACGGATTAGCATGGTGAAGTGGCAGTGGGCGAGCCACATCTGTCGCAGAACCGACGGCCGTTGGGCAGACGAGTTCTGGAGTGGAGATCGCAGATCGGCAGGCGCAGAGTGGGACGCCCCGCCGCCAGATGGACCGACGACCTGAAGAAGGTGGCCGGAAGCGACTGGATGCGGAGGGTGGAGGACAGGGTGTGGTGGTGTTCATTGGGGAAGGCCTATGTCCAGCAGTGGACGTCTAAGGGCTGATATGATGATGATATATCAATTAAAACCATTTTTTAATTTAACGGAGTACAAAGACGAAATACAACGACCTTAACAAGAGTAACCATAAGACAGACTGTAGGAAGCGAAATTGTTCCGTACGAAAAGTTAACAAACGTAGAATTTTGATGAAGCGTACACTTGGTTGTTACTGGTAGAGTTATTTTTGTAACGAGTACGTCGAACACGGAACGAGTTTATACTGCGTATACCGACACGTCTCGTCATATTCAGAAGAATTTGTTTGCTTTGAGATGTTTGATTTGTTTTAAGTATTCAATTGTTCAACACCGGGTATGGTTGCGTTCATTAGGGAAAGCCTATGTCCAGCAGTGGCCTGATGATGATTCAATTGTTAAATGTTCTTACTTTATTGTCTAAGTCTTAAACATAGTAAAACAAGTTTTTTTTATGTATCTTGTATCATAACTGCTATTTTCACAGTTTTTATTACTACAGGCGCATCAGCCTGTTCGTATACGTTTGTGTGCGTGTGCGTAAATTAGTGTCGGGCTGCGCGAACATAGTCGATCGCCAGACAACATAATATTAAGTGCTTCTCTTTTTAAGTAAGTAAGTAAGCCCAGTAATGCTAGAAACTGCTAGCCGTGATCTATTTTGCGGGTGACGTTAAGGGGGGGGGGTTCTTTACGTACTAATATTTATTACTCTCTGGTCACACATTATTAGGGATTTCTCAAAACGGCCGGACACCCTTATAGCGAATCTTTTTAGTCCGTCTGTCTCGTGGATAACTCGTAAACTACTGGACCGATTGAGCCGATGGAACAATAATTCGAAATAACTTGAAATCTACTGGACTAATTAAAGTGTAGAATATGCTTGTAGAATTGCCTGGCAATGATCGTTTTTTTTTCGAGTTATGAAATCTTATACGTTTTTTCCTTAGAATAACTGAAAGTCTGAAGTCTTCTTTAACAAAGTGTATAAATGTCTCAACTGTACTCAAGTGCAATAAAGGATTTTGAATTTGACGCTGACTGTAGAAGCTGCTCGCTTGGGGACTATTGGCAGATTAATTACGGCGTACTTGGAAGCCGAACTCTCAAGTTGAATTGAATGTGGGTCTGATTGAGGACCGTTCGAGTACCTCTCGTTCAGAATACCTCTGCTATGTCGAGATTAGCATACAAGTGAATGTCTGTACATTTTAAGGGCTATGGTACGTTGCTAAACGGTGCACATTACTGACGTATAAATAATAATAATAAATATCACAGACATTCACACCAATTATCTAGTCCCAAACTAGGCACAGCCTGTGGTATGGTTACTAGATAACGGATACACATACTTAAATAGATATACAAACATCCAAGACTAGAGTACAAACATTCATATTCATCATACGAACATTTGCCCCTAGCGGGATTCGAACCCACAACCTCCGTCCGGCGTGGCAGTCCGAGAGCTACCCGTTCCGCCACGGAGGTCGTCAATGTATGGGTGTACATTCATCATCAGGTTATTTTTGTCTCCACTGCAGGAGCACAGCCCTCTCTCATCTGCCGGAGACAGACGGAGGATTTGGCCTACACTCCCCGCGCTGGCCAGACGGGTTGGGGAGGCCTGATTGATGTTTTATAATGTATTCCCTCAGTCGCCTTGTACGACATCCACAGGAAGAGTTGGGTTGGTTCTATTCTACTCTACCGGAAACCACACGGCAATTCAATTGTGTACATTGAATTAGAATAATCATTATCATCATGTCAGCCCTTAGATGTCCACTGCTGGATATAGGTAGGCTTGCCATGCTACATAAGTATGAAGTCCCTCACCACGCCTGGTAGTCCGGTGATGGAAGGGGGGAATCAGATCATGTAATTCCTGGGCACACTCTCCAAAATGTAACCTGTAGGAACTGAAAGACAGGCCACACGGCGACGATGTTTGAGGCTCTGTAACTTAGTATTTACTAGGTCACACTGTGTGTAGTTCTCAAAATATCTTCGAAATAGGGTATTAGGTAGTATTAATGGATCCCTAAAAAATCAAGCAATAAACCCGAACTCATAAAAACCGGAGCCCTAAGTCAAGTATGGACATTAACGTCGCATCAATAAGAATTCATGGTGTGATAAAGGCGGGATCAGCGTGAAGAGTGGGAGGTCAAACGCATAATCGTCATTTTATTCCACAGTCGGCCCACTAACTGTCAGAGTTCTTACTTTACTTATATTGATAACATTGCGTGGAGAAGAGTTTTCGGGGTGTATTTGAAAGGAAAATCTGCAGAGTTCAATAAGTATTCATTCGTTCCGTTCTTTGTACGATCGACAAGACATCTAACCCACCCAAGTGTTTTTCCGTTTTTGCACGACGATGTAAATACATGCGTTGCATTTTAATTTTAAATTTTGTGATATTTATATGTTTGAAATCAAAGGGAAATTTTTTACTTTTTATTTTATTTTTAATGTAATTTTAAAATCAACTAACATAGTTTTAAGAGACTCTACCAACAAAAATATAGACAAATGTCTGAAATAAATGTTTTGAATTTGAATAATATTTTTTTAGAGCATCTTAAGGTTAATTCGGATATATCAATGCCGCCTCAGGTCAGTCTTTTTTACTTAGGTTAAGGGAAACTGTGTCATATTTCAAATGCAGTAAAAGCTATCGTTTCGTCATGCGTCCGTATTCCGACAGTCAAGCGTCAATGGTCCTTCAGTGCAGTGTCAGTTCCATGGAAATATACCTACTTTAAGCAATGGCATCAGGATTGAGGATCTAAATTAGCATGTATTAATTTTTCATATTTCCTTTGGCACGTCTAAATACACTGAGACGGAATGAATCCGATACTGTGACTGCACTGATGGCTGCGAATAAAACTTTATTTTACTGTGTTTTTTTTGTGATAATTTCGAAATTCACCCTTCACCAACTTTATTTGCTGACGGCAAAATGCGAAACTAATAGAAAATAACATAGATATTTTTCATGTAGCGCCACCCATTAACTGTAAATATAACTTGGCAGTTTGGTAAAGTAGATTTTCCACAGATAATAAAACCCGATAGAAGATTAACCACCTCTTTCTGGTACATTTTCCGGGCACAAGTACATTTCCCGCAAAGTAAACTCTACTGGGACATCGGAATGCGAAGCGATGTCCTGCTGCGTGCTTTATTACTTTGTGGTCTAAGCAATAAGCTAGGTGCATATCGAATTCAGGAGTTGTTTTTAGTTAATTATCACCTTAGCGCTTAGGAAGTTAATTATTTTAACGGCGTTGTATCTTTCCTTTAAACAATTTTTTTTAGTTGTTTGTTTTGGAAACCGTTTTAAAAAAAAAGTGCTTTATCACTTTGTGAGCAAAGCAATCTGGTGTTATTTTTAGTTTCTGCGTTAGAGTACAGGAAATTCATTGTTTTATAGGCAGAATTTTATTATTGTTTAGGCAGCGTTATGTCCAGACATTTTTAAATAACTTATTTACTGGTTTCTTCAGGAGAAATGGAAGTTTCCAAAATAAAAATAACTATCAGTGATAAACCAAGAACTTTACAAAGTCCAAATTAACAAACACTTTTGCAGTTAAAATATCTCTTAATCATCAATTCATCACGCTAAAACAACACCAGAGAGCCTTAAATCAACACCGCTGTCGGCTCGACCTAGAGGGGAGGCGCCATTGCGTTTTCTACTGCGGGATCTATGTATGTATGTATATATATATATGTATATGTGTAAAGTAGTTTCAGTATTTAGTTATTATGTAGTATATTATGCACTTGCTCTCTCGCTCTTAGTGCCTTATCTCACACCCTGTAAGATTGGCTGGAAGAGATATCTTTTAGAGATAAGCTCGCTTTGTACACAAAATTTGTAACTGTATTTACTTTTAAAATTTGTGCAATAAAGAATATCATATCATATCTACTCACCAATGCACACTTGTACGAAACATAATCTATCGTGGAAACTACGATACTGTTCATGACCTGGTGATCTTCTACTTCAGCAGAGGGGACCCCTAAGTAGGTGATTAGTAGTCTTATGACTGAACTATCATAATGCAAAACTTAATTCCCTGTGCAACTAAACTCCTTAAATTTTGTTAAAATAAGGAGTTTTAAATTGCTTTCCGCTCATGGCTTTCTCCAAAACACAACACTTACATGTTCCATTACGTACACAAGATGATTTTGAAACTATTTCACCTGTTTATTTACTGTTTTGAACACTTTACTTGGGGCACGCTTCACAAATCTCTGAGAGGTGTTGACATGCTATTTTCTCTTCAACAAAATGTGTAAAATATTTGAGAAAAGTACGTATATTTCTTCAAAATACAAATCTATTCCACTTGATGTTAAGATTTGAGTACTGGATTCGCCTAGGTAAAAACATCAGCAACATATCAGCTCGGGATGAAAGAGACCTATTTTGTAACTGGCTTCGAACAGGGAAATTATATTTCCCATTTCGTAGCCAGTTACGAAATTTGTTTACCAAATGGAACGAAAGGTCTTAGACGTCTGCTGCTGGACATAGGCCTTCCCCACTAAACGCCTCCACCCCTGTTCCTCCGCCATCCGCACACCTCCGGCCATCATTATCAGGTTGTCGGTCCATCCAACAGGGTGGCGTCCTACATTGCGTTTATACCAGTATATGTTGGAATTCCCACTACCACTTCGGTTTTAGCAGGTGCTCATCTTAATAGGCAGAATGCTGTTGAACCAGGAGGAGTGGGACAATGCAACAAGATCATGAGCGAACGTGGGAAAGACGAAAGGGTGTGTGTGTGTGTGTGTGGTTGTTCCACATAGACAACTATATAGGCTGAGCGCAGAGCAATTGCTTAGGCAAGCAGCTACCTTCTTAAGGTAATGCGAAATCTGTGCCAGGAAGGTAGCAGGAAAAGGGACGAGGTCTTACTCCTTAGGTCACTGGGCAACATTCCTAATACCAGCGGTATACATGAGGATTTCCTACTTTCTACGAAAAAAGGTGCTCATCTTGGGCGGCAGTAGTCGATTACCATCACTTGGTCTATCTACTTGTCTTCCGCTTCAGACCTGTAACAATATCAAAGTAAGAATAATTTTTAAATCTAAAGCGGTATACTTATATAAATTGTCCCATGTTGTTTTTATTATCATAAAGCCCTGAGCTATTTGCAAAATACATTTGAAATCTAATAGACTACAAACATTTTGTAACTTGGTATTTTTTTTAATCCAGCTTTCATACAAAATGCAATTTCCATGTAAAGTAACATTTGTTCACAAAAGACGTATTTCATAAACAAATCTTCGCTTCGCAAAATGGCGGATACTGCAAAATGGCGGCCTCACAGACAAAAGAATAAAGGTTTGGTCCGTTAATAGCGGTCCCGGTCATTTTGTGCTCATTTCGATGCAAATTCAAGGGGTCCATGATGTTTAGAGGGCTATGCAAATGAGACCACGGCTTAAAGACTTCATGCAAAAGATTTTGATTAAATTTTATTAAGTTGCTAGTGGCTAAGTGAGTTATTTGGAGCTAAACGATATGCAAACAGTCCCAGTTCCTGTGGATGTCGTACAAATTGGCTAAGGGATAAATCCAGTTAATGTACAACAGCATCACCTGTGCTTTATATTCTATACCAGAGGATCCCACACTTTTTTCTCATAGACTACTTTCAAAATTTAGCTGGTTCCCGTTGGACCCCCTGCAGCTACATTTCTATCATATTACCAAAACTCGACAAAAATGTGAAGATTAGACGCCAAAGTAGGCCCCCGTCGAGTCTCCCGTGGACCCCTGGGGGTCCACCTGGACCTCTTTGGGAACTACTGCTCTATACAGATATCACCAAAGCCTGGTGGTTAGGACATAGGACATGAGGATTATACCTCCTATTATTATGTAAGAGACCCTAGCGTCTATTTCACGGATGTAGGTACTCTACAAGTCTTTACGTCTCAAACCCCACTTCAAAAAGATTTTTCTGTTCCACAGATCTTTGGATGATGAAAAAGTATTTGCAATTAACTCTTCCAGTTCTCCACTGTGCAGTTCATATAGAGTGCAGAATGAAGAGTAAAAAAAGAGAGAGAAACGGGCCTCTGATCCAGCACTGGGCTATAATAGAATGCTGTCGTTGTTTTTGCAGCTCCAAATTCCAGTTAATCGAGACTACATTTTATTGTCGTAGTTATTCTCCAATAAGCAATTTTGGTAGAAATCAGAAGATTGATCTCGGCATTAAACATAGTGAAAATGCTTAAAAATATACAAGAAATAATAATTAATTCAGGTATTTATTGATCTTGCTAAAATATTGAATACTAGCATTGGCTTTCATCATCATCAGCCTATATACGTCCACTCCTGAACATAAGCCTCCTCAATAGAATGCCATTTTTGGTGGGCTTTGCATTGGGGGATTTGCCATAATCAGCATTAGCTTTGCTTGCGCAATATTAGGTCATCAATTGTGTCCTTTGCGATCACGCTCCAAAATATGAAATTTTGAAAAAGCCACGATTTGCGCTAGGAAAGGTTAATAAAGTGGCTAGAATGATGCTACGTGGTTTGTGGGGGCGTCCTTTTCAAATCAGTGACAACTACTAATAAATACTTTTTGACATTAGATTCAACGTTGAATGAACTTAGATTTAAATGAATTACCTCTCAAATATCACTTACAAAAATCTCCAAGTGAAATCGAATTAGAAACTCAATTCGTTTTCTTAGAAAAATCAAGCTTAAACAATTCCATTCTGAAAAACTGTTTGCTCACGAAGTTGGGCCGTTATGGAGTGTCGAAAGGGCAATTTTCTTTTAGGTGTTCAGAAGGATAGACGTAAATAAAAACAACAATGACTTTTCTTTCTCCCTTGATGTTTGTCTAACGACATTGGAAGAGGAATATTTGGTATTTTTATTCTCTTAATAAAATGATTATTTCGTGTTTTCCTATAATAAAATCATAACTTAGTGCTTTCCTGTGATAAAGTTATTATTCCGTGTTGTTTATAAACTTTGAGTGTCTATAAAAAGGGGAAGCAAATAGTCTGTATCGGATATGAAATGGTTCAAACTAAAGTATTAAACTTTTATATTTAGCATTATAGATGGAGCGTTCCAAACAATCGCTCTGTTCTACGCAACTGTGAACCCGGGAGTCGCAACTCTTGTTGAGTGTGAACTCACTTTGAAACTTGTGCAGTTACTACACAGACAATTTAGTTATGCACTCAATATTGACGCTATTACCCGTAGCGTCAATATTTAGTAATAATTAAATATTCTGCATAGTAACTGAACTAGAAATCACCACTGCTTCGTGAGGATTAGAGACACTATCGTCAGATTCCGCTTTTTTACTGAAAGAATAACAGTATTAATTCACCTTGACCGTCTCGTTGGCCTAATGGTTTGGTCAATGGACTCGAGCGCCGTGGATTCGATTCCCACTGGGGACAGAGAACTTTGTAAGTACAATTTGTACAAGTTAGTCCCGGTCTAGATGTTATAATTGTGAATTGTCTAACCCTTGTTTAATTTCCATAGCACAGGAGAAAATCCTAGTTTTTGGGATTAGACAAGAGTCTGTATAGGTAAGTATATATGTAATATTTATTTAAAATTAAAAAAATACTCTTAGGAGCAAGCAGTTATCAACTGTAGAGTAAGAAAGCAGTAACATAGGTACCCACAGGCTTTATGAAGTACCTAAAATGTATGTTACTTCGGAACAATATACAGATACCATATCGAGAAAAATGTGTAAGATCGTGACCAAGAGAGGGAGCGAATAAGTAAATGACCGAGGGAAGGAGAGGGGCAGAAGAGGGAAAGAGGAGAGGAGGGGAGAAAAAGGGAAGCGGCATTAAAGACGTGCGTCGTAAAACACTACTAATATATCATTAGAGTACATTTTACAAGCCTTTCTGCGCAGAGCTAGAACACCATTTGATTTCATGTACCTATTTTATATTACTCTTTTTCAAGCAACACAGTTTTTACATAACAATCCCATCTAGCAACAGACAGCCCATCTACTATTTGATTAATTCCAACGTTAAGTTAAATAAACTTTTATTGTTTCTTTACCTTACCGTTTTAAAGGCTTTACTCAAATTAGAAGAGCACCCTATAGGTAATACCAGAAATAAAACAAATTGCGCCTAAAGTCTCCGGAAGAAACTGTGGCATTCTACTGTTTTGGAAGGTATTATGCTGGCGCTAAAATGTTGTCGTAGCTTGTGTTTAAAGTAAAGTTAACAAATAAATATTGAATATTGTTTGCGCTGAAAATTGTTGTGAATTATTTCATAGTCATGATAAAAGTTTTTAGGATCTTTTGTGCCAAACCCCTGACCACGAACGGTGATTTGGTGGACTTCACATACGCCTCAGAACTTCTTCTTCTTCCGCATATGCAGGTTTCCTTACGATGTTTTCCTTCACCGGAAAGCCTGTGTTATTATAAATAAACTAAAGTTTTGTAAAACTCATTGGTACTGGCGGGGTTTGAACCCACGACCTCATGAACTTGAGGCGAGTGCACAACCAAGCGGCTACCACGGCTCTTGTATTAAATGAAAATTAGATTTCTAAAAATGTTGTGGGTATTCTTATTCGTTTTGTATACGTCATATTCGGATCCAGCCTCCGAAAACCTAGAAAATTACACTGATATCGTAAATAGTTGTAAAAAAAAAAAATGTCGTGGCGAATATATTGAATTTCAACACAAACAATAATTCCCCGGAAAAACTAGAAAATGACATAAGTATTATTAAAAGTTTAAAATGTCGTACTAACCATCTTAGATTTCATATCCAACGTGGAATTCAGATTCAGCACACCTGATAATTGAGGAAATGATCATAAAAAGTATCAAATGTCATGGCAGCTATCTTGGTTTGTCTTGGCTAGTCAAATTCGAATTCGGCGCTTAAAGACCTAGAAAATTCATGCAAATTACAGACTTTACGTAAAAGTATCAGATAGCGCTGAATGCTATCGAATTTGCATAAAATATTAAATAATATAAAGGGGGAGGGGGAGGGAGGGATGTGGGGAGGAAAGGAGAGAGGAGGGAGGGAGGTACCAACTTAAACTGTTTACCTATTACTACTACCTACCCCATTTTGTATTGCGTGTGTATTATGTTCTAAATAAAAAACGGCCTCAGTGCGTATTTTAGTGGTCTGCGTGAACAAAGTCGCAACACAGCTAGTACTTTAACAATAATGTTTTCTTCGTACTAAAAGTTTTTGCATACAACAAGCAGCATTTTACCCGCCCCAGACTAATAATCATGGGGCAAGGGCCAACCCCTTTTCACCCCGGATTTATATTAAATTCCTTAGGCCCAATTTGTTGAAACATCCCCCATGGCTATCTAACCGCGATTTTATTAATACCACTATATATCCACTCGCGAACTATGCCTGCTTTAGAGATTTTCTTGTTAAGGATTAAATAAATAATGTTTATAGTAAGAGTTGGGTTGAGAATATGCAAAATATTTTATACTTTGGCTACACTGACAAATGGACCATCCTGAACAATAAAGGTGGAGGAGAAACTGCAGAACATAAATATTGATATTTTTTTTTGCACAAATTTTAAAAGTAAATACAGTTACAAATTTTGTGTACAAAGGCGAGCTTATCTCTAAAAGAGATCTCTTCCAGCCAACCTTACAGGGTGTGAGACAAGGCACAGCACTAATATGGTTTGGAGAAGAAATAACGTGGACACGACGGTCGGCCTGATCCACAAGTTTCAAGTCGCTCAGCTATGCTTGGGGTTTCCTTGAAGGATATGATTCGTAATGAGGAGATCCGCCGAAGAACGAAGATGACTGACAGTGGGTGGGCCACATCTGTCGCAGAACGGACGGCTGTTGGGGAAGACGAGTTTTGGAGTGGAGACCGCTGATCGGCACAGGGTGGGATGCCCCGCCGCCAGGTGGAGCGTAGATCTGAAGAAGGTGGCCGGAAAAGGCTGGATGCGGAGGGCGGAGAACCGCGTGTGGTGGCGTTAATTGGGGAAGACCTATATCCAGCAGTGGACGTTTAGAGGCTGATATGAAGATGATATATCCTCATGATGGTGCATTCATGGATTTGCCAATCGGCCGTATAGGCCGTGACCTAAGGGCGGCAGATTTTAGAGTGATTCAGATCCATTTATTCCTAAACACAGCACAGATACCTACAATGATACATATAGGAATACAGTTTGTAAAAAAGGTACACACGTGTACAAACATGTGAACAGGTAACAGTGATGCTGGAGAATAGGCCATGATTCAGCATAATGTTCAGCACTATGTTTTTTGCCCTAAATAAGTGACATGCCCTTTTTATTGCACTGTCCGACAAAGCTTTTAAATGTAAATGTTCTAGTGAAATTCCCGCACGTCAATTCCAAGTGGTTTTTAAGAAATTATTTTAAACATGGGAAAATGAAGGTATAAAATGTATGTACTACATACTTGTAGGCCAAAACATCAATACGAGTTCGGGTAAGTATTATTTATTCGGGATACAACAAACACAACAAAGTTAGGCAAAATGCACTTCCAGTTACTTTCTCACTCCCTCTGTGACACCGAATTATAAATTTGGAATAATAAAGAAATCACGGAAATAATTTTGCTCAACTTTGCTCTCTTAGATAACACGATACCGTAAAGTTACATTCATCTCGCTGGCTGCCATCTTGGCCGATTGGGCCAATCACAGCACGATTTGCAAAGAGAAAGCTCACTTCAGGTAAGACTTTTCATCGCACCGCAGGTGAAATTGAGGCACGTGATCATTGTCAACGAACGCAGCTTATAGCGAGCGTATTACCACCCGCTAACGTAAACCACGTATCAATAATACCCACAGAAACCCTATCAAGATAGAATGGTGAAGTAGTTGCGACACGCGTGCCAACGATTTGCAACATATTGCAAAAACTATCAAACGATTACTTATGCGTTTCGCGCTGAGTCAAAGTCGGGACAAAAAATCGGCAAATGTGCCATATTGAGCGGTTTCTAACTGCATAACTGTGTCTCCTCACTAGAAACATGACCGGCGCGTAAGGGGCGCGAAAATCGGCACGCGCGGAACTGAATTAAACAAATGGCTATAACCGTTCTATCTTGTTAGAATTTCTGTGATAATACCTAATATTGTCTACGTAAAGTGGGGCTTCGGGTAATGAGGTGCTATGAGTTACGAGGCAACGTCAAATGCACTATTCACATTAGGGAACGTACCTAAACTACGTGACCCATTTTTTACTATTTTTTACCCCCTCGGTGACCACCCGTAGTATATATGCCAAGATCCCCCTCCCCCTCTATTTCACCTAGTAATTCATAAACATTGTTGTAAGCCATTTTTTGTAAACAGAAAATATATAATTTGGCTCATATTTGTCTTTATTAATACGGCGCTTGCCGCGTGACGCCAAAAGTGCGTGCATACCTATACAAGTAAAAAAAATATTATCAAGAGGAAAAAACTGTCAGTTTTCAATCAGCTGATGATATATGCGTCAGTGTTGCCACCTGCGAGTTTAAAAAGCGCTAAACGCTGCGCGTCATATTTGAATATAGCTCGAAAAAGCGCGAGATTTTCCTAGAGGATATTGACTATGTGACGAAAACCTAAGCCCCCTCCCGCCCCTGTGACCAAGCGTGATATTGTTTAAGACCTCCCCCCCCCACCGAACGAGTCACGTAGTATAGGTAAGTCCCCTTACTCCGAGGATGGTCCTTTAACTCGATCCCTCATTGTACGTATAATACCGTTATTATATACCTTTGAGTAAAACTTTTATAAGTTTGAATGTTACTAGAAGACCCCCTTACTAAAAATCTGCCTGATGCCGTCCCTATTCGTAGGTTTTCAGGTGTTGAGCTAAGGCTAGGTGACAGTGACTGATTGTGTGTGATATTAGAGCCAAAGCCGTTTGCGTCTCGTGTGTTATACGTATTTATTATATTTGTACATACTTTACTGTCGTGATATACTTTTTTAGAAGTTTGACACATTACCTCGTCCGACGACCTCCGTGGCGGAACGGGTAGCTCTCGAACTGCCACGCCGGAGGTTGCGGGTTCGAATCCCGCTAGGGGCAAATGTTCGTATGATGAATATGAATGTTTGTACCAAAGTCTTGGATGTTTATATATTTATTTAAGAATGTCTATCCGTTATCTAGTAACCATACCACAGGCTCTGCCTAGTTTGGGACTAGATAATTGGTGTGAATGTCTGAGATATTTATTTATTTATTACCGAAGCTTGAAGGTACATCCTTTTCATGGGATTTCACAGTCAAATAACAGTATATATCTAACTAGCTTTTACCTGCGACTACGTCCCCGTGGACAACTTAACATCACAAATTATTATGTATTTCCCGTAGGAATGAGATGTTTTTTCGGGATAAAAACTATCCTATGTCCTATTCCAGGACCTAACCTATACAAAGCAGGTCTACTGGTGGACCGAGGAGATAGCGAACTCGGCACTCCGACTCAGGAAGGAGGCCCTCAAATTGGCCATCTCCAAGGCCAAGGACGAGGCGCGCGAGGAGTTTCTGGCGACCGGTTAGACCGGGATCCATGGGGGAGGCCATATAAACTTGTTCGCAACAAGATGAAGAGTGCCCCCCCCCCCCATGGATTCGCTGGAGCCGGACCTCCTCGCGCGAGTCGTAGAGGGTCTCTTCCCAGCAGCGCCGGAGGGGTATACCCCGCCGCGAATGTCCATCGTGTCGTCGGAACCGGAGGGTGCACAGGACGCCCCTCCGGTCACAGAAGACGAGTTCAAGGAGGTAGTTAGGCGCCTCGGGGGCTGCAGGAAGGCACCTGGACCGGATGGTGTACCGGGAAAGGTCCTTCCTATGGCCCTGAGGCATCTCGGGAGTCGCCTCAAAACCCTCTATGACGATTGTCTGAGGGAGGGGCGAATCCCGCGATGCTGGAAAGAGGGGCTCCTATGCCTCCTCAGGAAGGAAGACCGCCCACCGGACAGTCCCTCCGGAAATAGGCCTTTCCCAATAAACACCACCACATCTGGTCCTCCGCCCTCCGCATCCAACCACTACCTTCTTCAGGTCGTCGATCCACCTGGCGGCGGGGCGTCCCACCCTGCGAGTGCCGATCTGCGGTCTCCACTCCAGAACTCTTCTGCCCCAACGGCTGTCGGTTCTACGGTATATGTGGCCCGCCCACTGCCACTACAGCTTGCTAAACTTTTCGTCATATTATCATTGTTATCTCTAGTAAAACAAAATATATCTTTACTAAAATAATAATAAAAAAGATCCGACATTATCCTATCCCACAGTCATTTGCAAGGAGGTTTATAGGGATCCGTGGGCATTACTTTGTAACACGGCAGCCCACAGTAAGTGTGGGCAACATTTTAGGGTTACCTTACATAATTTAAAAGATTTCTCATACTGATTCACCTCACGTCTAATAAAAACCTTGAGTTGTAGATTGGGGTCGGTCCCGTTCGGTCATTTCGTTTATTATATAGAACAGTTGAAATATATTATATACTTGGAATGATCTCAGTTTGATGAAATAAGTATTACTTTTACGTAGTAACCAAAGTTTAAGATTCACATTAAAAAACAACTTTGTAAGAAAGCCTATTATAAAATAAACGATTATTTTAATGACAAAGATGCCTGGTACTAATGTTAATTCAGCTTCACAAAATCTTTATTAGTTGTATGCAAACTTGATTTTTAAAAGATGTGTTGCGTGAAGTTTGTTGCGCCGTTTCTTCTTCACAGCGCTAACACCTAGGAAGCGGTAGTCGATAAAAAATGACGTGTACAAATGTACCAAGTGTACTCATATGCAATAAATGATTTTGACTTTGAGTACACTGGCGAAATACGCAGCTATTATATAATTTAATAGATCCATAGTGGAGGTAGGTATATCAAAAATATGAGATACATACACTTGTCTTATCCCCAACTATAATTTTCTCCTGTGCTATGGGAATCATACAAGGATAGGACAATTCACAAATATAACATCCAGGCCGGGACTAACTTGTGCAAACTTGTCTGTCCCGAGTGGGAATCGAACCCACGACCTCTGAACCAAGCCACTAGGCCAACAATGAAAATTCATTTGCCCAAACGAAAAGGTAGCAATCGGCATCACACCAACTCCCATCGTCATCCATCAGGGTTGCCACTAGCAAATCTCCAGGGGCGTCCCGTTTCTATCCTGCGGGACGCAGCGTGTCCTTTGAACTGGACTTTTTTTATTACTTCCCGGTAAAATCCGTGTTGAAATGTGATGGCCGGAGAAACGTTTTTTCCCAATTTTGTTTCTTCATGTAACTTAGTGGACTTAGTACCTTTTTTCTTTTAAACTCTAACCATGTTTTTTTATTTCTGAAAGAGTGAGCGCGTGATTAGTGAAAGATAGTATCGTGAACACACTTTTTTGGCGTTCATAAAACAATAATTTAGATAGCAATTATTAACAAGTTGGATAATACGCTGACCCCAGAATGGCCCGGTATCATATTTACAATTTGCTTGCGTTCGACTTTTATCTTTATAGTTAACAATTTAGAGATAAGAAGGCTAGGTAGAAGCAGTAAGTAGGTAAGGTGATGACCTGGGGCCTGTTAGCTGCTACAGCACACATACTGTGTCTACTACAGTGTTGCCACACTGTACTATTGTCCTCTCCTCTTCAGGTCGGTCGCACGCATCGGTTCTACTCCGGTCCAGGTTTGTCAGATACGTTCCTCGCGTTGTTCCCGCTCATTCGTGCATGCCAGTGTTATTTTTTATATAGCCATATTAAGCCATATTAATTTATCGCCCGACAAGCTGTGTGACGCGATCCTGGCGTGTGCACCCGACTTTTTATTTCAATAGATTTGTATTGTTTATGCTTGTATGATGTATCTGTTTTGTTGCTGCCAAAAATTAGTATTCTATAGTATATTAAACAAAAGTATATTTTATACCCGTACCCGTTTTATTGCCGTGTGGTTTCCGGTAGAGTAGAATAGGACCACTCCAACTCTTCCCGTGGATGTCGTACAAGGCGACTTAGGGAATACATTATAAAACATCAATCAGGCCTCCACAGCCCGTCTGGCCAGCGCGGGGAGTGTAGGCCAAATCCTCCGTCTGTCTCCGGCAGATGAGAGAGGGTTGTGCTCCTGCAGTGGAGACAAAAATAACCTGATGGTGATGATATTTTATACGGAATCAAGCAGCATACGGGTACAACCTGTAGTTTACGAGGATTACACTGAGGTTTAATACAAGTCGGAAAGGTTATCCAGAATTTCATTGTGAAGTATTCCCGCAATTCTACTAACTGAACCAAATGAAGAAACAATGTTAAAACATTAACTAAATTCCTTTACTGTTTATTGCATGATAAAAATACACAGAAATAAACATCACCGACGACAGTTCTCTTAAAGGTAGCCCGTCCTATCAATATTAGCAAGTCAACGTTCGCTGTTGGACATAATCCGGACAAAGTATCCGACTAAACTCAAAGGCCTTACATATATACATAATGCTCACGCTTTGGTCCCAGAGGGGTAGGCATAGATGATATATCGCCACTTTATGCGAGGCTGGGGTCCGCAGTGAGATAATTAAACGTTGGTGAATGTGAGTGAGGCTAGTGAGGTGTGTCAGGATCGAGTAAAGGCCTTACTATCGATTAAAAGGCATTTAAAGAACCGTCTCACGTTAAATTTTTCAAACTGTGTAACCGTATTTTATACCCAAATTACCGCTGTAAAAGTTTTCCGTGTTCTATTAGCGTGGTGTATATTAGAACTTTCCAACATTCATTACATTAAGAACAACTTTTTTGTAATTTATGACGTGGTAATATTTAGTTTCATTATGTTTGTATCGAGTTTCAAACCAGTAGCCGTTGGGGGCTGTGAAATTTTGCTGGAGTGGAGACAAATGGACTGACGAACTGAAAAATGAAGGTGGTAGCAGAAGGCACGTTGCAAACTCTGAAAGTTATCGTCTGAATTCTTTTCTCGTGATCCTGTTGTTATCTTAACATAGTTCGTTAATGCACGAAAACCTTGAAAGATAAAAATCTTTTTAAGAACACTTGATATGATTCATAAGGATGAGAGCTGATGAAGAGCGAATGTCACCGACATGGCTTAAACGATTAGCAAGATGCAGTGGAAGTGGGCGGGTCACATCTGTCGCAGAACCGACGGCCGTTGGGGCAGACGAGTTCAGGAGTGTAGACCGCGGATCAGCACGCTCAGGATCAGAGGCCTGAGTGAGCTGCTGCCAGATGTACTGACGCGACGAAATGGAGAAAGCGGCCGGAACCGGCTGAATGCGGATGACTGGGATTAGTGGCGTTCATTGGGGAAGGCCTATGTCGAGCAGTGGACGTCAAAGGGCTGATATAGGACGATGATATAAAAGCGGACAGACAGACAGATGAGATAAACCGAACTTTTCACGTTTCCACAATCGGCTGACCCCGAAACGCTATCTTAAAAGAGTTGACCTGAACCCCGGATCTTGATTTGTTGTCGTTACTACTGATTGCCATTGTTTTGCTATGGTTCAATGACAACAGTTTTGATTTGCAAAAAGTATCTGGACTCAGCAATGATTCTTTCTATGACATAAAATTACAGAGCCTCAAACATCGTCGCAGTGTGGCCTGTCTTTCGGTTTTCTACAGGTTTTTGGGGAGTGAATTTTGGGGAGTGTGCCCAGGAATCGACGCCAGGTCGTGCTTCAGGGCGTCGGTCGTCGTCTTGGAGCTCCTTTTCCAGGTCGTTGTCCTGTTTAATATGAAATTTGTTTAGTGGTTGATGAAATAAAAAATAGTTGGACTAATCCTCCGTCACCGGATTACCAGGCGTGGGGAGGGACTTAATTCTTATATAGTAGACATATACCACGCTCTCGCACAAAGCGTTTTGCCTTCCTCTTTCATAATACGAACTGCTAAGGAATGGAACTCCCTGTCAGCTTCGGTATTTCCGGACAAGTAAAATTTGGATCTTTATTAAATCAAGAGTAAGTAGGCATCTTCTGGGTTTCTTGCGAGAAGTAGCGAGGCGTGCTATCTAGCGATCTATAATTATTTATTTATCCAACCACTTATACAAGTTTTTTAAATGCTGGATATTATTAACAATAAGTAAGTGCGTTTGATTTTCTCTCACTCCTCCCTTAACGTTCCCTCTGCCCCGTACTTTCCCTCCACCACCCGGGGGACCTAGTTTGAAGTGTTGCTCTAACATTTATAAATCAAACGTGACTCACGTTGGCCAACTACCGCGTACAAGCCTTTACAACGGCGAGCGATCCGATCCACCGATGCGTTCCAGTGCTGTTATTATTAACAATAAAAGAAAGAAAACAAAAATAACATGTACAAATGATATTGCTTGTCTCTTTAAGAGATTTCTGCCAGTCTACCAGCGACAGAGAAAACTTCGTGAATATACATGTGTTTGTTGGAAAGTACCGCAGATGTGTAAGTGAATACCTCCATTTCTCCCCAACCTCCTTCGCTGACATCTACCACCCCCCAAACTCCATCCCCTGTATTTCTTCACTCATCCCCCCATTCCTATCCCTTCCCTCACCTGATCCTCTCCCCTTTTCTATCCTCTTTTACGTTCCCTCCCCTCCCGTTCCCCTCTCCCCCTCCTCTCTTCTCTACCACATTCGTTAAAAGTTCTCCTTAAAAATGTTAAAGTATTAAATTATTATTATAAATAGTAAAATTAAGTTAAGTATTAACTGAACGTACGTACTAAGGAGGGATGTTTAGTATATACGACTATGTATATATAGTAAGGGTCGCATCGTCTGATCGGATCGTATCGAATCGGCAGGTCGTATTCGCGGATCAGACCGAGATCGGGTGCAGTGGGTAAAGGTCTTACAACAGATGGCGTAACTTGCGACTCCGGCCTGAAGTTTTTAGCAATTTCTACATTAGATGCTAAAGTGCCTAGAAGTTGCTAAGATTAATAGTGACGTATGGCGACTGAAAATAAAATTAGTGGTAGAACTTTGTGGTAACGACTTTCATTTTAGTGTGATTTTACTAATAAAATTAGTAAAATCTTAGTCAATTTGTCAAAGTACTTAGGTACTTTGACAAATTGACTAAGTGAAAAGCTTTTGATTGCCTTGATTTTGTGATCCAACTAACTAACACGAAACTTAGATATTTAAGACACTCTCTTTAAGCAATTATGAAAATAATGTAAGTGGCTTTTTGGTACTTATATTCAAAGTAATCTCAAAGGTTCTCTGTCAGAATGATTACTTGCTTCACAAGTGTATGAAAATCTTAACACTCGGGATTCTATTCAGAATAGTTAAAATAATTACTCTATGGAAACCAGTTACGTACGAATAAAAAGCTCAATTGAAACCGGTTACGTAAAAGTAAAAATAATTCCACCATCGAAACTGTAATGTATAGAGTAGTTTATAAGCAAGTATTTTATAAGAGTGCGTAATTTCTAATATCCATGACTTTTGTCTCGAATAGATGTTTTACTGGACGTATGTGTTGTTATTGTGCTCCTGATAATTTAGTCCCTCGCATCCTTAGGGAAGATATTTTACAGAAACCAGTACTAGAAAATAACTGCTACCATTCTGCTGTTGTTCTGGTAAATCTCAACACTCAGGATTCTATTCAGAATAGTTAAAATAATTACTCTATGGAAACCAGTTACGTACGAGTAAAAAAGCTCAACTGAAACCGGTTACATAAAAGTAAAAATATTTCCACCATCGAAACCAGTACTAGAAAATAACTGCTACCATTCTGCCGTTGATCAAACCGGAGTTTCGTTAACTCCAGTTTAATCAACGGCAGAAGGGTAGCAGTTAATTCTAGTACTGGTTAATCTTAACACTCAGGATGCTATTCAGAATAGTTAAAATAATTACTCTATGGAAACCGGTTACGAACGAGTAAAAAAGCTCAATTGAAACCTGTTACATAAAGATAATTCCACCATCGAAACCAGTAGTCCTCCTTGCAAATCAATCGACAAGAAATATCAATTAGCGTAATGACGACTTTTCAAAACCAAAAAATATTTTTTTATGTATGTTGATGAGTTAATGACAATCAGAGCAAAGTTTCTTAGATATTCCTGATCTTTTATATGCGCTCATTCTAAATTTAACAATACATATAACTAAGTTATATTTCCGGCATCGACTTCTGAACTCTTCTTGTCCAAAGAAGTTACGATTAATATACCGCAAGGTTCCGTACAGTTGAACATGACAAACTCTAATAACATCTTAGACGTAGCAATACATCCTACGTCGTAAGCACCGAATTTTCCCCTTTGCACCGCCAGTAATAGGTATTTATGGTCCTCGCACAATAACCCATTAGTGGGCCGGCATGTGTTCCTTACGCCACGGGCCATAAACGCCAGTATATGTTACTGTCATTACTTTTCTCAATCGGACGTCAAATGTTGCAGTGGTCGAAACTATTTTTGTAAGACTCTATATTCTTTATTGCACATGTTCAAACTAAATGCATTGATTAAAGGAAACGTTGCCTGGAAGAAATCGCTGAAAGCGATAAGGCTGCCGTTGTACACTAAATTCATCCTTCTATGTAAACTTTTTGATTTTTTTATAAAATTTTATATGTTTTGGTGCATCATAAAGAATATTTGAATTTGAATTAAATGTTGTGTACAAAGGCGAGCTTATCTCTTAAAGAGATATCTTCCAGCCAACCTTATAGGGCGAGAGACAAGGCAGTGAATTGAATGGAATGAAGTGGAAAATGAGAGAGTCTTCCTATTTACTTAGTCAGCGAGTCTATTTTATTGTAAGGGCTTTGGTGACACAGTCATATTTTTTTGGTCAATAATATAATATTTCATTCCAAACCAGTAGTCATATGAAAACAAACACATTTGCGTCTCGAAAACAAATTAAATAATAGATGGCGTTCCTAAGTGGACAGCAAAGTTAACATGGTAATACAAACCTGTTTTTGCTGCTGGTGACCCTTTCTTGTACATGTTACGTGGACGCAAATAGCATTGGTTTTCGTATGACAATTGGTTTGGAATGAAATATACCTAGCCATTTTTGCCAAGAGTGGACTTGTTAAAATCTTCCAGTGTACCAACGATGACATACACGTAGGACATCCCACATCCTACTAATATTATAAATGCGAAAGTTTGGATATTTCAATGTTTGTTACTCAATCACGCTTCAACCACTGGACGGATCGTCATGAAACTTGCACACATATTGATTAGCTTCTGGAATAGTACATAGGATAGTTTTTATCCCGAAAAACATCCTATTTCTACGGGAAATTCTACTAATATTATAAACGCGAAAGTGTGAGTATGGAAGGATGTTTGTTACTCTTTCACCTAAAAACAACTGAATGGATTTTTATGAAACTTTACAATAATATAGCTTATACATCAGAATAATATATAGGCTACAATTTATAAAGATATTGTGTGAATTGTCCAAAATATCAAGTAAGTAGGAAAAAATCTACCATCTGCGAGCTATTCTGGCGTGCGCTGCCAAAACTGATTTAGTAATACCAAAGGTAATACATAATAATGTGTAATGTTAAGTTGTCCACGCGAACGAAGTCGCGGGCAACAGCTAGTACATAATAATTTGTGATGTAAAGTTGTCCACGCGGATGAAGTCGCGGGCAACAGCTAGTACATAATAAACCTGCAACAAAAATGAAAAACGAAGTGGCCACTGAAAAAGGAAATCTACCTCGAAATTCGTAAAAAGAAATTCAAAGAATAATCAGTCACTGTTTTTATTTCTTTCACAACGGACAAAGGAGGTTTGCATGCTGCAGCGCGACATGTCTGTCTGTCTCGAGTTACACGTTTTATCCAGCCACCACGATAACTTGACCTTTCTTTATTTTCATACTAAAAGGAACGTTGTGTATGCGTCAAGTTCTACTTATGATGGACACTTACACTTGTCTTGCTTCGGGATATGAAATACGGTGTTTTCAAACGATGCTGTGTCATGTATCCATCTGAGTTGTTTCTTTTGATGGTTGCTGTCTCTTGTGCCTTTTGGTTTTTAAGACCTTCATGCTACTGGAGCTTTTGTTCTTTCGCTGTTTAGCTGTGAACTGGCCTATCATTACTTTGTTTTTTATTTTATAAAACATTTTTGTAGTAAGTAGATTACTTTTCAATAGGTTTAGTGACTTATTACACTAATATAAGGTAGTAATTACGTCAATACCTGTAACATGTGCGGGGTGTTACTCACCGATTTTGATTAAACTTGGTACCGGAGCGAAGTTAGCGGAAACAAATTGGATGAGTATCTTTAAAAATACTTGTCATACTCCAAATTCATTATACGATCAATTGATCCAACTAGATTTCAACTAAAATCTACTATATTAACTTCTTGAAATTTAAACTGTAATTAAAACTTTATTTAAAGTGTACTATATTCTTTTGTATTATCTTACATCTCCGTGTTTAATCAAAATCTTTAAATAGCCTTTTAGAGCGTACTTGAAAAACACATTAGTCGTAAAGCAACACAGGAGTCGACATACTCAGGCATTCCTCTCTGCCAACGGTACAAGATCACTGGTCAGGTGCGGTATCGAAATGTATCGATGTATACGAAAGGTTATCAATGTGTCAATCGAGAGAGGGACAACATTATACGTCAACTACATAAATACTTCTATTTCTAACTTATAGCAAAGATCTCTCGGCACTGGCGTAGTAACTCTATTTTGCGCACGACGTTAAACTGGCGCAGGTGGGGAAAGGGGGTATCGCTTCTTTACGTAGTAATATTTAGTATTCTCTAGTATAAGTATGCATGGATCCATAAGCGAAAAATTACAGGACGTTTCGCATCGGAAGAACACGCTATATATGGGGCGTCCCTAGGGGCGGCGCCGTGTTGCTCTAAACCCATTAGTACATGACATGTCTGGGAACAAACTGGGACTATACAATTAGGAAGCCCCCCGTCTTACCCTTTGCGCCTTCTTCTTCAATAGCTTTAAAAGAATTGGGCCTTTAACATAACTTTCTATTCATCCGTAAAGTAATGCTAATCTCTCCCATTTAATTCACAAAATCGAAACACTCCCAGGAAATTGTCCAAATTCCACAAAACAAAGCTTTATAAAGTCGCTGCGACATAAATTACAAAACGCTTTGCCGTTTTCTTTTTTCCTTCAGTTTATTTATACGACAATCTATTCGAGTCGGAATTCGAGTTTAGTCGAAAATTAACGGGGGAATGCCAACAGTTAAAGGGGCTAAATCTCTGCTATAAGCAGGAGAGAGAGAGAGAGAGAGAGAGAGAGAGAGAGAGAGAGAGAGAGAGAGAGAGAGAGAGAGAGAGAGAGAGATTGAACAATCTATACTACTATGATCACCTTGAATACTCTCACACCGGTATAAAATATTGACCATAGTTACATATTATCATAGATTCAACGTCATTCTATTGTGCCGTGTGGTTTCCGGTAGAGTAGAATAGGACCACTCCAACTCTTCCCGTGGATGTCGTACAAGGCGACTAAGGGAATACATTATAAAACATCAATCAGGCCTCCTCAACCCGTCTGGCCAGCGCGGGGAGTGTAGGCAAAATCCTCCGTCTGTCTCCGGCAGATGAGAGAGGGTTGTGCTCCTGCAGTGGAGACAAAAATAACCTGATGATGATGATGATGTCATTCTATAAACTTGCTTCTCCGTCAAGAATTACTGTTAAATAACTGTCAACAATTTTGCTGTCAGTCGACACCAGCCCTTTGTAAACTATAGCTGTAGCTGGCTGTAGCTACACTGGACAGTTGGAAAAAGCAGAGACCGCGAGAAACGGATGAAGTTTATCACAAGAAGTTTAAATCTCAAGGGAAACGGCAGAAACTAGTGATAACTATATAAAGGCAGTTGGGAATTTCTATCAGTCATCTTCGTGTTACACCGTGAGTCAGCGGGCGAGGAGATTAATAAAAGATAATGTCGGAATAAAGTTCACTGTAATTCCACCAGTAATGTTAATAATAATTTATAATAGAGTTCGTAGGTACACTTTTAAACTTAGTCTAACCGCTCGGCCACGACTTTTGGCTTAGCGGGACGCGGCGCGGTTTCGGCAGGCGGACGGACGGTTGGCCGCTGATTTCGGCGCCTCGTGGCGTGCTGCTAACATTTTTGTACACTCGTTCTCGCAGCTCGCCGCCCCGCTCCTAACTGCCTCTAGCAGCGGCAAATTCGTGGCCGAGGTATTGTTCCGCTAGGCAAGATATTCACGCGAGCGCAAAGCAAAAGGAACTAAACTTATCCAGTTCATCAAAAAATCACCACCACAATATATCCCTTCCAAAGCCAAAACGCTAATTGGCAGATCCTTTTTCACCAAACACATGCAGATACTGTTTTATCGATATTGTTCCGTTCACACTAGCCAGCGTTACACAAGAGATGGCGCTGTACCGAACTCTCGTCCGACAACCTATTGTAGTATTAATCTACAGTCTACACTAATATTATAAAGATTTGTTTGTTTGTTTGGTTGCATTGAATAGGTTCCGAAACTATTGGACCGATTTGAAAAATTCTTTCACTGTTGGGAAGCTAGGTTATCCACGGGTGACATAGGCTATATTATAGGGGCGAGAACGGGGCCGAGAGCGGGGGCGGGAGCGGGAGCTGATTCTGTAGGCCACGCGAGCGGAGCCGCGGGTTCATCTATTTATGATCAACATGAAGTAAATGTTAACTTTATGTAAAAATATACATTTTTTCAATGCATAACCAGATTACCAGATTTATTTTAGGATTTAGTACCTAATACATAATAATGTGTAATGTTAAGTTATCCACTCGGACGAAGCCGCGGGCAACAGCTAGTGAAAATATAAAAGATGTCGCGTCATTTGCATTATATTTAATTCATGTGCCGTCATATATTTAAGTGACTTTATAATTTGTTTGTCCGAGAAGTGACCCCTATCTCGATCGAAACCCCTGGAGCCCCCTATTTCTAATTGGTAGATATCGGCGTTAATCCGGTAAAAGGTCGAATTAAGTAGATTTTCGCGGGGGCTATTTGTTTTACTCGTGTTAGTGGACTTTGGATAAAAGCGACTGGTGCGTTTTATGTAATTGCGCTGACAATTTATTGTATTAATTAGTTTTTTTTCATTCGGTTCCGGTTAATCTAAATCTAGAAGATAACCCTTTAACTGCAAAATGTACTTTTGTATTTTTTATTCAATAGAGAATATTATTATCATCATCAATTCAGGCCTTCGACGTCCACCGCTGGACATAGACGTTCCCCAAGAACGTGATCACACCAGACCCTCTGCATTCAGCCGCTTCCGACCACCTTCGTCAGGTCGTGGGTAAATCTGGTGGCAGCGGCGGCGCGTCCCACCCTGCTCGTGCCGAAACGCGGTCTCCACTCCAGGAATATTGTAAGTGTATTGAAAAGTAAAACGTCAATTCACAAAATTGTTGAGTATAGATTACTAGTTTAAGTAGAATTGAGAGACACCGGGAGAAATAGGAGAAGATGGCCGCCCAACCGACACAAACTATAACGGCAAAAAAGCTTGAAAGTCAGGCTAGAGTGCTAAACAGCCTTACTGCAGCTGGTATGGCACCAAATGGGTAAAAACTTATGTAGCCTTTAGGCTCCATTGCTTCTGCTCAATGGAGGCGAATGGGTGCTATAATAGCAACGTAGTAGAATATGACTTTACTATTTAATAGTGATAAAATGAACGAATGAATAATTGACCGACCGGTCAGCTCATTCAATTGGACTTAAATCAGAGCCACAAGATAGGAGTAAAAAAAATCATCATCATTATCATTATATCTGTCCTCAGACGTCCTGCTAGACACAGGTCTTCCACCAATGGACGCCACCACACCACGCGATGGAAATGGAAATTCATAGTATTTTTGTAATCAAATTTTGTGATAGAGCGAAAAAGATCCCAAACTAAAGTAATATTTGTAATACAATGGAGCGGACTGACAGCTGCTAATGTCACTTTGTAAAATAATGTTGCCATGGTTTTGTTCAGGCCTCAATCATAAATGAGTTAATTGCACCAAGTAAAACTAATTAAATTTTAATAATGCAGTAGGTAAAGGAAATGCACGAGGCGGCCTTAGGCGTTGTTCCGAAACTTCAAGCGTAAACAAAAATCGTTCCATTATATAGCACTTGTACACTACAAGGTAATTTTTTGGTAATATTTCGAATACTCTCGCACCTATTACGTCTAAAAGAGAGGTCCGTTCGGAATTAAAAAAATTAGTAGTAGTACTTACTTTCAATGAATAAATACTCTTCATAACATAACCCACACTAAACAACCTTTTTAAATTGATTTTAATTAGTAGGTTATGAGTACTGTGTGGTTTCCGGGTACCGTGTGGTTTCCGGTAGGTAGAGTAGAATAATACCACTCCAACTCTTACCGTGGATGTCGTACAAGGCGACTAAGGGAATACATTATAAAACATCAATCAGGCCTCCCCAATCCGTCTGGCCAGCGCGGGGAGTGTAGGCCAAATCCTCCGTCTGTCTCCGGCAGATGAGAGTGGGTTGTGCTCCTGCAGTGGAGACAAAAATAACCTGATGATGAGTGGTTGAAGAATTCATTCGGTCGAGTCGAGCTTGTTCACGAGGGATGGGTAGTGTGAAGAATATATTGAAAGGAGAGTGAAGAAACGGTCTACAATAGTCTTATGTGCATCCATATCATGTCTGTCTACAAAGGCATGGATGGCTGTGCACAGTGCTGTTCTGGTTCCTACGCTGACGTATGGTAGTGAATGTTTGGTATGGCAGAAGTAGCATGAAAGCAAGTGGGAATATAGTGATACGCGAGAAGTGTAGTTTAAAAGAAGGTGTAGTAACGAAGGTAGAGAAATTTATGTTGCATTGGTTTAGAGCGTACGTAGAAGGAACTACAACTAGAGGTCGTCCTCAATTTGATCCTTGAACGTCCTCCGTTCAAGGATCAATTTGGTGACGTCCTCAAAAAGGCTGGGGTCCGTAGTGAGATGAATAAAAGGTAGTGCATGAAAAGGTTGATGAATGTGTGAAGTGTGTCAGGATCGCACAAAGTGGCGATGCAGGAAGAGACGCTTCCTACCCCTCTGGGACAGGCGTGAGCATTATGTATGTATGAAGAAGTCATTCCTTTTATTACAACTTAATTATTGTTTTTATTTTTTTATACTTTATTGTACACAAAATAAGTCACACAACTAATATAAACACAAGATGTACAAAGGCGTACTTAACTCTGTAAGAGTTTTCTTCCAGTAAACCTTTGGGTAAAAGGGAAAAGCAAAGCAGATTAAATTTTTGCATCAGAACCCGGCAACTCAGTAAACGTCATCCAGTTCCATTGTATTAAAAATACATACATACATAATGCTCAGGCCTTGGTCCCAGAGGGGTAGGCAGAGACGATCTATCGCCACTTTGCCCAAAAATACAACATTGTGAAATGTGTGTGATATTTAGGGAGCGGAATCTCATGGCAAAACAGCTAAAATATCAAATCGTATTAATCTTATTTTTAAAACTTTTTTAGTTTTTCCGTGTGGAGACCGCAGATCGATACGAGCAGGGTGTGACATCCCGCCGCCAGATGGACCGACAACCTGCAGAAGGTGGCCGAAGGCGGCTGGATGCGGAGAGCGGATGACCGTGTATGGTGGCTTTCATTTGGGAAGGTCTGTGTCCAGCAATGGTGGTCTAAGGGCTGATACTGTACCTTTGGTAAAAGGTACCCATTAGAATAGAATAGAATAGAATAGAATAGAATAGAATAGAATAGAATAGAATAGAATAGAATAGAATAGAATAGAATAGAATAGAATAGAATAGAATAGAATAGAATAGAATAGAATAGAATAGAATAGAATAGAATAGAATAGAATAGAATAGAATAGAATAGAATAGGTAATTTATTCATAGCTACGACACACACATACATGAGAAATAAACAAAACAGAATTATTAAATTACAATTTAAAAATAATCAAGGTACCTATGTGTCGCAGCAACAAAATGGCGCTGACTCAGCATAATGCATTATACATTTAGTATGAAGATACGAAGTTCTTTTTACCAAGGGTACGATGTGATGATGACCATGAAGTCCCCGATGCTATAAGCTGTTGTATTTATTATTCTGCCAATCACAGATACAAGGATCTAAACAAAACCAGTTTAAAATTACGCAACATCCCCAATATTCCACGTTAATTTAATTCTACCGTAAATTACTTTCATGTTTACTTTGAAGTTGGTGGAAGCATTTTCTTAGAAATTAGATAATGCTTCGTCCCAAGTTTGTTTGGTTTTTAGTTAAATATATTGAGCAATTTAATTGGTTTGTGAGTAATAGCACGCCAACGGCATTTCATACAAGCGAACAGGTTTAATTACCTACTACTACTTCGGCGCGCCAGCCTTACCGTTCGCGTGTGTGCGTGTAAATAATACAATACAATACAATACAATACAATACAATACATTTTATTGCACAAACAAATAAAGTTACACGCTATAGAAGTTACAAATAGTACAATTTAGGCGGTCTTATCGCTTTAAGCGATTTCTTCCAGACAACCTTTGGGTAGAAAAATATTATGCCAGAGAAATTGTAGGTTGCGCTGATTAGGAAATTTAAATGATAAATAGGTACTTATATGACTATAATAAATAAAATAAAATAGCAAATAAGTTATAGGTATAATAGTAGGGCAGGAGAGATCGAGAGAGGGACAACATTGAACGTGAACGACATAAGTGATTCTCTTTCTAACTGGGCGCCAGCCCAGTAGTGCGTGCTATCAGCCGTGCTTTGTTTTGCTGGCGACGATAAAATGGCGGCGGAGGTGAGTGTCGCTTCTTTGTGTAGAACGTAATTAAATATATTGTAGTTTTTTAACTACTTATTATACTGTTGGCTCTCTAAGTACTGGGTGACACTGCTGCCTGTCACTGGTCAGTCAGGGGTAGGCAGAGAAGATGTATCGCCACTTTGCGCAATGTAGGTAAGGTCGCTGTGTGGTGGCTTTCATTTGGGATGGTCTGTGTCCAGCAATGGTGGTCTAAGAGCTGATACTACGCCTATAGCTAGTAGAAATGATTGAATTATCCCAGAGACTTACCGCAGAAACTTTTAAATACTTGAAATGTGACCTAAGTTTCGTTCAAATAAATCATCAGTGTTTTTTAACGGTGTGAAGTAGCAAATAGACATACAGGCCACCTGGTGGTAAAGTCACTGTCGCTCACAAGCCCGCAGCCTAACCACAAGTGCATGGGCACCCTTTGGTGGGATATTAGGTAAAACCCGAACGACTATATGTATAAGTAGTTGGTAAAATGTGGTTCCAGTGATATCTAATGAAAGTTTGACTACTCCCCAGTGGACAGCCCACCAAAAGTGCCATTCTATTAGGGATGCTTAGGCAGCGAACTTATTTCAAATAGCATTTCTTTTTAAATATTGTATGGATAGAATAGAATGGAATGGAATAGAATAGAATAGAATAGAATAGAATAGAATAGAATAGAATAGAATAGAATAGAATAGAATAGAATAGAATAGAATATGTCATTTATTCATAGCTACGACACACACATACATGTAAAACGATTTTTGCATTGTTTTAAAATGTATAGACATACATATATATAAGTACATAGACGTAACGCCACTTCTAAATACGCAAAACGCCGCGGGCACGTATGCCTGCCAAACATACCTATCTTTTGTAAATCTACCTTTTCCTGTGCACAATTCCCGTGATTTTCTTTAACAAAATTCGCCCTGAAGGTGTTTACATCATAAACGGGATTTCATTAACAGCCCAAACAGCTTTTAAACAATGTTTTTACGTAAAGGTTTTGTGCCTCGGCTCTTTAATCATAATGTAATAAATTTTTCGCGGGACAGTTACCCGAAAATCGTAATGAGTCCCGGAGTCCGGAAATCCCGGTGTTCGTCCTTTATTATAACTTTATTGTACACAGAAATACTAAACAATAAATACACAGATGGAGAGGTCGTATACAAGTGTGCTTATCTCTAAATAACGTTTTGTTCCAGCCAGAACTTGTCTGGAAAGATAAAGGTAACTATCAGGTGCACCTGATCAAGCGTAAATCCATCAGGAATAAAAATACAATGGGTCCGATTCTGGACCAATTTTGGCGCTGTCAAATTTTAAATGTATGCCTCATTTAAAATTTGACAGCGCTTAAATTGGTTTCGACTTTATCTTTATAATACTGTGTGACAAGGATAGCAACAGTTTTAGCGCTGTCAAATATTAACGTTGTGCCTTCAGAGTCGAGCCCATTATGTCATTAGACCCGTTGAAAACAAAATGCCTTTTTAGTTCGACGGATATTATCCGAAATACTTACGGAGATGCTCCTCAGTTATGATTATCACTCGCTTACGGCGGCTTATCACTCACCTTTTACGCTCAGACGACGACGCCTTGTTGACGCCTGGGTTGACTCTTCATTTATGCCGCGCTGCAGAGGAGTTGAGCCTAGGCGAACACTAATCGGACTATAGCCCGAGGTGGCAGGATTGCACGTGCAGAAAAAATAACCATTTCCATGAAACAGATCCTATATTGTAACCACTGATTGCCTCTTTAAACCCGTAATTTTTTTCAGTTAGCCCCAACGGCCGTCGGTTCTGCGACAGATGTGGCCCGCTCATTGCTACTTCATCTTGCTAATCCTTTCGACTACTTATGATGTCGGTCACCTCCATTCTTCGTTAGGCGGATCGGGGGATGGGAACAATATAGTCATTCATTCGAAAATATAGTTATTCAAGTTTAACCAATTCCCCTCCCCCCCCCCCCCCGTAAATATAACAAAAATTATGATACCTATGTGTATAAACTTGTTTTACCAGGGTTAAGACTAAGTAAGGTCAGTAAATCGTTCACGGGGCAATGTATACGCTTCTACAACAAACTACCAGAGGAAATCTTAAATATGACGAACAGAAAGTTTAAGATTCACATTAAAAAACAACTTTGTAAGAAAGCCTATTATAAGATAAACGATTATTTGAATGACAAAGATGCCTGGTACTAATGTTAATTCAGCTTCGCAAAATCTTTATTAATTGTATGCAAACTTGATTTTTAAAAGATGTGTTGCGTGAAGTTTGTTGCGCCGTTTCTTCTTCACAGCGCTAACACCTAGGGAGCGTTAGTCGATAAAAAAAATGACGTGTATAAATGTACCAAGTGTACTCATATGCAATAAATGATTTTGACTTTGTATCAAAACACAGGTTGCTAGCAAAATAGAAATCGGCATAATAAATGATCAAGCAAAATGCTTTTATACAATTCAAATATTTTAGGTCAATTTTATATCATAGTGTGTCTGATGCAATGTCGGTAGATGCAATACACAATTTATCACCACATTGCTATGACAATAACATAAACACATAAATAGTTTTATTTCGTATGTTTATGTGGCTGTATGAATCATGGAATCCGTTATTGGACATTATTATTGCCCGGTCAGCGAAATACTTTGTGTAGGGTCAGCGCAATGATGGCGGTGAGGGTCTTAATAGGCATGTAGGATACAATAAATATATTGAAACAGAGGAAAAGTCTATTAAGTATGTGTGCAGTTTGGAAAGCAAGAGGACATTATTTTGGTTTTGTTTGTATTCTCATGGATCTCATAAAGTAAACAAGAATTCTGCCTGAACAAAATCTTCCTACAAGTTCTACATTGATAGAAGACAAAATCTTCCTTAGAAAATATTTATTCCAAAGTTCTACATTGATAAAAGTTAATAATATTTTTGCCTGTGTAATTTCTCAGATCATATTGGCATTTTGAATGCGTCACACATCGGGTAGTAGTCTGCCATCTGATCGAATATAAAGCTTACCTCTAGTAGTAATTTTAGTATTGTCTGCGTCTAGTATTGCAAGCCCATTTACGTTGCGGTTTTTTCACTACAGATTAGAAATCTACTCTGAGAAAAAAATAAGTAGCCCTCCTACGTACATAAGTATAAAACTATACCACTATTACGTAAGTAGCCGCCCCCATTAAAAATGATGTTGCCTACAACTGATTCAGTAGCCGGTCACATTACTAAGTAACCACACTACTTAATAATGTGGCCGGCTACTGATTTTAATGGAGGCGGCTACTTATATAATAGTGGTATAGTTTTATCCTTATGTAAGTAGGAGGGCTACTTATTTTTTTCTCAGTGATAACTACACTGAACAGCATTGTAATGAGGAGATCCGACGAAGGGGCGATAAGCAAGCTGAAAGTGCAGTGGGCGGGCCGGCCATTGGGGCAGACGTGTTCTGGAGTGGAGACCGCGGCTAGGCACCCGCAGCGTGGGACTCCCCGCCGACAGGTGGATCGACAACCTGAAGAAGGAGGCCGGAACTGGCTGGATGCGGAGGGCGGAGGATCGACTGTGGTGAGGTTCTTAACATCGCAGGGCTGATATGATGATGATGATGACGACCCTTCAAATCACTGCCTCTCCTGCTCTTTAAACATGCATTAGAATCATGCACTCCCACCCACCTCCCGTACAGCCCATCATACACACACACCCATCCACCCCCACACACACCCCCCACATATACACACGCACGAACACGTCTTTCAATTTTAACTGGAGATATAACTTTGTTCTTTCCGTGGGGTGGAGACCTAGCGTCCTGGAATACAGGGTTTCCCTAACTCAGTCTCCACAACAGTCTTCCTTGCTATTGACGCCTATTTAACTTAATGAAAGCCTTTAATACATTGGTAAGACTTGAAGTGGCAGTGGGCTGGTCACATCTGTCAGAGAACCGATACCGCTGGGATAAACGAGTTCTCGAGTGGAGACCGCGACTGGGCAAGCGTAGTGTGGGATGCCCCCTGGCTAGATGGAGTGACGATCTGCGTAAGGCAGCTGGCTGTGACTGGATAACAAGAACCGAGGATCGGGTTCAGTAGCGCACCTTGGGAGAGGCCTATGTCCAACTCCTCTGTCTGTCCTCTTTCGGGCTGATGATGATGATGATGAAGACTTGAAGAAATAAATAAATATTTCATTATTATTAAATTGGAACACAGTAATGCATGCATTTCTATTTCAAGATAGAAATATGCGCCTAAGGTAAAAATATTATAAATCATTCTGCACACAGTGGCGAATGAAATTTCATTTGGTGCAATCGCACGTGCTTCGTGCCCACCGAGCATTTCAATGGCGACCGAACGCGGCCGTGTCGTGTCGATTTAAAAATAAAGTTTTCAACTCAACCCTTACTGCATAGGAATCGACTGTTATGTATACGGGTTTCGAAAAGGGTGCAAATGTATATTGGACGACCGAGTTACAGGTTATCCGTGTTTAATATTCTAGGTGTCGTCAAGGTGACTAAGGGATTGCACCAGGGACGGGTAGCAGCATTCTAATGTGTATAATACGATCATACTGCTATCACCAATCTATACCACCCAAGCGTGGTGATTATAGCAAATTAGCCAATGGACAGCCCACCAAAACTAGCATTCTAGAGATGAAGTTCTACCACCACATAACGTCATGTTAGCTTCGCATTCTCTTTAATCTGTTGATTTTCCATCATCTTTAGCTAACGAACGCCTCCACTCCAGAACTCGTCTGCCACAATGGCCGGCCCGCCCACTGCACTTTTAGCTTGCTTATCGCCCCTTCGTTCTTCGTCGGACCTCCTCATTACAATGCTGTTCTATAACTAGATTTCTAATCTGTACTGAAAAAACCGCAACGTAAATGGGCTTGCAATACTAGACGCAGGCAATACTAAAATTACTACTAGAGGTAAGCTTTATATTCGATCAGATGGCAGACTACTGCCGGATGTGTGACGCCTTCAAAATGCCTATATAATCTAAGAAATTACACAGGCAAAAGTATTATTCATCATGTCAGCCCCTAGAAGTCCACTGCTGGACATAGGCCTTCCCAAATGAACGCCACCACACCCGGTCCTTCTCCCTCCGCATCCAGCCGCTTCCGCCCACCTTCTTCAGGACATCGGTTCACCTAACGGCGGGGCGTCCAACTCTGCGCTTGTCTGCCTCCACGGCCGTCGGTTCTGCGACAAATGTGGCCTACCCATTGTCATTTCAGCGATAAATATGTCTCATATTTACGAAATGATCGTCTGTCGACACGTAACGATTAAACCCAGTATATCAATCTATTGTATCTTTAATCCAAGAGTGGTTATTTACCACCACAACTTTCGAACACTTTAAAACGGTTTCAACAAACTAAAGGCAACGATCTCTATGTACTACTAGATGGAGCGTTTCAAACAATCGCTCTGTACCACGCAAGGAGCCGCAACTCGGTTACATTCACAATAAAATTTGTGCAGTTACTACGCAGAACATTTAATTATTACTAAATATTGACGTTACGGGTAAATAGCGTCAATATTTAGTAAATAATTAAAAGTTCTGCGCAGTAACTGCACAAGTTTCAAAAAGTTAATGTGAACGAGTTGCGTCTCCTTGCGTGGAACAGAGCGATTGTTTGGAACGCTCCATCTATAGTACATAGAGATCGTTGAATAAAGGGCTTATTTTATGTCGAGACAGTAGACCGGGAGTGTAATTGATAAATAGTCGGTCCGCAGTGATGTATGCGACCGCAGTCAGCGACTGGCAATCGCTTGCGGCTAGTCGGGAGAGTCGGGGCACCCTGTATCAATCGTCTCTGATTGAATTTCGAAATTGGATAGTCTTATAGTTGGAAATGTACTTTATTTACAGGTGGCTACGTGTGTCATCCGAAACAGCTGATATCCCTAGCGTACAGTTCACGACGTAACGCCCCACTTTTCTAAATCGCTTACATCATTGTTACTGTGTTAGTTCTACCATCATCAGACTAAATACATCCACTGCTGGACATAGACCTCCCCAATAGAATACCACTTTTGGTTAGATGTCCATTGGGGGATTTGCCATAATCACCACGTTTGGCAGGCGGATTGTTGATCGCAGTAATGATCTTAACATACACACACAGGAGAACGCTGCTGTCCGTCCATGGTGCAATCCCTTAGTCGCCTTGACGACACCCACAGGAAAGATAGGGGATGGTCCTATTCTAAGCCGGGAACCACACGGCAAATTTTAGTTGTATCGTTACGCACTAATTAATCATCAATATGTGCATACGTACACTAGGATTCCGGAAGGAGAAAAAAATCTAGATTCGTTTATGTGACAACAATTCATTTTGTAGACGTTGCTAGAATATTCTGGTTGCTAACTACCAACTTATCTAGGATCGTTGACTATAATTTTGGTACATATTATTAACCTACTTCTGTAGCCGTAAAATAACTTTAGTTTTAAGTAAATACGGCTATGTTTTTATTACTATACTAGCTGTTTCCCGCGACTTCGTCCGCGTGGACAACTTAACATCAATCAGAAATTATTATGTATTTCCCGTAGGAATGGGATGTTTTTCGGGATAAAAACTATCCTATGTCCTATTTCAGGACCTAACCTATATGTATGCCAAGTTTCATTACGATCCGTCCAGTGGTTGAAGCGTGATTGAGTAACAAACATCCAAATATCCAAACTTTCACATTTATAATAGGTATATTAGTAAGATTTTTAGTGCAGTTTACAAATATTTTCTCTACGTGTGACGTTCGGATCTTCCCGTGTCCCGCGCTCACCCCTCGCGAAAAATAGAAAGGCGTGCCTTCGTGAATTATACGATCTATATGCGTAGTCCCACTTCCAGTTTTTCATAATGCATTCATCATCAGGTTATTTTTGTCTCCACTGCAGGAGCACAACCCTCTCTCATCTGCCGGAGACAGACGGAGGATTTGGCCTACACTCCCCGCGCTTGCCAGACGGGTTGGGGAGGCCTGATTG
Source organism: Esperia sulphurella (assembly GCA_947086405.1). Classification (NCBI taxonomy): domain Eukaryota; kingdom Metazoa; phylum Arthropoda; class Insecta; order Lepidoptera; family Oecophoridae; genus Esperia; species Esperia sulphurella. The sequence goes on from OX352272.1 coordinate 12,034,156, forward strand.
GTGTTTTATAATGTATTCCCTTAGTCGCCTTGTACGACATCCACGGGAAGAGTTGGAGTGGTCCTATTCCACTCTACCGGAATGCATTGTAAGGTGTATAACACATTCGTGGACACATCCCACGTGACGTTCGTAGTTAGACGACTAAATAATGCAAAATACGATATCTAGACATACCATCTGAGAGAGGCATTTTATCGCAATGCAACATTATCGCTAAGATGAGAAGTTAAATCACGCAATTAGTTTTACAAATTGAAAATAACCTGTAAGGACGAGTACTGTGGGAATTGGACCAGGACCAACTTGTAGAAACTGTGCAAAGTTGCCTGTCCTAGTGGGAAAGGAACCCACGACCTCTGAGGCTCGAGCCTAACGCCCTAGTCACTAGTAGCCTAGTCAACTCTCCAACCTCTCCAACGAGGCGGTCAAATAATAAATAACTTTGAAATATACTCTAAGATATGAAAAGGTTATGTATGTGAGTGAGGTGTGTCAGGATCGCGCAAAGTGGCGATACATCGTCTCTGCCTATCCCTTCAGGACCAAGGCGGTGAGCATTATGTATATAACCTTTATAGTTTTATTCCACTTTATTAAATTAAATTAATTTCACCTTTAGCATTCGCAGAAGAAGGCAGACAGCATTCGTTCATTCTCGCACTGTCTATCCTATCCCAACAAAAAACAATAAACAAACCTTATCATTTCAAAAACGCTCCAAATCCCGAAAAATCTTTTGAACAATCTATAAAATGACATTATGAAGTTTATATCTCTCAAGTCATTTAATGAGGGTTACTCATTAAGCATTAAAACTCAAACGTTTCCAATGAAACTCAATTTCCGAGTTTGGAGGCAGGCGGCTCCAAGTTTCTCTATTATACTGAATGTACTCGTATTATTTTATACTAGCTACTTCCAAGCGGCTTTATTCGCTTGTGTGATCCAGGCAGACCTAGAATTTTTCTTGCATTAATGCTGGCAAATAGAGATGTATATGAGCTGTGGCTCCCGGCTTAGAATAGCGCCATTATCAATCTTCAAAATGTCAAAAGAAAAAAAAAAGAAAGAAAATCACAAATACCCATTGAAAACCCAATCAATTTACCACAGCAACATCCGTACCTAGTTTCATTAAAATCGGTGAGGGATAATGCATGAACTTCGAGGCTCCTCTCTCCCTAAAAATGTATACACGTCATACCATTAAGCAAAATAATTTTTTGTAGCTCATAGTTTCACCTCAAAGTGTTTTCCTTCATGATTGACACTAATTGGTAATTAAATTGGATAACAGATGATTTTAAAATGTGCATCTGTTATCTAATTTAATAACCTGTTATTTAATTTAAGTGTCAATCATGAAGGAAAACACTTTGAGGTGAAACTATGAGCTAAGAAAAATTATTTTACTTCATGGTATGAGGTGTAGTTAAATGTCTAAAAAGATTTTATGCTGCATTTAATAAAAAGTTTATTTTTGCATTTTCCTTTTAATTTTTTTTTCTTATTTCTAAAATTTACGTTAAGGTTCCTTAGAGCAAATTTCTCTATTCTTAGAGTTTCTGACTTTCCCATACTGACCGGTCTTGATGGCTTGATCTATTTTAGGGGCCTACTAACGCAGTGGGTAACAGATTTATAGGCGTTGAGGCAAAGGGGTTCTGCATAGAATCAAATTTTTATAGTCAAGATTGGCACTTCAAAAATTTAAAAACATAATTAATTGAAATCATATTATTATGAGGTAAATAACTATAATTAATCTTCATCATCAGGTTATTTCTGTCTCCACTGCAGGAGCACAATCCTCTCTCATCTGCCCGAGACAGACGGAGGATCTGGCCTACACTCCCCGCGGTGGCCAGACGGGTTGGGGAGGCCTGATTGATGTTTTATAATGTATTCCCGTAGTCGCCTCGTACGACATCCACGGGAAGAGTTGGAGTGGTCCTATTCTACTCTACCGGAAACCACACGGCATACATATAAAATATAACATCGTCAACACGCCTTTTCGCTATTTCTATAAACAACATAACTATCTCGCCGCTACAGCTACAGAATTAAACACTATATGGATGTTTCTCACGCAATAACGAAACCTCGGCTCCATAATATACATTATTATATATTACATATTATACACATTGGCAAATATTAGCATTACTCGCACAATTTCCCAATATTTAGGGGGAAACAAGATTATTATTTTGTATTCCGTTGCGGGACTCAATACTCAATATTCCGGCTCATGCGTCGGTGTTGCCAAGTGATTTTGTTTCTTACATTTTTGGCGAAATTATTTCTTGTTCTTTGTTATCAGATGATTTCAGTATACAATTGACAGGATTAAAGTGTTATTATTGACATCAACAGCTAGAATTTAAGTGTTGTGCAGGTGCACTGATCACTGTAATCACAGGACGTGAAATTTAATACACAGTCTACACATCACATAGCATTGGAATTATTTTTTACTTGCCTTATTAGCAAATCGGTAAAGCGTTTCAACGAGGGCGGCATTCGCTACCATCACCTTAAAAAGTTGAAAACACAATAGGTACCAGTTTATCGTTTTTATCGACAACTAGCTGTGACCGAGGCTCCACTCGCGTAGACTACAGAATCCGCTCCCTTCCCACTTCCACTCCCGCTCGCGCTCGCGTTCCCACTCCCAACCCCTTTCCCGCTCCTGCTCGCGCTCGCGCCCTACTCCCAACCCCACTCCCGCTCCCGCTACCGCTCCTGCTCCCGCTCCTGCTCCCACTCGCACTACAGCTCCAATGTAGTCCAAACTCATAGTAATCTGAATAGTACCAAACATTAAAAATATACTTCCTTTTTATATTGCATACTAACCTTATCTACTAAAGTATTTCAAAACTAAAAATGTTCATAACTTTTGAATGAGTAAACTGATTGCGATGAAAAAAAGCCTATATATTATTCCGAGTTAAGCCCTCTGTTTTGTGGAAAGTCCGTCAAAATTAGTTCAGTAGTTTTTAAGTGATGCGTGCACAAACTAATAGACAAACAGACAAAAATTTCAAAAATTATTGAAATGTGTTCTGTTACTTATCAATTTTCCGTTATAACGGCCTGGCCAAGGGGTTTTTCGCTTCGCGCGATGCTATCGGTGACGCGATGCGCGATCAAAACAAATGTATAGGAATGTATGTAGCAAGCCACGCATAGCCGCGATGAGCGGTGCGGCAGGCGCATATTGCTGGGCGAATCGCCGCCTCGCATTTCGCGCCGCAATTCGCGTCGCCGTTGTCTGTGGCCAGGCCGTAAATATCTTCAATGTACAGACACGAAGTTTACGTTTTTTTTAATTATTAGATAAGTTTCTGGTCTTGGTACTGAATTGGCAAAATATTTTATTAGATAAGAGAATAGATCAGTTGAAAGGTAAAGGTAGTCTGAAAGAAATTCAGCGATAATACCGCCTAGATGTACTAATGTAAGTTACTTTATTGTTGTATCTGTGTATTTTAACTGAAGTACGAGTAAGTGTAAGTAATTGAATTGAAGTACTTTTATAGCAGGATATTTCTTTAATTAAATAAAATCTTAAGTTAAATTGAAGTTATATTTTTTATAACATCTATAGCAAATCTAAGCTGCAATATGTTATTTTCGCTAAACTTGTAAAATAATAAAAAAAAACATTTTTATGCCGCTAATATTGGGTAAAATTCCCACTGGTAACACAGTTCCAGTCTACGTGAAATGCCTGCTAACGGCGTGATTGCGGAGTGCCCCTTTGTCCCGGTTTCGTAACGTTTTTGTCCCGTCACGCCTCTAGTTTAGGCTGAAAATGGTTTTGGCGTTTTAAAAGCTCTTTTGGAGCGGTTTTATTATTGAGAAATTTGAGGTTTAGCTGCAAAATGTGCTAGGTGAACGTAGAGATTTAGGTTGTCAAAGGTTTTATTAATTGGAGGGTTCGAGAGACACTGCTACAGGCTCACATAAAAACATACTATGACATGGGTCAGAGTTTTTTTTTATGCAGTGTTTACTCTTTTACTTCGATTGCTTGAGGCTTCTATGAATACACAGAAAATTGGGACCTAAAATAACGATTGAAATACCTACACAAAATAAATTTATATGGGAGAAAATTAGGAAAAATAACTCTGGTTTAAAACCAATTTAGTACGGTTTACATTGTAGTAACATCTTCAAGTTTTTTACAGGTCATACAATAAAGGTCATACTTTTAGCGAAAAGACCGCCTAGATGTATGTTGTTGATGTTTGACGTGCAATAAAGAATAACTGAACTGAAGGAAAATATTTTTTCGCAACTCATAATCACCTCAAAGTTTTTACATTCATGATTAACACCAATTGGTTATTAAATTAGATAGCAGATGTCATCTGTTGTCTAATTTAATAATCAATTAGTGTCAATCATAAAAGGTAAAAACGTGACTTATGAGCTGCGCAAAATCATTCTCCTTCATGGTATGAACTTTTTTTTTGTTCAAACGCGTTTGTAGGCTTTGGGTTCGTTGCATATATGTAGTAATCAAAGATTACAGATGTAATGAGGCCGCTTATGCAGCCTCGATAAGGTGGACTTTTGGAATTGATGCAACTCTATATAGATTTATAAAATGCTTATATAAAATATTATATGCATACATAAACATACACTTGTCTAATTCTGTACTAGGATTTTATCCTGTGTGACAGGAATTAAACAAGAATAGGACAATTCACAAATATGACATCCAGACCGGGACCAACTTGTACAATTTGCACAAAGTTATCTGTCCCCGGTGCGCATCGAACCCACGACCTCTGGCGCTTGAGTAGTATTTTAGATAAATGAATTGTGTTTTTAAAACATATGGTCGTCAATTTCATTGCATATTTATCAACGTGAATGCTACAGCATTGTTGACATAGTTGAAAGTTATCTTAAACAGTTACATTCGTGCATCATGACTCAGTAACCCCTGAATCTGAGACGTCGATGACCAGAGGTAATCCAAACGCTCTATCATAAAAGAACCTTAAAATAAATTTTGAAGAAATCGTGTTTGGTTAATAAAAATGGGTGAAATGCGAGTAGTACGAAGACAGTCTATGGAGGGAGTTGTAAGGGATTTGTTGAGGGAGTGTGTGATTACTGATTACGGGTTGCGAGTGTGAAACGAGTGAGTATTGTTCGTGTTTACTCGTATAGTTTCAGAAGGGACCGAGTAAAAGCGTCACAGGAATGTGACAGCAGCGCAGCAACTGGAAGTTTGACATTAGGTATTCTATAGTTTGAGGTCTGCTACCTAATCACATCATCATAAATCAGCCCTTAGAGGTCCATGCTGGACATAGACCTTCCCCAATGAACACCATTAACCTCTAACTTTTCAGACAAGGTTTGGCTGGAAGAAATCTCTTTTAGGGATAAGCACACCTGTGTATACATCCTCTCCTTCTGTGTATGTATACAATAAAGTTATAATAATAATATAATGAAATTTATAAATGACATATATTTTTTAATTAATATTTATACATCAAGCTCACTTGCTCGGGTTACACTGCTGTAGTTTACAATACATCAATTCCCAATGAGCATAGTGTAAACGGTACGGTAATGGATCGTTCACCTGTAATTACTTGCCCACTCGTGGCCTGGTTTAATGTGCCCACCGCATTGCGGAGGCTTCGCTCCAGAGATTTACTGGACGGTTTTTACAATAGTACCTTTCTCTGGGCACGCAGGGACGGACTAATGGTCCTCAGTGGCCGTCTAGAATGTTATCGTTTCGTACCTGGATTTTTCTAAATGTAATTTTGATTACGTACCTAGCTTCTACCTAGATTTCTACGTAGACCGAGGTAGCTGCCTAGTAGAAGCCTAGGTAGAAGTTTTCTAAAATGGGTATACAAGACAACTGAGAACCTCCTCCTTTTATAAAGTCTGTTAATAAAATCATTGAAACGTATAGGTTATGTTTCAATGATTTTATTAACTGACTTCAAAAAAGGAGGAAGTTCTCAATTCGACTGTATGTTTGTGTACGTTTGTTACGCTATTACTTCGCCAATTATAAATTGATTTTGATCATTCTTTTTTTTAACAAACTTTTGTCCTGTAGAAAATTTTTTACTTGTTTATATAAAAAAGTACTTTTTTACATTTATGTTATAAAAAAGAAATTAGTAATTATTTTTTCTTTGGAGAGAAAACTCGTTTACTCCAGCGGTAATCGGTTCTCCGACTGATGTGACCAGCCTACTGCCTCTTCAACGTCCCCTTTGAGCACTGGAAGGGGATTTCTGGTTAAAAATTCCAAAAATCCCCTTCGCAGGGGATTTTTGCAGAGGATTATTGGAATAGCCTAACTTTAAGCTATGTCGAAGACTTTAATTCTCTGGCGGATCACTTCATTTCGGATTTTGTCCCTTAGTTTAAGATTCACATTAAAAAAACAACTTTGTAAGAAAGCCTATTATAAAATAAACGATTATTTGAATGACAAAGATGCCTGGTACTAATGTTAATTTACTTTTTAATGTTAATAACGACATACTAAAAATCACATACAGACGCTATCGAAACTATTGCAACAATCTAATAAAAAAGCTTAAAAGAACATATGAAAGATATTTACTAGAAAAATCGGCAAAAAACCCTAAGAGTCTCTGGAACACTATTAAAAATATCACCTATCAAAAACAAACCAAAACTGATAATACACAATTACTTAACTTACAACCTACACCTACTGAATCAATAAATTCGGTAAACGAATATTTTGCCAATATTGGAAAAGATCTAGCCTCTCAAATAACCTTTCCATCTGTCTCTAATCATATAAGTAAAAAGTACATTGATTCACAATATAGTCAGCTTACATCATTTGTTTTATTGGACACAGACGTGGATGAGGTTGAGAGAACCCTTGTAAACTTAAAATCCTCGAGTGCTTCTGGATGGGACTCAATTCCCACTTCTTTTTTAAAATTTGCTAAAAACGAATTAGTACCGATAATAACTCATTTAATTAACCTTTGTTTTAACAAAAGTGTGTTTCCCGCTTCCCTTAAGAAGGCTATAGTAACACCAGTGTACAAGAGTGGCGACAGAGACGATGTTGGCAATTATAGGCCAATATCAGTATTAACCGCGTTTTCGAAAATTATAGAGAAAATTATTAATAAACAACTTGTTACCTATCTTAATAAATATAATATCATATCTGACTGTCAGTTTGGGTTTAGGCAAAATAAGTCTACTGAAGACGCCGTTACAGCATTAACTACGATAATAGTAGAACAATTAGATAAAAGATATAAGTGTCTCACGGTATTCTTAGATTTAAAAAAAGCGTTTGACACCGTCTCTGTCCCCATCCTTGTACAAAAACTGGAAAATATTGGTATAAGAGGTACACCTCTAGAACTGTTTAGAGATTATTTAACAGGTAGAAAACAATGTGTCAAAGTAGGTACGCATACTAGTAAATACTCCAACATTAGTTTTGGTGTTCCACAAGGAAGTGTACTCGGGCCTACACTTTTCTTAGTCTATATAAATGGTTTGCTTAGCCTACAATTAGATAATGCCAAAGTATTTTCATATGCTGACGATACTGCTGTCGTTTTTACAGGTAAAACATGGAGTTCTATTCGTGCAGACACCGAAAAAGGACTCTCACTGATAGATCTCTGGCTAAGGCACAACTTACTTACCCTTAATTCCTTAAAAACTAAGTATATGTGCTTTACCATCAACAAAGCAACGCAACCCCCTCCAGTATTTAAAATAAATGTACATCAATACAACTGTGACAAATTAGATGGTGATTGTTCTTGTCCTACTATCGATAAAACTGCCTCAATAAAATATCTTGGCATTCAAATGGATCAACATCTAACTTGGCACTCACATTTGGAGAAGATCTCAACTAGACTTCGAAAACTGATCTGGATTTTTATAAAACTGCGTTATGTGGCATCCAAACCATTACTTAATTCAATTTATATAGCCTTAGCACAGTCAATATTAACTTATTGCATCCCCATATGGGGTGGTGCTACAAAAGTGAAACTCCTAGAAGTAGAAAGATCTCAAAGAGCTCTTCTAAAGATAGCATACTTCAAACCACGAATTTATCCCACCTACCAGTTATATTTAGATTGTGATCTATTGACAGTAAGAAAACTTTATATCCTTTACGCAATTTTAAAAATGCAAAAAGCTATAACCCTAGACCCTTCAAATCTATTAAAACGGAGAAATCAAGGTGTTATAAAGGAAATTAGAATCAAGACAGTCTTTGCACAACGACAATTTAATAAACAATCGTCACATTTGTACAACTTAATCAATAAAAAATTAAACATCTACATGCTAAAAAAGTATGAATGTAAAGAGCGAATTACCAAATGGTTGAAATCGATAAATTACGAGGAAACAGAAGAACTTTTTAAATATACTACTTAGACAAAAAATAACACACATAGGTACACATCTCACTCACTCACACACACACACACACACACACACACACACACACACACACACACACACACACTTATTTTAATTCTCTTTGTCATATTATTAATTTTTAAGCCAATGTAATGTACTGTAATGTTAAACCAGGTACTGTAATGTTAATTAGATATGGAGGAGCGTGACCTTCTGACACAGGTGTATTTCACTTAATAGAAGGTCACAACAACATGCACTGTTTGTACCATTTTCGTGACAAAAATAAACTATTTTTCATTTTTCAATTCAGCTTCGCTAAATCTTTATTAAATGTATGCAAACTTGATTTTTAAAAGATGTGTTGCGAGAATTTTGTTGCGCCGTTTCTTCTTCACAGCGCTAACACCTAGGAAGCAGTAGTCGATAAAAAAATTACGTGTATAAATGTACCAAGTGTACTCATATGCAATAAATGATTTTGACTTTGACTTTAGAGAAACTCTGAGCATAGTTAGGGTGTAAGGGGATGGAAAACCAGCTAACCACTCCAACTGTTAACTTTACCTAGCTCTGAGTATATGCTCAAAATTCAAAACCTATGTATAGACTAATAAATGCAATGAGACCAAATAAATCAATAACTTGCAAAGCGCTAGAACAGAATTTGTCTCACCAATCACAATATGAAAGACTGACACATCTGATCGTTTGTCCGTATGGGAACCGTGGACCTATTCTGAATATTCTAAACGGATTTCGGATCGACTGATTTATTATCAACGCAGTGCTAACCACGGGGTCTAGAAACTTAAAATTTTGCATAGAGGTTAATTAAATGACATCGGAAAACAATATCGAATGCGAAGGGGTAGGAATTTATCGGAATAGTGACCTGCCGCCATTTTGAATTCATATTTCCATCGGTCTCTGATGAAACCCATACTAGCAGGTAGAAGAGATCTGCACAAATAAAAAAAATCATAATATTACGACGACGATTAAGGGTTGGACTGAGGAACGAATCAGGGTCGAATGTGCGTTGCTGGAGTCTACTAGCACTAATAACTTTAAGGCCTGTAGACTCCGGGTTCCCACAAAACACACACAGGGTATATTCCTCAGTCCCGACTTCTGGCCCGAGGAAGTAGTGTTTATAGGGATTCAAAGACTAAAATCTCAAAAATAGTGTGATAATTAAGGTTATAATAATGTGTGTATTTCTAGGTTAAGGTATTTATCTATGGGCCAAGTTGCCTGGCACTATGCTGATTGCTGATGGAGGGAAGGATACCTTGAGAATGAGAACCCAGAGTCAGGGTAGTATTATGAAATATTCTATGAGCTAGGGCGTCCTCCCGACGTGATGCAACTCGAATACACACTCACTATGAATGATTAATCCAGATGTGCAGGTTTCTCATCCCACGATTATGTCGGCAGGTCGATAACTGTAAAAAAGGCATGACCGGGGATTGAACTTTGATCTCTGAACATGGGTATGTAGTGTCCGTTCCTCTGCGCCACCAGCGCATTTACACTGAAAAATATAATCAGTTATTGATTTGAATAATATATTGTTGACTGTAAACAGTCATCTTACTCGTATGTTATACTAATAAATATGTTTTACTAATAAATGATTCATAATCAGGTTATTTTTGTCTCCACTGCAGGAGCACAACCCTCTCTCATCTGCCGGAGACAGACGGAGGATTTGGCCTACACTCCCCGCGCTGGCCAGACGGGTTGGGGAGGCCTGATTGATGTTTTATAATGTATACCCTTAGTCGCCTTGTAAGACATCCACGGGAAGAGTTGGAGTGGTCCTATTCTACTCTACCGGAAACCACACGGCATAATAATAAATGATTGATTGATTGCAACTCCAAACGTGCGCCAACAAGATTTTGGTGAACCTTGAACTAGCTCTTGTGCCATTGCACTAACTTAACTTGTTAACATGATCACGAACTTGTTGTGTTTTTGTTCCAAGACAAAATGCCATTTTTGTTAGTTGATTGCAATATTTTTCAGTGTATCATTGTTATAAAGAAACCGATACATAATTATTCCCGCAAAATTCATTTTCGTATCACAAACGGGAAATATACAGAATACGTAGGCTTTGTTTACTTTAGAACAATATTTTGGACGCCAGTGTAGCGTGTTGCCCCATGTGTGTTAGTGAGCCTTTATGGGTCGATGGATGCGACTAAAATAGCTTTAGGAATATGGAACAGAGATTTATTATTCCTATTTTTGGTTGAAGTTGTATCAGACATGTAGAATTTGAACGCAATACCGAAAACAGTGTTTTTCATTATCGTCTTTCAGTCTTTCGACATCTCTGCTGGGACATATTCCTCAATAAATGCCACATCCTCCGCCGTCCACATCCAACCTTTGTTAGGTCGTCGGTCCATTTGGCGCTGGGCGTCTTACGCTGAGTGAATCGCTCTGCGGTTTTCATTCACGGGGGCTACTAATATGTTGACTAAAAGTCTTGTTATACTCTATAACGTTTGCCGTCTAACTACTAGTTAGACGGCAAGCGCTTAACAGAATATGTAGCCTTTACTAATCTTCCCGGATGGCCGTCGGTTTTATAACAGCTGTAGCCACTTCAGCTGGCTAACCCTTTCGGCTATGTAATCAAATTTGCTCTCTCCTCATTGCAGACCATACACTTAAAAAAAGTGTGGTCAACTATGTGGTATTTTGTCTTGGTTGCTCAATGTTAGCCAAAGTAATAATTTTTTATGATCGTCTGTAACAAGATCGTGATACAAATACTTTATTGGTTCAAGAACATTAGGGTCTTCAAAATTAGGGTGATCAAGTTAACAAGTAGTTAGTGAAAGGGGACGAGAGTTAGTTCAAGGGAACAATATTTTGTGGCGCTTGGAAGGAGTTAAGATGGTTGTTCTCGGTTAACAAGTTCTTTGAGCGGTTTTTATAGCAAGTCTGTTTTGCGCCAACGAAATTAGCATGTTCTTGCAATTTACCGTAGTAATACCTACGTCTCCAAATCTCGAAATATGCCTAGCCCTATTCTGCAAGCACTCGAGAGCTCGAGATTCTCGCACACCCATCATGAGATTTAACGCCGTGCTCCGTGATCCTGATTTCCCCAGGGCCGGGGCGATACGGTCCCGTGAAATATTTAATTTCGTCGCCCCCACACGTGACGAGGGCGCTCCTTATTGTGTTTGCACTTGACAAATTATATTAGGCGCCCGTTATGTGTCTGATTTTAGTAAGATCAGCTGTTTTTAGGTTACAATTTCCACTGAAATTTGTTTTAGGATAAAATTCTGTTTAAGAGTGTGACTGAATATTTTTATTATAAAATCTTTCAATATTTTACTTTGAGTAAGTCATTAGTCATTTTGTATTCTCATTACTGATAAAATATTTAATTTCTTAGTATATCTATATATAGGTATGTGAATGAAAACATCTAAACCTCTTACCATGAAGCAAAATAATTTTTCGTAGCTCATAGTTTCACCTCAAAGTTTTTTCCTTCAGGTTGACACTAATTGGTTATTAAATTAGATAACAGATGATTTCTATGTGCTTCATGGCATGAGGTTATATATAATGCAATATAGAGCAAATATCGAGTTGCAAACCATATTTTCAGGAACAAAAGATCCTTACATTGCCGTGTATATACATATTAGAAATTTGCAAATTCGTTCGTAAACATCCAAACTTCTACAAAACCCGAGGAGACATACCTACGAAATACCCGCTACGCAATAAAAGCAGACTGATGCAACCTACTTCTAAGTTAGGACTGCACTCGTCCAGCCCTCTTGTCATGTCAGTAAAAACATATAATCACCTGCCCGAAATAATAAAAGAAGAAACTAACAATAAGATATTTAACAAATACCTGAGACAGCTATTAATTTCCAAAAGCTACTACACATTAAATGAATACCTAAATGATAAATTATGATAAAATTAGATAACAAACAGATATGCAACAAATAAAATAAAAATATTATTTATACAAATAATGCATAATACGAGTACATTTATGTACATAATGTATTAAACAACTTGATAACGTCGACAATACTGTTGGTCCTCCTCTCTCCTACTTGCTGTGCCCAAATGGGTCCATGAGAACTCTGTCTTTTTATTATCTGTTAACACCATGGAATGCAATAAAGTTTACTGATTACTGATAATCACATTGGATTAAATTATGTGTGTTTTTTTATAGTTTGTCTCTATTTAAGGTTGCCAACAGGAAAATGATTATTAACAAAGAGTCCCCTTAAAATTTATTCCACTAAATGTGCAATGAAAATAATAATCTAATGTTTTCATAAAATTATTCTACTAAATATGAAATTCCCAATTCAGTATTTCTAAGCTGCACATTTGAAATTTATAAGCGTCATCCTAAGACTATGTAAGTACGTTCTAACTAGCAGAGTCCCAAAAGGCTTACAGAGGACTGCCTGAATTGAAAAGCCAAATTGGAGTCCCTTCTGAATTGGTCTATGTTCATTTAAATACCTGTCTATCATTTTATTTTCCTCTAAAACCATACAAATATACCTAGAAAGTTTCTATTTGAGTAACATGTTTTTAACACTTGATATCGTTTCGATTAAAGACCTCATTTTTAAAACATAAAAGATAAAAGAGAAAAATGGAAAAGTCGAGATAACTTAGTGACTAAATCATTTCATAAAATAATAAAAGTTTATTTTCTCAGACAAGGGCATCGACAGATGGAAGGTGAAAGACAAATGGGGGAAATATGAATTGTAATTATAAATAAGTACATGTGTTTCTATTTTTTATATATTCATCATCAGGTTATTTTTGTCTCCACTACAGGAGCACAACCCTCTCTCATCTGCCGGAGACAGACGGAGGATTTGGCCTACACTCCCCGCGCTGGCCAGACGGGTTAGGGAGGTCTGACTGATGTTTTGTAATGTATTCCCTTGTACGACATCCACGGGAAGAGTTGGAGTGGTCCTATTCTACTCTACCGGAAACCACACGGCATTTTTTATATATATGAAGAAAGATTTTTTTTGCAATCTGTATTAGCAATTTTTTTCTACCTACATTTATGCGAATCTGTAGAATGTAAGGCAAGCACAAATGATCATCTTGTTTGCCCTGGGCGGCATTCGAATCCGTGACCCCAGCTTCGCAAGTACGAGGGCGGTTGGATAACTAAGACTTTTAGGTTGAATAAAAACTTTTTCATAATTTATTTTTGTTTCATAATAAGGAATTCCATAGAAAGCTAATATCGTTCTGTTTTCAAATTAGGCGCGGAAATAAACTTTTATAAACAAAAAAGTTACATGACTTCTAAGTACGAGTAGCTGCACTAATTATACTCAGACATTTTGTAAGTTGAAGTGGATTAGGGAACATTAGTCGCAGAACCAATGACAATGAACAAGTGCTTTAGTGGACACCCGACAGATCTGAAAAATTTACCTGGAAGCGACTGGATAGGAAAAGCGCTCTTTGGGGACAGTGTTAATTCTTTTTAAAAATTTTATAAGTCACTTTTTAGCATTCAGAAACTTCATGCACATATAAACTCACTAACTAAACGCTAATTTTTGTCATAAATGATCAAATACTTTGAGTGGAAGTACAGAATGCCCGCCAGTTGATATTAACTGAAAATTATGGCTTATAAATTCAGTAAAAATATTATTATTTTTTTCTACTACCGCCAACTAGTATTTTATTGAAGAATGAATTGACGGACGAACGAAAGAACGAATGAATGAATGGATGAATTATATTATGTAATACTTCAGACTAAAAGTCAATATTTGGGTTAGTAATTAGTGCTTAATAACTAGGTTACTTGACAATTACGATATCTAACAAGAAATGCGTTAAACGAGTAGGTAAAATATAAATAAATATTTTGTGTGTGTAATAAAATATGTTTTTTCTATATTGTTTCTCATGTAAGTGACATTGTATTAATGAGAATAAAGATCTTTAAACCTAGGTTAGTAACAAAGGTGTGATGAACCACAGACTGTTGGTGCTGAGAACTACCATTTTGAAGTCATTAAAATAATTAAACCATCAGTAATCTTAACGATATTTAGATTGCATTTCGCTAAATCGCTAATACCAAAGCGTAGTTAAAATGCATCTAGGTTAACTATTTAAAACCACCTTACCTCGCGCTTCATCTGTCTCTGTCGTTCATCAACAGGCTCAAAGGGCTGGACGTTGCTGTCTCGCTCGCAATAATCGTATTAAAATTTGCATTTAAAAAGTCGAGTATGCAGCAATACCCCCTCATTCTGTATGCGTTCTCTATTTGAAATGAATCGGGGAAAATATTTTCGTTTCTTCTTTGAAAATATGTTATGAATAGACATCGTTATCGGGGGATTTGAGATGAAATAATAAATATAAAACAGATGTGCATTCGCGTGTGGGATTTGGCGAATAAATTTATGCATATGATCTTAGTAAAGAAAGAAAGAAAGAAAGAAAAACATTTATTCACTACCACAATTGGCACACACAAAGAAAAAACCAACAAAGCAAGAAAAAGGTAAAAAAATAAAATAAAACTTATAAGAACTAGAGAAAACAATTTAATTTTTTTAACTTAAAATAGTATGCGTGTAAGTGTATACCTACATAAATGTACCATCTGTTTTAGTATTCTATGAATTTATTCGTGCCCCTTGATAACGCCGTCTAATTATAAATAAAGTAATCTTGTTTAATATAGTTGTGAGGGAAACGCAAAGTATAATTTCGACTTACGGAAATGGGCGAACTCCGGGCACTATTAGCCTACCCGAGTCATGTGGGGCTTTGGCGAGGTGAACAATTATTTACCTAGATAACGTGGCACCTCAACACAGAGGCGGCGACATTGTTCACAACACATAACGTCAAGGAGTATCACGGAGCGAAAAGCGGAAGAAGGAAAATCGCTTTGCGACATTGGATTGCGCAAAGTGGCGATACGTCGTCTCTGCCACACAGAGGCGGCGATATTGTTCACAACATATAACGTCAAGGAGTATCACGGAGCGAAAAGCGGAAGAAGGAAAGTCGCTTTGCGACATTGGATTGCGCAAAGTGGCGATACGTCGTCTCTGCCTACACCTCTGGGACCAAAGGCGTGAGCATTATGTAGGTTTGAAGGCAGCTGTTGGGGCAGTTCTGGAGTGGAGACTGCGGATTGGCACGCGCATGGTAGGACGCCCCGCCGCGCCAGGTGGTCCAACGACCTGAAGAAGGTGGCCGGAAGCGGTTGGATAACAGGTGTGGTGGCGTTCATTGGGGAAGACCTATCTCTAGTAGTGGACGTCTAAGAGCTGGTAGGACCTTTCTAAAATTATATAAAAAATATAATTTATCATTGAGCCTTATACTATTAGGTACTTATTCTGTCATTGCGCCGTTTTTCCATACAAAACGTGTGTATTTTTTGTATGGAAAAGCACCCCCATCTAGCATTACCGGCGTCCTCGTGTTGAAAAATAAAATAAAAAAAAACTCAATTATTGCAAGATACAACTGAAAAAACACATTATTGAACAATGTCGATAAGTAATATTGCTTTAAGTACAAACCAATAAGTGATTCCAATGTACACAAGTACATACTCGAGACACAGACGGTTTGACATTGAAGGAAAATTGATTTAGAAAAAAACACGAAGGAGAACGGCCCGCAGCAAGTAAGAAGAAATACTTTGTCTAAAAATTACTTTCTGTCGTTTGCAAAGGTAAATTCTAGTCGCAAATTAGAAAAAAAAAACGAATTGGTGAAAGAGACTAAGTTATTTTTATTATTTCTAACAAGCTAAGGTATACGTATAGGGAAGTATAGGGTGGTTTGTACAGAGTTTGTACACACATACGTAATGATCACGCCTTGGTCCCAGATGGGTAGGTAGAGACGATGGATCGCGCGATTCTAACACACTTAACTAGCCTTACTTACATTCATCAACCTTTTCATGCACCTCATTTTATTTATCTCACTGCAGACCCCAGCCTTTTTGAGGACGTTACAAATTTGATCCTTGAACGTCCTCCTAGGACGACCTCTAGCTGTAGTTACTTCCACATTCGCACTGTAAATCCCTTTTGTCACTCTTCTTGCACTCATACGCTCTAAATGTCCAAACCAACGTAACATACCCTTCTCTACCTTCGTTACTACATCTTCTTCTTACAGGAGCACCACCCTGATCGTATACGTTTGTATGTGTGCGTAAATGATCATAGGGTTGCTGCACAGAGAGCGCGCGAGCATAGTCGATCAGTCCAAGTCATTGATCTAGTTGCGTGGGTATTTTTAACCTGAATCTAAGGTGCGTACGTGATAGGTACCCGCCAGTCCTTGCATAATCATATTCCGAAAACCACTCGACAAAACCAATTACGCTCAGCCCATCGAATATGACGTCATCTCTAAAACCGGTATTTCGACTAAGTCGACGATATACGTCGCTGTCGCCGAGCGTATTCGACCGAAATGACGTTTCGACGTTTTTGACGTCGACATCGACGCGCTCGAGTGTAAATGATGTGCCCGAATCGGAATAAACGTCAGTCGTCGGCGATCGAACCGAAGGGGTGAAGTCATGAAGTTACTAAAGGTGCAGAGTTTGCAAAATATCCTTTTATATTGGTGTAGATAAATATTACATATACACATCACCATCGTCATTATCAGCCTAAATAGGACCACTGCTGAAATAAACATACCCAATAGAATTTCACTCTTGGTGGGCTGTCCATTGAGGGATTTGCTATAATTACCACGCTTGGCAGGCGGATTGGTGATCGCAGTAATAATCTTAATGGACACAGCAGAATTCTAACGGCCATCTCTGGTGGAATCCCTCAGTCGCATTGACGACACCCACGGTAAGGTTGGGGGTGGCCCAATTCTAAGCCGGGAACTACAGTAGATACTTCCTTAGTCTTTACCCAACTAGCAAACTGACGTAATTTGCAGCCACAAGCTATAAAATAGGTCCAAAGTGGTGGTATATCGGTGTTATTGCACCTAACACCATTATACCCCTCTATTTCGCCAATGTGCTAGAACAGACAATCTACCTCCCATGGTTTTTCGACATCTAGGTCATATAGGCCGAATCACGGGGGAGGTGCCCGGTACTTGCTCAGGTGCTCTTTCCCAGGCACCCTTCTTAATCCCCCTACAAATAAAATAGGTAATACTGTTCTTTGTCCTCTGTGCGGCAACTCTCCCCATTCAGGGGCGCGACATCACGATGACGGCATCGTCGTCGGGCTGCTCAGTCAGTACGTCGAGTCAATACAGTCGGATAGATACTGTTTTGCGTTTTGCGGGGAAACGTTGCGACAAGGCTCTGGCAGAATTACCCTGAGTCAGGGCCTTTCCACTAGCACGAAACACGGGCACAGACGCGCCTCCAGGCTGCGCTCTCGCGGGCTCCCAACGTAGACGTGTAAACAGTAGAAGTTCTATTGTGTCTCGTTGGGTGCCCGCGAAGCGATATGTTATGTTTTGTCCACGAAATTTATGTTTTCTACTTGTTTGTGAACTTGTGTTGTGCCAGTGAATAAATGTCTGTCTATCTATCTATCTACTAAATAGATATCGCTCTTATCTTAATTTTTTTTTCAAAGTGTCAGTTGAGTATTTCGTTTTGAGCCTTTCAGGTCCACTATATGTCATCACTAGCTAAGTAAAGTTTATTTCCTAACTCCACAATATTCGCCATCAATTTGACCGGACTCGATCTAGACTCGGATTTCCATCATAAGCTAGCACGACGTCCTTCTGAAGCGACGACCCTTGTTCCACACTGACTTCAATTCAATTCAATTCAATTCTAGTGAGTGATTTAAACACCGAATTTGATTGTCTTCACACATACATAGTTAGCCTAGTGGGTTGGTCGTTAGACTCGAGAGCCAGTGGTCTTGGGTTCGATTCTCACCAGGGACAGTAAACTTTGTATAATTTGTACAAGTAGGTACCGGTCTGGATGTTATTATATTTGTGAATTGTCTTATACTTGTCTGATTCCCGTAGTACAGGAGAAAATCCTTGTTTGCGATTTAGACAAGTGTATGTTTATGAAATAATGAATGAAAGAATAATGAAAATAAATATACTTGGTGTAACAGTAACCTTTACGAAGCGCTTTTAATATGGATAGGTGCTAGGTTAAACAATCATTCAGTATCGAATATTAAACGATGTTTTGCGGTACTATAACTTCAATTTAAATTTGAAAAGTACGAAAAATTCTGAAATGCGAGGGGCTCACTGTGTCCGAAAATCGGCACGCGCGAGACTGAAGTAAACAAGTATAGCTATAACCGCTCTACCTTGATAGGATTTCTGTGGTCCTTATGGTAACAACGCACTTGTGGCCTTTGGAATACGGCTTTATGGACGACAGTCTGTCCATTTAACACTTCAGACCGTAAAGAAAATAAAACAACTACAACCTTGGAATTACTCAAAGTCGGACTTAGAACAAAATGTATCGTCACTAAGAATGACTAAAACTGTTCTTAATCTCATTTAAGGAAGTCTTAAGTCTGCAAGCCGGCGTTAATCCCCCTTCCATGGCAATTAGGTGTTAATACTGTAAATGGATTGTTCGTGTCCAGAACTGAAGGTGTCTGCGAAATTTAGGGAACGTACCCGTGACCATACTACGTGATACAATTTTGGCAACATTTGACACCGTCCTTCCCCCCTGTGATCTTCTGTGGTATGTGTCAAGACCCCCCCCCCCCCTCATGTTTTCACGTAGTTATTTTCATCATCATCATCAGCCTAAATACGTCCACTGCAGGACATAGGCCTCCCCAATAGAATGCCACTTTTGGTGGGCTGTCAATTGGGGGATTTGCCATAATCACCACGCTTGGCAGGCGGATTGGTAATCGCAGTAATAATCTTAACATACACACACAGGAGAACGCTACTACCCGACACTGGTGCAATCCCTTAGTCGATTTGACGACACCCACGGGAAAGGTAGGGGTGGCCCTATTCTAAGCCGGGAACCACACGGCACCCGGGAACCACACGGCAGTTATTTTTTTACGGCAGGTAGTTATTTTACGTTCATATATTCATACTCTAAGTATACGGTAAAAATCGCTATTACGTATTTTACATGTTTTAAAATGCACTTTCAATTAAGTCAATTGAGCGACGCGACCTTGTTTTCATAAAAATTTACAGCTTCCAAAAAACTACGTGACGATGACCTAAGCGTGTTTTATGGCACCCCCCTTCCCCCATAAACTGACCCATAATACGTGGTCGCTTTACCGTCATCTGAATGGCAGATAAACATCAAAATCGTAAGCCTTTTACGGCAACTGCAAACCTTACCTCATCATATCGGGCTATCGACGTCCACTGCAGGGCTTCCTAAAAGAACGCCAGCACACCCGATCCTTCGCTCTCCGCATTATAGGTTATCGGTTCAGCTCGCTGCGCGTCTGTGCTTCTTCAACTCCAGCACTCATCTGCCTAAAACGGCAGGTCTGCGACATAACTATGTGGCCCAGGAACTATGTCGGTGCCTAAAGTTCTTCGTCAGATCTCCTCATTGCGGATCATATCTTTAAAAAAAAAACCGAGCACAGCCCTCTCCAGAGATAATTATTAGTCAAAATTGCAATACATGCAGGTTGACTGATAAGGCAAGCACATTCAAACTATACCACGGCTTCCCTTTATATATTTTTTGTATGTATCGCTAATTATTACACCGACATAGATCGGAGACTTTGTTCAGCTTAACACGAGTTCTTGCTCTGATTTTTTGTACTTAGTATATGACTTTTTAGTCTATATACTACAAGGAGCAGGGATGGGAGGTAAGGGACAAGGTAGAGGGCAGCTTATATAAACATATATTTATATAAATATATATTTTCCCTTTATATTGCTTGTTATCTGCATCACAGAATATAAATAGATTTCATCACATTTGAAACAGACGCATAAGTTTCAAAGTTACATGTGAAGGCTGACAAATCTCTAGAGATTGCAGTTTCAGTTGCATTGCAGTTTGCATCCCGAGGCATGCCGTAATTACGTACCTATCTGAATCACAAATATACATTGCGTATCTATACAGTGATAAATTAAAGCGTTCATACAACTATTGTACCGTAACATTCGAGGATATATTTGGAACAGATTGTAACTTTTTCCTTTTCCCTTCAGGTTAAAAATTAATTTGTACAATGTCAAAAATTGAACTCTTTTTTCAACCGACTTCAAAAAAGGAAGAGGTTCTCAATTCGACGGTATGTTTTTTTAATTATCTGGATGTGCTATCAAGTTTATCTAAAAAAGGATAAGTTAGGTACTTAGCAGTGACAGGTTATTTTGGCTTTTGAGGTTATTAAATTTAGTACAAATTGTATAAAGTGGTACGTCCCCAGTGGGAATCGAAACTACGACCTCTGGCGCTCGGCTATATATGACATAACCCGCGACTAAACCGCCTGCCCAGGGCGAGAGGTGATTGGGGATTACATCATCCATTATTTTGGGATTTTTGCGACCATAATTGTCAATTTATTTCCCAGAGTATTTTGGACCATTAACTAGTGGAGCCTCACACTCAACTATTCAAAGAAAATAATTTTACAGAAAACTACTAAAGAGTAGCAGAACAAATTAATTCTCTGACTGCAAGTTAAACTTCATAAAATTCAAGCTAGAACTTTTCATTATATTGTTAAAGTTATCTAATAAATAAAATTGTTGTAAGTTTTAATATAGCCGACTTCTTGAAGTAATTTCATTAAGAGTTCGCTAAGCTTCGACCAAAAATACACTGCTGTATGAATGAGTGGAAATCACGAGTTATATCCACTAGGAAGTTGAATTCGTTTTAAAATTTAACTAATTACTTAACCCGTCCTTTTCACATGATAATGTTTTGCGCACGTTATTTGTTTGTTAAATTATAAAACATCAACCAGGCCTCCCCAACCCGTCTGGCCAGCGCGGGGAGTGTAGGCCAAATCCTCCGTCTGTCTCTGGCAGATGAGAGAGGTGAAATGAGACAAAAATAACCTAATGATGATGATTTGTTTGTGGGTGGCCATGTAGTTTCCGGGTTTAGAAATAGGGCCACCCCCAATATTCCCGTGGGTGTCGTCAAGGCAACTAAAGCACTGCACCAGGGACGGGCAGCAGCGTTCTCCTGTGTATATTAGCATTATTACTGCGATCACCAATTCGATTGCCAAAAGCGTGGTGATTATGTATCCCATGTGTCCACTAAAAGTGGCATTCTATTGGGGAGGCTTGTGTTCAGCAGTGGACGTATTTAGGCTGATGATTAAATCAAGTGGTAAACTTTATATGCATACACGTGTGTTTGAACTCTGAAACTACTTAACTGTTTCCAATTTTTTTTTACTGTTGGATAGGTGGTATTTCTCTGTTTCTGACATAAGCTAATTTTCATACGGGAATATGGATTTCCTTGGCCTGAGAATGTTAATAGCGATAGCACGATGACGTAATATTTTTTTATAGCGACGGGTGGTGAGGCGCGGGCTGAACGGCGACAGCCCAGTAGTGCGTACTGCCAGGCGTGCTCTATTTTACGGGCGATGTTAAACTGGAGAGGTGAGTGTCGCTTCTTTACGTGGAATTGAACAAAGTGGAATAAGACTGAAAATGTTCTAGAATGTCTTTCAAAATCAGAAGACAGAAGCGGCCGGACGGAGTTTTAGTGATTTAAAGGATATAGGTATAAATATTGAACAAAGAAAGCTATTAGTTAGGTAGGTATTCGACATTAAACCCTCAAGCTGTAGTACTAAATATAAACTTGAGTAGGTAGTTTATAAACTTATTTAATTTATAATTATATACTAAGCTCGACAAATATTTAAATAGAAATAAATACAAAGTTCACGATTTGTTTACTTTCCCGTACAAATGGCAACTGATTTATTTGTTAACTTATTGATTAAATGTGTATATATCGATTAGAATTATATATCTTAGTGATTTTTCATGAAAAAAGTCGTTAAGACTCATAATTATCTTAGCTCAATTAATAAGTATCTCGTGATAATAGGCATACACGTGCACACTGACAGTGGGCCTGATCCACAAGTTACAAGTCGCTCAGCGAGCTATGGAGAGGGCTATGCTCGGGGTTTCTTTGAAGAATATGTTTTGTAATTATGAGATCCGACGAATAACAAAGGTAACCGACTTAATTAAAAGGATTAGCAAGCTGAAGGGAAGAAGCGACGGGCGTTGGGGCAGACGAGTTCTGGGACCGCTAGACGACACGCGAAATGTGGGACGTCTTGCCGCCAGTTAAATCGTCCTGAAGAAGGTAGCCAGAAGCGGCTGGATGCGGAGGGCTAGGGACCGGGTATTGTGGCATTCATCGGGGAAGGATTATGTCCAGCAGTGGACGTCTCTGGGCTGAAATATGGTGAACAGACATTATTCAATATGGATAACTTGTTCCTACCCTTCACATGATAGTCGTTTTGACGCTTGTATTTAATTTTAGTATTTAACTAGCTGTGCCCGCGGCTCCGCTCGCGTGGACTACAGGTTTCGCTCCCATTCCCACTTCCGCTCCCTATCCCACTTCCACTCAGAAATTTGAAATCCAGGTCCAGGTCCAGGTCCAGGTCCAGGTCCAGGTCCAGGTCCAGGTCCAGGTCCAGGTCCAGGTCCAGGTCCAGGTCCAGGTCCAGGTCCAGGTCCAGGTCCAGGTCCAGGTCCAGGTCCAGGTCCAGGTCCAGGTCCAGGTCCAGGTCCAGGTCCAGGTCCAGGTCCAGGTCCAGGTCCAGGTCCAGGTCC
Source organism: Esperia sulphurella (assembly GCA_947086405.1). Lineage (NCBI taxonomy): Eukaryota > Metazoa > Arthropoda > Insecta > Lepidoptera > Oecophoridae > Esperia > Esperia sulphurella. The sequence continues at coordinate 12,057,481 of OX352272.1, forward strand.
AGGTCCAGGTCCAGGTCCAGGTCCAGGTCCAGGTCCAGGTCCAGGTCCAGGTCCAGGTCCAGGTCCAGGTCCAGGTCCAGGTCCAGGTCCAGGTCCAGGTCCAGGTCCAGGTCCAGGTCCAGGTCCAGGTCCAGGTCCGCGTCCAGGTCCAGGTCCAGGTCCAGGTTCAGGTCCAGGTCCAGGTCCAGGTCCAGGTCCAGGTCCAGGTCCGCGTCCAGGTCCAGGTCCAGGTCCAGGTCCAGGTCCAGGTCCAGGTCCAGGTCCAGGTCCAGGTCCAGGTCCAGGTCCAGGTCCAGGTCCAGGTCCAGGTCCAGGTCCAGGTCCAGGTCCAGGTCCAGGTCCAGGTCCAGGTCCAGGTCCAGGTCCAGGTCCAGGTCCAGGTCCAGGTCCAGGTCCAGGTCCAGGTCCAGGTCCAGGTCCAGGTCCAGGTCCAGGTCCAGGTCCAGGTCCAGGTCCAGGTCCAGGTCCAGGTCCAGGTCCAGGTCCAGGTCCAGGTCCAGGTCCAGGTCCAGGTCCAGGTCCAGGTCCAGGTCCAGGTCCAGGTCCAGGTCCAGGTCCAGGTCCAGGTCCAGGTCCAGGTCCAGGTCCAGGTCCAGGTCCAGGTCCAGGTCCAGGTCCAGGTCCAGGTCCAGGTCCAGGTCCAGGTCCAGGTCCAGGTCCAGGTCCAGGTCCAGGTCCAGGTCCAGGTCCAGGTCCAGATCCAGGTCCAGGTCCAGGTCCAAGTCCAGGTCCAGGTCCAGGTCCAAGGCCAGATCCAGGTCCAGGTCCAGGTCCAGGTCCAAGTCCAGGTCCAGGTCCAGGTCCAAGGCCAGCTCCAGGTCCAGGTCCAGGTCCAGGTCCAGATCCAGGCCCAGGTCCATGTCCAGGTCCAGGTTCAGGTCCAGGTCTGGTACAGGTCGGGTCCAGGTCCAGGCCAGGCCCAGGCCCAGGCCCACGCCCACGCCCACTCCCACTCCCACTCCAATTCCTACTCGCAGCTCCAAATGTAATCCAAACTCATCGCAATCTGAATAGTAGGTACGGAAATACTACTTTAAGCAATATATTGCAAACTAACCTTACCTAACTAATGTATTTGAAAACTAAAAATGTCTATAACTTTTGATTGAGTTAGCCGATTGCGATGAAATAAAGACTAAATGTTAAGTTAAGTAAAGCACCATGTTTTTGTGAAAAGTCCATCAAAATCCGTTCAGTAGTTTTTAAGTGATGCGTGAACAAACTCACAGACAAACAGACAAAAATTTCAAAAATGATCGAAATGTGTTCTGTTGCTTATCCTTAGACCCCCAATTTTTTTTTTTGCAAATATCTTCAATGTACAGACACGCGAAGTTTACGATTTTATTTATTAGATGTGGTTTAAAAAAGATGTATTGAGTAACAGTTTGCCGTGTGGTTTTCGGTAGAGTAGAATAGGACCACTCCAACTCTTCCCGTGGATGTCGTACAAGGCGACTAACAAAATACATTATAAAACATCAATCAGGCCTCCCCAACCCGTCTGGCCGGCGCGGGCAGTGTAGGCCAAATCCTCCGTCTGTCTCCGGCAGATGAGAAAGGATTGTGCTCCTGCAATGGAGACAAAAATAATCTGATGATGATGATGTTTGGGTAACAGTTAATAAACTGAATTCTTTCTTTATAAACTGTATCCTCATTAATTTAATTGAACTTCAACTTGTAAGAGGATTTGTGTCAAATGGTTGAACAAGACAGATATGGAGAGAGATTGTAGATCAGAGCCAGCGGACAGATGGGCCATCTAAGGGAAGGGTCCTGTCACCTTATGGCGAGTGGCGGTAGGTTCCCGCATATAGGTTTTATCTTATTACTAACTGTTGCCCGCGACTTCGTACGAGTAGACAACTAACATAACAAGTTATTGTAACATGAAAATAAATCATTTGTGATACTAAATCTTTAAAATATCAATTAAAATGTATAGAAAATATTTATTTACATATTAGCCAGGCTTGCGGTTTCGCTCGCGTGGTCAGTCAGTAAGACATCAGAGTGAGTGAAATTAGCTGTTTTGTCAAGCCCATAATTTTGGATCCATTAAAGATCCGTTTTTGAAATTTAGCACCATGCAGCAGAGCATATATGTTTTTACACGTCTATAATTTTATCAACATAACTCGAATAGGTATTGAGTTATGGGGGTCAAAAGTGCAATCGTGCTCGGCGTGTTTGCATTAGTATCAAAATGAAGTAAATTTCGTACGTAATAATATACGAATAAAGTATAGTAGCAGAAGTTCTTGGGGCAAGAATTATAACGGCTGCGGGCATGACGTCAGGCGTGTTATTAAATTTTATCATTTTACCGGTCACGTCGAAATATCTTTGTTTAACAGAGCGTGAGTAAGCCCTCGCCGCGCACTTTTTCAGCCAGAATTTATTATGTAAAGCCCGTTTCAGACTACGTGCTAATCGTACGGCTAGCTCCTAAAAAGCCTTCCTTAGGACTTTGCCAATGTATAGGACGAATACAAACACGGAGACCACGTTTTAACTGAGTAAATCTTTGGGTTGTGCCAGAACAGCACCGAGGGAGCGTCGCTCAGATCAAAGGATATCACCACAATTGCACGATATTATTTGATTTGCCCACGCGGACTCCTGTGAAGACAGCTGCAGAAGCGCAAAGGACATTGCAATTGCACGATGTTATTTGAATTATCGATAAATTAGTTCGATTGTTATGATTTTTCATTAGTTCATTACACACTTAAATAAGATTCAGGACCACCTGGATCACCGATGTTAGGGGGAAGCTGATGGGTGGTAGGGTGTGGCCATATTCATTGCACTGTGGGTAAGGCAGGTAAGTAATAAAGACAACCAAGTTAGACGAGGTAAACAAGCCTATAGGACTGTTAATGAGAATAAAGCACATTATCAAGAGAATAATAAATATTACTACATCTACCTCGCTCTAAAATGTATTATCTCGCTTACCTTGTGCTTATTTAGTGATATTATACGATGCAATAACGAATTTAGATCGTTTAGTTCACGAGGGCACGTCCAAACTTTCTAAATCTTTTACATTTCATTATATGCTTTATAATGTTACTGTTTTAGTTCTATCGTTACGCACTGATCATCATTTTGTGCATACGTACACTAGGATACTGACGTTGGTCCCACGTTCACTCCGTGCGAATAGTAGAGAGGCGTGCCATCCTGAATTGAACAATCTATACTTTGAGTAATATCTTGTGTTTAGTGGAGTATTCATCATCAGGTTATTTTTGTCTCCTCTGCAGGAGCACAATCCTCTCTCATCTGCCGGAGACAGACGGAGGATTTGGCCTACACTCCCCGCGCTGACGGGTTGGGGAGGCCTGATTGATCTTTTATAATGTAATGTATTCCCTTAGTCGCCTTGTACGACATCCACGGGAAGAATTGGAGTAGTCCTATTCTACTCTACCGGAAACCACACGGCATAGAAAGATTTACTAATTTGACATTGTTTATTCAAAGTCTACAACAATAAATTAAGTATGAAAATATAGCAGGAATAATTATCCGGTCGCAATGGCGGATATAACTGTTCTGTGTAATGATTGGTGGAGGTGTATGCCGTAACATCTTCTCTAAAACGAATACTATTTTATATTACGTACGTATTTATATTATAGTACGTAGTCTGACAGGGGCTTTAAACAGGAAAAATAAATATTTTCCCGTCGAATATTCTTTGAGGGTGCATCTGAAATTATTAGACAGGTTAGGCTTTTGGTCTAATGGAAAATCCATAGTTTTGTTATTTATATGAATAGCGCTTTTATTTTTGGAGTTGTGTGCGATGTCCAAAGAATAAATACAACAAATAAATACAATAATAAATAAATAGGCGGTAATATAAAATAAATTAGCTGCTTAAAATGACGGAAAGAACTAAGAATTCGTATACTCAAGTGTAATCAAATAGTGCCGCGTGGTTCCCGGCTTAGAACAGAGCCACTCCCAATTTTTCCATCGGTGTTGTTAAAAGATATACTATACATAACAGGCACTATAGTTTTTTGAGTCGTACTTCGTACAGACAGACGGATCAAGGAACTTAAGGGTTCCGCTATACATTTCAGTTTAGACGAGATCCCACAAAACAACATTATGACAAGCAACACGCAACAATTACATCCAAATCCAACTAAGCCTTTATCCTTCCATCCAAAAACAAGGGTATTTCCCCTAAAAGTGACAGGGCAAAGATTACATTAGTCGGCACACCCGGTTTACCCGGGTTACTCGCAGATACGTAGTCAGGATTTTTCGGAGGGGCGATTTATAAATGGCACTCTGTCCTAATCTAAAATGACAAACTTTGGTAATGGATGAAAATGTATACGTATATACGAAAAAAATTATAAAAAAATGTGTGAATATGTCTGACATACTTTTAAACTGACTATTTTTGGTTAGGTAAAAGGGGCATTTTAAGGGACTAGGTTGTAAAGCCTTCTATATTAGGTCATTCTACTGTACTGGAACTAAAACACTCAGATTTTGATTTCGGTAAGTGTTATATAATTAGGAGTGCGAAAGATACTGAAGTAAGTTACAGTTTAGAATAAAGATTTTTTAGAACTTGTATACAATAGCTAGTGCTGAGTAGTATATTATCGTATACCATATTTTGTTATATTTACGTCACGCTATGATGCACAGGCTAATTATAAAACTGTAAATCAGCATAGTTCGCTGTTAAAAGTTCTCTGAAGCCTCCCTTTTTTTACACCTTTTACTTTGTACCACCGATTCTGAGGCCCCTTTCTCTCCTCCCTGGATACGGAGCTGTCTACCCGGATCGCAGATACATGGAAACAATGGGCCGGCTCTGACAAAAAGGTTGATTGATAGAACCGGATCTGCCGACGACGTTCACATAATCGATCACTATGTTATTATCGCCTGTTATTATGTGATAAATCTGAACACTGGACCTAGTGGAGTAAGGGTAGCATTATCAGATGTGTGATACAGTTCAGGACACAGAGGTTAACTTGTAGTAAATGCCAATCGCATGAAGTAGTGTATAATGAAGTTTAAAAAAATAAAACCACCTCCACGTAGTAGAGAGGTGGAGTAGCGCGTTTTTCGGCAGATTCGCCATATGGCAGATTCGCGGTACGGCAGAAGCTGGTTTAGGCAGAATCGTGTTTGGGCGGAATACAGTCGGCATCAGTCGAATGTTATCCTGAAGTTCAAGTTTCTGGCTGCTTTTATCATTTTTGCAAAGCTGTTTGGAAAATGAGTAAAAACTTAAGTTTGATAAAGCCACAGTGGAAATGAATGTGTGTTTTTTTTTCAATATTTGACAGTTGACATTTTTGTTACAAAACATGAAAACGATTTTTTTTTAAGTTTTTCCTATAATTCTTGTTTGGAAACCGTATGTTTTGCAATAGGTATACAATATTTTTTTTACAATTTTAAGTAACAAATGGGGAACACATTAATCTACAGCAGACCGTCGGAGGAGTGTGACAGTTACACATCCAGGCAAAAGAGCGGAAACGCCGGAACCTACACCTATGTAATTTTGTTGTTGTTGCAAATTCAAAATCACAAAAAAAAACTACGTTAAATGGTCTGGGTCATGTGTCTATTCTGTTATTAGTCGTAGAGACACGGATCCCAGACCATTCGACATAGGTTTTTTCTGATTCGGAATTTGTTTTTTTTTTAAATGGTGTGAATTACAGAGTTTCCGGTATTTTGAGTCGATTTAGTACAATTTGATGTTTGTTATTTACTAGATACTAGCTGTTGCCCGCGACTGCATCCGCGTGGACAACTTAACATCATAAATTAATATGTATTTCCCTTGTGAATGGGATGCTTTTTCGGGATAAAAACTATCCTATGTCCTATTCCAGGACCTAACCTATATGTGTGTCAAGTTTTATCACGACCCGTTCAGTGGTTGAAGCGTGATTGAGTAACAAACATCTAAACATCCAAATATCCAAACTTTCGCATTTATAATATTAGTAGGAAGGATTGTATGGTATGACGCTCACTCCTGCCTTACCTTACTTCATTCCGAAGCCTTCCACTCGGTCCCCACTAGACACCTAGAATTATATTTTAACAATACAAAACTATTATTCTAATGAATAGTTTGCAGCTGTAGCGAACCGATAACTTATTAACATTGTTACAGCTTACAAGTTTATTTTTATTTCTAAGGTTTATATCAGTTTAAATCTCTGTCACTATTATTCATCATCATCATCATCAGGTTATTTTTGTCTCCACTGCAGGAGCACAACCCTCTCTCATCTGCCGGAGACAGACGGAGGATTTGGCCTACACTCCCCGCGCTGGCCAGACGGGTTGGGGAGGCCTGATTGATGTTTTATAATGTATACCCTTAGTCGCCTTGTAAGACATCCACGGGAAGAGTTGGAGTGGTCCTATTCTACTCTACCGGAAACCACACGTCGGACACTATTATTCTTATATCATATATTTTTTACTAAATACTATTTGCATTCTATCCCATTCTCTAGTTGTTCAAATTTCAACCTAGACGAGTTAATTCTCAAGTTACCGACAAACATAAAACATGGTTACTGCTCTACAACGAAGGTGCAGTTACGCTGAACCCAGCTGTAAAGACCCGCCCGCTCCAAACATTAAGTGCCGCAAAATAATGAACCATTAATTTGGTTCCAGAAGAAAGTTAGTGCACCGAACGACATATAGGTAATAGGTACCGTTTAGATAAAGTCTAAGCGCACTAGAGGTAAATCAGAGTGATTTTAGATGCCATTGCCAAACGCAGCGACTATATAGACTTTTGATTCTTAACAACCACAGAGGTCGCAATTTTTTTGGTTATGCTAGAACTTTATGGCTTTAGGTAAGATTCCTATTGAATTTTTTTATTGATTTACGAATTGTTCAACAGTTAAGAGCGAAACACATAGAAGGCGAATTCATTGGTCTTACATAAAAATTACGTGCGCTACGCCGTAGCACTACCACATAGCGTGTAGCGACTACAGATGCCCAGTCTATCCGACAGTGATACATGATAGTAAAATCGTTTTACGCTTGTCCGGTGTTCAGAAACGTACCTTTATTACCTGTTCCTTGGGCCGGAAGCGGAACGGCACCTGAAGGGTAGAACGGGTGCTATTGAGGGGGACAGAGTCAAAGAGCTTCGGTGAATGAGGTGTGATCAAGTTGGCTTAGTGATTTGGTCATTGGATTCGAGCGCCAGAGATCATAGGTGCAATTCTTACGCGCAGACCACTGAAATACCTTAATCCCCCACCTCCCTCTCTCCCTTCCTCCCCCACCTCCGTCTCTCCGCCGTCCAGCCCACTCTTCGCCTTCCGTTTCCTTACTTCCCCTGAACCCCGTCCTAAACCCCCTGTTCTTTGCCCACCCCTTCTCCCCATCCTTTCTCCTGCCCTCACCGCCTTCCACACCCCTCACCCTGCACTTCCCAAAATTACCGATTTCGATTTTTCAGCTGTTCCTTTAAGTTATACCTTTATTTCTAAAATGGTTTAGAAATAAAGGTATAACTTAATTAAAGGAATTTAAATGTTTTATTTTGTTCGTCTCAATACTAAGATGGCCCAGTATTGAGACGAACAAAATAAAACAAAAAAATATATACAAATAGGTCGTGCTATTTTCAAGTTTTTGCGAAACTAACGCACGGCAATTGATTTATATACATACGAGTATAAAGATCTATGTGGGTTATCTTGTCACTATTATTTAAAAACCTGTGTAATGTGGCCATTGTTATTAAATGAGATATCTTGCTCGAATAGCACGAAAATCAATTGTGAATTATGTAGAAGAAGAATTACATTTTACCACCAACCTATAACTTGAAACTTGGTAGTATATCTACTAAATAATAATCGTAAACTTACCTGCCAAGATAAGAAATTTAGCCTTCAAATAAATAAAGATTTCGGCGAAATTTTCGCCTGAAGCGATCATAAAGTGTGGCCGGCCTAAGCTTCGGCGTAAGAAGTTAAGTTATTAGCAGCACGTACGGTCCTAACTTGTGGTTTGCTTGCTTAATCCTTTTTAATTCAGACTTCTTTTCCTAAACTACCCTACCCATAGAGCAGGGGATCCTAGTTTGGGAGCCAGGCTACTGAATGTAATAATATATCTACATAGATATATCTAGTACTAGCTGTGCCCGCAGCTCCCTCCCAGCTGTATCCCACTCCCACTCAGACTCTCGATCCCGATCCTGATCTTTTCTCTCTAATCTCTTTAAATTAATTTAAAAATATTGTTTTGATTTCCATTAGATTAAATTAAAATAGTTAATCCCCTTCCTTCCCTCCCGCTTCAACTTCCACTCCCTTCTACCTCCAGCCCCCACCCCCCATTCCAGCTGTTACCGCCGCCGTAATCCTAATTCATCGCAATCTAAATTCCGCCGAGAATTATAATTATTTTTCTGCTATAAGTGAGTTTTGAAAATTATATATTCGCATAACTTTTGATTTAGTAAACCGATTGCAATGAAATAAAGACTAAATGTTACTCAAAGTTAAGCCCTATTCTGAAAGCTCCATCAGAATCGGATTAGTAGTTTTCACGTGATGCGTGTACAAACTAACAGACAATCAGCCAAAAATTCCAAAAAATATCTTAGTGTATCCTATTATTATTACTTATCCTTAGACAACTAATTTTTAACCGACTTCAAAAAATGAGGAGGTTCTCAATTTGACAGTATGTTTTTTTTATTGCAAATTTTTCAGTGTATTGACACGCGAAGTTTACGTTTTTATTTTATTACACTGGCATGACCACTAAAGCAGAGAATGCTAAATATAGCAGAGAATACTAAATATTAGAGTAAAGTTACGATTTGAGTTTTTTTTGTCTTTAATTGGATACAAAGAGAAGAAACGAGGAAAAAAGTATATTTTACGATAATTTAATTTTACGCTAAAGCTTAATTAATATTTGTAGATTTAAAAGACGTAAGTATCTTAAAAATCTTAATTGAAACGCGTTTTTAATTATAAACGAAGGGAGTTTTCTCTTATTTTTATTTTTTCCTGGAAGCCCAGCTTTGAGCGGGGAACCTCAAGTCTAATTAAACCGCGTGTATTCTCGGCAGAGGGAATTACATTGCACAAGGAAACATATTATTTCTTTCAGCAGTTTGTGTATAGTTTCTGACTTCTATCTACAGGTCATACCATGAAGCTAAATAATTTTTCGCACCTCATAAGTCACCTCAAAGTTTTTACCTTCATGATTGATACTAATTGGCTATTAAATTAGAGAACAGATGTCATCTTTTATCTAATTTATTAAACAATTAGTGTCAATCATGAAGGTAAAAACTTTGAGGTGACTTATGTGGAGCAACAAATTATTTTACTTCATGGTGTGGATCTGTATATAACTAGAAATCATCATCAGCTGAAATACGTCCACTGCTGAACTAAGCTGAACTAAGTCCATGGGGCATACTTGGCACTCGAAATGGTGATCGCAGTACTGATCTTAATATCACAGGAAAACGCTGCTACCCTTCTCTGGTGCAATCCCTTAGTCGCTTTGACGACACCCACGTGAAGATTGGGGGTTCCTAAGGGCTATCCTAAGCTACGATACGGCTAAGAAATAGCGAAAGTGTGTGTGTGTAGGGGGGGGGGGAGGGGTGGTTCCTATTTTATAATGGGTTTTGCGGCCCTGAAAACAAAGTCCCTTTAGGTCCGTCTCAATTTGAATTTGTTCTCATATGAAGGCTGTGGGCAAGACGCAACCAAGGTATACCATTCAAAATTGTACACTTAAAAAAACAATTGTTGATTCAATTGAACAAGTTCTTGTTAACCGTATACCAAGTATACGGTATCCTGGTATACGGTATACATGGTATACGGTGATCATTCAATATGCTTCGAGCCAGCACCGTGCTATGTGTCAGTCATCTGTTACCGCACGCCTGCAGTTAATGTTATCGTCTCCTGGTAGTACTCTTGTTACTGTACAAAGATTGTCTAGAAAAAATTTGACCGCCAAAATTGTGCTATTTTAGCTTCTCAAAATTGTAAAAGTATTTGTTTGTGCAATAAAGTGCACTTATTACTGTACTGCAGAAAAATTATTCCTTGACCGCCCGACTCCCGTAAACGGTTTAAAACAGTGAACGCAGTGAAATCTAGTTATCAATTATCACTATCTATTTTAGTGTGTTTCTATTTATATTGTAGTTCTCAAAACTTGTAACACAGTGTATCTACTGTTGAAGCAAACAGTCTGTATTTATTATGGCTATAGGGCTGGCACTAATATAAATTTGGAATCTTTTCAAATCGCATGTTCGTAGTGAGAATTTCGATATATGGCATAACACTCAAATCTCTCACTCTCATCTAGTTGGTTTCGAATGGATATAGGAACTCACACTTCACTATGTAAATGACAAAGCTGACATTGGTCCTTTGTCCACTGGGATCAACTGACAGATTTTATTAATGGATTGAAGTGGACATTTAGTCCACTCAGATCCGCCCTCTGGGATGCATAACAAGCTGGAGTGATACTAGGCAGGCCATGGCGGCCGTTTGGGCAGATGAGTTCTGGGGTGGATACTGCGGATCGGCACATGCAGGGTGGGACGCCCCGCAGCCAGATTGACCGACGACCTGAAGAAGGTGACTGGAAGTGGCTAGATGAGGAGGGCGGTGTGCGTAGTGGTGTTCATTAAGGTAGGCTTATGTCCAACAGTAGACGTCTAAGAGCTGATAGATTACAGAGTGGGTCAGAGGAAGTTGGTGTAACTGGTCACATCTAAAATTTGTTCTAACTTGAACAAAAATTCAAATTCTTGTTCTAATATAAGTCATAACATAATTCATTATAACATAACGCAATAAACTTTACTAGGTATATTGGTTTTAGCGAACTGTATTATAAGTTCAAAAGTTCAGTGGAATCCATTAAACGATTTTAGTAAACTAGCATGTCTAATGAAAGCCATATTGATCCAATATTGAACCTGAGTGGACAAAATATCCAACATCAAAAAGTTTTACTAGGTATATTAGTTTTAGCGAACTAGTGTGTTTATTGAGATCCATCAATATTTCTGAGTATTCTAAGTTCAAAAGTTCAATTATTTAATTACCTACATTTTATTGCACATAAAAAAAGATACAATAATAAAGTAACTTACATATGTATAACTAGACGGTCTTATCGCTAAAAGCGATTTCTTCCAGACAACCTTTTCATCACTGTTCACTGGAATCCATAAAGGATTTTAGTAACCTAATCATGTTTACTAAAACTCATATTGATCCAATATTGGACCTGAGTGGACAAAATATCAATTTCAGTCAATGCATCCTAGTGGACAGAGGGAATATTGGTCACGTTCAGTTGTACCTATCTCCATCATGATCTACTCTAGTATTTGAAGTGGCAACCCTGACGATCCGAAGTGCGTCCCTTTGCCACCAGTTGGCAGCGCGGAACTCCAGGATAAATAGGGGCGGTCGTTTGTCCGTAACACAAACAGAACACCAAAGGACGACAGTACTAGTATTTGGATGGTATGGTTTCGTAATATCAAGCAGAACTTCTAACTCAAGGTTTAACCATTTTTCGTGGTAAAAGTATGACTATGTTAATGCAGGATACAAGCTATCACTGTATTAAGTTTCCTTAGACATAAGGAGAAAGATATGTGACTCTCTTACATTGTATACACGCAATCTAGGCTCGTTGTACGACTACATGCCCACAGGCTCACACAACTGATGAAATCAAAGTTGCGTTCGTATATTCACCGATAGACAGAGATAGTGTGCGGGGCTGGAACAGGCGTTCGAGTGAAACAGAGGGAGGTCGCCTGTTTCGTCCCTCACGCATTCATGGTGCAGCGAATTATATAAATTAATACTTTTTGATATACAAATAATTACAGTGGGCCCGATTCTGAAGGCACAACGTTAAAATTTGACAGCACTAAAACTGTTGCTATTCTTGTCACACAGTATTATGAAGATAAAGACGATACCAATTTAAGCGCTGTCAAATTTTAAATGTGTGCTTCAGAATCGGGCCCTGTGTATTGTTAAAACACAGATATTAACCATGCATTTTAATACGTATTTTGTATTAAAACAGTAATAATAAGTGAACGTAAATGACATGCAATCAAGCTATCGGCTAACTAGCTACTAACGGCTAACGAGAACTACGCTATTGACGTTACGTTGACAGGCTAACGATAATAAACACACCTTTAATGCTCCACACTTTTAATTTTTGTCTATGCAACTTAGTAATATTGCAATTGAGATTTAAAATTCTAATTTAAAGCACATTTCAAATTCTGCTTTATAAACTATAGGTTGATTTTCTCTTGTGGCTGAAATCCTTTTTCTTACTTAGCGTTTTTATCTAACAGCTCGACCTAGTTGGGAAGGAAAAAGAAAAAAATGGGGTTAGTAAGAAGCTTATTTTATAAACTAGTTCAGAAAATGCTAGAAAGCTTGTTATTTGAAGGCTGCATGTTTTGCCGTGTGGTTTCCGGTAGAGTAGAATAGGACCACTCCAACTCTTCCCGTGGATGTCGTACAAGGCGACTAAGGGAATACATTATAAAACATCAATCAGGCCTCCCCGACTCGTCTGGCCAGCGCGGGAAGTGTAGGCCAAATCCTCCGTCTGTCTCCGGCAGATAAGAGAGGGTTGTGCTCGTGCAGTGGAGACAAAATAACCTGATGATGAATGAATGAATGTTTTATCATAAATCAACATTCAAGAGAAGACGCCATATCCACGCGTTCTCCTCTGCCAAAGGTACATGACCACTGGCCATGCACTGTATAGAAATGTATACAAGAGATATGAATGCGTTGTTAGATTTTTACATGTGTGTTTTGTAGCAACATCATACAATCACACCGCCAGGCGAACGGATTTAATTGCCTACTGCTACTATAGGAGCTCCAGCCTGTCCGTACACATTTGTGTGTCATCATCAGCCTGAAAGAGTCCACTGTTGGACATAGGCCTCTCCCAAGGCACGCCATTGAACCCGATCTTCGGTTCTTCTCATCCAGTCACTGCCAGCCGCTTTACGCTTATCGTCGCTAAGCAGCCTAGCCTACACTACCCAGTCGGTCTTCGCTCGAGAACTCGTTTACTCCAGCGGTAATCGGTTCTCCGACAGATGTGACCAGCCCACTGCCACTTCAGCGTACTAACTTTTTGAGCTACGTCGAAGACTTTAGTTCTCTGGCGGATCATTTCATTTCGGATCCTGTGTGTGCGCCTAAATTATTGTAGGGCTGTTACTGAGCGCGAGAGAATTATCGATCAAGAGAGGAACAACGTTATACGTCAGCAACATATATGTTTCTTTCCTTTCGTCCTATTTCTAACCATATTTCGTAACCGGCTACGAAATGGGAAATTAGCTCCCATTTCGAAACCGGTCACAGAGTTTCGGAGTCGGCGGGAGGTGAGTGTGCCTTCTTTATGTAGCAATATTTAGTACTAGCTGTTGCCCGCGACTTCGTCCGCATGGACAACTTAACATCACAAATGATTATGTATTTCCTGTAGGAATGAGATGTATTTCGAGATAAAAACTATCCTATGTCCTGTTTCAGGACCTAACCTGTATGTGTGCCAAGTTTCATTCCGATCCGTCCAGTGGTTGAAGCTTGATTGAGTAACAAATATCCAAACACGCAAACATCCAAACTTTCGCATTTATAATATTAGTGGGATGGGATTCTGTGGTTAAGATATCAGTTTTAATTCTGGGGGTTTAAAATACGAGGTTGTGTTTCCATTTTATTATTTTAGTATTATTAATAATATCCAGTCCTTATGTAAGAGGAAGTATACAATATAAATACAATATACAAGCGACTGGACGAGATTCAGTTTTGGTTACCCGAAGCGTTTCGGTCACACACGGTATGAATAAGGTGACAATATATCTTAATTTTGTGAGGATAGTGCTGCATTCATACGTCAGAACCCACCGGCAACGAAAGATCGTCTTGCGCTTGAAACAACGTTTGTTGCCTTCGAATCTGACGGCAATACAATCAGAAATGTAGTTTTATACACGCTTTCAGGCCCGGTCTTAAAGACCCAGGGCCCCTAGGCACTTGACATTTAGCGCAATTCCTACGTTTGGATAAATGTCCAAGAATCCTTTTTCCAATAAGCATTTGTATCATCATCATCACCAGGTTATTTTTGTCTCCACTGCAGGAGCACAATCCTCTCTCATCTGCCGGAGACAGACGGAGGATTTGGCCTACACTCCCCGCGCTAGCGTTTAAGTATTTGTATAAGTTTTACAACATGTCTACAAGTAAAACGTGTAGTTACAATTTTTTCTATAATCCCATTTCCGCCTGCCGTCAGAGGTGGTCATGGTAGCTAGGTACCCCTAGGCTGGCTGGGCCCGTTGGCCGGGGCCTTGTAGGCCTAGGGGGTAATCCGGGGTTGCATGCTATAGTGAATCCCCTACAAAGCTATGCCATGACTAAAACTGAATGTAAGATATCTTCCTCAGTGTCGTAACTAGCCTTTTAAGCGCCCGGTGCGAGCTTCAATAACCGCGTTCTTGACAAATGCCCGCTCAGATAATTTTTGCGCCCCTCCAAGGCCTGCGCCCTGTGCCTGGGCACCGCTGGCACTGATCCCTGAAATTTCATGGAAAGAAGAAATCTTATAGCATTTCAATATCATACACCCCCGACACTCCATAAAAGCGAACAAATTGTATTACCTACTATTATTACAGGCCTATGTCCACTGCTGGACATAGGCCTGCCCCAATGAACGCCACCACACCCGGTCCTCCGCCCTCCGTATCCAGCCGCTTCCGGCCATCCTGCGCGTGACAATCCGTGGTCTCAACTCCAGAACTCGTCTGCCCCAACGGCCGTCGGTTCTGCGACAGATGTGGCCCCGCCCACTGTCACTTCAGCTTGCTAACCCTTTCGGATATGTCGGTCACCTTCGTTCTTCGTCGGATCTCTTCACTACGAATCATATCCTTCAGAGAAACCCCGAGCATAGCCCTCTCCATAACTCACTAAGCGACTTGAAACTTGTGGATCAGGCCCACCGTCAGTGTCCACGTTTCTAAGAAAACGTATGTGTTTGTGCGTAAATAATAGTAGGACTTGCTGTTTCTCCCAGAGCGATCGAGAGAGGGATAAGTGCTTCTCTTTAAATGCATGCTATACTGCGACACAATGTTGTATGCCCACGTGGCGGGACATAGCTGAGCTCTAACTATGACATGTAATCCTTTATATACCTATGATTCACAATAAAGATATTTCATTTCATTATGATATATAACCCACTGGTTTAATTCTTATGAAAAGTCTAAACTAAATTTTATTTCACAGATAACCTAATATAAGCTAGTATTTAAGTCTAATAAAGACTCGTATCCGGCCCGGTTTCATTTCAATTCATTTCTCTTTGTAACTGAATGCGTCGATCGCTTATGCTTATTGTCAGCCGTGCTTTGTTTTGCGGGTGACGATAAACAAGCGGACGGAAGTGAGTGTCGCTTATTTGCGTAGTAAAATGTAGTATTCTCTGCTTCCGGTGTTCTTTTTTTTTTCAATAAAAAAATGCTCTGTCCGGCATGAGTTTTAAAACATGGTTACTCCACCATGCGGCATCAGGGCATCAGTATAAATCAACGCTGTGTAAATTGACGGTCCACCAAGCCGGATCCACAGCTGCCTCCACTGGTAATACACTCGCATGGACGGAGCACTAAACCATTTTCTGTCACTGCGCTGCCAAAGGGAAAATAATGTGGAAATGGGCCACATGTGACCGTTGGAAACGTAATCAGTGATCCTCTTTAAATAACTAATTAAAACCAACGATCTCTATGTACTACTAGATGGAGCGTTCCAAACAATCGCTCTGTTCCACGCAAGTAGCCACAACTCTTTCACATTCACTTTGAAACTTGTGCAGTTACTACTCAAAACATTTAATTATTGAATAAATTGACATTATTTAACCGTAGCGTCATATTTTAGTAATAATTTAATGTTGAGCGTAGTAACTGCACAAGTTTCATTGTGAATGTGAAAGAGTTGTGGCTACTTGCGTGGAACAGAAAGATTGTTTGGAACGCTCCATCTAGTAGTACATAGAGATCGTTGATTGAACCTGAAGTTAGGTACTTTAAGTATTTTAGGTACGTCTAATAATAAAACATACATAACATATTGCTCACGCCTACGTACGTGCGTGAGCATTGTCCTTTCGGTTACGCTAAGGTTGACTGGAAGAGATCCCTAAGTGGGATAAGTCCGCCTTTGTACTTAGTTAAATTCCTATTTTGTTATGGTTGTCGTTGTCAATTTTGATACAATAAAACGTTTACATACATAAATACATGCACGCCAAAAATCTGTACCTACCTATTTTATTGTTATCCTTAATTTGTGTGCAATAAAGAGTTTATCTATCTATCTACACGCCTTGATCCCCAGAGGGACAGGCATAGACGATGTATCGCCACTTTGCGCGATCCTGACACACCTCACTAGCCTCACTCACATTCATAAATCTTTTCATGCACATTCTTTTATGTGATTACTGAACAACCTGAACTTTCGTAATTCAAATTACGGAAATAGTGTAAAAAAACACAGAAAGATGCGTTTAGTGCAGCAGTGTGGTCCTGCCTTAGAATAGGCCTATTCAAAGCGACTATTAAAAGAAGTACGGGCAGCAGCGTTCATCTGCTAATTACTGTGATCACCTATCCGCCTGCCAAGCGTGGTGATTAAAACAAATCCCTCAATGGACAGTCCACCAAAAGTGAAAATCTATAGGGGAGGCAGTGGACGTATTTCAGCTCAAGATGATGATGTGCCGCGTTTCTCTACAAGAAAGTTGAATAAATAGCCAGGCTATTAGGCCAGGCTTCGATCTAAGAGCTAAACAAAATTAATATAGTTTCTTCACCAATTCAAGAGTTATGAAATCAATTATAGAAAACTATAGTTAGGCACCTTTCTTAAAATGTTCTATACTTAGGGCTCTCCTCTCGTATCAGAGCAGTAATGTTAACTTATTTTAATTATTTGTGATTGTCTGACAGATTTATCAACTCATTAACCACTAATAAAGATTTTTTTTAATCCCTAAATCTCAGGACACAATTACATAGTTGAATAACATATTTTTATTTATTATTTATGGGTTTATGTTTGTCCTCAATCGCACGTGATGGTAACTTGGAGCGCGCTTACCCATCAGAAGATGCATATCACTCTTCTTTTAAAAAGATCCAAGTTGTACTTGTCCGGAAATACCAAAGCTGGCAGGGAGTTCCATTCTTTAGTAGTTCGCATTATGAAAGGTGAAGCAAAATGCTTCGTACAAAAGCGTGGTAAGTCTATCTACTACATAATTGTGAAATCCCTCCCCCCGCCTGGTAGTTCGGTGACGGAAGGGCGATGGGGGAATCAAATCGTGCAAATACTGGGTACATTCCCTAAAATGTAACCTGTAGAAAACCCAAAGTCAGGCCACACTGCAACGAAGTTTGAAGCTCTGTAACTTGGTATTTATCATTTGGAATCATCGCCAATGAGCCTTTAGGCACGACGCTCAGCAGCAGCCAGCTGATAGAACCGTCCCAGAGGTGACTGCAGTACTCCATATCAGCATCGTAGCAACAAAGGTTCTACGAAAATGGGCAGGGTAATCCAATAAATCCATTGTTCTCCATACATTTTAAGCGTAGTACACATAATTTTCAGTTTAAAAAACGCCTACACCCATCGCAGCGGTAGCCGGTGGCCGCTATAAACG
This sequence comes from Esperia sulphurella, assembly GCA_947086405.1. Lineage (NCBI taxonomy): Eukaryota > Metazoa > Arthropoda > Insecta > Lepidoptera > Oecophoridae > Esperia > Esperia sulphurella. The sequence continues at coordinate 12,075,349 of OX352272.1, forward strand.
CGATTTATCGCTGGTCCCGCGCAGTTTTATACGATCACTGGGAAGATTTGTCGTCGGCCAGTGATTTCCCCGGGGCGTTTTGTGTTTAGCGATATTGTGTATGCACCATTATTTCAATCACACGATCGGCGGTTATTGGTTCTGTGGGATTGTGTTCTTTACAATGTAATTTTAGTGGTTCAGTGCGACTTTAGTATGCATTGAAGGCTTTGTTAGAAATGAACTCGTAAATTTTTCAATGTTATTAGATTGGACAAGTGTATAATGTATATGTATGTATACGTAATGTAACGTCATCATCATTATCATCAGGTTATATTTGCAGGAGCACAACCCTCTCTCATCTGCCGGAGACAGACGGAGGATTTGGCCTACACTCCCCGCGCTGGCCAGACGGGTTGGGGAGGCCTGACTGATGTTTTATAATGTACTTGTATGTAATTGTATGTAATATACATCATCATCATAGCAGCCCTTAGAAGTCCACTGCTAGATAGACATAGGCCTTCCCCAATGAACACCACCCCACCCGGTCCTCGGTAAACATTGTGTGGACATATATCTTCTATAATACGACTCCACAAATTCAGCTGGTTGATTTCTGCTGAAAGACACTTTATTATTATTCGAGTTGGGACTATATCAAGGTCTCAGCCTAGACCTTGTATAACTGCGACCATTTCTGGTCTATTCTGATCGCCACCGTACTACAGTTCGGTGCTAAGCTTTGTGGCAGTTAGAAACTGCACAATGCTTTTAGCACTGAGTTGTTTTACTTCGTCAGGGCGTAGCAAGTGGTTACCTAGGTGTGTATTTCTTTTACGCATCAGTGGGTCACACAGTGGGTCGCACAGGGGTGCAGGGGGGTTCCCTCTGCTTCCTGACAGAGCCTGCACACTCTTGTGGTTCGGAGCTTGAGGTTGAACATGTGCTTGTTCAGACCACAGTGTCCTGTGAGGGCTCTCACTACTACGCGTTTTTCCTGCTAAACTTATTGAGCAGACTTATTACGGGAAGACACTTACTTTTTCTTTTGTTACTTAAACTTGTTTGGCATAGCCTGAGGAAATAAATTTTCAATAAAATTAGTAGCATCACTTTTTGGGAGTACCCTTTTTCCGTTATTGCCTGCTGAGTTCCACTGATGGACATAGGTCTCCTCCAAAGAGCGCCGCCGCCGCCGCCACACCCAGTCCTCTGTCCTCCCCATCCAGGAATTACACGAACATAGTCTATCGAGGGTCAACGTTATATCTCAACTACATAAATACTTCTCTTTCTAACTTACAGCGTAATATATTTAGTATTCTTTGCCTATAGCGTCGATCTCTCGGTGCTGCCGAAATTTGTATTAGCTGGCGGCGGCATTCCGCGATTCGAAGGGTGACGTTAAACTAGCGGGCAGTGTCGCTTCTTTTCATAGTAATATTAAGTGTTTTCTGCTGTAGTATTTTTAGTTAACGCAGAGGCCTATCTTGAAGCCTGCGTAAAAGACTTTCTAGGTACTCTTCTTTCATCGCAATTTTACGCCTCAACTTTGCCAAGGGACTGTAAAATAAAACCGCTGAAATGCCACCAACAATAGCTACAACATAAAAATCCTGAAGGTGCAATCCAGTCCCACTCAGCGTACAGTAAACCACACGTTGTGGGCGTTATTCACCAAATCAGCAGGAACGAAACGCATGCAAATTTTAATGCAATCCGCCTGCTTCTGCTACGACGCGTACACTGCGACTGAGAAAACTTTAAATTTGGTGGAATAAGATATTTCTACCTATGAGAAATAGAATTAGTGTCATTCATTCCCTGTCTTCCTATAGTTGTTGAACGAGACGACTAAAGGACAAATCCAGCTATAGGACAGTAGTATTTTTTATTTCATATACTATCTACAGCCGAGGGACTGAGTTAAAGAGCTTCGGGGAATAAGGAGCGGTGAGAAGGGACCGTTAAACTTCCAATTGTAGTAACAGGATTTTGACAACCGATAGAAGCGAGAAAAAGAAGGCCAAAAAAGAAGAGGAAAAGAAGATATATCATGGAAGTGGAGGCTTCGAGAATTTCTAGCATAATATTAGAAGCAGATTTGAGCGTGAAGAAGTGAAGTTAATGATCGAGCAGCCCGATGTCGAAGATATAAATGTGGTTGTCTTGGCCGAGAAAGGGGAGAGAAGCAAGTACAATGTACAAGGGACATGCTTGATTTAGTGTGATCGTTCCAGGAATCATTCCTCTTGGCACGATCAAATTGAATATGTTACAAGTCGAGAACTCGAAAAGTAAAGTTGTCGAAAGTTACAGCACAATTAAGTACATTTGAAATGAAGAATGTATACCGTGAAGAAAAGAAGAAAATTGACTGTGGTCGTGCCAGGAAGCATCATACGATAATTTGTAGGGGAATCAAGCAGGGCGCATCGTGAAAGAGTATTAACGCAAATACACGGTTCTGTCAATATGACCTTGATGTAGAAATGGTCATGGGTTGTGGAGGGTCCTTTATCACGGTCTCCCACTGTACTACAATCACTAATCTACCCATTGTGGTGATCAGGGCCTCTTATTATTTTGGGAGCGTATTGGTTCCCGGATTATAATAGGCCCACCCCACAGAAGCTGTGGGTGTCGTCAAGGCGACTAAGGGATTGCACCAGGGATGGCATTCTCCTGTGTATATTAGGATCATTACTGCGATCACCAATCCGTCTGCCAAGCGTGGTGATTATGGCAAATCTCCTAATGGAAAGCCCACCAAAAGAGACATTCTATTGGGGAGGCTAATGTTCAGCAGTGGACGTATATAGGCTGATGATGATTGGTCCAAGACTGGACTAATTATATGTATAAAGGTAGCCAGGCAAGCGTCAAGATCCCAGCTAATATGGTACCAGTCATCATCAGCCTAAATGTACCTCTGACCGGAGTTTTGGAGGATATATTTGTATTTAACACAGTAGTTAGCTATTTTAAGTTATTTTTAATTGTACATTGTAGTTTAAGATTAAAATCAAATTTGCCCAAGTTCCCAGTTACCGTACCGACCACTGTTTATTCGTGCGTATGTTCTTCAATCTCACGTGTATCGCTACGGATCGCACTCCGGCCGGCCGGATCACCGGACGGGCCGCCACTAAATCCGGATAGACCCGGACGAAATCGGAATAACCCTTGATCAGCACTTCCCATATCCGGTTATTTCGGTAGCTTCTCTCAATTTCGCTTATTTACAAACGCGGACTCAATTTCACGTACTATCTTGTTAGTTTCAAATTGGAACATTTATACTCATACTTTGAAAAGTTTTTGTGGAAGAATTGATGGGTTAGTCCAACTAGCCATAGATAGCTGACTACTGCTGATATTATGAAGAAAAGTCAAGTTTAAGTTAATTACTGCAATTTATTGGGAAAGCAAGTTTGCCTTGTGGTTTCCGGTAGAGTAGAGTAGGACCACTCCAACTCGTCCCGTGGATGTCGTACAAGGCGACTAAGGGAATACATTATAAAACATCAATCTGGCCTCCCCAACCCGTCTGGCCAGCGCGGGGAGTGTAGGTCAATTCCTCCGTCTGTCTCCGGCAGATGAGAGAGGGTTGTGCTCCTGCAGTGGAGACAAAATTAACCTGATGATGATACGCCAATGAAAAGGTCGAATTACTATGAATACCCCTTAGTCGCCTTGTACGACATCCACGGGAAGAGGTGAAGTGGTCTTTTTCTATTCTACCGGAACCACATTGGCGTATCATTTATTGTTATTGGTTGCTATTGGACTAGTATATATATTATCTTTGCTATTAGTAACTGGGTACGAAATTACATACATGACAACGCACATAGAGCGCCATCTATTGGTATACCGGAGAAGAGTGACAGATATACTTGCTGAGCGTCGAATCGATGGTAGCGCGCGGGTGGCCGAGAAAAACTGGCATTGGGGCGGCCGTCTGCGCACGTCCTCGACAAATCGCTAGTTTTCTGATTGGTTTCGAAGTGATTCCTATCCTAATAGATGGCACTCTATGGTGCACCGTAGCTAATGTAACACTATCTATATACTACGCACAATAGCTCTCTTTTCCGGGTATCCCAATAGATGGCGCTCCACGTGCGTCATATAAAAACGCCAATCATCCTTTAGTTGTAAATTGTAAATCTTACCTTTTTCCCCTTCGTTTCACTGGCAGTTATATACCTGTTAGTATTGTCAGGTTTTGAAGCGGGCAAAAAGGTACCAATTTTGTATACCTTTGTGCATTAGCTAAAGGCTACAAATGCTTTGTCACCTTGTAGGAATATCTCGTCTGTCTTTAATTACACTGGCTCTCTGAACAAATCTGAATCTGACGGAAGAAATACGTAAGTGAGGAAATAAAAATAATCTTATAATTTTTTTTTTTTATTTAATATTTATTTCGTCTTCTGTTTATGTTGATAACATTTAACGATGTTGTGTCATTTTTGTATCTGGGATGCGTGGTGAACGCCCATTGGTGCCCCCACATTATAAGTCCTGTGGCATATCATAATGAATAAATTAAAACCTTCCTTACATAAGTAACAAGTACATATTTTAGGATATCGTTCTAAAATGGTAAAAACTGTTTACTTCAGCAACTACTGACGCTATCGACTATAAATGGTTATATAGAATGCTTGCCCAACTTTATTGCATACATATTTTTATTTTTATTGTAAAAGGGAGCGAAATGTAGGGAGTAATATTTTAAATTGTGGTTACTAGGTCAAATGGGATGTCGTATGAAAGTGCATCAATTGTACATTCGAAAATAGGTTTTCGTTTCCTTTTACGCCGCTTAGTTTTAGACTTATGATAAAATATATAGTAAAAAAAATTAAATTCCCCTTTATCTCCGAAGTTTACATTGTCAAAAATTTTAAATAATTAGACTTGATACAGGTTTATGTAAATATTTCAGAAAAGCAAAACGATATCTCTAACTAGCATATTTAAATAATATGCGAATGGATTAGATGGAATACAAAATTAGTTAGTTAGATAATAATAAATTGCAAATTAACTTTAATATGTATTTTTAAATGAAGTATTGTGACCTTGCAGGGTTCATATCAGTGCCTATGTATTATATTGTAACATCTTAGTACCACATAAATCAATACATGAATATGAATAAATATAGCATATTTTTATAGAAATCAGCAAAACTCCTTTACAAACAAACTTAGTTATGCGATACTAAAAATAAACTTTATAGCTTGGTAATACCGTTTACTTTCAAAGTACGAAACCGAGTGCGACTCGCACTTGACCGGTTTTTTCTTTATTCACACTCAACAGTCTCCAAAAGACATCACATATGGAACATCCGTACCCGTCCGGAAAGTCCGACAGGACGCGATAATTTAGCTCTTATTGTCTGGGAGCCAAGGGGGTAAACAGAGCTACAAAAGGGACTGTCATTAAGCACATGGAAAACGCAGCCAGAGGTCTTGGGAATAATTTTCGGGAATGGTCGTTTATTACGTTTATTTAAACCTAAGTACTTGGAAATAATAAATTTTGAATATCCGACACTGACATTTTTTTGGTCAACCGAGTGAATAAAGCATGAATAGCCCTCAACCATGTGTTATTTTGTCTTGATAGGTAGTTATGTTAGCTAAAGTAATAATTTTTATGATCGTGAACAAGTTAATTAAATCTTTGTGTGTTCAAATGGAGTTTAAGAAGAATTGTTCACTGTTAACAAGATCTTGTTCAAACAACATCATATCAGCCCCTAGAAGTCCACTGCTGGACATAGGCCTTTCCCAATGAACGCCACCACACCCGGTGCTCCGCCCTCCGCATCCAGCCTACCGGCCACCTTCTTCAGGTCACCTTGTTCAAACAACAATTGTTTTTATTAGTGTATAGTTGACGGAATATCTGAGAATATATATTAATTATCGAAAAACCGATAACTATTGAATGAATCACACGATGTTATTCATGGCATTCATAGTTTTGACGCAGCCTGACGGATAAATAGTATCGATAAAATTGCTGTGATTTACCCAACCCTACTGGCATTTTTAACTTCTTCAATACCATTGATGGTACAGAAATCCTATCAAGATAGAACGGGTATAGCCATTTGTTTACTTCAGTCTCGCGCGTGCCGATTTTCGTACACATAGCGACCCTCCCGCTCACCCTCTATGCCTCGCGATCACGTTTCTAGTGAGGAAATACAGTTATGCAGTTAGAAACCGCTCAATAGGCATAGCATTTTTTCAGATCTATTATCGATATTTACACGACCTTGACTAGGCGTGAAACGAGTAAGCGTTTGATAGTTTTAGCAATATATAGCTGGCACGCTTGTCGCTCCTACTGCACCATTCTATCTTAATAGGATTTCTATGATTGATAGTATTACTCTGATAACCTACATGCTATCGTTACTGAGTAGCTATCACTGATTTTGCGAAAAAAAATATCGGACTACGAATATGGGTTATCGATATTCTTGCAACATTAATACTATTTAATTCTAGGTAATTATATTTAACTAGGTCGCCACGGGCTAAGCTGCTCTAAATGTGCTGGTAGATTCTCGCGTCACTCAACTCTAAACAACATCTTGAAAAGGGCATTAAACTCCGCGAACTATCCTTCTATTTTAGAGCCAGTGGGTCTGAGCAGAGATGACGGGAAAAGACCGGACGGGATGCTCTTACTCCTTGGTCCAGAGGCCGAGCCTTGGTATGGGACGCGACGTGCGTAGATACGTTGGCAGCATCTTACGTCACCTCCACGTCTCGCGTTGCTGGCGTCGCTGCCGAAATGAAGGCACGGTCTAAACACCTCAAGTACTCGAGTATAAAGTCATCGTACGATTTCGTAGCGTTTGCAGTCGAGACTCTAGGCCCTTGGAGTAAAGAAGCGCGCGATCTAGTGCACCTATTAGGTTTAAATTAATAGATATTTCTGGGGAAAAAAATAGCGGGAGGTATCTTCAACAGCGCGTAGCCCTAGCCGTCCAGCGGGGAAACGTAGCGAGTGTCCTAGGCACGTTGCAGCACCATTCGCTGGACAAATTAGGCGAATTTTTTTATTTAAATTAGATGTGTTTCATATTTATTAATTTTCAGCTTGTATTTTATACTCATATTCAATAAATTATGTACCTACCATACTATTTAACAGTAGATTTCGGTCATACATATAGTTTGATTTGATACGAAGGATAAAATACTACAAGGTTTTCGACAGTCTGTTTGTACAAAAATAATTAATTTTTATTATAAACTAGCTGTTGCCCGCAACTTCGTCCGCGTGGACAACTTAACATTATACATTCTTATGTATTACGTGTTACTAAATCCTAAAAGAAATCTATTAATCTGGTTATGCATTAAAAATATTAATATACATAAAAAACATACTATCCAATTGAGAACCTCCTTTTTTGAAGTCGGGTAAAAATTAGCGTTCCGGCGGCGGTTTCGCCCGTTGGACCACAGTTTTTTAGGTATCCGTAGCCAAATGGCAAAAAACGGAACCCTTATGGATTCGTTATGTCTGTCTGTCTGTCTGTCCGTCCGTATGTCACAGCCACTTTATTCCGAAACTTACTATTGAAACTTGGTAAGTAGATGTATTCTGTGAACCGCATTAAGATTTTCACACAAAAATAGAAAAAAAAATATTAAATTTTGGGGTTCCTCATACTTAGAACTGAAACTCAAAAATTTTTTTTTCATCAAACCCATACGTGTGGATAGGTCTTCAAAAATGATATTGAGGTTTCTAATATAATTTTTTTCTAAACTGAATAGTTTGCGCGAGAGACACTTCCAAAGTGGTAAAATGTGTCTCCCCCCCCTGTAACTTCTAAAATAAGAGAATGATAAAACTAAAAAAAATTTATGATGTAAGTACTAAAAAACTCAAGCAAGATGCAAGGATAATTACAGAAAGCTATTTAAAATTTGCAAAATTCTACCGGTAGGTCTAAAGCATAAATATTTACTTCTGACAAACCAACATAGCAATCATGAGACTAACCTATCACTAGTAAGTCACAGCCACATTACTAGATCAGTAACCGGGGGCAGGTATGACGTACCTAGGGTGGGTAATTACTATGGCGACAGAACCATAAGAAAACGCCTACCTTATTTACTTAATACCTTGCCCGAGGATATTAGAATGGAGTGTAACAAGCGTAAATTTAAAAAAATGCTGAAAAATTATTTGTTGGAAAGCATTTAACTCCATTATATTTAATTATTAATTTCACTTAAACATAAGGAGACTATGATCCCCCAGTCAAACCGTCTAGACGGTTTTGGGAGACAATTTTTGTAAGAAAATGTTTTATTTTATACGATTAATAAATTAAATAAATAATAATAAATTGCCATGCAAACTTCCACCGAAAATTGGTTTGAACGAGATTTAGTAAGTAATTTTTCTTTTAAATACGTCATAAATCGTAAACCACAATACTATTATTAAAACATCGATCAAGATTACAACGAACTACAATTAATTTTATATTATGTTACTTGCTGCTACGGAACCCTTCATGGGCGAGTCCGACTCGCACTTGGCCGCTTTTTTTAAATAAAGTTGACATTTACATTTATCATGAATTAAAAGATTATCATATAATCAATAAAAAAAAATATTTTAATATTGTGCAAATTAGGAGATATTTCCTTCCCCCCCCCCTCCAATTTGACCTTTCCATACCCTTTCTTTCTTTCCTTCTCCATCCCCTTCCCACAACGTTGCAAACCCTTTCCCCCACCCCTTCCCTCTCCCTACTCCTACCTCTCCCCCTTCCCTTAACCCACCCCTTCCTACACCTTTTATTTACCACTGCCCCCTCATCATTCCTTCTTACCCTAATCCCTCTATTCTTTTCCATCCGACTTCCTTCCCCTCCTATTCCCTTCCTATGTTGCATATCCAATTAACTGTACAACAAAATGTCTGTCAAACTGCTGGACATGCCTTCCCCAATGAATGCCACAACGCCCTACAGATCCAGCCGCTTCCGGCCACCATCTTCAGGTCGTCCATACACCTGGCGGCAGGGCGTCCCACCCTGCGCGTGGGACGTCGCGTCCCACTCTAGAACCCGTCTGCCCCAACGGCCGTTCGGTACTACGACAGATGTGACCTGCCATTTCAGCTTACTAATTCTTTCTGCTATGTCGGTCACCTTCGTTATTCATAGGATCTCCTCATTACGAATCATATCCCTCATAGAGACCCCGAGCATTGCCCTCTCTATAGCTCGCAGAGCCACTTGAATCTTGTGGATCAGGCCCACAATCAGTGTCCACGTCTCTGCGCTGTAATCATGACAGGCAGGACGCACTGATTAAAGATTTTTGTCTTTAACATTGTGGAACAGGTGACGTAAAGACTTGACGCAGTTTTCCGAATACTGCCCACCCTAACTGGATTCTTCTGTCAGCTTTTGAAATTGATCCTATCCAACTATATTGTTTGTCCTAGGCAGACGTACTCCTGAACAGCTTCGATATTGACATTGTCCACGATCACCGGTCTAATACAGGGCCACTAATGATCGAATAGCGAACTTTTTGTATCGAGACTTGTGGAAATACCTGAAATACATCAGCTAAAATAAATCTATAAATGAGCTTTAAAACATCTCTGTCACTTTCTGTCAAGTTCTTGCAACGGCCAGTAATGTTGAACTACACTTTCATACAAATGATATGAAATGAGAGGTCAACTTGTTTATCAGCATCCTGACATTTTATTGAGATATGACTTATACCAGTATGAGGCTATAACTCAAAGCTATTAAACAGTGAAAACGCCGTCAAATTCTGTTCAGCAGTTTCCAAGATTAGCCCGTACATACATACATACATACAGACAGATAAGAAATTTTTTAATTACATTTTTGGACTCTACTGGTCTTCAGTAACGTCTGGGCAGTGAAATTTTTTTTTTAACTTTAATGTACAGATTCGCTTTTCTTTTGTTTTTTCTACTCTTTTATTATATGTATAGATATAGATATCGGTCACAAAATTTTAAATAATGTCAAAATATCTAATAAACAAAATCGTTAACTTCGTGTGTCTGTACATTGAATATATATGAAAAAAAAATTAGGAGGGCCTAAGGATAAGCAACAAACACATTTTGATCATTTTTGAAATTTTTGTTTTGGACCTGGACCTGGATTTCAAGTGGAGTGGAAGTGGGATAGGGAGCGGAAGTGGGAATGGGAGCGGATCCTGTAGTCCACGCGAGCGGAGCCACGGGCACAGCTAGTAAGAAAATAAATGTCAACAAAGAATGTTTCCGTACGAGGGAGCACAACTATATAACAACCTACCGTCACACATAAAAATATCGACTTGTTTAACGCATTCAAAGGTAAACTTGCTCAACATATCATCATCATCAGGTTATTTTTGTCTCCACTGCAGGAGCACAACCCTCTCTCATCTGCCGGAGACAGACGGAGGATTTGGCCTACACTCCCCGCGCTGGCCAGACGGGTCGGGGAGGCCTGATTGATGTTTTATAATGTACTTGACAATTATGATATCTAACAAGAAATGCGTTAGACGATTAGATTATATACTTTAGTCTGAACTTAGACGAGTGGGTAAAATAAAAAAAGCTTTTGTCCGTGTCCGGTGCGAACTAAAAAAAGAAAATTCTTTATGTTGTTTCTCAGCTAAGTGACATTGTCTTCCCCAGGGGGAACCGAAGCCACGACCTCCGGCGCTCGAGTTCAATGACAAAGTCACGAGGCCGACGAGTCAGTCTCTAATAAAAAATGCTACATACCATTTGGAACCTGAAGAAACGAACCATTTCCAAGTTTGTAACGCAAAACATTTGAGCTGGAAAAAATATGTCCGTTTTTAGAAAGAAACTTAGTAATTTATCTTGGTTGTTAAACGCTGCCTTTTTGTTACGGCGCGCATTTTTAATTAGTTTTGTTGCTTTCCCCGCTCCATAAGATTTAAAAGTAATAAAATGGTTCGCTCTCGGTTTTCGTGTGTAAACATTGTTTAAAGTTTTAAACGGTTTAAATGCTTTTTGAACGAAATATAGGTAAATAAAATATGAGACTTCTCGTCTCAAAATTTGCAGGAGATTTCATTTAGCAAAAATAATATAAATAATGTCTTTCCAATGTCTGCTGAGACCGCGGATCGGCATGCGTAGTAAGGGACGCCCTGGTGCTAGGAGGACCGACGACCTGATGAAAGTGGCCGGAAGCGGCTGTTTGCGGAGGGCGGAGGTCCGGGTGAGCAGTGGACGTCTTATAGCTGATATGATAATGATGTTGACGATGAACGTCTGTCTGCCAATGATATTTCCACATGTGTTGGCACGCTGAGCACAAGTGTTGGCTGTCGCTATACTAAACCTCGCACTCGAGTAGTAGATATTGCTTCCCACCGGTCTGGTGACATTCATAGGCTTATTAGAAACAAGCCTATATATGTAGGTTATACGAGTAAGCCTAGTTAAGGTTGACACTTTAGAGCGCTTGATGTTGTTAAGTCCCTCTTAAAAAATAATAATAAAAACCTTTTTAAAACAAGCTTTATTTAAGCGTACTAAAACTTTTTTTTTGTTTTATTACATCGCTTAAACAAAAAAAAGTTATTGTTTATTTTACTTTGTGCTTTTTAATAAGTGTTTAGCAATGGTAGTAATTACAATATCCAGTATACTATATTATATTATCACCAGAAGCAAAGGTGTGTACACAATTTCAGCTCAATCGATGGTAGCAACTGGTTTAAAATTCAATGATCCAAACATATTAACAGGTGAAGTTTAATAAATGCTTGTAAAAAATATCGCACTACCTGGAAATATTCTTCTTCTTAATAAAACACAAAGACAAATCTTCTGATGCTTGTTAAAAGGCTTCAAAAGAAGCTACTGCGTTATTAGAAAACCAACAAAGGAACAATTTAACATCCTTTTACACATTAATGACTGGACCTTTACCGTCAGGATTTATGCACAAACACGAGATATTTCTGTTTGTTTTTCGAAACGGTATAAAATTAAAGAGAGGCACTTTCCGTCCATTTTTCAGGCCGCAAACCTGCAAAAAGTTCTCGGCTCAGTTTAATGAGGGCCGGCGAATGTGTACCGTGTAATGTGTTGCCACTGAATGCTGATACTGAGAAAACAATGAAGATGTGAATCAGTATTACTAAATTCTTCATCATTATCTTAAATACCGTGGTGGACCGACGACCTGAAGAAGGTGGCCGGTAGCGGCTGGATGCGGAGGGCGGAGGACCGGGTGTGGTGGCGTTCGTTGGGGAAGGCCTATGTCCAGCAGTGGACTTCTAGGGGCTGACATGATGATGATGATGATCTTAAATATGACGGACAGAATGTTTAAAAACTACTTTATAAGAAAGCCTATTTATTATAAAACAGACGATTATATTAACGACAAAGATGACTTGTACTAATGTTGCTTCAGTTTTGTGCAATCTTTATATTCTTGTGAACAAACTCAAAAGATGTGATTGTAAAAAATTCAAATGTATTAGTGTACCAAGTGAACTGATGTGCAATAAAGGATTTTGACTTTGGTTATTATCAACCTATTATCGTTCAGTGCTAGAAATTGGTCTTCCCCAAGGTGTTCAGTTACCAGGTGTTTTTCTTTTTCTATATTTACACTTCTAGATTTTCGTAAACTTTAATCATCATAACTTTCTGCTATACCTGTCTATCTCTCTTCTCCGTCCTGGCCGACATAAGGTCATTTAGCTCAGGTCTCGATTACATTTCTGTTGGTTGGAATTCTGTCATTTGCCACGTTATCATTATCAGTTATCCAATAATAACGAGAACATCATCACTCATTATCAAACTGCCTACTTTCACTACTGAACATAGGATTTCTCTAGTGCTACCGCACCTGGATCCTTCGCTTTCTTCATCCAGCTAATTCTGAACATCTTCTTCAGGTCATCGGTCCAGAGTATTGACATCCTACCTTACGCCCACTGATGTGCAACCTCATCAACTAAACCCAATAGACTCACAATTATAACAGATAATTCTGCCAAAATGCTGAGGTGTGCAGGCGGTGGGAAATGTTGGGCCTGACATTGATTGGCCCGATCAAGGTCGGGTCACGGAACTAAGATGATATTGTGGTTGGTCTTGTACCAGATATATTAAGTCTGATGCGTTTCTAGAAGTCGATGATGTCTTCCATCCAGAAATAGTTTGTCCTATCACCGATCATCAGTTCTGCAGACACATATATACTACGAGTATGTTATCTGCCAACATAATGCACCTATTATATTCTTTACTAGCTGTGCCCGCGGCTCCGCTCGCGTGGACTACAGGATCCGCTCCATTCCCACTTCCGCTCCCTATCCCACTTCCACTCAGACTTATCCAGGTCCAGGTCCAGGTCCAGGTCCAGGTCCAGGTCCAGGTCCAGGTCCAGGTCCAGGTCCAGGTCCAGGTCCAGGTCCAGGTCCAGGTCCAGGTCCAGGTCCAGGTCCAGGTCCAGGTCCATGTCCAGGTCCAGGTCCAGGTCCAGGTCCAGGTCCAGGTCCAGGTCCAGGTCCAGGTCCAGGTCCAGGTCCAGGTCCAGGTCCAGGTCCAGGTCCAGGTCCAGGCCCAGGTCCAGGTCCAGGTCCAGGTCCAGGTCCAGGTCAAACACTCAAATTACACTGGTACCATACCCGCTCCGCTCCGGTCCAGATCCGGTTCCGCTCCCGCTCCCGCTCCCGCTCCCGCTTCCGCTTCCGCTCCCCCTCTCAATCCCCCCCTCACGCCCACGCCCACGCCCACGCCCACGCCCACGCCCACGCCCACGCCCACGCCCACGCCCACGCCCACGCCCACTCCCACCCCCACTCCTACTCCCACTCCCACTCCAATTCCTACTCTCAGCTCCAAATGTAATCCAAACTCATCGCAATCTGAATAGTACGGAAATACTACTATAAGCAATATATTGCATAATAACCTTACCTACTAATGTATTTGAAAACTAAAAATGTCTATAACTTTTGATTGAGTTAGCCGATTGCGATGAAATAAAGACTAAATGTTAAGTTAAGTTAAGCCCCATGTTTTTGTGAAAAGTCCATCAAAATCCGTTCAGTAGTTTTTAAGTGATGCGTGCACAAACTCACAGACAAACAGACAAACAGACAAACAGACAAACAGACAAAAATTTCAAAAATGATCGAAATGTGTTCTGTTGCTTATTCTTAGACCCCCCAATTTTTTTTTTGCAAATATCTTCAATGTACAGACACGCGAAGTTTACGATTTTATTTATTAGATTGCACGTAAAATTTTTACAAAAAAAAGGGCATAACATAAAAGTGTACAAAGGTGGACTTATCTCTATAAGAGATCTCTTCCAGCCAACCTTTACTGTGGGAAAAGCTAAAACAAGCGGTAGGTCAAAAAGAATAAAAATAAAATGTACCTATCTATTAGTTAAGAGAAAACTTTTTCTATATTCCACTTAATCATAAATGTGATGATGGACAGAAACCGATAACGGAGGCATTTTGTCCAGTCCTGAGACCTGACATCCATCGGGCACAATGTTAAAACATGATTCATCATATCAGACCTTAGACGTCTACTGCTGGACATAGTCCTTCCCCAATGAACGCCACCACACCCTGTCCTCCGCCCTCCGCATCCAGTCGCTTCCCGCCACCTTTTTCAGGTCGTCGGTCCATCTGGCGGCGGGGCGTCCCACTCTGCGCGTGCATGTCGTGCGAAACATGTTTATAAAGGATTTATTACCGAGAGGTTTGCAGCTTTCGTAGTCGTAGAAGAATGTACTTTGTCCAAGTAGAAGTTTTCCGTGGCTTTTTTGGTACACAGAGTTAATTAGAAGTTAGATTTTGGGGAAACAGTTATTAGGGTTACATAAGAAGTTTCTTGTTTTTAACAGTCTTTAGAACCTCTTAATTCATTAGAGGTTCTGTTATTCGATACTCTTTGTTACTTCCCAGTTGTTACTTTACATTAATAAAGCTACTATCACATGTGTGGCGATATGCACCACGTACCTCAGATAGAGACTTAAATGCATTTTTTGTGAAACACAGTTATTCTGGCATTGTTTAATGTTTAAGTCTGTTGCAATACCAGGTAGGGTTAGAAAATAAGATAGCGGGTCTTGTGAGGTCTAAGCGAAAGAATAATTTTTAAACCAGTGAGTAGTCAAATTGGCCGGTTGAATAACGCTTTCCCGCCATCATATAACTTAGACCTCGCAACATCATTTATCAAAGTATCTGTCAACTTATAATATGTGCATTTCTATTCTTTAATAATTAAATATTTTTACTGTCACATATTTGGGCTATATTCCTTTCGACCACAACACACACACATATTCCCGCAATCAACCCACAACCAAAAATGTATATGTTTATGTAAATGTATATGTTCAGTGTGACAATGAGCATGGCGGGAAGAATATGATAGTTATTAAATAGTCAGTGTGATATGTACGTTTGACGTTCCTTCCTACTTCACCGAACCTTATTCCTGAAGCCTTTTGAGTAGGTCCTTGTATAAAATATGTTCTAAAACCTGTAACCATTTCAAAAATTATTAGCGTCGTCGTCGTTGTGAAATTCTCACAAATGTCACATACTTGAAAAAATACATTACAGAATTTTTTATCAATATTACTTCGCTTTGCTTCGATTCACTTTGACGCTATTTACCCGTAGCGTCAATATTTAGTAATAATTAAATGTTCTGCGTGGTAACTGCACAAGTTTCAAAGTGAATGTGGACGAGTTGCGGCTCCCGGAGGCGCAGTTGCGTGAAACAGAGCGATTGTTTGGTTCGCTCCATTTAGTAAGTACATAGAGATCGTTGGACTATACTAACAAATGGACTGAACTTGTTCTGACTTTTTTTTCATCATCATATCAGCCCTTAGACGTAAACTGCTGGACATAGGCTTTCCCCAATGAATGCCACTACACCCTTTTTTAATTTGAAATTAATTATTCTGTGCTTGCAGTGACCTGTATTCGTTTTAACACTAATAAAAAATTAATTCCATGCAAGTTCATCCAGGCAGGACATTGGAATGCGGCTGCAAAATACTGCAGTTAAAAATCAACACAACTCTTATTTCAAGGCAGTAGAGATGACAATAAATGGGCGCAGGTATTCATTTGGTACACTGGCCACGGTTGCGAATTGAATTAAAACAATTCAGCGCCAGTGAGTAATTTCCGGAGAAGCGTCGGTATTTCCGAGTTGTCATTTTAAAATACTTTGAAAGCAGTTTGTGATCATGAATTCTTGCCTTCACGGTTGATAAAATACTTTTAATACATACTATTGAATACAAAATTAATAAATTTATTTAATTCAAACCACACGGTCTACTTATATAGACCGTGTGGTTTGAATGAAATAAATATATGTCGTAGGTGCCTCTTCTGAGGGCATGGGGTTCTGATCCCACTTCTGATGTCGTAGGTTCCTGGTTCCGCCGAAAGTGTGGGCTCCCAAATTGAGTTTAATGCCGTTACAAAGTTAACACGTTTATTGACTTCAATGACACTACATGAAATTACACTACATCATCAAGTAACGATTTTAGAAGGCAGACGATCCGTCAGCGTAACGCCTGCGCACCGCACGTCTTTCCATCGAAGATTGTCTCGAGTATGCGCCTGCGCCTGTTATACCCGATGTTCCGTCAGCGCGTGCCCGCGACTATGCACATACCTTCTGCTGCTAACACGTACTGTGCCTTCAAATCAGCTACTCTTTTATAATTTCGCCGACATATATAAATTATATAGGTTAGTATTAGTATACCGAGACCGAAACGAATTAACGAAACTGACAACTTAGCAAAATGACGGATTAGAAATGACTACAGCAGCAGCAGTAGGTTATAAGTTTCTGCTCCGTGCTTCCTTCGTCGCGCCGTGCTCAATCCCGACGTAACACACGTAGACCTGCTGTATGTGAATGCAATGCACTGGCTGCAAGGCGAATGAATGTCCTGGGTGTGGCTTATCCAGAACCCAAGGACTACAGGCTTCTGCCCCTTAGCTGCATAATAGATTTTATGCAGCGAACTGTGGGGGATGGAAGCACAGCATAGACAGAAAGAAGGGCTGACACAAAAGATCCCACAGGGTCGACGTGTCGCCGGGTGTACCTGGCCCCCTATTATAAGATGAGATGAGATAAGATAAGATAAGATATGATGAGATGAGATAAGATAAGATAACACACATAAGTAGGTCTAGAAATGACTTCATAACTGATTATTTCCATGGTCTATTTCTTTTCTATCAGTCATGTGGTTCCCAGCTCAGAATAGGGCCCGTGGGTTTGTTCAAGGTGACTAAGAGATTCCACCAGGGACGGGAAGCAGCGTTTTCCTGTGGCATATTAAGATCATTACTCAAGCACCAATCCGAACGTGGTAATTAAGGGATATCCCCAAAGGACAGCCCACTAGTAGTGACATTCTATTGGGGAGGCTTGAGTTCAGCAGTGGACCTATTTTGGCTGATGATATATGCCTATCTGCATTTTGTTTGCTTGTTTATACATTGCCCTTTCCAAAAGCCTTGTAAGTTCTCTAACAACCTGTAGATGTGTTATTTACTCTTTCCCTTATACATAATTAAATAACTTTCACCCTCTCTAATTCTATTCGCAAGTGTATTAACCCGCAGGTACTCTGGGAGCTTAAAAACTTGGGAAATTCCACCCTTTGCCCTTTTGAGTAAATTTTAATTAAGGCAATAAATACTTAGTCGCGCGCAGAATGTAAATGTGATTGTATTCGCTTTGTTTAAGGGCATGATTAAAACAGTCACAGATACACATCTGATAGGAAAAAGGGCTGGTTTTTAGGGTAAAGGCGAGAATAAGCAGGTTTTTCTCTCTTGAGTCTCCCACTCATGTTCACTCGGTAATGTTAATCAAATTAAATGGTAGTTTGGATTATATTGATACCTACTCATTTATTTCATCCTTTTGGGACATTGAATACTCTAGGCTAAGTCGACATTGTTCTGTTCACATTAACATTTTTTGTTTTTAAATTATACAAAACAATTGTTGGATTACAATCTAGCCATTATACGTATTATCTGCAATAGGTGCCAGTGTGTTTAGCCTGGTCATTTAAATAACAAAAACTATAATAAATATCTAGTAAACCCATAGGCACAGAGTTTTAAGCGCCGCAAATACTCTAACCTGACGGCTGACTACGAGTTCGCGGCGCTCGCTGTAGAGACCCTGGGCCCGTGGTCAGCCGACACGAAGACGTTCGTGAAGGCTCTGTCGACCAGGCTGGTCCACGCCTCCGGAGACCTCAGGGCTGGCGCCTACCTCGCACAACGTGTAAGCCTGGCAATCCAGCGAGGTAATAGCGCCAGCGTCCTAGGGACTATGCCTCACCACGAGGGGTTGGACGGCGTACACCTGTTGTAAATAATTGATTTTCTTATTATTACTTTATTTTTAACACTAATAAAATGTATACTTACTACTAAATAAAAAAAGAAAAGTAAACCCATTGATGTAATTTAAATTTTTTTTTGCTGATATCATAAACCTTTATTAAATATCTTTACTATTCACCATTGCGTAGTGATATTTAGTAATCTCTGCCATAGGTATGTATAAAGTAAAAGAGCAATTTCTGCCAACAA
Organism: Esperia sulphurella; assembly: GCA_947086405.1. Classification (NCBI taxonomy): domain Eukaryota; kingdom Metazoa; phylum Arthropoda; class Insecta; order Lepidoptera; family Oecophoridae; genus Esperia; species Esperia sulphurella. Next base: position 12,094,071 of record OX352272.1, read on the forward strand.
ACTGTATATTATTTGGCGAAGTTATTGTATGTTTTCGGAGAGATGAATAAATGGTTTACTGCTATTATTAGGTATTAAATGGTACTCAACTTTTCTGAATGGGACGCCTCCGTAAGATATTTTTTTAAAGATAAAACGACTCCTTAAAAGAAATGAACAGGTAGCTAAGACGGGTAGTCGATTGTTTTTGTTAAAGCTGCTAAAATAGGCGCATTTTAATTTTACCAAAGGAACTCGTGGGAAATCAACACGGCGGTGGTGTTATGACGTCTTGGAAAATTATTTTTATAGTTATAGGAAATATTCAGAAATGAAGAAAACTTGCTAGTACTTAAAAAGGATTTGTTTCTAATTCCTGTCAAGAAATCCGGCACCGATTATATATGTACGAGTATACCTTATATGCCCAGCGATACTGCTGCAAATTGCTTAACTATTTCTTTTAGCGACACTAAAATTCCACTTACCACCTCTACAATTACATACATCCTTAGGGTTGAACTCCACTGCTTATGGCGCATCGGGTCGCACTCTGCATATACAAATCGCGTATGGGTCATTCCTGGGAGAAGTATTCTTCGCGTCAGATCCGTGGCTTTTATTTTTTCTCATGAAGTTATCGATAACCGTTATCTATAACGTGATATAAGTGCCTTATCGATAGCTCGACTCGTTTTTAAGCCTTCTTTTCCTATGTAATTTTAGGTTTCACCAGTAATGAGAAAAAATAAAAGCCACGGATCTGACGCGAAGAACGCTTCTCCCAGGAATGACCCCGTATTTTGTATGGGATAGCCCTCGCATCGATCAGTAACTGCACTCTGGGTAGCCAGCGTGCGGTAAGGTAAAAAGTGGTAAGGTGAAAACGAGAGGCCGCTTGCTGCTGCGCGCGATTGCATCGACGTTTGTATTGGTTTCATTCTGATGGAAGGAGCGCGCTGCCCGCCGCGACGCGGCGCGATGCTGCGCCTGATTGTCAGCTATCACAATGCGGGCGTCTATATGTAGCTCAACCCGTACGTTTCCAGCTCCAAGACTGCGAATTACTTTCCGATCTCGATACCCGGCAGGTATTTAACGCTGATTGCTTCCCTCGAGTAGGGATTACGTCACGTAATTTGCCCGTTACTGGATTAAACCGGCATCTTCGGGTATTACAGACTTTTTCGTACGCGGCGCGTAACGACCTGAGTTCCGAATTAGACGGTTTTATTTTTCCCCGTAATAAGTTGGTGTAACTGGATGTTTTTATGACCTCTTTTAGGTTGTATTAGTTAAGGTGGCTAGTACTTATTTATATTAGGATCTATGATTATCTTTAGGATGGGATCTTGTCCGTCTGTAATGCGGAGAATGAAGTTTCAGAGGATCGAATTTGACGAACTAACAAAAACGACACGAATAAGATCGAAAACTAATTTGATTAACTAATTATTGCCTTAATTGACGAAAAAGGCTTGTCGAAACAAAGACAATGACGGGAAAAGAATTTGACGAACGACGTTTTAACCAAAACAATGATTACATATGAGGAATCTATCAGATATATTTATTTTTCAAGGAAATCACTACCCACTGATAGTAGTCGCAACGTATATCCAAAGTCAGTACGAGTACCACCCTTTTACCTATTTTTACAAAACAACAATGTACAATGGCTTAAAGAAAACGTTCCTCAGTTTTAAAACTTATTCTCTTAGGTCTGGGCGGTGGGCAGGTGTCACAAGCTCCACCTTTTCAGAACACAAAAATAAATGTGTTTTTTGTGTGAGGAAAGCATTGTCATGGTGCAAAAGAATGCAACTTCTCGGTCGTTGTCTACCACCGCTCAGAAGTAACTGTTCTTTACTCTTCGAAGGGCACAGTATAGGCATGATCCAATTTGGGTATATAAAAGAAAATATGCGATATCTTTTTGGAAAAAATCTTTCGCAACTTTGTTAGTCACACAAAACACTTTATTATACAAACAAATACAGTCAAATCAAATTAACAAATTTCCACACTTAAGCATTTATAATAGTTTAGTTTTACCCAGAATTACTAATCATTGAAATCATTTTTTTTATATAGGTATGAGGTTGGCCTACATATTATTGAAAATCTACAAGCTCATATTTGTGATTGATAAGGCGGACTGTTATCAATCAATCAGTAATCAATTGAGCCGTTTATTTGTTATAGTAAGTATATTATTGATTTATTTTATTCGGTATCATCCGAATTTTTGAAGCACTGACTCATGTAATGTAGGGCAGTGTCTTTATGATTTCATCGAAACGGATTCCTATGCTTTATTATCTGTCTGTCTACTGGATAACTGGTAATCTACTGGACCTTTTGAATTGAACATAGATATTATGTAACATTGCCCGCGCGTAAATGATGGGACAACTGTAGAAATTTCTGGAAAAGGGAATTATTGTCTGAGATAGTGAAATTACTTTATTTAAATACTAGCTGTGCCCGCGGCTCCACTCGCGTGAACTACAGAATCCGCTCCTATTCCCACTCCCACTCCCGCTCCCACTCCACCTCCAAATGTAATCCAAACTCATCGCAATCTAAATAGTACGGAAATACTATTATGTGCAATATACTGCATACTAACCTTACCTACTAATGTATTTGAAAACTAAAAATGTCAATAACTTTTGAATGAGTAAACCAACTGCGATGAAATAAAAACTAAATGTGAAGCCCCATGTTTCTGTGAAAAGTCCATCAAAATCCGTTCGATAGTTTTTAAGTGATGCGTGCATAAACTCACAGACAAACGGACAAAAATTCCAAAAATGACTGAAATTGTTCTGTTACTTATCCTTAGACCCCCAATTTTTTTTGCAAATATCTTCAATGTACAGACATGCGATGTTTACGATTTTATTTATTAGATTAATGTTATGAGAACACATTTTTTACGGCGTATGTACCTCCCTGTAAGTTAATGAGGGCGCTAGTGTTTTGGCAAATTTTCGGAAGTTTTCAAACAACGGGTGAAACTGTTTTTCAAGAATTCTATGATTCATGAATTCTAATTCTTGTAATTGTCATAGAATTCTAGAAAACCAGTCTGACCTTTTTTTGACATTGTGCAAGAGATTGTCAAAATATACATACCAAGGCAGTATACTTTTCTAACTTTTCTTTAAATCAATCAATCAACCACTTCTTTTTGTTCATTATTAATTATAATTGTTATAACAAGTTGTCTAAAAGGCAGATAAAACCTTTTTAAATACTTATAACTACTTAGGCAATCTAGTTAAGAAATAAAATAGTTATTGTGAAGTAGACAAACAAACAACGTTGCCAAGTTAATAAGCCGAGTGCGATTTATGATTTCATAATAGTGCTGTGGTTTACAAAGATGTGCTATAATTACAGCAGTAAGGTAGATGTGGCATGTCACCTCACATAATACTATACATTTATCAATATTTCATGATTACATCGGTTGTTGGCCAAGTGTATCAGATTTTGTCACGAATGCCGGAGGACTCGAGTTCGATTCCCTCGGCTTTGTACGAGTTGGTCCTTTCCGGGTGTCATATTTGAGATGTAGGTACTTAACGAAAAATAACAGAGATAACATTATTTAAGTTCATTATGAATACAGTTTAATTTTCCTTTTACTCTTTGCACTATTTCGTATTTATATACAAGAAAGAAGTAACGGAACAAATCCGATTACGTGTTGCCGAAAAAGTTCTAAGGTATCTTCTCTTTTATGTCTAGCAATGAATGCGTGTTCGTTCATCAAATATGTAATGTTTTTTTATAAAAAAAATTGTAAGCCTTGAAATCGGAATAAAAATTTGATATACCTAATTTTATTCTTAATGCATTTATTTTTAATGTATGTTAAAGGATTTCTTACAGTATACCTATATTTTTATTAGAGTAGGTTAATTATAGTAGAATTCATTCTCTTTTTTTCAAAACAGAATAACAGATGAACAAATAAATACAGAAAAATATTAAGGAAGTTTTTATTAATTACTTAGCAAGTAATACAATAAAATGTATTAATTTTGTCAATCGAAAAACGGTTGAAAAACAGGTAATAGTTACCGTTTTCCTATATAAGAAGACCCTTGGGTCCTTTGCTCGAAACGATTGGGTGTGTGAGATCTGAAGATTACAAGGTTTGGATAGAGATTGCCCAAAGTGCTTGAAATTTGTTCCTGAAAAAAAAAAGTCAACCAAAAAATTTCAATACTTTTTAATACGCATGTCGAAAATGAGCCGAAAACAATAATTATAATATTTAAAAAATCGAATGTCTAAATGCCACCTTCAGATAAAATATAAGATTTTCTTCTAACCCCATGAGTAAATACTTGACTCCGCCAAATGCAATAGCCTGGTGGTTCAGTACATTATTGCGTAGCTGGGAACGTTTTCATAATGGGTGCAATATAGCTGAATTTGCCCCTTTTTAATTAGCGCTTCAATCGCTTTAGGTACCTACGAGTATCTGTCATTTTGTAATGGGTTTTAGGAAGGGTTTCAGGTGTTTAGGAAGCGAAAATCCACTATTGAAATGAAATGAAATAGTTTATTTCTTATATATACAATACAGCTAGAAACTATATAAGTGCATCATTTACATTACTAAAAGTAAGTAAATTTCTTACATTAACCCATATATATACTAAGTGGTGCTAGAACATAGTGCGCTGGTATCCATGCTAGGCGAGCCTGTGTTACAGACACCAGCGCCCTCCTCCGGAGGCTAGGTTGGTGCATTTACGTACATGATAGATAACTAAATCTTCTATATACATATAATAAAAGAGTAGAAAAAACAAAAGAAAAGCGAATCTGTACATTGAAGTTAAAAAAAAAATTTCACTGCCCGGACGTTACTGAAGACCAGTAGAGTCCAAAAATATAATTCAAAAATTTCTTATCTGTCTGTATGTATGTATGTATGTACGGGCTAATCTTGGAAACTGCTGAACAGAATTTGACGGCGTTTCACTGTTTAATAGCTTTGAGTCCGGGCCTCATACTGGTATAAGTCATATCTCAATAAAATGTCAGGATGCTGATATACAAGTTGACCTCTCATATCATATCATTTGTATGAAAGTGTAGTTCAACATTACTGGTCTTTGCAAGAACTTGACAGAAAGTGACAGAGATGTTTTAAAGCTCATTTATAGATTTATTTTAGCTGAAGTATTTCAGGTATTTCCACAAGTCTCGATACAAAAAATTCGCTATACGATAATTAGTGGCCCTGTATTAGACCGGTGATCGTCGACAATGTCAATATCGAAGCTGTTCAGGAGTACGTCTGCCTAGGACAGACAATATAGTTGGGTAGGATCCATTTCAAAAGCTGACAGAAGAATCCAGTTAGGCTGTGCAGTATTCGGAAAACTGCGTCAAGTCTTTACGTCACCTATTCCACAATGTTTAAAGACAAAAATCTTAAATCAGTGCGTCCTGCCTGTCATGATTACAGCGCGGAGATGTGGACACTGATGGTGGGCCTGATCTACAAGATTCAAGTGGCTCTGCGAGCTATAGAGAGGGCAATGCTCGGAGTCTCTATGAGGGATATGATTCGTAATGAGGAGATCCTATGAATAACGAAGGTGACCGACATAGCCGAAAGAATTAGTAAGCTGAAATGGCAGGTCACATCTGTCGTAGTACCGAACGGCCGTTGGGGCAGACGGGTTCTAGAGTGGGACGCGACGTCCCACGCGCAGGGTGGGACGCCCTGCCGCCAGGTGTATGGACGACCTGAAGATGGTGGCCGGAAGCGGCTGGATCTGTAGGGCGTTGTGGCATTCATTGGGGAAGGCATGTCCAACAGTTTGACAGACATTTTGTTGTACAGTTAATTGGATATGCAACATAGGAAGGGTATTCCCTTCCTATGTTGCATATGGGGGGGAAGGAAGTCGGATGGAAAAGAATAGAGGGATTAGGGTAAGAGAGGAAAGATGAGGGGGCAGTGGTAAATAAAGGGTGTAGGACGGGGTGGGTTAAGGGAAGGGGGAGAGGTAGGAGTAGAGAGAGGGAAGGGGTGGGGGAAAGGGTTTTCAACGTTGTGGGAAGGGGATGGAGAAGGAAAGAAAGAAAGGGTATGGAAAGGACAAATTGGAGGGGGGGGGGAGGAAATATCACCTGATTTGCACAATATTAAAATATAATTTTTTTTATTGATTATATGATAATCTTTTAATTCATGATAAATGTAAATGTCAACTTTATTTAAAAAAAAGCGGCCAAGTGCGAGTCGGACTCGCCCATGAAGGGTTCCGTAGCAGCAAGTAACATAATATAAAAGTTATTGTAGTTCGTTGTAACTTTGATCGATGTTTTAATAATAGACCTATCCATACGTATGGGTTTGATAAAAAAAAAATTTGGAGTTTCAGTTCTAAGCATGGGGAACCCCCAAAATACAGGGACATACGGACGGACAGACAGACAGACAGACATTCCCGCACCCTCACCATTCTCCCCCCGCAACTCCTCTAAGCGAGGATCAACGGAGGTAACTGCAAAGACACCTACCAGTGAAGGTAGGGCAAGTCCCAAGTCATGAATTTACGCTACCTTGGGCCCCATACAAATTTAATTATAGAAGTAAAGAGTCAGACAGACAGACAGACAGACATGACGAATCCATAAGGGTTCCGTTTTTTGCCATTTGGCTACGGAAACCTAAAAAACTGTGGTCCAACGGGCGAAACCGCCGCCGGAACGCTAATTTTTACCCGACTTCAAAAAAGGAGGTTCTCAATTGGATAGTATGTTTTTTTATGTATATTAATATTTTTAATGCATAACCAGAATAATAGATTTCTTTTAGGATTTAGTAACACGTAATACATAAGAATGTGTAATGTTAAGTTGTCCACGCGGACGAAGTCGCGGGCAACAGCTAGTAATAATATAATTGTTCTAATACTAATATAGATGTATATGTATATGTAGTGTGTGTGTGTGTGGGGGGGGGGGGGAGGGTTGTGTATAGGTGTGCACGATGTATGTATGTATGAATGAATGTTTGGTTGTGTTCATAAATTCAAGTGTATTTAAGTAATTTTTTGTAAGAGTTTTTCAGTTTTGTCGTAATCCAGACTTTGTAAATATTTTCGGACTGTTTGTTTACAGTTTTTGTTATTCATAGGGTATATTTGCAGGGACTTGTTTAGTTGGTTGTATATGTATGTAGCAAGATGACTATGTTGGTGAGAAGCAAACGTTGTACGGGCTGTTACATAATCGCATATGTTGTGACTTCTTCGCTTAGTGGTGAATAAAGTGTAGTTGTATGTAAGTGACGAGTGCTTTCGGAGAGTAATGTTAAGAAGGTATAGTTGACGCACTGTAAGAACCTGATATGAGGAGTACAACAGTGATGATGGGTAGCGGTATCGTTTGAACGTTATTACTTTTAAAACCGACCTTTGAGCTCTCTCCAGTGTAATCAGAGTATTTTTATAAGCTCCACCCCACACTGGAATGCAGTAACACAATATGGATTGACAGAGAGCATAGTATATGCGTTTTAATAGACCTGGCCCGGCAACGTATCTAAGATTCTTGAAGATCCAGATCAGTTTTCTACATCTACCTGTGAGGACTTCAAGGTGCGGTTTCCAGGTGAGTGTATTATCTAAGGTAACTCCTAGGTATTTAATGTTAGTAGCCAGTTGTAACTGGTCACATGTGCAGAGATTGGTTTGAAGATTGGACTGTATACATATGTGAGCCCTTAGCGTTAAACTAGAAGGTGGTTGTGTTCTTTTTAATATTGAGAAGGGAACATATTTTGTTTTTAGGATATTAAGTGTTAGTTGATTAGAATTTAACCATTTGGCTACTTTTTGGAATCCCTCCTGGGCGTACCCATATGTTTTTTCCCAAGTCTCCGCCTGAAAAACGAGAGCTGTGTCATCAGCATATGTAAATATTTGGCCATTTTGGAGCTTCATGTTACACAGGTCATTGATGTAAATCAAGAAAAGAGTTGGTCCAAGAATACTCCCCTGAGGAACGCCAAAAGTGACTGGAGCATCAGTGCTGATCAAGTTGCCAATTTTAACTTGTTGGACTCTGTGAGATAGATAATCTCTGAGGAGTTTAAGGGTGTTTCCTCTAATTCCTATCCTCTCCATCTTTGCAAGTAGGATGGGGATTGAGACAGTGTCAAAAGCCTTGGCTAGGTCTAGAAAGATTACAAGAGGTTTATTCTTTTTCTCTAAGCTCGATACTAATAACTCAGAAAGGTTAAGTACTGCATCTTCAGTTGATATACCTGATCTAAATCCGTATTGCGAGTGTGAAAAAAAGTTAAATTTATTTAAATAGCTTATTAGTCGTATATTTATTATTTTTTCTAAAATCTTAGAAAGAGCAGAGAGCACTGAGATAGGCCTGTAGTTGTTGACACTGTCTCTTTCCCCGCCCTTGTGAACTGGGTGTATCAGTGCACGTTTGAACACATTAGGAAACGTTCCGTTTTGCATGGCGACGTTAATGATTTTAGTTAGATGGGGAACAATGATGTGTCTACCAATCTTTAAAAGTTTTGTTGGTATATGATCCCAGCCAGTTGCGCAATCAGTTTTCAGCTTCAATATTACAGATTCGACTTCTTTTTCATCCGTATCAAGCAGTACCATAGATTTGACTTGATTTTGTATGTTGTTAAGGTGATCTGTATCGCTGTTGTCTCATTTGATCTGTTCCGCAAGTTTCTGTCCAACCGTAGCGAAGTAGTTGTTCACGGTGTCAACCGCGTCTGCAGGATGAGCATTTATAGTAAGTAACTCATGTGGTATTGTTTTGTTTTTGGATGTGTTTGTAATTTCTTTTATAGTCTTCCAGGTTTTTTTAGGATCGTTTGTGGCCTTAAGTAGTTGATCTCTATTGTAATTAGTTTTTAGTTTACGTAAGATGTTATTACAGTAATTTCTATAGCGTTTGTATGTAGTTTGTATTATATGGTTGTTTGGTGATTTTAGGGCTTGGTAGTGTAGGTTGTTTCTATTTCTAATGCATCGCAACAGTCCTGGGGTAATCCACTGTTTAATGATTTTAGATTTAGAGACTATTTACGTAATTGTAGTTAGTAACTATACTTAGTACCTAAATCATCATGAGGTTATTTTTGTCTCCACTGCAGGAGCACAACCCTCTCTCATCTACCGGAGACAGACGGAGGATTTGGCCTACAATTCCCGCGCTGGCCAGACGGGTTTTGGAGGCCTGATTGATGTTTTATAATGTATTCCCTTAGTCGCCTTGTACGACATCCACGAGAAGAGTTGGAGTGGTAATATTCTACTTTACCGGAAACCACACGGCTCGCCGCCCCGCTCCTAGCTGCCGCTGGCAGCGGCAAGGTCGTGGCCGAGCGGTTAGACATAGGCCTTCCCCAAAGAAAACCACCACACCCAGTCCTCCGCCCTCCGCATCCAGCCGCTTTCCTCCACCTTCTTCAGATCGTCGGTCTACCTGGCGGCGGGGCGTCTCACCCTGCGGGCGCTAACCCGCGGTCTCCACTCCAGAACTCTTCTGCCCCAGCGGCCGACGGTTGTGCGGCCCACTGCCACTTTAGCTTAAAAGACATACACCTAGCTATAGCTATAGAGATAATTTTTTTTTTAAAAACAAAATTTAGGCCGGTTATCAAAAAGTAGGGTTGTAAAAAAGAGTTTCCGGTTTACTTCAATTTTCGAAAGCATGAAAATATGTCAAATGACGTAGTCTCCCTGTCAGTTCCGTTTATCCTTCCGGGGATATTCCTCTTAAAAATAAATATTTTTTTTACGAAACGAAAGCTTTGAGTGAGATCTTAGCACATCAAAGCTTATCAGTTTATTTATACATTTTAATACCTACTTGAGTAAATAATATTTAATGTAAAAATATCAAAGGCCGATTTCACCAATTTTCTTTGATCATTCACATGTGAAATCTACTCCCATATTATGTAAAGTATAATATTAATAAGGTTATATTTGTATTACTGAAACTTGTTAGTTAAATACTTATTGTCATCATCATCATATCAGCTCTTAGACGTCCACTGATGGACATAGGCCTTCAACAATGTACGCCAGCACACCCTGTCCTCCGATCTCCGCACCCAGCCGCTTCCGGCCACCTTTTTCAGGTCGTCGGTCCTTCGGCGGCGGGGCGTCCCACTCTGCGCGTGCGGTCTCCACTCCAGAACTCCGCTGCCCCAACGGGTCGTTTCATTGCTACACTCCCATTTGCTAGAGGGGAAGTGGGAACTCTCTTCCTACTTTGACTCTTTACTTCTATAATTAAATTTGTCTGGGGCCCAAGGTAGCGTAAATTCATGACCTGGGACTTGCCCTACCTTCACTGGTAGGTGTCTTTGCAGTTACCTCCGTTGATCCTCGCTTAGAGGAGTTGCGGGGGGAGAATGGTGAGGAGGCGGGAATGCCCCAACGGCCGTCGGTTCTGATGAAAATGTCCACTTAGTATTAGAAAACGGTAATTTATTATCTCTTAAACAATGAACACAACTTGCTTGCCTGCGACACGTTTTACACAAGGGAGTTGCATGTTAGAAAAAAGTGTTGCCAACTTAAATTAATTTCCATTGCCTTCTTACAATGCCACTAATGTTATAAAAGTTTGGATGTTTGTTACTCAATCACGCTTTAACCACTGGACGGATGGGATGAGACTTGGCACACATAGGTTTGGTCCTGGAATAGGACATAGGATAGTTTTCATCCCGAAAAAGCATCTCATTTCTACAGGAAATACATATTAATTTAATAATAATAATAAATTTGTGATGTTAAGTTGTCCACGTGGACGAAGTCGCGGGCAACAGCTAGTAATTAATATCTTGTATATTATTACTAGCTGTTGCCCGCGACTTCGTCTGCGGAAGCAGAAACGGTAATGTAAAATTTACCGCAAGAAATGTCAGTCTAGCTTGATCAAAAACGTAGATGACACATTTGTCATCAAAGCAATGTACTTGACGTAAAGGGAATATCATAAGGGAGCGCGCACACTTACTTACTCATGTATAATGCAAAATGTATTGAATAAATTAGTAGCCAAATGCTTCCCTCCCCTCGATATAATCCCCTAATGCGACGTAATTTTGGTTTTATGAAAATTTACGACCAAATTTTTTTCACGGTGCAGTGAATGCGTCTTATGTTTATGGTAATTTATTAAAAGGTTTGAGAGATGAATAAATAAAGTCTGTGTGAATAATGTATTTTTGTTTTTCGGATAAAAACACCTTCCCTGTGTTTACGCACACCTTCTCTTTGGAAGGCATGTAATCTGTAATTTGCTTCGCTAGGAAAAAAATAAAAATAAAGGAAAAAAATTAACACTTCTGACTAGAGATCGACCAAAGTACGGTTTCACAGTCGGTATTTCCGAAATTCGAAAGTCGGAAAACATTACGAGAAAAAAAGCATTAAGTACATTCGGTAGATTGCCGACCCTACGTTCGGCATTGGCCATGATTCAGTAAAAGTCGGCCCCATATTGACTTTCGATCATTTGGACAAATTGCTTAAATTGTTCTCAGCATTCGCACACTGAGCAAACTTTAAAATGTGGGAATATGAATAAGTTACAAATAAGTTGAAAGAGAAAACCAACGTCTTCAGTCGCCCCAGGTTGGGCGCCAATATCACGTACTATAGCTAAATCGCTTCTAACACCTTGCAATGCAAATATGTGTGTGTGTAAGCATGTACAAATAATGATGACTACAATTGAAATTTAACGTATGATACGATCTCAATCATTAAAAAATATATAATGGTCAATTTGACACGTGTTGACATGACATTAATAAACATATTTGCCTGTACTGTGACTTTTTGTTGACTTTACATTACTACACCTAAAGACCGCAACCCTCAAGTAATTTAATGTACGTATATTCTCTTGTTGTGGATCACAGAAACCCTATCAAGATAGTATGGTTATATCTATATATTGTATACATGTATGCTATGAGCATGCATCATATCCATATTTATTTTATATATTTATCTGAGTACCTATATTTATATAATTAATAACTTACTAAAACTGCAGCAAGTACAGGAATATTGTACATATAATTATTATTCGCTCTACTTTACAGCATGCCACCTTAAAGTACATGTACGAGTAACTAGCCCTAGAACAGGCCAAGGTCTTTTTGGGCTGTTACTGCCACACCATGTCTCGTTTATATACGCTTGCCCAAATAGGAGTGTGTACCTATAACTATGGTGTAATATATTGTCTGTGATTGTTGTTTACTAAATAAAATAAAATAAATAAATAAATAGCCACTTGGTTACTTTAGTGCCGCGCGTGCCGATTTTCGGATACAGCGCGCCCTTCTCGCGCATCTTTCATGCATCGCTGTCAGGTTTTAGGTTAGTAAAGATATGCAGTTAGAAACTATACAATATGGCATTTTTGCAGATTTTTTATCTATGTTTACCCGACCGTAACTCGACGCGAAACGAGTCAGCGTTTGATAGTTTTTGCAATATGTTGCATATTGTTGGCAAGCGTGTCGCGCCTGCTTCACCATTCTATCTTGATAGTATTTCTATGGGGCCTTTCGGATATAATATCCGTCGAACTACAAAACTATTTTGTACTCCCTAACGGGTCAGGGGACACATCCTAATAAGCGTTTGAGGTCTAATTATCGTAGTATCGAAATGCTTACGGAGTAGGCCTCCAGGACGTCGCGAAGTCCAGGGATCTCACACTTGACCATTATGCTGTAAGCATTTACACAAACGCGATTTTAATTAGTCAATTATTTACGTATTAGTACATATTCTATCTCTAGTATATTACCTACTCTAATACATTTATATATATCTTCACATGACCACTTTTTTCTTTCTTTCATCTGATACTAGCAAAGGCCCGCGGCTTCGCCCGCGTGGAGCAAGTTTTTGTTTCCCGAGGGAACCATTGTTCCAGAGGTAAATATGAGCCTATGTTCAAATACATGATTTTATGTGTACAAAAATTTCTGGCAATTAGTTGAACAGCCAAGCTGTGAAAGAAACAGATAAATAAACACACAAACACTCTTTCGACTTAATTATATTAAAACTGTTGCCCGAAGATTCGCCTGCTTAAAAAAGGTGTTTGTTTCCAGCTGAAAAAACCCACGGTAAACCAAGCTATCCAACAGTGAAAACCACATTCGAATTCATTTAGTGGTTTTGGAGAAGAAGCTGTTGACGTTATCATTATCATAAATTATTTAATCGACGTCTTTACTTATTAATGTTTTCATCGATTTATACATACAATACAGTTCATCATTATATTAGCCCTGCGACATATACTGATGGACATAGGCCTTCCCCAATAAACGTCACCACACCCGGTCCACCACCTCCGAATCCTGCTGCTTCCGGCCGCCTTGCTCAGGGCGTCGGTCCATCTAGTGGCGGGGCGCCCCCCTTGCGCGCGTGCCTCTCCGAGGTCTCTACTCCAGAAGTCGTCTACCTCAGCAGCCGTCGGTTCTGCGGTTGATGTGGCACGCCCACTGCCACCTCAGCTTTATAATCCTTTTTAGTTTAAATGTATCCATGCGTTTGGAGAATACTACTTTCGAACACCATTTCAGCCCCTTAGGGGATGGTTTTTCTAAAACTGTAAAACCCGTGTTCAATTATTACGTTGTTTGAATACTCCTCCAAAGTTTCGAATTGATAGGAACATCTAATAGTTATTCTTCATACAAACTTTAAACGGCTATTTTACCACCTTAGGGGTTGAGTTGAGAAACCCTTCTATAGTGCATACTGTAGATACATCAGGAATTGTGATAAATTTCAAATTTCTAGAGCAATCGGTTTGGAAACTACCACTTTCGAACTCCATGTCATCCACTTCATCATCATCAGGTTATTTTTGTCTCCAATGCAGGAGCACAACCCTCTCTCATCTGCCAAAGACAGACGGAGGATTTGGCCTACACTCCCCGCGCTGGCCAGACGTCATCCACTTAGGGGATGATTGTTCAAAAACTGAAAAACACGTGTTAAATCATTAAATATTTAGAGTACTCCTACAAAGTTTCGAATTGATAGGAACATCTAATAGTTCTTCTCCATACAAACTTTGAACCCTTATTTGACCACCTTAGGGGTTGAATTTTGAAAACCCTTCGTTAGCGCATACTTGAGCTACATAAGGAACATTTGTGCTTAAATTCCAGCTTCTAGAACAATCGGTTTGGAGACTACTAATTTTGAACTCCATTTCAGCCCCTTACGGATGGTTTGTCAAAAACAGTAAAACACTGTTCAATCATTAAGTTTTTAGAGTACTCCTACAAATTTTGGAATTGATAGGAACATTTTATAATTTTTCTCGTTACAAATTTTAAACCCTTATTTAACCACTTTAGGGGTTGAATTTTGAAAAAAAAAAAAACTTTTCTAGTGCATACCTGGGATACATGAGAAACCTTTGCTATACATTTCAAGTTTCTAGAGCAATCATTTGTAAGACTACTACTTTCGAACTCCATTTCAGCCCCTTAGGGGATGGTTTATCAAAAACTGTCAAACATGTGTTATGCCATTAAGTTTTTAGAGTACTCCTACAAAGTTTCGAAATGATTGGAACAACTAATAGTTTTTCTCCATACAAACTTTGAACCCCTATTTTACCACCTTAGGGGTTGAATTTTGAAAAAGCCTTCGAAAGTACATACCGGAGATACATAAGTAACCTTTGTGCTAAATTTGAAGTATCTAGAGCAATCGGTTTGGAGACTACTACTTTCAAACTCCATTTCAGTCCCTTAGGGGATGGTTTTTCAAAAACTGTACTATACTTGTTGAATCATTATGTTTTTCGAGTACTCCTACAAAGTTTGGAATTGATAAGAATATCTAATAGTTTTTCTTCATACAAACTTTGAACCCCTATTTTACCACCTTAGGGGTTGAATTTTGAAAAAGCCTTCGATAGTGCATACCGGAGATACATAAGGAACCTTTGTGCTAAATTTGAAGATTCCAGAGCAATCGGTTTAGAGACTACTTCTTTTGAACTCCATTTCAGTCCCTTAAGGGATGGTTTTTCAAAAACTGTAAAATACTTGTTGAATCATTATGTTTTTCGAGTACTCCTACAAAGTTTCGAATTGATACGAACATCTAACAGGTTTTCTCCATACAAACTTTGAACCCCTATTTTACCACCTTAGGGGTTGAATTTTGAAAAAGCCTTCGATAGTGCATACCGGAGATAGATAAGGAACCTTTGTGCTAAATTTGAAGTTTCTAGAGCAATCGGTCTGGAGACTACTACTTTTGAACACGATTTCAGACCCTTAGGGGATGGTTTTTCAAAAACTGTAAAACACGTGTTAAATCATTAAGGTTTTAGAGTATTCCTACAAAGTTTCAAATTAATAGGTTTATCTAATAGACGTTCTCCATACAAATTAATACGTATCAATTGTATACTATTATTAAAATTAGCTGTACGTTATGGCTGTGATTGTAGAGAATAATATTGATTGAAGTTATAAATAAAATAGGAATCGGTAGATAGGAAAAAGGCTGGTTGAAAGATATTAGATGTGACTAGATTCTCAGAAGGCTAGAATGATGACAATGATTTAGATGGATGAAATATTCTCAGATCCAAATTTACAAAATTCAAAAGGTTACTAAAAAAGTAATCACAATCATATTTAGACCGACGATCTGAAGAAAGTGGCCGGAAGCGGCTGAATGAGGGCAGAGGACCCGGTGTGGTGGTGTTCATTAGGGAAGACCTATGTATCGTTAGGAACTCGTCAATTGAGTAATAGAACTTAGAAATTTAATTTCAAGCCATTTTCAAAATGTATTTTCAAATTCGCTGTTAGAAGTTACATTTCTCATGTCTTGGGGTAAACGATTATGAATGGTCGATCCAAGAATTATGAATGGTCGATCCAAGGATTATGAATGGTCGATCCAAGTACATATACCGACCATTCGGATCTTTTAACTTTGTGGCAGGTAGGGTTTAGTTCGTCAATCCAAGGGCTGCCGTGTCGATGGATGCGTGTCCAAGGGTTAGCTTGGTCGACATCGCGGTGCCTTACCGAGTCATGCTGGGCTCTGATAAGGTGGGAAATTTTCCCTAGCTAATCGTGGTACCACAGTGTGTCCTATCACGGAGGCGGTGATGTTGTTCACCACACATCATGCCAAGCGGTATCATCATCAGGTTATTTTGTCTCAACTGCAGGAGTACAACCCTCTCTCATCTGCCGGAAACAGACGGAGGATTTGGTCTACACTCCCGGCGCTGGCCAGACGGGTTGGGGAGGCCTGACTGATGTTTTATAATTTATTCCCTCAGTCGCCTTGTACGACATCCACGGGAAGAGTTGGAGTGGTCCTATTCTACTCTACCGGAAATCACACGGCAAGCGGTATCACGGGGCGAAAAAGCGGGCAATTGCGTGAGCATTATGTATGTATATAAATAAAAACTTAAAATTCAAACGTCCAAAACCAGCCAGTAACAAAAATACACGCGACATAAATCCTTATTTCCTAACACAGGACAGGAAAAGGTAGCTCCCCCGATTCAGCCCATAAAAACCCTTGAAGGAGTTGTGACAAATACCCCTCCGTGGTTGCTCTGACGTGAAAAATGATCCTTTTAGATAAGACGACGGGCCAATTGTTATGTATAGTGCGACCATTCCGAACCTGACCCCTCTCCCCTCCCGGTCAAATTCTAAAACAAAGGGTAAAAGGGGTGATGTTAGCCAGTGGAGAAGGTCTAGGTGACTGGTCGCAGTATACACAAGAGATGTCCCTAAGAGATCGACGTCCGTTTCTTAACATACGATTGTTTGAAATAATTTCTGAGTTTACAATATTTGCTTTGGTCGGACGTTTGAGAAGATTTTTATAAATAGGTGTCGAAATAATGAATGGTATTTAATAATCATAATGATAAGTTATATAACATCTTTGATAACAAGTGGTCGGACTAGTCATTCCAGGGCCACATTCAAGTGTTGATATGGATCCTCTTTTTATATGTCAATGTAGGAAAATTACTCACGATTGATTATGCTTTTAGGATCAGAAGTAGATTTCTATTACAAAAACAATTTTTATACACAAAAAAACACGTCAAACATAAATTAAATGGAAATAAGCAAAATAACGCATGTAGTAGATGTACCAAGTTGTAATGTGCTCACCCGCACTCCGTACCGACTTATATAGGAAGCACGAGTTGTAGTGGCCAAAATGTGGGGGTAACCTAATAATGCTTAATACTCTCTTGAAAGACACGACAACCTATTCATTAGCTTATACCCTCATACTCATTTATTTCAACCTTTTAGGACATTGAGAACTCTAAGGCTAAGTCGACATTTGTTTACATTTTGTTTATTTATTTTGTACATGGCTGGCGTTAAAACTTCTACTGGAAATACATGGCAAATAGCGATCAGTTTATATGTTTATTTGAAAGCTGCTGTAAAGGTAGCTTAACCTAACATAAAGAAATTATCAATATGTCACATTAACATTGCAATTTTCTGCATTTCATTCCAACATTGTTTTAATCATGTTTAGACAAGCCCCGCGGTTCATGTTTCTTTAAAATGCACTGTGTAAAATTAACTTGCATGTTTGAGTAAAACACATTGGACGGTATATGTAAGAGTAGTATATCTGACTAAATTTATGAGGTACTCCACCACAATATGAATCATCCGCTATAGGTAAGTGTATGCGCCGCTACTGAGTCTCACCACGGACCCGTTGTTTGTGTTTAGTTGTTGAGTGGGATGTATCCAAAGAGCGTTAGACTTATAGTTAGGTACTTTATTTAGATGTGAGTTTAACGTTGTACGTCTCTGGCAATTGTATAGTTGATAGCACGTTGCCACATAATTGATATGTTATTTTTATTTAAAGCCTAGTAATATATTATCCTTATTTATTGACTCGTGATGTGATTTTACACAAATATTGGACGCAATGCAAGCGGAAAACTGTGCAGTGTTACTCCATACAGATAGATCTAAAGAATAATTTGTAAGAGGGCCCACTGTATAAAACCTGAATGCGGCTCTGGAATGACTGGTAGAGTCCAATCTCTGATGATGACTGCAACTTTTGCTTTGGAAACAAAGATATACACGTATGTTACATTGTAGATCATCATCGTCATCGGATTGCTGACGTCCACTGCTGGACATAGAAATTCTACAACGAGCGCCATCACACCCAATGGATGGATGATAATAAAATAAAGAATGAATCAGGAAGAGACATTTTTCTGGGCAACAAAACGAACTTCCGCTCAGGAAACAAAAAGTTCCACTGCTCAATTGAGCGATATTGCTCAGTTGAGCCGCAACTAATTAAGCGTTTGAGCCAACAATCGTGCAAGTGGGCTGTCGGCCACGATAGCGCGGCTTAAGTCCTTCACTGAAAAGGCGAGCGCTTTTCAGTCGACGTTTCGGGTGCGGTTCTATGTACGAGAACAGCGAGTGAGAATACAGGATGGAAAACGAATGCTAGCTGGAGGGAAAGTATTGAAGATAGCAAAATGTTACTCAAAGGAATCTTTGTTTTGAAAACTAAAAGATACTCGCACTTTAAGCTCGCGTCTTTCCCCGGTCACACACATGCGCAAAAACCTCTACGAATGTTTTTACGCATGACAAAAGGGCGTAAAAGTCGTCACATGTTATTCGCATACTCATATTGTGCTTCGCTCTACAGTTGTTCACGTATGTCTCAGTCTTGCTTGGAGATTTTGTGGACCATGGACGGTGGAGATGTTTTTATTAGTGTAGTTGGGCTATTTTATCTATGTTCGTATAATTACATATTATTGGACGCGCGTTACGTTTGTAATCGTGCGCGCAACTGACGCACGAATCTGTAGGATCCTGTGCTGACGCACACAGCCGTGTTGCAAGGAGCGACAAAGTGTAGAAGTAAAACCAGTAACTTTTATGTACTTGTCAAAGTATAGTTGTCTCTTTTTGACGACAAAAATGGTCATATGGAGGAATATTATGCCTACATTGAGAACCCCAAAGTATGGATACTCTTCAGTGTCGCTCTATGGTCCGCACAATATTAAAATTCAATTCAAATAAACTAGAAGAAATAAATAGTTTAAATATATGTATGCTATAAAATTTTAAAGATCAATGAATCATGTATGTATAGAATAGAATAGAGTAGAGTAGAGTAGAGTAGAGTAGAGTAGAGTAGAGTAGAGTAGAGTAGAGTAGAGTAGAGTAGAGTAGAGTAGAGTAGAGTAGAGTAGAGCAGAGCAGAGCAGAGCAGAGCAGAGCAGAGCAGAGCAGAACAGAACAGAACCGAACAGAACAGAACAGAATAGAATAGAATAATCATTTATTGGCTGCAACAAAACACAAACAGTGCAACACTGAGTGTAAGTAAACAAGTAAAGACGAATATACATAGACATCCTCGTAGGTACATACATACATGCATAGTGAAAGGCTGATGGTGATGATCAAGTAGGTATCTTATTATTTCTTGAGACCATCTCTTGTTAACTAATTTTATTAACATGTTAGCAGTATCATACAAAATTCCAACTAGAACACTGGCGAAATATGCAGCCATAAGCTATAAAATAGGTACATAGCGGAATTATATTAGTGTTAGGGCACCTCATTATGGACCTTATAGCTATAAAATAGCTGCATATTATACCAGTACCTATGCTGGTCGGGGATAATCTGTCAATATCACAAGTTCAACTCTGCATTCGTTGTACCAGTGACCCCATAGTGGGAACGGGTGTATATACAAGCGTTTCAACCGCCGTCCTTATCCTAACCATCAAAAGATTGTAAAATAGAATATATTTAATTAAATATTTCACCTGTGCAGAATCTGTGCACGGACCAGAAACTTATTTTATAATAAAAACGATGAACTGGTGTTGTCTCTTCTACTTTTAAAAGGGAGGATAATGACGGCGGTTGAGCGCTCGAATATTCGTCCGAACTCCTGGCAAGTAGATGCGTGACTCGCCCTGGAATACTTCTTACGGTCATATAGCACCTGGAATATGACCGTAAGAACTTTAGTTGGTACTAGCTGGTGCCCGCGACTTCGTCTGCGCAGGATTAGTATTTCGAGTAGCTTATATTAACGTGGTGTAAAAGATCTACTTACTTGATATTTTGGACAATTCACACAATATCTTTATAAATTGTAGCCTATGTGTTATTCTGGTGTATAAGCTATATTATTGTAAAGTTTCATTAAAATCCATTCAGTAGTTTTTACGTGAAAGAGTAACAAACATCCATCCATACTTACAAACTTTCGCGTTTATAATATCAGTAGGATAGGATAGTGAAAGTGACGCCACCATAGAAATGAATGAGATGGAAAGGTGAAGCAATGCTTGATCCTTGGCAAAAACTGTCAAACGCTTACTCATTTCGCGCCGAGTTAAGGTAAACAGCGACAAAATAAATCTGCAAAAGTGCCATATTGCCCGTTTTCAAACTGCATAACTGTATCTCCTCACTAGAAACGTGACCACGAGGCAAAAATAGTGCGGGAGGGGCTGTGTCAGAAAATCGACACGCGCGAGACTGAAGTAAACCAGTGTACCCTTTCTACCTACTATATATCCGTGTCTGTAGACGACGCCACGAGGTATACATTTTTATCTTCAGGCCTGACTAAAGAGTTAAAAAATAATCAAACGTGTGAGTCAGCAAGTGATCTGATGTCAATACTCATATCGCACATATCTCTTCACTCTTTTTGGCTGCTTAGATAAGATAAGCTTATTTTATCTTTATAAGCAAAAAAAAAATGCTGACACATATTGTAACAATGCAGTATGACGGAAATCTCTTATAAGTCAATCAAATCAGTGATCTATTCCCCGAATGGAAAAATAGAAGAATCTTCTATAGGCTTTTCTGTTTTAACGGAACCTCAAAAATTTAAGATAGACTTTAAAACGTTGTAAATTTTACTTGAATTACCATGGAATTCACATACAATTTTATCTGTATAAATACATAATGCTCATGCATAGGTCCCATCTAATTTAAAAAATCGTAAACTTCGTGCGTCTGTACATTGAAGATATTTACAAAAAAAATTGGGGGTCAAAGATAAGTATAATAGAACACATTTCGATTATTTTTGGAAGTTTTGTCTGTTGTTGGAATTGGGGTCGGGATCGGGATTGGGAGATTGAGAGTCTGAGTGAGAGTGGAAGTGGAACTGGAAATGGGAAAGGGAACGGAAGCCGGATTGAGAACGGGAGCGGATTCTGTACTCCACGCGAGCGGAGCCGCGGGCACAGCTAGTAATATAATAAATGGTATCGCAGGAATATCCATAAAATTTACCGTTGATGCGATTATGCTATCAATGGTAATGTGACGTCACGATAGTATCGATATCTCTATCTATAGTGTCAATCATGTGGTTTAGAAACTATTGAACAACGTAAAAGTAACTAACTTTCTCCAACTTACAACTCGCTATTCGCTCGCGGTATGTCCTCAGCCGATCAGAACTGTATGTTAAAGTCACACAATGTAACCGATAACTTGTTAAAATCGGATTTCAGGAGTGAAATTGCGGATTGGAGATAATTTCCTCTATCCTTTGTAAAAATGGAAGCCAGCTTGTTCACTGAATTGGTTTAGAGGTGGTAGGTATAGGTCTCTATTAACGATATTCTGTGCTTTACTGCTCGGTTCTTTCTCGCTCTCTTTACGGCTCTACCACGCATACCACCCATCTATTGCATTCTAATTCTCTCGTTTGAATTGCCCGCCGCTTCTGTTTGAATGTTCAGACTGATCTCGCAATCAATTGAAAGATATTTATTTTACATCAGATATAAAAATACGTCCATATTGTTAGTAAAAGCCTTAACACTATGTTAGTGAACTTATAAGCTAGTTTCTTAAATGACTAGAAATAGGTTTCAACCCAGTGTATGACGACTCCGTCTATCAGTTCAGGATCCTGTTAGCGCCGCCCCGCAGCCAATGTTATTGGCTAGTTTCCGAAGGTTTTGATTTACAATACTGCCTTAAACGCGAAGTACAGGTATGTAAGTAGTATGTATTTAATAAACAATTTAAGTTCAAATGAAGACTTTTCATTTTGAAGTTGATTTAGATAATAAATGAAGATAAAATGATACCTAGACCACAGAATCCTACTAATATTATAAATGCGAACGTTTGGATATTTGGATGTTTGTTACTTAATCATGCTTCAACCACTGGACAGATCGGGATAAAACTTGGCACACATAATTATAGATTAGGTCCTGGAATAGGACATAGGATAGTTTTTATCCCGAAAAAACGTCTTATTCCTACGGAAAATATATAATAATTTGTAATATTAAGTTGTCCACGCGGACGAAGTCGCTGGCAGTACTTAATAATACCATAGACAGATATACCTATATATGTATTACTTTTGCCTTGCTGAGTATAAAATACTCTCGTGCAACATCAGTGGAATTTGATTTAAGCTCAGACTAATTCCAGCTTGCCGTTTTGGCTGTAAAATTAAGATAGCATTGGATAAGACTTAATCTGTTGAATTGGAGCCAACTCCGCGAGTGTCTGAATCAACAGATCATACTGTTAGAAGGAGGTTATGGAGCGGTTTGTCTCAGCGACAGATAAGATCCTGTTACTAGTTAGTTACTAGAATATAATAAATAAATAAATATGTTGGGACATTTCACACATGGCCACCTGATCCCAAACTAGGCAGAGCTTGTAATATGGGTATCAGACAGCTGATATACATACATAAATACATAATATAATATATAAATAACATCCAGTCACAAGGCAAATACTAGTGAAACATGTAAAATTTCTGGGTAATAAGATACATTTTAAACATAAGAGTAAAAATTTGTATTTTACACTTAGATATTACGACCCTGTTTAACATTTTCATTATGCTAATTTCGGGGGATCGACAACAAACCCATAATAAACAAAATCCAGACATGCCTGAGAGCTTTGAAAAAAAGCGTAAGAAACAAAACTCCATCAAAGATGCTCATGAACTTGCTGAAAAAACAGAAGTGGATGGGACTTGTCATATAACACGTGCTGACGATCAAAGATGTAGTACAATTTTACCAGATTGGGAAGGATCAGAGCAAAAGATAAAAACAAACACCAAGAGACGGTGGAGTGTTGAGATAGTAGATAATGCCAGGGAAAACTGTGTTGATAAAGCAAAAGTAGAGGAGTAGTCGAGGATCTATCACCCTCTTACCTATTTCTGCTGACAAACAGCAATGCATGCATTACTGTGTTTCAGTTTGAATGGTAGGGGTCAGTGTAATTATAGGCCTACGAGGTATTCCAACAGAGATCAGAATGGAAACGCACTTATAAACGTAAGATTTGGATGCAGCAGTCAATTACTTACTGTAAAATATTACATATGCATATAATTTTATGACGTATTTTGAACAAATTAAAGCAGATAATACAATAATGAAGTAAACAGACATGTGTTGTTTTTCAATAAGTGATTCTTATGTTCAAGGGCTATAGTGAGCAGTTAGCACCAGATGAGGCTGCTTTATTCGTCAATAAAGGTTTTAAATTCAAATTGAGGTAATATATAGACTACAAGTCTCGAATGATTACTAAAATTAAAAGAGCAATAAGCAAGCTGACAAATGCAATACAATTTTATGTTTAACAGCCAATAAAATGGAAACCCATCAAATGAATTGCGAACAGTTGATATTTGAAGCACTTAAGGACATCCTCGGGGGTTTACTGGCAACACAAAATTGTTTTATATTCTGATTAAAATAACTATTTAAAACTTTACTCATAGGGTGATGGTCAAACATCAAATAACCAGTAAATTAAATCATCTAAGAACGTATTTCGTGCAATAGACAAATTTGAGTACGGTTGTCCATAGATTTAAATAGACCATGGCAATGGTAGATACTATTACCGCTACGCAAGGCGCTGATATTATGTATAGCCAACGATCTCTATGTACTACTAGATGGAGCGTTCCAAATAATCGCTCTGTTCCACGCAAGTAGCCACAACTCTTTCACATTCACTTTGAAACTTGTGCAGTTAGTACTCAGAACATTTAATTATTTACTAAATATTGACATCATTTAACCGTAGCGTCAATATTTAGTAAATAATTAAATGTTTTGAGTCGTAACTGCACAAGTTTCAAAGTGAATGTGAAAGAGTAGTGGCTACTTGCGTGGAACAGAGGATTGTTTGGAACGCTCCATATAATAAATAGTACATAGAGATCGTTGTGTATAGCTAGAAGTAGGCTGATCTAACTGATTAGAATATCTATAAAGAAATTTACTCACATAAAAGTTGATCAAACATCAAATACCCGGTTTTATAATCAAAACATCAAATCAGCCCTTCTCATGACTCGTGATTTCCCCAGGGTCGTGGAGACACATTCAAAATGTAATTTCATTTTTATACTCTGATTTATGTTCATTGATTTTAAAGCAAATTAGTTTTGAACGTGATGTATCTTACGCCTCTTTGAAATGTATATTTTTAGAGTTAGTGCCAAATGGAAGTCCAATATAAAAGATTTTCATAGTAATGAGATATGCTTAAGTAGCTCAAGAAATATGTCTAAATAAGTACTTTGATGACTAGCACTGAATAAATCTTCAAATGTCAAAATATTCAGGATCATAAAATTGTTAAAAAAAACGCTGAAACTTGACGTTGTCTTTACAACCCACTATCTAATTCCTTAGTACATTTTGCAGAATGACCAATTCTTATAAATTAACTGTCTGACCAATAGTTAAATTAATATTAATTTACAACTCTAATCGACTGGATTTACGTTGGATAGCGCAAAGTGGCGTCGTCTCTGCCTACCCCTCTCGGACCAGGGCGTAAGCATTATGAATGAATGAATCGACTGGTCGAAGTTCTGTCTAATGAAAAGTAAAATGTATGCTTACTTACCTTCTTTTTGAAATTAATCATCATATTTGATATTCATTGGTGATGAAACCAGAATACTGAATGCTAAAAGGAAAAACGTGAGAATGTCTACGACAGTGTCTGTTGCTAATTTTTTGTCATCACATAAACTCATCACAAATTTTATTAGTCTTTAATATTATATACATACATAATTCTCACGCCTTGGTCCCAGAGGAGTAGGCAGGGATGATGGATCGCCACTTTGCGCGATCCTGACACACCTCACTAGCCTCACTCACATTCGTCAACCTTTTCATACACCTCCTTTTATTCTTCTTTTCATACACCTCCTTTTAATGTCTTTTACGATTATTAACACTGCGTGTAAAGGCTACGGCTCGTAGTTATTTTGCAAAATGACTAACGGTTATAGTGCGATTGCGAATATAATTAAAAAAAAATATTACACACATGTCATCCACGGTTCTTGGCATCAACCAACCAGGCTACCAACTATCCAACCGACTAAGCAACCAGGTGGTTAGTTAAAAAAAAATTAACCATCCAACGAATGGGACACAGTGGTTTGTCGATTAGTAATAGACGAACTGAGATATAGGGATGTACCGGATGTGGTCTTTGGAGTTTTCGAGCCTCGACTGAAATGTACTGCCAACATTAGCAACTAAAATTAAATTATCTATTTAAGTATATTTGTATGTAATATATTTGTATCGTACAAATATTATAAATGCGAAAGTTTGGATATTTGGATGTTTAGATGTTTGTTACTCAATCACGCTTCAACCACTAAACGGATCGTAATGAAACTTGACACACATAAAGGTTAGGTCCTGGAATAGGACATAGGATAGTTTTTATCCCGAAAAAACGTCGCATTCCTACGGGAAATACATAATAAGTTAGGTTGTCCACGCAGACGAAGTCGCAGGCAACAGCTAGCATATTATAAGCATAATCAAGCATGAAACAACCCCTTAGTGAACACTTTTAAAAATTGACTAGACAAGTTCTTTAAAAAATAGTGTTACAAGTGACAATTCAAAGACACCACTTCAGATATCAGATCAGACATTGCTACCATTGCTGCTCGCCTATTACCCCTAAAAAAATAATAATTATTATTATTTAATAATATTTATTAAGTAAATTTCAGTACTTATTATTTTCAGTATTTACTTATGTTCTAAAATTATATATATTTTTCTTTTATCTGCAATACTCTGTCGCCATGTCTTTCTTATTTTAAGTGATAAGGCCGCCTTTATGCACTTTACAAAAATCTGTACCTATTTTTATCGTTATCCTTAATCTGTGTGCAATAAAGAGTTTATCTATCTATCTAAGAGTTAGTACCCACTGGAAAGTTACACTTTATCTTGAACGTAGTTACGAGGCGAATAATGTACAGAATATTGTACCCTTGTACAAATAATGCTTCTACATAGAAAACTCTTTATTGCTCACAGATTAAGAATAACATTAAAAATAGGTACAGATTTTTGGAAATTGTACAAAAATCTCTACATTTCTAGGCGGCCTTATCGCTCAAAGCGATCTCTTCCAGGCAACCTTTTCCATGAAAAATAAGAAAGCCATAGCGATAGAGGGTTAATGCAGGTAACAGAAAATGAAATTTATAATTTTAGAACACAGGTAAATACTAAAAAATACTACCTACTTAAATATATTCATAACTAGCTGACCCGGCGAACTTCGTACCGCCTAACAGTCAATGAATGTCGTGTTACTTTTTAGCTGAACTAATTTAGGCTTTGATGAACGTAAAACAATGATACAAAATAATTAAATTTCTGAACGCACACATGATGTCTTCTGAAAAAAATAAAGTTGTGGCTTAAAGGTATCAGCAACCAGGCCATAAGCTCCAAAAAAAAAATTGTTGTTACACTATTTGACAGGATTGGACAACAAATGTTTGACATGTAATAAACAAATCAGCATCTATTGAAATGATTAAGTATTCATTACACATATCGAGTTTTCATTGTTTTTATAAGATGTATTCTGCTATTCGGGACGGAAACAAATCCAACAAATCAAAAACCATGGCAATCGGTCCAGCCGTTCTCGAGTTATAAGTGTTGTAACAAACACGACTTTCTTTTATATATAGAAGAAGATTATAATATTATACTACGACTGTCTTCAACCTCTATCTTACATACATTTGGTATCGACGTTCTACCAAGGTCACGTGTTGTGAATTAAACTCCTATACTGCGATCTCCTACCGGCCAGCTGGGTGATTAAGGCATATATCAAATAAATAAAAAAATGTAAATAGAGCCATTACTGACTGTACAAATGGACAAATAATTTTATTACATTTATATTTTGTCTTTTGAGTCAAAGAACCTTAATGACAAAATCAATTACCTACGGCTTTCCACGATTTTATAAAGTTACTAGCTGTGCCCGCGGCTTCGCTCGCGTGAACTACAGAATCCGCCCCCGTTCCCACTTCCGCTCCCGTTCTCTTCCCACTTCTATTTCCACTCCCACTTAGACTCGAGACTCTCAATATCCCAATCCCAACCTCAACCCAAAAACTAAATTTCACAGACAGACAGACAAAAATTAAAAAAAAAAAATGTTTTAGCTTCTATTGGCCCTATAAATACCCCTCATACAATTTTTTTTAATATCTCTCATGTACAGACATATACCAGTTACAGTTTTACGAGTATTATAAGTATAGACAACAAAGGGGCAACAAATGTAAGTAAATTCTGTTAGTTGGGTGGGCTTAATCCATAAGTATCAAGTCGCTCAACGAGTTACGGATAGGGCTATGCTCGAGGAGATTCGATGAAGAACGAAGGTCACCGAGTAGCGTAAAGGATTGCCGTGCAGCGCGTGGGCCACATCTGTCGCAGTTCCGACGGACATCGGGGCAGACCAGCTCTGGAGTGGGGACCGTGGATCGACACATGCAGATGGACCGACGACCAGATATGGATTGCGGAAGACCGCGTGTGGTGGCGATCGCAAAGGCGTGGACATTGCTCCAGCAGTGAACATCTCAAAGCTTGTGATGTTAGATTTTCGCTCATTTCATAATTATTTTCATTGGCGTATCACTTATTAGTGGCTGGGCCCAAAACGCCTATATTACGAGTGTCAATGTTTCACTTACAAATTATATTTTCAAACACAGTTTTCTTTCGAAATCAAGGCTGAAAGGTTAAAAAAAAGAATTGAACTTCCAGTCCAAATATAACCCCGGGGGTTGGCTGGAGGGTTGGTGCCGGTCGCGAAACAAATGTTCGCCTGTCGCTGGTTCGATGTAAGGAATGAGAACCGTTAGATAAGAGAATGGCTCGGCGGCGCCCCCGCTGGCTTCTGCACTGTACAACTGTTTAGAATTGACAATAATATTCTTTAATTTGTACTACACTAATACATATTTATAGACAGTCATCATCATCATGGCCGTGTGGTTCCCGGCTTAGAATAGGACCACACCTATCCTTCCCGTGGGTGTCGTCAAGGCGACTAAGGGGTTGCATTACTGCGACCACCAATCCGCCTCCCAAGCGTGGTGATTATGTCAAATCCCCCAATGTACAACTCACGTGGTATTCTATTGGGGAGGCCTATGTCCAGCAGTGGACGTATTTTAATTCTTCCACTGCTGATAAGCCTCCCCAATAGAATGCCATAATCATCACGCTTATCAGGCGGATTGGTGATCTCAGTAAAGATACAAGAGATCGCTGCTGTCTAATTGGGGTGGCCCTTTACTAAACCAGGAACCACATGGCTAGGGATATGCGCAGATCACTAAAAAGAGATTAGCTGTCAATTTCTAATTCTTCATATCCAACCCATTGACAGGCATACCTACTGATCCAGTTCAAAACAAAAGAAAAATCTCCGTCTACGCCAGTCGGTAAATGCTACGATAAAATAGCTTAACCTATCATTTGATCCGATTAAATGTCTACAAAAGATTAATATTAGATGAATACATACGATTCTGAACGATGACAAATGCCTCAGTTTGCGTTTGTCAACAACTTGTTAAGAGCAAGAAATGCATTATTCACAAAATATGTGGCTTATCTTCAACACGTTAGAGATCATGATAAGGGACTTTTTGTTACCAGTATTATAAACACGTAACATGTCATTGGATGGAATTCGCTCGGTAGATAATATCACTTCTATACATATAGCAGATATCCAAAAATAATCAGTTAATCTTTATTTTCCTTAAAACGTGGCAGGTTTTTTATCAAATAAATTCTGATATGATTGCGTCAAAGATTAGGACAACCGAACAAAAATGTATTTGTCTGCTTGTTTGCTTTTAATTAGAGCACCACTGAACAAATTCCGGTTTCAAAAAGATAATGAACGGATTATACATACTAAAACGAGCCCAGAAACAGTTGAGAAGAAGCAACGATTTCCGACTCTACCGATTGTTAGTGCTATGGCAGATTATTCTTAGGAATTACTTCATTTGAAGACATAGGGCGGGGTTCATAGGGTTTCATATAAATTCGTTCAATTTGTTATTCGGATGACGTCATTAACCTTAAACGCGAGAGTCAGTTATACTTATATACTTTCTTTAACCATTGTCATAGAAAATATGAAAGGTAGGTATATTCTTCCAATTTAATTTTAGACCCAATAAATCATGCTATCTAACCCTCTTGCATTCTCAATCAGCCAACAATTACCAATAAATTAATTTCCGTGTGGTTTCCAGTAGAGTAGAATAGGACCACTCCAACTCTTCCCGTGGATGTCGTACAAGACGACTAAGGGAATTCATTATAAAACATCAATCAGGTCTCCCCACCCGTCTGGCCAGCGCGGGTAGTGTAGGCCAAATCTTCCGTCTGTCTCCGGCACAAATAAGACGCCATAAAAATGTATATTGTATATTGCAACATATAGATAAGTACACACATGTTGCAGGCAACACTAGTTTTTCAAGTGTCAAAATATTATAAGAAAAAAGTAGACTGCTGTCACTAGGCAATCGATCGTAAAAGCTCTCTGTACGCTCTTTCTGGTATATTGCTATAAAAGTTTAAAGTGCGGATTTAAAACTGTTTTTGTTCTGACCACTCCAAATAAATACAGTCCACTCATCAGGAATTCAACACACACATGCACATAACAATTTGTCGACGGTACAACGTAGAGTTATAGAATAATTACCTACAACAAAAGTATCAACAATAAGTACAAGACAGGTAATTAAAAAATACAAAAGAAATCATAATAATGTGAAAGAGATTCATTACGGCTTCTTGAAAATCTGATATTTGTACCGTAAGCAGCTTGAAATTTACGAGGCACGAAATGATATATTTCTTTTCAGTTTTGTTCAAGCCATAATCTATTTCCGTAAGTTTAGAGTAACTATTAACACTTAAAGACTTAAAGAAACACGGCCACCGGGCTGGTTCGACCCAGTGTAAGAGACGACAACAGTGTTTTTTTTTGCATCAGGATCAGCCGCTACGAAATATACACGTAACAAATCGAGCGACACATTAATAATCTATCACAAACATTTATCTAGCGAAGACCACGTGTACATCTACCTCAGTAGAGCGGAACGACGACTCCGATGAAAGGACACGTCAGAAATTATATACCTAAATCAATGTGTTTTAACATTGTGCAAACCTGTACTAGTATTTAGGAAAAGTTTGTTTGTTGGTTTGTGAAACTACGCAACGGCTAAACATCCTGAGACGTCCACTGCTGGACATAGACCTACCTCAATCAACACCACACCCGGTCAGCCGCTTCCGGCCGCTTTCTTCAGCTCGTCTGTCCACCTGGCGGCGGCGCGTCTCACCCTGTGCGTGTCGATCCAGGTCTCCTCTCCAGAACTCATCAGCCCCAACAGCCGTCGGTTCTGCGACAGATTTGACTCGCTCACCGCCACTTCAGCCCATTTAAAGAAAATATTTTACTATATAAAAGCGATTTTGTTCGTGATACACAGAGGTAACTAATATGGAAAATGATGAACGAAAATGCCGTGTGTCGATGAAGTAGGTTTTTATTTTTGTCATATTATTAGTCACAATATGGAATTGAAATCCACCTTTGAACAATATTAACAATAGTTTCTATTATTACAAATACAAAATGAACCTTATTGTTCCTCAGACACGGATTGATTTCATTTGTCATAATAATAAAGTTTGATAACTCTATATCAGGCCAATAGATAAATGCTTCACCGATAACTAAAGATATAAAAAATAAATGATACAATGTATTGATTAAAACTTAGTTCAAAGTAAAAGTCGTGTTTATAGTTGAGAAGAAAAAAAATATCAAAATGAGTTGCGCATTGCGTTGTCGGTATTACACCGAGACTTTTTTAACATGGTGTTTAAATAACAAAATGATAGTGATTCTGAGTTTGTTGTCATTTTCCTTATTTGTTTCGACACTGGCAATTGCCGGTCAAAGGAATAGAATAAGTAGGGAATTTGAAGAATACAGGACTGCAAATCCCCCAACCAATAATGATGAAGGTAGCAAAGAACCAGATGTAGAAGGAGACAACAACGGACCAGATGTAGAGGGAGACAACAAGGTACCAGATGTAGACGGAGACAACAAGGAACCAGATGTAGATGGAGACAACAAGGAACCAGATGTAGACGGAGAGAACAAGGAACCAGATGTAGACGGAGACAACAAGGAACCAGATATAGACGAAGACAACAAGGAACCAGATGTAGATGGAGACAACAAGGAACCAGGTGTAGACGGAGACAACAAGGAACCAGATGTAGACGAAGACAACAAGGAACCGCTTGTAGGATTGCCACTAGAAAACAGTAATAGACTCAGTATTAAAAGCAGTTTACTTAAATTTATGAGATACACAAATTAATTGTTACCGTAAACAATAATTTCTTAGTGATTATGTTAATGTAAAAGCCAGAAAAAGGTATATCTTTAATTAAGCCGTATACTACGCCGTATAAGTACCATGTTTCAAAATATATTCGGACAGATATCTGTTAATTCTAAATGGATTGGTTAGCAACGTCAGACTGATGCAACATACATAATAAACACAAGAACGCATCGTGTTATTTATAAGTAGTCATAAAATCTTTTGGATTGTTCAATATCGTAATGTTAAAAATCACCATTAACCAGCTATGGTTTTACCGTTTTATGTACTTTTAGAATTAAATGATAAAATCAATTCTATTCATTTATTATTGGTGGTCAAAATACATACATCATATTGTGTAAGCGGATAGAATGATCCAGATCGAGTGGTGTTTAATGATTCTATTTTAATATTGAATGTTTTTATGAAAATAATGCGTAGAAAGATAAGCTACGCCTAAGATAGGCGTAGCTTATCTTTAATAAACCTTATCTTTCTTAAGTGAGCGGTTCGGGCAGGCTTTTCTGTTTAAATAAGTTTTAGAATTATTATAGGTAATTATAACTAATTTAATAGTTTGTTAATATTATACTTATGAATTGTAATCGTTTTCAAATAATTCCTGAAGAGAAGAGAACAGTCTCTTGTAATGTTGAAATTAGTGGCTTATAAAATGCGATTGATTACTGTCAAAAAGACTCTGACAGGGCGACCGGCTTCATCTTTGTCTGTCAAGTCAACTTCAATACTGGACATAAGCCTTTTCTCATATAGAAGTTTTGTCTATAATGGGCAGGCGAATTCATGACTATTATTACTGCTTGGCTTTGCCTGGGTGGCTTACATATTTAATCAACTACATAAGCAACACTTAGATTCCCTTGACTTTATTAAATGGTTTTATTTCTGAAGTCTTTCAAAAGTTTAATTTTACTACTTTATTTACTTGAAATGGGCCTATAACATCGACAACTCCATCGATAGCCCTCTAGCGCGAAGCCATCGAATTAGAATATAAATTGAACTCTTTATATAAACATTTATAATTTGCATTTAAGGCTCGGATCTTGGAGCTTAGAATGTTCATTTAAAAATACAGTTTTCATTTGAATAAGGATAGTTAGTCACTTAATGTTATGAAGGTCAAAGAAATATATTTATTACTCACGAGTTTCATGTTTTACATAATTTTGATCCTTATAATTGGAGATTTTTCATTACTGTTCGAAATATTATGATGCTTTCGCATTTTTATTAAGCAGTTTTCATCAGGTCAGCTTCCATTATACGTTTTAATTAAGAATTTGTTCATTAAAATTTGTAAAGTTCATGTTGTTAACAAGTGCAATGAACTAAAAATATTAGGTAGGTATATATTTTTTCATCTTGTTCATTCTTTGTAACAAAATAGATTTACAAAGTAAAAATAAGAGTTTACATTTGCACAATAAATATTTTACAATTTTTGAACATATATTTTTTATATCCCTTCGCCTTAAAACAAGTGGTGACAACACAAGAGACATTTCAGCTAATATGTTATAAATATTCATAGTCATAAGTAGCTCTCAACCTATCGAACGTTTACCACTCGCCCAGAATCGATAGACCCCTCACATTCCCTTCCATTCTTATTAATAATCCTGGAATTGTAAGTAGTCGGAGAGGCAGGGAAGATTTGTTAAACTGGTCGTCTGTACTTTACCCAGGGAAGGGATTTCGATACACATTATAGTATATTTCAATACAGTATTTATATTTCCTTGGGGATATTATGAATCTGTGGACGTATTTTAGTAGGCACCTACTGTTTTTAAAGGAATTTTTTTGATGTAAGTAATCGACCTTATCGAGAACATTTCGAAGTTTTTGTTTCTAAATTATTAAATGATTCTTCAAACTTTTATTTTAACGGTATTTGAGAGTTCCAAATAAGTATAATGAAAAGATAGCAAAACAGACTTAAATATAGACTTAATTATAACAAAACTTAATTTAATTTTCAGCTCAACTACGCAGTGAGTTAAATGATTGGTTCTCATATACACTGAGAAAAAAATAAGTAGCCCTCCTACTTACGTAAGGATAAAAATATACCACTATTACATAAGTAGCCGCCCCCATTAAAAATGGTGTCACCTACAACTGATTCAGTAGCCAGCCACATTACTAAGTAACCAAACTACTTAATAATGTGGCCGGCACACCATTTATAATGGGGGCGGCTACTTATGTAATAGTGGTATATTTTTATCCTTACGTAAGTAGGAGGGCTACTTATTTTTTTCTCAGAGTATTTGCAACAAAATAATATCGCCAAGAAAAGTAGAATTACTTTTTTATCTAAGATTAATTTTATCTTTGCTATAGCAATGCAATTTTACAAGATTCTAATGAAAGATTCCTAAAGCATAATGCCATAATATCCCGATACCATATCCCGATAAGGAGGTAGTCTCATCAAATGAGGCGTTTAAATGAGATCACTTCCCTCCTTCCCTGCTTCCCTCCGTAAGTCTCCCGTCTCCGTCCCTCATAAAGGCATCAATTCGTCGAAAATTGATGAAATAAAAATAACCTGAATGTTTTTAGCGAGCGATGGTATGTGTCTGTTTTTCCTCCACTGTATTATTGATGACGAGTCGTAAAGATATCGTATTGAACATTGGATATATTAAAGGCGTATAAATAAAGTAAATTTAGACATAATCTTGCGATTTGAAATACTTTGATGATTTTTATGCATGATGGGAAAAAATCGCGCCCCTTATGGAGCTAGCATGAAACTTTCAAAGTGTGTCTAATGTATAACTAATTTGCCGCATACTCACACCATACCCCTAAGACCATACAAGCGAACATATTTAAACATACACTTAGAAAATTGCCAAAAAGGGGTCAAACTGGTTTTCTAGAATTATTCTATGATTAATTAATTCTAATTTTTAAATTAGCCAAAAAGCTCTAGTAATTGTCATAGAATTATAGAAAACCAGTTTGACACCTTTTTTGACAATTTCCAAAAGGTTGTTAAAACATTTTACGGTCTTTTTAGCTAGCAGGCCAGTATTACAGGCGCGCGTAAACTTGACTTGACTAGAGGCATAACGTTATACGTCAACACATAAGTGCTTTATTTTGTGGGGAGACGTTTAATTGGAGGCGGTAGGTGAGTGTCGCCTCTACGTAATGGTATTTAATATTCTTTGAATTCATCTTCATCAGGATATTTTTGTCTCCACTGCAGGAGCACCCCCCTCTCTCGTCTGCCGGAGACAGACGGAGGATTTGGCCTACACTCCCCGCGCTGGCCACATGGGTTGGGGAGGCCTGATTGATGTTTAATAATGTATTCCTTTAGCCGCCTTGTACGACATCCACGGGAAGAGTTAAAGTGGTCCAATTCTACTTTACCGGAAACCACACGGCATTCTTTGATAGTCAACGTTAATTTATACATTTTAGTTACGTTACTTAATAAATTTGTATTTGCTAGAAAGTGGGACAAAGTACTTCTGTTCCCGCTTCGTCCTTCTGTACAGCTGACACGCTCGGTTCCCATCCTACTAATATTATAAATGCGAAAGTTTGGATATTTTGATGTTTGTTACTTAATCACGCTTCAACCACTAGACGGATCGTGATGAAACTTGGTACACATATAGGTTAGGTCCTGGAATAGGACATAGGATAGTTTTTATCCCGAAAAAACATCTCATTCCTACGGGAAGTACATAATAATTTGTGCTGTTAAGTTGTCCACGCGGGCGGAGTCGGCAACAGCTAGTACTAAATAAGCAACATGCGGCCTCCAAAAAGTTTTTACCTTCATAGTTTTATGTGCTGCGTTTCTGTATTGGTTTTCAAATACAGACTTATACTATATAGTCTACTACTGTATGTCCTTTGGACCAGGGTGCCTACTCATTAAGGATTTCGGAAACTATCCGTCCAACTGATGTAACATATTCTGATAAACATTTGGCGTCTATCTTAGAGTGTACAAAATGACTTTTAAATCTCTCATATTCGGTAAGTAGGTCCTTATTACCCTCAAATGGGGCTTGTAGGTGACCAATTAGCGCTCTAGGGTAATACTGTAGCTAGAAAAGCCCTAGGGCGGTAAGTAATTAAAAAAAAACTCTTCACTCTTTCAAAAAGTTCGCGTACATCTAACCATCATACTGGCAATAGACATTATGCATTCAGCCCAATGACAAAAGAGGTCGCTTCGCTATTCAGCCTTGTCTTCGTATGAGTATAATCTCAGAAAAACGATATTCGTTCTTCTGAGAGTATAATAGTCATCAATTTTAAATATCGAACGGCGAAGCTCAATTTCGTTCTTGAAAAAAATAATTTAAAAAAAAAGATGAAAAAGGCTGGAAAAGAAATCTTTTACTTTAAATAACTAATAAAATGTTTTATTCTTGTTTTTTTCTACTTACCTCACAATCGAGATGTAAAGCAGAGTAGTTAGCTCGGGTGTAAGCATCAATTGCACGCTCGAACTATAGGCGCCCTCGCTGCGCTCGTGCGCCTAAATATCTCGGGCTGCAATTGATGTCTTACAGCCCTTGGCTACTAATCTACTATTTAATTCGACGATATCTGAAATGCTCAGAGTGTAGGCCCTAGGTCTTTCCAGAATTGAAGGTTTATGCCCACGTGTTAGAGACCGCAATATCATCATCATCCTGAAAGATTCCACTGTTGGGCGTAGGCCTCTCCCTAGGTGCGCCACTGTACCCGATCTTCGGTTCTTCTCAGCCAGTTACTGCCAGCCGCCTTATGCGGATCGTCGCTCCATCTAGCCAGGGGGTGTCCCATATTATGCTTGCCCATTTGCGGTCTCCACTCGAGAACTCATTTACCGTAGCGGTAATCGGTTCTCCGACAGATGTGACCAGCCCACTGCCACTTCAACGTACTAACTTTTTGAGCTATGTCGAAGCTATTCTCTGGCGGATCACCTCATTTCGGATCCTGTCCCTTAGAGAAACTCCGAGCATAGCTCTTTCCATTGCCTGCTGAGCGTCATTGAGTTTTCGGACTAGTCCCACTGTCAGTGTCCACGTTTTGGGGCAATATATGAAGTTTTATTGCCAAGATAATTGATGTTGCCCACCTGATTTATTCATCCTTTTTTCGCATAATATGATATCCACTGGAAGATTACGAGTAGTTTGACTAAATCGCTTCTGCCTTGCGTTTGCATACATATCTATATGTTACCATGTACCAAAAGATACCACTGTAATTTACCTTTAACATAATGATCTGTATAAACATGAAAAAATAATGAATGGTCAATTTGATACATGTTGACACTACATTAATAAACATATTTGCTTGTATGACAGATTTTGTCGGCCCAGTAGCCTAGTCGGTAGTACACCTGCCTGCGTAGCTCGGGGTCGCGGGTTCGAATCCCACCCAGGGCAAACATGCGTGTCATGAGCACTTGTGTTTGCCTTGTGACTGGATGTTATTTATATAAGTACATTATGTATTTATGTATGTATATCAGCTGTCTGATACCCATATTACAGGCTCTGCCTAGTTTGGGATGAGGTGGCCGTGTGTAAAATGTCCCAACATATTATTTATTTATAATTATTGTTGACTTTACTGAAGCTTCCTAATATATATAGGAAAATAAATAAAAATCCTGGAATACTGATGATTTTCCTACGAGTGCCGGGAAATTTTACACATTTCAGCTCAATCCGTCTAGTGAACATATTACCATTATCAAATATCTTCTAAGTTATTCAATGACCTTCACAAATCCTAAAGTGTGAACTGCCTAATTAATAATAGCCACAAAAGCGAGATACATGTAACGAAAGGCTCCGATGAAACTTGTTTTGATATAATAGCCGGAAGTTTGGCAGTTAGCAGGCCTAGACATTTCGGCGTTGGTGCAAGTGAAAAGAGCAAACAACGAGCAATGTTCAACTAGCGACGGAAATATGAGTGCATCAGTCGAGACCTTATCGTCGAAGCGTTTGGGGTTAAGACCCACGGCACATCGGGTTTTGGTGCCCATCGCCTTTTCAAGGACATCTGGAAAATACTGGTGCGGGCGGCTACTCCGTGTAAGCCTCACAAACCAGCAGCGAGGCAATGCCAGCTTAGTGGGCACTCTGTCGGCGGAAACGAGCTGGAGCAAGTTTTTTTTATTCATAAAGTTTATATAGTAACGTTAATTGTTTGTGTACACTAATATCTCAATATCTCAATCGTCCCCTTGTGGATTTAACATAGAATTACGATTTTTTACATGACAACACTTGCATTATCTTATGTGAACCACACCACCCACCATCAACGTGGACCCGGCTTTCTACATCAAGTGGTTGGAGAAGAATTTTCTTCTATAACCACTTGAGTTTTGAGTCCAACAATACAGTTTTTTTTTCAAATGTTACTACACTTTCTTCTTGAAAGCATTTTGTATTAAAATTACCCTTTTATATCCGATAAATAATCTGTTCTAGTTGTGACTTTCGAATCGGTTTTGAAAATTTTGTAAAAGGCATTATTTCTTTTTTAATATTAAAAATGCATTACCGGTTATAAGTTAACGTTAATAGTTCTTTGCTGCTAATGCACTGGTAATGTATAGATATAAAAAAAAATTCTACAGAAATTAATAGATTGAAATGAGGAATTCACTAAATCAAATTCATGACAGGTAGTGACAGTTGTCATATTAACCTCTATTCATTAAAACCGGTATGGAGTCCCAGCTTGAAAGGTTTGATGTAACTTATTACTACGGTTTCTTTTATCACAATCTACATTTAAATTAAATTAATTTCATCCGGGAATTCATTTCGTCATTTAAGGCTTGTTATTAAATTTGGTTACCAAATGGCACAACGCAAATCCCATGCCGTAACCGGTTACGGGATGGGAATTAATTTCGAAATAGGACGAATTAGTGGGGAAAGAAGCGACAATATATTTTTTCAGGTGTCTGTATTTATGATTCCGCCGTAAGTTTATGAATTACATCTCATCAGTACGCGGTCCCACCTGGCCACGTTTGGTGGATATAACGGCCCTCCACACTGCTAGAGTGGCCTCGTCCTAATGACCAAAGTTTTCAGTGTTGCCAACTTAATACACGGAATTACCCTTACATACGTAGACTAATGGCGTGGGTGAACTCAAAGTGTTTCCACTATCGGCACTAATTTACTTTGTATTGATTATTTTGGGTCCAGTTAGGGTGAATTACATAGCAATGTGTATTCAAATTGGTTTTTCACGAGTCTAATTCTTTAGACATTTTTTGTTGCTGAACGAATTTTTTAGAAGACATCGGATCTACTCTATACTTATTTCCAGGCTGTTATTACCGTCTCCGTCTTCCACACAAAATACATGTCATCGGTTACAGCGGCAATTAGTATCGGATACCGGACAACTTTTTCCATGGGGACTACTGGAAAAAACGTTTAGGTACCCTTCTCTTTCTACAAATTAAATCGCTTGGTAACGTGAGACATTTCAAATTTTTTAACGGATTTCCAAAATCGTTGTTACAAAAAATTCTTTAGTATTCTATACAAAGTAACTGGTTACTAGCAATATAGATGAAGGAGTCCCATTCCGTAACTGGCTTCGAACTCGGAAATTACATTTCCCATTTCGTAGCCAGTTACGAAATCTGGTTACGAAATGGGACGAAAGGTAAAAGGAAACCTTGATACAGGATGTTACAACATATCCTTAGTGACCGGTTAATAGTTGTTCAGTCTTTTATCATACTGAGAGCCCCTGTAACCGATCACTTGTTGTCCTGAATGTGGTGTGGTAGAGGATGTACAACATGTATTGATGGAATGTGTCCGAAGCAAGGCCCAAAGAATTGTGACGCTGCCTCTGATTAAGAATAATATCGGGGTTTGCAACAGCATCCTGGCTAACCCCTCATCTGAGGAGTGAAATACTACAGTCAGATTACTGACAACGCTTTCAAAAATGAATCATCATCATCAGCCTATATACGTCCACTGCTGAACATAAGCCTCCCCAATAGAATGCCTCTTCTTGTGGGCTTTCTATTAGCAGATTTGCCATAATTGCCACGCTTGTCAGACGGATCGGTGATCGCGGTAATGATCTTAATACACAGGATAATGCTGCTGCCCATACCTGGTGCAATCCCTTAGTCGCCTTGACGACACCCACGGGAAGATTCAAATTCAATTCAAATATTCTTTCTTGTGCACCAAAACATATAAATTTTTTAATAAAAACAAAACTTACATAGAAGAATGAATTTAGTGTACAACGGCGGCCTTATCGCTTTCAGCGATTTCTTACAGGCAGAGATTTCAAGATTTGGGGTGGCCCTATTCTAAGCCGGGAACCACACGGCGTAAGTCTGAATGTGCCATTAATACGACAAACCATAAACCACAAGGCACAAGTCACATGCTCCATTATACAATGTAAACATCACCTAACACCAACGCGCGTCTCGGGGAGAGGTTGTAAATCAAAAACACCGCACGAGCCCGCAAAGCCGGCTCATTCGACTTGCGAGCGCCTTAAGACATATCGGCTTAAGCGGCTAACGCTGCTCTAGTACTTTGATCTATTTTCGACGTACTATTGTATTTTCTAAGAAAATGAAAGGACTTTTTTGTATGAAACCTGGTACCCACCCACTGATACCAACCAATAACAGTAAGTGATTCGCCAATTAAAAGGTCTTATTAAGAAGAGCAATAGTTACAATGGCGGATAACCTCCGTAAGCTGTATTCACGGGGTTACGGGCCACTGTTTTCCCACTGACTATGGCAATCAATTGCAAAAAATACTATCATTATCATCAGGTTATTTTTGTCTACACTGCAGGAGCACAACCCTCTCTCATCTGACAGACGGAGGATTTGGCCTACACTCCCCGCGCTGGCCAGACGGGTTGGGGAGGCCTGATTGATGTTTTACAATGTATTCCCTTAGTCGCCTTGTACGACATCCACGGGAAGAGCTGGAGTGGTCCTATTCTACTGTACCGGAAACCACACGGCAAAAAATACGAAAAGGCCTATAACGCCAAAATTACAGCTGAGATTTGCCGCCATTCCCCCCTTTCCATGTGACGTAGCATCGTAGGCGATGTCTACGGCGTAGCGGAGTGATCACTATAAAACTCTTTGTCTTCCTTTGTCTAAATAAAAAAAAAAGTAAATTTAAGTTAAATTTGCGATCACTATGAAACTTTTTTATTGTAGCATCAAAATGTAAAAGAAAAATTGAGTAAAATTTCATCATCATCATCTTGTACGACATCCGCAGGAAGAGTTGGAGTGGTCCTATTCTACTCTACCGGAAACCACACGCCAATTAAATACATAAATCATACATATATTATAATACCTTGTTTCATCCCAAACTAAGATTTTCTCCTGTGCTATGGAAATTAAACAAGGATAGGACAATTCACAAATATAACATCCAGTTCGGGACCAACTTGTACATATCGTAAAAGTTGTCGATCCTCAGTGGAAATCAAACCCACGACATCTGAAGTTCGATCCCATCGACCAAGCTATTGGGCTAACTAAAAATATTTGTGTTTTAAAAATCAGCTTACATCGAATTTAGGTACCTATGTTTATCGCATGTTCTTAAAAAGGTAAATCATTCTTAAAAACAAGTATTTAGTCTAAATTATGACAACTCTTATATATTAATCTATATTTCATTCCAGATTAATAGTCCTATGAAAACAAACGCATTTGCGTCTCGAAAACAAAATACACAATAGATGGTGTTCCTAAGTAAACTGCAAAGTTTACATGGTAATACAAACCTGTTTTTGCTGCTGGTGCCCTTTCATGTATATGTTACCGAGACGTAAATAGCGTTGGTTTTCATAGGACTATTAATCTGGAATGAAATATATATTCTACATCATCTAAGTGTGTATACAACCTATCAAAGCCGGCTACAAATGTAGCTGCGAGTGCTACGCGGTACGCGCTACGAACATCGCGTCGCTCAGTGGTCTACGAATAGCGTCGGAGGCAGGACGCGTCTCGCGCTCTCCGAATATCGCACCTCGCCGCGACTTGTTGCGATGTATGTGAACAAAGATATGAGTCCAAAAGGATTAAATGCGGTTAAATAAACATGTTTCAGTTGAATTCGTAACTAAAACTGAGTTTGCAAAACGCAAATGAAAATAATATTCGACTTTTGTAGTTGCGGTTTTATCACAATAATTTTAATTTGATAAATAAATTTCTGAGTGTATATTCTTTGTAGAAGTGTGTGGGTGTTGTAAAGGCAATAAGGTAGTCAAATAATAGAATAAGATATTTAAATTTTACGTGATAAAATTTGTTACGATTGATAAGCACATAACTGTTAGATTTTGAAAACATTTTACTGTTTTGTATTTGAATGAAAAACAATCATTTCAAGAAAATAAACCGAGCAAATTGATTAATTTTTGTTTGTTATATAGATAACTTCTTTATATTGCATACAGATTAAGAATAACAAGTTAGGTACAGATTTATGTAAATTACACAAAGGCGACCTTATCGCTTAAAACGATCTCATTCAGGCAACCTTTCCTAAGAAAAATAAGAACATAATAAAGACAGAATATTGCAGGTAAAAGAATTTTTTAAATTATATTTTAATAACAACAGTGAATGTGTAATTAATCATCTGTGTCAAAGAAATCCAGTTACGTCATTAAACAAGTATATATAAACATCTTAGATGCCTTTATTGTATGTATATGTAGGTAAATTTACACTTACACTGCAATTCATGCCTTTCTGCTGAGTAAATAAGTGATGAATTATTTTTCGAGGTTCCAGATAGATAATTATGTAGCTCAAATAGCTTAAAGTGATAAGGCCGCCGCTTGTACATTTAATTTATATTTGTATGCTAAATCAATAACTTGTGCACACATAAAGTATATTCATTCTTTCATTATTCGGTGCAGTAGTTTGAGTCATATATATTTCCCTGCCAAAACAGGGCTGTATAGATAGATACCTATGAATTACTATTCTAATTTCTAGACTGTAATTTCACGAGTACTACCAGTGATTGATTACATTGGCTCTTTTAACATTCAAAACGTAACAAACATTAAAATCTGACGGCAGAAAGAGGTAGAGGAGTGGAGGTACAGTCGACAAAGAAGGTTGTACGCTATTTATAGAGCCTTGTTACACTGAAAAAATAAACCTTATCATTGTTAACAATACATTAGACAATATGTTCAAAATGTAATGGTAACATTTTAATCTGTTTAATTTTTGATATTTAAATGCACATGGTAAAAAAATTAAAAATATCTATTAAAAACGTCTCTAAGGATGGTAGAGCCTATTGACCAACCTACTTGTCCTAACGGACCCTGTACTAAAGGATTACCTAAACAGACGAACCTATGAGAGGTCCATCTATAAGGTTTTTGTTATGAGGTACCCTTGTAATGGCTTCTTATTGAAATGTTCAAAGTCCCTGTTAGTCAAAAGCACTCCAGAGCCTAAATTCAAGGTTTAATTAAAATTTGCAAATATCGAAATATATATACTCGAAGAGTTCGGATGAAAGGAATATAATGTCAACTCGAATTACTGAAAAAGCTTCCGATGAAACGGGGGTACGAATAATTGGACCCGATAGATCCTCTCGTTAAAATAATTATTGGAGTCGACGAATTTGGTCCAATTTCCCCTTTTGACTGTTGGCATTGCATTACCCATACCTTTTAATTAGAATTATGTTTTACATAAAAAAAATAGCGCGTTTTCACAATTGACGAAGGCGGAGTTTACGATTATTATCGTCCAGTTTACATTATAACCTTTTTTGCAATACAATACAAAATTCATTTATTATCTCAAAACAAAAATTAATATTGACTATAAATGTATAAAATTTATCTTAGAGTACAAATTTATCTTTTGTGAGAGACTTGTGCCTACAAAAAGGATGAACCTGTGATATCAGGTCACCAAAATTTTATTGGAGAATAGGAAGTATCTTAGAAGAAAAGTAAATCTTACTAATTTATCTGAATAAATATTTAGCGTACAAAGAAAATACGCTTGTGGAAAAACTATGTCCAGCAGTGGACATAGTGGCTGATAACAGTAGAGAACAGAGGATAGTTTTAATATACAAGCTAGTAATGTGAATAGTATCTACCGTCAAAAATATAAGAATAATTCCATTAAACGAAACATTTTAAAGTAATTACAATTATTTTAACAGCTTTAAAATTTTAACCACTAAGTATTGCGCAATGATACCACCAAATTCATCGTACAAAATAACTGTAACATAAATAAACAACCTAACGTAGCTTCATTAATATAAATAAACGTAAATGAACGGGTGCAAACGACGAGTGACTCCGAGTGAAAATGCACTGTTTCGGGTGATATAGTGTTAATAGTGAATGAGGACGGGATGAGGATCGAGCGATCTTGCTTCTGGTCGATGCTGCAAGCTCTGGCCTTGTTACCGACCATGGCTTTGAAAGGTAAGCTGAATAAAAGATGACTTTAAGGTCAGTTTAAAATGGTGCGACTGCGTGGTGAGATACGGGATGCGATTTTTGCAAACCACTTTTTAATAATCCTTCACACACGGACGGGACAGCT
Source organism: Esperia sulphurella (assembly GCA_947086405.1). Classification (NCBI taxonomy): domain Eukaryota; kingdom Metazoa; phylum Arthropoda; class Insecta; order Lepidoptera; family Oecophoridae; genus Esperia; species Esperia sulphurella. The sequence continues at coordinate 12,138,693 of OX352272.1, forward strand.
GCGAATACGGAGATGTCTAGAAATATCAACCATATGAACAACGTGATAGAAACTCGCTTGCAGTGCAGAGTACGTGTGAACGATTTGAATCCCGCGTCACGTCTGAAGTCCATCCAATTTAAAGAAGGTTTAGTAGTCGGTATCTATGTTATTATTAAGGTTAAGAAAGTGATACTTGCTGAGTATATTATATTATATTGCCGTGTGGTTTCCGGTAGAGTAGAATAGGACCAATCCAACTTTTCCCGTGGACGTCGTACAAGGCGACTAAGGGAATACATTATTAAACATCAATCAGGCCTCCCCAACCCGTCTGGCCAGACCGGGAGTATAGGCCAAATCCTCCGTCTGTCTCCGGCAGATGAGAGAGGCTTGTGCTCCTGCAGTGGAGATAAAAGTAACCTGATGATAATAAGTACAGTCATAAAATCATAAAAATCTTTGCGAGAGTCTGGTGTCTGTACTAGGAAGACACCTGTATGACAGGTTAGTATAGTACTATGGACAACAGACGAATCAAACCATAAAAAGTTGAAATTCCTAGTAGTCCGATGAATAACTAAAACCAAGAGGTTAACGACGTCTGATCGTTCAGACTAAGCAGTTAGTTCACGTGATCAGAGGGCTAATTTCAAGAAAGGGTTTCTAGATTAATCCCATTATTAATATTATAAATGCGAAAGTTTTGATGTTTGTTACTCAATCACGCTTCAACCACTAGACGGATCGGGATGAAACTTGGCACACATATAGGTTAGGTCCTACAAAAGGACACTGGATAGTTTTTATCCCGAAAACATCTCATTCGTACGAGAAACAAAATTATTTGTTAAAAGCTGTGAATTTGCTCACAACGTGCCGCCACTTTGTATAGAGATTTATCTATCTAGAAACAATGATATCTGTTTTTGAATTCAAGATGTGTAAATACATTCGCGGACGAAGTCGGGGGCAAAAGCTAGTTTTAAATTTGTTAATTTGTTTTAATCTGCTGCCACTGAAATAAACAGATTACTTACTTACTTTTACGGTCTCAAGTAGCAAAACCAGCAGACAGCCCATCCGATGGAACTTTGCAACCCGTGGATCGCTTGTGCAACAATTCAAAGGCTACAAGTGTGTTCCTAAGGACTTATTGCCAAGTTAAAACATAGTAAAAACATCTTTATCTCAACGAAATAAGAGATTGGCAAGTCGGCCAAAGTCACGCTGTGAAGCGTAAGTGTTCGTTACAACCTACGATTTTACAACTAGACATCGTTATCTTTCGCTTGTTTTGGTAGCATTGTACGGTTAGCAGAAACTCATGGAATAAAATATGATGCTGTATCATAAATAATAAATGTGACATTTATCAATTTAGTACAATTACTACTTATTGCACAATAAAAATACACAGATTCAATAATACAATTTTTATTTGTAAATTCCTGTTTTATTTTAGTTCTTTTATTACTATTATTTTTTATTGATTGATATTTTTTATTGATTAATTAACAAATAATTTGTTATGTCAATTAAGTAAATTAATTCGTAATTACAGCAATATACCTATATGACAAATATACAGTAAAAAAAATAGTATTTTATCTAAGAGATGAGGCGTCAATTGTTAAATCCTACTTTAAATGGTATCAACTGGGGTCGAGCTAATGTATGACGAGATCAGTAATAGAATACATTGAATATTTTAAGTAAATAAAATGTCTCACCATAAAACTTATTTAAATTTATTTCCTTAAAAATATATTGTAAACCCTAATATACCGACCCTCCAGATGCTACCCATTGAGCCACCGATAACGATCCCTTATACCATGAAGCAAAATAATTTTTCGCGCCTCATAAGTCACCTCAAAGTTTTTTGATGAGATGTTGATGATAGACACTAATTGATTATTAAATTAGATAACAGATAATTTTAAAATGTGCATCTGTTATCTAATTTAATAACTAATTAGTGTCAATCATGAAGGTAAATCCTTTGAGGTGACTTATGAGGTGCGAAAAATTATTTTGCTTCATGGTATGAGGATAGTTATAGCGCAATTTCTGCGCGGCGAAAATAAATGTAAGGATATCTTTACTCTTTACATTGGAACATAGCCATTATACCGAGTAACATTTGAATTATTTTACTTATATGTAGTACGAATTAAAATAGACAACATTTCACTACTCTAAACCCAAATAATCGTAGTTAGACAATTAGTAAATGAATAGAACAAATCAATAGTTACTAGTAAAGTAGGTAACCCATAAATTATGGGCCATAACATATTTAGTATTCAAACAGCAAACCGTTTAAACTAGAAAAGGAAAGGAGAATTGAATTAGTGGGTACTCGATATCGACAACAATGACAAGGTAGAATGAGCTTCCTGGGATGGATTTTGGACGCTGTCACAAAATAGTGTCAATATCATATTGTATTCTCTATCTACTCTGCATTTTGTTGCTTAATTTATCACTATATACAGGATGGAATTTTGTAATGCCACCTGAAGGGAAAATACTCTTAATACTGTAAAAATTACATCCTGTACTTTTACTGCATCGATCGTTATGGTCAATTATAAGGATGAAATCTCTCTAACAAAATTGATAAATCAAATGAGAAATCGGGGCTGTGCCGTATATGCATATTTTTATACCTAAAGTGCGATGTGAGACAAACCTAACGCTGCCAATTCAAATATCTGAGATATACTCTTTTAAAGTTTATAGATTCTGTTTGGGTCTTGTCAACGTGTCTTCTGCAGGAAATGTCCTGCTATATTCCTTAAAACTACTTCCACATCAGTTTTTCAGTTTGTGGAGAATTACAAATCAAACCCACTTGGGGTTTGATTTGTAATTCTCCACAATTCTGCGTCCCAAATTAAGTTGGTAGCGATTAAAGGGGGAGTGTTAAACAAGGTTTTCATTAATATTACAATATTTATCGATAACAAATGACATTATATCGACGACATAAAAATCATTTTGAAATTTTTATTTGTTCTAGAAACAGTTTTATGCTTACCTATTAGTAATGATAGTACTGTGGCAGATTTTGGTGGGGTTCATGCATTCAAATCCCAATATTTTAACTGTAGCACCTACTAACAAATAGTTTTAACCGAATAATATAAATAAATTTCATACAAATGGTTGCAATCGCGCGGTTTGTACAGGAATCGGTGTAGTCCTGAGGTATGGGGCGGTTTTCTACGTTATGAGACTTTGGATAAGCTATGAATAGCTAGTTTTTAGAGCATCATACGTGTTTTGAAGATGAATTAGAAAATTAAGGAAATTACATATTGTATATAACAATTATTAATTTAGTTTGATGAAGTCAACTTTTTTCACAAATAGTCATTTGAAAATATCAGATTGGCTTTATTATTGTCTATTTAACTATTAATAAGTCTTTAAAAAATATAAAAAAGCTCTATTTAGGGACAACGATAATCCATAATACAGTTCGTAGCAACTTATGAGCTAAGTCAGTATAGAATAATACTTTGTGGTATTGAGAAATTGCCACATAATATGGTGGTCGTATTTATCTGGGATTCGATTACTCTCTGTAGTAAGGACGCGATTTTCTTTCGCAAGATGGCGTGAAAGCCTTTTGTACGCGCTTAACAGAAGCGGAGAAGCCCCAACAATACCCTGAAGGCATCGTTTTATTGGATACGCAGAGTAGAATTTTTGGATATATTGAAACCAAAGACTGTTCAAGTACAATGAAGTACTACATACAGTATGTTTTAGAAACCTTGTTTTCTCTTAGTGTTGTTTATACGAAACTATTTTCTAACAAGTCGTTTATGAGTTAATCGAAAGAAATTATTATTCCTATATATCTTAAAACGATCCCAAATATAGGACATTTGTAACTTTTTAATTAAAATAAGCACTTATCCGAAGGACTAGGGCGTTTTTGTGTGAGCCGCCCCGCATTAGCATTTGGTGACAGGTGCGAACTGCCTCCATCGACCTTTGTAGGGTATTTTCACCACATTTTCGTCTTTTTTTTAGTTTTTACGCATTTTTTATTGCACTTTTAAGACTGTTGTTTTTTGTTTAAGATTATTGGCATTCTTTTGTCGTTTAAGTATAACGATTTAAGGTAATAGACCATAATAAATAATTTTATTTTTCAGTCTCTTTGAGTACAATTGTTATAGCCACAGAACCAGCGAAACTAATCGTTGAATATTTTAGTCAAACTTTGCTTCCGAATACTATTTCGAAACCAACAAAATTAGACGAAGTTATCCAATAAAGGGGAATTGGGGAAGATAGTGGTATAGCTAAATAGCTTCTGCCTTGCATTTGCAAACGTGTGTGTAAGCATTTACAAATAGATGACGACTATATTTGAAATTGAAGTATTTGAAGTAGCAGTGGGCGGGCCACAACTGTCGCAGAATCGACAGCCGTTGGGGCAGACGAGTTCTGGAGTGGAGACCGTGGAACGGCACGCGCAGACGCCGCCATATGGCCCTGAAGAAGATGGCCGGCAGCGGCTGGATGCGGAGGGCGGAGGACCTGGTGTGGAGGCGTTCATTCAGGAAGGCCTATATATAGCAGTGGACTTCTAAGGGCTGATATGATGATGCCTTGCTTGTATTTATTTCAATTATCTAATACCACAAAAAAATATATATAATCGGGCAGCATAAATCATATTTTCACGTCAAACTTCTATCTTTAGCGCCGCTTAGATTTCCAGCGAGAACCCTAAATATTATCGGCGTAAAAAATGACGTACCTCTACCCCTAAACACCTTAACACAATAAATCAAATACACCCGACTCTCTTCACACGTGCCCGGGCAAACACAAACGGTTAGCCATTGCAATATTTACTAAACATGACCTTGTCCCATAAGGCTCGTAGTAGCGAGTGCTTAAAGTACTTAAAGCTCGTAGTTAAATTAACCATAGTTTAAGCACTTTATATTCGCTAGAATCTAATCTTAAGTCATGATGCACTGTGACAATAAAAGTTATAATCAGGGAACGGAATCTAATAGCAAAACAATTGAAAATTAATAGAAATGGGGCAGCCTTTTGGATCGAGTTTTTGAGCTATCGATATTTTTGAATTCAAAAACACTTCAACTATTACCGTGCCTTTTTTAATAGCGACTATTAAAACGATTATCATGTCACGTGGTTTCTAGACCACGCACGCACTTTCCGCGCACAGTGGAAAGAACTTATAGTGAGCCAACCATAGAAATCCTATTAAGATAGAATGGTGAACTAGGCGTGATAAAGTGCCAAGAACGTTAGATAGTTTCGTAAATTATCGAACGCTTACTCGTTTCGCGCCGAGTCAACATCGACTAACTATACCTAACGTAACGATAACTGTATCTCCTCACTAGAAACGTGATTACGAGACATGAATGGTGCGCGGGGGTGGCGCACTGTGTCCGAATATCGGCACGCACAGAACTGAAGTAAACAAATGCCTATAACCGTTCTACCTTGATAGGATTTCTGTGGGGCCGACACTGTTGATGTCGAAGGAAATGTCTAAATTTAGTGTCTTAATTTCCCAGTAAGATATATTTCTCCATTTACCAATTTTTTACATAAAACAGTTTAGCAGATCTATGACAACGTAACTGACATACAGAACTTCCGCAATTATAAATAACGTTAGTACCTTGTAACAGTAAGTTTTAAGTTCGTAAATATCGTTAAGTAGTTAGACCGATACAGCCGTTTCAAAATACAGAGTAGATTTAAGCATGAGGAAAATACACACTGAATGTACAATTTAAGCTGCGTTACCATGGTAACACAACCTTCCTGCAGGAAGTTGTATAGAAATAGATACAATGGGAGAAGTCTGAAGAAACTTTTATAAGTAAAGCTATGCTGAAGCTCAGAACAACAATAACAATTGAAGGTTGTTTTAAGAAAAACTAGTTAGACCCCAAACGATTATCGGAATAGTCACATGACTCTTGTAATTAAAATTGATTTGCAACTAGAGAGTGCAAAAGTTATGTAGTTAGATGGATATTATCCGAAATGCTCATTTAGTATAGCCCCTGGTCAAAGTCAATATATTTTATTGTACACTGTTGCCCGCAACTTCGTCCGCGTGGACAACTTAACGGTACAAATTATTAATTATTTCCCGTAGGAATGATGTGTTTTTTCGGGATAAAAACTATCCTATATCCTATTCCAGGACCTAACCTATATGTTGCCAAGTTTCATCACGATCCGTCAAGTGGTTGAAGCGTGATTGAGTAACATCCAAATAGGTATCCAAACTTTCACATTTATAATATTAGTAGGATAGGACTAGTAGAATTAGTACAGTTGGTACATTTATACGAGAGCGAGACAGATCTTGACTTTAATACCAATATTAAAGTAACACTTATCAAAAAAGACTACTACTTACATGGGGGATTTGTAAGTACCCCATACTTCACCCAGTTGGAGAACCTAGGTGCAGCACGGGTCCGAACCCATCAAAGATCATCATCATCAGGTTGTTTTCGTCTCCACTGCAGGAGTACAACCCTCTCTCATCTGCCGGAGACAGACGGAGGATTTGGCCTACACTCCCCGCGCTGGCCAGACGGGTTGGGGAGGCCTGATTGATGTTTTATATATAATGTATTCCCTTAGTAGCCTTGTACGACATCCACGAGAAGAGTTGGAGTGGTCCTATTCTACTCTACCGGAAACCACACGGCATACATCAAAGATATGTATTTTTAAAAGAGAAAAAAAAACGTATTTTAGTAATATTTTACTTCTTGTGTGGTTTCCGGCTCAGAATAGAGCCACTCCCAATCTTCCCGTGGGCGACGTCAAGGCAACTAAGGGATTGAACCAGAAAGTAGGTTCTCCTAAGTATGTTAAGATCATTACTGCGATCACCATTCCGCCAGCCGGTCGTGGTGATTATGGCAGATCCCCCATTGGCTAGGTAGCCCACCAAAAGTGGCATTCTGTTGGGGAGGCTTATGTGGCGTAGGATGTACTACGGCTGATTATGATTAGTAATTTTAACAACTGTATTTTGTTTCTTAAAGTATCCTATAATTCTATCATCTGACGAAAGTACTTGAATCACCGCTATGTGACATGTGTAACAAAATTGAAGATTTGTTACATATAGTACTGGAGTGTGGACAGAACGCAGCCTACAGAAGGCACTTTCTGGGGGATAACGTCGGTCACAATGGCGATGTTAATATAATATTGAGCAGCCCCTTATCTGACAAGGCAAAACAATTATATAGGTTCGTTACGTTATCTCTCAGACTGAGGTCTGAATAACATGACAAATTAGTGTTTCTTTACGAGGCTGGCATTGACTTTAGCAAGTCACAAGCCTCAACAAAAAAATAGATAAAACTAAAAAAAAAAAAGAATCCTATATAGTAACATATACTGAGTGTATTCTATGTTTCTTGCAGATTCTCAAATGACAACCAGGAAATTCTCAGAGGATCCTGAGTTCCAAAGGCCTATCGGCAACCACACTTTCTTCCTGGGTCGGGAGGCTGTGCTGGGCTGCGCTGTCACCAACCTTGGCAAGCACAAAGTAAGTGTATACCATATTTTAATTAAATTGGGAACGTCATACTTAGAGAATCCCACTAATATTTTAAGTGTGAAAGTTTGTATGTTTGGATATTTGAATGTTTGTAACTCAATCACGCTTCAACCACTGGACGGATCTGTATGAAACTTGGCTCACATATAGGTTAGGTCCTGAAATAGACATAGGATAGTTTTTATCTCGAAAAAACATCTCATTCCATGGGAAATACATAATAATTTGTTATGTTAACTTGTCCACGCGGACGAAGTCGCGGGCAACAGCAAGTACTAAATATTACTACGTATTGAATCGACACTCATTTCCCCCCGCCAGTTTAACGTCATCCGCAAAATAAAGCGCGGCGTGTAGTACGCAGCCGGTTACAATGAGAAGCACTTATGTGCAAGTGTAACGTTGTCCCTCTCTCTATAGTATACGCGCACACACATGATTAAATCGGTTCGATTAAATTTTTAATTCTTTAAAAAAAAATTAAAAATAATGCTCCTGGGTTTATTAATATAGGAATTCACCCTACTAAAATTTTTAACAACATATGTTTTTTCTTACTACTCTGAAAAGTTAGTATACAATTATGTGAAACAGACCTATAATTATGTGGTGTAATTAAGGACTTGATTTACATAGTTAAGCGCGTTAGAACCTTATTTAAGCCTGCTCGAGATGTCTTGTAACATGTGTAACTGTAAATAGAGAACTTTGAATCCAAGTGTACATTACCTGGGAAACAACAGTTGTGCCCTAGATTGTAAGTTAGACTGTACAGTCAGTCTCAAAAAACGCGAAACACAACAACGTTACAAAAGTTACTTAGATTTAGGGATGCCAAAATATTTCAAGAGGAATTTCAAGATCATCGTCCAACATATAAAAATAGTTTTAGCAATTTAAAATGGAAATTCTTATGTCGCCCCCAAAACGGTTACATAAGGAACTCAATTGGATAGCTTGGCAGATATTTAAATGACTGCATTCAATTTAATATCTAATGTCTAATTTAATGTCTACATTCAAGCATTCAACTAACGTTCGTTAATATGATTAACTAGCTGTGCCTGCGGCTCCGCTCGCGTGGACTTCAGGATCCGCTTCCGTTCCCACTCCCGCTCCCTATTCCACTTCCATTCCCACTCAGCTTCCAATCCTAATGCCAAATATAGTCTATGTTACTTAGGGATGTATGTATTGTATGTAAACGCTTCATTGTACCAAAAATCAACAACAACAATAATAAAATAGGAATGAAACTGTGTACAAAGGCGGACTTATCCCACTTAAAGATCTCTTCCAGTCAACCTTAGAGTAATGCAGTATTCTAATGGTGAAAAAGCTTTTGAAATCGGTCCAGTATTTTTTTAGTTTTTTCGTTACAAACATACAAATCTTTCCTCTTTATTATATTAGTGTAGATTTCCGTTTAGGGTGCCAAAAAATTAGTTAGTTAGTTAGGGTGTCAAAAATACAGTAACTTTAAATAAGTGTACATATTTTATCCAATAGCCATTTTTATGAGTTTATAGTACAGCCTAGCCTATATAGCCTAGTTTCATTAACACATGCATGATATGTATGACAAATTTCAGAAATTTCTTTACTGTTATTTGTTGCCTTGCCTGCTGGCTAAAATATATTATTAGATATATTAATATATTATTACTACTTTATATCTTTCCAACAGTATATAGTATCTTGGACCTATTATATAGTAGAGTTGGCAACCCTACTTAGACTCGTCAACTGTCCATAAGTTGATAAACAATGTTATGTACGATTTGTACAACTCTCTGTTCTATAACGTATCGATACCGGAAATATCAATTACCGTAAGGGATAAATAAAGGCTTTTTAGGAGAGTCACATAACTGCGTCTTATTTATGTTGAACTAGCTGTTGCCCGCGACTTACATCTTGCGGACAACTTAACATCACAAATTATTTTGTATTTCCTGTAGGAATGGGATGTTTTTTCGGGATAAAAACTATTCTCTGTCCTATTCCAGGACCTAACCTATATGTGTGCCAAATTTCATCACGATCCGTCTAGTGGTTGAAGCGTAATTGAGTAACAAACATCCAAACATCCAAATATCCAAATATCCAAACATCCAAATATCCAAACTTTCGCATTTATAATATTAGTAGGAAGTATGACAACTGTTTGTTTTTGATGTAATTTAAATAAAGTCAGAGCAAAATTTCATGGCGCACCTTGGAAGAGGCTTATGTCCAGCAGTGAAGTCTTTCAGGCTGATGATGGCTCAGGATGATGATGAAGATTTGGGAATTTATAACATGCAGGTATTTTGTACTGACTTTGAGACTAGTCCGAAAACTCAAGGTGGCTCAGCTCGCCCGGATGCTCGGAGTTTCCCTAAGGAACAGAATCCGAAATGAGGTGATCCGCCAGAGAACTAAAGTCTTCGATATAGCTCAGAAAGTTAGTACGTTGAAATGGCAGTGTGACTGCGACTAGGCAAGCGTAGTGTAGGACCGCTCCTAGCTAAATAGAGCGACGATCTGCGTGAGGCGGCTGGCAGTGACTGGTTAGAAGAGTCGAGGATCGGGTTCAGTGGCGCACCCTGGGAGAGGCCTATGTCCAACATTGGACTCGTTCAGGCTGATGATGGTGATGATTTGAAAATGTATAGTATCCAGATATTTTATATAAATGTGTTCATGGATTTTCGTTGCTGACTGTACCTATAAAAAAGTATGCCGGAACTGTGTAGCATTTTAGTTGTGAGAAACTTCACAATTTCGTGTTTTTTGGTCAATAATATTAATTTAAAATGAGTTATACCTTCAAATAAGCCACCTTATAAATCAAAAACATGGATAAGTGCGAGTAGGTCCCGCACCCTGAGGTTCCGTATCATTATGTAGGGCGTTAAAAAGCTAGCTCTAAGATTTTGGTGGGCTTACTCGGTATCGGTAATACCGAGTCTGATAATTTTTGTCCAAAAACTTGTCCCCAAAATAAAAGTGATAGAAATTAGTAATCAACGATCTCTATGTACTACTAGATGGAGCGTTCCAAACGATCGCTCTGTTCCACGCAACTACAGTTCCGGGAGCCGCAACTCGTTCACATTCCCTTAAAACTTGTGCAGGTACTACGCAGAACATTTAATTATTTACTAAATATTGACGCTATTTACCCGTAGCGTCAATATTTAGTCTTAATTAAATGCTTTGCGTAGTAACTGCACAAGTTTCAAAGGGAATGTGAACGAGTTGCGGCTCCCGGAGCCGCAGTTGCATGAAACAGAGCGATCGTTTGGAACGCTCCATCTAGTAGTAAATAGAGATCGTTGTTACCAATAGGGACATTTGTCTGTTGCGTTTGTTGTCTGAACGGATTTTAATGGAATTTTGTACTTCAATAGTAGTAGTAAATCTGTTCGCTTGTATTGAGGGGGGGAAATGGCGGCATTATTTGAAAAACTAGACAGAGCGTCCAGAAGAGGACAGCGATAGGCTAATGATTTGATACATATTTTCGCCTCGTGAAATTAAATAAAGTAAATATGCTCATCGTAAACTCAGAGAGGTCATTAGCACTCATAGTGACAAAAAGAAACGTGACATTGTCTGAAAAACAATACCACAATATATACCGAAATAATATTTAGATATCAACAACCATAGTCCTAAGCAAACATGATACCCAACCCAAACGGAGAGGAAAAAAATATATTTCCTCCCTCGACTCTAATCACTACGAAATTAGATTTTATTATAAAGAAATAAAAGAGAAAACAGAGCGTCTAATCGGGGAAATGAAAACAAAAAGAAATCAGCGAACGAAAAGGCAAACAAAGAAGTGGAATACACGAATTCACCTCGCGCCGGTTTCCATTCTGGTTGCATGTGGGTAGTATTAAAATTCACGACATGTCTCGTAAACCAGGGAAGGTGCAGCTTGATTTTTGTGCATTGTTATGCTGTAGGCATCGCGCCAAAGTTTGATCGTGGAATTCAACACAGTCTGTAACAACGACACAAGTAACATAATCAACTTTAATCTGTAGCAGTTAATCGCTACAAAGACAATAGCCTGATTCCTTTTTACCCTTTGTGTTATAATTTATTTCTTTGTTACGAAAAACGATTTTTACTTTTATTTCTTTCTGTTAAAGATTAATTTTCCAATGTTTATGCATATTGTTAAGAGAATTTTTTGATGAATAGTTAATTGCAAATTGAAGTTTTCACTGAAACAGTTTTAGATTTTAACTGCAGTGGAGAGAATAATTTGAAGAAAGGTCTCAGAGCAAGGGGATATGGTAGCCGTGGTAGCCGGTTGGTTGTGCACTCGCCTCACGTTCATGAGGTCGTGGGTTCAAACCCCGCCCGTACCAATGAATTTTACGAAACTTAAGTACGGTTTATATATAATACCACAGGCTTTTCGGTGAAGGAAAACATCGTAAGGAAACCTGCATATGCCGAAGAAGAAATTCTGAGGCGTATGTGAAGTCCACCAAATCGGCTACGGGCACCGTTGGTGGTCAGGGGTTAGGCATAAAAGATCCTGAAGGGTCGAAGTGTCGCCAGGTCTTCCTGGCCCCCTAAGAAGATAAGATAAGATAAGGGGATATGGTATAAGACGATACAACCCAATCTCTGGCACAACCCGTAGTTTGATGGTTCCGATATGAGTAGATCAGATGTCACAGCGATTCGTCCCGGTCACATACCACTCAACAGCTTCGGCTATTTAATGGGTAAGGTGTCTTCTCCTAATTACTCAGAGTGTGGAACGGTAGAGTATGTCTACTACATTTTAGTGGATGTGAACGGGACGAAGATTTGAATTTAAATATAAATTATTAGATTTTCGTAACTGCAATAGTATCTTGTCCTCGCCGATTTCCGAGGAGGCCAAGATACTATATAAAATTGTTAATATTGGCATTAAACGTAGAGGCTAAGTATGAATGCATGTAACAATGAAGGTGACATGTTCTAAGCAGAACAAACCCTCTATAAATAATAAAGATTAAAAAAAACTGCAAATCTTTATCTTTAACACATTCGTGGACGCAGTTCACGTGACTTGAGTTCGTGATGTGGCACTAACCGACGAAACAAAAGGAAATACGACGTCTGTAGACGTACTGTCGAGGTAGGAGCCACCGGTATGGATGTTCTAGGGCATCTAATAATGATACCAAAGAAAAAATAAGCCTAATTGGTAGACGCAGTAATAATCTTAATTATACACAGGAGAACATTGCTGCCTGTCCCTGGTAACTATAATCTCTTAGTCACCTTTACGACACCCACGGGAAGATTGGGGGTGACCCTATTCTAAACCGGGAACCACGCGGCACATAGCCAAACTTTCCATAGTTACTCTAAATACTTACAAAATGACGTAACACGTGACGTGTCAAGTCTGTATTTTGTATTTGAGGGGTAGTTACTTTTTTGTGCGACTCTTCATCCATACATTTTCCACAAGCTTTACAATGTCATCGATCCAACGGACGACCTTCTTCTATTCTGATTATTTCTGTTACAATTCCTAGAAACAATTCGATCTTCAAAACAACTGTACCGTTTACCTAGTACGTCAGATATTCATATGCAAGCACCGGTAAAGTTGCAAGTGTCAATAAAAACGACGGCGGCATCTACTGACCTATTTTCCCCTCTACCCTTTTGCGGTGATCCGTCTGCCCTCTTCATATTTACTATTCCTATCTCTATATCAATAAACGGAGCAATATTACAAAATTGTTTTTCTATCAGACCGTGTCATGGGTACCTTCGTCTTGTTGTCATGTTATTAATAATGTACGAGTCAATTCATAAAAATGTTACCTGTAAAGATCTTTTCTAATGTGTTCCAATATTGTTCCGATTTTATTACTGCCCTGTTACCAAATAAGGCGGCTAAGTGTTTTGGAAACCTTTTGCAAGTTGATAAAAAAGAGGTTTAACTGGTAATCTAGAATTCTATAATTGATGAACGCTAATTCTTCAATGATGATCATTCACATAATGATTTTTTTATTTTTAAGTAGTATACGTATGAGCTATAAATAAGCAGAGCATTTTATTTTTTAATTATTAAAATCCATTAAGAAGTTACGAATTTGTTAAAGTTTATTTAACGCAACTTTTCAAAACGCGCGCGCTTTTAATGTCGGCGTAACTTGTTACAGTCCGCGCGTGATGTTCTCGCCCTCTCGCTCGGATTTTATTCACCAGAGCGGTGTCACGAGTGTTTCGTTTACGGTCGAATGCGCTTGTATGCTGCGCACACTTCTGACCGTCGATGACGTCACTTCCTGGCACTTCCGTTTTTGGAACTATTGCACTGAAATTGCTGTATCTTCGTTATTTTTGATGCGATTAAAAAAAATTTTTTCATACTATTTATTGGGGTTTTCAGCGCTAAATATCTGTATACTTAACAAAAAAATGTGATTGATCCTGATTTACGAAGAAACTCTAGTTTTTTATAGAATTTTTGAAAACCTGTTGGATCCCTTTTTGATACAATAATACGTGTTAGGTACAATGTTTCTAGGTTCTATTTAAAATAAGACAATAGTATCCATAATAATAATACTTCAGTCAGTATAAATACAAAGTATCAATTTAGATATTTATACTAGTTAGATCAGTATTGGCGTGCTACCTTAACTACTAGGTTACCCCTTAACTACTAGGTTAAGGAACATCAGGATTCTTAGTCCAGAAGCCCCAAGCGTTTTGCTAGTACTTGCATTTCTTCGTTCTATGTTTCCTAGGTGGGCTGGCTAAGAGCAGAAGACCAGACAGTCCTCACGATGCACGAACGAGCAGTCCTTGGGGCTCGGTACTCAGTGAGCCTGGACTCTCCGCGCACGTGGCAGCTGCGCATACGGCCGCTGCGCGCCGAGGACCGCGGCTGCTACATGTGTCAGATCAACACGCAGCCCAGCATGAAGTGGCAGATTGGCTGCATCGACGTCTATGGTAAGTCTTTCCTAAACATACTCACAGTACACAGTTAAATACTAGTCTAGCTCTGTTCCGTACTGGAACAGATATTCTTAGTTTATATATTTTTCTCTAATAAGGCTACACAATTTGAGTGGAATAGATTCATTCAATATCTTATTTGACCTGGGAATCTGTCTAATCATACTTGAATACGACATCAGCGCCATCTACACAGCGCGGCCGTTTGCTCCAGTCACCGGTTCGACGTTTGCCACGTTAAATACGTGCTCCGCATAAATTATTATTTTGTGGTGATTCCATCGACCGTATTCCGATTAAAGACTGAGACACATACCCCGGGGTTGTATATAAGTCAGTGCACCTGTGGAATTGTTAAACTAAGTGAGGATTGACTGTGGGACCTCTCGAACCGCCGGCCGGCGACGACGCTAAGCCCTGACTCTGGATGCGCGAGGCAGTTGAAGGTGTGGAAGGTCAGTTCCCAGTTGTTCTTCTAAACAAGCTCATTTCTTCTCATTGTTGTTGATTTCCAGTGGTGACGATCATATCAGTGAATAACAGGTTTTTTTCTACCACTTTGTCAACAACTATTTGCATTTTCGAACATCTAAATCAATAAAATATATAAACTTCATTGCACATTTTTATTGACCGTTAAATAAAACCCACATTTTAAACCCAGTCTGTAACCTGGCCAATTTATCTTCTACGTCTCTTGCTATGAATATTTTGCTGCATCACTCGCTTATCGGAAAATTCCTTTCCAATCTTCCGAGGCTACCTAGCTCAGTTTCAGCTTGGCGTCGACCTACGTCTGCAATAACTAATACTACATAACCTTCTCCATAACCTAGAAGTCTAATCCCTTTACATAAAACCTGGATATTAATGTTGACGTTCTAGTTCTTTAATAGTTTTGTTTGGCACACAATATGACCTAAATCCTCAACCTAGTTTACGTCTGCGATGTAGCTTCTATCAACCTAGGTCACTCTAGTATCAAAGTACATGTAGGTGCAGTATTACCTTCATACCTATGCTATCTGTGAAATTGATAGTAGGGGCTTTGACTAAGCTCGATCTTGGATGTGTGGTGTAAATGATCGCGATGAACAACAACAGCATTTCAGTAGTCCACTGCTGGCCAGCTACTTCCAAAATAATGTTAGCTTCATGCCTGAGTCGCCTTGTATGACATATTTAGAAATACTGCTGCTTTTTGAATCATGTTACACGGAGAATATGCATAATAAAAAGAATACAATTATGATTAGGTACTTTTTATTTATGTAACTTTCTTGTGTTCTCAATTTTTAATGTATTATCTGAAATATTAGACAGTCGAAACTCGTCATTGTTCTTTAAAACTCCACAGCGGCAAAACAAAACAGATGTTTTTAGTGTATATATACGTGTATAATCATAATGTATATGTACCCAAAGGTTGTCTGAAAGAAATCGCTTAAAGCGATAAGACCGCCTATATTGTAATATTTTTTTACTTTTGAAACTTGTTACTGCATTTGTTTGCACAATAAAGTGTATTGTATGTTATGTATATAACTCGACATTGCAATGTGCTCATCGAAAGATCATCATCATAAATATCAAGCAGGTAACCTGACCATACTCCGATATAGTTTTCACCGATTCTTTTAACTTGACAAGACAATTATACATTTGAAAATCAAACTGTTTGAAGATATCCATTTCTGGTTATTGTCAACCCTGAAAATATTGCCTCTTTCTCAGATTATACGAGCAGTACCTGGCCATCCGTAAATTTCCTATAACGCACCCCTAGTGTCGGACTGTTTGCAATTTCGTCTTTCAACACTTTTACTTCGAATAAATTTCGGATATAGTTTTACCGGAAGACTTTTTAGCAGACAATGCGAACCGGAAAAACTATATTGGTGATCATTATGTTCGTGTAATGAATAACAGATATATGAGTGTATCCCACTAATATTATAAATGCGAAAGTTTGGATGGTTGGATGTTTGTTACTCAATCACGCTTCAACCACTGGACAGATCGGGCACACATGTAGGTTAGGTCCTGTGATATAGCCTAGGATAGTTTTTAACGGAAAGTACATAATAATTTGTAATGTTAAGTTGTCCACGCGGACGAAGTCGCGGGCAACAGCTAATAAATAATATATATATTATATTGAAAAATAAATAACTGCTTGTTTTTTTAATTAACTTTTACATTTCTATTATTGATTCATACTTTTATATTATTTACATAAAAATTGGGCCCGATTCTGAAGGCACACATTTAAAATTTGACAGCGCTAAAATTGGTTTCGTCTTTATCTTTATAATACTGTGTGACAAGGATAGCAACAGTTTTAGTGCTGTCAAACTTTAACATTGTGCCTTCAGAATCGAGCCCAATTATCCATGTAATTATAATGTAAATTAAGTCACCAAAGCTTAGTTTCGACTTTGACTTTCAGCTGAAAGATGCTAAGCACCGAAGTTTCGGTATCGTTTTCGACCGAAAAACACTTTGGATCGAACACTACGGGCAACGTACCACACCCTTTCCATTCGACTTTCTGGGCCATGTAAGACGAGACTTGATCGATCGGTCAACCTGTCGCAAGGTATCGAAGCATTCGGGGAATGATTTATCTGTAATATTATTTCCGTAGGTAATTTCTGTTATTTAATTAGAAGAGATTGAGAGGAGCGGAGTTAGAGTGAGTGAAGTAGGCACTTATTTGTAACTAGCTGTTGCCCGCGACTTCGTCCGCATGAACAACTTAACATCACAAATTATTATGTATTTCCCGTAGAAATCGGATGTTGTCGAAACATCCAAACTTACGCAGTTATAATATTACAAGCGTCACTATCAGCCTGTATGACGTAAGTTTTCCTGTGGACAAAAATACCCATACATTATAATTAAGGATACTAAATCACTTAACTGAAATATTGCCTCAACCATTTCAGTCAGGTTCTGCTACAATACTTATCAATAACTGATGTTTATAATTACAATTGATTAACCCGTAACGAATAGCATGAAGCCTAATGGGTCACAAAATAAAATAAATAGACATCCTACTAATATTTATAAACGCGAAGGTTTGTAAGTATGGATGGATGTTTGTTACTCTTTCACGTAAAAACTACAGAATGGATTTTAATGAAACTTTACAATAATATAGCTTATACATCAGAATAACACATAGGCTACAATTTATAAAGATATTGTGTGAATTGTCCAAAATACATCCCATTCCTACGGGAAATACATAATAATTTGTGATGTTAAGTTGTCCACGCGGACGAAGTCGCGGTCAACAGCTAGTAAATAATAATTTGGACAATATTTAGAATTCTGACAAACTGCAAGCTGATTTCATTCCGTAATCGATTAGGGAATGGGAATTAATTTTCTATTTCGTAGCCAGTTACGACATTTGGTTACCAAACTTCCAGACAAGCTCCTACGGACGTGTTGCTACATAGGCCCCACGATTACATACACTTGTTTTTAGGTACCTACACTGTATAGATACTGTGTAATAGAAAAGAAAATACTTAAAATCAGAAAGGATTTAACAATACTGTTAGGGAAATAGATTTGATGGAAAGTATAGCCAACGACTCACCTGGTTCTCCTGCGTGGTTCTCCGTCGTCTTCTTCAGCGTACCCTGGATGCTACACCTTCACCAACGCTGGTAGTTCGGTTTTAGCACTTGGTGCACAGTATTAGTTATGTTGTGGGGGTTTTGGTTTATGAATTATAATAATTGTAGCTGCGCTCGGAATCGTGTCCGCGACCGGTTGGTATGGTGCGAATGAGACTTACTCGCTGCCGAAAATAGATAGCAGCACAGTCGAAATCAGGGGGCTGTAAGCCGTACTTCCCTTTTGCAGTAAAACTTATTAGTAAAGAATGAAAAGGTCTGGTGCTAGCATTAAATATATACATATGACTATATATACGGAACAAATACGTATAGATTAATTAGAATAGGCAAGTTATTGCTGATGTGTGTGTTTGTGCATACATATATGTATATTTATATGCAGGCTGTAAATAATGACAATTCAAATTTAAAATATTCGAAATTTAGACAATACCAGGTGGTTGTTCCTGAGTTTTTTGGACAACAGTTTGTTGTGTATTTCCTTATTTCCAAAATAATGTTATACTTCGGGCTTTGGTGTATAGTAGTGATAGTAACTATATTAAGTAGACAACAAAGTCTGCGCGTGTGTACACTATGAAGGAAACATAAACGTGACTAAGCTGATCTTCCCTTTCTAAGCTTGATAACGTTATAAAGGGAATTCTGTGACTATATCAAGACCAGCATTGATCTGAGACACTCTGAGTAAACAGAAAATAAAATGATATCATGATTAGACTGATGGCATTATTACAAATGTCTTAAAACAAATAAAAATAGACAATACCACAAACCATAAACAATGCCACAAATGCAAGAATTTTCTTAACTTGACTTATCTATACAATCTTTTTAAAACAACACAACCTGTCAGTAATTTATGAAATTTCGAAGTCCGTTCGGAAACCCTCCAGCGGCGAAGAGTTTAGCAATTTTGTAGTCGCGTAGATATTTGCATTCAGCGGGCCGGGCCGAGATTTCTTTTTCAATTTCGAACTTGTTCCTTACTTTATTGAAGCGGGGTGTCACTTGGGTCGACAAGCTACGGTGTTGGTCGTAAGTTACTAACGTTTTCGAACGCAAAACGTTCCTTTTTCGAATGTTCAGCGAAGCGGTAACTTTAGGGTAATTTCGAAGTTTCTCGTAGTTGAACTCTTTTCTTTATTTTTATTTTTTCGGACAGAGTGTCCGTTTCTTGATCGGGTTTCGTTGAGAATTTTTGTAAACATGTGATTTTCTTATCTTTGGTATTGATACTTTCATTTTATTATGGTTTAATGAGATCTTCTGTCGAGTTCTAACAAATTTTATTGTTACATTGAAAGAATAGTCCGCGTGCGCTATTTTTAGTCATTATAAGAATATAGTCTTTATAAGAAAAGGATGATGGGTGTTTTTGTATGTTTTTGTAATAAGTGACGCCAAATAAAAGGTATTATGAAGTGGAATATAGTTGCTACGGAGAATTATCTCATTTAGCTGATTTTCGGCGTTATGGGCCTTTTAATACCATCATCATCATCAGGTTATTTTTGTCTCCACTGCAGGAGCACAACCCTCTCTCATCTGCCGGAGATAGACGGAGGATTACTATCAGTAATAAATTGCAATCCTATCCTACTAATATTATAAATGCCAAAGTTTGGATATTTGGATATTTAGATATTTGGGTAATTGGATGTTTGTAACTCAATCACGCTTCAATCACTGGACTGATAGTGATGAAACTTGGCACACATATAGGTTAGATCCTGGAATAGGACACAGGATAGTTATTATCCTGAAAAAACATCCCATTCCTACGAGAAATACATATAATTTGTGATGTTAAGTTGTCCATGCGGACGAAGTCGCGGGCAGCAGCTACTAAGTTACACGCTAAGGATACTAAAAGTCTCATAACCCCGAAAATACAGCTGAGTTTAGACGCCATATCAACTATTCTCATTGTAATTGGTTGATTAGTCGGTGAGTTCCAGGTTCAAAACACGTATTTTTTTTAAACTACTTAAAATTTTAAGTGTACAAAAAAGTGCAATGTATTACAAATTAGTACACCTAGGTAGATAGTCTCAATGCCGTTATTATATCAGCCCTTAGACATCCACTGCAGGCCTTCTACAAATTCCCTTTTTACAAATTCACAAATCAAACGACACACACACACACACACACACGCACACACACACACACACACACACAAACAGCGCCCCCCCCACACACATACGCATGTCACTCACATTTTTTGTTTGTTTTGTATTGTAACTTTTATTTAAGTAATGTAAGTAAGTATTGTTCGTGTATATCGGTTTTGCATTTATAAATTTTTAATGTTTTAATTTCGTAATTGGCACTACCAACTTTTTTCTTGTATTTTGTGTTTGTAAATTGTCTTCACATCCGGTTCTCTGCCCTCCGCACCCAGCCGCTTCCGGCTACTGTCTGTAGGTTGTCGGTCTACCATGGTGGCGGGGCGTCTCACCCAGTGTGTGCCGATCCGCGGTCTCTACCCCAGAACTCATCTGCCCCAACGGTCGTCGGTTCTGCGATAGATGTGACTGGCTGACTGCCACTTCAGCGTACTAACTCTTTCAGCTATGTCGGTCACCCTCGTTTTTCGTCGGATCTCTTCATTACGAATCATATCCTTCAAAGAAACCCCGAGCATAACCCTCTACATAGCTCGCTGAGCGTCAAAATAAAATAACTTTAAGATTTGTGACAGCAATGCAAGTCTTTGGTAAATAAAATAACAAGTTTACCTACAAAAAGGCAATAACAAGTTATAAACTTACGTTTATTTTACGTGCCGGTTCGTAAATAAGCCCTGGGCACATATAAACTTCAATTTTACTTCATAACACGAAACTTTTAATAGAAAAAAGCTTTTATTGCAATACTAGAGACCGCCCGTGGTTTCTATCGCGTTAATTTTAAACATAAATTTATGATAGAGTCGTTAATGCAGTACTAATATGGTATACTCGTATAAAATTTTACTATAAACTGCCTTTTTAACAAATTTAAACCGACTGGGTACGAATCTTTAATAATTATATTATTTAATATGACTATTTTCAATTCAATTTCAATTTATTTATTCCTTAACAAAATACATTGTGTCGGAAACATATTAACATAAGATTTAAAATTTTCATACAACAATAATATAAACAAATTAGACATATGTTATTAAACAATGTCAACTGAGAAAAAATAATTACTTAATGTCCTAAAAATTCTTCATTACTATAATAACATTTGTCAAGTAGGAACTCTTTCAAGCGGAGTTTAAAAACATTTACAAACAAACATAGGCATACATATATAACAAATACATGCACTTATCTAATCCCAAACTAGGATTTTATACTGTGCTATGTGAAAAAATCACAAATATAATACCCAGGCCGGAACCAATTGTACAAATTGTACAAAGTTGTCAGTCTCCGTTGGGAATCGAACCTACGACCTCTGGCTCTGGAGTCGAATGACCAAAGTACTAGGCCAATGAGGAGGCGGTGAATACATGTTTATATAAAAAATATAATTTTATGTATTTTCACATTGTATTATGTATTCCCACATTTAATTTCACAGCAATTTCATTATTATATAATATAACGACGTGTGGGCAATAACATTAGTACAAACTCCATATTGGGTGTGTCGGGCTTTCAGCGAATAGAACGTAATGAACTTGTACTTTAAGTAAACCTACAGTTTTGTTAGGTTGTGATACGGGCCGTCTCCAGCACAAAAGTGATCAGCTGAGACCCCCGGATCAACCAAACAACTCTGTCCACGTGCGCGAAGCAAGGGCCAATCACAATTAAGTATTGTGAAGTTATCCAATCACGAGTAAGGAATATGCCAAGCAAGCGAATTGAGGCGTTCAAGGATAACTCAGTGTTGTTACACTAAAATAAAATCTCTAGGGTTGCTGTTTGACAGATAGGTGTTGCTACATAAAATAGCGAGTAGTGTTGACTTGTGAATCGCGTACAATGAATAATTCGATATGATGTCAACTAGAGCCACCAGGTTCACGCACATGTGTTTACTTGAAGGAAATTATGTTACGACTTAAACGGAGTTAATAATCGTATCGATACTTTTAACGTTAACTTAATTGTTATCTTAGACATATACAAGTTATTAAATTAAATATGCCAATTACGAAATAAAAAAAACTGTTCAATTAAAATATAAGATTAAACAAGGAGAAAACAAACACATATAATATATATGGACAACATTATTAGATCAAATAAATCAGATATCTTTCCTATGATGATGAGTGATGATTAGTGACTTGTGTGTATAGTGAGAAGAGTGGATTAGGGTAAACATATACATACGCATTCACTAAAGAGGCAAAATACCAAAGTAGAAAAAAAAGTTTGAAAGATTGCTTATGCAACCTGGGCTTGCAAGATTAAAAATACAATTAAAACAAAAAAAAAGTTGCCAGCACAATGCGAACCTGCGTCATAACATTTTGCAATATGAAATGAATTTCTTGAGTAAAACGGAACGTACTCTACGCGACGTCGCGCGACGTCTTCCTAACGTGCCCGTCAAAGGAAATAAAAATAAAAATTGCAAACATTAAACATTTCCTCGGGAAGTTGGGAATAAATAAAGTTTTGTAGAGTCTGTTGGAACTCTATCTAGCGCTATCTCAGGTACGGAGTCAGGATTTTGTTCCAGTGGGTCTTATTGGGTCTTAGTGGGTCGCGCATCGAAGCAAGGACCTTTAGGTATATTTTTGTTTGTATAGAGGTTAAGCAAAGTTACTGTTTTATCGATAAGGTATTGCCAACATTAAGAATAAGAATAAAGTGGTTCCATTTACACGATCTCTAATTTAAATTATGTTTAATAATTAATTACTAGTCATGGAGGTTACGGGCATGCTATTTTGATCTTTGTTATCAAATAATAATACATAAGTTCCCATAATCCAGTACGCTCTGTTTAATAGTTTGAAAAGGCAACATGTATCCGCGATGTGGGATTGACTTACTAAGGATTCTTGCTATAAGTCTGTGATAATATCAAGTCATTGCCGTCCTATTTCTGCATGAGTTAAGAATGCACTATCTGTTAACATACCCATTTCTGTGCTGGAGTAAATCATGCGTCGCGAAAGCGATGTGACGCATTTGAGTAAAGTCCCGCGCCGCTCCACAGTCCGAAAGCGTAGGTACCAGCCCTAGGCGATTTGTTTACGTCTGTCAATGTGTGCGTGATTTAGCGGTTTAGCGTAACATTGAATTTCTTCCATGCGCGGAGAATTCAATTTGGCTTGTATTGAATTTTTTAGGGAGGTTTTTGAGAAATTTAACGAGTTTTCTTAGGAAGTGCTCCCCTGTACTTGTACTATTACCTACTTACTCTTTGGTGGTTCTAAAAGCGTGACATTACAAATAATTACTATCACGATATTTGAAATAAATAATGCTTTACACAGACCACGGATTACATTTCGACGGTGCAGTGGTTCGAGCCACCCCTGGATACGCCCCTGGCAGTCCCAAGTGAGGGACAGATGGCGTAACGGTGGATATAGAAAAATAACAGTGTGTGCGAAGTTCCGATTGATTCTGTTGGCAAATACAAAAGTTGTTGAACACTTACTTCACGTCCGACGGCAAGATATTTGAGCGCAGATGGTGTTACTGGCTCAGGGGTAATGGAGTTCGACGATGGAGTTTCAGGAAAATGAACAAGCTATTTATAATGTCACGTTTTTATTTAATAAAATAAAAATACGTAAACATAAGTTTAGAAATAGATTTTATTGCACTGTCCCATGTATAATACCGCACTCCATTTGTCCGTCGAAATCGGCTACGTTACGAGGTTGGATGGTGGTCAACCCTAGATGTCCCACACGATGAACTGGCCGGTGAGATATTGGTCCTAGTTGGTATGTTGGCCCAAATATTGGCCTTGCCAATTAATTCAGCGAACAGGGTAGGCAGAAAATTCAATAGTCCCAGCGTTGTTAGATAAAGGTGGTATATTTGAGATTTTATGCTTTTGGTGATAAAACTATACCAGCACAGACTCGAACCTAGTACTTATTGCGATAAGTAACAAGTTTCTGCCTAACAGCTGCAACTCAAACTACTCCACGACGTTCTTTTGTTGTTGCTAGAGTTAGTATGCTGAAGTGGCAGTAGCTGGGAACATCTGTCCGAGAACCGAAAACCGTTGTGGTAAACGAGTTCTCGAGTTGAGACCGCGACTGGGCAAGCCCCAAGGCTAGATGGAGCGACGATCTGCGGAAGGCGGCTAGCAGTGACTGGATGAGAAGAGCCGACGATCGGGTTCAGTGGCGTAACTTGGGAGAAGTCTATGTCCGGCAGTGGACTCTTTCAGGCTAATGATGATGATGATTAACTCTGGATCTTATTATCACCTGATAACTTAGTAAGGCTGGATACGGAGAGCGGAGAACCGGGTGTGGTGGCGTTCATTGGGGAAGGCCTATGTCCAACAGTGGACGTCTAAGGGCCGATATGAAGTAAATGACGAACTTAAATCGACTTTGACTCCTGAAATACAGTTTACATAGTTTGGGAGTCGGGCTTCATAAGTAATGTATCATTTTAAATTGAATAAAGTTATATTTATGTTTAAAAAAAATTTAATTCAATGCATTGAATTGAACTTTATCACTGCATATGCGACGATAAAGGTGCTAAAATTGACGCTCTAAGTTATAAGATGCCTATTCACTCTTATTTTATAGTCACATAGCTGTGCCTGCGGCTCCGCTCGCGTGGACTACAGAATCCGCTCCTGTTCCCACTCCCGCTCCCTATCCCACTTCCATTCCCACTCAGTCTTCCAATCCCAAATATAGCCTATATTAATCAAGGTCAATGTAGCATTCGAATGGTGAAAGAATTTTTGAAAACGGTCTAGTGGTTTTTGAGTTTATTAGTTACAAACATACAAATCTTTCCTCTTTATAATATTAGTGTAGATAACAATTTATTTAAATTCTACAGATTATTCTAAACCGCGAATCATGAATTTTTTACATGAATTTAAAACTATTTACATATTTCCCTTAAACTAAACATTTCCCGAACTCCTCGCAGATTGCTAAACGCCGAACTTTAGTTGCGGTTCGGGTATAATTTGCTAGTCGAATTGCCCACTTCAATGGTGCCCAGGACGGCTCTAACTTTGCCGAATTAACCCTATTATATTCTAAATTCTTCTTGATTATGGCTGTATGAAGATTTAGCTGGTATTTTATTTAATTTTAATTGATGAAGTATTTTTTTCTAATGCTCGGGCTATATGATCGGAGTTTTTATTCAGGACTAGCTGTGCCCGCGGCTCCGCTCGCGTGAACTACAGTATCCGCCCCCGTTCCCACTTCCGTTCCCGTTCTCTTCCCACTTCTACTTCCACTCCCACTCAGACTCGAGACTCTCAATATCCCAATCCCAACCCCAACCTCAACCCCATCCCTATCCCCAAAAACTAAATTTCACTCAATCCCATACGCACCGCGCCGTTCGCCACGCCCATATGATGAACATACTCGTACGTTCGAGAAATATTGCATTTTTTTTTATCAAAATTTTCGTAAAACAGAGATGTTTTTTTCATAAATGATATCTAAATGTGATACTGAGTTACTGAAAGAAATATTAACAGTCGTTTTATTATCATCCGATATATTGGCCCTATAAAGACCCCTCATACATTTTTTTTTAAATATCTCTCATGTAACATAGACCAGTTACAGTTTTATTATAAGTATAGATAGGAGATCCAACGAAAGAACGAAGGGCATAGATAACCAATTAGCAAGCTAAAGAGACAGTGTCCTACAACTATTGCAGTGCCACCCAGGTGGAACATTCCCACTTTCTCATCAGTCTCCCTCCGCCACTCCTATAAGCGAGGATTAGCAGAGTGACACTAATAAAGGTAGGCGAGTCCCACCTACCTTTGGCGCAATACCCTCTAAGTATCACATACCACATTTAATATAGCCACAATAAGGAAAAGTGTAGTGGACTTCACATTCCGCAAGCCAATGGAAGCACAAAAGATCCGCTCATGGTCTAAGGACCGATCGCGGATGTATAAAAAAACCTATAAGTACGTAAATTATTGGCAAAGAAAATATATTACTATCTATAGATTAAATTGAGCAATTAAGTATTGTAATTTAACTGAAAGTACATTTATATGTTATATTATTGTTTACTTTAGATTTATGCATTTTTATGATTTAACTAACATCAGATAAGCCATGACTCGACTAACAAAAAATTGATCTCAGTTCTAGGAAAATAAACAATTTCTTTTCTAAATTCATTCGCTTGTCTTTTATTGGTTTTATTGCTTAAACGTAACCTCGTGCAGTTAATAATTATTATCAGAGTCAACGGTCGAAAGAAAATTAGTATGTTTGTCGTTCGCTAATGAAAAGAAAAACCTCGAAAATGGAGCAATCCAATAAACCCTCCACGAGTTGACCTTTCGTTACGTTCCAATCTATGCGGAAGTCGTCCATCCAAAATTCATTATTTACCCACAAATGACGTTTCCTCATTACGTCAATACGTTTACACAATGGCTGCTCGGGGACGTTCCAAAACCTGCGGTATATTTCACCATGATCACCAGGATCCAATACACTTAGGGTTGCCGTCTCTAAAATCTGCCAACCAGGATAATAAGCATGAAAACCCCGGATTTTGGAGCTTACAACCCGGGCATGTCAACAGGTTTTTTTAAGTTACTCAGTAAAATAAAAATAAAAAGTTTTAATTGTTATAAATCAACTTTTTATTGAAAACCTTAAAACCAGGACTAC
Organism: Esperia sulphurella; assembly: GCA_947086405.1. Classification (NCBI taxonomy): domain Eukaryota; kingdom Metazoa; phylum Arthropoda; class Insecta; order Lepidoptera; family Oecophoridae; genus Esperia; species Esperia sulphurella. The sequence goes on from OX352272.1 coordinate 12,165,769, forward strand.
AAATGACACCCCGCAAGGACGCCCCGTAAACTAGGACAAATCCGGTGAAACCCAGACGGATGGCAACCCTAACTGTACTTAATGCGGGGTAATGTCATGAAGAGCAGGTATTATTACAATCGTAGTACTAGACCTCGCACTGGTTGCGCTGCTGCCCACACTGAGAGGAATCTATCCCTCGATTTAATATGAATTCTAAACAATTATCAGGTATACTTTTTAAATAACGACTAGGCGTCCAAACGTAAGAATTAACAAGAAACTGATATAAAGTTATGTACTAACCGCGATATACTAAAAGTTTACCAATTTACATTTATTTGCGCGCTCGATTTGCTCGAATCGACTGTAAGAGTACTTGTGCAGCGGCGACTTTCTTTTCCAATTTCAAACTTGTCCATATTTGAACGTTCGAGGTGAATTTGTAATCAAATCGATTAGTTTTTTCGAAGTTTTGTTTACAATGTTTTGCTGTACAATATAAGTTTCATTTGTTTACTAGTTATGTCGAAACGAGTAGAATACAAGTAACTTTTTTTTGTTGTGGCGGGGAAATGCCTAACGCATACCTACTCGCCTCGAGGGGACGAGCATGTTATGTCGGGTTTGCACCGACTAAAACCCCGCGATGCCGTCTTCGACGCACAATCTTAATATATACAGCAGAACGCTGTTGCCCGTCCCTGACGCATACGCTGAAGACGCTAACCGCTTATCCAAATATATGTTTATAATTGGTTAGAGATTACAAAATATGTATAGGCCCCCTGATCTCACTCGATGTGTATTTTACAATTAGATCTCTTCTGTTTTCCACTCTTCTCAAATAGTACCTACTAATCATCACGCGTGGCAGGCGGATTGGTGAGACTGATTTATTGACTGCTACGTCACAAAATATCTTTATACACATGTACCAGACAATTCAAATAATAAACACTAACAAACTATATAAAATAGTAATTTGTACTACACTTTACAGCAATAAAATGACTCAGCACGATGTATGTTTATGTTACTGTTAGGTCCTGAAACAGGAGATAGCATAGTTTTTATCCCGACAAAACATCTTATTCCTACGGAAAATAAATAATAATTTATGGAGTTCAGTTGTCCACGCGGACGAAGTCGCGGACAACACCTAGTTGTCGATAAATCTATATCAGAAATGAATCTTTATAATTTTTTTATCACATCCTTTTTATTTTCATTATTTATATACTTCAGAAATAGGTTTTAAAACGTGTTTCAGCTAAAAGCGTGTCTTTCCCGCGAAGTGTCAATAAAGGCTTAATTTCTTCCCCCATACAGTTTAATCCATGATTGATTGACACGTGCTCGCTCCCGCTTGCCAGGTGCGTTTTTTATTCAGTCGCTTACAGAGCAGCGAAAAACGCTGTGATAGACTAGACGCAGAGTCAGGAATCTGAAATCTTTCTCCATTCACAGAGCAAGGCACGAAAATGACATGAAGTTGTTGACAAATCAATAAATAAAAAATATGTCAGACATTCACACCAATTATGTAGTCCCAAACTAGGCAGAGCCTGTGGTATGGTTACTAGATAACGGATACACATACTTAAATAAATATATAAACATCCAAGACTTGGGTACGAACATTCATATTCATCATACGAACATTTGCCCCTAGCGGGATTCGAACCCGCTACCTCCGGCGTGGCAGTCCGAGAGCTTCCCGTTCCGTCACGGAGGTCGTCATCTAACACTCGTTGGTTACAACACGCTCAACAACAGGGTCGTGAGCACATGGAACAAGTTACCACAGGACGTTATCGATGCCCCATCAGTGAACACTTTTTAAAAACAGACTAGACAAGTTCTTCAAAAACCAGTGTTGCAAGTGACAATTCATAGACTTACATACACCAGGGGGCTAATTCTACTATTTCAACATTTATCGTTCGCTTAAACAAAAGTTACGTTCAAGTTTCAGTTTTTAACAGACGTTATTTTGACAGCAATGCGTTTCGTTTTTACCTGAGACAACTGTCAAAATGTAGAAAAACGTTCGTTCCATCTACGTCTGACGTTTGTTTAAACGTTAGCTACGGCTGAAACGCAGCTGAAGCACGAACGTTGTGCGCAGCGGAGTACAAATAGTGTTAAAACTTGCGTTTCAGCTACAGTTCAATTGCGTTTTGTGCGAAAATGCATTAGTAGAATTGGCCCCCAGTTGTGATAGGCATACCAGCAATTTTGCTGCTCGCCTATTATCCTCATAATAATATTAAAAATATCTGACAATTCCACTCGTGCTACGCATTCAACTCTATAAATATTGAACAAGCTTACCATAAACTTACTCTAGGTGTTGTCGAGGCGACTAAGGGATTGCACCAGGAAAGGGCAGCAGCGTTCTCCCGCTCCTACTGCCTTGTCTCTCACCCTGTAAGGTTTGCTGGAAGAGATTTCATCTTCATCATCATGTCAGCCCTTAGACGTCTACTGTTGGACATAGGTCTTCCCCAGTGAACGCCACCACACCCGGTCCTCTGTCCTACGGATCCAGCCGCTTCCGGCCACCTTCTTCAGGTCGTCGATCCACCTGGCGGCGGGGCGTGCCGATCCGCGGTCTCCACTCCAGAACTCGTCTGTCCCAACGGCCGTCTGTTCTGCGACAGATGTGGCCCGCCAACTGCCACTTCAGACTGCTAATTATTTCGGCTGTCGGTTACCCTTTCTTCGTCGGATATCTTTATTACGAATCATATCCTTCAATGAAACCCCGAGCATAGCCCTCTCCATAGCTCGCTGAGCGACGTAGAACTTGTGGATCAAGCCCACCGTCATGTCAAGATAAAACTAACAAACTAGGAAAGTCATACGTTTACCTTTCAGTAAAATTTTCCTTTGCAGAATAAAGCACAACATCAAGCGCCACAAGCGCTTTACTCCCACCCTTCTATTCTCGAAACGTAAATAAAACGTCCCCGGATCAAAGCTATTGATGGAACCCGCCCGGTTTTTGATTGGCATTTGCCGAGATGCATAGTTAGATACCGGAAATAGATTACGTGAGAAACGTTTGAATTATTCTCGTAGGAATAAAAAATAAGGCACGAGTAATTCATAGAGCATTGTGAAAGATGACTTTCGAATATATTCGTAATACTTATTGCTTGATGGTCATTGGGGCTGACGAGTGCTGGAGTGGAGACTGTGGCTCGGCATGCTGACACCCCCCCGATAAGTGGACTGACGACCTGAAGAAGGAAGCGGCTGGATACGGAGGGCGGAGGATCGGGTGTGGCGTTCATTAGGGAAGGTCTATGTCCAACAGTGGACTTCTAAGGGCTGATATGATGAATATATTCACAGTATTTACGTCTCTCTACAAATTTAATGAACCGAGTTACGGCGCTTTTTCATTTTCCTGTAAGTCTTACAAAAACATCTTCGGCACTCATAATTCTCCCACTAAGCTTTGCCGTGTGGTTTCCGGTAGAGTACAATAGGACCACTCCAACTCTTTCCGTGGATGTTGTACAAGGCGACTAAGGGAGTACAACCCGTCTGGGCACCGCGGGGAGTGTAGGCCAAATCCTCCGTCTGTCTCCGGCAGATGAGAGAGGGTTGTGCTCCTGCAGTGGAGACAAAAATAACCTGATGATGATGACTCATAATTCACTTCAGAGATTTTACATAACATATCAGATTTCTATTATAATTAGGCGACAAAATCTCCATTCCTTATTTTTACCTCCCCAATTCTCCTCCTATTACTGTTTCAATTAAAATAATAATTGAAAACAATCAAACGCCAGAAATACGAAACAGAGAGAATGAAATGGCACAAAATTTAAGCCCAATGTAAAATGCAAATATGGAACAAAACGACAAAGAAAGTAACAACAACTTTGCAAATTACTATGTCTAAAGGATGAAGTTCACTTTGATTAGAACGTTATCATCAACGAATAAGGTATATACTCGTAAAAACTACAACAGTGCGCAGGTTTTACCACTGATTGTATATTCAGTAGCAGCAAGGTGAGAATATCTAAACACTTTCTTTGATTGAAGTTAGTATAAAATAGAAAATATTTAATAACCTCCATCTATGCACGTCGAATCGACTACAGGTCATTCCATGAAGAAAAATAATTTTTTGCACTTAAAATAGATAACAGATGTTAACAAATTAGTGTCATTATGAGGGTAAAAATTATGAGGTGCGTAAAATTATTTTCCTTCATGGAATGACCTGTAACTATATATACCAACATCATCATCATCATTAAGTTATTTTTGTCTCCACTGCAGGAGCACTACCCTCTCTCATCTGCCGGAGACAGACGGAGGATTTGGCCTACACTCCCCGCGCTGGCGAGACGGGTTGGGGAGGCCTGATTGATGTTTTATAATGTATTCCCTCAGTCGCTTTGTACGACATCTACGGGAAGAGTTGGAGTGGTCCTATTCTAGTCTACCGGAAACCACACGGCAAATCTGATTGCACTATATACCAACACCTGACTCCAATACAATGTTTAACTTAAACCCAAGATTCACCTCCTACCATACTTGTAAGGTATCACACTTACCATCAGGTGAGATTGAGGTCAAGCACAATCCATTTTAGACCAAAGTCGCCTAACCCTATTCACTGATTTCAAAGATAATTAATTATTAATTTCAATACCGATAGTATCGAGGATGTTTTTTTCAAGTACAATAAAGGATTTTTCTTACTACCTGTACTTTATCTTAGTAGAAATACATGGAAGTAAAATTTGCATGTATCCCCCCCTAGTAGAAAAGAGTGGAAAATATCCCGTTCTTCCCTACTAGTAGGGACAGACCAGTAGGGATATGTGGAATAGGTGAAAAAAGAAAAAGGGAACAGTATCAATTAGCTATACTACTAGACACTGACGCACCAGCCTGTCCCGACACGTTAGTGAGAGTGAGTAAATTATTGTAGGGCTGCTACACCCAGGGCGCAAACATAGTCGATCGAGACAGGGACAACGTTATACGTCAACAACATAAATGCTTTTCTTTCTAACTTATAGCGGGCTGGCGCGTAAAGTTCGGTATATATTGCGAGACTTACGAGAGGAGGTGACTGTCGCTTTTTACATTATAATATTTGTATTCTCTACCAGGATGGACAGATAGAAGTAAGAGATTTTCTAATAAAAATGTCCATTTTGACAGTATCCTAAAAAGTAGATGCAAGTCGCGGAAAGTTTCCATGTTATCCCAGCCAGGGGACGATAAATCACAACAATATTGTGAAAATTTACTTTTTTTCGCGAGCGGCACAGAAAGTTTTCGCGTTAAAATTGACAGGCCTACTGCGGGTAAGGTTCGCTCGTTCTTTTCACGGTTTTATGAGCTGCGCTTTAGAGATAAGCCGTCTGGATTATTGGTGATTCGACCGATTATAAGTCAACGTCCGTACTATACTAAGTAGGGGAATGAAACACGTATCCACAAATCCATAGAATCTACAGGTTAACCTAGAAGACCATAACCGATAAAAGTTGATGAAAAAGAATACCTATATTTCACTAATGCAGAATCTGTGCAAGGACCAGAAGTTAATTGTATAACTTGCTGTGTCCGCGGCTCGGCTCTGGTGGAGTACTCAATCTCAATCCGACTTCGACTAGTACCCCGACGCCTACGCCCATGTCCACGCTCACGCTCACGCTCAGGCCTATGCCCATGCCCATGCTCATGCTCATGCTCATGCTCATGCTCATGCTCATGCTCATGCCCATGCCCACTCCCAATCCCACGCTCAGGCCCACTATCACCTCCACTTTTAATAAAATTGAAGTATAAATTATTTGGTGCAATAAGATTGCGATGAGTATAAGGACTACACTTAGAGCTGTCTCTAAAATCTGAATTACACCGAATAATTATGCTTCATTTTTATATTACAATGTAGGAAACTATAAAATCCTATAACTTTTGATTGAAACTAGATGTTACTCCGAGTCAAGCCCTATGTTACTGTGAAAAGTCCATCAATATCGGTTTAGTAGATTTTATGTGATGCGTGCACAAACTAACAGAAAAACATATAAACAGACAAAAAAACAAATATGGTCGAAATGTGTTCTATTACTTATCCTTCCCCCCCCCCATATTTTTTCTTAATATTTTAGTATTTAGTATAGACACGCGAAGTTTACGATTTTATTTATTAGATAAAAACCATGAACTTGTATTATCTCTTCAACAATGACGGCAGTTGAAAGGCTTGAATATATACAACGACATGCTTTCATCATCATTTAACATCAGGTTATTTTTGTCTCCACTGCAGGAGCACTACCCTCTCTCATCTGCCGGAGACAGACGGAGGATTTGGCCTACACTCCCTGCGCTGGCCAGACGGGTTGGGGAGGCCTAATTGATGTTTATTAACGAAATGCTTATTAATATAATACGTCAGAAATACAACCGTTAATTACCGATAACCGTTCATTATATCTGCATGTTCTAACAAAGTTCTTTGTCCTCAGTGCCACCAGACATCATCAGCGATGACACGTCAGGAGACGTGTCTGTCCAGGAGTTGGAGAACGCCACGCTGACCTGCAAGGCTACAGGACATCCCCCACCAAAGATCACATGGAGGAGAGAGGACCACGAACCTATTTTGCTGAAGAAACCACTTTCAAGGGAGTTTGATAAAGGTACGATTGGATTGGACGCCCCGCCGCCAGGTGGACCGACGACCTGAAGAAGGTGGCCGATAGCTGCTGGATGCCGAAGGCCTATGTCCAGCAGTGGACGTCTAGAGGCTGACATGATGATGATGCGTATTTGCGGGCGACGTAAAACTGGCAGAGGGAATTGAGTGTCGCTTCTGTGCGTAGTAATAGTTTATTCATTGCTTACGGCATTTGCAAATGTATTCAACGTTAAATCATGAAGTTCTAATTTATGGATCACTGATTCCACGCCGAACAATTAAAAACTATCTTCCCTATTAAATTTTTTAGTACTTCCTGCCTTTAATATGTTACTGCATTACTCTATTTCTATTTTTTTTTTCTTACATTTCATCATCACCAACTTCTAGTTCAAATGTGGTCACAGGCCTTCCCTGATGCTGCCCATCACACTAATTCCGCTGTTATTCAACTTTATTCAGTTTGTCATTTGAGGCAGTGGAAAGTAAATTTGTAAACAAACGAACCGGCCGCCATTATCGTTTCCTTAAAATTTGAAGAGACACACCAGTTCATCGTTTCTGTTATATACACAGATTCTGCATTGGTGTAATATTTAATTAAATGTAAATTTTTTCATCAACTTTTGATGGTTTTACGGTAATAAACGTTGAAACGCTCAAATTTTCACCCAAAATTGGTTTCCCATCATGATCTGAATTTGTAGCTTCGTCCACGTTTGCCCTCACTGCCTTATTTATACCTAACAGAGTACCTACGTGGTAATAAATTCTAAAATTTTGTTAATGTCTAGTAATAGGTATTTCTTTCCAAATCTTCCCGTGGGTGTCGTCAAGGCTACTAAGGAGGCTACAGCGTTCTCCTGTGTATATTAATATCATTACTGCGATCACCAATCCGTCTGCCAAGCGTGGTGATTATGGCAAATCCCCCAATGGACAGCCCACCGAAAGTGGCATTCTATTGGGGAGGCTTATGTTCAGCAGTGGACGTATATAGGCTGATGATGATGCATAGATAATTTATTTATTTTCACTCCACTAAAGTCGATGGTGGTCTCTTGTAAAAAATATTCCAAACCCCCACATGTGTTCCAGAGTTCGTATGTAGTTCCCAGTTCAGTCGCAGGTGTGTTTACAGATTACTTGCCCGAGGGAAGGTTCTTCCCTTTATTTTCATTACCCTGCTCTGTTGGTGACAGCCGAGGTAGTCTTTGGAGCGTTTAAACTAAAAACGTGGAACCGTAACAACGTCTGGTGCATTTTAGGAAGAAACATACAAAAAAAAATATACAAAAATGTTTAGACATAAAAATTTCTGTGCCAGAGGGCCTCGCTCTTCCATACTTATACCTTATATATATATTTAATCAACGTGTGTGAGTGGTATGTGTGTGTGTGTGCGTGTGTATGATATATATGTATGTATGTATATAGGAATTGTGTATGATAGTTCGTTATTAATTTTAATAGGTACATTCAATATATATAAATAGATGAGAAACTTACATGATTTATATATTTCTAAACAGAGCTTTCTGAAATACAAATTATTTTATTCTAACTCAGAACATTTCAAAGGTTTCCATTTCTTTATTCGTTTTCTCACTATTGTCATTCATTAGTTCAGTCGGTCCATCTCACTCACACTTACAAACCGCCTTTGAAGCTCTAACACCACGTATGTCAGAATTGACAACATTCAGCTAGGCAAACGATGCTCTATCTACACTTATATTATAAGGAGGAAAGATTTATTTATTTATTTAACTCTTTATTGCACACACACAGATAAAACAAAAAATAATACATTAAAAGAAACACAAGTACAAAGGGCGAACTTATCTCTGAGAGAGATTTCTTCCAGCAGACCCGTATTTGCATGCATGTTGCGTAGCAGATTTGTATGTTTGTAATGAATAAACTCAAAACTACTGGACCGATTTCAAAAATTCTTTCACCATAAGAATGCTACATTATCCCTGAGTAACATAGGCTATATTTATTACTATAAAAATTAGAGATCCCTACTAAAACTTCAATAATGTAATCCAAGGTGTAAAAAATTAGCCATAAAATGTATTTCATCCCATGCGCTTTTTTTTAATAAAACTGTAATGTAAACCAACTTGCACAAATTGTACAAAGTTGTCAGTACCCTGTACTAATCGACACAAGTCCTCCGGCGCTCGAGTCCAATAACCAAGCCAATAGGCCAAGGGGTCGGTCAAGAACTAGAACTGGTATATTATTTATGTATTAGATCAATGTAATTTGAACCTTAACGGTAATCCATTACGGTTCCGGAAATTTAAATAATACAAAAATCATAATAAAAATAAGTTATAATTATACCGACATTCATAAAGAAATATGGTTAAGACTAGTACTGGTATGGGCACAGAATAAGGTTACTGATGCCGATACAGTTTATATAGATAGTCGACTAGCATACAATGAACAGGCTCTTTATTTATTATCATTATTAATAATATATGATAATTGTATGTATATTTAATAATATATAATACTTTCTACCCAAAGGTTATCTGGAAGAAATCGCCTAAAGCGATAAGACCGCCAAAATTGTAATATTTTAAGCTTTTAAAACATGTAACGGTATTTGAAATGTACTTCTTGATGATTGAATTAAATTAAATGAGTTATCACATATTCATAAGACAGTGTAAGATGAATAACCAACTACATTTTCATGTAAATAAATAAAAAATACACTTTCAATTTTGTTAATAAGTGAAGTAATAGGCCAGTCATCCATTTGGCACTTTTGTATTAGCGATACAGTATGTAGGCATTAATAAATAATTCATAACATTTAAAGGTCATACGCATAGGCATAGAATATTATTACTACTTATAAAGAAGCGACACTCATCTCCCCGGCAGTTTTATGTCGCCCGCAAAGTAGAAGCAGAGAATCCCACTTAATATTATAAATGCGAAAGTTTGGATATTTGGATGTTTGTTACTCAATCACGCTTCAATCACTAGACGGCTCAGAATGAAACTTGGCACACACATAGGTTAGGTCCTGGAATAGGACATAGGATAGTTTTTATTCAGAAAAACATCTCATTTCTACGGGAAACCAAATTAATAGTTAAAAGCAGTGAAGATGTGTAAATATCGAAACTTACGCGGACGAAATCACGAGAAAACGCTAGTACAGCAAAAAAGCACGGTACGTAATACCAGCCGGTTAAAAAAAGAAGCATTTATGTGTTCACGTATAACGTTGTCACTCTTTCGATAGTTAACACGCACACACAAACGTGTACATACGGACAGAGCTCCTGTTATAGTAGTAAGTGATTATATCTGCTTGAATGTATGGAGTGTTAAAGGTGTGGTAGAAGTACTCACCGATTCCTTTGTCCACAGTGGAGAGCTACGTGGGCAGCTCACTTCCGCTATGGCGGGTAGATCGACGGCAGATGGGCGCCTTCCTCTGTATAGCCTCCAATGACGTGCCTCCAGCAGTCAGCAAAAGGATCATACTCCTTGTAAATTGTAAGTTTTAAGTGACTGAATTTGTTCAAGATAACATTCAGGCAAAAATATCCTTAAACTTAATAATAATGATAAAAAAATACAACAACAATACAAACCACATGAAGGAATTCAGTATGTTTAACTAATTTCTATGAAACATACTAAAGCAAATACTTACTGTGATTCACGACACTGAGGTTTTTTGTAGAGTTACGAACTGCATTCTAAAATTTCGCGACTATTCCAGTGCATAAACGAGTACTCACGCTCGAAGAGCTACAAAAGCAGAGTAGTTTAATTTGAATTCCAACGCTTCCCACTATACACTAATCTAACGTATTGTGGAAACTCCTGGAGTAATTAATCCAATAATGAGAAGTGTAAAAATACAGTATAGGATTTAAATAGCACAGTTTTTATATTAGAATCACTTATTGCAAATAGAGCACTGGTCCACTGACATAATTATTCTATTTAGTACCTGCTCTAATGGACTTGTCATAAAATATATTTTGAAAACCGGGATTTTTTGCGTCGTTTCTCGTTTTTGCAATAAGTGATTCATTTAGAGGACTGATCAAACCTGTGTTCGAGCATATTCCAACGCACAGCTAACGCTAAATAGGTATCAAGATCATCACGTAGACTCTGATTGTTTTTTTAAGGGTTTTACGGCCTTGGGAATGAGCCCTTTGTAGCCTGACAATGTGATAGTGTTGCCATGTGTCTCGAATTGAGCGAGACTTCCCGATTTTCAGGGGTCTGAGGACGCGATTTGTAGACCAATTCATTACTTGATTCAAAAGCCATTACTCATTACATTAATACTATTTTCAAACGTGGCAACTGAACGGGTATTTTCTCCGACTAATATAATTTGGTCTAAAACATGAAACCGATTGTCACTCGAGAATGTAGCAGAGGTAAAAATTAAATCCAACTTTGATATATCTCTTGTAGCAAACTTTTAGAGTCCTGTTAGATGATAGACATAAATTATGGGCCCGATTCTGAAGGCACACATTTAAAATTTGACAGCGCTAAAATTGGTTTCGTCTTTATCTTCATAATACTGTGTGACAAGGATAGCAACAATTTTAGTGCTGTCAAATTTTAACGTTGTGCCTTCAGAATCGAGCCCTATGTCCTACTTAAATTACAAAAATAAAAGATTTTATTGGTTGTCCCAATTTGTGGCTCCACATACCAATCATCTTGCCCATCGGTCCCGAAATTTAACAAATCAGACTTGGAAACAGTAAATGTGACTCAAAAAATAGTTTCACAATATATGTGAAATATATATTCCAGAATGAATTAAGTTCTAAAATTAACATATTGACATTGTACAAATTAGATTAGGTACCTAAAGAATATTGCAAGCTACACCCTTGGGTAAATTTATACTGGAACCGTGTTGTATTTTTAAGATCATGTATGTACCTATAAATTATAGCTAAATGAATGAAATGAAATGAAATGTGCAGCGCTTTAACAAACGTGTGACTGACAGTACAATGCAATTTAGGTGTCAACTGTAAAAGCTAAACTATGTACAATGACTTTATTTGACTTTGATCGTTGTTGAAGCAAACTTGAATTATCATTAATAGTAATATTTCTATTTTAGGATTGCTTTTATAATGAAAATGCAATTAAATATAGTTTCAGAGTGTAACGTGTTAGTGCAACAAAAAATAGAAAGTCTAAACAATTTAATGACTAGACTTCTGTATGAATCTAGGCTACAACACAAAGGTTTCCCAGGAAGTTATAACTTATTATAAATTCCTAATATTCTGAACGTTTCATTTATTTGACATAGTTTTAAATCCTACTAATATTATAAACGCGAAAGTTTGTAAGTATGGATGGATGTTTGTTACTCGTTCACGTAAAAACTACTGAATGGATTTTAATGAAACTTTACAATAATATAGCTTATACATCAGAATAACACATAGGCTACAATTTGTAAAGATATTGTGTGAATTGTCCAAAATATCAAGTAAGTAGGAAATACATAATAATTTGTGATGTTAAGTTGTCCACGCGGACGAAGTCGCGGGCAACAGCTAGTAATATAATAATGCATGTGAATGACGAATAACACAATTTATTTCAATGTGAAATGTTTATTGACTTCAAATAGAAAAGCTGCCTACATTCCCTTGCTAGTTAGTAAGAAAATGTAAGATTTCCCAGTGGAATGTAACAGTTACAGCAAAGTTCTCCGTTTGCCCAACAGTCGCGCCGACAGTGAAAGTGCCAAACCAGTTGCTGGGCGCGCCGCTAGGCACTGACGTCAAGCTCAAGTGTTACGTGGAAGCCTACCCCAACACTATCAACTACTGGATCAAAAACCGAGGGGAGATGCTGCTTGATGGGTAATTTTTTTTTTGTTCCTCACTTTTTATCCTCTGACATGTTGGTCAGACATTTATTATGCGGTGTTTGCTCTTTATAGTAGAATTCTCGAGCTTGTACAGCATGGGAATACACAGGAATTGGGACTATGGGGAAAGGGTTATATCGTAACAAGTTTTTTTTTCTTTTTTTTTATAGAATTTTTTTTTTCCATTTTTTTTCTCTCTTTGTGTATTTCATTTTTTTTGTGTATTAAAGATTTTTTTTTTTTTCAATAGAGCAAACATTACTTAAATATTACCTATACTTTCTATACAATGGGTAAACTTTCAAGTTTTTAACGTTGATGTCTGTTATAACTAGATATTGGAATCAGATAGTGCCATTTGTGTACTTGCAATGAAAATACAGTAGTAATTAAATTAAATTCAATTAAACAAAACTTTGTTTCAGACTTAGTAATTAGTCCATAATTTTGTTAGTGTGGTAGTAATGATAATTATATAGTATTGTTATGTTTATTGATACACAGGTATTTATTTATTTTTCAGACCTACTTACCTACCACTAGGTATCTCTGGTTGCAATAAAACGATTTGTAATTAACGGTTCTTCTTATATCTTACATGATATAATTTATTCATTATATCTTTGGATATTATACTCTTAAATCATGTTATTACTTATAGAATTACACAAAAATATTCAGTTTAGTACTTCTTGAGTGAGAAACAGCAGACAGAGAGGTTGCGTTTTATAATAAGTAGGCAATCACTTTGTGTTGTGCGTCATATCACATTGAAAGGTCACCAATATTTTATGTATGAATGTCACATTAAAAGGTTACCTAAAGTCAACGATATTTGACACTCCAAGATAAGGTCATATTTTTTATTGAAAGGTCATTTTAAGTTTAAATTCTTATTTTATGTCGTATTCTTTCTTTACTTCGTTTTAGCTCAGCACTATTTCATGCCTTGCCATACTTGTTGTTTTATACCTACTGTTTGTTATTCTTCAATATGTTTTCGTGTTCGTAACTTCTGTCTTCCTCTTCTTACTTCCTGTCAAAAGAGAGGCTTCTTATAGATTGTAGAACCTCTCACACGACTCCCTATTTTAGCCGGTTCAGGAACACAGTAAAATATTTATATTATTGACTCTTTATTTATTTGGGATGGCCCTCATGTTTGATTGAGCTGGGTGTAGCTCAATCATGTCAAATTCGATTACCCTATCTAACGTTTCTATAGGGACTTAAGCTCGTGGTCAATCTTGTCAGATTAATTCCTTTTAACTCCCTCATCCGTTAATATAGAATTTACGTTTCATCCTTATCTATTGTTTTACTTTCGACATAGTCTGTTGTATAGATCCTACCGAAGTAGCGCAATATACAGCCATAAGTGATAAAACAGGTCCATAGTAGGGGTATATCGGTGTTAGTTCACGTAACATGAATGTACTCGTACTTCCACAATTGACCTATTTCGCCTACGTGCTGGTTAGGTATTGTACATAAATGACAAAGCTTAAATAGCTTTTCCCAGAAAGCTAATCTATATATTGAAGCAAGACGACCTCCGTGACGGAACGCCGGAGGTTGCGGGTCCGAATCCCGCTAGGGGCAAATATTGGTATAATGAATATGAATGTTTGTACCCAAGTCTTGGATGTTTATATATTTATCTAAGTATGTGTATCCGTTATCCAGTAACCATACCACAGGCTCTGCCTAGTTAGGGACTGGATAATTGGTGTGAATGTCTGAAATATTTATTATTATTTATTAATGGATATTTTATAAAAAAAAACGCTAAAACGATCGACGCTTCAAGTATGTATCTTATACCATGATACTAGAAGCGAAAAGTTTAATAGGGAGCGTGTAATGTACCGTATAAGCACGTGAATTATGTGTCTCGTAATGATTCTCTATAAGGAAGTCGGGCGTTTCCGTTTCTTTAAAACTTGGAAGCTAAAGGCTGAACAAGGTTTTATCTTTGTTTTCATTTCGTTTGGTAACTTTAGAGCTTTTGAACTATTTTACTATGAACCATTTCTTACGTTATCTTCATATTAATTACATTTCGTTTTATAAAAACAGTATCAAAGAGAATATTACTTTAGAATAGTATATATATTCACTAGCCGAGATTATAATTTTTCGAATCCGTAATTCCATAGCTCCTTTCATCATTTTCTTTAAATATAATGTATATCATATCTTCTGATCTAGACATTTCAATTAAAATGGTATGATTTGAATCCGTCTCGGGACTTATTGATCTAATTTAAGTAATGTCTAAGGTACAAAATCGCAAGGGACCTCGAGTTTAATAAGAACTCCAAAACTTCATTTAGATGGGAGATCATGCTTAATGTTATTCTTAGTTTTGTTTCGTTTAAGTACACGCTGGGGAATGTATACTCAGCTGCCGTTCAACGTTTCATATATTGGGTGTTCTGGGAAAAGCTGTAATAATATCCGCAGCATGTAATATTTCAGGGTATATTTTGATTTTTTAATTTACATGTAAATAGGTTGTTAGAAATGGAAGTCTCAACATTAATATAATCCCTTTGCCGTCCATTGCTGGACATAGGCCTTCCCTAATGAACGCCACCGCACCCAGCCTTATGCCCTCCTCATCCAGCCTCTTTGGCCACCTTCTTCAGGTCGTCGGTCCATCTGTCGGCGGAGCGTCCCACACTGAGCGTGCTGCCCCGCGGTCTCCACTCCAGAACTCGTCTGCCCCAACGGCCGTTGGTTCTGCGACAGATGTGACCCGCCCACCGCCACTTCAGCTTACTAATTCTTTCGGCTATGTCGGCTATGGAAGTCTCTACGTCTATGCTATCAGCTACACTCGATTTTACAACTAAATTTGTGTAGGCCAAACTAGTTCTTACTAAACGCGGTATCAGGATCAACCGGTGTAACTTATGACCTAACCGAACCTGATTTGTTTCTTAGGCTATACACTTTGATCTCAGCGCTTATAGGAAGAAATAGTCTGGCCTAGGCAGTACCGGTTGATCCTATTGCATATACGAAGAACTAGCTTGGCCTCTGCAAAACTAATTTGTACTAAAATTAAGTTTCGCCGGTAACATCCCCTATATCCACTTTTTCCACTTTTTTTTGTAAACCGCTCTTTAAATTACGTTTGAATTGTCATTTCGTTGCGATTAGTAACTTATTTCCCCAATTTAAAATTAGTTTTGTCAAAATTATTTATTTACTACTTTATTGTACATACAAACATACAAAGAACAACATAAAGAAAAGAAAATTATACAAAAGGTTGAGATTTTATGTAAACAAATTTCTTCCAGCTAATCTGCGGTGAAGACAAAGAATTATAGAGATTAATGTCAATTTATATTTAATTTTCTCATTCCACTACATTGCAGACAAGACCGTTCTGCACTGCAGCCGAACTAGCTAACCAAGTTTTTCAGTCTGGACGCTTAACTTCTAAATAACGAAGTTTCATCGTATTTAAAGACTTTCTGTACACTTTATCGCAGTCCTCATAGTATTTAATGATGAATACGATAATAGTTCAAAGAACAAGGGCGAGACTGGACCTAAAAATAAAGAAGGCCCGTTCAAGGTTGGGGTTGTTATTATAAAGTCTATTTTATAAGAATGTTAATAAAAAATCACGGAGTGAAAAGAAGTCGGGAATTAGCTACAATTTAATGTTTTAATTTTCATAAATTATCACCTCAACAATACTAAAACGCACTTCTACGTTCGGATACACATGTGAATTTACGTTCCAATACATGATTGAACTTTTGGTTAAAATAGTAGGATCATATTTTAGGGCAATTGAATGTATACAACAACAAAAACAGAGAAGTATGGAAAATATAAACGTAATCTAATTATACAACTACAAAGTCATCTAAAAAACCATAAATTAAGGCTTCATGTTTGATTGAGTTGCTACATTTGCAGTCTTAAAGAAACGTGGTTATGATTGCAATGACATAAGCTGTCACGTTAATGTCACTGTCTCCCCTAGCGAGACAGTGACATTGCGCACTCGCGCTTACACACACACTCACGCATTATTCTATTTGAATTCAATTCATTTTAAACGACATCTTGGGGTTTTTAGTTTGGCTGCGATTTGTGTATTTTCTTAATTCTAACTTTCTAACTACTTGTATTGGCTCTATTTAAATGACTAAAGACTAAGACAATTACAATAAGATCATAATATTTAGGAAAAAGTGCAGGTTGTAATTATCATAACTTTGTACCTATATTATATTTTTTTCTCCAACTTCGACAAGCCACTTTCAATTTGCTTTTTTGTTACTATTACTTTGTTCTACAAGTATCATTAGATTTCCCCCATGAACATCATCTCTAAGACTGGGTCCCAAATTACATGTAAGTTCGTCATCCTTCTTTCACAAAACTAATTTAAATAAAAAAGATACCTTGAACTAATGTTGCTTCTCTTCTTCTTTGTCATTCCCTCATTGCTGAGGATCGCGACCGTATAAATGCGCCTCCAAGCATAGCGGTCATTGGCCAGCCGTACCGCTTCATATAAGGATCCGCCAGCCTAAATAAAAAGATATATTAAAGATAAACCTTCATATAAAGATCCTCACCGGGTCTTACCCGAATGTTGCTTCAGCTACTCATAATCTTTATGTTATTGTAATTTTTTCATACACTTTTAATCTCAGCGTTTTAAATTTAATAAAAGCTAGTGTTTGTAAAAAGATAATGATATTAATTTGATATAATGATTTTAAATTGAAAAAAAAAATACAATTATGGTATTTTTACTCGATCACAATTTAAAATATTTACAATCGCAAGCCGAATGAAATTAAATGAAAATTAATTCAGGCAAGTGCCAAGTCTTTTATGGAACTAGGTACCTATAGTAGGTAATTAAATTATAATCATTATCATTTTTAGATAAAATATGTATCGTGTGCTTCTTTTCATTGAAATGAATTCTAATTTTAATCAAATAGATCCTTTGATCATTTTTCGTGTTATTTTAAATACCGATCACCGAACGGTACATTTTTTGTGTATTTTTGTGAGATTTGATAGAAAGATACCTTCATCTTTAGACCGGTGTGAAGTTAGCAGCCAAAGTTAGAAGCCAATTTGTAACCCGACCAAATAGAGAATACATAATTTTTAAAAATAAGATTAATGAAATTGAAATTTTTTTACCTTAATATTGAAATAAATATACGGAACCCTAGGACCGTATCAATCTACTCCATTTTCATATGGGCTACTCCTTGATGTATTCCCTTTCTTTTGACATACGTTTGGTTTTGGAAGGTCTGCTCCATATACCCGGACACCAATTTTCACCTTAATAATAAAATAGATTATACGGAACCCTAGGACCGTATCAATCTACTCCATTTTCATATGGGCTACTCCTTGATGTATTCCCTTTCTTTTGACATACGTTTGGTTTTGGAAGGTCTGCTCCATATACCCGGACACCAATTTTTCTGAAAAATGTTCACCTTAATATTGAAATAAATATACGGAACCCTAGGACCGTATCAATCTACTTCATTTTCATATGGGCTACTCCTTGATGTATTCCCTTTCTTTTGACATACGTTTGGTTTTGGAAGGTCTGCTCCATATACCCGGACACCAATTTTCACCTTAATAATAAAATAAATTATAGGGAACCCTAGGACCGTATCAATCTACTCCATTTTCATATGGGCTACTCCTTGATGTATTCCCTTTCTTTTGACATACGTTTGGTTTTGGAAGGTCTGCTCCATATACCCGGACACCAATTTTCACCTTAATAATAAAATAGATTATACGGAACCTTAGGACCGTATCAATCTACTCCATTTTCATATGGGCTACTCCTTGATGTATTCCCTTTCTTTTGACATACGTTTGGTTTTGGAAGGTCTGCTCCATATACCCGGACACCAATTTTCACCTTAATAATAAAATAGATTATACGGAACCTTAGGACCGTATCAATCTACTCCATTTTCATATGGGCTACTCCTTGATGTATTCCCTTATTATTTTATTTTATTTTATTTTATTTTATTTTATTTTATTTTATTTTATTTTATTTTATTTTATTTTATTTTATTTTATTTTATTTTATTTTATTTTATTTTATTTTATTTTATTTTATTTTATTTTATTTTATTTTATTTTATTTTATTTTATTTTATTTTATATTATTTCGTTTCGTTTCGTTTCGTTTCGTTTCGTTTCGTTTCGTTTCGTTTCGTTTCGTTTCGTTTCGTTTCGTTTCGTTTCGTTTCGTTTCGTTTCATTTCATTTCATTTCATTTCATTTCATTTCATTTCATTTCATTTCATTTCATTTCATTTCATTTCATTTTATTTTATTTTATTTTATTTTATTTTATTTTATTTTATTTTATTTTATTTTATTTATCTTATTTTTAAAAAGTATGTATTCTCTATTTGGTCGGGTTACAAATTGGCTTCTAACTTTGGCTGCTAACTTCACACCGGTCATCTTTAGGCCCACGACGGAATTCGGTAGAAAGAGAATCTTCATTCTCAGTGCTCTAGAAACAAAACATCAGCTGTTGCTAGTCGAAACCCCCATGCACCTCCTGTGTGAGTGTGGCAAACTGATGCGCAAAAGAAATACACACCTGGGTAACTACTTGCTTCGCCCTGACGAAGTAAAACAACTCAGTGCTGAAAGCATTGTGCAGTTTCTAACTGCTGTAAAGCTTAAGGCGATACCAGGTTTTTAAATTAGAGTTTGAAGGGTGTGGCCTAATGCTTACGATAATGTTTCGCATCAAAGAGCATACCATGGTTTAAATGCGTATGACGAACACCTCCACTCGGGGAGCTAACTCCGAGTGGAGTTAGCTCCCCGATATAAACTATAGATGGCGTGAGCGTCTATACCAATTCCATAGAGTATGGAAAGGCTCATAGAACAGAATTGATTGATATCTTTAGCATTCGGGTTCGATTCCCATCCCCGGTTTTCACAATAGTACAGCAATGGTCGCAGTGATACAAGTTCTAGATTGAGACCTTGAAATAGCCCCAACTCGAATAATAATAATAATAGTCGAAACAAAGGAAAGGAAATAGTCACACAAGATTTTCTTCCAGGCCAAAATACACAATAAGAGAAGAGAAGACATCGTACAAAGTATCCATGTGGCTCACCATCAGGCAGTTCGCCAGGAGTGACATTGGCACTTACAATTGCGTCAGCACCAACTCCTTGGGCAAGAGCGAAGGGACTCTCAGACTATATGGTAAGTACAAAGTTGTCTATCCCAAATGGGCGACCTCTGGCGTTCGAGTTCGAGAGTATTTTGTATTACAATGTTTTAGAGCCGTGTGGCTCCCGGCTTAGAATAGGACCACCCCCAATCTTTCCGTGAATATCGCCAAAGTTACTAAGGGATTTCACCAGAAATGGGCAGCGGCGTGTATATAACGATCATTACTGCTAATCATCACCAATCCACCTGTCAAGCGTGGTGATTATGGCAAATCCCCCAATCGATAGCTTACCAAAAGTGACATTCTATTGGAGAGCGTTATGTTCAGCAGTGGACGTATTACGGTTGATGATGATTAACGTCTTGTGAAGAATATGTCATAAGTACTTAAGACACGAAGATCACAAAATGGTCTTATATGTCGACGTATATTATCCGAGTTACTTACGGAGTTCGCCCCAAGAATATCGTTAGGTAATTAAATTAATGATTTACTTCTTCGGATTCTGTCAAAAAGAAAATAAAGCTTAATTATTCCAGCGAACAGTCATATCTTCGCAATAAATGCTATGAAAATGATCTTAATATGTATAGCAAAATGCAGCTGCACGAGGGACCCCCTTATACTTCATACCCTAACGACGCCAAACGCTGATCCAAATATGTTACGTACATGAACTGTTAGAGAGTACAAAATGCCTTTGTACTCCGACGGATATTATCGGAAATGGTTACAGCATAGAAATCCTATCAAGATAGAATGGTTATAGCCATTTGTTTACTATAGTTCCGCGCGTGCCGCTTTTCGGACACAGCGCACCCCTTTCACGCACCTTTCATGCCTTGCGTTTCTAGTGAAGAGATACAGTTATGCAGTTAGATACCGCGCAATATGGCATTTTCAACCGACTTCAAAAAAGGAGGAGGTTCTCAATTCGACGGTATGTTTTTTTTTTTTTTTTGTATGTTTGTTACGCGATTACTCCGCCAATTCTGAATGGATTTTGATGGTTCATATTTTGTATGGTAGGTCATACTTCAGAGGTGGTCCCACATAAATTTTATCGAAATTCATTCAGCGCTTTTTGAAAAATCAACAAAGACACAAATATAGTCTTAGTATATACCTATATAGACGACATGCTAGTTTGGTGTTCCCTTCAGAAAAGGATGAAGCATTAAAACTATGGATCCATCATATTAAGTTGAAAGTAAAAAGTGTAATCGACTCCTTCACACATTTAATAATGGGCATTGTACAAAAGAGATAGGTATATTGAATCTGTATTGTTTAAATAGTAGAATGTCTCCACTTTTCCACGATTCCACGTTAACAGACGCCATCAGGCTTCATTTTCAGTGCATTAAATAACTTTTTAGCATTTACTGGAATTAGTATTTATGGACATATTTGTTTAAATCAACTTACCGATGAAAAGATAATTTGTAATTGTTTTCCGTTAAGACACCAATTCGGCTTCGACAGCACACAGCAGCACATGCCATAGTTATTATAAAAGCAGGTTACACAGAACATTATAACTAACGAATTAATCACGAAATTTACGAAAAACTAACGCAACCAAAATGGTATTCAGCTGTATACCAAAAGCTTTCAGACGTCAAAACTGGTAGCCCGCCGGCTTTCAAGATGACGCGCGTGCCAATTGTTATCTCTTTTTTTCTCAGTAAATGCTGCCATATATATGACAAGTATGAAGTATTTATTTCAGGTTTCAACTTATAATGAGTCATCCATGGTTTTAATGCTTGATCCTTGCATTAAACAAAAGTTGTGATGAGGAATTTCAATATTTTTTTAACTGTCATTAGCTAAGAATAAAGAAGATTGTATGTATTTGTAAGGAGCCTTCATAATAGTTATACATTAATATCTGTTCTTAAAGAAAACTACCTATTTGTGGAAAAGATTACACAAGCGTGTCATTTTTGTTAAAGGTTTCTCATTGTGGGGTCGATTTAAAAACTTGCCGCATAGCAACTAACCGAGTCGATCTGGATTCATATAAATGCTCGTGTTGCAAGCCAAGACGAAAAAAACATTGCTCTTCGATTTCGATTGATAAACGTTGTGAATCAAACTGAGTCGTTGAGCATGACTTTCTGGACTTTCATTAAGCCTTGATAAGTTCGTGTGTCTGAGAAAGTCTATAGGCCCGCTGCTCAAAACTCTCATTTGAAATATTTATAGCATTTTTTTCCCTACTTTTCTTTAAACAATCTTTCTTCTCGTCACTATTGTCTTCCTAACGGCGCTGTCTCATTTGAGCAGCGCGTTTTAAATAAACAAAATACACTTACTACCCACTAAAATATAAAAAATAAAATTATTTTTTAGAAAAAAACAAAACCGACTTCAAGGCTATATATACCTACACGTACAAACTTAAACTAAAAAGTAGAAAATAATATTTTAATTACTTCAAAGCAAAGAGCATTAAAGGACAATCAACGAAATTATTGATACTTATATACCTATTTACAATTTATAATTAGTTATTTTTGGAGCCGGTGCCAGCCAAAGCAAAAATAAGCTTAATGGATACCTCACTTCACTCAGGCATATCATATTGTTGCTTAAATTGTTAATTAAACTGTCCTTCTTGGCTGGCACCGACTCCAGAAATTACTTATTATAAATTGTAAATAGGTATATAAGTATCAATAATTTCGTTGATTGTCCTTTAATGCTCTTTGCTTTGAAGTAATTAAAATATTATTTTCTACTTTTTAGTTTAAGTTTGTACGTGTAGGTATATATAGCCTTGAAGTCGGTTTTGTTTTTTTCTAAAAAATAATTTTTTGCAGATTATTATTGGTCGATGTTTACCCGACCGTCAGTCAGCGCGAAACGAGTAAGCGTCTGATAGTTTTTGCAATATATTGCATAATGCTGGCTGGTGTCACGCCTACTTCACCACTCTACTTTGATAGGATTTCTGTGCATTACGGAGTAAGCCCCTGATCTCACTCGATGTGTATTTTATCATAAAAGCTCCTGTGTGTTTTTCCACACTTTTCAAATACTGCCTATTTGATTGCACTAGTTCAAATGATCCCGACTGTTGCCAGCCTGTCCGTTTATTTTCCCCGTGTAAACCGCTCGGGCTGTAATAAAAACCTTTCATGGTACGTCCAGACTTGTTAGCTCCCTTTTATTGGGTTTTAACGTTTTGATTTTATTTCCAGAAATAAAACTCAACTCCCACTCGGAGGACTTCAGCAATCAAATAAGTGTAGCTGGAGGTATGTATTTTATCTCATACTATGATTACAAAACTTTACGGCCGTTGGGGCAGACGAGTTCTGGAGTGGAGACCGCGGATCGGCACGCGCAGGGTAGGACGCCCCGCCGCCAGATGGGCTGAAGAAGGTGGCCAGAAGCAGCCAGCTATAATACGAACAAGCTGCGGCTTGTTCATAAAATCGTCAAGGTGTAAATATTGAGTGTTGAGAATCTGGTTTGTATAACCTTTGTAAGTGAAACAACTAAAAATGAGGTACTTATCTGTAGTAGAAAACTAAAACCGTTATAATACCACTTGCCCGAAAATCGACATCTACGAGTAGGCAATATTTGGTAGGTACCCAAAATTGTTAACACTATCCCACTAGGCATCAGAAGCAATTTAATTAACAAAAACACTTTCAGCATTAAATATAAGAAATATCTAGTAAACTCATTAACGTAACTCAATGTTTTTGTGCTAATATCAAAATTAAAAACTTTGTAATTTGCTTTGCTATTCACCATTGCGTAGTGATATTTAGTATTCTTTGCCATATATGTGTATAAAGTAAAAGAGCAATTTCTGTCAACTATCTGTATTATACAGTTTGGCGGAGTTATTGTATGTATATTTTTTGGAGAGATGAAAAAATGATTTTTTTATTATTATTATCTCGCAAAGAAGAAGGACTAGGTGATTATTTGTTTTAATAGATGGCATTCCAGCTAGCGCATTCGCGAAATATGCATATATTTAACTCTTAATAGGTCCATATTGAGGATATATCGACGTTAGATGGACTAACTGCATATTTCGCAAGTGTGCTAAGTAGTTGGATTATTCTAATGTCACCACTCCGTTTTGTCAAGTAGCCCTAAGCATGAAGGATGAAAAAAATTTACGCCGGCGTAAAAAAATTTCTTCCTTCATGGCCCTAAGTATTTATAGCAATAGTATTTATAGTATTAGTATGGACTTAAATTGAAATAGATAAATGTTTTTTTTATTTTTCCAGTTCCATGAAAATACTCTTATGTATAAATAAAACTAGCTGTGCCCGCGGCTCCGCTCTAGAAATCTAAAAATTCCCAAAAAAATGATTGAAATGTGCTGTTACTTATCCTTAGACCCCCCCCCCCCCCCCCCCCAATTTTTTTTTCAATCTTTATGCAATATCTTCAATGTACAGACAAGCGAAGTGTACGTTTTTATTTATTAGATAAACTTGAACCAATTTCTGAATAATCTCAAAATCTCGCTGTAGTGGTTAACTTTCCACTATCAACGTTCTGGCCGAATATTTCCGAATTAACATGATATTTTTTTAACAGGTCTCACAGAGGCGGCAAAGGGGAATTCGGCGAACAGGTTACTATTTCAAAGGAGATTGTTAATGATACTGCTATGGTACACTGTATGTTTGTACGTGTTTACGTAGTTCGTAACGGCATGTAAATAAAAATAAAAGTTGTTAAAGTATCTGTTTGTTGCGTAAAATTTGCAATTTTGTCAGTTAGAGAATTCGTTGGTTTTGTGTACAATCTATACCAAGAGATGCGACAAAAAATGTAAACTAACCTAAAGTTTAAAATATTTTTAACAAGGTACGTAAGTTATAATGAGTTTATGACCAACAACAAAAAAATTAAAATAAGTCTGAAAGGGGAACCAAAAGATGAAATTTTTTCTAAACTTCTGTAAAGACAATCAGACCACCAGGAACTGATGAACCAATAAATTGCTGAATACTTATAAGAGTTGAACATCCCAAAAGTCAAAAGCTCGTATTGCGTCGAGAAATTGTAATTATATTGACTCTCGTACTCTCGGGACAGGAACACAGAAAGCAAGCATTTCTATGTAATAGAAGATTTAAGACAAAGGAGGCAGTGATTATGGTCCCTACTCAAGCTTTTCATCGTCGCGATTTTGCGCGGGCAGCCATCTTGTAGAATTTGAATCGACCAATCGCGTGATGAAAAGTTCTATTTGAAACAGACTTTCATAGTGACGTGTTTAAATCGCCTTAATAACAATTTTGTTACGTTACGTTTGGTTTCCGGCTTACAATAGGACCACCCCTAACCATGTATCGTCAAAGCGACTAAGGAGTTGTACTAGGGATGGGCAACAGCGTTCTCCTGTGTGTATAAAGATCCTTATTTTTTTTTGTTCCGCACTTTTTATCCTCTGACATATTGGTCAAAGACATTTATAATGCAGTGTTTGATCTTTATACTATATTCCTCGAGCTCGTATAGCATGAGAAGATACAGGAATTGGGACTATGGGAAAAGGGTTATTAAAATTTATTTATTTTTGTTAATGTATTTTTATAATTTTTTTGTTGTTGTTGAATCCTTTTCTTGTCTTTTATTTTTTTTTCTTTTGTTGAGATCCTTTTTTTCTTTCTTTGTGTATTCCATTGTACTCTTATTATTTTTTTATTAGAGCAAACATTACTTAAATATCATACTATACAAATGGGTTGTACGTAAGATCATTATTACGATCACCAATCCGCCTGCCAAGCGTGGTGGTTATGTCAAATCCCCCAATGGATAGCCCACCAATAGTGGCATTCTGTTGGAAAGGCTTATATTTAGGCTGATAATGATGATAATCCATAATTCTGCCCTGCAGCTAAGAAGACCGTAAAGTGGTGGCTTATGTTCGCAGAGGACGTATTTCGGCTGATGATGAACGCTTTCATTTCACTTTA
This sequence comes from Esperia sulphurella, assembly GCA_947086405.1. Taxonomy (NCBI): domain Eukaryota; kingdom Metazoa; phylum Arthropoda; class Insecta; order Lepidoptera; family Oecophoridae; genus Esperia; species Esperia sulphurella. The sequence goes on from OX352272.1 coordinate 12,191,572, forward strand.
TTTTGAATGCTTGTTGCAATCGATGACTCTCTCCATATACCATTGGTCAAATGACATTCGTTTTCGACGTCAAAGTGAAATCTGTTCCAATATGTAAATACCATAACGCTCCTAAAAGCGAACCATTTTGCGCAACATTCAGAACAAATTACATTTAATGCTTTAAAAACTGAAACGTAATTCAATTACACGTTTAAAACTCTGTAAATATTATTTGTAAGCTAAAATAACTTATTCTAAGGATTGAACACAACGATAACAGTATAATACATATACAGAGATTAGCTCGTGTAACCAAAGTTTCGCTTAGATCCGCCAAAATTGAAGTAATTGTTTACATTACATGAAACTGTAAACTCAACGCTCGATTATAAGACTGTTTACAACAAATACAATATAAAAGATTACTTATATGGACTTTTATTTAATTCCTACTTCTTCATACACTGTGTCGTTTGCGTAGTACGATGTGTATAGTACTTAAGCGTCTTTCGTGGCGTTTTTTTTTACAAGAAGTTAGTATGTTAGGGTGAAATCTTGCAACTTTAAACTAGTTCTCCCGAACCGATTGAGCTGAAATTTTGCAAACCGTTGGTTCTAGTGGTAGTGTATTCAATATTATAATTTGTTCAAAATGATCGCCGTCATTAAGATGGCCGGATTAAGTACCTTTTACAAGCTTTATTTTTCTACTAGCTGTGCCCGCGGCTCCGCTCGCGTGGACTACAGGATCCGCTCCCATTCCCACTTCCGTTCCATATCCCACTTAAACTCAAACTCTCAATCCCGCTCCCGCTCCCACTCTGGACCGGGTCCGAATCCGGGTCCAGGTCCAGGTCCAGGTCCAGGTCCAGGTCCAGGTCCAGGTCCAGGTCCAGGTCCAGGTCCAGGTCCAGGTCCAGGTCCAGGTCCAGGTCCAGGTCCAGGTCCAGGTCCAGGTCCAGGTCCAGGTCCAGGTCCAGGTCCAGGTCCAGGTCCAGGTCCAGGTCCAGGTCCAGGTCCAGGTCCAGGTCCAGGTCCAGGTCCAGGTCCAGGTCCAGGTCCAGGTCCAGGTCCAGGTCCAGGTCCAGGTCCAGGTCCAGGTCCAGGTCCAGGTCCAGGTCCAGGTCCAGGTCCAGGTCCAGGTCCAGGTCCAGGTCCAGGTCCAGGTCCAGGTCCAGGTCCAGGTCCAGGTCCAGGTGCAGGTGCAGGTGCAGGTGCAGGTCCAGGTCCAGGTCCAGGTCCAGGTCCAGGTCCAGGTCCAGGTCCAGGTCCAGGTCCAGGTCCAGGTCCAGGTCCAGGTGCAGGTCCAGGTCCAGGTCCAGGTCCAGGTCCAGGTCCAGGTCCAGGTCCAGGTCCAGGTCCAGGTCCAGGTCCAGGTCCAGGTCCAGGTCCAGGTCCAGGTCCAGGTCCAGGTCCAGGTCCTGGTCCAGGTCCAGGTCCAGGTCCAGGTCCAGGTCCAGGTCCAGGTCCAGGTCCAGGTCCAGGTCCAGGTCCAGGTCCAGGTTCAGGTCCAGGTCCAGGTCCAGATCCAGGTCCAGGTCCATGTCCATGTCCATGTCCAGGTCCATATCCAGTTCCAGTTCCAGTTCCAGCTCCAGATCCAGGTCTAGCTAAAGGTCCGGCTCCAGATCCAGATCCAGCTCCAGATTTTTCATCGTAATCGACTAACTCAAAAGTTATGCGAATTTATAGTTTTCAAAATCTCACATTACATTGGTACGATACCCGCTCCCGCTACCGCTCACGAATTCAATCGAGCATTTACACCCTATACACTCCTCGCAGTGTATGCGAGTTTTCGGAAACTATAAATTCGCATAACTTTTGATTGACTGCACCGATTGCAATGAAATAAAGCCTATATGTTACACCAAATTAAGCCCCATGTTTCTGTGATAAGTCCATCAAAGTCCGATCAGTAGTTTTTAAGTGATGCGTGCACAAACTCACAGACAAACAGACAAACAGATAAACAGACAAACAGACAAAAATTTCAAAAATGATCGAAATGTGTTCTGTTGCTTATCCTTAGACCCCCCAATTTTTTTTTTGCAAATATCTTCAATGTACAGACACGCGATGTTTACGATTTTATTTATAAGATCAGGAGAACCCTGCTAAATTTTGATAGCTGCTTGCAACTGCACATTGTTCGACAAAGGGCTTTGATGTTTGCTCTATGTAAACACAGTCTCTCTTTCCCTTTTTGAAGAAATACAGCAATTTTTGCATTTCTATATTGAAAGCATTAGTAGGTGGGCACGAGCTGGTAACTAGTGAGCTGGTAACTGGTAACGACAGACAAAGTCAAATTCAGTTATCTGACGCTGGCAGGATGTAGTTAGTGTTCATAACGTACTATTTTGAACTAAATTTTCAGTTTTGTACTTAAACAGATCAAAAGTTACAAGGGTATATTGAAGTCGGAGCTAGAATGACGTCACTCCAGCTCACATGATTTGAACTACTGGTAAGTAAGGGTAAAAAATACTAATAAAAATTAATACTATTAAGCAAAAACTGTTAAATAAATAACATAATAATAGGTAATCCATTTCACAGTACATTTACGAGGACACTCGTCACCATGATTATAAGCTTATTTAAAATAAGCTTTTAATGCGACGCGCGTAATATCGCGGTGATAGAACTGCAGTAGTGTATTGTGAATGCAGTTTTATTACTTACATATTTTGTTAATCTTTTATTTATAAAAGGGTTTAAGTATTTACATATTCAATACCATGTCACCCTCATCGTTACAAGTCCTCGATTAAGTTCTTGTATCAAATACAACTTAAGCAAGTTTATAGGTATAGCAGCGTAGCCCCCTCAGATGAGGGGAATACTGGAATGCTGTAGCAAGCTTCCACGTCAATGAAAATTGTATTTTGATTAAATTTTCTTATCTATTCGTTCCGCAGACACTCCACCAAAATATAATGCACATCTTCCACTATATTACACTCTGTAGAATTAGGAGATGTTATGTTACGTTTCAAAGCAATATACTTAATGTTTAGAAAATCATATAAAATAACGAAAACGCTTACGTTTACTATTAAATTCCAGAAAGTCTTCCATTCTGCCGCGTAGCAACGGTGTACTAACGCAAAAGGAAGGAAACGGAATTTATTTGATAAAATATTCAGTTGCAGCATTTTTGTTTCGGCTCTCGCCGTTGCAGAAAACTGTGCAGCTGTGACCGTGTTCTCTATATTGTCAGCGTTACAGACTTCTATTACGTGGAACGTTTCCTTTTATAGTTTCCTTTGCGGCGTTGCCCGCCGGTACTACAGTTTGCTGTAGGAAAATTAGGCTATGTAACTACCCCCTAACGAATCATCTTCAGCCTACGAGAGTCCACTAGACACATATGCCTCCATCCAACGATCTCTATGTACTTACTAGATGGAGCGTTCCAAACAATCGCTCTGTTCCACGCAACTGCGGCTCCGAGAGCCGCAACTCCATTACATTCACAATTAATCTTGTGCAGTTACTACGCAGAGCATTTAATTATTACTAAATATTTACGCTACGGGTAAATAGCGTCAATATTTAGTAAGTAATTAAATGTTCTGCGTAGTAACTGCACAAGTTTCAAAGTCAATGTGAACGAGTTGTAGCTCCTTGCGTGGAACAGAGCGATTGTTTGGAATGCTCCATGTAGTAGTACATAGAGATCGTTGGCCTCACCCAAAGTGCGTCACTGAACCCGATCCTCGGCTCTTCTCATCTGTAGTCACTGCCAGCCGCCTTATGCCTCAAGTCTCTCCATCTACCCAGGACGCCCGTCCCACATTATAGCCTACCCAGTTGCGGTCCCCACTCGAGAAATCGTTTATCCTAAAGTAATCGGTTATTACTATTTCAACGTACTACCTTTCTGAGATATGTCAAAGACTAGTTCTCTGGCGGATCACGTCATTTCGGATCCTGTCTCTTAGAGAAACTCCGAGCATAGCTCTTTCCATAGTCCTCTAAATGACTTTGAGTTTTCGGACTAGTCCCACCTGCCAGGGCCACGTTTCGGCGCCCCTAACCAATCGAACAGTGAAATTATTTTGAAATCGGCCTGGTAGTTTCTGAATTTACTTCCAACAAAGGATTGAGCTACATACAAACGCATGTATTCGCGTCATGACGCTAGACTGACAGGCGCAGCATCGCGCCGCGTCGCACATCGCCACGAAAGGTCGAACCGACTGCCACGCCGCCCCGGTGCAGCTCCATTCCAGTGCTATTCATACATCACATGCGATTTATATACTCAAAGTGTACAGGTAAGTACATACCTGCCTGAAAGCACTGCGGTGGAACTAACGCTGATAATTAATAATCGTTTTTAAATGTAATAATGTTCAAAAGAGAGTACTCATATGCCGCTATCCGATGGATTCACTTTACCATTATATGCAATTTAGAACTTTATTCTAACACTGTTAAAGACGATTAGTAATTGTCAGCGTTAGTTCCGCCGCAGTGCTTTCAGGCAGGTATGTACTTACCTGCACACTTTGACTATATAAATCGCATGTGATGTATGACTAGCACTCGAACCGGCTTGTTGCTCTTAGCTAGGTCTGCGTTGAGACGCTGTAACGTGGCCCGCGGTAGTGGGCTTCAACCTTAATATACCAAGTCGCCAGAGACCGTCTGACCTAGGCGTCTACCACACTCCCGGCACTCTATACAAACGAACAGATTTAACTATCTACTAGCACTACAGGCGCAACAGCCTGTTCGTACACATTTTTGTGTATGCGTAAATTATGGTAGGGCTACTGCTCCCAGTTCACGAACATAATCAATCGAGAGAGGGACAACGTTATACGCCAAGAATATAAGTGCTTCTCTTTCTAACTTATTACGTCGATCTCTCGGCGCCGGTCGAGAGCGCGCAGGCTTAATAACTTTGTACCGGCGGACAGCGGTAGCCCAGAGGTTCGTATTGCCAGGCATGCTCTTTTTAGCGGGGAAGGTCAGTGTCTCCTCTTTACATAGTAATAGTATTATATGGTCTAACTATCGTAGTTAAACGCCAAACACTTAACAGCATATATCACGTGACCTGTTAGTAGTACGAAATGGTTTTCTAGATCGACGGATATTATACGAAAGGCCATTTCCTGCCCTGAATGCATCTACTACTGTGGACGGTCATTCCATGTTAGTGTTTCCAATTACACACCTTTCTTGAGTACTTATTGAATAATATCGAATGTAGCGTCATTTACGCGAGTCCCACACGTTGTGACGCGGCACCGCGCATCGATTTGTCGCACGGGGTGTTCCCCTGGGCGACGAATGAAATATTACGAGCGTATTACTTACCTACTACATTGCTATTATGATACGCATAGCGAGTAAGGTTTCCAAAATACTTGCTTGAAATCGCTGCGTGTTACAATTCAATGGTGTACCTACCCATAAATTTGACGACCTCCGTGGCGGATCGGGTAGCTCTCGGACTGCCACGCCGGAGGTTGCGGGTTCGAATCCCGCTAGGAGCAAATGTTCGTATGATGAATATGAATGTTTGTACCTAAGTCTTGGATGTTTATATATTTATTTAAGTATGTGTATCCGTTATCTAGTAATCATAGCACAGGCTCTATCTAGTTTGGTACTGGATAATTGGTGTGAATGTCTGAGATATTTATTTATTTAAATTGAAGGTTACAGTTGTGTTGCCAGTTATAGGTTTTGATTAAAAAACTAAGATTTAATCACTCAAGATTCGTAAGTACAGTGTCAGCTTAAGGCAGCTAGTTATAATTTAATCATCATCAGCCAACATACGCCCACTGATAAACATAAGCCTCCCCAATATACCACTTTTAGTGATTTGCCATCATCACCCCGATTGGCAGGCGGATTCGTGATGTAATGATCTTTATATACACAGGAGAACGTTGCTAGCCGTTCCTGGTGCAATCGCTTAGTCGCTTGGACGGCGACACATAAGTACGGGAAGATTGGGGTGGCCCTATTCTAAGCCGGAAACCACACGGGTTACGCATTGGTAATACTAATTTGACTCATATTCACATTATCACTAAATCAGAAATAAATCATCATCATCAGGTTATTTTTGACTCCACTGCAGGAGCACAACCCTCTCTCATCTGCGGGAGACAGACGGAGGATTTGGCCTACACTCCCCGCGCTGGCCAAACGGGTGGGGGAGGCCTGATTGATGTTTTATAATGTATTCCCTTAGTCGCCTTGTACGACATCCACGGGAAGAGATGGAGTGGTCCTATTCTACTCTACCGGAAACCACACGGCAAATAAATAAATGTACTAAATGCAGACTAGGCCTCAAAATCTCTCTCCACACTCCCATTGTTGATTTGTCATGCAGCGTGTTCCCCTGAGTGACGAATGAAATATTATCTACGTATTACAGCATTACTATGATACAGATATGGATAGAGTAGGAAGGTTTCTATTATACTTGTTCGCCTTAGGGAATATTGTGGCTCAAATTTCGTGAAGCTCTCGTGTGTCTTTGTAGATATTAATGTCCTATAACTTTGTAATTTGATTGCATATGACATATTTTTCCATTAGCTTAGGATTCTTTTCTCTGAACCTTCTGTGTCATTGCCTGGATAAAATATATTACAGTCTGTAATATTAGTATTCTTCAAACGTGTGGCGTGCCCAAATTAATATATACTTATAAATCTATTAAAATATATTCTACTAATATTATAAACGCGAAAGTTTATAAGTATGGATGGATGTTTGTTACTCTTTCACGTAAAAACTACTGAAAGGATTTTAATGAAACTTTACAATAATATAGCATATACATCAGAATAACACATAGGCTACAATTTATAAAGATATTGTGTGAATTGTCCAAAATATCAAGTAAGTAGGAAAAAATCTATCATCTGCGAGCTATTCTGGCGTGCGCTGCCAAAACTTATCCTGAAAAAACATCCCATTCCTACAGGTCGCGGGCAACAGCTAGTATGCAAATAACACGAACTTAAAATATTTATAACTTACCTATCCCACGATGTCATCGAGTCGTGCTGTCAGCGTCGTGTCGTAAGATGCAAGCAACAATAGTCTTAATATCTGAGAACAATGGAAGCAAAGATCCCGCGCGCGTAGTGTACGACGCGATGCGATAGACCGCCCGACCCAGTCTGCCACTAGCTACCAAAGAGAATACTTTAATACCTATCGGAGACTAGCTATCGCACTGAACACAGGACACTTTGCCTGGCAAATTAATTACTTACCTACTTACGCTTCGCATACTTACCTGTGCTTTATTCTTGTGCTACCTATCACCCAAACTCTTGGTAATGTATTGCTGTCTTTATTTGCTGATTTATTTCTACAATAAACATTGTAAATTGAAGCTGTTTTGTGAATTTACAATTCATTTACATACGAATTCATCTGTTACATGGTATCACCAATCATTCTATCGCATTCACACAACCTCGCTCTCACTCACTCACCGTCAGCCATTACTACTGAATAGACCTGTGTCCGATATCAATAAAGTTCATCATCAGGTTATTTTTGTCTCCACTGCAGGAGTACAACTCTCTCTCATCTGCCGGAGACAGACGGAGGATTTGGCCTACACTCCCCGCGCTGGCCAGACGGGTTGAGAAGGCATGATTGTTGTTTTATAATGTATTATTCCCTTAGTCGCCTTGTACGACATCCACGGGAAGAGTTAGAGTGGTCCTATTCTACTCTACCGGAAACCACACGGCAACAATAAAGTTAATCTGTCTTAATCCGCGTCGATTCAAGTATTTATATAGTTTTAACCCTTACCCTGTACGCCTGCTATACGATAACGTAATATCGTCAACAGCAACCTCTAACGCTTTTACTTAGGTGGGATTAATTCCCATAATAGCAACTCTGGACAGAGAGCGCATCAGTACCTACAGTGGCTGACCGGTGATGTGGAAAGGAACGTCAAACCATAGACTACCTAACGTCAAACTTCCAATTCCAGTGCTGCTATGTAACTATCACATAGCAGCACCACCATACTTTTCAGAAGTTCTAAATGTTTCAAAAGAACGCTGTGCTAAGAATTGGAACGAGTACTTTGATGAGAGGTCACTGACGAAGGGAACCTGGTACAGGACCATTCAGCCTAGCCTGTCTAGACTTCCTTGGTTTGATGGCGTAAAAATGAGCTCCGCCCTCAGGCTTCGTTCTGGACACATTCCATTAAACAGTTTTGGTTATTTAATGAAGAAAAATATATCTCCAAACTGCACTGAATGCGATAGAGTTGAAGACGTATACCATGTGTTGATGGAGTGTGTCCGCAACGAGGCAGAGAGGCAACAGTTTGTGACGATGACTGGCCGGAGTGTGGACATGGTATCTTAACTGTGCCTTGGCTTCTCCCAAATCGGGGAAAGCGAAGGCACTTTACAAGATGGTATTGACTTCGATTAAACGTAGAAATTAAGTAAATTCTGTGAGCCCTATGAGGGTGGCATTTTCCTTTAGTGGAAATGGACCCTCTTTAAATTAATAAATGATAAAAAAAAACTATCACATTCGTCCGACCGTCCTATTACATATGACAAAATTAAACAAGTTCTCGTGTGGAGACCGTGACTTGGCAAACTTAGTGTAGGACGCCTCTTGGCTAGATGGAACAACGATCTGCGTAAGGCGGCAGACAGTGACTGGATGAGAAGAACCGAGGATCTGGTTCAGCGGCGCGTCTTGGGAGAGGCGTATATCCAGCAGTAGACTCTCACAACATCAGCCTGATAATGGTGATGACTGGAGGAGATTCCTAAGTGGTGGTGGTACATCATTTTATTCCTATTTGTTATTGTTGTTGTTAATTTTGGTACAATGAAGCGTACTCAGATAAGAAAGATGAAAAATAAAGACTCAATCACATTGTCTAACTAGAAGAATACCCCGGAACAAGATAAGAATTGTATCTTAATCAAATCGATAAATCAAAAATTCCCCACTGCAACAACAATGGCAACACTCAGCTGGGGCAAAAATTGCGTTAATAAATCAACGGATGTTGCTCCATCATTCAATTTCCCCAGTCATTTGTACCCGCGGGGATTTCTTGGGTAATCCAGGGGTAACGTTAATTGTGGATACAGTTACGGAAAGTAGTGCATGTATCGGGTAAGGCGAAGGTTCTGTAACAATGCAAAGTCATTTCGTACTTAAGTAGTGTTGAAAGTATGTCCGCCCTATTGGCTTAGTTAAGTAATACATTCTTTTCATTGATTTGAATAAGAATTTATTGACCATGTTATCTTGTCCCCATGAACTCAACTTGTTAAGATGATCATGGTTTGGCTTCAAATAATCACAATAATGATTAATGATGCACATCTATTGATATTTTTTTATAATTTTACTTTGTGTTGTTTGACAATGCCACTTTACCGCAGCTTAATTGTATAATGTATAAACTGGTCGCTGTTTGCCATGTGTTTCCAAAAGACGCTATAGCGCCAGCCATGTGTGAAATGGGTATAAAAAAATGTAAACAAATGTCGACTTAGCCTAGAGTTCTGAATGTCTCAAAGGTGGAAATAAATGAGTATGAATAAGTTACTTTAGCTAACATACAGCAAACAAGATAAAATACCACTTATTTGACCAGCATTTTTGTCAGTATAGACGGGTGTCATTATTGGACCCGCATTTTTGTCAGTATAAAAACACCCGTCTAATATAAGATTTAAACAAGGAGAAAGCAAACACATATATTATATAGATAAAGTTATTAAATCAAATAAATCAGATATCTTTCCTTTCTTGTTTGCTACGTGTTGTTTGTTGTATGACAAGTGAAGTGAGTGATGTGAGTGACTTGTAGTCACCCTCATACACACAAGTCACTCACTTCACTTGTCATACAACAAAAAACAACACGTAGCAAACAAGAAAGGAAAGATATCTGATTTATTTGATTTAATAACGTTATCTATATAATATATGTGTTTGCTTTCTCCTTGTTTAAATCTTATATTTTAATTATATAGAATTTTAATTATTTTAATATCGTAATTGGCATATTTTGTAATATTTTTATAATAACTTGTATATAATAATGTAATTGCTGTGAAGTTAAATAAATTCATATGAATTGTATTAATCATACCTACTACTTTGCGGCCGTAAATTAAACGTAAACCGTACAGATCCATCTGGTTTATCAGTTTTGTCACCGAGACAAAACGAAGTGGATTTGATTGTCTCCACCAGTGACTTCGACGCCACGAACCTCAGAATTGAGGTCCTGACTTATTGGTTAGAGTATACTAACTTTAACTAGATGTGAAATTCTGAATGGGGTCGAAACTTGTTAAGCCGACTGCAAAATTTCCTAAACTTTATATTTTCAAAATTTATTCACATTACGAGTAATATTTTAGTTGCGCAAATCTATAAAAAATGTGTATGGGTATGTTTCAATAATTAATCATATCAGCCCTCAGACGTCCACTGCTGGACATGGACCTTCCCCAATGAACGCCACTACACCCGGTCCTCTGCTCTCCGCATCCAGCCGCTTCCGGCCACCTTCTTCAGGTCGTCGGTCCACCTGGCGGCGGGACGTCCCACCCTGTCTCCACTTCTGAACTCGTCTGCTCAAAAGGCCGTAGGTTCTGCGACAGATGTGACCCGCCCACTGCCACTTCAGCTTCCTAATTCTTTCAGCTATGTCGGTCACCCTCGTTCTTTGTCGGATTTCTTCATTACGAATCGTATCCTTCAAAGAAACCCTGAGCATAGCCCTCTCCATAGCTCGCTGAGCGACTTGAAACTTGTGGATCAGGTCCACCGTAACCATTGTGTTTAATTCGGTAACTGTACCAGATAGGGACATGTTTACTCGCGTCAGAGCGTGTCGTCTTCATCAATCTTGCGGATGTTGTGGCGTGACAGATGGTGTTTCCATACAGCGTATTGAAAACACCGAGTGACGTCATATTGTTTACAGCTCCTTTGGGAAACAATAATGACGCTATTACCTAATTAATGTGTTAATATGAGAGAGTATGTGTGTTTCTGTTTAAACAACGTCCAGAATAATAAAAAAGTACAAATAATAATAAATAAATAAATGTATGGGGACATTTCACACACAGCCACCTGATCCCAAACTAGGCAGAGCCTGTAATATGGGTATCAGACAGCTGATATACATACATAAATACATAATATAATATATAAATAACATCCAGTCACAAGGCAAACACAAGTGTTCATCACACGAATGTTTGCCCTGGGCGGGGTTCGAACCCGCCCAAGGACAAGGATGTGTAATGTCGATAGATGATACTAAAATACCAGATTATACAATTGTTCATGAGCCAATGAACGTTATTTGATCATCAGTAAAACATGATCGATTATATTACTAGAAGTAGCCCTACAGCAGCTACTCTACTGTATAATGTTACAAGTAACATAAAGCAACAGTATGCACCTAACGTCCATTAGTCATAGCCCAGAAGCCGAGTGAACAAAAATTTAATTGTTAAATATGTTAAGAGTTTTTTAACAACGTCGTTGTGACATTTCCGTAAACTTCACAATGAAAGAGTATCTTACTCCTCCCATAATGAAGAAGTTTGCATACTTTTAGAATATAATAATTATAATAAACAAAACACGAGCAAAATACTTATACATTTTCAATGTGATGATACCGATTTCCTGAATTATTAGAACAGTGGAGATAAATGGAAAAGCATCCCCCCTAGTAGAAAAGAGTGGAAAAAAATTCCGTTCTTCCCTACTAGTAGGGACAGACCAGTAGGGATATGTGGAATTGGCCGTTTTAAAGACACAAAATTTTCATAGTAATAAAAACTAGTAGATTAATGTCCTACATAGTTTTTAAGTCAGGTGTAAAGTTTCAATTTTTATTGTATGTTAATAAAGTCGAAATGAGTTATAATATTTATGACACTGACTAATAATTTAGTATTAAAATAGCAAGATGTTGATTTCGAAAAGTTTTTTTTTTAATAATTTGGCGTAAGCATCTTCGTAGAAATGACAATAAAACAGTTTTTAATTAAAATACTAAAAAGTAATAGTACTAGTACAGTAAAGGTTTGTTTCCATATACCTTGCATTTTCCTAGATTTCTTGTTCCTTGTTATTTTGTGTATATTTTTTATGTAAAATTAAATAAAATTAATATTTTGTAGTCTTCTACATAACAGGGTTTACATAAGCTTAAAATACTTATCGTTTTTAATTTTTTCCGATAGAGTAGAATAGGACCACTCCGACTCTTCCCGTGGATGTCGTACAAGGCGACTAAGAGAATACATTATAAAACATCAATCAGGTCTCCTCAACCCGTCTGGCCAGCGCGGGGAGTGTAGGCCAAATCCTCCGTCTGTCTCAGGCAGATGAGAAACCTGATGATGATGAAAAGCCTTTGTATTTTTTAAAGTTTGACTAAAATCATCTCATATGCTGTACAAGACCGCAATTCTTTTATTAGGTAGTCCCAGATATCCCAATAAATTGTAACTGCTTGTATAAGGTACAGTAACATCCGAATTAAAATTGATCACAATTGTCAAGTATTTTGCATTTTATAAACAATATATTGTAAGATGAAATTACAGTAGCGCCCGGCTCCTGGACTATAACGTCCGCATGCAATGTGCTTAGCTTTAGCAGAAAATAGAACAAAACAAAACATTCTGCGCTATCTCATTTCCAGCTAATGGAAAAGGCTTATTGGCTGGAAACAGAATTACAAAGTTACCCAGAAAACGGCTGCTCAATTAAATATATATATAGGTAATTAACTTTAATTATAATTTTTACTTCCCTGTTAAAGTTATAGAGTTTCCCGCAGGAATTTAATAATTTCCCTCTGAAATAAATTCTGAGTGAGTTCGGCCAGTAAAGGTAGAAGGAGTAAGGTGCTTAAAGCCACACTATTAGTGACAGAACTAAAAGATTTTCTAATGAACTTCCTACTTATTAAGTACTTATACTTATACCTAATTTCTTAGTGACACGCACTCATAACTTTATCAGTTGTGAAAAACTGTATGCTTAAAGTAGCAAACAGTATCACAATCCTAGAGGTTTTTTAGTCGGATTTTTGATTTCCTCTGGCTCTGATTTACCGTCATCGTCAGTTCGTTCATGCGGAAATCTAGAACAACCATCATATATATTACATAAGTACAATTGCCATCATATATTCAAATTACAGTTGGAGTTTAATAAGGGTCTTGCGCCGTGTGGTTTCCGGTAGAGTAGAATAGAACCGCTCCAACTCTTCCCGTGGATGTCGTACAAGGCGACTGAGGGTATACATTATAAAACATCAATCTGGCCTCCCCAACCCGTCTGGCCAGCGCGGGGAGTGTAGACCAAATCCTCCGTCTGTCTCCGGTAGATGAGAGAGGGCTGTGCTCCTGCAGTGGAGACAAAAATAACCTGATAAAAAGATTTTATCAGGTTATTTTATTTATCAGGTTATCAAGAAGAAAGCCTATAAAAAGATTTTTACGATTATTAAAATAAAAGTGTTTGCGCAAAATAAAAGGTTTAAAGAAAGGCTTTAAGACATAAGCCGTAAAATTTAAGGAAATTAAACACTTTATTTAATTTAATCAACAATAACTTTGGGTGCTATCATTTTTCATTAAGAGTCGAAAAGGTTTTTTCTTATGTTTTCCACCGTCAGTAAGTTTGAAGAATTCACGAACCGAAAATATTTGGTATCTACCGGTTGTATTGCGTTGTGCTACTAAGTAGTAGGACTACAACTAGCTTGTACAAATTGAATAAAGTTGAGCTAATTCCACAATGTTTAAAGACGTAAGTCTTTAATCAGTGCGTCCTGCCTGTCATGATACACAGCGTGGAAACGTGGACACTGACGGTGGGCCTGATCCACAAGTTCCAAGTCGTTCAGCGAGCTATGCTAGGGTTTTCTTTAGGGATATGATCGTAATGAAGAGATCCGACGAAGAACGAAAGTCACCGACATAGCCGAAAGGATTAGCCAACTGAAGTGGCAGTGGGCGGGTCACATCTGTCGCAGAATCGATGGTGCAAACGAGTTCAAGAGTGGAGACCGCGGATCGTCACGCTCAGTGTGGGACGCCCCGCTGCCAGTTAGACCGACAACCTGAAGAAGGTGGCCGGAAACGGCTGGATGCGGAGGGCGGAGGACCGGGTGTGGTGGCGTTCATTGGAGAAGCCCTATGTCCAACAGTGGACGTCTGAGGGTTGACATGAGCGAATAATGAAGAAAGTCTTAAAATGTAAGGTCCGTATAATGGAGATCTTTCGAGTGTTTCAACTCTATTGATTTTGGATTTTGTGACTATATATAAATTAAACCTATTGGAATTGTTGCTTTGGTCGTTATTCGCTTGTAGCCTTCAGTTGTAAAAGTTTCAACTAGATCAACAAGGAAACATTCAAAAAACTTGTTGGACTAGAATCAGTACAACGTGCCATGAAAGTAAGGCAATAAAATATATTTTTACACAATGTAATAAAAATAGCCTTTTACTGTTCCTCATCTACCTTCTTTAAACATAAAAGGAAGGTAAACTCTGTCTGACTTATCTATTAACCCTACAAATTATAAATAAATTAAAAAAGTATTTGTTTGCTGATAATGTTGCTTAACTTACTAAGGTATAATTATTTTCTATGCTGGCATAAGCATGCGTGTGTAAAGGATGACGTTGTCCTTGGACATATGCCTCCTTCAGTTTGTGACATTCTGTTTTGTACCTACAGGATCTGCGCCAGCCTCGTATTTAATTGCCTTCCTCTTTTCCGTTGCCCATCTCGAAGGTACCCTACCAACTAATATGTAATTTGTTCTGTCCATTTTCCTTTTGCTGATTGAATTATAATGTCCCTTCCCACAACATTTTTGCGATCTTACAATTATTATTACAGAGTGTGTAGGCTTTGTAAAGAAGCAGAAGAAACCCCCATGCACCTCCTGTGCGAGTATGTGCCACTGATGCGCAAAAGAAATACACACCTGTGTAACTACTGGCTTCGACCTGACAAAGTGAAACAACTCAGTGCTAAAAGCATTGTGCAGTTTCTAACTGCTGCACAGCTTAACACGGAACTATAGTATGGTAGCGATCACAATAGACCAGAAATGGTCGCAGTGATACAAGGTCTAGACTAAGACCTTGAAATAGCCCCAACTTTAATAATAATATTGTTATATCTGTCATTTATAATTTTCTCTAATGGTCTTCATTTTGTCTTTTAATTTTATGCTTAGGATGCATCTTTCCGTGGTATGCTGGCACACTTTGAGTTTTGATTATTTGCTTTGGTAAGTGATCATGTCTAACGTCTATATGTTAGTCATGGGAGGATGCATGCATTTGGGTTGACTGTTGAATTGTTGCACAGAGATTCCTTATCATCACCCTGGAAGACTCCACTGCTGGACATAGGCATCTCCCAAGGTGCGCCACTGAACCCGATTCTTGGCTCATCTTATCCAGTCACTGCCAGCCGCCTTACTCTTATCGATGTGTCGGTCTCCGTTCGATAACTCGTTTACCTTACCCAACGGTAGTCGGTTCTCCGACAGATACGACCAGACCACTGCCACTCAGCGTACTCACTTTTTGAGCTACGTCGACGACTTTAGTTCTCTGGCTGAATACCCTCATTTCGGACCCTGTCTCTTAGACAAACTCCTTTCCATAGCCGGCTGAGCGATTTTGAGTTTTCGGACTAGTCCCACTGTCAGTGTCCACATTTCGACGCCGTAGGTCATTACGAGTAGGACTCACTGGTTGAAGACTTTGGTCTTCAGGCACTGTGGTATACGTGACAATGAGATATGACGTAACTTTCCTCATAGAGGATCCTCAAATGACGTAATTTCAGCCACACAGTGGTTGATCACCACTGAGTCGAGTCCAACAGATAGTTAAAAATAAAAAGACATTCAAAAATAAATAGTCCAAACAACTTAAAACCTTAAAGTCAATGATGCTGCATAAAAAACAGCTCAGTATGAATGCACTACAAATGAACTCCCCACGGAGGTGTTTTTTGCGAATTTCCACGTACAGTTGCGTTACGTTTCCGTAATATAGTGCACAGTGAACAGGAGGATAACGGTTTTCGGAACTTTTCGGAGTTTTACACCTCATGGACATTTATTGGGAAAGCCAACTAGCACACTGGCGAAATGTACTGCTATTTTATGCCTTTATAGGTCCATAGTAGAGATATAACGATGCACTAATACATATCCTCAATAAGGACGCATGGATGCATATTTCGTATATTATGCGTTGGAGAGAATAACAAAGGCGTCGGTGGAGGGAAAGTGGTACGTGATAGAATATTTCAATTAATTGAAACATTTCTTTATCTTTAAAAATAATTAAAACTGCATTTAAAGATTTTTTCTATGTTGCGTGCCTTTAGGGATTCGAACCGGGAAAATGAAAAAAAAAAAAAACATTTTGTATATAATTTTATAACATCAATCGATGGGGTCAATTATGAGGATCAAATATCTTTATGAAACATTGTTTCTTACAATAAAGGAGACCAAGAATCCCAACATAAACTTAATAATACAGTTTCGTAGTCGCCCGATGGGCTTTATTGAAATAGATTCTCGTTTGAGTTAAATTTTACTACCTTCAATTACTATACATTTCCTTGATATTCCGTTGAGTTAATACATTTAAGATATTCAAACCGACATCATCATCATCAGCCTGACAGACTCCACTGCTGGACATAGCCCTCGTCCATATATTCAGTGTCATTCATTTTGATAGTTCCACCATCACTTTTAGTCCCCGAAAAATTCCCCATCACCCAAAGTATGTCATGAAGAAATCGCTGAAAGTGATAGGCCATAGTACACTTGATTCATCCTTATATGTACATTTTTTATATTTTTTATATGTATTTGTGCATTATAAATATTTTGATTTGATAGTTCTGTTCCACGAATCTGTAAACTATTCCCTAAGTTACAAATACCCCTATAACAGAACAATAGAAAAATGGCAGTGATATCTAACATTAAATTATAAAATTTCGCTCGGTCGATGCAACAGACTCCGCAGCTTATATTCCCGGAGGCGTCCGAGACAAGCCGTAATATCCGGTGAGACTGTCCGGTCGAGCGGTCCGGCGACACGCCGCCACCAACGATTACAGAGTCTGGCGAAGTGGCGACAGACTCTTATCTTACATTGATATACTCGTATTAATATTTTCAGAAAAAGTTTAAGTATATTGGATTTTAGCAGTTAACGAACCATTTATGGTATGTAACTAAATTCTATCAAATCGAATCAAAATAGGCGTGTGATTAGAATAGGGTCACCCCAATCATCCTGTAGATGTCGTCAAGGGTTTGCACCAGGGACGGCGGCAGCGTTCTTTACCGTGATCACCAATCCGCCTGCCAAGCGTGGTAATTATGGCAAATCTCTATGGACATCTCAACAAAAGTAACATTCTATTGAGGATGCATATTTTCAGCTGTGGATATATTTCGATTGATGATGAGTAGGCTTTAAATGCTATTTGGTGACCATAGAAATATATCAAGAGAGAAAGGTCGTAGCAATTGTTTTACTTCAGTTCCAGGGTTACATCAGGGATAGGGAGCAGCGTCAAAAGGCGAATTCTGGTTTACCCTGAACCCAGGGACTACATCGTGGGTCGAAGTATCGCCAGTCTCTATAATAAGATAAACTGTAACATTAAAACCTAATCATGAAACAAGGCAAAACATACACAAAGGTAAAACAGTGAACTCGATTTCCTTATTCAGGTCAGAGCGTAAAAGACATAACTGCAATGGGATTCCTCAAGAACAGTAATTTAAGAAGTCTAAAGTACTATTAACATATTTTTCCTCCCTAACCCCTTCATGGAAACTTAGTTTCTAGAACAATTCGTCTCGCAATCCCCTTTAGACAGCGCGTCCACTGCAAGCGAGGCTTTAGTGTTTGTAATCTATACAAATAATAATTATTAACATGAAGGAACATACCTACAGGGAAAATGGTTTCTTTCTTGTAATTTTTTGAAATACTTGAAAAAGTATACATATTTGTCCTCAGGTATCTTAAAACCTTGTTGATTTGTTTGCAAAGGCATTGATTTAAAACTACTACACGGATTTAAAAAATATATTCTGCAAGTTGTTGATATGACAGTCAGAGAATTGGGCAAGAGAGTAAAATGTAAATCCCTGAGTGTTCAGAATATTCTGTATTCTCTGGTTCAGCAGTGAGAGTAAAGATTGACAAAGCTATACAAAGATTGATATACGAAGATATTATATTTCTGTATTTTTTATCGTGCAATAAAATGAATTGAACTGAATGTATTGTATCCCTTGGCCATGCCATTATAACTTACTATATATACACTTCGGCAATGCAGTGTTAATTATAACGGAAGCTATCCACCAAAAATAAATCTATAGCTACGTTAAAAGTGTAGCGAATTCTTTCTATCCCGGTTCCGCAGCTTGTCCGTCACGGCGGCCGACTTCGTTTCACTCCGCTACATAAATCTTTCCACCAGTCGACTTGTGAGCTTTTAGAGGAGCATTACTCGTTCACTGTGGCGGCTCTTTGTTTCATGAGCGGCTAAAAAAGTAGACTTAAAGCGGGGTTGTTATTTCGTTAACCGTTAATCTTCGCGAATTTAATTTTTCGTGCTGGCTTTTTTAATCCTTTGGTTGTCTTGAAGGGTTTTGGGTGATTTATCTCGGTTTCTAGGCCAGTTTGTAATTTAAATATCTTCTTATTCTTCCTATAATGGTCTTCCTTAGGATTTTGCCAGCATCAAGTGAATAGGACGACTTAAAAACATGTAGACCACGCTTTAATCTTTAAAGCTGTGGTTTATGCCACTAGAGCACCGAGGGAGTGTCACTCAGATCAAAGGTCTTACATAACTTTTGATCTGTCCACGTGCATTCCCGTAGAGCTGTAGAAGCGCATTGCAATTGCACGAAGTTTTTTGAATTATCGATAAATTAGTTCTCATCACGAACATTAATGAGTACTGTGGTGAACATAACATACTAAAACTGAAAATAATAATAATACAAAAGCCAAATAACCAACACTGCTTCCGCAATTGCTGCCACCACGGGAATTACAACCAAATCTCTCTGGATAAAAGGAATAAACAAAAAGTGACTTTATGACAATACTATTGAGTCACGTTAATGATTTGAAGGACCTGGGTTGTGTCATCTGGACGTCGAATTAGAAATCGCTGTAACTAATGAAGTGACACTGATTTCCATTTCGAAGTCTCTCGAGTATCATCGTACCGTACATAAATAAAGATGATGATTTGTTACTGATAGTATTGCTAAGAGACGTGGCAGGGTATGTACTGTAACTGCGTACGTCACATTTTTCGTTCGTAAGACACTAGCAACTACAATTTGCAAAAAATATACATGAAGTTCGCAACCTGACATAACCCCTATAAAATATTCAAATTAAAACAAAAATATATCTCTAAGAGATGAAAGGAATCCAGAAAAGCAATTTTTCTCCATTCCAAACCTAATAAATACTGCCAAAGAAAATGAAGATAAAATTCGGTTCGAACCTAAACGCGTCACGAACTCACGAATAGATATCATCAAAGGAATCAAATATCAGCTAAACGATGTGAAACATTCGAAAAATAGCTCTCCCGAAGATGATAAGTTGCCTAATAAAATTGCAAAATCCCCTACTATTTCCCAACGTCCACACGAGATGAATTTTGGGAGTTGAACCTATTTGAAAATTAGTGAAACGAATGTAAATACGTAATCACCAATCAACAATTGATAATTCTTAACCAAACTTTAAGACTTAGACGTTATCGTCTAGGTTTCAAATGTAAGAAAACCTAAACTGGACAAAACCAAACAACTAGATAAAACCAAAATCATAACCTCTGTGAGATCGGGCCTATAAAGCAGGTGACCTAAAAAACTAAACGGGACTTTCTGGACAGCACACCGCTGTCTAGCCCAATTGCGCAGGCTCGTTGTTGTGGTATGTACCGACATTTCTACATCAACCTTTAGACGGCACGGAGAACAGTCAGAAAGAATAACTATAATATTCTCCGTGTATACGTGATGTCGGTCAGTTTAACTCTCCTGAGTAGACATTTATATTTCGTATATATACATTGTAATTTCCCATTAGATTAATCAGTTATCAACATGTAGGGTTATACTCCCACCGACGTTGATCTATAACATGGTAGAACAGCAGCACCGAGGCCCGTATTTGGTCGCTTGCTGCTCACAGCAGTAAACATTTCTGGCAATCATTTGGTAACATACCATTCGGCATTAGTGCTCCTTCGATAACAATTGAAAGAATCCACTTACCAGATCAAATAAATAAAGTGGTTCTTTTAAAGGTTACTGTAGCGCATCAAATATATTCTACAAGAGATTCAACGCTATTCTGCGCAACACAGTTGCCTCCCTAATACTCTGCGTGTGGGGCAGCGCTAACAGCTTCCTGACCACTATGTGGGAGGGAGAAGGTGGAAAATCCAATACTCCGGCAATGGTTGAATAACCACCTCCAATAGTTTAAGTTTAATTATTACTATCATTTTTATAGACTGTTGTCTAAATAGAATAAAGTCGTCATCAGCCGGAATATGTACACTGCTGAACTCAGCCTCCCCCAGTAGAATGTCCCTTTTGGTGGGCTGTCCATTGGGAGATTTGCCATAATCACTAGGCGGATTGGTGATCACAGTAATAATCTTAATATACTTACGCCGGAGAAAGCTACTACTGCCCATCCCTTAGTCTCCTTGACGACACCCACGGGAAGGTTGGGGGTAGTCCTACTCTAAGTCGGGAATGAAACAGAATAAAATGATTTGATTTAAAGATTAAGCTTTCGGGTTCCCGTAGTAACACAGGTTTGGGCCAAACGCCGGCGCATGAATCAAGTGGAACGCGCGTTCATACGTCAGCCCCCTGAGAGCTTCACTTAATCCTCTCCGGCTAAGTACATGTGAGATATGACGTCATATGTCACCGAGCACTGTCTCATGTGATAGTCTTGATGATTTCTTCTTCCAAAATTATTTCAACGTGAAATGTTGAAGTAATTAAAATGAAGATAGAAGAATTCTTTCAAATTCAGTATCTTTATCATCAGAATCATTGATAATGGCTGAATGTGGCTATTACAGTGGTAGCAGAATAGTTCCTGACTTTATTTATTTACTGCACGCAAGTATCCATTGCCGTGTGGTTTCCGGTAGAGCAGAATAGGACCACTCCAACTCTTCCCGTGGATGTCGTACAAGGCGACTGAGGGAATACATTATAAAGCATCAATCAGGAGTCCCCAATCCGTCTGGCGAGGAGTGTAGGCCAAATTCTCCGTCTGTCTTCGGCAGATGAGAGAGGGTTGTGCTCCTGCAGTGGAGACAAAAATAACCAGATGATGATGATGTATCCAAAAGGCGAACTTCATGCTAATGGCATTTTATAACAGCTGACCGTTGATACAGAGAATGCATGGTTGGCGCAAAATGCAGAAATTGTTTGGCTGTATGTCTATATGTATGGCTGAAATGTCATCTTCTCGAAATTACCACTTCTGAAATTTTATCCTGTTTTTAAAGTTCCATAGGCTATCCCTCTGTCCGTATGTCACAGTGTCATAGCATTTGAAAAAATTTGGGCATTATCCGAATTATGAAACTAAACTTTCATTTATGTATATGCTTGACTGTATTGAAAACAAGACATGGGGGTAGAGGGGGGGGGGGGAGGAGCAAATGACTAAATTAAAGTTTGTTCCGAAAGAGTTTTTTAAATGTTATAATACGTATCTCTTTCGTCGTTGAATATGAATACTAATTCTCAGATTTGTCGATTTTATTTCAAGCGACGCGAAAACTTATGCAATAACTAACTTTATGGCAACTTGTTCATGAAGTTTTTCATAGACTAAATAAAACTTTTTTTCATACTAGACTAGCTTTTCACCTCTGACTTTAATCGCACCTAAGACGATGACTCCAAAAATAATAGCAGTGGAATGGGACTCAGCAAACCTGTTTAAGGATTGAGACTTTGTTCTGGCGCAGCATACAATGCTCCTGTAAAAACCAGAATTAGAAAGGCGATGGACCAAGTCATTTATAGTTATAGTTACACTAGACTTCGCGTGGTAAATAAGGATGTAGGTAATAACACTTCCGACGGAGTCAGCTACAGTGAGGATTGAGTTAATTATTGCTTCTGGGAATGAGGTGCGGCGAGGTATGACGGAACGTCCAACGTACGTATCGCTCAGTGCTGTTAGACAACTGTCAGACCTCTCCGACGGTCCCCCACTGTCAGAAACTTCGCCTAATGCTTGCCGCTTATCAGTCGGTACCTTTACATCAACCAATAGTTCCCCAAAGACGGAAACTGCAAAGCCGTTCCAATGAAGGCCGTGCTCCGACCTTTAACCTTGACCCTTCTGTCTAGGGAGAGCCTCCGGAGATGCTTTATTGAGGTATCTGTAAGGGTGTAGCCGGAAACTTGGAATTAAACGAGACTAGTGTGATCTACTCGTAAGGCAGGAAATATGTCACACCTTCCTCGCCAACATTGTTGTAAACTGTTGTTTCCAGATGTTTCAAAATTTATTAATTTCAAATGTTTATGGTACTTATCAAATAATTCAGGTAATTATTCAAATTTAGCCGACAATTTAGCGATACTTTAAAAAAAACTAGCCCTGTTCTAATCCCATCCCACTAATATTATAATTGCCGTGTGGTTTCCGGTAGAGTAGAATAGGACCACTCCAACTCTTCCCGTGGATGTCGTACGCAAGGCGACTAAGGGAATACATTATAAAACATCAATCAGGCCTGATAACCTGATGATGATGATGATGAATATTATAAATGGGAAAGTTTGCATGTTTGTTACTCAATCACGCTTCAACTACTGGACGGATCGCGATGAAACTTAGCACACATATAGGTTAGGTCCTGGAATTGGACATAGGATAGTTGTTGTTCCGAAAAAACATCTCAATTCTACGGGAAACCAAATTAATCTATAAAAGCAGTGAGGATGTGTAAATGCAACGTGCCGACGAAGTCGCGGGAAAAAGCTAGCTTAGAATCTTTTTAGGGGAGTCTAAATAAATCATATAAGTATTGGCCGTGTTGTTCCTGGCTTAGAATAGGTTCACCCTTAATTTTCCTATGGTGGATGTCGTTAACACGACTATAAGGATTTGCACCAGAGACGGTCAGCAACGTTCTCCCGTGTATATTAATATCATAATTCATTATTGAGATCACCAATCCGCCTGCCAAGTGGTAATTATGTCAAATCCCCCAATGGACAGCCCACGAAAAGTCGCTTTCTATTGGACATGTTTATGTCCAGCAGTGGACGTATTTAGGCTGAAGTTGATATAAGTCATCCCGAGATGCGACTTACAGATTTTCTCTAATAAACCTCAGCTCTATATAGTGAAAGAGAAATCTACCATCCCTACGAACCCAACGCAGCGAGTCGAGCTACTTAGTGTGCGCGCGCGGTCGACGAGGAAGGATGTGCGTATACGCGTCGTGTCGTATCATAGATATGTATCTGTTTCGCGAGTGATTATTTGATTGTGGTGGTTTCTGATATAATTATTGAAGCTGTTCCTGTGTTTTCTTATGAAATAAGACCTTACTTTAAAATAGTCTCTATGTAGAGCGACAAAACATACATGAATATAATCTGTGACAATGCTGTTACGTCAACTTGGGAACTGAACATGGATTCAGAATGGATTACATTAATAAATTCAAAAAATTCAAAAATTTCTAAAATTATTTATTTAAACCCTTAATCTAAGAGTTGATTAAACTATAAATTTATAAATAACTTACAAGTAGACATACAGGGTGTAGCACTGTGCAACAAAATAAGAACTGAGCTACTGCACTGACCCACAGGCCGTAACGCAGTAGTCAGTATAGTGAGTTAAAAACAGGTAATTAATTATTTTGTGTACATAGAGAAATATTCTGTATAATATTACAGTAATGGAAGATTAAAAAAAAAAACAAAAAAGGTACACTATAGATTTTGCTAGAGTACGCTATCTACACTGCAAAATACACAACAACATAGTTACAGGTGATGCATGCTTCTATTCATCAGTGAAAATTACCTCGTTGACTTAATGGTTCGGCACGCGATTGATTGGCCCTCAAGTCGGGTCCACGCCGCGTTGGTTAATTTGTATACGTACCTAAAGTTCGGACTGAGACAGGCCTGGCAAAGCCGAGAATAGAACAGATTGGTGACGAAGGTCAAGACTTACTTAGGAGTTAAACAGAGTAAGTAGTAAGTGAATTATGGCTCGCAGGCTCTCCCTCTATAGCATTTATACTGGGAGATAATAAAATGACTGTTAATATTTTTTTCAAGTAACTCAGTATTTTAGAAATCTTTGCGATTTAGAAATCATTCACAATTTTGGTTGAACACAATGTGATATTCTGAAACGTATGCTCAGCTCACTAGTCGAGGCGGGCAACGGCGGGTAGCGGAAGCGCGGTGGTGCGGCCGGTCATCGAACTCCGGGCGCGCGCGATGTATTGTCCATAAAGTCTCATGATTTTCGGAAAATTTGACTTAATTGAAAAAATACCGAAATTATATTTTTATTTTCATTACATAGCATGTTCTCAAAATATCCACATTTTCTTATCACCTGTATAGGTTGAATATCTCGTAACACAGAGCAATATATCACAACACAAATCATCCCTTACCTATACCATCGAGCCGGTATATGCAAATGCTTACAAAATATGAATCAGTTTCGTTGATATATTGGTGTTCCGGTTCAGTAGCCGTTTTACCTAATTAAGCGAGAGATAATGATGATTTGTTGTACCATTTTGTAAAGGTATGCTTCCGCCACAGAGTGGTTGAAAACTGGTTAGACATTCGAAGTACCTAACGCTGGAGAGATGTGTGTATATCGAAGTCGATAACAAAAGGGTTTTCTTCACAATTAAAAGTAATAGTGTCTTATTTATTTAAACTTTATTGTACACAAACAAGTTACACACAACCTATTTACAAATGTACAAAGAAGTACTTTACTACGAAAGAGTTTTTTTCCAGTAGAAAGTGTGAAAGAGTTGTGTGAAAGAGACCAGTTAAAGCAGATAGGCAAACATCACATGATAATGGAAACAAAACGAGGAAAAACATATATAACATATATAGCCTATGGAATAAAATATAGTGCACTCATACAAAAAAAATACAAATATATAAAAAAAAATAGCATAAAAGCCTGTGTTAAGAAGCCCCGCTCTTCCTAATTATAATACACACATAGTAAATACTCTTAAAGATATTAAAATAATTTAAGCGATAACTAAGATTAATTAATGTGAATCCGCCAAAATACATGTTGTGCTTGTGTGTGTGTATGTGGGTGTGCGTGTGCGTGTATGTGTGTAACTACTATTTTAACAGTGGTAGTTGAGTAAATATCAGAAAAATAAAATTAAATGCGGTTACCCACACCAGATAATACTAAATATTACTTCGTAGAGAAGCGGCACTCACCTTCCCCCTCCAGTTTAACGTCGCCCGACAAATAGAGCACGTAGTATGCAGTTAGTATTCTCTGATACTGGACAGCCGCCATTGCGCACACGACAAAAGTATACGGACAGTCTGGTGCACCTGCGGTAGTAGTAGTTAAATCTGCTGATTGAACTGAGTGCCTATATTTTATAATCGCAGCAATGAAAACCACCCTTAACCCAAACCTTAACATAGGTCTGTATAACACAAAATCACTCATGAATTCAGTACACAAGCATAGATCAGTGACAGACACACGTACACACAATTCTGATCCGAATTATCAAACTTTATTACGAAGACGTGATATCTGGGGGAAATTCACGCTATCTCCAAACTAATGGGTTTTGATAAATGACTGTTTCAGATATTAACGACTGTGCCATTAATTTGGCTGTTTGTTGTGGTGGTTATGTGGTTTCTGCGATTATTTTAGGCAACTGGATAACCTATGTCTTTAGGATTAAGGGCAGTTTTTAATAAAACTTAGCACCAATAAGCAGGAGGATAAGCACCCACAAGAGTACTACTCTGACAAAAATAGTGGTCCACTAACTGGCATTTATAATAGTCTTATTTTTTTTTATTTTCACAAAATCCACAGCACTTAGTATACAATGGGCTCGATTATGAAGGCACAATGTTAAAATTTGACAGCACTAAAACTGTTGCTATCCTTGTCACACAGTATTATGAAGATAAAGACGAAACCAATTTTAGCGCTGTCAAATTTTAAATGTGTGCCTTCATAATCAGGCCCAATATTATTCTAATTTATAGTTCTTACTGCCAATAACGGATTTACAATATATTGATATTACAGTCTAGTGATTGTAGTATTGGCTACCATAGGTAGCTAAAGTAATCATTTTTATGATAGTTGGAAACAAGAACATTGATTTAATGCAAGAGAACAAGAGTTAGTGTAAAGGAACAAGATCTTAGTGCGCTCATAAGGAGTTAAGGTTACTGTTGACGGTTAACAAGATATTGATCAAATTAACAGCTGTTTTTTCAGTGTATAATCGTATCAAGGGGAATCACGGGGCGAAAAGCGTGCGAAGGAAAGCCACTTTGCGACATTGCGCAAAGTGGCGATAAGTCGTCTCTGCCTACCCTCTGGGATCAAGGCGTGAGCATTATGTATGTATGAATGTATAATCGTCACTCGTCTTAGATCTGTATAATAAATCTAGACCAAATGATAATGCAAAATGGTAGCGAATTACTTCAAGCTAATTTAAACGGCTTATTAAGATTATCTTACATCATCACCATCAATCATAATCTGGTTTTGCCGACTTCATCTTCAACAGAGCAAAATATGTAAAGAGGATTATATTATTACGTCACATCCATTGTAGGTCGTCCACAAAATTTGTTGTGGCTCAGAACTAAGAGAGCGTGTTTTTATATATAAATTAAATGATAAAACCTGTACAGCGAAATTATTTCAGTATAATATATAATTTATACAGCGGTAAGGTAAACTTTAATTTCCTGCAAGGAATTTCGCCCGCTCTAGGCAAGTTTAGTGCGAGCAATGTGTGACGGAAAATAAAACCTGGTGCCATCGTATTTCCGCCACTTCTCGTCTCTGACGAGAATTTGGATAGGCCTAAGTTACAAGAGGCAGAGACAGAAATTCAGTTGGGGCTGGAGCTTACGCCGTAACAGAAAAAAAAATATCTTCATCAGGTGCTTTCTTCTTTAGGAAAATCCTATGACATGTGATTAAAAATAAAGCTATGAAGATACCTTCACCGAACAGTTGATTGGAACGGATCAAGTATTGATAAAATAATAATACAAGAAAGAAGTATTTTCTGTATAATATCTGTAAATATTTAAGAAATTATATAAGTTTATCTACGTTAATTTTAAAATTAAAAATATAAATATTTGAAACAACACAACTACTCAAAAGAAAACATGTCCTGTTTTCTGGCTGGCTTCTTAAATTATAATACTTGTGAAGCAAGTTGTGTAAAATACATAATAATATTAGTTAAACAAGTTATGTAATATACTTACATAATAATACTTATGAAGCAAATTGTCTAAGAAGGTACAAGATTGGAAGTACAAGATTGGAATCTGTCTTAAAACTATACAATGTATAATATAATCCTCCGTCTGTCTCCGACAGATGAGAGAGGGTTGTGCTCCTGCAGTGGTGACAAAAATAACCTGATGATGATGATGATTAGGCAGATTCATCATTAGCATTACCAATGGATCCGCCGCAGGTCATTACCTACAACGCTGAAAGCCTTTTTAGGGGAAATATCTAGTATGTAAAAGACTACTTCGTATTTTATTCGCTACATATCTAATTCGCAAAATGACGACAATTTGTAACTAATGAAGACGGTTAAAAACTCAGTAAAGCGTGCGTCGTACCAAAATTCGTCGAGATCCGTTATCGCTGGATGCTTTAAGAACTTGAATCTGATTAAAATTATATATAGACGTAGGATTATTGTTACTTCTAAAGTTACTGTTAAAATTAATCACTATTTTGCGACGCTGTCTCCCGCCTCTTAAACCAACAAAAACTCACTGGAAGTTACCGTGAATTGTTACTGGAGGAATCGCCCTCTAACTCCAGCTATAAGTCTGCAACTCGCCACCGTGACGGAACATTCCTTTAAAGACACGCCACTTGACTCTCTAATGTATGGATTGTTTTGCCACTACGCTCCGTTTTTGGGGATAGGCTTGGCACAGTACGTTGAAAATAAATCTTTGTTTTTGGTAGTTTCCTGAGATAACTTTTTGTTTTGTTTTGAGTGGTGATGAGATTAGTCTGTAGTAATAATATCTGAACGATATGGACTTGTGATTATCAAACAAGGGTGGTTACTCCGTAAGCACTTCAAATAAGTCATTTTGTAACGGATTTTATGACATATTCTGATACTTTTTTGCATCTAATTACGATAGATGTTCGATACACATTCCCTGTAAAATAGTAGGTACAGAATGGCTTTTTAGTTCGGCGTAGACATCCTGAACAATTATATTCAGAAGTGGAAAAATATACTGGCTAAAATTAACATTAAAAAACAACTTTGTAAGAAAGCCTATTATAAAATAAACGATTATTTGAATGACAAAGATGCCTGGTACTAATGTTAATTCAGCTTCGCAAAATCTTTATTAATTGTATGCAAACTTGATTTTTAAAAGATGTGTTGCGTGAAGTTTATTGCGTCGTTTCTTCTTCACAGCGCTAACACCTAGGAAGCGGTAGTCGATAAATAAAAATTACGTGTATAAATGTACTAAGTGTACTCATATGCAATAAATGATTTTGACTTTGACTTTGATTAGATAGACTATGGAAGTATTTAATATCACTTCCTGCCATTCCAGATTTATGTTTAATCCACAATCTACATATTCTAGGCTAAGTATACCTCCAAAGTTAAATCACGTGAGCACATGACTGTTCCTATTTGTTAAGGCACAACTAGTTCGAGATTTATCCAGTATTTTCAAAACAAAACTATATATTCTTTATTGCACAAATTTTAAAAGTAAATACAGTTACAAATTTTGTGTACAAAGGCGAGCTTATCTCTAAAAGAGATCTCTTCCAGCCAACCTTACAGGGCGTGAGACTAGGCACTAACAGCGAGGGGGCAAAAAGTGCATAATATACTACATAATAACTACTTTACACACATATATATTACACATAGTAAATAAATACTTATAATAAATAATAATAAACATACATAAATACATACATATAATATTATACTGAGTGAGACAGATAGTGCTCTTTTAGTTTAGTTTTAAAGGATGTCACCGACGTACTATCTCGAATGACCGTCGGCAGTTTATTCCACATCATTCCAAAAATAAAATCCAAAGATAGAGACAGGCAGAATGTACTATAATCGCGTGGCAGCACACACTAAATGATCATGCAGCACGCAAACTAAATTTGCTACTGAATAAATAGCAATCAATAGCAATTTTGCTGTCGGGCACAACTGCCTGTAAAACCTGTAAACCTGAAAATTAATTTGTTCATGCAATTTTCAGAACAAGCAACAGAATGTTGGCGTCGACAATTTGGACACTATGATTGGTTTGGTTGCGGAATTTTTGGTAACTAAAGTTTATTTTTAACTGTATTTACTGCAGTTATCTATGAGACGGCTCTAGTGGTATCACTATAAGCTGGCTGCTATGGATGCGATTGAACGTCGTGCTCATTGGACGACGATCCTCTGGTAAATACCAAATTACGGAGCCTCAAACATCGTCGCAGTAAGGCCTGTCTTTCGGTTTTCTACAGGTTACATTCTAGGTAGTGTGTCCAGGAATTGCACGATTTGATTCCCCCATCCCCGTTCCATCACCAAAATACGAGGCATGGGGGGGGGGGGGATTCATAGATGAATAAATAAATATTACATACATATACATACTTCATCCATATGTAGTAGACATACCACGCTCTCGCTCAAAGCGTTTTCTTCCTCATTTATAATGCGAACTGCTAAGGAATGGAACTAACTGCTAGCTTCGGTATTTCCGGACAAGTACAATTTGGATCTTTTTAATAAGCATGCTCCATCTTAGGCCTTATCGTCACTTACCACCAGGTGAGATTGAGGTCAAGCATAAACCCATCAGGAATAATAAAATAAATAACTTAGATTACCTACAGGTACCATAAAGTAAAATAATTTTTGGCACTTCATAAGTCACCTCAAAGATTTTACCTTCATGTTTAACACTAACTGGTTATTAAAATTAGACATGATATGACACCTGTTATCTAATTTGATAACCAATTAGTGTCAATCATGAAGATAAAAACTTTGAGGTGATTTATGAAGTGCAAACAATTATTTTGCTTCATGGTATGACTTGTAGTAGGTTAGATCACGACCAATCAATGCATGGTCACAGTTCAGAACAACCTCAACATCTCAGCTACTCTAGACCAAGCATCCCCGGCACTCCATACAAGCAAGCACGTTTACCTAAGAGCGCGGAGTCACCCGCTGTTCATAACACCACACTCGCGCACCAACCTCTACCGGAACTCGCCCGTCGCTCGCGCACTGCAGCTGTTCGGCTCCCTGCTCGCTTCCTGCTCGCTCCCAGGGACAACTGATGACGGAATGCAAGGGAATGCTAGAGAGAGGAATGTCTGTTTCGTCTATAGCATAAAAATTGTTGTAACGCAATGGAATAATAATCTGTGATGTTTCAATATTTTAAATAAATAAATAAATGTGTAAATGTTTAATCACCCACTTCTACTACAGGCGCACAAGTCTGTCCAGACACCTTTGTTTGTGTGTGTAAATTATAGTACGGCTACTGACTTCACCAGCGCGCGAACATAGTCCATCGAGAGAGGGACAAGGTTATAATTCAACAACATAAGTAGTTATCTTTCCAACTGATAGAATCGATCGCTCGGCGCCGATGAATAGCAAGCTGGTGGCGTAATAACTTTGTACCAAATGGCAGCAGCCCAGTAGAAGATAATACTAAATCCTGTCCTACTAATATTATAAACGCGAAAGTTAGTAAGTATGGATGGATGTTTGTTACTCTTTCACTAAAAAGTACTGAATGGATTTTAATGAAACTTTACAATAATATAGCTTATACATCAGAATAATACATAGGCTACAATTTATAAATATATTGTGTGAATTGTCCAAAATATTAAGTAAGTAGGAAAAAATCTACCAACTGCGAGCTATTCTGGCGTGCGCTGCCAAAACCGCTAGAGTTACACATATATAATGTATGATGGAAATGTTTATCTTAAATAGTCCTACAAAAAGCCCGCCACAATATATATCTATATCTTATGTGTAAGGACACAGAATAATATTTTGATGTTTGGATGTTTGTTACTCAATCACGCTTCCACCAATGGACGGATCGGGATGAAACTTGGCACACATATAGGTTAGGTCCTGGAATAGGACATAGGATAATTTTTATCCCGAAAAACATCCCATTCCTACGGGAAATACATAATTTTTGTGATGTTAATTTGTCCACTCGGACGAAGTCGCGGGCAACAGCTAGTATTACGTGTAATGAAGCGGCCCTCGTCTCTTCCCGCTCCAGTTTAACGTCATTCGCAAAATGAAGCAGGGCTCATAGTACGAAAAAGAGGCAGTTATGTGTACATATAACGTTGTCCCTCTCTCGATATCTCGATTTACCGCACACATAAAAGTGTACGGAAAGGCCGATGCATTCCCTAGTGTGAGGTATAGGGGATGCGGGCGAATTTAGAATTCTCTGTGAAAAAACAGTTTAAAGACTATTTGACTTTTTGTTTGACTAGTACAAAATAAGCACGACCTGGAAGATGATGGACCAACGTCACCGAGGTAAAAAGGTTTCTAGGTGTAGTAAATTACTACAGGAATTTTATACCAAATGCGTCGGCTATTATGAACCCGTTACATGAGCTCCTCCGCGCAGGAGCTGAGTGGGAGTGGGGCGAGCGGCAGCGCAGTGCCGTGCGGCGCGTGTGCCGCGAGCTGGGCTCGGAGCGCGTGCTGGCGCATTTCGACCCGGCCGCGCGGCTGGTGCTCGCAGTGGACGCGGGCCCGGCGGGGCTCGGCGCCGTGCTGTCTCTGGTGGACCGCACGGGCCACGAGAGGCCCCTGGCGTACGGTTCTAGGTCATTAATGGCTAGCGAACGAAATTATAGCCAGATACAGAAGGAGGCGACCGCCATTATCTTCGGGGTGAAGCGATTCCATCAATACCTGTATGGTCGTGACGATCCATTTATTTTGAAAACGGATCATAGGCCCTTAGTCTCAATATTTAATACTAAAACCGGTATTTCAGTAACGACAGCGTTACGCCTTCAAAGGTATGCGATTATACTGTCTGCTTACAATTATATAGTACAGTACACGTCTAGCGAAAATAATTTAGTCGCTGATTTTTTCTCTCGTGCACCGTTACCGACCACAACATGCCACAGTGATAAGGAATTCGACAATTATAGTTCACTTAAGTTTTTAGACGGGATTTCCCCTGCCGTTTTGTCAGAAGATATTAAACGGGCTACAGAAAATGACAAAACAATAAAAACCGTACTAAAATATTTGAAAAATGGCTGGCCACGTAAAATAAACTGCAGGTCGGTGTTGCCTTATTTCCAATGCAGAACCGACTTACAATTTGAAAACGGATATTTATTGAGAGGGCACAGAGTTGTAATTCCGATGACATTGAGAGAGAGCATGCTAAACGAGTTACATAGTACGCATCTCGGCATTGTAAAAATGAAATGTAATGCTCGCAGTAGAATGTGGTGGCCCGGAGTAGACCGCGACATCGAGCAGTGGATAGGCGCGTGCGCCACGTGCGCGTCGCTGCGGGCCGCACCCCCCCGCGCGCCGCCCGCGCCCTGGCCGCGCCCGCCCGCGCCGTGGAACCGAATCCACATCGACTACATGTCCATAGGACAAAGGGTTTATCTTATTATAATCGATGCATATAGCAAATGGCTAGACTGTCTGCATATGCATAATGGCACTACCACTCAATCATTAATATCGAAATTGAAGCATATTTTTTCAGTATTCGGAATTCCAAACGTATTAATGTCTGATAATGATGTTAAAAGCAATTCAACAGAATTTAAGGCATTTTGTTCCAACAATGGTATCAAATATATGACTTCACCGATATATCATCCCTGCAGTAACGGGCAAGCTGAAAATGCCGTTAGAACATGTAAAAGGATGCTTAAATGTGTATTACAGGAAAATTCGGCCCAACATGTTGTGCATGAGAAATTATTAGGTTATTTATTTGCTTACAGAAATTCAGTGCACTGTAGCACTGGAGAAACACCAGCAAAATTAATGTTTGGTAGAAACTTAAGATCACGGTTAGACTTAATATTACCAACAGAAAAAAATAAAAAATCAGAAAATAGTCAGATTGTAAATAAAAGACATTTTGAAATAGGCGATTCTGTTTGGGTTCGGTGGTATAGTGCACGGAAGGAAAGCTGGAAACTTGGATCAATCATAGATAAAATAGGAGAAAGAATGTTTAAAATATTTATTAAAGAATTTAATGATTCATGTATTAGACACGTAGATCAGTTACTTAGAAATAGAGGTTATGCATGCACTATAAATAAAAATAAGAATATTGAAAATGATAAATTGGATCCATTTCCGGTTGCACAAACGTCTAAAATAGTTTCCCCGCCTTCACCACAGGAGTCAATCGAACAGAAACGACATCCAACTCAGCCTCTCGACTTATCAGATCAGTCAGTTACTGGAGGAGAGGTGGAGGGGGAAAGCACGTGGACTCGGGCTACTGTCACACAATCTGAGACACTTAACGTGGTGCAACCAAATGAGCATGATGATGGAGAAGAATTTCAAGATTGTGAGGGTACAGAGAGTGAGCGAGGGACCTCTGCAGGTACAACTAGTTCTGATGTACAGACACCGACATCTTCAAACCTAACCGTGGCTCAACCAGCAACAGCTGCTGTACCAGAAATTGCAAGTCCGTCACTAACTCGCCAACGCCAGTTACGACCACGGAAAAATGTTAACTTTAAGACTCTTTATAAATAGTTATTCATGTTAATTAACTATATATTGTATTGCCACCAGGTTCCAAAATTAGTGTGGAGGAGTGATGTGTATACTCATCGCGCGCTGCGTCGCGCGCCTTGCTTGTTATTGCGAACCAGTAATAAACCGGCCTTTGTACTAAGCGGTAGTTTCATTGCTCACGAACATATCAGAAGCTCATCATCATGGGACAAGTGAAGGGCAGGCGTGCCAGAAGACACGGTGGTCAGACCCGGTGAAGAGGGTGACTGGCAGATCTACCCTGGCCAACGACCGCTATGAGTGAAGGCCTGTTTAATAGGATCGCGATCCTCAGCAGTGAGGAAACGGCAGAGAAGAGAGTACAAAGTATAATCTACTTTATTATTCTAAACTGTTTGCCTCTCTCCGCAACTGTAGTAATTTTGTTCTCTCAAATTACCTCAAGCAGGACTATCATGGCACTTTGTTCGATTATAAATTTTTATAGCAGTGCGAGGGGTGTCGCTTATTACCATTTAGAGCCATGTGCTTAGTATTAACAAGAAAATCAGTAGGTATACCATTGTCAAAGACAGCGGAAAGTCAATTTCCTAACTAAAAATGCCATCGTGTTCTATAGATAACGCTCATCACGCCCGCATGCTGAGTCTAACTGTGATTTACAACTTTAAGGTGGTTAACCACTAGCTATCGACCCCTAATAATGATTAATCTAGTGACATAAACTCCCGGAATCAAGTATGAAAGCTTTTTGATACATTCGAGGTAATTTTTACCTCTTGGATTTCCGCTGAGGATTGATTTAGTGACACCTGATGGTGGTTGGCAGGAGTATGGATAATTCAGAATCCAGTTTTTTGGTATGGGAAATTTTGATGTTAACTGTCAATTTAATCAAAGCCTCATGAAGTTATAAAAGTATGAATTTTAAACTAGGTTTTTAAAATTTTAAGATAACAGGCACATTGGCAAGTTTTCCAAAGTTGAATAAGGTTACAAAAAATGTCACTGAAAATATAAAAAAAAAATTTGAAAGACAAAATAGTATATAATTTCTCAAGGAAATAAATTCCTATCGTTGAAAATGAAAGCAGCCTGCGTAGTTACCTCAAACCAGGCTTGTTTTAATTAAATAAAATGTCGGTAACTCTAGCCCCATTATTTGACTTTGCCGCTTAATTTTCAGTTTATGGTCGTCGTTATTCGCAACATAAACAAATGAAATAATTGAGAGACATTATTCATAAGGCACTTGCAAATTCCTCAGGCCAGTTTAAAATTAGTTAAAGAGATAGATATATAAAGAACCTTGTTGCTCAAGGTTTCCGTGTTGAACTTTTGTGTCTTGAGAGTTTTGAGTCTTCTGGTACAGTAATAAGGACTTGAAATGAAAGTACTAGCAGCGTCCGTGATTAATGTTTAAGTAATTTTTGATAGTCATCATCAAATAATTCTGTGATATTCTCTTGCCGTGTGGTTCCCGGCTTAGAACCCTAAACTTCCCGTGGGTGTCGTCAAGACCACAAAGAAATTGCTCTAAGGACGGGCAGCAGCGTTATTTACTGCGATCACCAATCCGCCTGCCAAGCGTGGTGATTATGGTAAATCCCCCAATGGACAGCTCACCAAAAGTGGCAATCTGTTGGGAAGGCTTATATTAAGGCTGATAATGATGATAATCCATAATTCTGCCCTGCAGCTAAGAAGACCGTAAAGTGGTGGCTTATGTTCAGCTGAGGACGTATTTCGGATGATAATGATGATATTTGAATAGGCTAATCATATTTTAATTTATGACAATGAGTTGATGGTACCTTACTTTATTATAGACTAGCTGTTGTCCGCGATTTCGTCCGCGTGGACAACTTAACATTACATATTATTATGTATTACTAAATCCTTAAAGAAATCTATCAATCTGGTTATGCATTGAAAATATTCATATACATAAAATTAGCCTACCGACAGCGGTTCCGCCCGTTGGACTACAAATTAATAAAAAAAATTATAAAATTGACTTTTACTTCATGTTTATCATGAATTAAAAGGTTATCATTAAATTATTTATATTTTTATGTTTTGATATTGTGCAAGAAGTTAGGTGTTTTTATTTTATTTAAAAAAACGCAGGTGATATTCCCTTTCCCCTTTTCTTTCCTTCCTCATGCCCATCCCACCACGTTGAAAATTAATAAATAAAACTGTAAATGAGCTTTAAAACATTTATCTCACTCTCTGTCAAGTTTTTGCACTGACCAGTAATGTTGAACTATACTGTCATACAAATGATATGAATTGAGAGATCATCTTGTTGATATATCTCCTGACATTTTATTGCGATATGACTTATACCAGTATGTGTCCCGAACTCAAAGCTATTAAACAGTGAAAACGCCGTCAAATTTTGTTCAGTAGTTTCCAAGATTACATACTCACATACAGACAGACACGAAATTTTTTAATTATTTTTTTTGGACTCTACTGGTCTTAAGTAATGTCCGGGGAGGGATTTCTTTTAAGTTTAATGTACAGATTCGCTTTTCTTTAGTTTTTCTACTATTTTATTATATGTATAGATAATTTGTAAAACATATGTATATAGCTAATAATTTTATTGCTGGTATTAATGCCATAATTATAGAAAACTGTATGTATTATCTGGTAATAAAGGGTAATTTATATACGGTAGAGAATTTTTATATACGGTCACCGGTACTGAAATAAACTGTAGTCCCTGAAATAAACAAAACATCTAAAATGAAGAATAAAAAATAATCTCAGGTTTCTGATAAACAAAAATGCGAGAGAAATGGTATTCCCCTAATGGCTGTTAAACGAACGGCGTAACAACTTTATATCACCTCTCTGTCCTTTGCCCTCTGACAAAAGGGCCACTAAACTGAGGGAAATAAGGTGAAGGTGATTAGATTATAACAGAATTAAATTCGGCGAAATAAATAAAACGTTGGAGCTCCTATGGTACGGCGTGTATTTATTTATTTTCTTAGAGAGTCAGAAAAATGTGTTAGTTACACTTTAAACTATTCGTGATTGACCCACTTTATTGTGAAAGAGACAAAAGATGGTAGAAGTCAAAGCTCATGGCTGGTCAATGAGCGTTCCAACTCAACGTAAACATGACGGACTGTGTCAGAAATACGATGCAGATCTCGCATCGTGGACGTGGGTACCAAAGACTGCAAGTTCAAGTGGGAGGCAGGCCACTCAAACTCAAGCCCCGCAACATATGAGTGACGCAATAGGTGCCGCATGCTGGTCTTCGCGACCATAGCATAGGTGGAGGGACTACTAGATAGCTTCCTAAAAGACGGGCCACAGGAAAGGGTCGACCGGAATAAGTAGTAAAAGCGGGGTAAGGTATTTGGCCAGCAATGGGACAGCATATAGACCATGAAATAAATGATACCATGAAATTGACCTGTCTTAAAAAACAAGTATCCAGGTCCATGGTTGCAAACGTGAGCCATTCATTCTTCTGACACGATTGCCTCTGAAGAGGGCATTTATTGATCAGTTTAAAAAAGATATAGCTGAACTAAACTGCATAGCCTTACTAATTTCTTAAGTAGTTTCAGCTTTCGTCAGCACCGCTACAGTCGCGGCCACACAATGAGGTGTTCCTTCCTTGCCCTTTTTTTTCAGAGAACTCCAATAACACAAAGTAAATGGCCCATGAATCATCTAAATTACCCGAATATTGCAATATTTTTACGCCGTACGCCGTGTGAAGCATGGATTTAAAACGTGTGTTTATTTCATTTTATGTGTTTTATTTATGTTATTTGTTCGCTTCCATTTTGGTATTCATATTATATCAGTGACACAGTCAGAGTTTCAGTGACGTTTGCAAATATATTATGCAGTCAATTTCCGATTTGAATTTACAGTCCTGGGATCTTCATCAACGACGACACTGGGGAGTGAATTCCAAAAATGATCGAAATGTGTTCTATAACTTATCCTTGTATAGACACGCGATGTTTACGTTTTTATTTATTACATTTTCACTCTAATGTACTCTGCTAGCTGCCTATCTGTTTTGAATGGTCTCTTTCATTAAAATGTTTACAAGATGAAAACTCTTACAGAGTCAAGTGCGCCTTTGTACATCATTGATTAAATTAAGGTTGTGTATCTTGTATTTGTGTACAATAAAGTATAAATACAACATAAAAATATTGCTATGTGTAGAAGATAGGTAGGTATATAGACATAATCAAAGAAACATTGCTTTGAGAAGGTAGAATAAAATCACACACAAAGCTGAGCAACAACTAGCAATAGAGCGAGCTGTGAATATATAAATCAGGCACCAATCTGCAGAGAAGGCTGTCTTCAATCATTGCGGGATTCCGACGCGACATCCCATTTCCGAACGCGGGTGCTGCACGCAGATCCATAAGAACTGAGGCAATGCGGTATAATACGCAGGTGAGGTAAATATTAAACGAAATATGACCATGTCAGTTTACAATAAGTAATTTTTTTTGTCTAATGATATTCGGTTGTTTTCAATAGATATGTTGACAAATTAGCAATGGTGGGGCGGCCGGGAACTGGAGGCCGTATATGGTTGGCGCTATTCATGGGGGGAGGAAATGTCCTAATCGCTACGCTCTGGTCAGGCTGGTTGGCGATCGCAGTGTTAGGCACATCGCACCGGTAACGTCACCGGCCTGCTGCATTTAGGCCTGAAAATACTTTTGTAGATGGTTATACCGCCATCTGTCGGTCGTCAGAGCCTCGTTCGTTCCTCAGCAGGGTGTACCACGTACAGGTGAAGTTGATAGTTGGAGTGGTTAGCTAGTTTTCCACCCCCTTACACCCCCACAACCAGAGCCTGAGTGACTGATGCCAGAGCCACGTTAACCCGCCACTATACCGACGAACTGCCAGAAGTTAGTCTAGACGAAATTGGGATGGCTCTTAAACAGCTCAGAAATAGAAAAGCCCCTGGAGAAGATGGAATTACTTTAGAGCTTATGAAAGTAGAAGGTTATTAGTACAGGGAGTACTCCGAGGACGTGGAACAGGAACACTGTCGTTTTGTT
The DNA here is from genome assembly GCA_947086405.1 of Esperia sulphurella. Lineage (NCBI taxonomy): Eukaryota > Metazoa > Arthropoda > Insecta > Lepidoptera > Oecophoridae > Esperia > Esperia sulphurella. The sequence goes on from OX352272.1 coordinate 12,230,913, forward strand.
CTTCAAAAAAGGAGACAAAATCTTACTCAAAAATTATCGGCCCATCACGCTCCTGAGCCACGTCTATAAGCTGTTTTCGAGAGTCATCAAAAATCGCCTCGCAAGAAGACTTGACGACATCCAGCCACCAGAGTAGGCCTGGTTTCGAGGAGGATATGGCACCATAGACCACATACACACGGTGAGGCAGATTATGCAGAAGACTGAAGAATATAATCAGCCCCTGTGTCTCGCATTCATGGTTCATTGATCACGTTCATGTTCAATGATCACATTGCTCCGGGACCAATCATAGTCGATGGTAAGGCACTCGAAGTTGTTCACTAGTATGTCTACCTCGGGCAAACTCTGCAACTAGGCAAAAACAACTTCGAGAAGAAAGCCGACAAGGAGGATTAGGCTAGGCTGGGCAGCATTTGGGAAGTTACGTCACATTTTCTCGTCGCGTATACCACAGTGCCTGAAGACAAATGTCTTCAACTAGTGCGTCCTACCCGTAATGACCTACGGGGCCGAAACGTGGACACTAACAGTGGGACTAGTCCGAAAACTCAAGGTCGCTCAGCCGGCTATGGAAAGAGCTATGCTCGGGTTTCTCTAAGGGACAGGATCCGAAATGAGATGAGTCACCAGAGAACTAAAGTCTTCGACATAGCTCAAAAAGTTAGTACGCTAAAGTGGCAGTGGGCTGGTCACATCCGATTACCGCTGGGGTAAACGAGTTCTCGAGTGGAGACCGCGACAGGGCAAGCGTAGTGTAGGACGCCCCCTGGCTAGATGGAGCGACGATCTGTGACTGGATGAGAAGAACCGAAGATCGGGTTAGGTTAGATCTGTCTAACGTAACTCTTAGAGTCAGTTTCTGAGATTGCCATTTATTGATATGTCGTGTGGGTATTATCAAATTACATTACCCATATGCAGTTAAAAAATAAATAAAATAAAATATATCTTTATTTTCTCTACACAAAGGTTACAGATAAAGAAAAAAAAAACAAGAGCAACCATAAAATAATAAAAATACCTTTGCGAGAGACTGGTGTCTGTACTAGGTAGACACCTGTATGACAAATCACCAGGCTCTCACTCTCAATAAAGGGCGAAACTTATTCATAACGTAAACAACAACAAAAAAAAATATTATAAGTAAAATAAAAACAGCAAATAGGTACAAATAAAAAACATGCTTGCGAATGTGTATGTGAAGGTTTTGTGTCTGTGGGTGTGTGTGATGGGGTGTGTGTTTGTGTGCGTGGGGGAGATTTTGTGTGTGTATGCGTGTGTGTAATGGTTGTATATATGCATTGATGTTATAATAAATTATAAATAGAAAAATTGTTAGTCTTGTTAGGATATGACAGATAAAAGGTTCTCTGTGCTGTCATAATCAAGCTTTTGGAGCCACTGTGCGACTGTTTTCTTACAGGCATGCTTAGGAAGGGAATATATAGAAAGGGATTTGTTAATATTGTTATAAAGGTAGCGCCCCAAGAAATAGAAAAATTTATTAGTGAATTTGGTGTTTTGTGTCTGGGAGAAGCAGACGGCATGTTTTAATCTCCTTGTTTCAAGAAAGGTGGGGTCGTAGTTGAGTTGTGAGTGTTGCTGTAGGACAATGTAGAGTATAAATAGCTGTCGAACCGTTAACACTTCGCATCGCTTGTAGAGATCAACTGTAGAGAAAAGAAAAGGAAGAAAGTTAACTAAAAAATACTAATATCGTAATTTACCATTACATCGTTGGTATTATAGCACATCTATTTGGTTTTGATGATCAACGACACACCATTAAAGAGGTGGGTATAAGAAATCAAGTAATATTATATTTATGGGATGGGATGGAGTTTACTTAGATGACATGTTATTTGTCCCAAATAAAAATAATATATTTAATCAGTAGACCAATCAAATACAAACATTTGTTTGAGGAAATCGTTCCTGTGGGAGGAGTTTTGAGCTAGAATTATATTGGTTTGTCGTTTGTATCAGAGATAAACCCGAAGTAAACAAAACTCATTATATTTGTTATAGTTTTTATTAAGAAACTTCGTCGCCTTAGTATTTTATTCGGTTTTCAAACAGAAACAAGTCGCGCTCACAGTTAGGCATATTCTGTCATACCTTACATAATTTATTTAAGTCGAAATTTGACCATATACGTTGAATGAGACTACGGATACCTCCATCCAGATGGATAAACAAAACTCAAAACTACTAGATCGATTGCAATGAGATACACCATCATCAGCCGAAATACGTCCACTGCAAAACATTAGCCTCTCCAGTAGAATGTTACTTTTGGTGGGCTGTCCATTGGGGGATTTGTCATAATCACCACGCTTGGCAGGCGGATTGGTGATCGCTGTAAACATATTAGAACGCTGCTGCCCGTCCCTATTGCAATCCCTTAGTCGTTTTGACGACACCCACGGGAAGATTGTGGGTGGCCCTATTCTAAGCTTCGGAGATATATTTAGTACAATTTAATAAATATTAATAGTAAACATTTTATGATATAATCACAAAATTTTCTTTAATACGTAGAAGAAACTCCTAGGAAAATCCATGCTAGATTATAGTGATGGGAGTCAAAACAACTGCTTCAATAGGAAAAAGGTGCTAGATTGCCGAACATCAAAATGATAAAGTTCTTATAAGACCAATAGGTGTCAATATTTAAGTAACCAAGTTGGTTATGTATATACATACCATCACCTAAGAGTAAAAACCGCGTATGAGCGTGAAAAGTAATTTTTACAGGAAGAGAAGAAACCGTTAAGTGAAATTACAAAATATAACTTTATTGGTACAAGACCATTTGGGTCCTTATACTATATATCTATGTAGATATATTATTACAAGCAGTAGCCTAAGTTTTATTTTTAATTATAGTACTAGTTCTTGATTTTTATGGTTTGATATTATACCTATTTTGACCTCTGTACATTTTCCGAAGGAATATTTACGAGTACCACATACCAAAATAGTATTTACCAAAATTTCACAAGTTATTCATTCGAATATATAGCTGGCGCTAGAATTACTAGAAGCGTATTTTAATGAGATTCAACGGTGTGTTTCAAAAGGTACTTAATTTAAAAAAAAAAACGTATTTTAGTTCATATGTAATTTACGAGGATTTTTCTCTAATGCGACATTACTTGACTTGAGAACTAAATCAGGGGACTTGGTTCTGATAGTTGCGTGTTCAGTGCTGTCCAAACGAGCCACGGGTATGCGGTCCCGGCTTCCCAAGTTATCACTAGTACAATCCCACCCCTGTGGGACCAAGTAGTGAGCATTATGAATGTATGCGACGATACGTAAGTCTCCCACAAATTTCATCAAGAAAATTGTTGAAACTATCTTCTGGGTAGGGTAATAAAAGGTTTTACCACTAGTATTATAATAGAGAACTTATTATTATATCAAATATAAAAGTTTGAGCGCGACAGGATATTAAAAGTATTAAAGAATCTTCCTCTGGGAGGTATCGTTGAAAAGAAAACTTGTTTCATTATGCGAGACTTAAACTCGACTTGGCCGGGATATAAATGAAACTGCTTCTATGCCTGCCAAGCGTGGTGGTTATGGCAAATCCCTTTTGGGGCAGTCCACCAAAAGTAGCATTCTATTGGGGAGGCTTATGTTCAGCAGTGGACGTATTTCAGCTGATGATGATCATGGACAATTTTAAGAACATTTTTAACGAATGTCTATTGGTTTGTTTTCCATAAATCACGGGATAACCCAACGGATTCTAATATGACTTTCACAGTTGAATAGCTTAATAAATATGATAGGTTTATTCTGATCGTAAAAATACAAATTTCAAAAACTTTAAAAGGATAAATACCTATAGATTATTTATTACTCTTTGGTTGGTTACATTTAGCATGAAATATACAACGTTCTCTTATCAAGGGTACGAGTTATTTTAAAGAGAAACACAGTACATTAGTACTACCCTGCTTAGCTAAGAAAACCGTAAAGTGTTTTGGAAATCTTTTGGAAACTGTCAACAAAGTGGTCAAACGGATTTTCTAGAATTCTATGACTGATGAAGTCTAATTCTTCAAATGGCGAAAAACACTAGTAAATTTCATAGAATTATAACAATAAATAATAAATTATAGCAAACCAGTCTGACCCCTTTTTGAGAATTTCCAAATTGTTGTCATTTTACGGTCTTTTGACAGGGCGAGTAGGTCTGCTTTACTGTAAGTGGGTACTTTGGATATTTGTTTCCATTTCGTACGAACCCTAAAACACATGAAAAAACATGTAAAGGAAGGGTTGATATAGTCATTAAGATAACATTTGAATGTCGCTTTTACAACACTTGTAATGTCAAGCGGTCCATCTCTGGTCCCTGCGGTCCATCTAACGATCGACGCGATATCTCATCCGTCCAACCTCATAAATTACAAATTTTATGTCCAATGAAAACGCTTCGTCCCATCCCCCACTTTTATTCCCTTTCCTCCCCCCATTTTGAAAAGGTGTAAAACTTTATGATTCATAAATTTCAGACACCTATGCTTAGATTCCACTCGGGTGATTTTATTTGATACGCCCTTTTAATCCAATGTAAAGGAGATGTTTTTATTAGACGTAAAAATACCAACCCAGTGTTGTCTAAAAACCAAACACTCATACTATGCTATGATAGATTATGCTATCGTTAATTTCGATTGTACGGTTCACACCAATATGGTTCATACATACATAATGCTCACGCTTTCGTGGGTCCAAGGGGTAGGCAGAGACGATATATAAGCCAAAGTGGCTGTATAAGCAACTTTGCAGGATCCTGATAAACGTCGCAAAGCAACTTTCCTTCGCGCTCATTTCGCCCGTGATACCACTGAAAACATGGTTCATACTATCGATATAATTAGCTGAAGCAATATAATTAGTAGGTATAATTTAAGAGAAAGTTTGGAAACTGGGAATAGTTTGTACCGAAAGTTCAAACTGTTTTCAAGGAACGAAAGTTACCTATCTGAACCGTTTGTTTATTGTAAATAACATTCTCAATAAGTTATGTGCTGTCGTACCTCCTTTCTATCATGTATCCAAATGCACATGAGCAAAATCTTCAACGCCGCTTCTGATTGGCTACTGCGATACGCCATTACGAATTATTCAGTAAATAAAATAACTACGCTCCGCTAGCGCTGATCCAAAAAAGAAGTTTTTGGCGATCTACGTACACTTGATGTCTGCAGGTACGCGTGTTTTCCTAGAATAAGTGTATTTCTTTTGTGTTCCTACTTATTCTAAATTTTACTATATCCAATTCGACGACAGTACGTAAAATCATTGAGTGAATTAAGAAATCAATCCATATATATATTTAAACCGCTAAAACACTATCTATAAGAGACCGAGATCCTGCCCCTGATCCTGCTCCATCCTGCCTCTTGGACCTGTTCGACGTTTATGCATCATGAGGGGACCTCCCCCCCCCCACACACACATACTCAAGAGTTCTTTTTAAAATCCATCCCTTTGAGGTTAAACATTAAGCAGATGAAGTCACCGGCAGACTCTAATACAATATAATAGAATAGAATAACGTTTTGTTACGTTTTCTCTTCGTCGAACCACTTTTTCCTACACCACTCAATGTGATGAAAATGTTATATCAGTGAGATAAGATTTCTGCCACAGAGAAATCAATTTATTTTGATGACGAACGATTAAATTGATGGGTTGTGTATAAAAGGGTATTGAAATGATAAACGTTTCTGCCAAAATATTAATATCGATGACAGAGTAATATACTTAGCCGGAAGTTGATTTGAGGATGAAAGCACATAGTTGGCGAAATGTTTTAATATTATGTCATCATAACAGATAACGAACGAGAATTTTAATCTATACTGGTTTTCTTTTCATAATAATCATCGCAGAACATTAAAAAAAAGGTTAGAAAAGGCATCAAGACGTATGTACTTTATTAAAAGTACATATGTACTCAAAGCATATTAATAACATAAATGTTTATTATCTCATTTAAATAAAACCTCTACCGCCACTCGCCAGTCGCGCGCGCTCTGCAGCTGTTCGGCTCCCTGCTCGCCGACGCACCACACTGTGATGTGTTCGTGGACGGCATGGGACGGCTGATGACCCTCTCTCTAGCATTCCCTTGCATTCCGCAAGGGAATGCTAGAGAGAGGAATGCCTGTTTCGTCTATAGCATAAAAAGTGGTTGTACCGCAATGAATTATTTAAAATCTGTAATGTTAATTTTTTTTTTAATAAATAGTTGTATGAACAGGAGAAAATTTTAAATAAATACACCTTTGTGGGAGCTGGTGTCCTACTAGGCACGAAGTATGTTTGATTGATCACCATAAATTAATAAAGCATATCTGTGAAGTCACTTGACCTGGAGGCCTAGTCTGTAAGCAGTTCAGATAATATCCTTGGAATTAAAAATCTATTTCGTACTCTCTAAGGGTACATTTTATTTATTCTGATAATTAATTAAATTATTAATTATTTATTCTGATAATTAATTAAATTATTAATTATTTATTCTGATATTTAAAGGTTGTCTGGAAGAAACCGCCTAAATTGTACTATTTGTAACTTCTATAACGTGTAACTGTATTTGTTTGTGCAATAAAGTGTATTGTAATTAAAATACATAAACTACTTATGTGTATACAAAATAACAATAACATAACTGCAATAAATACATACGTACCATATTAAACTAAGTTAGATAGTGCTGTTTTAGTTTAATTCTAAGAATATAGAATGAAAATACATTCTCAGGTTCATTTTAAGCATGACGCATATGCAAAAAAAATATACAAAGAAGAAATGGGCTACAAAAAGAGTTGAGTTGTTTACTTTTATCTTTATTTACAAGAAGTCGGTTAAAAATAGAAAAAGAGAGAGTCTGTAGCGCTTGTGTACAATGTATCTCGTAGCTATTGCGTAGCTGTAGTGCTACGTAACCGTAGTGCTACGGCTACGAGTGTCAATATTACTTTCAGATCTTGGTGACGCTTAGCTAATTGTAGCAGAGAGTACTAAATATTACTACGTAAAGAGTATTTATTGGCAATAGTCTGGTGTGTGGTTTCCGGTAGAGTAGAATAGGACCACTCCAACTCTTCCCGTGGATGTCGTACAAGGCGACTAACGAATTATAAAACATCAATCAGGTCTGGCCAGCGCGGGGAGTGTAGGCCAAATCCTCAGTCTGTCTCTGGCAGATGAGAGAGGGTTGTGCTCCTGCAGTGGAGATAAAAATAACCTGATGATGATGATGGTTTAAGAAGTGATACTCAACCTCCGTCAATTTTGCACGTCGTCGTCGAGCACGTCGGGCAGTACGCACTAACCGGTTAGAAAGAGAAGCATTTATATTGTTGACTAGCTGTTGCCCGCGACTTCGTCCGCGTGGACAACTTAACATTACACATTCGTATTACGTGTATTACTAAATCCTCAAAGAAATCTATTAATCTGGTTATGCATTAAAAATATTAATATACTTACATAAAAAAACATACTATCCAATTGAGAACCTCCTTTTTTGAAGTCGGGTAAAAATTAGCGTTCCGGCGGCGGTTTCGCCCGTTGGACCACAGTTTTTTAGGTTTCTGTAGCTAAATGGCAAAAAACGGAACCCTTATGGATTCGTCATGTCTGTCTGTACGTCCGTATGTCACAGCCACTTTATTCCGAAACTATAAGAACTTACTATTGAAACTTGGTAAGTGGATGTATTCTGTGAACCGCATTAAGATTTTCACACAAAAATAGAAAAAAAAAACATTAAATTTTGGGGGTTCCCCATACTTAGCACTGAAACTTAAATTTTTTTTTTCATCAAACCCTTGTGTGGATTGGTCTTAAAAATGATATTGAATAGTTTGCGAGAGAGACACTTCCAAAGTGGTAAAATGTGTCCCCCCCCCCCTGTAACTTCTAAAATAAGAGAATGATAAAACTAAAAAATATATATGATGTACATTGCCATGCAAACTTCCACCGAAAATTGGTTTGAAAGAGATTATTAAAGTAGTTTTTTTTTATAAGTCATAAATCGTAAACCACAATACTATTATTAAAACATCGATCAAAGTTACAACGAACTACAATAACTTTTATATTATGTTACTTGCTGCTACGGAACCCTTCATGGGCGAGTCCGACTCTCACTTGGCCGCTTTTTTTTTAAAATAAAGTTGACATTTACATTTATCATGAATTAAAAGATTATCATATAATCAATAAAAAAAAATATATTTTAATATTGTGCAAATTAGGTGATATTTCCTTCCCCACCCCCCCCTCCAATTTGTCCTTTCCATACCCTTTCTTTCTTTCCTTCTTCATCCCCTTCCCACAACGTTGAAAACCCTTTCCCCCACCCCTTCCCTCTCCCTACTCCTACCTCTCCCCCTTCCCTTAACCCACCCCGTCCTACGCCCTTTATTTACCACTGCCCCCTCATCTTTCCTCTCCTATCCTAATCCCTCTCTTCTTTCCCATCCGACTTCCTTCCCCTCCTATTCCCTTCCTATTTTGCAGTCAAACTGCTGGACATAGGCCTTCCCCAATGAATGCCACAACGCTCTACAGATCCAGACGCTTCCGGCCACCATCTTCAGGTCGTCCATCCACCTGGCGGCAGGGCGTCTCATCCTGCGCGTGGTGGATGGTGCGTGCGACGTCTCGCGTCCCACTCTAGAACCCGTCTGCCCCAACGTCCGTTCGGTACTACGATAGATGTGACCTGCCATTTCAGCTTACTAATTCTTTCGGCTATGTCGGTCACCTTCGTTATTCATAGGATCTCCTCATTACGAATCATATCCCTCATAGAGACCCCGAGCATTGCCCTCTCTATAGCTCGCAGAGCCACTTGAATCTTGTGGATCAGGCCCACCATCAGTGTCCACGTCTCCTGTAATCATGACAGGCAGGACGCACTGATTAAAGATAGCAGCAGATTGCCCACCCTAACTGGATTCTTCTGTCAGCTTTTGAAATTGATCCTACCCAACTATATTGTCTGTCCTAGGCAGACGTACTCCTGAACAGCTTCGATATTGACATTGTCGACGATCACCGGTCTAATACAGGGCCACTAATTATCGAATAGCGAACTTTTTGTATCGAGACTTGTGGAAATACATCAGCTAAAATAAATCTATAAATGAGCTTTAAAACATCTCTGTCACTTTCTGTTAAGTTCTTGCATCGACCAGTAATGTTGAACTACACTTTCATACAAATGATATGAAATGAGAGGTCAACTTGTATATCATGATCCTGACATTTTATTGAGATATGATTTATACCAGTATGAGGCCCGAACTCAAAGCTATTAAACAGTGAAAATGCCGTCAAATTCTGTTCAGCAGTTTCCAAGATTAGCCCGTACATACATACATACATACAGACAGATAAGAATTTTTTTAATTATATTTTTGGACTCTACTGGTCTTCAGTAATGTCCGGGCAGTGAAATTTTTTTTTTAACTTCAATGTACAGATTCGCTTTTCTTTTGTTTTTTCTACTCTTTTATTATATGTATAGATGTACAACGTTATTCCACTGTCGATTGATTATGCTCGCGCACCGTACAATAGTTTAAACGCATACATAAACGTGTAGGGCCTTTTAGGATGAAGAAGTGGGGCCTTACTTCGTAAGCGTCACTAACAATATCCGATGAACTACAAAGTCATTTTATACACTCTAACCGGGCATTAGTCATATTCTGATACCTGAGCCTTTGGCGTTACGAACTACGAGAAATTTTATTCAAATCAAATCAAATCATTTATTAGGTCAGACGTTAGTCCATAAAATGTTGTTAGTATAAATAAAACTTAAGTCTATGTTAGAAAGCGGACAATAAAATAGAATAAAATAAAATTAACTTAAAATTGGTTTAGTTTGTGAAGGTGGATAGTCACCCAGTGCCTGAGTATTGGGCTATCCACCTTCTCCTGTATAGTGGCCAGGAAGCTGTTAGGGCTGCCCCGCACGCGGCGCATCAGGGAGGCAATTCTGTTGCGCAGGATGGCGTGGAATCCATCCACGCCATCATTATTGATCCTTAGAAAATAACAGACACTTCAGTAAATTTAAGAGCATAAGAATTCGGCACAGCATCCGCCTAAGATATTTATATTCCATTTTCAGACATAATAAAGTACTATTTAAAATACACCGGAATACGCGTTTTAGCGATTACAACCGAAGTTTTCGAGTTAAAATTTATCGCGGGGACGCTCAGTTATTTTTCAATTTGGGAGATCTCCGGGCCACGGTTAAAAGTAGGTAGTTTAAGCGGGCGATTAAGGACGGAATGCGGAACTTTGCTGCGGAAATATAAAAGAAACAGATCAGCACTTCGGATTTCGCTTTTCGGAAGTGAAAAAAAGGAGCTTGCTGTTTTAAATAAACTTTAGGAGTCTTAGAAAACTTTGTATCTAAGAAAAATTACACAATCACAATGTAACATGAAACGGTGGGCCTGATACACAAGTTTCAAGTTCGAGGTTCGAGGTTTCTTTGAAGGATATGATACGGATTGAGGTGGTCTGACGAAGAACGATAGTCACCGACATAGCCGAAAGGATTAGCATACTGTAGTGGCAGTAGGCGGGCCACATCAGCCGTTGGAGCAGACGAGTTTTAGAGTGGAGACCGTCAATCGGCACGTGAAGAAGGTGAAGGCTGAAGAAGGTGGCCGGAAACGGCTGGATGTAGGCGGAGGACAGGGTGTACGTGAACTAAAGTATGTGCTTGCCGGCCGGCACTATTTTATTGCACTTGAGAGCAGGCATATGCTGCATTGGATGTTTCACGAAGAATATTGATGGTAATGCAGCATAGTTAAAATCGTAATTATGTTTACATTTGTAAACAGATTTTAATAAACGTAATTATGAGAAATATGTGAGTTTATTAAACACAGATGTTACTTATATTAGATTAGTTTGCCTTATTTCACTTTTCCATCTTAAAAATTAAATTTTACATGTCGTTCTAATTAATATGTAAAAAGAGATCGTCATAAAATAAATTATAAATTACAATGTCACTAATTAAAATAATGTCACAGTATATAACATACTATCTTTGTCAGTATATAATCCTACTTCCTGCTAATATTATAAATGCGAAAGTTTAGATATTTAGATGTTTGGTACTCAATCACGCTTCAACCACGGGACGGATCGTAGTGAAACTTGCCACACGTATAGGTAAAGTCCTGAAATAGGACATAGGATTATTTTTATCCCGAGAAACATCAAATTCCTACGGGAAATACATAATAATTTGTGATGTTAAGTTGTTCACGAGGACGAAGTCGCGGGCAACAGCTAATAGGTATTAAAATAAAAAACTCAAATGATCTATAAGAGTTTACTTGCCATGTGGTTTCCGGTAGAGTAGAATAGGACCACTCCAACTCTTCCCGTGGATGTCGTACATGGCGATTAAGGGAATACATTATAAAACATCAATCAAGTCTCCCCAACCCGTCTGGCCAGCGCGGGGAGTGTAGGCCAAATCCTCCGTCTGTCTCCGGCAGATGAGAGAGGGTTGTGCTCCTGCAGTGAAGACAAAAATAACCTGATGTTGATGATAAGAGTTTAACAGGATAAAATGGCCATGTGATGAATGTAGGGCACAAACACAGACATAAATCACTATCAGCAAAACAAAACAAACCCCGCAGAATCTACACTGTTATACATTTTGTTCGTCTCTGACGATTTATCCGAGATATTTTATTTTCGTGCATAAACTTGGGGATCTCGCGATAATATTTCACGTAGCTCCAGGTGTGCTCGGGAACTCGGCACATTCCGACCCGGCACAGTCTGACCGTGAGGAATGTTGGCACAGTTTTGTTAGAACAAGGAATTTCCGTTGCCTTTTTTGAAATTCCAGATCTGGAATTGCGTTTGGGTCATACTCACCTATTTATATGTGTGGTTTCCGGCTTAGAATAGGCCCTAATCTTCCCACGGGTGTTGTCAAGGCGACTAAGGTCGGACAACGGCGTTCTCCTCTGTACATTAAGATCATTACTGCGATCACCAATCCGCCTACCAAGTGTGGTGATTATGGCAAGTCCCCCAATGGGCAGCCCAGCAAACGTGGCATTCTATTGGGGAGGCTTATGTTCACCAGTGGACGTATATCGGCTAATGATGATTGCTAAATATGTGTGCGGTTGAGTAGGTATGCTTGTGTCATTGAGCTCAGATGTCTAATAATAAATCAACTTGCATTGATAATGGTCATTTTATTGATTGATGTATATTGTTAGTTTGACTGCGAGACCGTTAGGCTCAGTTAGGCATATGGAACTGAATTTTAATAACCTGGCGGCTTTTTGTTCAGCCACGTTGAACGTTGAGATAAACTAATTGATTTAATGAACGACCTAGCCATTCAGTTGAATGCCAGCATTCTATTAACTGCCTAGCCATCCAATTTAGTGGCTGATTTGATCAATTGGCAGCGACATATGTACTTATGTACCATGTTGATACTAATATATTGTATATATTTTTCTATAAAATCAACGACCTGATCATAAACTGAAGCTCTTACTCCCCCCCCCCCCCCCCCCTTCATTTTATTTTAATATTATTTTACTGGCAAATGCTAATAATAGATTCTCAATCCCTTAACTTAGAATACCCTGTCAATATCACTATTGTCGCTTTACCTACAAAATAAATAATTTCAGAAAATCATTTTATTTTTCAAAGAACTGATCTCGATCTCTCGGAAAATATCGTATACCGGCGAACAAATAACATCCTGAACGGTGGTGCCACGTGCACGGCGAAATTCAAATAAGGAAACTCGACAAACACAAAATATTATATCAGTTACTTAGGTATTTTTTTTATAACCATTTGATGCACAAAGACCTGCGAATAATGAAGCTAAATGGTACTCAAAGACTTAGGAACATCATCAGTCTGTCAACTTTCACTGTTGGACATATAAGGCCTCTCTCGTACTTATGCATTCTTGGTAGAGTTGTGGGGCTATTACTACTTTACATCACAAGGCCCTGCCCGTCGCCAGGTTTTTATTTAAATAGTTTAACTACCATTGTTCGGTTGCCAAAACCTAGTTTGTTCTGCGTTTGCTTGACATATTGACTGTGGACGGCTCTTTTTTTATCTATTGACGCGGGGGAAGTCTTCTTAAATACCCAACCACCTGGGGGAGAGGAGAGAGGGGGAGGGAGGGGTAGGGGAAAGTCGGACTATGTGACATTTTTTCGCACTGGAACCCCCTCGGTGGCTTTCTTCAGTGCGTAAGGAGACTACGGACTCTCTTACGAAACACACACCAGATCCTTCCATGCACTGAAGCTATGGCTATGGCTATAAGTTCTTACCTCCAACACCGCTCGACACGGCTGCACTAGACTACAACCCACCGCCATCCTCCCAACCAGGGGACCAACCTTATCCTGGATGAATTCTATATCTTGCGGCGGGGCTATTCATATAGTGTCTATATGAATAGCCCCGCCGCCAGATGGACCGACGACCTGAAGAATGTGGCCGGAAGCGGCTGGATGCGGAGGATCGGGTATGGTGGCGTTCCTTGGGGAAGGCCTATGTGCAACAGTATACGTCTAAGGGCTGATATGATGGATGAATACTTTATTGCATACATATTACAGAAAATACATAGTAAACAAATATACAGTAAATGTACGTATGTACCTATATGTCGCTTTAATAGGCCTTATTCCTGGATGGGGTAAAGGGCGTCCAGCTCTATTTCACTTCACGTGTTGGCGATGTTCTTGTCTTCCATCAATATCGTGTGTATAAATGTGTGGATAAATTTTTCGATAGGTGCTTTTTTGTTGAAAGTTTTATCAGCGATTGCAGGTGGAGTTATTCAGAGTATTTGATGATGTTACAAAAGGAAGAAATGCTTACTTTAATTGTAGGTCGTAACTAGTCTGTACTGTTTAAATATTACACGAATAGAATACAAATCCGTGAATTACTAACTTACTAACATAACGATTATAATGGATGTAATTCTTACTTCAAACGTTATAAGTAAGATACATAGGTACATAAAAAAATCAAATTTCATTCATAGATATTACAAGTGGTCCCTTATAAACAAATACAAAGTTTCCAAATAAAGATAAATATATTACTTAAATTACTTCCTGTCTAAAGATTTGACAAAGCCTACTTATTCATCATTAGGTCCTTATCTCGGAAATTTTACTCCCAATTCGGAAAAAACGGAGAAACAAAAGCAAAAGTCACCTATAATAAGACCCGTTTATTCTCCGCTAAGGGTCAAGGCACACCTGGAGTAAATTGAATTCTATGAATAAATTTCCCCTCTGAAACTGTTTTAAAAGTTACGAGCGAACAGCGGGTAGTTTGGGGCTAGGAATCTAACCAGAAACGAGACGAAAGCTATTGATTTTCATTGATAGTGTATTTAAAAGGTTGTCTGGATGAAATCTCTTTCAGCGATAAGACCTCCTATATGTACATGTGTAAGCTACTTTATTATTGTATTTATGTTTTTATCGTGCATTAAAGAATAACTGAATCGAATTAGATTCTACGAATATGTACATTGCATCATAAATTATATATTACGCTCATTTTCGTTCAACGTTCGTAATATAAGTAGTTCGGAAAAATAATTCTAAAGAATAATAATTAAGTTAATAAAACCAGTAAACTTGTTTGTCTCATTCTTTCTATCATTCTTTGTATGGATACAAATTATTTTTATTTTACTGTATTCATCAAGGAAACTATTAGCTATTACTTATTTAGTTTTCACATATCAAAAATCAATTCATCAAAACAAGCAAAAACTACCGAATGGCTTCTAATTAGTACGAGTATACTATTTTATAATTGTTAACTAGCAAACTACAACAATATCTCTTATTAGATTAGTTGGTTTTACGGACATCCTATGAAAACTTTTCTAGAAGTAATCGAGCAGTTAGTTTTAATGTAACTAGATGAATTTCAGTGGACTTGTGGTGTTCTGTTGTCGATAAATCTTCCAACTTAATTCTTCGGTGGGGAGTAGAGAAGCTCAGCCCGTGCCTTGGACCACAGCGTGGCCTGGCCCTCTCGCAACATTTCATCGGCAACAAGAACTTATTGCCAACCGCCCGTAAATAACTTAATATTATTAGATTACAAATCAAACGTGAAATTCCTGTTTTCGTCGCTCGGTCTTATTGCTCTTTCTAATTCCCCTGCCGTCTTTATTGCGAAAATATTGTTTTATCGTCTATTGTTATTAGATTATACTATAAAGATTTATCTGTTTACGTTTTGATCTTCATCATCAGTCGAAATACGTCCACTGCTGAATATAAGCCTGCCCAATAGAATTCTACTATTAGTGGGCTGTCTATTGGGGGATTTGCTTTAATTTGCTGACTGACGGGTGCCTGACTTTTTTGCTGTTGTCAGAGCTCGTATTGCTTCCTTTTGGGATAGAATACGCAGCTCTGGCAATTGTATATTCGGTGTTGTTTGCTATGGATCCCCAGGTCCCATCGTAAAGTATCTGCTCACCAGGCTATCGGCTATCTGCTCACCAGGACCAGAACAGAAAATAAGTGTAATATTTGTATGTGTATTTTATATTAAGTATTAGTTGATTCTACTTAATTTAATTATTCTGTTTTATGTTATATTGTTTGTATTTGTCCAGTGTATATCGGTTTTTCATGCCTGAAATAAAGATCTTATCTTATCTTCTCAGGGGGCCAGGAAGACCTGGCGACACTTCGACCCTTCAGGATCTTTTGTGCCAAACCCCTGACCACCGACGGTGCCCCAAGCCGATTTGGTGGACTTCACATACGCCTTAGAATTTCTTCTTCGGCATATGCAGGTTTCCTTACGATGTTTTCCTTCACCGAAAAGCCTGTGGTATTATAAATAAACCGTACTTAAGTTTCCATAAAACTCATTGGTACGGGCGGGGTTTGAACCCCGACCTCATGAACGTGAGGCGAGTGCACAACCAACCGGCTACCACGGCTCTTGAAATAAAGATATTATTATATATTATTTTTACATTTATTCACAACACGTGTTCGGAGGATTAGTGATCGCAGTAATGATCTTAATATACAATGAAGAATGCTGCTGCCCGTCCCTGGTGCAATCCCTTTTATAAGCCGGGTACCATACGTTTTGTTCTTATTGGCTATGAATAAACTATTTTTAGTAGTCCATTAGACGCACTGTAGTTTGTTATGTACAACAACTTTTTCCACGGGTAAATGGTGTGTATAATATAATTATTGTATTTCATACTCTATGGATAGTTATAAGTTAGTTTAAATTATTCTATTTGCTGTATATGATTTCTTTTTAACCATTTATTTTTCACTTTAATGTGCACTGCTGTCTGCCTATCTGCTTTGTCTTGTCTCTTTCACTCAAAGGTTTACTGGAAAAAACTCTTACAGAGTTAAGTTTGGCGCCTTTGTACATCATATGTTAAAATGAGTTGTGTGATTTGAATTTGTGTACAATAAATTATAAAAAAGCGGCCAAGTACGAGTCGGACTCCCCATGAAGGGTTCCGTAGCAGCAAGCAACATAATATAAAAGTTATTGTGGTATATTGTTGTTTACGATTTATGACGTATTAAAAAAACTACTTACTAGATCTCGTTCAAACCAAGTTTGCATAGCAATGTACATCATATATATTTTTTAGTTTTATCATTCTCTTATTTTAGAAGTTACAGGGGGGGACACATTTTACCACTTTGGAAGTGTTTCTCGCGCAAACTATTCAAATTAGAAAAAATAAATTTTAGAAACCTCAATATAATTTTTGAAGACCTATCCATAGATGGGTTTGGGTTTGGGTTTGATGAAATTTTTTTTTTTGAGTTTCACTTCTAATTATGGGGAACCCCCAAATTTTTATGTTTTTTCCTCTATTTTTGTATAAAAATCTTAATGCGGTTCACAGAATACATCTACTTACCAAGTTTCAACAGTAGGTATAGTTCTTATAGTTTCGGAATAAAGTGGCTGTGACATACGGACGGACAGACAGACATGACGAATCCGTTCCGGATTCCGTTTTTTGCCATTTGGCTACGGAACCCTAATAAAAAAAAGATACGAAGTTTCTAAGGTTACGATATCACGGAAAATTATGTACTTAACCGCGGTTAAATACCTACTTATTTGAATAAGTAACTTCATCGAAATGAGACCAATCGTTATTTACATTTAGACCGTAAGTTTAGTGTTATCCAAATGTAAGTCAGCATCACATCAGCTCAGCACATGCGACTCTGATTGGACAAGTTTCAGCAGCTGCAACGTCGTCGCACAGATTTGAATACGTCTCATTACTAAGATACAGTTGCAAGTCTCTCTCACAACAGCTCTGCTGTTGAGTCAATACTAACCTCTCCTTGCAGTAAAACGATAAGCAAGGCTGTGAAGCTATTCCAGCGGTATCTAAAATAGTATCATGCGGGTTAATGTTACAAGATACCCCTGAATAATATTGAGGGAAATGAGTACTTTTGTTTTGTCCACTACAAAACAAGGCCATAATAATATAGTTAGTTACAATCACTTATTTATATCTTATTTATAGTTACAACTATAGTGACAATGTTATTTATTGTTACATCACTTATTTGTGAGAATCTGGTGTCTGTAGTAGGATGAACCTGTGGCACAGATCACCAGGTCCCCACCCCTCGGACTATTTGATACAACATTGATTGCATTATTAAAACTAAGTTACTAGGACAATAATTATTAGAAATAGTATTGACATACAGTCTCGTGAGCCATTTCAAACATATTTATTACATTGACGAAAAAAAGAACAAAAAAAGAGGAAAGAGAAAAAAAAAACAAAAGAAAAAGCGTTTAGTGTGTGTGTGTATGAGTGTGTGTATGTGTGCGTGTGTGTGTGTTATGCGAGTGGGTCCATAAGTGTTTCAGTTTCATTGTAATCCAGTTTTTGAAGCCAATCTGATACCATTTTTTTTTAGCATTTAGATGAAGAGGGATACATATTTGATGATAGGGCTCCATTTACCTTGTTGTAATAATAATAATAGGTTCCCCTCTTCAAACTCCAATTTCTTCTTCAACTCTTTCACCGTTCGCGCTACACAACTGTGGAGCGGTCTTCCTGCACACATTCGTGACAGTCCCACAATAAGATCGTTCAAACTGAGATGCAAAGAGCACTTCCTATTTAACTTGCCGTGATATAGTATATATTATGTATATGTATGGTATGTTATATATTTGTATATTTTGCATGTATTTATGTATATAATATGTATAGTTGTAATTGTGATATTTAATGTTACATATATTATTATGTATGTACTTTACTCAGTAACTTATATTAGTATATATCAATTGCTATACCTAATCATTTATTCTATGTATAGTACAATATTTTATTATAAAATTTCAATATCCATGCACATTTTATTTTTATCCTTTTTGACCTACCGCTTGTCTCAGCTTTTCTCACAGTGAAGGTTGGCTGGAAGAGATCTCTTATAGAGATAAGTCCACCTTTGTACACTTTTATGTTATGCCCTTTTTTTGTAAAATGTATGTGCACTAAAGAATATAATAGGTTTATGCTCTCATCACCACACTGGGGAGGCGTTTAGTGATCGTAGAAAGTGGATAAGGTTCATTTTATATATGCCTATCACATAGATTTATAATGTAGTCGCTGTTGATGATAGCTGTACTGCTAAATTAAATTAAAAGATATAATAAATAATTAAGGTGTTGCGAAAGCCTATGAAAAACATAGAGTTGTATAAACGGTATTATACAGTTTGGCGGAGTTATTGTATGTATTTCTTTGGAGAGATGAAATATTTTTTAATATGAAACTAGCTAATTGGCCCTTTACATCACGTACAAAGGTTGTCTGGAAGAAATTGCTTTTAGCGATAAAGACTGCCTAGATGTAGAATTAAGCTACTTTATTATTTTTTCTGTACAACGAGTAGCTGAACTGAAGACTTAGGGGAAATTCTTTTTCACTTCACCCAACCAACATATCATGCATACAGTCTTGTACGGAAATACCAAAGAATACTAAATATTAATACGTACGACACTCAATACACAGCAATAGAACACGGCTGGCATTGTGCCGGGGGCATGACCATGTACAGAAGGACTGGGATTAGAAAGTTATTAACTAAACATAACAGCGAGGTGAAAAAAAATCTCTGACGTTTTTATTCGATATCTATACTATGTGGTGCTGAAACTAATGCAGAAATAATGCACAATGATATATTACGAGTATGTGACGATCCATTGCAAACACTCTGCAAACTTCTGCCAAAAACAATTCGCTGATAATTACTTCGCTGCCGTATAAACGGATGACGATATTATACAAATGCCCCCACAGTTTCTCGCAAACACCTAGGGAAGTTCTTCTACCATTTATATTCCGTTACAAGTATGCTCAAGTTTGCACCAGAAATGGTAGTAACTGTGGCTCAATTTATTACGTACTAGCTGTTGCCCGCGACTTCGTCCGCGTGGACAACTTAACATCACAAATTATTATGTATTTCCCGTAGGAATGGGATGTTTTTTCGGGATAAAAACTATCCTATGTCGTATTCCAGGACCTAACCTATATGTGTGCCAAGTTTTATCACGATCCGTCTAGGGGTTGACGCGTGATTGAGTAACAAATATCCAAACACCCAAATATCCAAACTTTCACATTTATAATATTAGTAGGAAGTAGGATGCGCGTAATAATTATAGTAATTTACCACGTAGGTTTGTGACGAAACAGAAAAATAAGAAGTGAGTTGAATGGATATATCGCCGTCAAATAGTTTAATCAGCCACTCAATTAGATGGCTAGGCAGTTAATTAAATGTCAGCATTCAATTGAATTGCTAAAGGTTGCTGCCAAAAGCAAAGTCGCAATCTCTTGGTTACATGAAATTGTGATGTATATTATTAGGGTGATCGTGAGTTCGTTAGGTTAGGTTATAAGGAATTAAATTTAAATGATCTGGCGGCTTTTGGTGCAGCCATTTAAAAAGGATAGCATTGAATCAGCCAGCAGTTAGAATTTGATAATATATTTACACTATATATAGCGCTAACACGTAGGAAGCGGTATTCGATAAAAAAAAATGACGTGTATAAATGTACCAAGTGTACTCATATGCCATAAATGATTTTGACTTTGACTATAATATTATAAAGAGGAAAGGTTTGTATGTTTGAAATGAATAAACTCAAAAACTACTGGACCGTTTTTAAAAATGCCAACACAGGCTATATTTGGGATTAAGATTGGAAGTCTGAGTGGGAATCGAAGTGGGATATGGAGCGGGAGGGGGGGAACGGAAGCGGATCCTGTAGTTCACGCGAGCGGAGCCGCGGGCACAGCTAGTTAATCATATTAACGAACGTTAGTTGAAAGCTTGAATGCAGACATTAAATTAGACATTAGATATTAAATTGAATGCTAATATTTCATCTAAATATCTGCCAAGCTATCCAATTGAGTTGCTTATGTAACGATTTTGGGGGTGACATAAGAATTTCTATTTTAAATTGCTAAAACTATTTTTACATGTTGGACGATGATCTTGGCGTCTTTTAATCGTGACTTTTTACTCCATTATCACTTTATATCTTAGAATTTTAATAACCTATTTGTTTATATTATTATTTATTTTTTGTTTCAAAATAATTTATAATTTTAAATCGAGGGAAAGTTTTAATACTTTTCATATTTACCACCTATTTATTGATCACCAAAAGAGACCTGTTAGTATATAATTAATATTTTTTTCTGACACACCTCTCTAGCCTCACACACATCCATCAACCTTTTCATGCACCTCCTATTTCTCACTGTGGACCCCAGCTTCTATATTAAATTAGTATGCACTAAGATTGTAAGAAAACAATTCACATCACACCATGATATTCCTCCTGTTTTCTGATCTCAGCAAGAAATGCCTCTCACTAATTAAGGCTTCACATCTCGTATTAACGAATCCTCGTATTATTCAAATACGAAGGCAGTTCGTTGCAGGCTCCTCGTTTGCACCTTTGATGGCAAGGAGCACTTACTCGCACAAATGGAATGGTAATACCTTCGCGTGTCTACAGTGTTACTATATTAAGAATTCTGTGACTTAATTAATTCTACGAGTACACTATAGGGGTAAAGTATAAGAAATATGCTCGAGAAAATATTCGAAACTATAGTAATAGAAAATCAGAATCGATATTATAGCAAAAAAAACGGTTTATTCACGAGAAGACATTTTTATTTTTTAGAGACTAGATGATACCAATAACCTAGAAGTCTAACAATTTCGACGTGATAAGCGTAAAGTTACACTACGACTACGAAAAATGTTTATAAAACAACTGTGCATTGTTTTTATTACCGCTAGGACGAAGACGCGGGCAGTAGCTAGTACTAAATATTACTGCGTAAAGAAGCGACACTTACCTGCCAGTGCAGTACGTAAGGTGCGAAAGAGAAGCACTTAATGTGTTGACGTATAACGTTGTCCCTATCTCGATAGTTTAGGCGCACACACAAACGTGTACTGACAGGTTGTAGCGCCTGTAAAGCGGCATTTACACTCGCGTACGAGGCGCGAGGCGAGCCACGAGACAGGAGTGTGAACAGACGCTCGCGGCTCGCCTGGCGCCTCGTCTCGTGTCTCGCAACGCTCGCGTCCGAAGCGGTTTTTTGGTCACGGGTCAAAGGGCCTCGCGACGAATGCGAGCGTGGTGTTTACATTCGCGCTCTCGCCTCATTCGTGTTTCAATGTTGTGCCGCGCAGGGTTTCAACGTTGTGTCCGGAATTTTCGACGTAATAAGTGAATCTGTTGTTCCATACAAGCGAACAGATTTAATGATTTAAATAAACAGAGTCACATGACATGCTGGTTTGTTCTAGAGCATTTATTTTCAATGGGTAAGGACTTGGATGTTATGGAAAATTTGAGTAACTGTGGGCAAACCAAGCCTGCACCTGCCAAGCGTGGTGATTATGGCAAATTCCCCAATGGACATCTAATCAAAAGTGGTATTCTATTGGGAAGGCCAGCAGTGCACGTATTTAGGCTCATGATGATGATGAAGGTGGGCAATGTAAAAGGGAATGGAAGAGAGTAATAAGAGGAGGCAAAAGAAGGGGATGGGATCTCCTTTAGAGATAAGCTCGCCTTTGTATATAACATTTGTAACTGTATTTAGTTTTAAAATTGTGCAATAAAGAATATATACGGCGGAAGGGACGAGAGAAGGGGACAGAGAAAGAAAAGTAGGCATTATAGAAAAGAGCGAGAGAGCAGAGGGAGAAAGTGAGGCAGGAATTCACTACATATCTACGGTTGTGGCTCTGAGTACTACTCGTAGTTCTGGTTTATTACACACATTCAATGTGCCCATACTGAACATATTTTTTACTGTGCACACCTTTCACACCCGTTCACATATAAATCTAATAAGTATAAGTATATAAATCTTTTCGTTTCTTGCTTGCGATGTACCAACTTCTTCCGTGAGTCATTTGGTGGCTTCACTGAAAATCAGCACTGCAGCTCTTGCTACAGCATAAGCTGAGCTGGCGCCCCTTTTGGCATCACACTACAACACTGTCTCATTTTTTTTTCTGTTTTGTTTTAACGGTTATGTAATTTGTTTGCGTCTTTTTTTTCATATTTATGTCGTCATTTTTAATTCCTGTGTTGTATTTGTGTTCGCCAAATAAAGTATTTCTATTCTATTATATTATATTATATTATATTATATTATATTATATTATATTATATTATATTATATTATATTATATTATATTATATTATATTATATTATATTATATTATATTATATTATATTATATTATATTATATTATATTATATTATATTATATTCTACTACTTACAACACTTTTTTGTCTTGGTTTTTTTTTATTCACTTTTAACAATTCCTGAAGTATATTTTTAAAAAACCGTATCTGTACGTATTTATAAGTCTGCATACGAAGGCATGGGCACAGCTGATACCAACTAATATAAATATCTAGGTTCTGTCATGATTAATTCAGAATTCTAGTCTGTAGTTTATTAGAATAAATAGCCTGCGTGAGAAATAGTGTCTGAGGTAAAGAAATATGAGCTACAGTCTGTAGGTACTACAAATATATACTTGGAAAATATACATTTCCAGAGTCATTTGAAAATTAATACATTTACAAGTAACCACGTCGGTATTAAAACTCATTTCATCTTTAATTGAAACATTACAAATACGAAAATATTTGGTTTTTGTGCTCCAAGTTCTCAAGTTTATTAATTGCTTTTTATTTTAGTTTTAAGATATTTTTTTTAAAAGAGAAGTATATTCTAAGTATGAATACGAACTTAAGATAATCTTAAATATAATATCTAAAGTAGAAAGCATTAAGGTTGTGGTTCATCTGTAATGAAATACTTTGATTAAACTAATCAGAGTTTAACTCTTAAACTAACACAGATTCTTGGAAAAGGGTTATAAAAACTTGACAACCCGGCGCGTAAATGGAAAGCGAATAATTTAATAAAATAAGCGTTCTCCTGGCAAAGTTCCTGCAGGTTTGGACGGTATTATTCAAATATAAGCAGATTTGAGCACTTGGATGCAGGCGGGGTGTCGACCCCTTTTGTTGGTGGTTTGATTAATACAGTACCCCAGGGGTTGCAACTTGCAAATCATGATTGATTAGTTTGACGAAAAAGTGGCAATGTTAAAGGAAAACAGTTCTTACAAAACATCACAATAATGTTACTGTAACACTAACTTGCCGTGTGGTTTCCGATTTAGAATAAGGCCACCCCTATTTTTCCCGTGGGTGTCGTCAAGGCGACTATGGGAATGCACCAAGGACGGCCAGCAGCGTTCTCCTGTGTGTATGTTAAGATCATTACTGCGATCACCAATCCGTCTGCCAAGCGAGGTAATTATGCCAAATTCCCCAATGGACAACTTACTAAAAGTTATATTCTATTGGGAGGCCTATGTCCAGCAGTAGACGTATTTAGGCTGATGATGGACATTAAATTGCCAGTATGCTGGTAAGTACGTAATGAAAATGTTCATTACCAGCATATTCTTGAACGTAAGTCTGATGTGTTGGCCATGATTGCAGTACAGGAAAGCGTTGGGCTTCGGTTAGAGCGTTAGCAGAGCAATACCAAATTAATATTTTCTATTTTGTCTATCGTGAGTTTAGCGTCTATTTATAACTAGTTCACATATCGGTAATTCACGATGTTCATGAGAAGACTTAGTAAGTTCAGTAAATCGTTCACGCAGGAATGTTACCTACGTTTCTACAGCAAACTATGTATGTAACAGTGAAATCTTAAATATGACGGACGCAAAGTTTAATTATCACATTAAAAAGCAACTTTGTAAGAAAGGATTTTATAAAATAGACGATTATTTGAACGACAAAGATGCCTGGTGCTAATCTTGCTTTAGCTTCGCTCAATCTTTATATTATTATTGTATACAAACTTGATTTTAAGATTTGAAGTTGGAAGTTTGTTGTTCACAGCGCAAAACTAGAAAGCGGTAGTCTATACAACAAAATACTTGTTCAAATATACTAAGTGTACTAAACGATTTTGATTTTGTGTCACTAAATATACTCTAGGTTTTTGAATATTGGTGTGCTGGTCGCTACGAAAAAATATAAAATATACGCGTACTAAGATGTAACTAAAATGTATCTTATGTCTGAACAACTTAACATATGCACTATACACGCAACACAAGTCATAATAAGTTCTAAGTGTATAATAATAAGTTCTTTACAGCACGTAACAAAAACTAAACAAGCTTTCACACCAAAAACGTCGCTTGATTACGTCTGTCATGAGTACGTCATAAATGATTATAGGCTTTGACTTATGAGTTTCTCTAACTGTTGTAAAATATAAATAAAGCCATCACTGCCTGACGTGTTCCTATGGTCTAACAGTATGGTTGCTCTATTCTTTCTATACTAACCATTATAATGCTATCTCCACCAAGAAAGGTATATAACTCAATTACGTTTAAAATTATCCTCCGATGGCCTTTAAGTGCTCTTCCCACATTTTTTGCTTTCTTTTCCAATATTAAAGAAACGCAATTAACATTTTTCTTGGAAGTATCTGCGCCTTTAAACGTTCCTCAGTTATTTGAGTAAACTTTTATCTATCACGTTTCGGGAGTTACTCAACGTAATTAAATTTGGTTCGGCTATTTTTTGTAATTATTTAATTAATGCTTATATCCTTCGTTAAATTCCACTGTTAACTTTTAGTAATTTTTCTTGTTACTTCATTTTCCTTAGCACCATCAATTTCCCTACACATAAGAATTAAACAGAATAATTAAAGCATCTCCGTCTCATCTCTAGCTTGATCAACTGCCTTCTCCGTAGATTTGTCTAAAAATTTCATATTCAAGTAAAAGGATATCACTGTTACCTGCCAAATTATTTTATAATATTTTTATTTCTTATTACTTTCTGCTTGACGTTGTTTTAATCAAAGTTGTTCATTTTCCTTGTATTACATTTCCTTTAATTTTCTTTCACTTTTATTACTGCTCCTTTCTCAATAGCGACTGCGAAGAAATCTCTGTAAGGTAGGTATTCAGGATTATGACGTCACGTTTCGAGCAACAAAGAGAAAGCCACGTGTATAGCAAATGTAAGCAGATTTTCCAAATTGGATAGAGTGGAGGTAGGGTGTCGACCTGACGATTGTTGTGGATTGATTAATGTCTGTATTAGGGGTGTGGCACTGAAGGGCTGCTCTTATTTAGTTAGAGAGATTGAGAAATCAATATTGTGTGATTGCGCTTTTCGGAATTTATACCCGGTTTTCGAAACTTTAGTACTTATCCGTGGACAATAACCGGGATCGGAACTGGGTAGCGTCATTTATGTACTTGATGCAACTAAAATATACAGAATCCTCTTATGGTATTTTATTAGCTGTTTTAATGAAAATACCGGGATTCTTAGTCAATAATATCCAATTAAGAAAGGATAATTTCATTGCTTTGCAGAGGGCTATGCTTGGGGTTTCTATGAATGATATGATATGGCACGCATAGGGTGGGACGCCTCGCCGCCAGATAGGCTGATGACCTGAAGAAGGTAGCCGGAAACGGATGGATTCAGAGGGCAGAGGACCGGGTGTGGTGGTGTTCATTGAGGAAGGCATATAATAGTGGATGTCTAAAGGCTGATATGATGATGAATTTTATATTATTTGTATTTTATTTTACTGGTAAACCGGAGGCCAAAATTATTATAGATTACAAGCTTGTGCCCGAGACTTCGTCCGCGTAGGTTCGAAACCTATTTACACATCTTGAATTTCAAAATAGATATCATTTTCGTAATCAATGTCTATAAAACCTCAAAAATGACATAAATTCGTATTAATTTGGTTTTCCGTAGGAATGAGATGTTTTTTCGGGATAAAAACTATCATATGTCCTATTCCAGGACCTAACCTATATGTGTGCCAAGTTTCATCCCGATCCGTCCAGTGGTTGAAGCGTGATTGAGTAACAAATATCCAAATATCCAAACTTACCCATTATATTAGTGCGATTTAATGAGCGATGTAGATATCCATATTTGCATTATTGTATGAGTCGGATTATCCATATTAACATAAACATTACGTTGCAAGTACGTTAATTACACTAACTAATTCCGATCCCTGGTCATCATTACCTTGACGTCCACTGTTGGACATAGGCCTTCCTCGATGAAGTTGATGAACGCCACCACATCCGATCCTCCGCCCTCCGCATCCAGCCGCTACCGGTCTACGCCATTGTTTCTCTAGAATAAAGTACTTTACTACAACAGTATTAAAGGCTGTCCTGTTTAGTAAAACAAGCAGTATGCGTGGTTATTTGTACACGTTCCCGGCGCGACGTACGCCGTTTTTCAACTTAATGTGTATTTACGTAGTTTTATGTACTTATGTCATTTAGTGTTCATAATGAGAACGATTTGTGTAGAGTGTTGAATACAATACACTTTATTGCACAAACAAATACAGTTACACGTTATAAAAGTTACAAATAATACAATTTAGGCGGTCTTATCGCTTTTAGCGATTTCTTCCAGACAACCTTTGGGTAGAAAATATTATGCAAGAGAAATTGTAGGTTACGCTGATTAGGAAATTTAAATGATAAGTAGGTACTTATATGACTATAATAAATAAAATAAAATAGCAAATAAGTATTAAGTTTTTATGGTTCTACACATATTACATATACATATACAACAAATAAATAAAAAATTAATATAGGTATCCCTTTTTGAAAGACATTGTGTTAGAGAAAATACTCCAAGATCATGAAGAGGAATTTTTGTAATTATTTTCGAGCAGTTGTTTATTTCTGATTTGACTATTACATGAAACAGACAAGGACAACATGCTTCACAACTATGACACCCGGCTTAGAACCAATTTATTGAAACATTCAATACATAAGCCTTCCGAATAGAAAGCCACTTTTGGTGGGCTGCCCATTGGGAGATTTGCCATAACCACCACGCTTGGCAGGCGGATGATGGTGAGTAATGATCGAGAACGCGGCCACCCCCAATCTTCCCGTGGGTGTGGTCAAGGTGACAAAGGCACAAGGGAGGGGCAGCAGCGTTCTCAATCATTACTGTGATCACCAATCCGCCTGCCAAGCGTGGTGGTTAGGGCAAATCCCCAATGGACAGCCCACCAAAAGCGGCATTCTGTTGGGAAGGCTTATGTTCAGCAGTGAACTTATTTAGGCTGATAATGACGATAATCCATAATTCTGCCCTGCAGCTAAGAAGACCGTAAAGTCTTTTGGCCACCTTTAGGAAATTACCAAAAAGGGTCAAACTGGTTTGCTATAATTCTATGACTAGAGTTTCTTCACCAATTGAAGAATTATAATTCAGCAAACGTAGAATTTTAGAAAACCAGATCCCTTTTTGACAATTTCCATAACATTGCCAAAACACTTTACGGTCTTCTTAGCTAGCAGGGTAGAATTACCTTCCATTCCTTCTTTTCCAAACTTCAAACAGTCAAAGATAGAATTGAATACAAAGTATAGAAGCGGCTAATTATTTGTATAATTTGGCTCGTCGTGCCAGTCACACCGAGTCGCGGACGTCGGAAGATTAATGCCTTGGGCCTAATTAGAAAAGTTTCCAACAGCTATTTAATGACATTATCCACCCCAGCGGGCCAAAACTAACTCTAGGGGCCAAATTTTGCATACATTAAATGCTTTATAGGAATGCGTTGGAGGTCTTGTCTTTTTAAGTATTCAGTGTATGCTAAAGTTAATATAAATTTATTGACGTCTTATTCAGTCATCTGAAGTTGATCTTATTTAAATTGGAGACCTACAGACTTTCATATGCCCCTATTGGATAGACCAAATATTGCATAAATAATAATCAAAACGTACATTAAAGACGACCTGAAGAAGGTGGTCAGAAGCGACTGTATGTGAAGGGCTGCGGAGGTCTAAGGGCTGATATAATGATGTATCCAGTCGACACTGGACAGATCTAAGAGCCCACCTACCTACAACATTCAATACAAGCCAAATTGAATCCTACGCGCATGGAAGAAAGTCAAAGTTACGCTGAAACTTCGCCTGAACCGCGCCTGGTAGGTATATTTTTATACCTAAAGTATGACAGGCCTTCCCTGGTGGACTTCCTAAGTAGGCTACCATAAATAGGTACATTTTGACCTTTAAGATAATCTTTTTTTTTACCTGTCCTCTTCGTACGCTATCTCCAAAGAAGGCTTGTCCAAATAGCTATCATTACGGCGGCGAGGTGGAGAGATGAAATATAGAGCAGTCCTATAACAATAAGCTCTGATAAATCGCTCCAGCGCTTACAAATGTTTGGCGATGCTGGAGGATTGTTCATGTCCTTCATTGTTAGAATGATCCATTTATTCTTGAAGATGATAATGCAAGGTAAGCTACCAAAAACTGAAACAAACTCTCCACTCATCATAGATGATTTGAATTTGTGATTATGGTTTTCAAGAGTAGTATTTTTACGTTGCCGTGTGGTTTCCTGTAGAGTAGAACAACTCTTCCCGTGGATGTCGTACAAGGCGACTAAGGGAATACATTATAAAACATTAATCAGGCCCCCAACCCGTCTGGCCAGAGCGGGGAGTGTAGGCCAAATCTTCCGTCTGTCTCCGGCAGATGAGAGAGGGTTGTGCTCCTGCAGTGGAGACAAAAATAACCTGATGATGATGATTTTTACGTTCGTTTGCACTGTTTTGCTTAGAAATTCCAATTCAGACATGGGGAGGGACTTCATCCTTATGTATACCTACCATGCTCTCCTACGAGGCATTTTGCTTCCTCTTTTATAATGTGAAACTGCTAAGGAATTGAACTCCCTGCCAGCTTAAGTATGTCGCACCAAGCACAACTTGGATCTTATTAAAGGAAGAGTGAATAAGTAAATGAGAGTGCTCCACCTTAGACCTCATCGTTACTTACTATCAGATGAAATTGAGCTCAGGCGTAAACTCATCAGAAATAGAAAGAACATCATTAAACATAATATCATAATATCATCCACCAAACAACAAAATATCATATTTACGAGTAACTTAATTTTGACAAAGTTGCTGCCTAGTAATAAATGTTTTATAATTATAGAGTAATGTCTGTTCTATATATTGTCAAAATATATATGTCGGCGAAATAATAAAAGAGGAGCTGATTTGAAGGCACAGCGTGTGCTCGGCGCGCCGTTCGCCTTTGTTCGGCTATCGTCGCGAGCACGCGCTGACGGAACGTCTGGTATAACTGGCGCAGCCGCAGAACCGAGACAAGTCTTCGATGGAAAGTTGTGCGGTGTGCAGGCGTTACGCTGACGGATCGTCTGCCTTCTAAATCGTTACTTGTCGATGTAGTGTAATTTCATCTAGTGTCATTTAAGTCAGTAAACGTGTTAACTTTGTAACGGCGTTAAACTCAATTTGGGAGCCCACACTTTCGGCGGAACCAGGACCCTGCGACATCAGAAGCGGGATTCGAACCCCACGCCCTCAGAAGAGGCACCTACGACATCAGAAGTGGGATCCGAACCCCACGCCCTCAGAAGAGGCACCTACGACATATATTTAATGTACACAGCAGATAAATTAATAAAAAATACATTTGAATATCACCTAAAATATTTAATTGTTTAGCGAGATAAATAAAAATCACTTTGAGCCTTTTTCTCTACGGAACCACTGGTGTCCCCTTAGATCAAAGTTACACTATCACTGCTAACTGTAACTACAGGATAAAAAAATTGCCCAAAATCTTCAAGGGCACATTGGCTTCCCCTAGCCTACGGCGACCTTTGTTTTTTTAAATTGATCAATAAATAAAAAAACTATCTTCTATCTGTCAACATATACCTATCTTTAAACTTACACAATCTATCACACTGTAAATTTTCAGAAGAAAGACAAATGAGACGCCGTAAAAACTATAATGCAACGCATAGGTACACACATTCACATAACGCAAAAATGGTACGAAACACTTGGATGGATCAGATATTGAATTTGTAATTGTATATTGGGCAAAATCGTAATAAACGAGATTTTCAGTGGAGACGAGGGCAAGCGTAGTGAGGGACGGGAGTCTTGGCTAGATGGAGCTACGAACTGCGTAAGGCGGCTGGCAATGACTGGATGAGAAGAACCTAAGATCGGATTCAGTGGCGCTCCTCTGAAAGGCCTATGTCCAGCAGTGGACTCTTTCAGGCTGATCATGATGGTTAAATCCGTATAGTTTTGTATATGGAGTTGCAAACATGGAGAATTACGAATGGTGGATAGAGACTCAATCATGACTTCCGACCGTACATTTGAAATTCTCCGGTAACTGAATAAATATTTAAACTTGTTTTCCTTTTCCCAAACAAGAAGAACCGAGAAACGGAGATAAAGAAACGAAGAAAAATAAACTCTGTTGCGACTGTGGCAGACCACTAGATAGATATCTGATACAAAAAGTATTTTAATGGTTGTCGTTGTACCGCGTTCATTAAGTCGCTGGCAATGTTGCAGGTTATTATTAGGGTAGGGGAGAGGCAAATTGCTGGTTATGTCTATATTTAGGGCTGCATTTGAAGTCTTTGTTCACAGTCTGCCTGTAGAATGAGTCATATCACAACGAATGTATTTGAACAACTTAGCATTTATGTTTTTAAATTGAGTCGATGATGTCGATGTTACTTACTTGCATCAGTTTTTGCAAAAAGAACACATCCGCCAGTAAATAATTTATGGCGTATTCGTAAACTGTTAGAGCAGATAATAGAATAATTAGGACAAGTGTTGTTTTTGCAATAAATGATTCACTTACAGTAGCTGGTCACGTGTCAATTTTCCCATCTTTATTTAGACCCTTATAGCGAAGCTTTTATGTCCGTCTGTCTCGAGAACTACTGGACTAGCTGAAAATCGGACATAGTCAACTTTAGCGCTCTTTTTCGAGCGTAAAATACTATGTAAAAACAGAAGGGGGAGGGAAGGGGGAGGTGGAGGGGTGGGGGCTTGACATATACTACAGGTGGTGGTTAACGAGGCATCCAAATACATGCACCTACTGTCTCCACGGGTGAAGGTTCTTAGCCAATTATTCTCAGTCCCCAAATTTGGTTATGATTTTAGAAGTCTTTATTCAATAGACGACAGCACGTAATAATAACAATATGTTATAGAGTCAGTAGACCCTTGGGATAAAGCATACTCTTATGAATATGATAATACGATTATAGCAACCACCCCCTACCCCCGCAACCCATATTTTATTTCACCCCGCAACGAGTAGCCAACTTATCTTTCTTTTCTCACAAAACAGCCGCTTTCCGAGCTTTTGTTCTTTAAATAGGGCCCTTTCCCTTGTCATGGCAAATTTGTTTGTTCTCACGCGCCATTGTGGCATTTTTGTGTTACATTTTTCAAACGTTTTTGCTCATGACAGACGTAATCAAGTGACGTTTTTGGTGTGAACCGAAATGAGGATTATAGCGTTTGTTTAGTTTTTGTGACGTGCGTCAAAGAACTTATTATTATACACTTAGAACTTATTATGACTTGCGTGGGAAATATAATGCGTTTGTAAATTGTTTTCTACCAAAATCTTAATGAGTTAGACATAAGATACATTTTAGTTACATTTTAGTTATTGTATTTTCATAGTGAAGTTCAAGCCAGCGAACAACATTCAAAACCTGGAGTATTTTTAGTGACACAAAGTCAAAATTCTTTATTGCACATGAGTACACTTGGTACATTTTTACGCGTTTTTTTCATCGACTACCGCTTCCTAAGTGTTAATAATCATCGTAACAAATTTCTAGCACCACATCTGTTAAATCACAAATTGTTAATAAATAATTTTAAGAATGAATATTTTATATTATTTTATTACAATAATAATTGTGCAATCCGAAAAATCCAATAACAATACTCGAACTCAATAATGTCTAAACTCAATAAGGTCCAAACTGAATAAGATGCAAAAAGAATACTGACCAAACTAAATTTAGTTTGGTCATTATTTTTTTATTTAATTTTAGCAAGACTTACAGACTAATGACAAATATAAATAATAAACTTAAATATACATATGCTGATAACAAGTCTTTTTTTGACATTATTCAGTTTGAACATTATTTGATTTGGATCTTATTCAGTTTGGTCATTAGTCCAAACTGAATAAGGTCCAAACTGAATAATGTCCAAAAATAATATTAACCAAACTAGATTTAGTTTGGTTAATATTATTTTTTGACATTATTCAGTTTGGACATTATTTGGTTTATATCTTATTCAGTTTGGTCATTAGTCCAAACTGAATAATGGCCAAACGCTATGTAGTTTGGGCGTTTGGAAATTATTCAGTTAGGATACTGAGTTTAGACATTATTCAAACATGACTAAATTCAATAATCTCCAAACTGAATGATGTCCAATATAATAAATGTTCTAAGCGGCGATGTTGTTCGCCACACATAACGTAAAGTGGTATCACGGAACGAAAATCAGCCGAAGGAAAGTCGTTTTATGACATTGGATTGCGTAAAGTGGCGATACATCTTCTCTGCCTACCGCTCTGGGACCAAGGCGTGAGCATTATATATGTATAAATAATTTCCAAACTACATAGGAAAACATTTTTAAAACTGAATTTTTTTCAGATACATAACAGCACTTAAAACCGAATGAGTTGAAACACGTAACAAAATCCGATGTGAACAGTTTCCGTCGTTCGTGAGTTTATAATCCTTTGTCCGGATCATCCGGTTTAAATATAAAACCGTTTGCAAAGCCGAGTTTGTCGGTGATTGATTCTGAAACAGCATTTAGTTTTGTAACAGATTAGAAACAGTATAACGTTACATTTTAAGTGAAAGCAGTTAATAGTAAAAGTAGAGTGTGTTTACAAGACCACGTGTGTCGCAAGGAGAATGATTATGTACAAGACCACGTGTGTCGCATGGAGAATGATTATGTACAAGGCGACGGGGCTGGCCACGTATGGTGCAAGGAGAATGATTATGTACAAGACCACGTGTATCGCAAGGAGAATGATTATGTACAGGGCGTCGTGGCCGGCCACGTGTGGCGCAAGGAGAATGATTATGTACAAGACCACTCGGAGTTCGGAGTGGAGTTTGAATACAAGTTGATTCTTAATTGGATGAACCTCTATCACACCTTCGACACTGCATACAAGCGTACAGAGACTACTATTACAGGCGCACCCGCCTGACCACACACGTGTGTGTGTGCGCATAAACTATTGAGAGAGGGACAACGTTATACATCAACAGTGTTTCTCTTTCTATCCGGTTGCGTACTACACGTTGTAAGTGTCGCTTCTTTACGTAGTAATATTTAGTATCCTCTGTCTTGTGGTTTCGGTAGAGTAGAATAGGACCACTCCAACTCTTCCCGTGGATGTCGTACAAGGCGACTAACATAATACATTATAAAACATCAATCAGGCCTCCCCAACCCGTCTGGCCAGCGCGGGGAGTGTAGGCCGAAACCTCCGTCTGTCTCCGGCAGATGAGAGAGGGTTGTGCTCCTGCAGTGGAGAAAAAAATAACCTGATGATGATCCTCTGTCTTAGAGCTGATATGATGATGAAACTGATGATGTGACGTACTTAACTTACTTAACGTGGTGGTGAGCGAGCGTGATAAGACTCTTACTAAGCATGATCCTCATCGACCGCATCCAGTGAGACCACAATCCGCCCGCGTGAAGTGCGACGACGACGTCTGACCGCTTAATTGGTGGTCTATCGATCGATAATTAAGGTCCACAATTACTGACTGCGGATCTCTGATTGCAGTGTCTGTTCAAATTATTGCTAAATTAGTGTTTTGTGGTAAATGCAGGCGTTGATAAATTAATTGTTCAATGCCTACCTAATGCAGAGCGAGTGACAACACAGACTCACTCTGTACTGCATCATTCATCATTCATGTCAGCCCCTAGAAGTCCACTGCTGGACATAGGCCTTCTCCAACGAACGCCACCACACCCGGTCCTCAAATTTCGGTTCTGTATTGCATACTGAAAAATTAAAGGAAAAACGAGCCAAGAAAGTTAATTTTTTAAAAATAAATAGATAAATTGCAGTATTTCGCAGTGCCCTAGGAGCAATAAACAAATTAGAAGGAAGGAAAAACATATTTATTCACTCACACAACACATTATACGTTACGTTCATAATAATTAAAGTAAATAAAATTATTTATTACTTTAATTAATATGTATAAGTTAAAACTAAGAGGTGGACGATTTTTGTGCAGTTACCCGCAAATTGCTGTACCCGGAAGTTGCAGTGCTGGTTTTCTGCTGGGGTCTAGGCTAGGGTGTGTAGGGGTGTGTGTGTGTGTGTGAGAGAGAAATAATGCGGAGGTATTTGTATATAAGTATAACACAATAGATAATAGACAATAATAATAAGTAACTTAGTGCCCAATTAACTAAAATTAATTTTGTTACATTGTTTACACCACATGAGGTCAAGCCATCATGGATATTATTATCTTTAAAGTAGGCATAGGCGGAAACGTGGACACTGACCGTGGACCTGATTCATAAGTTCCAAGTCGCTCAGCGAGCTGTGGAGAGGGCTAAGCTTGGTTTTCTTTAAAGGATTTGCTTTGTAATGAAGAGATCAAGAG
This sequence comes from Esperia sulphurella, assembly GCA_947086405.1. Lineage (NCBI taxonomy): Eukaryota > Metazoa > Arthropoda > Insecta > Lepidoptera > Oecophoridae > Esperia > Esperia sulphurella. The sequence continues at coordinate 12,266,293 of OX352272.1, forward strand.
AAGAACGAAGGTGACCGACACAGTCGAAAGGATTAGCAAGCTGAAGTGGCATTTCCCGCCTCCTCAACATTCTCCCTCCGCAACTCAGAGTAGTGAGTAGCGAGGGATCAGCGGAGGTACACTAATACATAATACCTACCATGAAGGTAAGGCGAGTTCCAAGGACTGAACCTACGCTGCCTTGGGCCCTATGCAAATTAAATTAAAGAAATAAAGAGTCAAAGTAGGAAAAGAGTTCCCTCTTCTCCTCTAGCAATTGGGAGTATAGCAAAGTAATGATGACCAAAGTGGTCAGTCGGGGGGTTGGGGATTTGGTGTAGCCAAGCGAAGCCTGACCACCTATTTGAACACCACGGACGTATAAGCGCCTATGAGACGCCTATGTGACGACACCATTATCGCAGAACCGACGGCCGTTATGGCAGACGACTTTTGGAGTGGAGACGGTGGATAGGGATGCCCCGCCACCAAATGGACCGACGACCGGAAGCGGCTGGATGCGGAGGACGAAGGACCAGGTGTGGTGGCGTTTATTGGGAAAATCCTATGTCCAACAGTGGACGCCTAAGGGCTGATATGTTGAAGTAGGCATAAAAACACCATCACATTTCTACGTAGCTACAAAGATCATGCAACTAAGTACTGCAACTACTGAAACATACTGCTAAGTAGAAGTTCAGTACATATATACAACACGAAAAACACTTTTTACTATTTAAAGCTCAACCACACATGCAACTCCTTTTGAGAGAGAAAGAAAATAAACATCTTCCCAGCTTACAAACATTAAGTTTCGAGTTCACATACTAGACAGTGTGTGTTAGTAGTTACTATTAGTTCTCACAATGTTCTCGCAAAGTTTTCACACTCCAGTGAAGTTCAGTTGAACTTTGTTTGATAGAATTTCCGATGTACTAATTTTAGTTTTGGCGTTTGCACTAATTTAGTTTTAACTAAGCGTGAACACACGTTTGAGGATTTAGGAGAGTGTGCCTTTAACAAAGTAACATTGATTAAAGCAATTTACAACTTTATCAAATTTAACATGTGTATACTAAAATTATCATAAACGTACGAGTATACTCGTATTTCGTATCATACTATGCAATAAATAAAATACATGACGGTTCAATAAAATAATATGCGTTGATCTTTATTAAGATTTTGCCGTGTGGTTTCCGGTAGAATAGAATATGACCACTCCAACTCTTCCCGTGGATGTCGTACAAGGCGACTAAGGGAATACATTATAAAACACCAACAGGCCTTCCCAACCCGTCTGGCCAGCGCGGGGAGTGTAGGCCAAATCCTCAGTGTGTTTCCGGCAGATGAGAGAGGGTTGTGCTCCTGCAGTGGAGACACAAATAACCTGATGATGATGATGATGAAGATTTTAAGAGCCGTGGTAGCCGGTAGGTTGTGCACTCGCCTCACTTTCATGAGGTCGTGGGTTCAAATCCCGTCCGTACTAATGAGTTTTACGAAACTTAAGTACGGTTTATTTATAATACCACAGGCTTTTCGGTGAAGGAAAACATCGTCAGGAAACCTGCATATGCCAAAGAAGAAATTCTAAGGCGTATGTGAAGTCCATCAAATCGGCTTGGGGCACCGTTGGTGGTCAGGGGTTCGGCACAAAAGATCCTGAAGGGTCGAAGTATCGCCAGGTCTTCCTGGCCCTCTAAGATAAGATAAGATATTAAGATTTTACAAGTATTTCAAGAGCTATAAAATATATGTAATGAAAACTAAAACATAAAACGTTGTTAAAATAAAAAAAAAAATTCCAGCATGCTCAAACGTTGTTCACATAATATATTTTTACAGCATGCTCAACTTCGTATATATATATTTTATGATCTTATTACGTGCAATAAAGTAAATTTGAAATGAATTAAATTTAAAAATTGAAACGTAACGCTGTTGGGTTTATTGTTATAAAAATAATTAATTTGTTAAAGAGTAATTGAATATCAATAACGCTGATAACCACAGAAATATAATTATCAGTACTGATAGTTCGTCTACAAGATAATAGATGTCACTCAAAGCTTCGAGATAGAAGTAATACTTTTATGAATTCTGGTTAAATTTTTTTAAGACGTGTTGATACTCTTCATCTATATCACGTCCCCGGAACGCGGATAGGTTGGTTTACCTACAAAATACGTCTACGAAGTCATCTATTGATTTCCTTAATGCTGTTAGACTATTGAAGGCAATTCTGCTAACAATTTTGTATCCTATGACACGCAAACCAAGACGAATTTAATGATACCTCGCTTGTCGAAATTAATCAAGTAGCTTAGGCTCTACTAAGGAATATACAGAATATATATATATATACAAACATACACACACAATTAAGTACATACATATACTGTTAAATTTATTACCCTCCATCGTCGGAAAATAAATATATAAAAATTTCACTTAAATTTTCAAAATACCGTAGCATCAAACTCGAATATTTAAGGGTAACAATTTTAAACGTTATTGTCTGACAGAAATTCCGTTAAAAATGTGGTTACATTTTAATATATTTTTTAAAATACCTATATATTTATTGAATGAAAGCGGAGACAATAGGACACAAGGAAGAGTAAAGAAAAGGTGGATAGATGACATCGTAAATGAGGAAGGAGTAACGTGGACCAGAAAAACAAAGAACAGGAAGGAGTGGGGGAGGCCTTTGCTCGCAGACCTGCAAATAGAAATACATGTACATAAATATAAATGATTGTATATATTGATGTAAAATGTTATAGATTGCTATCAAATTAAAGTTTTTTTTAATACAATCTCTCAACATGGTCCATAGTCTGACTGGTAGAGAATGTTTTCGGCATTAAGTTTGCCTGTTGTGCAGCAGTGCGCAACAAATTAAACTTAAATAAACAGTTTAATATAGATTTTAGTCTATTAATACTGTTATAAAATATGTTTTAAAACCCTTAATACCTAGACATAATGAGAACAATATAAATAAATTATTTTCAAGCTTGTGAAAATTCAAAAGTTAACTTGTAGTACGGAGACTTCTATCTCATTCTTGAAAGAAATTTCCTCGTGAATCGCGTCCCCCGCACACCTGGCGCTTTTTAGCGGGGGGAGGGGGGAGGCGACCTGTTTCCCGGGTTTTTAGGATAGCGTTTTAAAGTTCCCCCTTTTGTTGAAGCGATCCCGCGAGATTTCGCTGGCGAACTGTCCAATAAAGTTAGGTAATGGGAGCGATAGTTAAAGTATGATGGTTTCTAAAATGGGGGAAAAGTAGTTTGTTGTATTTGTGACGTGGGTAACAGAATCACTTAGAATCACTTACAAAGAATCACTAACTTACTTTTACTCTGTGGGGTGGAGATCTGGGGCCTAAGCCGCAAGCATTTCGGATAATATCCGTTGAACTACGAAGCGATAACTGAAGTGCTCTCTAACGAGTCACGTGTCATATTCGGATAAGCGTTTGCAGTCTAATTATCGTAGTTAGACTCCATACGTTTATCAAGATATGTCAAATGATCTCTTAGAAAGTACACAATGGTTGTATGGCAAAGTACCCAGAGCATATTCTAGACCGGGAACCACACGGCAATATTACCTATATTTATTTATTTAACTCTTTATTGCACACACACAGATAAAATAAAAAATAATACATTAAAAGAAATACAAGTACAAAGGGCGAACTTATCTCTGAGAGAGATTTCTTCCAGCAGACCCGCGAGAGAGATATTTGAAATAATAAAGGCAGACATAGTGTGTACGTAAATAAAAAAAATCATATACATACATAGACTAATATAAACTATATACCCACTTAAATAGATTATAAACTACACTTTAATTATAAATATAAATAAAAAATAAAATACAATTTAGTTATGTTACAAGGAGTTTCTCACTTAAAATTTACTTATTAAACTAATCATAGGAACAACACATTTTCTCCGTCTTTGTTTTTATGTTCCTACCTTCCTTTTCTATTACTTTTCAATCATACTTTCTCCACTATAACTAATTTGTTTCTGAATAATACAATGAAATCGCAAAGTGCAATTAAAACTTAGACTTTAGCTTAATGTTAATTTTTGCATACATAGTAAAGTTAGTCAAGACAAAATACGTTTAAACTTGATCTGAGACTATTTTACTGAACGAACAGTTAGTTCGTAGCAACGAATAGACGTTGTCTGAAAAAGCAATTTAAACTGTTCCTGAGTTTTATTTCGGTTCAAGGTAAAAGAGGTGGTGGAAAATAACTTCTTAACACGTTCGTGGAAGGTAAAATATCCGCGGCTCCTACCGCGACAGTCGTCTATGGACGTAATTTTTCGTACTGTTTCATCGTCTAGTGCCGCATCACGAACTCACGTCACATGGACTCTGTCCACGAATGTATTAATATGAATGATAATCAAAACATGTATAAAAAAGCAGAAGTATACAAGTGAAACCATTTCTGCTTAAATATTATTTTCTCAGATGCACAAAGTTAAGGTTACTGGAAATACAATTTTGTTCTAGTTTTAACCTAACAGCTGGCAACTGTTTTAAGAAATATCTACTTCTTATCAAGCAATGTTTAAGAGACAATCTTTTCATTCACTGATGATTTCGATCATCTATATTTCTTCATTAGAATCACTTTCTATGTCTTCACCTCTATGACCTTAAGTCAATGCTTTATAAATCTTGATTATATTAGTTTTATGCCTTACCATATAGGAAATCCTTATAGCGAATATTTTTGTCCATCTGTCTGTCTATCCGTTGGATAAGTCGAAGACTACTGGACTAATTGAGGTGTAAACTAAAACAAGACACCTAAACATATCTGAACACACACATACAACTGAACATAATGTAAAATTGCCCGGCAGAGATGAGAAAATTATTGATGTTCCATTAAATATTTATTCTCTGAGCCATTCTATGAAAACTTAAATAAAATAATTGACAGGAGCTACACTTTATGTTTGACAAACACAAAGTGATTTTTTAAATTACAGTTCTTGCTGTTCTCTTGTGACTTTGACTGAGATTATACGATCTACAATGTGATACAAAGAAAGTAGACTCATGTCGTGTTTATTGTATAAATCTTATGCCGACGGAATCGTAACTTGCTAATCTTGCCGTGGATTCTTTTTGGTTCATTTCCTTTTCCTACACCCATAAAGTTTGTTGCTTTCTTCATTTTACTTTAATTCTTTTTTCGCATCTTTAAATAAAATTGCTATTTCTTCGTTCATTGTTCATTTTTGTAATGTCCAACTAACACCTAACTAACTAACACCTGATTTGTTTATAGACATTGATTATTTACTGTTTTGATAAAACAAACAGATCTGGAAATTATCACTGTCACAAGTTTCAAGCCAAATTATAAACGTCCAGCAATTTCCAGCCACCACTGCTGTAGAGATTCAAATCCTTTCACATAACTTAAACACTAAGGTTTAGATGTGTTTAAATCCCGATCGAATGAGACTAAGTTTCAAATAGTAATTATTGGAGTGGAGGCTAACAGTTCAATAATTTCCCTGCAGACGTTCCAAAATAACATTGTTAATGTTGTCTTACACAGCATACATTGTTTCTTCATCTATGGATTTAGAGTCCCTATCACAGTTTCTTTCAAAACTGGTGGCAATAATATTAGAATCCTGATTCTTCATAAAGAATAATACAAACAAGAAAATATTCAAGCGTTTCAATCGAATCCAAAAAGCTGGGGTCCGCAATGAGAAGAATAAAAGGAGGTTCATGAAAAGGTTGATGAATGTGAGTGAGGCTAGTGAGGTGTGTCAGGATCGCGCAAAGTGGCGATCCATGGTGTCTACCTACCCCTCTGGGACCAAGGCGTGAGCATTATGTATGTATGTTTCAATCGCCGTCATTACCGTCACATTTAAAGTTGATAAGACAATACCAATTAATGATACAATTAGTTTCTGGTCCTATAAGTACAGATTCTGCTTTGTTGGTGTAATATTTATATACTTATTCAGCAACTTTTGGGGGTTACGGTAATGACGGCAGTTAAAACGCTGGAATATTCATCCAGGTATTTGTATTATTTTTGAACTACCCAGGTACAAACCTTTAATTCGAACCAGATTTGAACTATAAAAGAATATGTACGCATTTATTAATAAAAGTGGGAAAATTCAGAGACAATAGTCCAAAGAAAAAGGTAAGAACATAATTTAACGTAAAGTAAATAAATTGAATGAAAAATTCACGCATCAGGGATAGTCTATTTCAAACAGGCTGAGGAGGATAGTGATGAATAAAAAATAAGCATCACATACATAACACAAACCCAGATAAATTGAGAGTTTTGTGTTTATACAGAACAATACTGTGAATATTCCTGGCACTGCAAGTATTATTATAGATAGATAGATAAACTCTTTATTGCACACAAATTAAGAATAACAATAAAAATAGGTACAGATTTTTGGAAAAGGCGGCCTTATCGTTTAAAGCGATCTCTTTCATGCAACCTTTCAGAAGGAAAATAAGATGGACATAGCGACAGGCATATAGCAGGCAAAAGAAAATAAATTATTTATTGCACATAAATTTTACAAAAAAAAGGCATAAAATAAAAGTGTACAAAGGTATAAGAGATCTCTATTATTTATAAACTGATTAAAAGTAATTTTCACTAAAACGGCAAGGAATTGGCAGTGTACGTTAATCTTGAGTATCTACTCTCGAAGCAAAGTGATATAGCTGCACTCTGATTAACGACGGTATAATTGCTGAGAACTATAAGTGAGAGAAATTGCGAGTTCAGGCTATTTTGCTTATTCACTTAGTAAATACACAAGGATCTTGAACGCTAATGAGTTTTGGTAGACCTGTTCTGATTTTATTTAATTTGAGGGCCAGAAGTTCAGGGATTTTTATAGAGGTCATTTAATTTCAAAAAGCGTGACCAGTTATAGTGAGATAAGTAAAACTACTTATACCTTTGGCCCACATACCCCTCGTTCCCGCAGTTTTGACAGACATCATTTCACCGTCATACATGGCATGTCTGAGGCTAGCTTCAACCGCTTCTGAATATAACACTCGTAGATTAGGTAGGTTCTGTCAGTTAGCTTATATATGCTATGCAAAGTTATCTTTCCCCCTTCTCCCATCTTTTCCCTCGAATATACTTACACATTTTAAATATTTATTACTGCACTTCATTGTCACAGCTTTTCATTATGTCCTTTTCCATATAAGAGTTACAATTGTAAAATCACATCTACCCCCAATCTTAACTGTAAACATGCGCCCCCTATTCACACCACACTTGTACCTATCAAATGGGCCCGTTTCTTTCCCTTACCCGGCCGTTACTTTTTATTATTTGTTTTTTTTTCTGTTCTCCTCAGTGACAAGTAAAGTTAGGAGTACATTTTTATCAGTTTTCTGTATTGTTATGATTGTACAAGCAATAAATATTTTTCAAGAATATATTATACTGTGGTCGTTCGTTTTCGTTATAACGTCAACAACTATAAGAGGAAACGATCCGCTTTGATTTATAGTTTATTTCATAAAGGGCCCTAATGAGATTTATTTCCCAGAGCACTTTTTCGAGTTTTGCGTTCTTTTTCATTCATTAGTTATATTATATGTTTATTGTTTATAAGACCATCATTATTAAAGTTTTTTTGATGCATCCAGTTTCAAACTAAGTTGAGGACGAGATATAATAGAATCATCTGCTTGAATGATAATTAAATTTGCTCACAACTTCCGCGTTTGTGGAGTCATTGCTGCCACCCTCGTCTAATACTTAGATGATATTAACAATAAAATAAAGTATTTTACAGATATCATCATATCTGCCCTCCGACGTCCACTACAGGACGGCCTTACTAATAAATACCACCACACCCTGTCGTCCACCCTTCGCATCCAGCCGTTTTTGGCCACCTTCCTCAGGTCATGGTCCATCTGTCGGCGAGGCGTCCCACTCTGCGCTCGCTGCGGTCGCCACTCCAGACCTCGTCTGCCTCAACGACCGTCAGTTCTAAGACTGATGTGGCTCTTACAATGCCAATTCATCTTGCAATGCTTTCGAATATATAATTACAGACATAATTTAGCCGTATAGAATTTGTTCATATTATCGTTATCTGGTTTACTTCAATTCCAGATACCTAACGAATACTTCTAAACCGTAAACGCAAACTTCCTCACGTTTAAAAGCACCTTCAAAGTCCGAACGTGACGCGGAAACTACTCTACAAATAGTATTAGCGGTTTTTTTCGCCACAATCTCTTTCTTTCGAGTGACCACGTCCTTTATTTTATTCTGTAACACTACTTACAAGTTTTTAGTAGTTTCGACCGTTTCCACGAGTTTCCAAGTTTAGTGGAAGGAATTCTCGCAAAGGAATCTTATGAGAGACAGACTGTGACACCGTATCGTTGTTTGTTTTCCTTGAGAATATACATTGTTAACTGTAATACATTTATTTTACAAGCTTTAATCTATCTTGTGAGTATGTTTGGGTCAATACTTACAACAAAAATTTTGTCCCATTTCCCTCAACCGATTGAGCTGAAACTTTGCGCCTACCTTTGGTTCTGGTGCAATAACAATATAGTATGCTCAGTATTGTAATAAATTCAAAATGGCCGCCGTAACAAGATGGCGAGTTACCTTTAACAATTTTTTTTATATTTTTCATCATCGACAATTTTGAACTGCGATGCCCTGGCCGACTAGATTTTGGAAGTTTTTATATTTACGACAGTGTGTGTAAATTGTTTTTTGATGCTAATTTTGTGTGATTAATTAGTCCTCCTACGTGATGCACTAGAGGACGAAATAATGTGAAATATGACGTCCATAGACGTAGTGTCACGGTAGAAGCCACCGGCATGACGTCTATTGACGTACTATCCACGAGCGTGTTAATAAGTTGCGCTGCATCGCTTGTTGGCAAACTTAAAGCCTGAACTTTTTAATGTCTGTCAGTGATCATATGTTTTTTTATAGTCTAATAATATGAATTACGTTTTAGTGTACCATACGGCCATAGTGAAAGATAAGCCGCCCCTCGTGTCGTGTCCCTTCTGCACGCAGCTCTGTCACTCCCCTGTCCGGAAACTTTCATATAGTTTCACTTGTTGATGAATACTACAATAGTCTGCTTTTTCCTTCCTGATTCCGAGTAATTTCATCCTTGATGGACGATTGTGGTAAAAATAGTCTAGGAGACACTTTATAGATATTACTTGTAGGTACCTACTGAACAGATAAGGAAAGGTTGCGATTGGATTTCTTGTCATGGGAAATGTATTTATAGTTCATTCTGATCAGTTTCCAATCTCAGTAATATTATAAATGCGAAAGTTTGGATGTTTGTATGTTCGTTACTCAATCACGCTTCAACCACTTGACGGATCGATATAAAACTTGGCACACATATAGGTTAGGCCCTGGAATAGGAAATAGGAAGTTTCCCGAAAATCCCGAAAAAACATCTCATTCCTACGGGAAATACATAATAATTTATGATGATAAGTTGTCCACGCGAACGAAGTCGCGAGCAACAGCTAGTATCACATAAATAATAGTATTGATTTTTGTATTATTAACGTGGAACATCAGGTAGGTATCATGAATAGAGCCTAAAGATATAATAGATATTGCTTTACTGTTATCAACTACTTACTTCGAACAACCTGCCTTTAATCTAGAATGTTTTAATTTGAATTTCGAACAGTTGTAATGCAAAGCTTTTTCAACCGACTTCAAAAAAGGAGGAGGTTCTCAATTCGACGGTATGTTTTTTTTTTTTTTTTGTATGTTTTCAACCGACTTCAAAAAAGGAGGAGGTTCTCAATTCGACGGTATGTTTTTTTTTTTTTTTTTGTATGTTTGTTACGCGATTACTCCGCCAATTCTGAATGGATTTTGATGGTTCATATTTTGTATGGTAGGTCATACTTCAGAGGTGGTCCCATATAAATTTTATCGAAATTCATTCAGCGCTTTTTGAAAAATCAACAAAGACACAAATATAGTCTTAGTATATACCTACATAGACGACATGCTAGTTTGGTGTTCCCTTCAGAAAAGGATGAAGCATTAAAACTATGGATCCATCATATTAAGTTGAAAGTAAAAAGTGTAATCGACTCCTTCACATATTTAATAATGGGCATTGTACAAAAGAGATAGGTATATTGAATCTGTATTGTTTAAATAGTAGAATGTCAACAAATTATGGACATATTTGTTTAAATCAACTTACCGATGAAAAGATAATTTGTACGGGACCCACGTCCCAACTGTGTGCGTATCGCCACGGACTGTAAAGATGGCGATGGGACGCGGGGGCCCGCGCACGTTTTACTATGCCGGGATTGGAGGGCTTCTATATCGTCGGCGGTGGATGATGACAATGACGTCGGCGCGGCGGATCGTAAGCGGGAAGGTTCGCCGGTGTAATAAAACAACCACTTATTTCTATGGTGGCTTCTAAACTGGACTGAACTGGAGAACTGGAGATCTGTCTGTACTGTAGATCTATCGCTCTAAACTGACTGGACTTCGTGATGTAGCGGCGACTGAAGTGGAGAGTGAACAGGCTGAACTGTAGATCTGTCTGAACTGTAGATCTTGCTAAGCCTGGAGAGTACAGTGAACCAACTGAACTGAATGGACACTGCACTCAACTGACTGTAGAGAGCGCTGTAGACTGACTCGACTTCGTGATAGCCGCGTGGTATGAAGGCCACGTGGCTTTTTACTGTGTCGCTACGTGCTGAGACTGAAGTTGTAGCGGCGACCAGAGCGGGGAGAGAACAGGCTGAGCTGGGGGTCTTGTCCTATATTTATAGAATCCGTTCGGCTAACGGTTCGGCCGATCGGAACAAAGGACTAGGCTGGGCGCTGGGACAGGCACCGGGAGAAAGCGTCGGTTTACGCGTCGTAACGGTACCGTGTGCGGAAGAGATGGGGAGTCGCGCGAGGGAGAGACATTGTGAGCGTCTAAAGCCACAACGGTAAAACCTTTGTGAAGGCCGCGCGTCCTTATACCTAGATAAAACCCACGCGGACCCTTCCTATGCTATTCTGTAAATAAAGGCCGCGTGGTCTGTCCTACTATGCCTAATATTCCCTAAAGCCACCATTTATTAGAATACTATTACAAGGTACATACAAACAATATAAACTTATAGGAAACAAACAGAAACCTAAAACTATTACAAAAACTTATGTCTATGTATGGCCGGCTGTCCCGTACATCCTCCCGCCGCACACCGTCGCTGTGAGGTCGTCGGTGTGGACACTGCTGCTCAAGGGACGGCCGGCTCTGTCGGTAGCACCACAAGCTTCTTGGTGGGACGGCGCAGGAGTCTTCCTTTAGTGCGCACGTCGACTGCTCTGATGATGCCGTCGGCTCCTGGGTAGACGGCTTTCACGACGCCTCGCGGCCAACTGTTGCGAGGAAGGTGGCCGTCTGCGATGAGTGCGACGTCGCCCAGCTTGATGGGTGCACCGTGTCTGTGGGGCTCCCGCTGGTACTGGAGTTCAAGGAGGTACTCGCGGACCCATCTGTTCCAAAAATGGTCCGCTAGTCGCTGGGAGATGCGCCAGTTGACGCGTCCGCTGAGCTCGCTGTCACTGAAGGTGCCGGGCGTGGGGACCCGTGCCGGCGCGCCCAACAGGAAATGGTTGGGCGTTGTCGGTTTCCTGTGGCGCCTCCAATCTGAGCCCTTTACTGTGATGCCTCTAGTGCGCTTGTAGTGCGCCTTCTCCTTCCTTGTCCCACCCAGACCTACTACTTCAGTGGCGATGAGTAGGTCCAGGTTGTCCTGGCCAATGAGTACCTGGGGCCGGACCTCTGCATACCTCATGCTGTCTGCGGTGTCTGTGCTAAGCTGCGAACAGCCGCTCAAGTACTCTTCTGTGCTGACTTGCGTTGAGAGCTGTAGATCCTTCATGGTGCGTGCGCTGATTCTGTAGGTATTCTTAGCACCATGAATAATGCTCACACGCTGTGACGTTAGAGCGGGTATATTTGTGTCACCGATGGCCTCGATGCAAATCGGTTCCTCTGGGCCATCAGCTTCGACCTGACGTGCGAGGTTGTCGTCGACTAGGGCGACCGTCGATCTGTCCTCCTGCAGTGCGAACGCCTTTGCCTCTCCCGCCGGTCCAGACACCTGTATAGGTATCTTCAAATATGTCTGGGTACGGCGAGGCGTCCATGTGTAGGCGACGGTTTCTGGCTGCTGTTTCTTTTCTCCACGTGGGGTGATGTGAAGTTCGCTGTTGTGGTGTGAGTGTCCCTTCGTTGCGGCTATAGTGATAGGTACCGCAAGTTGGGACAGATCGATATTCCATCCACAGGTAGCGGCGGCTCCCGCCGATGCGAAGCGTGATTGCAGCGGCGGCTCGTCAGCGCATTCATGTGGTTTAAACAATAGTCCGTAGCGCTGTTGCTGTCTCAGTCCCTCCGCTGCGGCTTCATACTGCTGTCCCGTTCTGACTTCGTCGTCGGCTCTTGTCGAGGACGGACGTGTGTCGGTTGCGCTCTCGCATTTTACAATTTTTAGTAAAATAAATCTGAATACCCGCAATTTCGAGCATCATACTGTCCCGTTTCATCTTGTGTCGGACTCCATATACCGCAGCGGCCATCTTGTGTGCTGTACCGAGATCAGCGAGACAGAAGATTGCATCTGGATACCCGCAATTTGGAGCATCTGCCCCTCTCGTTCTTTCCTGAGGTGGGCCCCGTATACCGCGGCGGCCATCTTGGGTTTTGCTCCGGGAGAGGCGAGACAGAAGATTTGCAGGTTTTTATTGTGTTTGACAGTGGCATCTGTCACCTTGACGGGTGTCACTTGTACATTTATTTGCGCGACAGTGACGTTTCAGTGGCGACAGTGACGTTTATTGTGACTTTGACATCTGTCCCTCTGACAGGTGTCAAACGTACACTTTTACTTTTTATTTTTTTTTTTGTTTTTTTTTGTGTCGGCCATATTGGACCGTTTTTCGTGTATTTTGTGCGCTTTATGTGTTGCGTCTGTGACGACAGTGACGTTTACCGTGACTTTGACATCTGTCCCTCTGACAGGTGTCAAACGTACACTTTTTATTTTTAATTTTGGTGTCGGCCATCTTGGACCGTTTTTCTTGTTTATTGTGCGCTATATGTGTTGCGTTAGTGGCAACTGTGACTTTAACTGTGACTTGACATCTGTCACTTCGACAGGTGTCAATCGTACACTTTTTACTTTTTAATTTTGACTTTTGGCCATCTTGGACCGTTTTTCTTGTGTGTTTTATGCGCTGTATGTGTCGCGCTTGCGACCACTAGTTTGTAAGCACATTTGGCAAATTTTTGCCTACGGACAATTTTGGGCGTTGTCGGGCCCGGACATAGTCTCTGGGCATATCGACTGTGTCATAAAATTTTTTTTCGAAAAATTTTCTAAGTCCAAAATTTTTTGGGACTTAGAAAAATTTCGGCTCGTTCGTGGAGAGGCGTACCCCTATATATACACACGGGATCCAAAGGTGCTCAGCTAGTGTAACACTAAAAGTCTAATAACTCTATAACGGCTAGGGTTAGAAAACTTTTGTTTATTGATACCTGCGCGTATCAAGGCAGCGCACATTTCTGTTAAAAATTTTTTTTGAATTTTGTTAAAAAAAAAAAAAAAAAAAAAAAAAAAAAAAAAAAAAAAAAAAAAAAAATTTTTGGTTATTCTTAAATTTGATTTGTAGTGCCATAACTGTGTGTCTACCTAACACCTAGGGGGTTTTTCCCCCCCAAAAGAATACAACATGTCGGATACCGGCAGAGAACCGGTAGAGGCTGAGGAAGCTAACCTATCAAAAAAGCTAATTGAAGAGGCAATGGCGACTAAGCAGCAGGAAATGGACGCCCTTATCGACATGGGCGTGGAGGGCGGTTTCTTCCCGAGCCGAATGTCGATCTCGAGGACTCCACCTCAGCGGTTCAGCACCCCTCCCCAGCGGAACATGGACATCATATTCACCCAGGCAAGCGACCAGGAGGAAGTTAGGGAGGATACATACTCCACCCCCGACCAACATCAGCGGGAAGGGAAACGTATACGCTCCCCCGAGGAACTGGAGGACGCTGTCCGCAAAAGGCTGATGAGGACGAAATCTGCATCGGCTCACGCCGGACCACCACTCGCTGGACTACTGGGCCATCCACCCCCACCACCGACTGAACAGCCAGTTAAGGCAACACCACGGGCACCCCGACAGCCAACGGCATCCGCGTCGGCAGACCAAGTACCCGCGCGAACCTCGGCCCAGCCTCCAGCAACCACGGATCCAGACAGCCACGGGCTAGCCTACATGGGTAAGATGGAGCGAATAGAGGGCGTTCAAAATGCAATTAAGGGGATCATGGACATCGTCAATGCAAAGCAAGCAACCAATAAGCTAAACATTGCGGATAAAACGTCTATAGCTGCCCACGGGCACGACATCCTGGCCTACGTCGCGGCGCTCGAAATACAGCTTGCGGAATCCGAGCACAAGGTGACGGCAGCGAAGTTACAGTGCTCGATGATGGAGCTGAAGATGCTCCAGGCACCAGCGCCAACCCCAGACCAGCAGCAGGTTACATGGCCCGCTCCCCAGCAGCAGCAGATACCATCTTATTCGCGAGCTCTAAAACTGCCACGCGGCAGCGCCCCTATGGCTATCGAACCACAGTCCGGCCCCGTGATAGCTTTTTACCCAGCATCCGAGTCAATCACGAGCGCGGAGGAGACCAAGCAGGAGCTCCAGAAACACATCAACCCCGGAGCCATGAACATCCCAATAGAGCGCATGCGGAAGGTAGGAAATGCCGGCATAATTATACAGACCACGTCCAACCTGGCTGCACAGCGGCTGAAAGACGCTGCCCCCCCCACCCTTCGGGTCGCCGAACTGAAACGCCGGCTGCCACTAGTGGCGCTGCGTAATATGAAAGGCGACCCAAACTTTGAAGAACTTATTCAGGATCTGCATAACATCAACTTCACAGACGACCCCAACTGGCCCCTTGCAAAGCTCAAAGATAACTGTAAGCTGGCCTTCAAAAAAGGGCGCCGGGACAGAAATGTGACGACAGTGGTACTCGAATGCTCTCCGGCCTTAAGAGACGTCCTCGTCAGCATGCGGCACATCTACATTGGGTGGGATGTGGTTGAGGTCTGCGACTACCTTTCCGTCACATGCTGCTTTAAATGCCACCAATATGGACACCCTAAGGATCATTGTCGGGCGGCGGAAATGATATGCGGGAAATGCGGAGATGCAGGCCACAAAGCTGAGGAGTGCCAATCGGCAACCCAATGCTGCGCAACATGCAAGCGCTTCAAGCGCAAGGAAGCAACTACTCACATGACAGCATCTAGAGACTGCCCGGCCCGCATATACGCCGAGAAGCAGGCTGCATCCCGTACACAATACAATGGCTAGTACATCCAATACTCTCAGGATCGGGCAGCTCAACCTGCAGGGAGCGCAAACTGCGACAATGGAACTCCCCTCAATAGCCCAGGAACAAAACCTGGACATCGTCATCGTTCAGGAACAGTACGCCGAGGCCAGGAACCCGAACATGGTACAATGCGGTGCAACCCCAAAGGCCGGGTTCCTTATAATGAACCCGGATATCGCCTGCGCTATCCTACACCACCTCAGCAACGAGCACTGCATTGTATTACACCTGCACTACCGGAACCTACAACTACACATCGTCTCGGCGTACTTTCAATACTCGGATGATATAACCCTACACATCGAACACCTTAACAAAGTACTGGACCACCTGAGGGGAGGGCCTATAATAATTGGCGTCGATAGCAATGCACATTCCCCCATCTGGCACTGCGAGCGCCGTCAGTACGTTGGCAGAGGTCCGGACTCGGACCACAGGCGGACGCAGATGGAGGGATTTATCCTGGGACGGGGACTGACCGTCCATAACGTGGAGAACCAGCCGCCAACGTTTAAGGGGCCCAATGGCCAATCGAATGTAGACCTCACACTATCCACGAGAGGCCTTCAGATTTGTAACTGGACAGTCCACGAAGACATCAGCTCGAGCGACCACCAGATCATAACCTTTAATATAAACGCCAATAACAACAGACACACCGCACCAAGCGGAGAAACCGTGGATGCGAGCGAGGAGCTGAAGTCCTATCGGGAGAAAGGGGTGAACTGGGGACGCTTCCGCTCTACTTTGCACGCCCGTATGGGCAAATTAAATCTACGCGCACCAGCAGCACGGCTCTGTGCCGATTACTCCGGCCTCCTAGCTCGTACAGCGAGCGAATGTTTGGGCACGCGTAACAATAGGAAACAAAAAGGCTACGAATGGTGGTCTCCCGAGCTTGATCGGCTCCGCAAGCTGCAGTTGAAGGCGAGAAGGTTATGGCAATCCTCCAGGGGACGGGGCGGAGCGCGAGAGGAGGAACTGCATGCGGCGTTCTGTGCCGCTAGACTAGTCTACCGGCACGGAATGCGGCAGGCGGAACTGGACTTCTTTCGCTCCACAGCCGAAACTGGAAATCAGGATCCATGGGGTCTGGCGTACCGTGCCGCCAGCGGCAGGGTGCGCCCCCCATCGAGCCTGATCAACGGTACAAAGCTCCTGGAGGGATATGCCAGTAACACGGGGGAAGCAATGACGGGTCTGCTCAGGTCTTTGTGTCCTGATGACGACCCGAGTCTTGACAGCGCTTACCATCACCAAGTACGAATTTTAGCAGCCTGTTCTCCAACGGGCCTCGACTCGCCCCCACTCAGTCGCGATGCATTGGCACGTATTATTAAATCTCTCCCGAACACCTCACCCGGCCTGGACGGTATTACGGCCAAAATTGTAAAAAATGCATGGCACAGTTCATCGCACGAAATGTGTAGCATGTACGCGGCTTGCGTACGTGAGGGTGTCTTCCCGGAAATGTGGAAAGTCGGAAAGCTCATCGTCCTTCCGAAGGGAGACGGTAAGCCGCCCACTGACCCCAAAGCATATAGGCCCATCACCCTCCTCTCCGTTCTAGGCAAGATTCTCGAGCGCATCATCATCAGCTGTGCTCCATGTCTGTGGAGGAGTATATCCGGGAGTCAACACGGCTTCACAAGGGGTCGTTCAACAGTTACAGCACTGAACAGTGTCCTCAACACTGTTCAGACCACCAGGGACACTTACGTTCAGCTGATATTCCTTGACATCTCGGGCGCCTTCGACAATGCCTGGTGGCCGATGATCCTGGTCAAGTCGAAGCAGGGGGGCTGTCCACCAAACATCTACAAGATGCTGGTGGCCTACTTCCTGCAGAGGCGTGTAGGACTGTTCATCGGTGGCCAGGTGGAGTGGAAGACGTCCACCATGGGATGCCCCCAGGGATCGGTCCTGGGCCCTACACTGTGGAATTTACTGTTGGACGACCTCTTGCGTGTGCCAGTGCCCGAGGGAGTGAGCATGACAGCTTACGCAGACGACGTGACGATCGTGATCGAAGCACCATCCAGAGCCGCAATTGAGCGCAGTGCTAGCACTGTGCTCAGTGCGGTCTCAGAATGGGGGAAACGTAATCGTCTGGGATTCTCCTCTGGAAAATCCCAGACTATGACCATAAAGGGAAAGTTCCAACGTCCACCCACCATCAGGATGGATGGTGCTTCGATCGCGAGCGTCACACAAGCAACAGTGTTGGGTGTCGTCATCGACGCGAGTCGGTCGTTTGCACAGCACGCGTCATATATTGGGGAACGAGCGGCCAAATGCTTTGGGAAAATGTCACGCGTCTCAGCATCATCGTGGGGGGTTAAATATAGGGCACTCCGAGTGCTCTATAAGGGGACATACGTGGCCACCCTAGTATATGCCGCTGCTGTGTGGTACCGACGCGCGTCGCTACATGTGGTGCGTAGTTCGCTCCTGAGAACTCAACGGCCAGCCTTGACTCTACTAACGAAGGCCTACAGGACGGCAAGCTCCGCAGCGTTACCTGTGCTAGCGGGCGTACTTCCAGCCGACCTGGAGGCCATTCGCGCAGGCAGAACGGATGAGGCACGACAGACACTTACAGGGAAAGAGCGCAAAATTATGCAGAGGGCGATGTGGGAGGATGCTGTCTCCCTTTGGCAGGAGAGATGGGAAGGCAGCGAAAAGGGGAGGGATCTATACAGATTCTTCCCCTGCGTTTCGGTGAGAATGCGGAGCGACTGGGTGGAGCCGGACTACGAGGTTTCCCAGGTACTGGTTGGACACGGCTGCTTCAGAAAGCGTCTGAAGGACCTGGGCCTGAGTGAGACGGGGGAGTGTTTCTGCGGTTGCGGGGCCGATGAAACAAGGGACCATATTCTGTGGGACTGCGAACTGTACGAGTCGGAGCGGTCGGAGATGCTGGATGGTCTCGAGCGATCGGAGGCGGGCCCGGTTTACTACCAGGACCTCGTGAAGACGGAGGCGAACTTTGCTCGTCTGAAGCGGTTCGCCAAGGCGTGGCATAAACGCAGACGTCAGTTGGAGCTGCCCGAGAGAGCGCAATAGAGCAAAGAAAACCTGAGAGCGCTGATAGGAAGGAGCCGCCCGACGGCGAAGGGATGTGGTTTTCGTAAATCCCCAGAAAGGGGCTGGCTGGCAGAAGGACCACCAGTTCGACAGAAGGGACACTGAAGAAAACTTGTAGGGGATCAAGCAGGGTGCGCCGGGAAAGAGCTCTAACGCAAGTACCGGGCACCCCCCCGTGATTCGGTCCGTATAACCGTAAGGTTGAAAGGACCATGGGAGGTGGCGGGCCTTTGTCCCGTTCTGATACCCGTGGCTGACACTCCCGGCTGTGGGAGCGGGACGGTGATATCGGTGGCGACTGCGACGGGCATAGCAGGTAGTGCAGAGGGTTTCGGTGCTACGGGCGGTGCGGGGGGCGCGGGAGGCGGTAGTGCTCCTTTGTTCTGTGCTTGCGCTTCCCTGGCGGCAGTGACTATATTTCGTTCATATGATATTCTGTAGCGCTGTGGCTGACTCTGTCCCTCTGCTGCGGCTTCACACTGCTGTCCTATTTTGCTGCCTGTTGTCGTCACTCCCGGCTGTGGGAGCAGGACGGCGACATCGGCGGCGGCTGCTACGGGCGTAGCAGATAGTGCAGAGGGTACTAGTGCTACGGGTGATGCGGAGGGTGCGGGAGGCGGCTCTGCTTCTTTGTTTTGATCTCGCGCTTCCCTGGTAACTGTAAGTCGTTCGTTCGATGGTTCGTAGCACTGTTGCTGTCTCTGTCCCTCTGCTACGGCATCGTCCTGCTGTCCCGTTTTGCCACCTGTTGCCGTCGCTCCCGGCAGTGTGAGCTGGACGGCGACATCAGCGGCGGCTGCTACGGGTGTAGCAGATAATGCAGAGGCCCTCTGCACGTACCATCTGGTACTCACCAGTGCTACGAGCGGTGCGGGGGGCGCGAGGGGCTCGGGAGGCGGCTGTGCTCCTTTGTTCTGTACTCGCGCTTCCACGGCGACTGTGTTTTTCTTATACGTTGGTCCGTAGCGCTGTTGCTGTCTCTGTCCCTCTGCTGCGGCTTCATACTGCTGTCCCATTTTGCCGCCTGTTGTCGTCACTCCCGGCTGTTGGAGCATGACGGCGACATCAGCGGCGGCTGCTACGGGCGTAGCAGATAGTGCAAAGGATACCAATGCTACGGGTGGCGCGGGGGGCGCGAGGGGCGCGAGGGGCGCGGGAGACGGCAGTACTCCTTTGATCTGTGCTCGCGCTTCCCCGACGACTGTATCTCGTTCATGCGATAGTCCGTAGCGCTGTTGCTGTCTCTGTCCCTCTGCTGCGGCTTCGTACTGCTGTCCCATTTTGCCACCTATTGCCGTCGCTCCCGGCTGTGGGAGTGAGACGGCGATATCGGCGGCGGCTGCGACGGACTTAGCAGGTAATGCAGAGGGTACCAGTGCTACGGGCGGTGCGGGGGGCGCGAGGGGCTCCGGAGGCGGCTGTGCTCCTTTGGTCTGTACTCGCGCTACCCCGGTGACTGAAATCTGTTCGTACGGTAGTTCGTAGCACTGTTTCTGTCTCTGTCCCTCTGCTGCGACTTCATACTGCTGTCCCGTTTTGTCACCTGTTGCTGTCACTCCCGGCTGTGGGAGTGGGACCGCGATATCGGCGACGGTTGCGACGGGCTTAGCAGGTAGTGCAAAGGGTACCAGTGCTACGGGCGATGCGGGGGGCGCGAGGGGCGCGGGAGGCGGCTGTGCTCCTTTGTTCTGTACTCGCGCTTCCCCGGTGACTGTATTTCGCTGTGGCTGACCGGTATCGGGCAGCAGATGCTTTTGGCTTGAGTTGAGCCAGTCTTGCACCCTAGGTTGCGACTCGGCGTTGAAAACTTCACTGTGAGAGCCTTCATCTTCCGACAAACGCGCTTCCAATGCGGCTAGTTCGGCCTCGGCGGCTTCTAGTCGTAGACGCGCGATCTTAGCCCGAGCTTCGGCAATGAAACTCGAGCGCTTCGATTTATTGCTGTTAATTCTGCTTCTTAAAGTTCCCTTTATTGTAACAGCGTCTGAAGCGGCGGGTCGTCGTCTCTGGTTCTGTACTGTGACTTCTGTGGCTGTATTTTCCCTGAACCATGCTGTCTTGGTTTCCGCAGGGCACCTCGACGTCGGTGGTGTTGACGCCGGCGACGGCGGCGTGTATGATAAAGCGCCGGCGGCTGCGGGCGCCTCTGTGCGGGCTGCTCTCTCCTCTGTGTCAGCCGCCGCGAGTAAATCGACGGTGGCTGCGTGCATCTCTGTCGGTGGCGTCGTAGGTACGGCGCCGCGAATCTTCCCGATGAATCTTGTCATTGGCATCTTCTGAACTGTAGTCTGCCGTACCCTCGTGATCCGGCTCGAAGGACCAGACACATGTACGGGACCCACGTCCCAACTGTGTGCGTATCGCCACGGACTGTAAAGATGGCGATGGGACGCGGGGGCCCGCGCACGTTTTACTATGCCGGGATTGGAGGGCTTCTATATCGTCGGCGGTGGATGATGACAATGACGTCGGCGCGGCGGATCGTAAGCGGGAAGGTTCGCCGGTGTAATAAAACAACCACTTATTTCTATGGTGGCTTCTAAACTGGACTGAACTGGAGAACTGGAGATCTGTCTGTACTGTAGATCTATCGCTCTAAACTGACTGGACTTCGTGATGTAGCGGCGACTGAAGTGGAGAGTGAACAGGCTGAACTGTAGATCTGTCTGAACTGTAGATCTTGCTAAGCCTGGAGAGTACAGTGAACCAACTGAACTGAATGGACACTGCACTCAACTGACTGTAGAGAGCGCTGTAGACTGACTCGACTTCGTGATAGCCGCGTGGTATGAAGGCCACGTGGCTTTTTACTGTGTCGCTACGTGCTGAGACTGAAGTTGTAGCGGCGACCAGAGCGGGGAGAGAACAGGCTGAGCTGGGGGTCTTGTCCTATATTTATAGAATCCGTTCGGCTAACGGTTCGGCCGATCGGAACAAAGGACTAGGCTGGGCGCTGGGACAGGCACCGGGAGAAAGCGTCGGTTTACGCGTCGTAACGGTACCGTGTGCGGAAGAGATGGGGAGTCGCGCGAGGGAGAGACATTGTGAGCGTCTAAAGCCACAACGGTAAAACCTTTGTGAAGGCCGCGCGTCCTTATACCTAGATAAAACCCACGCGGACCCTTCCTATGCTATTCTGTAAATAAAGGCCGCGTGGTCTGTCCTACTATGCCTAATATTCCCTAAAGCCACCATTTATTAGAATACTATTACAAGGTACATACAAACAATATAAACTTATAGGAAACAAACAGAAACCTAAAACTATTACAAAAACTTATGTCTATGTATGGCCGGCTGTCCCGTACATAATTTGTAATTGTTTTCCGTTAAGACACCAATTCGGCTTCGACAGCCCACAGCAGCACATGCCATAGTTATTATAAAAGCAGGTTACACAGAACATAATAACTAACGAATTAATCACGAAATTTACGAAAACCTAACGCAACCAAAATGGTATTCAGCTGTATACCAAAAGCTTTCAGACGTCAAAACTGGTGGCCCGCCGACTTTTAAGATGACGCGCGTGCCAATTGTTATCTCTTTTTTTCTTAGTAAATGCTGCCATATATATGACAAGTATGAAGTATTTATTTCAGGTTTCAACTTATAATAAGTCATCCATGGTTTTAATGCTTGATCCTTGCATTAAACAAAAGTTGTGATGAGGAATTTCAATATTTTTTTAACTGTCATTAGCTAAGAACAAAGAAGATTGTATGCATTTGTAAGGAGCCTTCATAATAGTTATACATTAATATCTGTTCTTATAGAAAACTACCTATTTGTTGAAAAGATTACACAAGCGTGTCATTTTTGTTAAAGGTTTCTCATTGTGGGATCGATTTAAAAACTTGCCGCATAGCAACTAACCGAGTCGATCTGGATTCATTTAAATGCTCGTGTTGCAAGCCAAGACGAAGAAAACATTACTCTTCGGTTTCGATTGATAAACGTTGTGAATCAAACTGAGTCGTTGAGCATGACTTTCTGGACTTTCATTAAGCCTTGATAAGTTCGTGTGTCTGAGAAAGTCTATAGGCCCGCTGCTCAAAACTCTCATTTGAAATATTTATCGCATTTCTTTCCCTACTTTTCTTTAAACAATCTTTCTTCTCGTCACTACTGTCTTCCTAACGGCGCTGTCTCATTTGAGCAGCGCGTTTTAAATAAACAAAATACACTTACTATCCACTAAAAAGTAAAAAATAAAATTATTTTTTAGAAAAAAACAAAACCGACTTCAAGGCTATACCTACACGTACAAACTTAAACTAAAAAGTAGAAAATAATATTTTAATTACTTCAAAGCAAAGAGCATTAAAGGACAATCAACGAAATTATTGATACTTATATACCTATTTACAATTTATAATAAGTTATTTTTGGAGTCGGTGCCAGCCAAAGCAAAAATAAGCTTAATGGATACCTCACTTCACTCAGGCATATCATATTGTTGCTTAAATTGTTAATTAAACTGTCCTTCTTGGCTGGCACCGACTCCAGGAATAACTTATTATAAATTGTAAATAGGTATATAAGTATCAATAATTTCGTTGATTGTCCTTTAATGCTCTTTGCTTTGAAGTAATTAAAATATTATTTTCTACTTTTTAGTTTAAGTTTGTACGTGTAGGTATAGCCTTCAAGTCGGTTTTGTTTTTTTCTAAAAAATAATTTTTTCTAGTTTTTATTCACACAGGAAGTCCCATTGTAAACAACCATACCCTTGCCTACAAATAAAAGGCTGTTTACACTGTCGTTTTACAGTCGTTTAATTGAATATATTTTGTACGTGAATCGCGAATTAGCATCGCTTGACGAACTCTATTGATTCACCGTTCGTGACGAGAATATAAAATGTCGGAAATTAGCGACATTTTGTGGCTGAGTTTGGATGAGTGTTGTTGACAAGATGGATTATGGTGTAGGATTACGGGTGGTACAATCGAGGTAATATTTATTAAGAAGAAGCGGAAGAATATTATCGTAAATGTCTATATTCATCATCATCATCATCAGGTTATTTTTGTCTCCACTGCAGGTACACAACCCTCTCTCATCTGCCGGAGACAGACGGAGGATTTGGCCTACACTCCCCGCGCTGGTCAGACGGTTGGGGAGGCCTGATTGATGTTTTATAATGTATTCCCTTAGTCGCCTTGTACGACATCCACTGGAAGAGTTAGAGTGGTCCGGTTCTACTCTACCGGAAACCACACGGCAATGTCTTTATTATTTATGGCAATAAATGAATTATTAAAGTTTTGCTTTCTGGCGTCACAGCTTAAATATGGTTTAGAGTAGTGACTAGTACTTTACTGGAGAACTTGCATATGAAGACAAATGCTCGCAGACTATTAGTTCCTAGTTCCGGTGGAAATTTACTAGAATGGCCTTGTATCATAATGAATAGGCATATTTACGTATGAAAAATATATAATAAAATGTTAAAATGTAAAAAACACATACTAAAAGGATGTTATATAAATAATAAGCTAATAAATAATAATATATTTTTTTGTAAGAACATATTAGTACAGTTTCCCACCTCCACGCCTGCTCTAAGCGAGGATCGCTTACACATGACATCTACCGGTGAAGGTAGGGCAAGTCCCAGGTAATGAATTTACGCTACCTTGGTCCCCAGATAAATTAAATTAAAGAAGTAAAGAGAGTAGGAAGAGAGTTCCCACTTACCCTCTAGCAAATGGGAGTGTAGCAAAGAAACGATGACCGGAATGGTCAGGTTGGGGGGTTGGGGGTTTGGTGTGGCCAAGATAACCAACATATTACTACAGAATGTTCTCTTCAAAACCCTCATAACGGTCCATTCCCCATTCTAACTTTTTCATAATAATAACGCGAAATGTAATACGCAGTGCGCTGCATAATCTAATTTCCTGCCGTTTTTCGCGTGACTGCAGGCGGGCAAAGGTTTTTATTTTTACAATGCCATTGCGGCTGTCTGTTGTACCCCAGAAGATTGCGTTCACTGAAACGTTTATAAAAAATAACGCGGAAAAAGTGCTTTTACTATATGCAATGTGTTCTTTTTGTCAGGAACATGGGTGATAGAGTGTCGGGCAGGTTAAAAGTTTTAAAGCCGATTGTATATGTATTGCCGTGTGGTTTCCGGTAGAGTAGAATAGGACCAGTCTAACTCTTTCCGTGGATGTCGTACAAGGCGACTGAGGGAATACATTATGAAACATCAATCAGGCCTCCCCAACCCGTCTGGCCAGCGCGGGGAGTGTAGGCCAAATCCTCCGTCTGTCTCCGGCAGATGAGAGAGGGTCGTGCTCCTGCAGTGGAGACAAAAATAACTTGATGATGATGTATATGAAGGCTTGTTCGGCTTTAAAACTTTTAACCTGCCCGACACTATATCACCCATGTTATGGGTATAGTATACATTAACATGTATACTGTGAAACTACCCGTAGGCACAGTTACAAGTGAAGTCCAGAACCAGAAAATTCCTATTTACCACATCATCAGCCTGAAAGAGTCGACTGTTGGACATAGGCCTCTCCCAATGTGCGCCACTGAACCCGATCTTCGGTTCTACTCATTCAGTCACTGCCAGCCGCCCTACGCAGATCGTCGCTCCATCTAGCCAGGGGGCGTCCCACACACTGTTATCACACTCAAGCTTATTGTAGATATTTTATCGACTAAATCCAGAATATAATAAATAGCTTCGTTTGGTTTAAAAGAAGATGTAGTAACGAAGGTAGAGAAGGGTATGTTGCGTTGGTTTGGACATTTATAGCGTATGAGTGAAAGAAGAGTGACAAAAGTAATATACAGTGCGAATGTGGAAGGAACTACAGCTAGAGGTCGTCCTAGGAGGACATTCAAGGATCAAATTAGTAACGTCCTCAAAAAGGCTGGGTTCCGCAGTGAGAAGAATAAAAGGAGGTGCATGAAAAGGTTGATGAATGTGAGTGAGGTGTGTCAGGATCGCGCAAAGTGGCGATCCATCGTCTCTGCCTACCCCTCTGGGACCAAGGCGTGAGCATTATGTATGTATGTAAACTGTTTTATAATTGTCACATTTATTGGTCAAACATTTACAAGCCAAAGCGGCGGAATATATCATTAAGCAATTAAATTGTAAATGTTATACATTTAGTACCTTAATTGTATAATACCTACATCATAAAAAATTATCGAGTTAACCATGTCAATTAATGACCGCCTCGTTGGCCTAGTTGACTTGGTCATTGGAATCGAGCGCCCGAGGTCGTGGGTTCGATTCCCACTGGGGACAGACAAACTTTGTACAATTTGTACAAGTTGGTCCCGATCTGGATGTTATATATGTAATACGTCCTATCCTTGTTTAATTTCCACAGCACAGGAGAAAATCCTAATTTGGGATTAGACAAGTGTATGCATAATAAGTAATAATATTTAAAAAAAATTTCATTCAAGAAACTTATTGACTAAGTAATAAAATTTCGTAGTAGACTATTTTTTCAGTTTACATTAACAATAATTAACATTGGTAGAAGCTGAATTTCAGACGTAGTAATACGTAGTGTTCTCTACCAAAATTGTAACGGAGTGGCCCGGACCAGGGGGCGGCGGCGCGGGCGGCTGTCAAGCGCTGAAGGGCGACATCGCGGCGACGGCGGGCGCGCACAGCACTAGACAGTAACGAATAAATATAAATTAAATATAATGACCGTGTTGTTCTCGGCTGAGGTACTGGCTTGGGTGGGTGTCCTTAAGGCGACTATGTTATCAGATAAGGAACGGGGATTAGGCTAGGGACGGGATGCTGCTGCGTTCTCCTGTACATATTAGGAGCATCACTGCGATCACCAATCCGCCTGTCAAGCGTGGTGATTATGGCAAACCCCACAATGCACCAAAAGTGGTCTTCTATTGGGGAGGCTAATGTTCAGCAGTGGATATACTCGTATTTTGGCTGATGAATAAATATAAATATTCAGTAATAATATTAATTTATAATAAAAATAAAAAAGATAAATTTAAATTAAGGAATTTTTGTATGGTAAAAAACGAATGGTATTAAAAATACAATCATATACCTCGTTAATATTAATGAAATGTATATTTGGTTTTTTGGAAGTAAATAAAGGCTTTTTGAACCTTTCTAAAAGAGAGATCACTTCCGGTGACATCTTAGAATGAGCGGGTAATAAGATCAGATATATGTTTTAATTTTTTACGTTAGCTCATTTGTAAGAAAAACTTCCTAGAACGATGATCCAATTTAAAAATGTCAAGAAAACATGTAAATAATTGGAAAACGAAGGGAGGCTTCCGTCTAAAAATAGCTAAAATATAATTTGGCGGTAAGCTTTATACGGACGTAATCAGAGTGTTGTACTTAGGGGGTTTTGTGGGCGACACCGTCCACGCAGTCATTATATCTGTTATAATAGACGTATATTTAACGATGACGCAAGACAGTGTTTTAAGTAGTGTGTTTAATTTTATTATTACATCAATTATGAAAAATTTCATTTCAATAAAATAATGGCGTGTATTGCTTGAATGAACCGTAAATACTAAGTAATAACTAAACATTTTATATTTATAATTGTTTCGTGTATATAAGTTACATAAACACACATTTTGAGATACACACAATTAATTGAAAGCTACATCTTAATAAACTACTAATAACATAATAATTATTGATCTTACGACGACATTAAAGTAACTAAATAAGACAACAAGAATTAATAAAAAATATAATTACTTATATAGCGCACAACTTCAGCACTTGAAGAAATTAAAAGGAGTTAATTTTTAGAAGTCATCATTATCACATCAGCCTTTGGACGTCAACTGATGATCGTAGGTGTTCCTCAATAAACGCGATAACACCTCATCATACAGCCGTCTTCGGCCACCATCTTTTGATTATGAGGTCGCACGCTGCGCATATCGGAACTCGTTTGCCCCAACGGTCATTGGAATCATTTTATGATAAATCATAATCATAAGCATATTTATTGGTAACAAAATTACAAGTCAAAAATGTTTTTAACAATTAATGTCACATAGGTAACAGATAATAATTAATAAATAATGTCATAAATTCACAAATGTCAAGTAACATACTTTGAAACATCTTTCAGGAATTCGACAACTGAGTAATATGCCTTAGAAATAAGAAATTTTTTAAATTTATTTTTAAATATGCTGGTGGAAACCAATCCACATCGCATGATCAGTAGAAGTTTCATACGGGGATGTAATTCAACCCCCCAGTTTGAAGCCCTGTCTACGTATCTGTCATTGCTATCCGTTACCTATTTATGACATGAGCTTTCAACGCCCCGCGTTGCGTCGCCCGTGAATCAGTGTTGCCATAATTAAATTTATTGTGTGAATATAACTGCCAGTTTGCGTTATTTATAACTTTCATTTCCTATTTGTGATGGGCTTTTATGTTTTAATTTGGGGGTGATTTTGGCACTTTTATGTTCTTTGTTTGTATTAGCGAATTAAGCAAAATAATTACAAAAAATCTTAAAAATATTTTGAGGGCAACTGAATAAAATTTATATCCCTATCACGTAATAGTAACTACTTAATACTTGACCCTAGGTAACTAAAACAATAATACTATTTAGTATTCTGTGCTACAGACAGAGAAAATAATTTTTGTGCTGTCAGATTTTCTTATGTGCCATGAATAAAATAAGTTTTTTTTATTCCTGATGGGTTTACACTTGACCTCAATCACACCTGATGATGAGGCCTAAAGTGGAGCTCACCCAGAAGATGACTATTCACTTTTCCTTTAAAAAGATCTAAGTTGTACTTGTCTGGAAATACCGAAGCTGGCAATGAGTTCCTTTCCATAGCAGTTCACATTATGAAAGAGGAAGCCAAACGCTTCATGCGAGAGCGTGGTATGTCTACTACATAAAAATGAACTCCTTCCCGACAGCTGGTAGTCAGGTGATGAAAATCAAATCCTGCAATTCCTGGGCACACTCCCCAAAGTGTAACCTGTTGAAAACCGAAAGACAGGCCAGGCCACACTGCGGCGACGTTTGAAGCTGTGCAACTATATATTTAACAAAACATCGTCGCGAATGAGCCTTCCGTCACAAAGTAATGGAATACCCTACAAAAAGAAACCTACATACTTCAGTCAAACATAAAATGTGATTTTTGTAATGAATTTAGCATCTAAAAATAGCTCACGTTCAACGCAATGATTCTGCAAATTATTTCACCAAACAAAAGCTTCACGGCAAAAAAAATACGGATACGAATTGAAAACAATTACGAAGAAGCAAGTTCCGCGTGATAACGACCTGAGGGCGACTTTTGTCAAGCGAAAAAGGGAATTTTAAGCTTTTCTTTTGCTTTTCTTGATTCGGAATAGCATTGTCGTAGAGATCTTTGTCAGTGAAGTGGACACAGCAGGGACGAACAAACGTCTTATAAATATTTGAGAAGCCTGTATACATTGGTACATTCAGTATCTAGGGCAGGGTAACAGGGGCCTTCGCCTCCAGCATAGAGGGTCGGTATAATAATCAATATAATAAGGCTGACTTTGAAGGCACACAGTTAAAATTTGACAGCACTGTGTTTATCTCCATAATAATGTATGATAGGGGTAAAAATCTTAACCAATCTTACCTTCACGTGGTGCGCCCTGCTGGTTGAAAAACGAGGCTCTGGCTACCGACAATGGCGGTATAACCATTCGACATCTCACTAGGCCCTAAATACCACAGACTGGTAGCGGGCAGCAGCGTCACCGGTGCGAGGCCTAGTACTGCGATGGCTAACACATTTGCCCATGAATTCGTAATGAAGTGGCAGTGGGCTACATATGCCGAAGAACCGACGGCCGCTGGGGCAGACGAGTTCTGGAGTGGAGACCGCGGATCGGCACTCGCAGCGTGGAACGCCCAGCCGCCTGGTGAACAGACGACAGTGACTTTCGTTCTTCGTCGGATCTCCTCATTACGAATCATATCTTTCAAAGAAACCCCGAGCATAGCCCTCTCCATAGCTCGTTGAGCGACTTGGAACTTGTGGATCAGGTCCACCGTCAGTGTCCACGTTTCTGCACCGTAGGTCATGACAGGCAGGACGCACTGATCTACTATCCTACTAATATTATAAATGTGAAAGTTTGGATATTTGGATGTTTGTTACTCAATCACGCTTCACCCACTGGACGGATCGTGATGAAACTTGGCACACATATAGGTTAGGTCCTGGAATAGGAAATAGGATAGTTTTTATCCCAAAACACGTCACATTCCTACGGGAAATACATAATTATTTTTAAAGGTGAATTTCAAAACTAGACTGAATATTCCTTCTGAATATTTCAAGTTTGAATTTTGCTGAAACTGTAGCAGGGTACTCTTTCGTAAAACGATGCAAACTAAATTGCGTGTCAGCCTTAAAAGCGTTTATCGGTCGCCGTCATTTAATTCCCTTGAAAGCCTTGGAGGTGTTAATAATATTGGCAAATAGATCGTGACGAAGAACCAGTTGAGTCAGAAAGTGGCTTATAAATATATGGCGTGTATAGTGCTTAGAAATAATCCATAAGCTTTAGTTCGTATGTGCCTGAATGTTGTTGCTAATTATAAAGATGTTTTATCTTGTTATCGGTATAACCAGATACGCTAAGATAAGATACTCATACTTTGGTTATTCAAAGGACTCTGATGGAATACCTCGTGTGCCTAAATGATTATGAACTAAGAACATTTCGAAAGCCATTACGTGCCTGATTGATTATGAGCTCCTAGTAAGAATCTATAAGCTTCAGATCGACATCTGTCTAAATGATTATTCTAATCATAAAAGGTCTCCCCGTGGATGTCGTACAAGGCGACTAAGGGAATACATTATAAAACATCAATCAGGCCTCCCCAACCCGTCTAGCCAGCGCGGGGAGTGTAGGCCAAATCCTCAGTCTGTCTCCGGCTGATGAGAGAGGGTTGTGCTCCTGCAGTGGAGACAAAAATAACCTGATGATGATGATGAATAGGTTTTTAACAACATAATTTACTTTCATTATCATAAAGGCTCGGATGGAATAATCTCGTGTGCGTGAATGATTATGAGCTTTCGACTCCCCTCCACCTCTCCATTTTCCAGCAAGAATCCAATTTTTTATTTCTATTATCTATCAGAATTCTATTACCTGTACCGTAACTAACATATGTGTATACTTCTATACCATATTTATTAAAACAAAAATATCTATGCAAATTCATATGTCTATGGGTGTTAAACCTGATAACAACACCCCTTTAAATACCTTTGTAATTTTATTATAATTCCATTATTTTTAGATAACCCTTGAGTAATATTATATGCCTACAAGTCTTTTATCCAATCTTATCCAAACGAAATTGGACATAAATAATGGATGGTTTATAATAACCCGTTAGAGATTATAGGTCGATCAATTAGTTTGGGCTATGACCAACTAAACCCCAATACGGTACCCTATTAATTTTGTCCGGTAAATCCCTCTTTATTATTTAAATTTTCCCGAAGGATTTAGTTAGTTAAATATTGATGGTGTTTACGGAAATTATAAATATATGGTTGAAATTTGATAATTTCGTGTGAAAATAATAGAAAAGTTGACAGTTTCACGGTTATAATTGTATGTATGTATGCAACGCTTTATTGTACCAAAAATAACAACAACAATAATAATAAAATAGGAATTAAACTGTGTACAAAGGCGCACTTATCCCACTTAGGGATCTCTTCCAGTCAACCTTAGAGATATTGTTTCGGCAGAGAATACTAAACATACTACGTATGTTTTACAGAGATATTCACCTCCCACCGCCAGTTTAACGTCCCTCAAAATAGAACACAGCTGGCAGTAAGTACGCAATCGACTGACACCGAGAGATGTACCCTAAAAAGAGAAGTTAAAAAGAGAAGAACTTATGTTTGTTGACATTGGCCCTCTCTCGATCGACTATATTCGCGCGCTGGGCGTAGAAGCCTTATTAATTTATGCACATACACAAACGTGTACGGACCGACTGGTGCGCCTGAAAGTAGTAGTAGGTAATTAAATCTGTTCGCTTGTGTGTACTGCCAGGCGTGTGGGAGAGGTATGTATCGTTTCGTTACATAGTAATATTTAGTACTAGCTGTTGCCCGCGACTTCGTCTGCGTGGACTTGCAATTGTGCAACTTAACATCACAAATTATTATGTATTTCCCGTACGAATGGGATGTTTTTTCTGGATAAAAACTATCCTATGTCCTATTCAGGATCTAACCTATATGTGTGCCAAGTTTCATCCCGATCCGTCCAGTGGTTGAAGCGTGATTTAATAACAAACATCCAAAGGCCTGGCCATTCAAAGGGGAAACGTAGATAGTGTTCTGGGCAGCGACCTGGAGCCCATTTTTTATCTCTAATTAATTATTTATCTGTATTTTTTATTTATTTTTATGTATGTATGTATGTAAACGCTTTATTGTACCAAAAATAACAACAACAACAATAATAAAATAGGAATTAAACTGTGTACAAAGGCGGACTTATCCCACTTAGGGATCTCTTCCAGTCAACCTTAGAGTAACCGAAAGGACAAGTATAATGCGTTTAGTACCAAATTTGATAAAGAAATGTACCTACTTTTAATAAAATTTGAAAATACATATTACATAAACATAAACGAACAATATATACATAGACGATACACGAATAAGTGAATGATACAAATATCTATATATACATAAATTTATACACATAACATATAAATATATAAGATATATACATACATATATATATATCTTATATATGCTCATATATACTATTACATTATAAATCCCAATAAATACTTATTTGTAGTTTATATACTGCAATATAAGTCAGCTCAAAGCTTCGGTATTGAACCCATAGTGCTTTTTTAAGTTGTTTTTAAAGGACATCAGGGAGGGGGACTTCGAACGTGGACAGGGAGTTGGTTCCAGAGCCTCGCTGCTTGTACGGTAAAAGACTTGGTGTAACTGTAAGTGGCGTGAGTAGGGAGGCCAAGTGCTCGAGTATCGCAAGAACGCAGGCGATCTCCACTAGCTTCCGCAAGGTAGTGAAATCGCTCGCGAAGATAGAAAGGTGCTGAGGGACTATATAGAACATTATAGAGAAGTGACAACATATGTAAGTTCCTGCGCTGTCTTATCGGTAGCCAGTTCAACTGCTTCCGATACTCCGAGACATGATCGAACTTACGCAGTCCAAACAGTAGTATGAGTTTTATGAGTAGTTAATAAAGTTAAAACATCCAAACTTCCGCAGTTATAATATTAGTCTGATAATGGTGTGCGTCGCTCCAACTCGGACAAATAATTTCAGTAATCTGATGAAAATAAAGAGGAAGTTGACAAATTCAAAGTGATAATCGATGTATGTTTAATGTATTGTTCAGGGGTGTCGACCAAATTGAAATACAATTACGGAAATCTTTTGTCTATCCGTCCAATTGTCAACGGTCTGGGAAATGGTTTAAAAACCACTGAGTTAATGAATATATTGCAGGCAAATGATATAATAGATATCACAGGAAACGTGACAGTGGTGGTATGAAAAGTTTCGTCATCTTAAAGCCTATTTTCACTTATCTACTAGTAAGAATAGCCTTTGAATAAATCTTACGTTTTGTTTACTGTTTTACCGACTCCATCCTGTCAGATATTCCAGAAGTGAAACCTAAATTTAAACTTTGTTATCAGACAAACACAATATTCCATACAACGGACTGTTTTGTCACGTTAGTGTGAAGAGGTGTTGCGACTTGTTGAAGAAATGAATTTGGAAACTGAAGAGCCTTTTCATTGCGCCAGTGTACAGGTGACAGCCTTAACTATTTAAACTAATTGGCTTGGCTATTAAAGCCAGCAATTTCTACGTCGTACAATATGCAGGTTCCGTAAAGTAAATTTTTTAGTTGTTTTCCTTCAATATCGTATTGAAGGAAAACAGCTATCATCGTAATATCGTATAAAAATAAAAATTTCATATTGGTTCCTATAATTACCGGACAGTATGTACTGACTAAGTAGGTACCTACTATATTCTTATTATATTATCATATAATTTATGATAATATATATTAGTATATTTTCATAATTTATTTTATTTATTAGGTCACCAACAGAGTGTACATCAATTGTTGCATGAGGGCAACTTACAAATGTACTTGAATAAATGCCATCCTAATTATAAATTTATGATGACATATGTACTTTATCTAACGAAGCTAAAACATTAGCCTCATTCAAAAAGCTATGTAAGGAATGGCTTCTGTGTAGGCAAAAATCTACCTGCATCTGATTTATATGACTTGTTTGTTATTCCTACAGCCCTACTGTTTCAGTGGGTATGTCATTTTAGTAATGTGATATTTTTTCTTTTATACATATATTTTTAAATATTTATGGAGGGCCTAACAAAATTTTGGAATGAGGTTTACAGTACTACGTAATGCATACACTTTGGCAGATATAACGATCAGCACTCCTTTTCCCCTAGCTTCGATTTTAGCGATGTATTTATATGGCGATGCCTGAAATGCAGCGTTTCGCTAAGGCATCGACCAATTCATCTGACTATATACTACTTATAAATACTTAATTGTTGAACTGAATGATGTCGTTGAATAAATTCTCTTTTATTTTTTTTTTTTATTTTAACTCCGAAGGTAAAAATCCTAACATATAATATAAAATAATAACATATATAACTACCTACCTAACAAACTACCCGTAATATACTATCAAAAATCTCTCTCTACTTTTCACAGAACGTAACCTCTTCGATCGGCTTGCGAAAATCGCTGGTCGTCCGATAAATGACTTTTTGCTAACATAACAAAAGGTAAAAAGGGCGATAACGATCGGGAAGTCAGGGCTTGGGGTCCAACGTATTGTTCCCGTGGAACCCGGGCTTCCACCGAGGGGCAAGATTTAGTGTTAGTCACCTGTTAACATCGCACGCACCTTAAAATGAATTTACTGTAAGGATGGCATCTTTTTGCCGGTGCTAGAACTATAGAGTAGAGTCCGTTTGGATGGGTATGTAAACATTTTATTACCAAAACTGAACAATAACAATACATACATACATATTGCGATCCTGACACACCGCACTAGCCTTACTAATATTATTATCATAAGGATAATTGCCGCGTGGTTTCTGGTAGAGTAAAATAGGACCACTCCAACTCTTCCCGTGGATGTCGTACAAGGCGACTAAGGGAATACATTAAAAAACATCAACCAGGTCTCCCCAACCCGTCTGGCCACCGTGGGTGAGTGTAGTCCAAATCCTCCATCTATCTCCGGCAGATGAGAGAGGGTTGTGCTCCTGCAGTGGAGACAAAAATAACCTGATGATGATGAATAGGCGAACAGCAATTTGCTGGTATGCCTATATCTAAACTTGTGTAAAGTCTTTGAATTGTCACTTGTAACACTGGTTTGTATTCATCAAGCATTTCATGCACCTTCTTTTGTTCATCTCACGGAACCCAACCTTTTTGAAGAAGTCACCAATTTGATCCTTGAACATCCTCTTACGACGGCCTTAGTTGTAGTTCTCTGCATATTCGCGCTGTAAATTTCTTTTGCCACTCTTTTTTCACTTATATCAAAATGAAGTAAAATGAAGGACGTCAAAAAGAGAATTATGTGTTCCAATTTTGAAAATAAATATTTTGATTTTGATTTTTGATTTTGAAGTGCTTCGGTCGTGAGTTGCACCCATTGCCAAACTAAATCTTACTTAATCCTACTTCCTACTAATATTATGAATGGGAAAGTTTGGATATTTGGATGTTTGTATGTTTGTTACTCAACCACGCTTCAACCACTGGACGGATCGTGATGAAACTTGGCACACATATAGGTTAGGTCCTGGAATAAGACATAGGATAGTTTTATCCGGAAAAATATCCCATTCCAACGGGAAATACATAATAATTTGTGATGTCAAGTTGACGCGAACGAAGTCCAACAGCTATTTATACATAAATAGATCGGATGTCGCCCAAATACACAATGAGATCAACGAGACAATACATTGTGACGTTCTCAGACTGATGATGTTGAGAGCACGCTGCTAAACCTATGTGCCCCTCTATTTATCATAAATGTTACGTTTTTAAGACCATACTTACAAATAAAAGTATATACTCAAAGAAATTTCAAACAAGCTATGCTCAATATATTAAAGTTTTACAGAAAATCCGTGCTCGGAAAATTTGACACAGCAACATATATCATAATCGTAACATATTTCATTTAGGGGAGCTCGCGTTGTAGTGCGCTGCACGTTGAACATCTAGAACGTTATTAGGTCTCCTACTAATGTATTTCAAGCGAGTTTTGGGTGAGTTTTATTTATTTTTACTTAGCTTGCATCTGCGACTTTATTCTCATTGAAATAGAAACGTCTTTTGCAACTCCCACTATTGCAAGCGTCCACGTGCCGTATTGATCAGCACGCGGCAGCTTCCACCGCATCGGTATCCTATTAGTTTGTTCGTGGCGTACTTCGAGCCATAATGCAAATGTACGCTTGTGCATGTAGCTCAATCCTTAATTCGTTGAAAGACTTTTGTATGCTACATTTTCCCACCGGAAAATAGTAATCAAATGCGAGATTAATTTGTCCCTGGTTATTCATTATTTATTGATCAAAAAAACATACAATGTACATATTTCTGGTGCCACGTGGTTACCGGTAGAGTAGAATAGGACCTCTTCACCTCTTCCCGTGGATGTCGTACAAGGCGACTAAGGGAATACATTATAAAACATCAATCAGGCCTCCCCAACCTGTCTGGCCAGCGCGGGGAGTGTAGGCTAAATCCTCCGTCTGTCTCCGGCAGATGAGAGAGGGTTGTGCTCCTGCAGTGGAGACAAAAATAACCTGATGATGATGATGATGACATATTTCTGGTGCAACAAAAATCAAACTTAGTTTGTCTGTAAACGCCATGACGTACAAACAGAATAAACTGATATATGCTAAGTTATCTGTACATAATAATTGTTAACCCAACTAGCACACTGGCGATATAAGCAGTAAATTTATAGCTCCATAGTGGAGGTATATCGGTGCACTAACACCCATATAACCCCATTATGGACCTATTTTGTAGCTTATGACTGCATATTTACAAAAGCCAAACATAGCCAGAAGCTTTTAGCTAGCTGAAGTGCCAGCGGATTAGCAAACTGAAGCTGATACACAACTTGGATCGTTGGGACAGACGAGTTCTTGAGTGGCGACAGAGCGGTACGCGCAGTTCCCTACGCCAGGTAATTGACAACCTAAAGAAGGTGGCCGTGTATGTTGGCCTTCATTCCGAAACTCGATCGTTTCTCGATACCATCTCGCAAAAACTATGGTACTGTATCTCTAAGCTAGAGCTTTGCGAGAGTGACGTGCGACTTTGTGTGGTATACTTATTTGTTAAACAATGCTTCCTTTATTCCAAAGGTGTTTTATTGGACTTAGTAGATAACGTCTTAAATTGTAAGAACATTAATTAATAAATTATATACTTAGATTGAAGTCAGTTTTAATTGATAATAAAATGTATAGAAATGCCTTCAGTTTTTATTTTTATCATAAAACAAGATAACAATTATTTGTTATGTGTCTTATTTTTATTTATTTTATTTTATTTATTTATTTACTTTGAGGAAGACTTACAGACAAATTACAAAATAAATAATACTGCAAATATAAAAGAAATGCTGCTTACAAGTCCCCACTTATAAATAGCAATACCATTTCACAAACATAATAAATAGTAAATATACTTAAATAAGGTATTAAGAGATAACAGAAAACTAACAACTAAATTACAGTACAAACAATATAATAGATCAAAAACACAAAGATGTACAAAGGAAGATAATAGATATACGCGGGTAGGTACATTATGATCAGTGCAGTGTGAGTTTAGAGAGACAGTACCATAGTTTAGGTTATGACAAATAAGATACTTTTGACTTGTAAGGACATCAAAAAGTGTTATCGAAAATGAAAAAAAAACACTTTTCACTACGCCATTACAGGTCTATGCATTTGTAGACTTTGCAATGATCTTCTTCCTTCTGAAGGATTTTTTCAATGTCAAGTGTATAGGACGAATACAAACATGGAGAGCACGCTTCAACAGAGTAAAGCTGTGTGTGTCGTGAGTGTCATTCAGATCAAAGGACATTACCATAGTCTTTGATCTGCCCACGTGGATTCCCTTAGAAAAGCCAGAAGCCCAACTGAAGAAGTGCAAATTTCATTGCAACTGCACGAGTTGTTGGAGTTATCGATAAATCCTACTAATATCATAAATGTGAAAGTTTGGATATTCGGATATTTGGATGTTTGGATATTTGAATGTCTGAATGTTTGGATGTTTGTTACTCAATCACGCTTCAACCACGGGACGGATCGTTCGTTCGTTAGTACGGTTCGTTTTCATTCAGACGCCCTGTTTGCTCCTTCACCGCTTCAGAGCATAAATCTCAAGCCTACTACTGTCTAAATGAAATCATTGAAACCAAAATCGACTTTTCAAGTCTCTCGAATCCCACTAAAATGTTTGATCTTTTTACATTTTCTCGCAACACGACCCGTAAATATACAAAGTTCATCCGGCGGACACACAGATCGGACGGATATTGCGCCAGACGACGTAGGTACAGCCAGCCAATTTGGCAGCCTGCAGCGAAATTAAGTGGCGCACCACTTGATACAACTGTCTGGGGTTGAAAATTGTTCTCTCATACGAATTTGGGAAACAAATTGTAATGATATGTTTATTGATTTCGTGAAAGCCTTAAGTTTGCATTTTAACGACCCTCGGCATTAAACTATTTTCATTTTTATTCTACAACTATGCCCGTGGCTCCGCTCGTGTGGACTACAGTTTTTTTTTAATAAAGTAGAAAATTACTTAGTGTGTAGTTTTTCAAAACTATAAATTCACATGCCTTTCAATAGAGTGAGCTGATTGCGATTGACTAACTCTAAACGAAGCCCTATGTTTCTATGAAAAAAAACATCAAAACATCAGAATTGGTTTAGTAGTTTTTACGTTATGTATGCAAGAAAAAAACAGATAAGCAGACAAAAATGTATGCTATGACTTAGGTATCATTCATTCCCCTAAACTTAGTTTACAATCATCATCAGGTCATTTTTGTCTCCACTGCAAGAGCATAACCCTCTCTCATCTACCGGAGACAGACGAAGGATTTGGCCTACACTCCCCGCGCTGGCCAGACGGGTTGGGGAGGCCTGATTGATGTTTTATAATGTATTCCCTTAGTCGCCTTGTACGACATCCACGGGAAGAGTTCGAGTGGTCCTATTCTACTCTACCGGAAACCACACGACACTAGTTTACATTGATTTTTATTTATTATATGAAGGAGGAAAGTTGCACTATTCTGAGTTTGTATGAAGCGCCTCGTTGTCTTTGTCATTGAAGCGTCAGAGGTTGTGGAGGAGTGACCATCGTTCACCAACCTGCCTGTGATTAGAGGAAAAAACATTCCATTATTTTTGGAGCGTCCTCCTCTAACTGTGGATTAATAATAGGCTGTTGTTGGTAAAAGGTAAGATGAAAGCGGATCCCACTGCAAATCTGTAAATCAAAACTTTATTAAAATTACACAATGCCAAAAATACTTCAAGGGGCGAAGCTAACAATATAAAAACAGGACTGACAAAAAGGGAATCTCGTTTTTCGCCCCGTAACGTAAGTATTCAAGAAATAAAAGTAATACAAAAGACTCCCATAAATCTCCCTTGAGACTGAATGAAATGTTGAATTTCTTTTTTAACGGTGCATTCTTGGCTTATCGCATTTCTAGTTAAATACTGGTAAGCTAATGTAAAAGTTATTATGCATATATAAGCTATCAGTCTGATTATTTCTTCTTTTAAGTTATTTAAAACTAGCTGTTGCCCGCTACTTCGTCCGCATGGACAACCTAATATTAGGTACAAATTATTAAACATTTTCTGTAGGAATAAGTTGTTTTTTCGGCATAAAACTATCCTATGTTCCAGGAACTAACCGTGTACCAAGTTTCATCCCGATCCGTCCAGTGGTTAAAGCGTGATTGAGTAACAAACATCCAAATATCCAAACTTTCGCATTTATAATATTAATAGGATTTCAACCATAACTACAAAATAAGTGTCGTATATCTAAAGCGTATTTGCAAGCGGCAGCGAGCGAGAAGGCAAGTGTTTATTACCTACTTGTGACTTGCCGCGGGAAGTCTATGAAACCAAATGCACTGAACGTGCATTGAAAAAGAGACTGTGCACCTGGCTTGGAAGCAGTCATTTTATAGTTATAAAAAGTTTTCCACAACTCATTGACATAATTAAAATTAATTTTATGCATTTTATTTTTATTAATTTTATTGTGTTTTTATTTTATTTTGTGATTAATTTAATCTGACCTGTTACAAAGTTATTAATAAAAATATGTCGTTGTCAGTTACGCTTATGACAGTCAGTCGACTATTTTTTTGGAATAAATATAAATTTTAGGATACCGACCTCCTGATTGGAAACCCGAGTAACCTCCTTCGTGTATTTTCCACTTCTTTGACATTGGCGGAATTATTGTGCCATAAAAGCATAATAACAAAGGCCATAATAAAAAATAAAAAAAATTTAGGATAAAAAACACCTTTTGATTGAAGAAATTTATTTTTTCCAGAGCCCTACAACTAACATCATTGGTCCAACCCACAGATCCCGGTCTAACCGTTCTTCATTCATCTCTATTCCAATCCTGACCCTTATAAATGGCGACCTTTAAAACCAAGAGTAGGACAAATGGCCTATCTACTCCACTTTTTCCTTAAAATAACCTGTATATTTTCACCTCTCAAGTTGTTTTCCGAGGGGAATCGACAGCAAGAGTGATTGATTCAGTAATTTCTTACGAACTGAATTTTGACATGTTTTTCTTACGGTTCTCATAAAAATATTTAGGAATAAGTTACGATATGAAATGAGTTTTAGTCTTGATCGCCATTTTGTTTGTCTGTTTTAATAATAAGCTGTCTTGTGTACTCGTCTTAATGTTCGTAAGACCAAAGATAATATATAAATAAATATGTCAGACATTCACACCAATTATCCAGTCCCAAACTAGGCAGAGCCTGTGCTATGGTTACTAGTTAACGGATACACATACTTAAATAAATATATAAACATCCAAGACTTGGGTACAAACATTCATATTTATCATACCAACATTTGCCCCTAGTGGGATTCGAACCCGCAACCTCCGGCGTGGCAGTTCGAGAGCTACCCGTTCCGCCACGGAGGTCGTGTAGAGTGTAAGACTGACGGTGTTATTCCTTAGTCCTATGAACTAGTTTTTTCGGAATTTATGGTCTTTACAATATGTTAAAATATCTTTCATTACTTACCACAGTATATATGCAGATTTAGCTGTTTGGTTCCGAAGTAAAATAGGGCTACCCCCAACCTACCCGTGGGTGTCTTTAAGGTGCACCAAGATTGCACCAGGGACGGGTATCAGCGCTTCCTGTGTATATTAAGATCATTACTGCGATCACCAATCCGTCTGACAAGAGCGTGGTAATTATGGAAATCCCCCAATGGACAGCGCACCAAAAGTGGCATTCTGTGGGGAGGCTTATTCTTTGCAGTGGACTGATGATAGATGAGATTTATGGAAATTCAATTAACAGTGGATTAATAAACGTAGATATGACTTTACAATTCAAGCTCAACCGTAACCGCAGCTAAAAGCTTATTAGCTATGCTTATAAAACGTGTAAAACTTGTTATTAAACTCTTTTTATTATAGACCGATTTTTAGATGAAAATAGCTTTGAGTCAAGAAGACTTAAGACTTATTCACAAAAGAATCAACTACAAAACCAGATGGAAATAAAATTTCTTTTATTGAAAGCACAGATTGTCATGAAATTTTGCAGACCAGAAAATAAATACTATTTGCTTTCGGGAACTTATAGACTTAATATACACTTCAAAATCAATAACATATTTACGTGTTAAAATATATAATTCAAGTCAGGGGACTTGGTACTGGTAGTTCTGTCCGGTGCGATCCAGACGAGTCACGGGTATGCGGTACCCGCTTCCCGAATTATTGCTAGTACAATCACACTATACTTCCGTAATAGCGGTATCCCATACCTCACCTATTCTCCTTACCCATACCCCTTCCTGTCTTTCTCGCCCGATCCCTGTCTCGTTCGCCAATCCAAGGTCTGCTCTGCCGATGGATGCGTGTTTACAGACTAGCCTGGTCGTAAGCGTGGCGACATCTCGGAGCTGGGCGAACTCCGAGCACTATTAGCCTTTCTGAGTCATGCGGGGCTCTGACGAGGTGGACAATTATTTCCCTAGATAATCGTGGTACCTCAACACGGAGGCGGCGATGTTGTTCGCAACACATCACATCAAAGGGTATCACGGAGCGAAAAGCGGGGGAAGGAGAGGCGCTTTGCGACATTGAATTGAAAAAGTTGCGATACATCGTCTCTGCCTACCCCTCTGGGACCAAGGCGCGAGCATTATGTATGTATGTAATCCTACTAATATTATAAATGCAAAAGTTTGGAAATTTGGGTATTTAGATGTTTGGATGTTTGTTACTCAATCACGCTTCAACCACTGGACGGATCGGGATGAAACTTGGCACACATATAGGTTAGGTCCTGGAATATGATGTAAGATAGTTTTTATTCCGTAAAAACATCTTATTCCTATGATAAATATTTAATAATTTGTAATGTTAAGTTGTCCACGCGAACGAAGTCGCGGACAATAGCTAGTATATAATAATAAAATACCGAAAATGTTAAAGGACAGCAAATACTATGACACGTTTGTTGCTAAAGTCCACTCTCACACTCAGTCCTCCACTGTCCGCATCCAGTATGGATGTATGAAATATTGATTCATCTAATAATTTCATCCAAACCCGTAGTAGGCCCCTCAATATCACAATAGTTTCGAAGTAGATGAATCGAAGAAAATATGAAGAATATTGTTGAGCGCAAAATAAAGGGCCGGGTCAAAGTAACTTAGGAAAAGTTTATTTTATATCCCAGCCTGGACCCTCGGAAAACAAATTTCATGAATAAATTTTTCCTTTGTAAACAAATCGAGCAAGCCATATTAAATTAAGGCCCTCTTGCGACGGGGAATGCAATAAAAAGAAACTTTAAGTGTACGTGTTTACAATTTGAGGATTATGGAGTTAAAAGAATAAGATTATTGTTAGGTAGGTACTGTTTAGGATACTATTCATCATCAGGTTATTTTCGTCTCCACTGCAGGAGCACAACTCTCTCTCATCTGCCGGAGACAGACGGAGGATTTGGCCTACACTCCCCGCACTGGCCAGACGGGTTGGGGAGGCCGGATTGATGTTTTATAATGTATTCCCTCAGTCGTCTTGTACGACATCCACGGGAAGAGTTGGAGTGGTCCTATTCTACTCTACCGGAAACCACACGGCATACTATTAAAACTATTACGCCATATTATTAATAGGATACTATTAAAACTAATTAATATTTAGATTGATAGGTATTTGAAGAAAATGATTCGTAATGAGGCCGCCACTGACGGCCCTTGGGGCAGACGAGTTCTGGAGCGGAGACCGCGGATCGGCACGCGCAGGGAAAGACGCCCCACCGA
Source organism: Esperia sulphurella (assembly GCA_947086405.1). Classification (NCBI taxonomy): domain Eukaryota; kingdom Metazoa; phylum Arthropoda; class Insecta; order Lepidoptera; family Oecophoridae; genus Esperia; species Esperia sulphurella. The sequence continues at coordinate 12,309,646 of OX352272.1, forward strand.
CGAGCTGAAGATGGTGGCCGGAAGCGGCTGGATGCGGATGACGAAGGACCAGGCGTTTATTGGGGAAGGCTTATGTCCAGTAGTGGACATTTAAGGCCTGATATGATGATGATGTTAATACTTAGTATACTCTTACAATTCAACGTATTTTCTAATTGCTTTCTGGCAAAACCACACTAATTTATCATTATCACGAAACAAGTTCGTAAAAAGTTAAGGTAACCATTTCGTGCCACGTGGTTATGGCACATCCCCAATGGACAGCCCACCAAAAGTGACAGTGGACGTATTTCGGCTAATGACACCATATTACTTGTTCTTACTAAATCCATACCTTTCAAATCGGTCTTGTTCATTTAATGGTTATTATAACATACGCCTATAAAAATAATATCTACGATCTGAACCAAGGCCAAAAAACAGGTTACTTTCTTTCACCCTCTATAACAGAAATTGACCAAAAAGAAAAATATATATTATAGCCTCGTCAGTAATTCTTCAAAACGGTCATCTCCATAAAACATGTAAATAAGTGTTGTATATGAGTGTACTTAGGTTCACTTTACAACCAACGAGTTAGGCTTTACACGGCCGTAAAGCAGAACTGAATGAGGTACTTAAAAATTATCTGGGAAGATAAAGAACTTAGTAGCATGTTATGTCCACTTTTACTGCCGCTGTCGGGTTTAGGGTTTGTGGTTACAAAGAATAGGGTTTGTCGCTTTGTTGTTCTATCAAGTTTCTACGACATAACATCCTACTAAACGCGAAAGTTTGTAACTATGGATGGATGTTTGTTACTCTTTCACGTAAAAACTACTAAATGGATTTTAATGAAATTTTACAATAATATATAGATTATACATCAGAATAACACAAAGGCTACAATTTATAAAGATATTGTGTGATAATGTCATAATGTTAGTTCTTTTCTACGCCACGCTAATATAAGCTACTCGAAATGCGAAAAGCTACCAGCTAGTCAGCAATATTTCAAAAATGATCAGAGTCATAGTCAAAATCCCTAATTGCACATTTATTCACTTTAATTTAACTGAAGTAGAAAAGAAGGTTATTACTATTTTATTTATGTATACTTTTAGTACTTACCTCTTCCGGGTTCAGGGTTTGCTGTTGCGAAGAATCGGATTTTTCGTTTATACAGTCAGAATTTTATTGTGTAAAACCAACGATCTCTATGTACTACTAGATGGAGCATTCCAAACAATCGCTCTGTTCCACGCAACTAGCCACAACTCTTTCACATTCACAATGAAACTTGTGCAGTGACTACGCAGAACATTTAATTATTACTAAATGTTGACGCTACGGTTAAATAATGTCAATATTTAGTAAATAATTAAATGTTCTGAGTAGTAACTGCACAAGTTTCAAAGTACGCTCCATCTAGTAGTACATAGAGATCGTTGTGTAAAACCTACGCAGAAGTAACCCGTACATTCCTTTCTGTGTATTAAACTAGGACTCTGTTCATCGTTCAGTGTCATTAGCATCATCAGCCTATTAATATCCACTGTTGGACGTATACCTTGCCTAATAAACGCAACAACACCAGTTCGTCCAACTTCTTTAAATGACTACTGGCTCTTTATTGTTCTGAGTACTGACTTCTGATTTGATTACTATTTTTAGGTCAGGGCGAGGGCCGCAAATGTCATTATTGGTTGCGTCGATCAAGCTGTAGTTACTCAACGGTTCACTAGATTGCGCTACAGGTAACGAATTATCACAATTCGATGAAAATATTGAAAAATTAGACTTTTACGCCATCTATGGTCGAATAGTCGTATGACGTTATATCTTTCATAATGTTATAGCATTTACAAACCCCAATAGATGGCGTTTAGGTAAATAACAAGACATATGTATGTAATAAATGATGATAATACCTATATTCCTTAGTACAAAAATAATATTATAAACTACGACGAGCAGTTAATGAACAGTAGCTCTCAATTTCATTATATAACAGCTTTGCTGTCAAACACATTTCGTTTCATGTTTGCTGTAATTCATTCGCTTACCCAAATAGCTCATATCTTTGAATGCATTGATGCATAAGAAGTGACATTTCTTTAGCTATTAACGGAATGGAACGTCGTTTGACGTTTGCATCGCGTGTTTGTTGTACGAATATAAGCTACAAATGAAAACTCAAAAATTATATCTCGAAATCTTAGCTTACGGAACGGAACGTCGTTTGACGTTTGCATCGCGTTTTTGTTGTACAAATCTGAGCTACAAATGAAAACTTTCAAAAATTATATTTCGAATTTGAGTTTGCAACTTTAACTTAAAATTATTATTACCTTATTATCACCTCTACCCATAGTAAAAATATAAATGGAGTACTTAAGCAAAGCGAAACTAAAAATGGTATGGATCGACAGTATCCAAAAATCGTCGATTTAATGATGTTAGGGGAAAATTCATATTAAAAGAATTTAAAACACTGGTTTAGTTTTATCAAAGATAATATATACTAGAGTAAGATAAGCAATCCCCGAACAAAAAGTGTAAATCTAAAATTGGTAGCATAAACCTAGATGGCGCATTTGCTATCCAATATTAGCAGTTGGCGAAGGTAAAAAGTGGTAACACTACCCGTCGCTAGATGTCATTACATGTAATCACCTAATGAGTTCATGAACGTGTTACGTAACAGATGGCGCTAATTCGAAACTAGTTACAATCTGGCGCAACACTCATAGTAACAACAGTTATATGAAACGAACTAATGGCAGTTATACCTGTCTTGCTTTAACATAGATACTTCTCATTCACACCCCTAGCCACCATGCCCGCCATGTTTCTTATTGCAGTGTCGTTCTTTGAATTTCTTTTTAACCGACTTCAAAAAAGGAGGAGTATGTTTTTTTTAGTATGTTACGCGATTACTTCGCCAATTCTGAATGGATTTTGATGTTTCTTTTTTTGTTTGGTAGGTTATACTTCAGAGGTGATCCCATATAAATTTTATCGAAATAGAGTAAATGGACTGGCGGGATTTTATCTCAAATAACCAAATGTATTTTTTTCAGTACTTTCTGATCCTATTTCTTTCAAATCCGATCCATAAATTCCTTTAATTAGTCATTAATATTACATGTAGGTATATACATCTCTGTGTTATGGAAACAAAGTACCTAAGGAAAGGACAATTCAATATAACATCCAGACTCGAACCAACTTGTACAAATTATATAAAGTTCCCTGCCCCCAGTGAGAATACGAGTCCTGACTCACTCACTCTAGTACATAAATATTATCTTTACTACAACGATCTCTATGTACTACTAGATGGAGCGTTCCAAACAATCGCTCTGTTCCACGCAAGTAGCCACAACTTTTTCACATTCACAATGAAACTTGTGCAGTTACTACTCAGAACATTTAATTATTTACTAAATATTAACATTATTTACCCGTAGCGTCAATATTTAGTAATAATTAAATGTCTGCGTAGTAACTGCACAAGTTTCATTGTGAATGTGAAAGAGTTGTGGCTACTTGCGTGGAACAGAGCGATTGTTTGGAACGCTCCATCTAGTAGTACCTACATAGAGATCGTTGCTTTACTATGACCTGTAAACTTGTTTTTCTTATCTTCTAGGTAACTAAAATTGGAATACAATCGCAATTGCACAGTGCTCTGGTAAATCAAGCCGAGGTAGATATCTAGATATTCAAACAGGTCACTGACCTGAGGTCAGCTGTTCTTTCTCGTTCCATTTGTGTTTCACAGTTGCGAAATATGTTATGTTTGGTAGCGATTACTACTAGTAGTGCAGTCAAATTCCGAATTGTGACCATCCCTAGCACCTTATTGTTATAGCGATAAAGTAATAAATTAGAATGAACATGGTTATTTATCGTATCAACCGAAAGTACCAAATAGGCATGACGAAAGATTTTGAAATCCTCTTCCGTAATGTAGGTACACATTTACTATTTACGAAAAAACCTTTATTTCGGTATAAAACTTAAGTTTAACGGAGTTTAAAGCCATTTTGATAATATTTTTTCAATATTGCGCGCAAACAGCTCGCAGCTGTCATGGCGTCGGCTCTGACGTCACGGTTAGGTAAACATGTCATTGTGTCTATGCGTACGAAGAAAGTCAACAAAATATTCAATTAATTCGTGTGATAAAAATGAATTCCAAAGTTTATAAGTGGTGTGCAGTACTGCAGTGTAAAAACACATCAATAAAAACACCCAACAAAGTGTTTGTACATGTTCCAAACAAGTTATGAACAAGAGATAAATGGTTTGGTTAAAGCTCGCACGGCGAAACAACTTAGTCACGAATTCGCCACTTTATTTCTGTGAAGACCACTTTGATGTGAGTATGTTATCATATATTGATAGATCTTATACTTAATATGTTTGTTTGATATGAAATAGTTGAAATATTGAGGCTATGGAATAACTAATTTATTGAGGTTATGTTTTTTTTGGTCTTGGCCATCATTCCTAATAACAATTTTAATCGTTTACTTTTCTTTTTCCAGTTGCCAAATGATATGGAAAATTATATGGAGTATCATGTGATGGGGTCAGTATCACAAGTACGTATGAAACCAGGATGTATGCCCCATAAATTTATATGCCAACCAGACAGGAAAACACGAACATCTGACACAACAGAGCGACCCTATATAGCTAAGAAACGAAGAATTATGATTCTTGAAGAGTGTAAAAAGGAATTCGAAGAAAAATGTATAGTTACAAAACAATCAAGTTTTGAAGAAATTGCATCCGGTAGTTCAGGTATTTAATATTAACTTATTTATTAGAATATAGCATTGAAAAAGTTAATTTTATTCTCAGTGTTATTACATAGGTACATTGTTGGTACACACAAAACTACATAGATTTTTCTGTGACCTAGTAATCTCCTACTTGTGTTCATAATTATAACATTGCACTTAAATAATAAAATATTTGTTTTACAGTTCAGCAGAATGTAGAAGTTCCCCAAGTAACACCAAGAGTGTTGGATAAATCAATTCAAGTACACACATGGAAAACATTCAGAAGTAAAGCTAACCAAACAATAGTCAGTTCAGTAAATCAGATGACATCACCATTGAAGCCGTTTCTACATTCTGTCTCTACATCACAATTTAAAATCAAGCATCAAGGTGTTAATAGTAACATGCCTATCTTAAGTTTGGTTAAAGTTCTTGATGATGTGATAACTATAGCTTGTGGTTTGATTAATATACAAGATTCTCTTATTAAATAAAACACAAATGAAATTACTGCATTTTTATTTCCTATTCTATACTTTTATATAACAATGGATACACATACGTTTTTTCAAAATTTAATAACACTTTCAAGCCTGACACATATTGCTCATCAAAAGTTATACATATAATTTCTATATTTTTATTAGTAGTAAAATTTGGGTCTGCGATGCTGAAATAACACTTATTTAGACCACTTAGGTACATTTGCATTTGAACCTGGGCAAAGCATTTCTTGCTGTGTTTCCCATTTTTTATATAATTGAGATACGTTTTGTTGCTTATGGGACATTTTATCTCCACAATGCTATCTTGACATATTCCATCAGGGGAACCTGCTATCATTGGATATTTTTGGGATATGAACAGTCCAGTATTCTTGATTTTTTTCCCTAGTTTCTTGCTTATTATTTCCCGTTTCATTGCTGGTGTGTCTTATTTCAAATTTACTTACAAGGAAGTTTTCACATTTCTCGTAACTCAGCGAGCAAAATTCTTTATTTGTTGCGAGGAAATCGCCCAACATTAATACATCAATCCTGGGCAAATTTGAGCTGTTTGCCTTAACAAAGCTTGGTTCCATTGTTATAGTACAGTGGAGTCGATAAATCACACGTAAAAGAAAAAAATCAATCCAAATGCGTAATCAGTAGTATTCACAACAACTAGGGATCCGCAAAAAGTATCGATACCTGAGTAGTATCGATACTTTCGTTACGATACCAAGTATTTTCGTACTCGATACTTTTGTTACGATACTTTACTAGGTATCGATACTTCGTCACATACTCGATACTTTTTAGTGTACCGATACCAGACCTACTTTGTTTTGCGTATCGCCCAGCGCCAGGGATGAGAATACGCCAGCGCAAGCTCCGTACGCTCCGTGTGTAAATGCGGCAAACCGCATTGTATACTCATAGAGTGTCATCTCATTACCGTTCTCTTCTTTCTTGCTTTGCTGATGCATAACGACCCTCTCGGTCGAGATTTAGAGAAAACCACTATCTTATTAAAATATGATGTCGCTGCATGGAGATAAATTACTTTTTATGTCTGATTTTGGTCTGATTGCAGTGATAAAGACTAGGGGTTTAAAAAGAACCATATTTACATCTACCATTAAGTCAATGTTTATTGTAATAAATAAATAGAGACGGAATATTATTATTATACCAATAATAATATTTCGTCTCTATTTATACCTTTTTATTATTAATTTTGAGGTTTCTAATGTGATGAAAAAGTACTCGATACTGAGTAGTATCGATACTTTTGATTCGATACTATCGTCGGCATCGATACTTTTGATGCGATACTGGTATCGAATACAGTATCGTTACTTTTATTTTTTTGCGTAATCCTAACAACAACAAAACACAGAGAATGACAGTATTGTTTACCTAGGCGTGACGTCATGCACTGTGATTGGTGTTTCAGTCAAAATGGCCGATGCAGTATTTTAATTAATGTTTTATTTTATTGAAAATCTTAATAATCTGAACCTTTTAAATAAAACTAAACCAGTGTTTTAAATTCTTTTAATATGAATTTTCCCCTAACATCATTAAATCGACGATTTTTGGATACTGTCGATCCATACCATTTTTAGTTTCGCTTTGCTTAAGTAGTCAATTTATATTTTTACTATGGGTAGAGGTGATAATAAGGTAATAATAATTTAAAGTTAAAGTTGCAAACTCAAATTCGAAATATAATTTTTGAAAGTTTTCATTTGTAGCTCAGATTTGTACAACAAAAACGCGATGTAAACGTCAAACGACGTTCCGTTCCGTAAGCTAAGATTTCGAGATATAATTTTTGAGTTTTCATTTGTAGCTTATATTCGTACAACAAACACGCGATGCGAACGTCAAACGACGTTCCATTCCGTTAATAGCTAAAGAAATGTCACTTCTTATGCATCAATGCATTCAAAGATATGAGCTATTTGGGTAAGCGAATGAATTACAGCAAACATGAAACGAAATGTGTTTGACAGCAAAGCTGTTATATAATGAAATTGAGAGCTACTGTTCATTAACTGCTCGTCGTAGTTTATAATATTATCTTTGTACTAAGTAATATAGGTATTATCATCATTGATTACATACATGTCTTGTTATTTACCTAAACGCCATCTATTGGGGTTTGTAAATGCTATAACATTATGAAAGATATAACGTCATACGACTATTCGACCATAGATGGCGTAAAAGTCTAATTTTTCAATATTCTTATCGAATTGTGATAATTCGTTACCTGTAGCGCAATCTAGTGGACCGTTGAGTAACTACAGTTTGATTGACGCATCCAATAATGACATTTGCGGCCCTCGGTTTTATTTAAAAGGTTCAGATTATTAAGATTTTCAATAAAATAAAACATTAATAAAAATACTGCAATAGGCCATTTTGACTGAAACACCAATCACAGTGCATGACTACACGCCTAGGTAAACAATACTGTCATTCTCTGTGTTTTGTAGTTGTTAGGGATACGCAAAAAAATAAAAGTAACAATACTGTATTTGATACCAGTATCGCATCAAAAGTATCGATGCCGACGATAGTATCGAATCAAAAGTATCGATACTACTCAGTATCGAGTACTTTTTCATCATATTAGAAACCTCAAAATTAATAACAAAAATAGTATAAATAGAGACGGAATATTATTATTGGTATAATAATAATATTCCGTCTCTATTTATTTATTACAATAAACATTGACTTAATAGTAGATGTAAATATGGTTCTGTTTAAACCCCTAGTCTTTATCACTGCAATCAGACCAAAATCAGACATAAAAAGTAATTTGTCTCCATGCAACGACATCATATTTTAATAAGATAGTGGTTTCCTCTAAATCTCGACCGAGAGGGTCGTTATGCATCAGCAAAGCAAGAAAGAAGAGAACGGTAATGAGATGAGTATACAATGCGGTTTGCCGCATTTACACACGGAGCGTACGGAGCTTGCGCTGGCGTATTCTCATCCCTGGCGCTGGGCGATACGCAAAACAAAGTAGGTCTGGTATCGGTACATCAAAAAGTATCGAGTATGTGACGAAGTATCGATACCTAGTAAAGTATCGTAACAAAAGTATCGAGTACGAAAATACTTGGTATCGTAACGAAAGTATCGATACTACTCAGGTATCGATACTTTTTGCGGATCCCTAGTTGTTGTGAATACTACTGATTACGCATTTGGATTGTTTTTTTTCTTTTACGTGTGATTTATCGACTCCACTGTACTATAACAATGGAACCAAGCTTTGTTAAGGCAAATAGCTCAAATTTGCCCAGGATTGATGTATTAATGTTGGGCGATTTCCTCGCAACAAATAAAGAATTTTGCTCGCTGAGTTACGAGAAACGTGAAAACTTCCTTGTAAGTAAATTTTGTATTTATCTTTACCCTAGATACAACCAACCTAGATTTAATCAAACTTTTTGAACTCGTGCGAGTTTATTTTACTTTCATAAGTTATTTGCACAATAAACTTGTCATTGTTTATTTTTGAGGTGAGCTCCCTCACAGCTTGTATGTTGCTATTTTAGAGTTAATACCATGTTAATACCCGATAAAACTAGTACATTTCTGTAACTAAAGAACACCTACTAGTATAGTATTTTTCCTCATAGTAAACACCTAAATCACCAAGTCAGTGTGTATGTATTTGTTCTAATTAATTTCAATTATTTTAGGTCTTCAAAACCATCATATGGGGATGATGCAATCAGTTATGTACAACTAAAACGGGAAGGAAACATTTGTACAGTAAAGTGCAAAATTTGCCCAGAGCATAAGTCCATGCAAAACTATATGCTGTTACATTGATGGTTGATGAAGATAAAGAAAAAGTAATATCAATCGAATGCCATGATTGTGTTGCTCCCCAGGGCGGATGTAAGCATGCCATAGCGCTGCTTATGTGGATCCATAGACGAAGCGAAGAACCTTCAAGTTCAATGTTACTGGCGGAAATCAAAGCTATCAAGAGTTGGCACTACCTTGAAATTTATATCTGCAAAAGATCTATCTAAAGGTAGCCCTATATTGCCTTCTAACTCCACAGTTCTTGAAATTTTTTTAGAAGAAGGACAAAAGAGAAAATATGGCAACTGCGAGCTACTAAAGTATCAACAAGATTATAATTGTAATAAACTACTTAGCGTCTCAATGCACCAACTTGTGCTTACATATAAGGAAGAGTGTTGTGACTTATTTTTAAGTAAAATTAATTTGACTGTTGATCTTATTAACAAGATTGAAACTGAAACCAGGGACCAGTTCAATAATAACCTTTGGTTTGAACTGAGGTATGGCAGGGTAATAGCTTCTAGAGCTTATGAAGTGAGTCGGTGTCAGATCAATGATGAGACTCTGATTTCTACTATCATGGGGGGGGGGGGGGGGGAATAAGACACACCAGCAATGAAACGGGAAATAATAAGTAAGAAACTAGGGGAAAAAATCAAGAATACTGGACTGTTCATATCCCAAAAATATCCAATGATAGCAAGTTCCCCTGATGGAATATGTCAAGATAGCATTGTGGAGATAAAATGTCCCATAAGCAACAAAACGTATCTCAATTATATAAAAAATGGGAAACACAGCAAGAAATGCTTTGCCCAGGTTCAAATGCAAATGTACCCAAGTGGTCTAAATAAGTGTTATTTCAGCATCGCACACCCAAATTTTACTACTAATAAAAATATAGAAATTATATGTATAACTTTTGATGAGCAATATGTGTCAGGCTTGAAAGTGTTATTAAATTTTGAAAAAACTTATGTGTATCCATTGTTATATAAAAGTATAGAATAGGAAATAAAAATGCAGTAATTTCATTTGTGTTTTATTTAATAAGAGAATCTTGTATATTAATCAAACCACAAGCTATAGTTATCACATCATCAAGAACTTTAACCAAACTTAAGATAGGCATGTTACTATTAACACCTTGATGCATGATTTTAAATGGTGATGTAGAGACAGAATGTAGAAACGGCTTCAATGGTGATGTCATCTGATTTACTGAACTGACTATTGTTTGGTTAGCTTTACTTCTGAATGTTTTCCATGTGTGTACTTGAATTGATTTATCCAACACTCTTGGTGTTACTTGGGGAACTTCTACATTCTGCTGAACTGTAAAACAAATATTTTATTATTTAAGTGCAATGTTATAATTATGAACACAAATAGGAGATTACTAGGTCACAGAAAAATCTATGTAGTTTTGTGCGTACCAACAATGTACCTATGTAATAACACTGAGAATAAAATTAACTTTTTCAATGCTATATTCTAATAAATAAGTTAATATTAAATACCTGAACTACCGGATGCAATTTCTTCAAAACTTGATTGTTTTGTAACTATACATTTTTCCTCGAATTCCTTTTTACACTCTTCAAGAATCATAATTCTTCGTTTCTTAGCTATATAGGGTCGCTCTGTTGTGTCAGATGTTCGTGTTTTCCTGTCTGGTTGGCATATAAATTTATGGGGCATACATCCTGGTTTCATACGTACTTGTGATACTGACCCCATCACATGATACTCCATATAATTTTCCATATCATTTGGCAACTGGAAAAAGAAAAGTAAACGATTAAAATTGTTATTAGGAATGATGGCCAAGACCAAAACAAACATAACCTCAATAAATTAGTTATTCCATAGCCTCAATATTTCAACTATTTCATATCAAACAAACATTTTAAGTATAAGATCTATCAATATATGATAACATACTCACATCAAAGTGGTCTTCACAGAAATAAAGTGGCGAATTCGTGACTACGTTGTTTCGCCGTGCGAGCTTTAACCAAACCATTTATCTCTTGCTCATAACTTGTTTGGAACATGTACAAACACTTTGTTGGGTGTTTTTATTGATGTGTTTTTACACTGCAGTACTGCACACCACTTATAAACTTTGGAATTCATTTTTATCACACGAATTAATTGAATATTTTGTTGACTTTCTTCGTACGCATAGACACAATGACATGTTTACCCAAGAAGTTTAGATAAACTTCGTGTGTTTACCTAACCGTGACGTCAGATCCGACGCCATGACAGCTGCGAGCTGTTAGCGCGCAATATTGAAAAAATATTATCAAAATGGCTTTAAACTCCAGTTAAACTTAAGTTTTATACCGAAATAAAGGTTTTTTCGTAAATAGTAAATGTGTACCTACATTACGGAAGAGGATTTCAAAATCTTTCGTCATGCCTATTTGGTACTTTCGGTTGATACGATAAATAACCATGTTCATTCTAATTTTTACTTTATCGCTATAATAATAAGGTGCTAGGGATGGTCACAATTCGGAATTTGACTGCACTACTAGTAGTAATCGCTACCAAACAACATATTTCGCAACTGTGAAAAACAAATGGAACGAGAAAGAACAGCTAACCTCAGGTCAGTGACCTGTTTGAATATCTAGATATCTACCTCGGCTTGATTTACCAGAGCACTGTGCAATTGCGATTGTATTCCAATTTTAGTTACCTAGAAGATAAGAAAAACAAGTTTACAGGTCATAGTAAAGCAACGATCTCTATGTAGGTACTACTAGATGGAGCGTTCCAAACAATCGCTCTGTTCCACGCAAGTAGCCACAACTCTTTCACATTCACAATGAAACTTGTGCAGTTACTACGCAGACATTTAATTATTACTAAATATTGACGCTACGGTTAAATTATGTCAATATCTAGTAAATAATTAAATGTTCTGCGTAGCAACTGCACAAGTTTCATTGTGAATGTGAAAAAGTTGTGGGTACTTGCGTGGAACAGAGCGATTGTTTGGAACGCTCCATCTAGTAGTACATAGAGATCGTTGTAGTAAAGATAATATTTATGTACTAGAGTGAGTGAGTCAGGACTCGTGATTCTCACTGGGGGCAGGGAACTTTATATAATTTGTACAAGTTGGTTCGAGTCTGGATGTTATATTGAATTGTCCTTTCTTTAGGTACTTTGTTTCCATAACACAGAGATGTATATACCTACATGTAATATTAATGACTAATTAAAGGAATTTATGGATCGGATTTGAAAGAAATAGGATCAGAAAGTACTGAAAAAAATACATTTGGTTATTTGAGATAAAATCCCGCCAGTCCATTTACTCTATTTCGATAAAATTTATATGGGATTACCTCTGAAGTATAACCTACCAAACAAAAATAGAAACATCAAAATCCATTCAGAATTGGCGAAGTAATCGCGTAACATACTAAAAAAAACATACTGTCGAGCTGAGAACCTCCTCCTTTTTTGAAGTCGGTTAAAAAGAAATTCAAAGAACGACACTGCAATAAGAAACATGGCGGGCATGGTGGCTAGGGGTCTGAATGAGAAGTATCTATGTTAAAGCAAGACAGGTATAACTGCCATTAGTTCGTTTCATATAACTGTGTTACTATGAGAGTTGCGCCAGATTGTAACTAGTTTCGAATTAGCGCCATCTGTTACGTAACACGTTCATGAACTCATTAGGTGATTACATGTAATGACATCTAGCGACGGGTAGTGTTACCACTTTCTACCTTCGCCAACTGCTAATATTGGATAGCAAATGCGCCATCTAGGTTTATGCTACCAATTTTGGATTTACACTTTTTGTTCGGGGATTGCTTATCTTACTCTAGTATATATTATCTTTGGTCAGGGTAATAATTTAGCCCATTGTCTTTCTACGAGTCGCTTAGAAGATAATTAGAGTTCTTCTTGTCAATGGAGTGTATGCTGAATAATTTACTTGTCAATTGAGTGTATGCTGACTGAAAGAAGAATAATTTAACCAAAGAAATATTGTTTCCCATTTATTGTAAGATCTTGAACTCGAATTACACTTTCATTAACATACAAATAATTTAATGGAAGAATTGCTTATGCACATAGAAATAATCACTAAACTTAATTGTAGCATTATACAGATTCGTAAGTAACCCTATCTTCAAGGAAAATCGAAAAATGTAAAATTAAAAAAGGCTGAAACAAAACTAAATGCAGCTCGGGAATGATTTTTTTAATATATCATTCATTATACAGATTAGCTTATTATAACTTTTATAACAAACATAATAGTTTATTTTTGAGCAACCGTAGCAAACATCATCATCAGCCTGAAAGAGTCCACTGTTGGACATAGGCCTCTCCCAAGGTGCGCCACTGAACCCGATCTTCGGTTCTTCTCATCCAGTCACTGCCAGCCGCCTTACGCAGATCGTCGCTCCATCTAGCCAGGGGGCGTCCCACACTACGCTTGCCCAGTCGCGGTCTCCACTCGAGAACTCGTTTACCCCAGCGGTAATCGGTTCTCCGACAGATGTGACCAGCCCACTGCCACTTCAGCGTACTAACTTTTTTAGCTATGTCGAAGACTTTAGTTCTCTGGCGGATCACCTCATTTCGGATCCTGTCTCTTAGAGAAACTCCGAGCATAGCTCTTTCCATAGCCCGCTGAGCGACCTTGAGTTTTCGAACTAGTCCCACTGTCAGTAGCAAACATAGTTAAATCATTATCGCTGTACACTGACAAAAAAAAACAATTGTTGATTAGAAGAAAATCTTGTTAACCCTTAACCGCTCGGCCACGACTTTAATCTTAGCGGGACGCGGCGCGGTGAGCGGCGCGGTTTCGGCAGGCGGAGGGTTGGCCGCTGATTGCGGCGCCTCGTGGCGTGCTGCTAACATTTTTGTACATTTGTTCTCGCCGCTCGCCGCCCCGCTCCTAGCTGCCGCTGGCAGCAGCAAGGTCGTGGCCGAGCGGTAACAGTCATCTTAACTACATACGAGCGCACCCAGCTCTTGTTCCCTTGAACTATCTCTTTGTCCCCTTGCACTAACTCAACGTATTAACTTAATCATGATCTTGTTTCAAACTACTGTAAGACATAATACAACTTAGTTGACCAAAAAAAAATACAGTGTAAATAAACTATAACTATACTCCTGAAGATGAAAAACGTGTCTTAAGAAGTCATGCAATACGTTTCTTTTGAGTATGGTTAGATTATTATATCTGGTTTGGCTGCAGTACCACTTCATTGTTTCGAGCTGTGGCCATAAAAGTGCTTTTAGATCCGATCCAAGATGCTGTTCAACGTCCAATAGGAAAGATAATAACAAATATCAACATAAGCTTCTGGCCAAGAGAAGAACTTTAATGTTGACAGCCAACATCTTCTTCGGGTTACTGAGTCATCGACAAAATTATGTGATTACATTCTAATGAATACTATAAGTTACACCGTAATTCAAGAGATTTGCATTTAATTCGATGTCATTCTGCGTAACGCATTAGGTAACAGGTATAATATTAGATAGTAAGTAGTAGTCTAGTCTACGCTTAAATACACCGTATCGTTAAATTACTTTACATTTATACATTTACCATTACAATGGGCCCGATTCTGAAGGCACTAATTTAAAATTTGACAGCGCTAACGTTGGTTTTGTCTTTATCTTCATAATACTGTGTGACAAGGATAGCAACAGTTTTAGTGCTGTCAAATTTTAACGTTTTACCTTCAGAATCAAGCCCAATAAATATCTAAGGTAGTATTAAATGCCTAATAATAACAACTAATACAACTGTTGCAAATGTCCTGGAAACCACTAATTTATCACTTGCATTGTAAATGGTTTTCAGTTTTACAGCACCTTCCGTTAGACCTGCGAAATAAAACGCAGCATTAACTTAAATCTGTGATTCATAATGGAATGAAAAGACTCTTTAAATAATTCTGATTATTATCCTGAATAAAATTTGCTGAACAAAACAAACGTAGAAGAAGGCCCCATGAAATATTACATTTACAATTAAAACTTGAAACATAATAGTGAAGATAACAAATATTTTAAAACACATCAAAACAGTCAGTTGAAAGAAAAAGCATAATAGACAAGCACAACTAAATAAGTTCTAGTAGACATTTCGTCGACGGATCAGGACCACATCAATAATACTCAGAGCTAAGCAGGTTTCCAATGAATATTCCACCCCCCCGTTACTGAGAGATTTAAATAATTTACATCTAAAACACGTGGAGTTGTGCAACGACGACCCGCTGACATTAGTACATGAAATTAAAGTCAAAATTCTTATTAGACATGAGTACAATTAGTACCATTATACACGTCAATTATTAAAGACTACGTCTTACTAGGTGTTAGCGCAGTGAAGAAGAAACGTTAAGAGTTAATGTTTGCGTTGACAAGATGGAAATTGGAGAATAGATGCTTCGAAAGAATAAACGTTTCCTAAATACAGAAAGGGAATAGAATAAATTGAGGGATGTCTATATTAATCAGGTTGAGCTACGAGTAAAAAGAGCAAGCAACGGTTGCGAAAATCGTATTTTGAAGCACTCTTTTAACAAAAATTTACTTTATTCTTTTCTTTATATGGAGAATCACTGAAAAATAGCTAAACTACATAGGTAGTTGAGCTATTTTTCAGTGATTCTCCAAATAAAAAAAAGAATAAAATAAAAATGTACACTTGTATAGGTAAATAATACATTGCTTTTAAAACAATACAACCTTTCATTCGCAGTACTGCAAACCTCAACAGGATTTTCGATGATGTCAACTAAAAATTTTATATATATGTACTTTGTCTACACTCGACGTTATGAGTAAAGTGTAGATACTATATGTTTCAAAATCAGTATCGCCATAATCTTCCACCATTCTGTACCTACCCGTATAATTGTCCTTAGGGCTGAAATACAAAAGATAAAATCTTAATTACTCACCGCCCACATTTACTTCCGCTGCTGACTGCGAGCTGGGATACAGTTTTATTTCTAGAACAAAAATTAAAATGAAATAGCAGATAAATATGGTATTATTACTCATACTCAAACTAAAGAGTTTGGCATTTTGGGATATTAGGAAAATTAGTAAATCTTTTGGAAATGCATATGACAACGAGTGACTATTTTTATCATGTTTTGGGATAAAAAAATTAAGATGTTAAAATCAAATTTATCACTTTATTAACTGCTGTTAGAAAGTAATCTATAGCAAGCTTAGACTCATATAAATCTTTGGATTCTACTTTGAACCTATGTTATAAAGGAAGCAAATTAAAATAAATTAAAAAATTTCTTTAAAATGATGCAATGATGACATAAAACATGATGCATGAATAAGAACTAGGTACATAATCTCGAGGTTTTTTTATTAAGTGGGACATTTAACACAAGGCCATCTGATCCCAAACTAGGCAGAGCCTGTATAATTACATCCAGACATAAGGCAAACACATACATATATAAACATACATAATGCTCACGCCCTGGTCCCAGAGGGGTACGCAAAGACAATACATATCCACTTTGCACGATCCAACGTCGCAAAGCGACTTTCCTTCGTCCACTTTTCGCTCCGTGATACCACTTGGCGTGATGTGTAGCGAACAACATCGCAAAGCAAACACAAATGCACACAAATGTTTTCCCTGGCCGGTATTCGAACCCGTGACCCCCAGCTTCGCAAGTAGGTCCACTACTGGCTATACTGCTTTTGAAATTGTAACAACTAGAAACTAAAGAATAATCTTACTTAGTTTCAAATCATTTTAAGATGTAAATTATTTACTTAAATAAAAACCTACAAAGTCTCATTAGAAGGAAAACAAAATATAAAAGCTGACAATATTAAAACAAGAAAAAACAAATTGTCTAGCAGATGATATCAAAGAAAACGTAGATTTTCTTCTAAGTAATAAAAGAGATAACGGAAAATATCCCACTCTTTTGCTAGATGAACTCGGAGAAAGCTTATCTCGGGATGATAAATAGCACAGATTTTTGTCTCTAACGTGTAACGTTGCAGTAGTGCTTTTATTTATAAGCGGTAGCGATGAGCTGAGCGGACACTAGATTATTATTATAATTAATCGACGATGAAGCAAGCAATAAACAGCATTGTAAATCATACTTGGGCTGGTCGTTGTGAGACAAACATTCACTAATATCTGAATAATATTTACAATATATTTTTTTGCAGTGACGTTTGTAATTTATATAGAGAGAAGTTTGAAAATTCTAAAGAGATGTTCACAAATACATCTGAATGTTATTACTATCTTGTATTTTATAATAATTAAAATAATTGTGTTGATTTTACCAACGAAAGTCAACAATCCAAACTTAACAGCATTCTAAAAATCTAGGTCACGGGGTGCAATTTAATAAAACTTCAAGTGAACATTTTGCTTCAAACGCGTTAAACTCCAAAGTAGTTTAGATCGTATCGCTTACCACTCCGCTATCTCTTACCACTATGCCCTAGCTTGTAAAAGAGAGCGAGCTGAGAGCCACTTACCATAAAGCCGGAGGGTGCCCTCGCTCTTGCCCAAAGAGTTAGTACTGACACAGTTGTAGGTGCCGATGTCGCTGCGGCCAAAATTTCTTATCGAGAGCTTCATCATAACTTTGTATGAAGACCTCTCTTCTGTTATGGTGTACTTCGGCCTGTAAGAAACATGTTGTATTATCATCATCATCATATCAGCCCTTAGACGTTCACTGTTGTATTATAGCGCTGAGATAATTATGAAATTATTTCAGTACCGCTGTCACTTACAAAAATATGTAGGTATGTAAACGCCTGTA
This sequence comes from Esperia sulphurella, assembly GCA_947086405.1. Lineage (NCBI taxonomy): Eukaryota > Metazoa > Arthropoda > Insecta > Lepidoptera > Oecophoridae > Esperia > Esperia sulphurella. Next base: position 12,327,586 of record OX352272.1, read on the forward strand.
CCAGACAGGAATGAAATTGTGTACAAAGGCGAACTTATTCCACTCAGAAAACTTAAACAGTTAACCTTAGAGTAACTGATACTATTATGCGTTTAGTACCAAATTTTAGTAGAAACGTACCTAGGTACGAGATGTACACTTACACTAAAGTGTGTATATATTACATAAACGATTCAATACAATATATATATATAAACCGTAGATACACACATAACATATTAATATGTAAGAGATATATATATATATATATTATAATATCTTAATATGTACTTGATATATATTGACGACCTCCGTGGCGGGGGTAGCTCTCGGACTGCCACGCAGGATGTTGCGGGTTCGAATCCCGTTAGGGGCAAATGTTCGTATAATGAATATGAATGTTTGTACCTAAGTCTTGGATGTTTATATATTTATTTAAGTATGTCTATCCGTTATCTAGTAACCACAGGCTCTAGTTTGGGATTGGGTTTATTATTATTACTTACTAAATAGTTTATTGACTGTGATATAAGTTAGCTTAAAGCATCGTTATTGAACCCAAAATTAGTTTAAAGGTGGTTTTTAAACATTTTTTTAAATATCTTTAATATTATTTATATATGGCGTTAGTTCATTTGATTAGGTAGGAGCAAAGCGTGAAATCGATTGCATTTCAAGATCGTGGTCGTGTAATGTATTTCATTATATAGGAGGTGTTTCTATAGCAAAGTTCTATACTAAACTAAAGTAAAATTTTGTTAAGTACACATTGTTAATATTTTCTCCCTTCAATATCCTCCATCATTCAAGTACACGACAATGCTCTTCATTATTATCCAGCCAGTTATGATGGTGCCCTCCACAATAGGTTCAAGTGGGAATCAATCAACCCTCTTCCCAGCGAACTCTTTATTGCGGGCCCGCAATGATCCGCCTTGTTCAGTCTGACAATGGAAACAAAAGACTGCACTGTAATGGAATCTAAACGGGTGAGGAATTTGGATTTTGTTTTGTTGTGGGTCGGATACACCCATAACAAGCAGTTCGGTTATCTCGTTCTAGCTTCTTTGTTAATCTTCAGTTTTGTTAGTGAGTTCTCATGTGTTTTAGTCAGCTAAACAAACGTTAAAAACCCTTATATTTGTATTATAATTATTAAATGAATTAGTTTATTTGCTGGCTATTACTGAAACATGGAGTTTGGTCTGTTTGTTTATTTAACTATTATCATACATAACTTTTACTTTTATATTAACTATGAAATTTGTAAAAGTGTCACGTTTCGTTCCCATTAAATGAACATTTTCTTAATTGAAATGTGCTATGGCTTTACTTAAAGTATCTAATAGTAGTATGTTTAATACTCACCCATCAAGTAGCATCTCTCCTCGGTTCTTGAGCCAGTAGTTGATGGTGTTAGGGTATGCTTCCACCGTACACTCCAGCACTACGTCAGTCCCCAGAGGAGCTCCTAGCAGCTGATTTGGCACTATCACTGTTGGTGAAACTGTGAATAAAGATGCTACCTTGTAGTTAAAGTCTTCTTTTTAACGGTCTGTAGTGATAAACGGACAAACAGCTCGTCTGATGGTAAGCAGTCACTGTCGCGCATAAACTGCAGCATTTATACAAAAGATAGAGATTCTGCAATTTTTTTTTGATATTGGAAGCTGACAGAAGAGTTCATTTCGGTTGAGCAGCATTTCCAAAACTGAGTCATGTCTTCACGTTCCTTTGTGCCATTTAGGATATGAAGTTAGTTTACCAGTATTTGTATCTGGTAGAAAAAATCCTGTTGGCCTGAATTGCTTATTCCACAATGCTTAAAGACATAAGCATTTAATCTGTGCGTCCTGTCTGTCATAGCTTACAGTTTAGAAACATGTATATACTGACGTTGCGCCAGATCCAAAAGTCAGCGAGCAGTACGATATAGAAAGGCTATGCTTGGGTTTTCTCTGGGACAGAGTGGTTGGACCAACAAAAATATTTTAAGATAATTATAGTAGGGACAACAATATTCTAAATATTGTCCATTTTTATCTTAGGTGTCCCACTGGCGGAGATAACTTACTAAATCTTCCAAATATTGTCACTATTTTAAATAATGGTGCTAAAATATACTGAATTATATTTACAAAACAATTACCAAAACACTTATATCAATTAATTCATGCGATTCAGAGCATCCTGTTATTTATAAAGGAGGCAATTAACGAAGGTAAAAGCCGGTTAAATGAAGGGTAGTGTGATTTCGCGCGTCAGCGGCGGCGGAGCACCGGTCACGGTGTCAGGAGGGTAATAGGAGGGGGAAATTAAAGGAGGGGAAATGTTGTCTAGACTGGATTTTTCATAAATAACGTTTTAACGTGGATTTTATTGTAATGATGATCATATACGTAGCCAATACTTATAAAACAGGATTTCATAATTATGCTTGAGCTAAAATTTGTCAGGCTTAATGTTACTGATATAAACAAATATGACATGATTTATAAAATCATTTACTACCCCGCTCTGCGGTAAAGAATATTCTAACCCAGTGATGACTGATACCCATCCGTTATAATTTGCCCTCGTGAAATGAGAAATGTTATTTCCCTGTCGAACAGTTGCGAAATGGGACTCTTTCATCCCATTTAGTTACTAATATCCAGTATATTATAGTACGAAATGGGAAATGTAATATCTCTACTCGTAGTCAGTTACAAAATGTGACTCCTTCATCACACTTAGTAACTAATTTCTTAATTGTGCTTTCAACTTAAGAAAACGAGTGCCCAAATAGATAAAAATAGTTTTATTAGTAGTAGACGTATTTGAGAGAATCCTTTGTCTAATGATGAACCAAGAAGTTTCACCATAATTAAATATTAACAAACAATAATTATGCCCGTACCCAAAATGTTGATCCTAGACACCCTTGTAAATGTTGTTTTCTAGAGTGAATGACAAGGGTTTAGCTCTGGAAGCCACAACAAAGACCTAATTATCTTTAATTATGTTACTTGTTTGAAACAAGTGGTTACATATATACACAAATTTAACACTTGTATACTCTATTATTACATGAATAGAAGTAGTAATGGTAGACAAATAGGTATCAAAAGTATATCTTCATATTTAGCAACTGTTTATGGACGCCAATTTATTCGTATAGTAATAGAATCCCGCCCCGTCAGCTCCGTTTACTTTAAAACCTAATAACAAAAGCTTGAAATGTTTTATACATACAACAGTTATGCAATATGGCATCCAAGCAAAGGTTTCAGCAATCCCATCAAATAAATCATCCGCATTCCCTACCCGATCAGAAAAATCGGGAGTAATTGCAAATTACCCCCGAACCGTGATATTGAAACCTGTCTAAATGCATTAAAATGGAACACTCAGCTCAAATGATCCGGCGGATCCGAAATGAAATTGGCCAATCCGACGAATAGGGATACAGAGCCGAGAATATTCTGAAGGAGGTAGCTACTTCGCTTGAATAGAAGATGAGCCAAACACGTCAGCAATATATTTAGCAAAGGGATGTAATTATTTATAATGATGGTACGGTCTAGCTATTTAATTGATGTTACTTACCACTTCACATAAAACTCAGTCTGAAAAACACAACATTTACTGTCAAGGTAGCTGTCAAGCAACTGGTACACTCCTAGTTGATATGAATATTAACGAAATGGATGCAAAATATAAATTTAAAGTGACATTTGACAAAATATTACATAATATTATTGTGAAATTTTGTTGCAATATTAATGTAGTAACAATTTCTGAACAAATTAAAAGTCTCATAAGACATATACCTCTAGTTACCAACGAAAAAAGTAATATAATGCTATATTCCTTCAGCCGCAAAGATTTTTTCTTTACCCACGAATTGGGGATTTGGTTAGCGGTTAGTGTGTGAAAGGCAATGTTCTGATAAACTGGGATTGATCCCACAGCCGGGATTGGAGGCCCTGCGTCCAATCAGTCGTGTAATTCACTACACTCTTGGATGGATTCCGGATTTCAATTTCGCTTTTGATCGAAGATTTTTAACGTTACCTCATGCGAAAACTCGTGTAATGAGTTCTGAAAACTTTCAAAGAGCTAACGGCGAAAACTAAAAGACATTAACCGAAGGAAGAAGATGTTTCTAGCCCATAAAAGATAGGAATACATTTTTAACTAGACAATGCTGCTCAATTCGACTTTAAAAATAACATACAATTAAATTAAAGGCACTTTATAAAAGATGTCGTCAGTCTTCAGAAGGAATTATAGAAACATAATAACTAAATATACTTTTGTAGAATAGAATTAATATTATCCATAAACCAAGCAAAACAGTGATTCAGGTGAAATCACCTATCGCGAAACCACTAAATATCCCCAAGTGTATGAGATCTCTATACCAGCGGAGGATTCGCCAGCCAATGACAGGGAAGAGTCAATTATACGCAACGATGGCTTACAAGAGGGAAGATCAATTCAGCTTTATCACGGATTTAGGGGCTGGTGCAAGGTTTTTGTATTGTTCTCAGTGGATATTTAGTGTCATAGCAAAATCTTGATTTTTATAATTTTCTTTGTAGATTTTAGGATCTCTAAAACAATGTTAAAGTTACAACAAAACGTTAAAACCTGCACATTACCCAGTAAATTAGAATCAATTGCAAAAATGTGCTGCCAAGAATTTCGCAAAAAGATCGAAAAATGTTAAATCCCATGCTAAAGAAATAATTAAAAGGAAGTCTGTATCTTAGAACAGACATGACTAACGCTACATTTTAATATAAGTTTAAGATTAAAAGTTGTAAATCAATTATTTTAAAGTAATTAAAATAAAAAATTCCACCATTTATTTTTGTATTAAATATCTCAAGAAGGTAGATATTTCTAATGACTTGTACCAGGGCAGAAGAAATACACACAGGTATCGGGAATAATCGCCTACTAATTGTATTGGCGTCAAAGGTGAACTTGGATTCAGAATCAAATGTTTTGTCTGCCGATGAGTTTAGTTCAAATATTATTCAATGACTACGTTAATATATTATGTTCAAGTCAATGGTCCTATTTTTTGTAACTGTTACTTAAAGGAAATTTTAAATACACTTTAAAAATAATTAAAGGATTCTCAAATATTGTACTAGGAAAAAAATACTTTTTACTTACCCAGCAAGAAACATATTGCCTCTAAGGCAGTGATCAACATGGCCTTGTGGCTTTTGGAATACTTACAGTTAACATTAAGAATAATCCTCTTGCTGACTGCTGGAGGCACATCATTAGAGGCTATACAGAGGAACGCGCCCATCTGCCGTCGGTCCACCCGCAACAACGGCAGAGAGCTGCCCACGTAGCTTTCCACTGTGAACAAAGAAGTTAGTGTGCTTGGTATGATAATTATACCTTTACGCGGCTTATAGGCACTCATCTACATTCTTAAAAGAAGTCCTACCCGCTTCATTATTTAAAAAAAACTTAAATTTTTTTAAAATACAATTTTTTCCAGGTATAGCATTTTCCAGCATTGATCTATTATTTTTTTATTTCAGTAGAAGTAATTGTTGTTATGCGAAAGTTGGAGAAAAATTAAGTTCGAGCGGTATTAATTACAGCGCATTATTAGTCCATTATGTTTTTTTTTACTATGGATCAAATAATTCAAGACTTACGAAGGACAGACAATATTTAAACTCTAGTGTTTTCTATTTATTTCTGAGGATGAAGGAATATCTGAGGCCAAACATTTTAAAATGATGAAGCAAATAGTCGTCGCGGTGCAGGAAATTTAAGGTGCTTCGGATAAAGGGGTTTCTGAGGAAAGAATTTTAGTTTTAGGAAAAATGTATGTCAAGAATGTAAGTTGAATATAACATTTAATAGCATATTCAATCTTAATTTTGAGTGAATAGTATATGATAATCAAATAATAAATTTATTTTAAATTAATGGCCGAATGCATTTTGAATGCATGCCTTTTCTAGGTAGCCATGTAGCGCTGAACTTAATATCTACAAAATCTATCTATTAGAGTTATTTTTTTAAAACCCACTTTTATCTTCATTCCAAATAAATTTTCTTTAGTAAGCCGAATATTGTTATTTTCTATTTTACTATCTTAAATTGTAACTTACTCATTAAAAGTCAGATCTAGTAAAACTTCTTAACATATATTTTCTATATTTTATTGTAATGATATATTTAAATTTTATATTATCATAATAAACATTATGATAGAGATATACTGACAGTAAAGCTCAAGATACATAGTAATTTATTAAATTTTCTTTGTTACTTAGGATTTTGTCTATTTTCGACAAATCATGTCTTTTGTTTGGCATTTGCTGTACATTCAATTGTACTTCGAATTTCATTGTTCAAACTATTAGAGGATTAGTTGTTAATCTTTCATTAATTATGTGTATTTTCATAATAGCACAAGGCTTTGTAATCCAGCATAAATGTTTCTAATCTATTTCCCTTTCAGTTTCGACATCCGAAAAGTACAGTAATTAGACCACTAGTCGAAATTTCCAATTTTACAATTATTACATGAGAAAGGTCAAACCTCTAGCGTCATCAAGAGACCGAGGCTTTTTCTAACATTTCTATTTACGTCAGTATCAAATGTAGTATCATTCTCTCAAATTATTAAATACTAGCTGTTGCCTGCGACTTCGTTCGCATGGAAAACTTAACATTACACATTATTATGTATACTAAATCCTAAAAGAAATCTGTTAATCTGGTTATGCATTGAAAATATTTATATACAGTACCACAGAATTAATGTGTTTTTTTTTAAATCTGACATTCTTCATGTTTATCATGAATTAAAAGATTATCATATAATTATTTATCTAATCACTAAATTAACTAAGTTCATCGGCTAACTTTTCTCAAATGATTTCCTATATTGTCAATTTACAGCATTTTGCCAACCTACTATGAAATAATACATTAAATATATATTTCCAAACCTCTGTGAAAATCTCTGCCATTAAACTTTTTCAGCAGCATAGGCTCATGGTCTTCTCTCCTCCACGTGATCCTCGGTGGCGGGTGACCGGTCGCTCTGCAGATTAGCGTTACATTCTCCAACTCCTGGGCTGATACGTCCGCCGATGTCTCTTCATTTATTATGTCTGGTGGTACTGTTGACAATACAAATTGTTTGTAATCCATGAAAGTACCTATGTTTTATAACACGAGTAAAGTCCCTGTGGATGTATTAGTTATTTGTGAAATTGTTAATGCTTTATATTTTTCATCTAATGTTGATATCAGGAGCCATAAAAAAACCAGTTACGATTTACTCTATCGATGTCAAACATGTTTATACAATAGGTATTGTATATGATAATAAAATAAACACAAAACTCCACAAATATCTTAAACTTTATTACTTATGTATTAATAATTTCCTTATTAAGTAAAAGATTCTACACAGAATTCTGAACTGCATAAACAAAAATAAGTTGTCTAGCAACAAATTATTATTATCTCAGCAAGTAAAGAAGTACCCCATTTCATAGCTGAACTAAGCTTCAATATTTTCTGCAGTTTAGCAGCGGGCTGAGTCAGTACGTTGCTGGGTTTACGATTCTTTGAGTGTATCGCCCGAGCAGTTTTGTCAGAATCACTCTCCTATTTACATAAACGGAGCGAGTGTAGGGATCTGACAAAAGTAACTGCTGGGTTTTATTAGCCTTTAACCTTGTGGCCTTTGGACGTTTTGCATTTTACACCATTTTGAAAGTGACTGTAACTTTGGATAGTGAATCTTTGTTTAGTATGGGAATATTTTTAGTGTCATCGTTAGAGTTTTACTGGTGTAAATATTTTCTTTCGACTTCAGCACTGGTTCTTGTAATAAACTGTCAAAGATTTTTTTTTAAAGAAACCCAGATCCCAGATGTCTGTCAGCAACAGCTGTTTTCGAATGGAAAGCTTTGAAGGTAAACTAAAGTTTGCAATCGAAATTGTATTATTCATCTTTTCTTATTTCCGCCAAATCTCAGAGTGACAGTGAAACTTTGTCGTGTTCTTTATTAAATTCCACAGAATGTTCAGAAAGTTACAATCTTTGTGCCAGAGACATTGTAAAAATTCAATATTGGAAACCATACTTCAAAAAGTTCAAAAGTAAAAAAAAGTATAACCGAACTAATTTGAACGGTAAGCGATAAAAGTTGGCACCCACCTCCAATGGCGCGGGGGAAATAACGCTAACTTCTCCTAAGGTGATTTATTTTTGCGAAGAAAATACTTTTCCACCGTTTCATTCGCGACGTTTCATTGATATTGAGTTTTGTTCCTAAGTTCAGTAAGTACTTTGAAATGTTTTGAAGTTTGTGAACGGCCCTATCCTTAATAAGCTTAGAACGTCCGTGCTTTATTTTTACCTATTGCACGTTCAAATTTTTTTCGTTTTCGAATTTCTTTTCAAAATGTTCACGATTGAATTCTTCTTTTCAAAGTTTGCAATTCGGTTTGTTGCTCTCTAATTTACTTAAGCGCTTGAGCCTACCTTTTCAATATTACCTTCTTACAGATGGGGAGCAAATTTTCCCTTATTTATGCGTCTCTATACTTTACGTAAACGTTTTAAGGTATTAACATCTCATTTTCTAGAGTTGCCGAATAATATATTCTAGACAAAAAGAGCAAACAGAATTACTTAAGAACTTTAATGTGCTTTATTGTAACTCAGTGGCTTATTATCTTTGCGAGCGGTTTCATTACCCTGCGGAAGCTAGTGGCGGACGCCTTCGCTCCTGCGACACTCGAGCACTTCCTCCCTTCTCACGGCACTCACGGTTATACCAAATCTTATACAGTGCTAGCAGCAGGGCTCTGAAAACAACTCCCTGTCCACATTAGGAAGTTCTCCATGAATCATTTAAAAACAACTTTAAAACTAATTTTAGATTCAATATCTGTGCTTTGAGCTAGTATATTCTATATATAGTAAATCAACTATTTAGTAAGTATATATTAAGTTATGTTAAGTATAGAAACTACTTAAATATAGAAACTATAATTATACAGAAAGTATAAGTAAAAGTACTATTATCAAAATTTGGTACTAAACGCATTGGACTAGTCCATTATTTATTTATTTAATACTTTATTGTATTCATAAATACACAAAGAAAAGTCTGCTGCTGAATACAATATTATTCATGTTAGTTATTGTTAATTTTAGTACCGTTTACAAACATGCACACTTCTAATGTTGCCATTACCATCTTTTGCATCGCCATAGTTTCTAAAACCTACAAATAAAACACCTTTTAATGAAATCACCTGTAAATTAAAAAAATTACATACAAATATAAGATTTCATTTAAAAATATACGACAATTCACAACGCTGACGTTGTTTTCATTCAATTACGGTCTTGACTCGACCATAAAAAGCTTTAGGAAGACTTCATTTGAAAACTTGCTGCTATGAAAACTTTATGTGAAGACCGTGGCAATTTAGCCAAAACTTTTTCCCAAGAAGGAATGCTTAGAAAATTAATGAGTATTATACTTGATCTGAACCAAGTTAAGCTTAGCCATGACAGTACGTACATTACTTTTTATCGAGACCTTAGATGAAAGTACTCTTTACATCAAGAACTAATACTACTGTGAGATGAGATCGAAGTTTATGTTTTAGCGTTAGGTGAATATATTCTGTATAAAGAACATATAATTCATGAAATCGACAAAGAAAATGAAACCAGTAAACCAATTTGATGAGAAATACGAAAGCACAGAGTTACCATTAGGGCAGACGATTTCTAGATTGAAGACCGCGAACTGGAAAGAATTTTTCCCACGCCTAATGGACCGGTAATTTGAAAAGAGTATCCAAAATTACTGCATTAGTTGAGCTATGTTTTTTGGCATAAAACGCATCGTTTAAGATTGACTTATTTTTAACTTTTATCCAATTCGATTGTAAACTGCAAGAGCCTTATGATCACAAAGATGACGTAATAATAATCAAGGTTTACCTACCTTGAGTATGTACTCAGTAAAATCTGAACTACCAAAATTTTGATAAATTCATGCCATGTACCATTTACGTCATAATTTATCTATAATATAGGTTAAGGCAACTTACTGTAGACGTCAATGCAGCCAATCTGCCACTTCATGCTGGGCTGCGTGTTGATCTGACACATGTAACAGCCGCGGTCCTCAGCGCGCAGCGGCCGTATGCGCAGCTGCCACGTGCGCGGAGAGTCCAGACTCACTGAGTACCGAGCACCTAGGACCACTCGGTCATGCATAGTCAGGATTGTTTGGTCTTCTGCTCTTAGCCAGCCAACCTGTAAATAGAAAAGTTTTAAGACCTTCCATATTGTCTCTTCCAAGATTTTAGTAAACTACTAAGTACTCTTTAGTGATTTGTATAATTTCATGAAATCAGTTTGAAATGTTTGTGAAAATCCTCCGAGGAAATTTAGGAACAGAATCGAATTATCCCACTAATATTATAAATGCGAAAGTTTGGATGTTTGTTACTCAATCACGCTTCAACCACTGGACGGATCGGGATAAAACTTGGCACGCATATAGGTTAGGCCCTGTAATAGGACATTGGATAGTTTTTATCCCGAAAAAACATCTCATTCCTACGGGAAACCAAAATGATATCTATTTTGAAAACCAAGATGTGTAAATATCTAAACCTCCGCGGACGAAGTCGCAGGCAATAGCTAGTAATACATATTTGCAAGCTTTTTTTGATGCGAAATCTTGGAAATGAATGCAAATGAAGCAGTGTTGTGTGAACGTGCAACAACTAGATTTATGTTTTACATTTTATACAATTTCCCCGCGTCGAGGACAGAATGCTGCAGAGCACAAGATTAACTTCTTGAAAAATTCACTACTTCCAAAAATTTCTCGAATTCACAGGCTAAACTATTTTTAGTATTTGCAAAAGTACATTTACGTCCCTGGCAAGACTAGAGTCTGTATTTAATTTAGTTCACCCCAGCCTGCAGTGGAGGCAAGCTCTTTGAATTTTAAGCAGTAAGAATTAACGTGAACGCAGTAAACTAAAATGTAGCTGCGTGGAATCGCAAAATTACAAATAACCAATGTTGTGTTCTCTTTGAAATTGCTATCATATCTTTATTTCTATTTTGGTTAAATTGCCTTCTTATGTCTGCATATAGTTGATGTATAGATCTATTACTTCGTAATGGGATGTCCCTTTTCTCCACTTATATCTTCAATATATGTATTAATTGTATCAAGTCACGTAATTTATGTTGTTATAATGAGCATAAGCTTCTTTATTTAGTATTTTGTTATTTATTTCGTTTTGGGTTTCCACATATTAGGTAGTTCATCAGTTGTATCTTTATATTGAGTATTGATAACTTCCAAACAAATAAGTATGAAAGAGCAGCCATTTTTACTATTTTTGTTTTGAAATAAATACATAAATCATTTATTTTGGTGAAATAAAATGAAATATCTTTATTGTGGATCATAGGTGTATAAATTGTTACGTGTCATAGTTAGAGCTCAGCTATGTCCCGCCACGTGGGCATACAACATTGTATCGCAGTAAAGCATGCATTTAAAAACAAAGTTACAAAAAAAATTAAGAGGTAATTAGATACAAAGGCCCGATTCTGGTGGCACACATTTAAAATTTGATAGCGTTAAAATTGGTATTGTCTTTATCTTCATAATACTGTGTGACAAGGATAGAACAGTTTTAGTGCTGTAAAATTTTAACATTGTGACTTCAGAATCGAGCCCATTGAAACCTTAAATTTAACCGTCACCAAGAAATTCTTCCAAACTATAATAACATTTTTCTATCAACAAATCGTGGTGTTACCTAATAAATATACGTCATACAGGTCACCAATCCGCCTTCCAAGCGCAGTGATTGTGGCTAATCCCCCAATGGACAGCCCACCAAAATTGTCATTCTATTGGGGAGGCTTATGTTCAGCAGTGGACGTATATAGGCTGATGATTGTATGACTATTCCCACATTCCCACATTTACCTCTATTTAATTTCCCAACAGTGTCACTGTTCGAAACAGTGATATGAAATTCTTTCCTCTCTTTTTATTATATTCTGTTACAATCTTCGTTCATAAATAAAGTTCTATTATATATTTACATGTTAAAACATGTAATAAAACCTCTTCCACTGCATTAGGGTTGAAATGAAGCATCAGATGGTTACATTTACGACACCTACATTTGAACATCAGAATCGCACTTTATCACCCGCGAGTGACGTCATCACCGTTATGGCTCAAATTAATGGTGCCTGTCAAATAGCTCTTCAAAAGGATACTTTACTGTGAGATAAAGGGTCTGAAATGAATGCTGGTATGATAGCATTATTCGGTCTTATACGGAGCGTACATTAAGATAAAGACAATGATTTGAGTAAAGTGACAGTTAAAATAATGAATTGTATTCATATTGCTTGATTTACATTGACGATTTTCCACGCGTTACATTTCCATCGTCCTAAATCATAAATCAATGGAGAACAATAGTTAATGCTATATTGTTTAGTATTAAAAAATATATTTGGAGATAATTCCATTAAGTTTTTAGTGCCTTTTAATTGTTTCATGGCCGTTGGGCAGACGAGTTCTGAGGTGGAGACCGAGGATCAGCACGCGCAGTGTGGATGTCCCGCTGCCAAATGGACCGACAACCTGAAGTAGGCGACAGGAAGAGGCTGGATGCAGAGGGCGGAGGACCGGGTGTGGTGGCGTTCATTGGGGAAGGCCTATGTCCAGCTGTGGACGTCTAAGGGATGAATATAGTTTAAGATGCAATTCTTGTTTTCATTGCTTGTTTTATTTTAAGCCTCCTATAGATATTACATTAATAAGAAATAATAAAGCATTTACATTAAAAGTTAGTTACATACATAGTCAAAATAAATTATTACATGTCATAGATCAAATAATAGTTCAATACAATAAATTAGTTTACATCACATGTCATACACTTAACTTACAATCTTAAAAATATACAAAATTGGTCAATGTTCAAAATGTAATATTAAATTAGGCACTTCGTTACTATTACTTATTAATTATAACATGAAACATTAATGACTTAAATACACATGTCTACAGGTCATCCCATTTCTGGGCAAAGGCCTCCCTCTCCCTCTTCCAGGTCAGTTTGTCGGTGGCCACTCGTGTCCACAGTGCGCCCAGGCCCTCGTGCTGCTCGAGTTCGTCGCGGCCGGCCGCGGCAGCGCAGCACGTCGCGAGGGTACCACACGGTGCTCTCTGTAGTCCAGCGTCCGTCTCTAAGCTTGTTCCATAGAAATACTTATAAAAGAACTCAGAATTTATTAAGAATTCGGTATAAAATATTCAGTTCAAACTTATAAAGTAACTTTCAAATTGATTGGTTAATCATTGTAATGGGCAGGAAGTTAAAGCGAGTTAGAATGAATTAATAATTCAATACTACTTGGTAATGTACAATTCGATATTAAATTAAATATATAATTAATTATTTTATTACCGTATCTAACAAATTTAATTTGAACCAGTTACACTACACTTTAATGGTAGATAAAAAAATAACTGCAATATAACAGTGGTTCTAAAAAATGATACGAGGATCACACAATTAAGGTCACATCTATATATTTAAACTCAAAACTCAAAATATGTAAGTATATACTTTTAGCTGTTTCACAATCTTTTATTTTTAATTTATTTACACAATACTTTAACAGCACAAAACTGATAGAAAACAAACATCACAATATAACAAGGCCAATAGCAAAGTAAAACAAATCGGAAGATAGAAAAAACAAAAGAGAGGAAAACGAATAAACTAAGAAAGTTATGATAATTTAAAAATTAAAGAAAAAATAAAAATAATTAAATATGTAAGAATAATAATTTACGCAAATGAAGTGTGTATGAGTGTTTGTGTGTATGTAGGGGGGTGTATATGTATGTATATAGAGGGTGTGGGGGTTAAATGCGTGTCTAAGAATTTATTTATTTTATTATTCTAGACAGAAAAGCTCCTCGTCCCATAAACAAGATGTCCGCATCTCGAAACGTTGTATCGTAGGTGTGCACGGTGCGGTGCAGCACAGAGTTTTCTGCGTAGTTAGTGTGCACGAAGTTGGTACACAGCGAGCGGGCGCGGGCGGGCCGCGTGCGCACCGGGGCGGGGGGCGCCCACTCCCACCCGGCTCACCAGTTCAGATTATCAATATCACTCTCTCGAATACTCTCCACGCACCAAGTATTACGAGTACTAAGGACGAATCTAGGACTCGCACGTAGACAGAGTAGGTTTCTCTGTACGGACTTGCATAAAACTCTCTTTTTTTCACACCTAGGACCTAGGTCGTGATTTTTTGCAAGTAGTGTTAGTCAGTAGAGTGTCTGTTTAAGAATTATACAATTATTATGGTATTACACGTTAAATCTAAAAGGGAAAACTATATTTTGCAATATACCCTCCGCTATCCCATACATTTGTAGTGTTCCCTTTATTTCTTGTACATTTTATTGCCCCATTGTTGGTACAAGTGAATGATGACCGTTTTAGGGCTCTGCTCCTTTTGTACACAACGTTCACGTCTCGAGGAGCATTTTCAACAAATTCTGACAGGTACCATTAATTTGATACGCAATGGGGAAGGTACAATTTCTTATGATTATGCCAACGGAGAAATATCATCTTAAACGTTTCCCAGAAAAAGTCATCGGCTGTCTTCCCATAAATGCACCAAAGAAAATCATGATTTCAAGATAATTTTTAATTTGGTTTTCCCAAATTATTATACTAATGTTTATGTTCCAGTCTTCAAGACATTTGATACTAAATAAATAAAAATGATATTCTACCAAGTTATTCTAACATAGCTACTTTGATATTTGTAAACCGCAGCAAACGTTTGGTGTAGACCTAAATACTCTTAACAAATTGTATACCTCAAAAATGTGATGGGGTATGAAAAGTAGGTACTTATGTAAAAAACAATATTGCTTCAACTGGCCTAATATCACAATTCGCAAAATATTTAGTCAAAAAAATCTGTATTATACCTTAAACATTGAACGATTGAAGTGTAGAAGAATTGTAAAGTTAGGCCAGTTGAACCAATCCCAGGAGATTATTTATAAGTGTCAATAACCAACCTGAGACAGAAAAACTTCCATCATTTGACATTTACGTAGCAAATGGTAAATATGACTGCATTTCCTTGTTTTTAGTTTAGTTTAAAAATAAAAGGCTTTTCAAAAAACATTGGCCTTTATTATGATGACAGCCCTTTATTTGTATGAAAAGCAACCTTGACAGGATGGATAATCTGCTATTAATAAATTTATTTTCACCGACCTTTACAAATTGAGGTAATCTGTACGACCCGCTTTGTTTCGTGCCGAAATTAATTCTGCAAAAAACTACACCTCATTAATTGCTGATTCTACTTGTTTCCTCGTTTTTATTTTACTTTCTTCCAAAACATTGTTTTGATTTTTCTTAGAACAGCAGTGCTGAGCTATCAAAAGTAATAATTCAAAGAACAGAAGAATATTATTTTTCTTCCTTTTTGCTACGATCGAATTTTTCTTGGAGAAGTCATTACAAAACTTTATGAAACAAATTATCATGGTTTAAAACCAAATTGTTATTGTTAATTATACATTCGCGTTATAAATTATTTTTGTTAATTTTCCCACGCGACATTTAATGTTTTTAATTATATCAGCTTTTCGTAAAGGCCTGTGCAAACGTATAATATTAACCCTAAATTGCGGGGCAAGCTTAATAACCAAGTGTTTGTGTGAGATGGTAATCATATTTCCGCTGGCATATTAAGGGTTATATGATCCCATAAAGATATATTAGGTGCTGAAAGTTAGGTACTTTATTAGATAATATTTACGTTTCATTAAAAGCTTTTACGTCCTAGTGGTGTCGTGATATAAAAGAGAAATTAATTTGGAGAACTAATGCGGTGTTTATGGTATAAAATGTTTTATTACGTGAGCTACCCGATGATGCGTGGTCGTGCCCCACACACGCTAATGTGAAGACATTAATGAGAATAAGAAACAGGTGTATCAGGATAGTCGGCGCTCAGCTGTTCTTCTGCCAACTCCGCAACAGTATACAGTGAATTCTCATGTAACTAGAGTGGGTTATAGCAGCACTGCAATTGGAAGTTTGACTTTAGGTATTCGGTGGTTTGCCGTTGTCTCCTACGTCACCGCGTTTCATTCCCCGAAGCCCTTAACTCGGACCCTACTGTGTGTAGGTATGATTTAATAATAATAATAATAATTCGTTTATTATCAGGCAACTTGGCCCATAGAAAAATACCTTAACCTAGAAATACATACATTATTATAACCTTAATTAATATAGTTCATCACACTACTTTTGAGATTTTAGTCTTTGAATCCCTAAAACGTCTAAACACTACTCGGACCAGAAGTCGGGACTGAGGAATATACCCTGATGTTTTGTTGGAACCCGGAGTCTACAGGCCTTAAAGTTATTAGTGCTAGTAGACTCCAGGAACGTACATTCGACCCTGATTCGTTCCTCAGTCCAACCCATAATCCTCGTCCGGATGTGTTGCATCACATCCTCTATTGATGTTGCTGCATCCAGACGGGAGAGGTAAATAGGTGTCATCGGTGTTGCAGCCTTTAGGTTGGTCGAGGCTGCAGGGACGGCGCCGACACCACAGCAAAGAATCAATCAATAATTTTTTAATTGCACAATAAAAACACACAGATACAAATTCTTATTACACATTTTTCTTTATTTGATTTAGATTAATAATGATATCTTGCACAAAACTACCACATTCTTGCAACTAATGTCTACTTTCAATGCTGAAATCTTCTACTTTTAGCACAAAACTGTCACTTTTTGTTATGCACTCTACCTCTTTCATGGAGTAGGAGCAGGAATTGCCACCCAAAAGTAGCGATGGTTAAATGCATTGTTCTTTTCATATACAATAACTGATAATACATAAAGGCTATTGACCGAATAAAACGAAATCGATTAAAACGTAAAATCAAAACTCACCCGAAAGAAGTAATAATTAGACACGACGTTTCGATAAAAGAATTTCAAAGTCACAAGAAGTTTTTACTGATATAAATGAAGATGGCTCACGGCACGATTGCAAAGAATGCGGGCGCAAAGGAATTTCACGAAAATTCTGTAACGAATTGAAGATTACCATGGCATGTTGAATTTTGATACATCAATGGTAATATAATGGCAATGAACTTATATCCCTTACTTCAGGATAGAATACTTACCATCAAACTAAATAAAAATTGTGTGCGTCACTCCAGCTGGGACGAAGTGAAATTTCAGTAATCTGACCCTGGCAGGATTTAGTACTCGATTTTCAGATTTTATACTTAAACAGATCAAAAGTTACAAGGGGTATTGAATCTGAGCTGGAATGATGTCAATCCAGCTCGGCCATTTTTAACTAAGTTAATTACTTACTTAAAATCTGATCACACCACGATTCACCTTGGATAAGTGACATTTTATCTTGGTTGTGAAAATGCAAATTTGACAAAAATAATTGTTGATTTGTATAAGATCTTCTTAACCGTGAAATTAGTCTTAACTCCATACGATTGCATCAAGATATTGTTCCCTTGCACTAACTCAACTTGTTAACTTGATCACGATCTTGCTTCAGAATCTTTAGCTAACATAGCAATTAGAGAAAATGCGATTTTGTTGACCAGCTTTTTTTTTCTTTCAGTTTAAGCCATGATTGAGACTGAGACTATAGAATCAGATATTTATCTTTAGATTTCTATTTTGTACTAGAGCAAATTACTTCCAGAAACAGGCAAAGTCGGCTAAACGTGAGCAACGCTACGGTGAAAAGCTAGTCTCTGAACAAATTTCAAAGGCACAATCATGCAAAAATTCAATCGCCTAGAAGATCCACGGTAACGAATACATTCGGCCCCCAATCCCAGGGGCAGGCCTCCTTGGCAATTCCTGGGAATTACATAACATTACCCGGCAAACGATTACTATTCCCGACCCATTGTAACTTTTGCCTCACAATAAACGTGGACGTGACCGAGGACTTAAATCCAGTTGTTTGCGAGAACCAAATCAATTTGGGGCTGTTTCTGGTACCTACGTTTTTGGATGGGGATGTAGGTGATTTTAAAGATGACTCTGGTTGATTAAGTTTTATTCGCGTAATCTCCGATGAAGATCTATGAAGGTGAAGACAGTTAAAATGAAAGAATAGGGGTGGGAAAACATTTATCACATGTTTGTCGTTGGGGACTTGTCTGCCTTGTGTAGAATGAAGACTGCGTTCAATGTAGGATGTTTGAATAAATCAATAACAGTGAATCCAACAATAGTTAGCTAAATGACAGGCAGGTGATATTCTTTTGACATTACAACAATAAACCAAGTTGAAATGACCGAGAAGGGGACGTGCTTTTCATTATTGCATTTTAAATTTATCATAATCAGCCCATTTTAAATCGACAGACATCTGAAGCTTTTTCTATGGACTTAAAACATTATCCACTACCATTAGCTAATTTTACTGGCAAATAGAGTTTTTAGATTTTTACAAGTAACATACCTAAATATTTATTATCCGATATAGTCTGTGATATTTATTACGCTGGAAATGAACATTAAAATTTCGTAATGGGATATTGTTTCGCATTACACTTTGCAGTTAGTAACATTAACATTAG
The DNA here is from genome assembly GCA_947086405.1 of Esperia sulphurella. Classification (NCBI taxonomy): domain Eukaryota; kingdom Metazoa; phylum Arthropoda; class Insecta; order Lepidoptera; family Oecophoridae; genus Esperia; species Esperia sulphurella. The sequence goes on from OX352272.1 coordinate 12,346,326, forward strand.
TAATACTCGTACAAATACACCAATTTAACGTAATGAAAACGTATTTATTGTGGAAAAAATAAACATTCCTATTATTATACTATAATGCTGTTAAATCTAATAAATAAAATCGTAAACTTTGCAAAAAAAATTGGGGATCTAAGAATAAGTAACATTCGGTCATTTTAGAATTTTTTTCTGTTTGTCTATTTTGGGATTGGGTTTGGGAGATTGAGAGTGAGTGGGAATGGAGGAAGTGGGAAAGGGAACGGAAGCGGAAGCGGAAGAGGGAACGGGAGCGGATTCTGTAGTCCACGCGAGTGGAGCCGCGGGCACAGCTAATCATAAATAAATAAAATAAATAAATAAATATCTCAGACATTCACACCAATTATCCAGTCCCAAACTAGGCAGAGCCTGTGGTATGGTTACTAGATAACGGATAGACATACTTAAATAAATATATAAACATCCAAGACTTGGGTACAAACATTCATATTCATCATACAAACATTTGCCCCTAGCGGAATTCGAACCCGCAACCTCCGGCGTGGCAGTCCGAGAGCTACCCGTTCCGCCACGGAGGTCGTCAAATAATAATAAAATACCAATTATATTGCGTTTAAAGGTTCAGTTGATGAATCAGAAGCTAAAAATACTATTTAGACAAAATAAAAATATCCCGGTGTAAGAAAACACCAATAACGGCTGGTCACTACCTGGTTAGAGGGTCACTCAATATCAGACGCCCTTAAATTTTATTCTAGTAAAGACTTTTCATATAAAATGATGTGCCGAGCGCTGGACGGTTACTTGTTACTTCAGAAAAAAATCTGCTTCGAATGGTCTGAAAATAAAAAATGTTCTACTTCCGAATTCGCAATAACAAAAAAATTACATCTGTGTGGGTTATAGCGTTTCCACTTATTCGAGTCGATATGTACATAAAGTTTAAATTTCATGAAAAAATTTACTTCGTTATTCCATACTCCGGAAATCCGGAGGGGATTCAAATAAATAATTCATACATTATTACTGGTAAACTTGTCCTGCAATGTGTACAGTCCCATAGACAAAAATATTGCCATGCATAGACAAAACTTATATTACCATCAACAATAATAACTTATTCCAAAAACAACACAACATTGTTCTATTATCTGCTTTAATAAATTACCAATATGTCATAAAATAAAATGGTTTTTTCTTGCAATATGTGTGAAAATTAATAATTATTAACTACATAGAAATTATAAAACGTTTGTTGGATTTTCTATTCCTAGATTCTCAAAAAGAAACAGATTTAAAAACGTTCGCAAAATCTTTGTTGTTGTCTGTTTGCACGTATCACGTAAATCAAAATCAAAATATTTATTTTCAAAATTGGAATACATTATTCTCTTTTTGACGTCAAATTCTGCCTAAAACTACTCCACTTCCACCTGTATAACCGAGGGGAAGAAGTGGCAACAAATCCAACGGCATAGGGCCCTACCTTTGATTTATCTTATTCATTACAATCATTAAGTCTACCTATGCTGAGCCATCAAGCACTCCATGGACTTTTATCATTTAAGTAGTCATCTAACTTATAGTAGGCTTTCTTGCACAGATTAACTTTTATAGAAGATTTGAATTTTTGTTCAGACAAGTTAATAATTTCATTCGGAACCTTATTGTAGTAACGCACGCACAGCCCCACAAAAGAATTATTGATCTTAGACAATCTAGAATGATGTATTTGAATTTTATTATTATTTCTAAGATTTAAATTATGCCTCTCATTATTTAAGCTGAGTAAAGAAAGGTTCTGTCTAACGAACATAATGTTAGCGAATATGTATTGACATGGCACCGTCATTATATTTATTTCCTTAAATAATTCTCTTAGAGAATCACGACTACGAAGCCCATAAATAGATCTTATTACTCTTTTTTGTAAAATGAATATAGAATCGATATCAGCGGCACGACCCCAGAGCAAGAGGCCATAAGACATAAGACTGTGAAAGTAGCTAAAATATACAAGTCTTGCTGTAGCTATATCTGTCAACTCTCTAATCTTTTTAACGGCATATGCTGCGGAGCTTAGCCGACCTGATAACAATTCTATATGTGGACCCCATTGCAGCTTCTTGTCAAGGGTTAGCCCCAAGAAAACTGTATTATCCACAAATGCTAACTTCTCGTTATTTAATATTATGTCATTATCACATGGTTTAACACCTGGAAGTGTGAATTTTATGCATTTAGTTTATTTTGAGTTTAAAACAAGGTTGTTAGCAATAAACCATTCATGAACTTGCCGAAGGGTGTCGTTCACATCGTCATAGTTTTGGGCATGTCTATTAACTTCCAAAATCAGAGAAGTATCATCTGCAAACAACACAATCTTCGACATATTCTGCACCATGTACGGAAGATCGTTTATATAAACCAAAAAAAGGAAAGGTCCTAATATTGAGCCCTGTGGGACTCCTATTTTAATAAGAGATCCCTGCGACTTTTTACCGTTTATCTGAACCTTTTGAATCCTGTTTGTTAGGTAGGAGTTCAATAAACTAAGGTTTTTATTTTTGATACCGTAATGTTCTAATTTTAAGAGCAACGTTTTATGATCTACGCAATCAAACACCTTAGATAAATCACAAAAAACCCCGATAGCATCGTGGTGCCGCTCAAAAGCATAAAAAATATTTTGCAGAAGAGCAGCACCAGCGTCCGTCGTCAAGCGGCCTTTAGTGAAACCAAACTGTTGGTCATGTAGAAGTTTGTTACAGTTGAAATGTACAAGCATTTGACTGAGCATGACCTTTTCGAAAACCTTGCTAAGTACCGGTAAGATCGAAATGGGTCTAAAGTTGCCAGGATCTCTTTTGTCTCCTGATTTGTACAATGGTATAGTTTTACTTTAACTTTTATAGAAGATTTGAATTTTAATTAGCAGAAATAGATTTTTTCCTAGCAAAAAATACAGGGAAATTCACAGATGTGGAGGTCATCAACAAATTCAACTTTTTCTCTTATCACCGAGTAATTCGATGTCACGTCATAACCAGTACAAAGAAAAACAGAAAATTCATAAAACCTAATAAAAGCAGACCTTCATGTTTCATGAGCCAACCGCATAACGAATTATTCGCAAAAAAGTTACAAACAGTTAATGAGAAAATAAAAAATTGTTCCAACATAAAAGAAAAATACAACACCATAATGACTGAAATTCAAGCTGCCTCAAAAATTTTGCCTACCAAAAATGACTCTACATTACAACTGTCGGAAGAAACTATCAAAAAAATAAAAGAAAGAAGTGAACTGAGTAAATTTACTAACAGATGCAATGAGCAAAATGAATACCTGAAAGAGCTAAACAAAACAACAAAAAAACTAATAAAGAGAGATGTTAAATGTTACCAAAACACCTGTATCAATACATTTTTGAGAGAAAACAATTCTGTCATGAAATTGGAAAGGCATCTTAAAATAGAAAGAAACTGGATACCACACATTAAATCGGTTTCAAAATCAAAGCAACAAAAGGTATACACAAGAGAGGGCATAACCAAAGAAGCCACCGCATTCTATACGAATCTATATTCAAGTAAAATAGAAGAAAACACTATTGTAACTACATTTCACAGTCTAAATGATGCTATACCGCCGATAACACCTGGTGAGACAGAGAGATCTATAAACTCTCTACTAAACAACAAATCATGCGGAACTGACAAAATTAACTGCGAACTGTTAAAAATTGGCAAAGAGTCCCTATTACAGCCCTTAACAGAAATATTCAACGATATACTTACCAGTGAAGAAATTCCAGAACAGTGGCTAATATCAACGATTATTCTCTTATTTAAAAAAGGCAACGCTGACGATATCAACAACTACAGACCAATCAGCATTCTGTCTAACATATATAAAGTATTCGCCAAAATAATACTCACTCGCATAACGGGATGCCTGGATAACCAACAAACTCCAGAGCAGGCCGGTTTTAGAAAGGGCTACAGCACCACTGAACACCTACATACAATGCAACAACTGATAGAAAAAATTACAGAGTACAATATAACTATATACATAGCCTTTATTGATTTTCAGAAGGCTTTTGACTCCGTGGAGCACAAATTTGTCTGGCAAGCCTTATTAGAAGACGGAGTAGACCCAAAATACATTCAAATAATCAAAACTATTTATGAAAAGAGCTCGGCACGAATAAAACTTGACCGACTAGGTGCACCATTCGAAATCAAGCGAGGAGTAAAACAAGGCGACTCTATATCTCCAAAGCTGTTTAACTGTGTCCTGGAACACATCTTCAGGGAACTGGATTGGGAGAACAAGGGCATAAATATAAACGGAAAGCGACTATCAAACATCCGCTTCGCTGATGATATTGCTCTATTCGGCAATACAGAAACAGAACTCCAAGAAATGTTAACTGATCTCAACAATAAGTGCCAAAGGGTTGGCCTGCAGTTAAACAAATCCAAAACAAAGATAATGACCAACTCAAAAATGCCACTGAACATCAGCGTAGAAGGAGAAACAATAGAAACAGTCGACAATTTTATCTATTTGGGAAAACTCATCTCATTCCAAAACCAACAGAAAGAAGAAATAGACAGAAGAATCAATAGTGCATGGAAAAGATTTTGGAGCCTAAAATATATTTTAAAAAATAAGAAAATTTCTCTAAAAATCAAATCAAATGTCTTCAATGCCTGCATAATCCCCATCTTGACATACGGAGCACAAACATGGTCGCTCACCAAAAATGACACCAAAAAATTAAAAGTAACTCAACGCAAAATGGAAAGAAGTCTCTTGAACAAAACACTACTAGACAAAATAACAAACGAAGGACTCAGGAAAAAAACCAAACTTATAGATGTGATCCAACACGCAAAAAAAATTAAATGGAAATGGGCGGGAGATACAACAAGACAAATAGACGGACGCTGGAGTAAGGAGTTGACAGAATGGTGCCCAAGGTATGCAGTGCGCAGCCGCGGGCGCCCGCGCACCAGATGGAGAGACGAACTGGAGAGGTTCACGGAAGCCGGCGCACGCTGGACGCGCCTCGCCGCAGACAGACACACCTGGCAGAGGATGGGGGAGGCCTTTGCCCGACAATGGGATGCTCTGTAGCATATACAGTATACTAGTACGTTTATAAAGTAATGCATGCAATACAATTTGAATTCGAAATTAATTTTTAAATAGTTTGTTAATTTTTTTTTAATATAATTGAAATACTAGAATTTAAGAATATTATAATGCTTTGTAACTACAGAAGGCTTGATAAATAAAAAATAAAAAATAGTTTTACTTAGCTTCATTAGATCGGGAAAAGTGCCATGATCTATAGAGAGATTAAACGCGAAGGCAAGATATGGTGCTAAAATATCAATGATGGAATTACATACTTTAACAGACATACCTGTGGGTCTTCAGTGGTTTTTATTTTTATTTGTTTAAAGGACGTTATCCTGTGGGTTCACGTGCCTAAATTCAAATTCAGTGATGCAAGAGGGAACGTTCTTTCGTAGAAATTCCGCTGAAAGCGGATACAAACTACTAAACCAATTCTGATGAAATTTCCAATAAAATATAGGGCTTCATTTAGAGTAACATTTCGTCTTTATTTCTTTTCAATCAACCTACATAAATAATGCAATTTATTAGTTTTCAAAAACTGACTCGCAGAAGCATAATGCTTGGCGGAATTCAGATTGCGATAATTTAGGACTACGGTTGCGCTGGCAGTTGAAATGTGGGAGTAGGAGGGAACGTGAAAGGAGAGGGGGAAGGGAATTACCACTTAACTAATATCACTAAACTAATTACAACTTTAGGAATATAATAATGTGCTCGAGGATTAGCCACTTTCTTTTGTTTTTAAGCTGACTGTACCTAGTAATACGATCCGAAGCCCTCCATAGTTAATGGTGTCACGCATTATAAAGCAAGTATAGTGGCGTAGGCAACCAATTGAGATTAACGCTCTGCCTCTAATTAGAAAAATTGTGTTGGCTTCGGATGCGGCAAATGAGGACGTATGGAGGTGGCTGTTTGGTTAATAAATAAAGCCGAGAGCTTTTACTCAAATAAAACATTATGTTGTGTATGTAAGATGGAGAGAAATTTGTAATAATTAAAAGTTCAAAAACGGTTCATAGTGATACTTTCCTAACCGTGTGGTATACGGTTTAAAATAGGGTCACTTTAAGTCTTTCCGTATGAGTCGTCGAGGCGACTAAGAGATCGCACCAGGGACAAGGCAGCTGCGTTCACTGCCATCACTAATCCGCCTGCCAAGCGTAGTATTTATAATAAATTCTCCAATATACAGCCTACCAAAAGTGGCATTCTATTGGAAAAGCTTGCGTTCAACAGTGGACGTATTTCGACTGATGATGAAAATGATGTTGAAGTCTTCCAACTGTTGGACTCGGGCACCAGGGTCGGTTCTATTTGTGCAAGTAGGTCCTGTACTGAGTGTTATATTTGTGAACTGTCTTGAATATGTCCATAGTACAGAACATAATAATTATGTTATTACATTAATGAATCTTGACAGGATGGAGTCGGTAAAACAGCAAACAAAACGTAAGATATATTCAAATGTTGGCAATACTGCTTTTTGCACTAGTACAAGTAAGAACAGACTTTCAGATGACGATTTCTTGTACTACCACTGTACATAGAGCTTTAGCCACACCAATTTTTTTATGTATTGTAATATAAATATTATATTTCTTGTAAATCAACGATCTCTATATACTTCTAGATGGAGCTAGCTTATTATTAAATATTGACGCTAAGGTTAAATAATGTCAATATTTAGTAAATAATTAAATGTTCTGAGTAGTAACTGCAAAAGTTTCAAATTGAATGTGAAAGAGTTGTGGCTACTTGCGTGGAACAGAGCGATTGTTTGGAACGCTCCATCTAGTAGTACATAGAGATCGTTGTTGTAAATGTTATCCATAGAACCACACATGTTATTGGCAGAGGTGTCAGACCAACAGTTTGATTTTGAGACCATTGCAAAGAGAACGTATACATGAATTAATAAACGAATGAAGAAACCAACGAATGAAAGAATGAACGAGTGAACTAATGAACGAATAAACGAAAGAATGAATACACTTTATTGCACACAAATCACAGAAGATACATAGTATACAAATATAGAGCAAATGAACAAGCGGCGGCCTTATCACTTTAAGCGATACATGTACGGTGCTAATATTTTTGATTCAAAGGTAGAGTTGCCCATAAAATTCAGTTACCACTTTAAGATTGAATATCATTTTTAAAATAATTACAAACTTATTTTTCATTTGCAAAATCCATGTGGCAATTCTTGTTGCCGTCTTTGTCATATCGTATGTGGCTTAAGCGTTAGTTTATATTTACCATCATGCCGGTACTGTTTTGAAAAAAGTTAATAAAGAATTTGAACAAATAGTAAAATGTATTAAAATGGTTATAGAATATCACGAGTAGTAAATATTCTGTTAAAATTTTCGTTTTTTTTTTTTGTTTATAACTAACTATCGCCCGCGACTCCGTCCGCGTGAACCACTTAACATTACAAATTATTAAATATTTCCCGTAGGAATAAGATGTTTTTTCGGGATAAAAACTTTCCTATTCCAGGACCTAACCTATATGTGTGCCAAGTTTCATCCCGATCCGTCCAGTGGTTGAAGCGTGATTGAGTAACAAACATCCAAATATCCAAACTTTCGCATTTATAATATTAGTAGGAAAGACATAGATATTTATTTTATTGGTAATCAAATCAGCCATTACAGGTCATAACTTTTTAAATCTATAACATAACATTGTAATAAGTAATTATTATCAAAAATTAAATATAATTATTACATATCACTAAACAACATTAAACACTATTAATAACATTTACAATTTTCCATGAATTCGTCAAAGCTGTAGAAAGTTTGCTCGATAAGGCACTTTTTCAGCCTCAGTTTAAATGATTGAGGCGTTGTGTCCTCGGGGATCCATAATAATAACTATTTGTAGAAAATTTGCTATATAACTGATATTTAATAGTAGATTGTATCATAAGGGAGCAAAATAATATTTTTACGAGGGCGCTTTTTTGAATCCAGAGCGAAGTGAGGGATTCTAAAGTAGAATCCTGAACGTAGCGAGGGATTCAAAGTACGTCGCCCGAACCAAAAATTTATTTTGTGCCCGAGTGATACACTCTACTTTTCATCACCCTAAAATAAATTTCTAACAACCCGCGCATCACTAAGGGCCGTCGGTCGTACCAGTCTCTATTCAAACAATATTTGCGTTCGATTTCTTTGGCGCTAAACACTAAGATGTTCCAAATTCAAAAAGTGCGCGGCAAAGATAATTGCGGCGCACTTATAAAGAGGATTAAAAACCCATTACTGCCCGCTAAACGTTTCTTATAGAAAATACCACCTTTGGGTGCACTTAAAGGCGAACCAAGTCGTCCTTTTCAAATAGATGGGATGAAAATACTCGTAGCATATGATTTGATTACAGTCAACCAATGGCATTATCTCTTGAGATTAGGTGTGTACAAACGTGCCAGAGTCTAAGAGTAGGACTAGAGTACAGTTGTAGGACTAGAATACTACTTGTGTGGAGTTTAATGAGCTGAGAGTTGAATTTGGAATAGATCTGTTTTGTAGTACTTCGGGTTCTGCCAAAAGACAACTCACTAGTGACTTCTCATCTAGGTTTAGGTAGTGGTTCGATGTGTATATACATATTTTGTGAATATATAAGTATGTGAGTGTGTGTGCATGTATTATCTTTATATAAAAATTATAATAAACTCTCTTGTTATGTAGGCTGTGCGAGTCAAAACAAAAAAAAACTGTAACTTGTTATATGTGGTAGCTGTTAATTGGCTTTTAGTTTCTACCTGAAAATGTATATTGTGACTGTAGCTGTAAGCTCCCCTAAGAAATAAAATAAAATAAATAAAATAAAATTAGATGACACTGTGTTTTTAACACAGTGTCATCTAACCCAACTGAAACGCAGCCATATCTTGTAGTTAACATACAAACTTCACGACTAATAAAACATACAATTCCGAATACGACTGAGACTACAACTACCGTTTTATAGTTGCACGACCCAGGAGCACAGAAGTACGTACAGGTGAACGTTACGTCAAAGCTAATGGCGGCCGTAATTCGCTTAACTGTGCAATAAACAACGCGTAATTACGGCTCCGAGCGAATAATGCCGCATCCATTCTGACGAGCCAATTAAAGTTTTAGCGGCTCCGTGTTGTTGCATTTGATGTTTGGAAAATAAAAGGTGGTATGAATAAAATTCGCTATTCTCTATGGGTATCTAGTTCTAAAGAGCAGAGATAAGATAAAGTAAAAGGCAACCCATGATAGTCTACATTACTGTGTGGTTTCCGGTAGAGTAGAATAGGACCACTCCAACTCTTCCCGTGGATGTCGTACAAGGCGACTAAGGGAATACATTATAAAACATCAATCAGGCCTCCCCAACCCGTCTGGCCAGCGCGGGGAGTGTAGGCCAAATCCTCCGTCTGTCTCCGGCAGATGAGAGAGGGTTGTGCTCCTGCAGTGGAGACAAAAATAACTTGATGATGATGATGATAGTCTACATGGCGGTAGATGAAGAGAGAGTAAGGACAGGTAAGGCTGGCTGTTGCACTGTTTTCACCACTCTGGGGCCATGATCAGGGAAGCTCCTCAACTCCTCCGTACGTGGTGCAAAATCGGCCCCGCGATTTTATTTAATTTATTATATACACAAATAGAATAAGAATTATTATTGACTACAGAAATACTTTTCAATTATAACTTAAGATACTAAATTATGCTCCAATTATATGTGTATACGAATTTCAAAGCTTTCAGTTACATTATCAAGGCTATACATACATATACATTCAGTCAAAAAAGTATCGGGAATGGATGATTTGTTTATGGTTCCAAATTCAATATTTTTGTGTTTTTGTTGTTGTTGTTGTTGGATTGCACACTTTTTTCCATTTTGGCGCGCAATGGAATTTCGTGTTCGGAGTCACTAAAATGTTACAGAAGGCTTACGGTGAGTCGACTATATCAAAAAACGTGCTTACGAGTGGTACAAAGCGTTCAAAAGCGGTCGAGATGTGATGGAAGATTTGCCTCGCTCTGGTAGGCCATCAACGTCTGCAACTGAAGTTAACATCGCAAAAGTGAAGTAAATAGTGACTGAAAATCCTCATTCAACTTTGAGAGAGATAGCCGTTGAACTTTCTGTATCTCACGAATGATTGGATTATTCGTTGGCGTAAGTGTCGCTTCTGAAGGAGCATACTTTGAAGGTGATGAAATAAAGTTGGATGAATAATTAACATTTTGTGTATTATTGATCTTTTCCCGGTACTTTCTTGACAGAGTAGTATATACCTAAATTACATCTTACGAGAGAGATATCTGAAGAAGTTAGAATTAAATAGGTCTAAGCAGTTATTTACCATTGTCAGTTTGTTGTATTGTCTACACATTCTAATAATGGGATTGTAGTAGGATGTATTGTTTTTACACACACATAGGCCGGGTTCCCGGCTTAGGATACAGGTAACAAACATACATACAGACAGACAGAAAGTCAGAGGCAGACAAAAATTCTAAAAAACAATTATTTGGGCTTCTATTGGCCCTATAAAGAAACCTTATACACATTTTTCTGCAATATCTCTCATGTACAGATATATACCAGTTACAGTTTTATTATATGTATAGATTACTGCAATCACCAATCCGCCTGCCAAGCTTGGTGCTTATGGCAAATCCCCCAATGGACAGGCAGCAAAATGTGGCATTCTATTGGGGAAGCTTATTTATGTTCAGCAGTAGACGTATTCCGGCTGATGATGATTTACACACACTGATTATTTCAGAGATGTAACCCACACATCTCTGAAATAATCAGTGTGTGTAAATCATCATCAGCTGAAATACGTCTACTGCTGAACATAAATAAGCTTCCCCTACGATGTTTTCCTGCACCGTTTGCAAAGTATCAGTGACTGACTGGGGATTGAACTCTAACCACTCAACATAGCATATCGCGTATTCCCTACCACGCCACTGACGCTATAAACGGAGAACTCATCGAGTAGTAGACCACTAGGTCTTTGCCAACCGTAGATGATAAACATACTGAAGAGAGTTAAGAATCTCTGCATAATAATCATCAAGTACGGGCTTATCTTACATCCTATTGACCTCACTGTTATGATATCAAAGGCTTTTCAGTGATGGAAAGTCTCCAATAGTCAGAGCGAGACACCGATAGGCAATGTTCTTCCCGTAAGTTTGTTGCAGATCGCAGGAGTGGTGTACTAAAGACCTGACAGTGGAGAATCTAGTTATTTCATGTAAGTAACAAAAGAAACTTACTTTATGTTTGCCTAGGTTGACGACGGAGCAGCCTAGTACAGCCTCCCTGCCTATGTGGAAGGTATGGTTTCCGATGGGTCGCTCAAACTGAGGATCATCTGCCATCTTGCGTGTTATCACGTGCGTATCTGTGGACAAAGAAGGTTCATTGTCAATATTATGATGCTGTCTGCCACGCGTGGTGATTATGGCAAATCCCCCAATGGACAGCCTACCAAATGTGTCATTCTATTAGGGAGGCTTATGTTGAGTAGTGGACGTATTTCTGCTGGTGATTATGATGATAAAAGATCTCTAACAGGCTCTTTTAGACTAACATTTACATCTGATTGCTGAGGAACCGAAGTACGAGAAGATAAAAAACATGTCTTGAGACAGAAATATGGTGCTTACTAACTTGTATATCTTTTAAGATGCGGTCTTAGCTGATGGTTACCTATTTTATGTCCCAAACAGAAATGCAAGCATTACGAATGTAGTGAAATTGGTAGATGAGAGAGCCAGTTCAATAAAATGCATCGCCAACTAGGGAGTTAGAACTTTAATGTTAGCTTGCAAAAATTTACGACATGAGAACACTTTTCCATTGGAGCTAGATAAATAAATAAAAAATTCAAAACCGTTATGTATGTCAACTCTAAGATCAGCCTGAAGTTGGTAACAACCTCAACGTACACTAACAGAACTAAGGTAATCCGCATACAACCAACTTTTACCCAGCTGATATACGAGTATTAGTCATTGAAGAAAAATGTTGCACTATTGAGCAATACGAGTATGCTTCTTTTAGTTGTTGAAAACTATAAATTCACATAACTTTTGGTAGAGTAAGCCGATTGCGATGAAATAAAGACTAAATGTTACTCCGAATTCAGCCTTTTATGTTTCTGAAATCTCCATCAAAGTCAGTTCAGTAGTTTTTATGTAATGCGTACACAAACTGACAGATAAACAGACAAATAATCCAAAAATGCTCTTAATGTGTTCTATTATTTATCCTTAATCCCCCAATTTTTAATTTTTGCAAATAAGTTTAAATGTACAGACACGCGAAGTTTACGTTTTTATTTATAACTAGCTGTGCCCGCGGCTCCGCTCACGTGAACTACAGAATCCGCTCCCATTACCACTCCCGTTCCCGCTTCTGCTCCCGCTCCCTCTCCCGCTTCCGCCCCCGTTCCCCTCCCGCTCTTGCTTCCGTTTCCGCTCCTGCTCCCACACCCACTCCCCATTTCCCACGCCCACTCCCACTCCAATTCCCACTCACAGCTCCAAATGTAATCCAAACTCATCGCAATCTGAATAGTACGGAAATACTATTATGTGCAATATATTGCATACTAACCTTACCTACTAATGTATTTGAAAACTAAAAATGTCTGTAACTTTTGATTGAGTAAGCCGATTGCGATGAAGTATAGACTAAATGTTAAGTTAAGTTAAGCCCCATGTTTTTGTGAAAAGTCTATCAAAATCCGTTCGTAGTTTTTAAGTGATGCGTGCACAAACTCACAGACAAACAGATAAACAGACAAAAATGATTGAAATGTGTTCTATTACATATCCTTAGACCCCTCAATTTTTTTTTGCAAATATCTTCAATTCACGCGATGTTTACGATTTTATTTATTAGATAAGATACAACGTTCTTCTACCAAGGGTACGATTTGGTGTCCACTGCAATGATACATTGCCACGGCTTTGTTAACCTGTGCTGCGGTCGACCGTAATTGCCGAATAAACAGTGCAACGTCCACAGTATTTACCGATTCGATGAAACAGTTGCATCGGCGGAACTATCGGTGTTCTAGAGTCCTTAGCATATGTAAATTTTCAATAGTTTAAGTTTTAACAATCAACCGCCCACGGCTTAGTAATTTCGTCACCATACACACAAAATGTTATTTCGTCCCAAATATGCGACATTATTGAGGTTGGTATGTGTGCCTCACCAATATTGTTGTGTCGATGTTGCTATTAAAGGAATAGTTGGTTAATCCTTTTCATTGTAATACAAGTATCCCTCATTTTCAACATTTCGTGATGTTACGAGTACCTTCGCATTCTCGTATCTTGAAACTTTTGTTTTACTGTTAATAGACAACAGCTGATTTTATTCTATAAAAGAGTTGTTCTATCCTATTGATACCTAGTCACTTTTAAGGTATTCTTTTCTTTAATCTTGTGTTAGAATTACTTGTAAAAGCCATTTAGTTTGCAATGAACATTGATGACATTTTAATGTAAATGAATGATTCAGCAATTAAGTAAATGACAAAGAAGTGAAACTAGCATGTACCTAAAAATTTCACTAATAAAAAAACAGCAATACATAAATAAAACTAAACTCGTTTGGGTCACATACCGATCAACAACTTCTGCTATTTAATAGGCATGGTACCTTCTAATTGCAGAGTGTGTAACTATAGAGGACGTCTACTATAGGTATTTTAGTGGAATGCGACCGGAACGAGGCAGAAAGGCGACAATTCGAGATACAATTTAACGTTATATTAGATTTTGCTAAATGCAAAAGTATCTTGGCCAAGATACTAAACAACATTGTTAACACATAGAGGCTAAGTGTGTATGCACGTAACAATGAGAGTGATATATTCTAGAACAAACTATAAATAATAAAGAAAAAAAACGTTTTTGGAGCTACATCGACAGTTGCGCCAGTTTTAAGTATGATGGATATTAGGAACTATATACAGTTTCTACTAGTTCTGTATGAAGATTTTCAGAATTACATTCAACACTTAATTCAATTTGTTGTGTACTAGTTAAGTTAGTTAGTGGCGATAATTCGTCTCTGCCTATCCCTCTGGGGCCAAGGCGTGATCATTATGTATGTATAGTTGAGTTCCCCGTTTTGTACTTTATTTAGAAATTTAATTATAATAATAGAACATTAAAAAAATTACAAGATTATATTCGCAGACTGAAATAATTTGACTTCGATGTAGAAGTACGTTATACTTTAAAACCACAACAACACTAGTATTTTCAGTAAAACGAAAAAGTGAGAAGCTCTCAGCCTAAGGTCAATCTTGAAAGGTTCTTGAGTTGCTAAATTATTTCTCAGAAGTCAAATAAGATGGCATTTATTCGTCCCTTTTTTGTACAATCAAAGTCCATAACACTTTAACGAAGTACCTACCGGATGTGACTGTCCATAAAGTTGTCTGTACTCCCTACTTTTTTTTTATCAATTTCCTTTATGTTTGCTTGCTATTTATTCAGTCTGCAATTCTTTTCATCGACTTACATTTTATATTTCTGATTCTGTTTACAATGCTTCAAAGTCATAATTCAATTATTAATAAACAAACCTTTTACGTCCGGCATTAATGTAAGTGAACCGTAACAGACACCAGCTGTGCCTTGCTATGAATATTTTATACTATACGACATAAATTTCAAAAGCTTCCCACCCTCCTTCGGTTGAAGGCTTGATAGAACCCCGAGGGGGAGTATCCTCAAATGCTACAAGCTCATCAATTTCTTGCCGAATAGAAGCTAAGAATGCAGTCGCTTACCTTCGTATTTACGATTATCGATCGGCGACTGTTACAGCCGGGGTCACGCAATGTGTGCATGTCCTAATTTGCGTAAACCTTAGACCCTTCGGTGACTTAAGCGGCGAAGTCGGTTATGATATAATTTTATGGTTCATCTTTAGTGCTTTCATCGCTTTCACCAACTTCAAACAAGAAGGTTATAAAGATAAGTATATTACTCTGTGATGCTTGGTGCGACATATTTTCACTTTATACTTTCATTTTACTTTCTGATCTCAAGTTACTAGTACTGTTAGCTTAATTTATCAATTGAAGTAAATTTTGTGTTTATATCTTCAATTTGATTTTGGTAATCATCATTTTTGGTAAAAATATATTGTCAAGTTTTGATTAACGCTCTCATCAATATTGTCCGTTTTTAAGCAAGGCTAGTAAACCCGAACATATTATTTTCTATTATGTTTCTAGCTTTAGGTTACACTATGTAAACTATAATACAAGCAAAACCACAAAGGGAATCACTTTAATAAAATATATTGATCAGTTACCTTGTTTGAGCGTTTGCTTGCGTAACCGTAATTGACTTCTATCAGTGTTTACAGTAGATTACATGATAATACTATTACAAACATTCAATTCAATATTCTATTCCAATTAGCTTGTCAAAGCACGATATTGTGATTAAACTAATGTTACGGTTACAAAATGTTACATGTTTGCTCAGCTATCCAATTTTGTACTGAATTAAAAACTGCTTCCTGATAATATATCATCAACTCACTGATGGATATACTTTTTACTACATTCTACGCTTTCTTCATTCATTTAGTTCCAATAACTTTTCTCTAGACAGGAAGATAACCGTCTTACGCTGCGCTTTTCCGTGCAATGTAAACCCAGCTAGCAAAATTGTCTTGGGCTCAGTTACATATAAGAGTGATAGTATTATAAGTAGTTTATAAGTATCTTGATTAAGAACAAACGTCGTATTAAAGCATGCATAGAGACATTTTGGACTTATAGAGTATTAAAGCTTATTAGAAACTCTTATAGGCATATTTAAGTCAGCCTTATAAAACATTTACAAGTATATAGGTCATACAAGAGCACGCTGTAAGTCCATTTACTCTTTATTTATTTTTATACTTACTAAGGCTCTGACTAAGGTTGTTTCTTCTTTAAAGCGTCTCTGATAAGTGTTATATAAGAGTACTGTTCTTACTAAAGCATGACATAGAACTTTTTTATAACTAAAATCTTATAAGCGTGAGTCGTCTTAGCTAAGATGTTTATAAGATTATTTGAACTTACAAACGTTATAAGCATGCTTTACAAAGAATATTGTTGATTGCTGTTTCTTATTTTGTCTACAACATTCTCGTTTGTCTTTTGGCTACTGTGGATACAATTATGGATTTAAATAAATGGAAACGTTTCAAAAGAAGTGGAGGATATCGCAGAAGAGTAAATAAACAATACGTTGAACTAACAAGTGAACCATCCGTACAAAGAGCTAACCAAGTTGAAGTCAGTCACATTTGTGATGGTTCCGTACAAGAAGATATAAATTGTTCTAGTGATGATGGTTCCTTGCAGGAAAAAATGTATTATTCTAGTGATGACAGTGAACATGAATCTGACTTTGTAAATTATGAAAATAATCTACAGTTGCGCGAAGATATTAAAATGTGGGCCATTAAATACAATATTCCACATTCAGCTTATAATGAGCTTTCTTTAATTTTAAATAAAAATGGAAATATAATTTTGCCTAAAGATGCTCGAACGCTTTTTCAAACGAGTCAAGATGTACAGATTATTCCCTCGGGAACAGGAAATTATTGGTATAATGGCTTAATCAAACAATTAAAAAAAATTATAGAATGTGCTAATGACTTGCCCGATAATATTTCATTGAATTTCAATATCGATGGTTTGCCACTATACAAGAGTTCTCGACAACAGTTTTGGCCAATATTGTGTAATATTTCTGAAATGCCACGCCTACCTCCATTGATAATAAGTAAGTATAGATTAAATTATTAATTTATGCGTAATTCAGTTACTAAAGATAATAAGTAAACAATTTTCATCCCAGCTTTTTAAAGTTACCTACATAAATACACTTTTGGATAAAAAAAATTAAGTAGGTAGGTACCCAAGTCTGATCTCTTTAGGTTAACAAATACATTTTTTCTCTTACATTCACACACATATTACACTTTTGATTATACACACATGTACCTTCTCACACAAGAACACACGTACGATTATTAACTATATTTAGTCAAAATCCGTTATACCATTTTAAGATAATGCGCTCCTTTTTAGATGTGCTCAATAATAATACATTCTGTTTGTCTTTAGGTATATACACGGGTAGCAGCAAGCCATCAAATTTGGAATCTTTCTTCGGTCCTCTTATAATGGAGTTAAATGAACTTACTAGTTCGAATGGTTTAACGGTAACAGTCAAATCGACAGGACTTGAAAAAACTATTCCCGTGAAAGTCAGAGCTTTTATATGTGACTCTCCTGCCAGAGCACTGATTAAAGGCGTTGTCAACTTCAATGGCAAACACGGGTGTTTAAAATGTACCGTAATAGGCGAATATTCTCATGTTTCTCGCACTGTTACGTTTCTAAATCTTGGTTGTCCTAAAAGAAATGACAATGATTTCCGATCAAAAAAGGATGAGGAACATCATAAGCAAGATTCCCCTCTTCTGAAACTCAATATCGATATGGTAGAAGATTTTCCAGTTTGTGACTCGCTTCACTTGATTGATCTTGGCGTTATGAAACGATTGCTAACTGGATGGAGAGATGGCAATTTCGGTAAATACCTCACTAAATGGTGCAGCCAAGATATAGAAAAGGTTAACGATTTTTTAACCAAATGCAGTTTGCCTAAAGAAATCCATAGATCCGTGAGAAAACTCGATGTGTTAGCCCATTGGAAAGGCTCAGAATACCGCACATTTTTCTACTATTTGGGTATTGTAATACTTAAAGATACATTACCAAGTCAGGCATATTATCATTTTTTACTGCTGTTTTGCGCTGTTACGATTTGCTCAAATGAGAAATATTTTAAATTTCTTTCGATTGCTGAAAAAATGCTGCAGATTTTTATTGATATTTACAAAAATATATATGGAAAAGACTACATTTCTAGCAATATACACAATTTGTCACATCTTGTTGATGAAGTGAAAAAATTTGGAGTACTGCAATCTTTTAACGCTTATCCGTTTGAAAATAAGCTGTACGGTATTAAAAAAATGATTCGACAAGGAAATAAGCCTCTTCAGCAAGCTGCTCGACGATTGAGTGAAAGATCTGATATAGAATTTGAAAATATTGGTGTAAATGAAAACAGGAAACCATTCATTAAAAAGAATAAAACTAAAAGGAGATCAACTGTTAAACAACTTTGTTTCGATTCGTTTTCTCTGTCTGCGCAAGATCAAAACAAATGGTTTTTAAGCAACAATGACGAAATTATTGAATTACAGAGTTTAACCACTGATGATGATTCCAAAGATATTTTAATACATGGATATCGTATTGACAACGTTTTTGACGTCTTTGAAGAACCCCTGAAGTCCTCTTTTTTGAATATTTATAAATGCGATCTCAACAATTACAATAAAACTGAAGTGATTTGTGATGTTACTAAAATTAAATGTAAACTAGTTAAAATTGAATACAATTCAGAATCATTTTTTATACCTTTGCTACACACATTGTGAGATTAAAAATATAACACATCATTTTAACTTTTTTATTTCGAATCATCATTAACTGAGAACTTTATTTAGCCATAAAAATAAGATTTAGTACCTATAGTAAAATTAAATCTACTTTAGATAGATAAG
This sequence comes from Esperia sulphurella, assembly GCA_947086405.1. Lineage (NCBI taxonomy): Eukaryota > Metazoa > Arthropoda > Insecta > Lepidoptera > Oecophoridae > Esperia > Esperia sulphurella. The sequence continues at coordinate 12,365,172 of OX352272.1, forward strand.
TAACAAGCAACTTTCGAGCGCAAGTATGCTTATACTTCACTAGATGCATTGATTATATGATTATTTATTAAATAGCCGTTATTTTTAATATTGAGAGACCTACTATAAAAGGGGAAGGGTTTAATGGAAAAGGTGCGTGATGTTATGTATGTATTTATTATTATAGAGTCTTCACTTAAATTAGCTAGATAACAAATGTCTTGAAAATAAAGTCTAATCAGTTTACAAAAACAGTCTTTAATCTTTAGTAAATACTCTGAGATGGTTATTTAAATACTTATTAAATAATAAAAATAAGTTCCACATGAACCATGGTACTTGTTTAGTAGTACTACTTAAATTACTTAAAATGTAGTCTTCAGTTTGTGAGGTAATCGGTTGTTATCACAAAACTATTATTTCACGTACTTATTTATACTTATAATAAATCAAATTCACTTCTGAAAGTACTTATTTATACTTATAATAAATCAAATTCACTTCTGAAAGATGAATGGTAAAATTTATACTCCCTTATACAAGAAGTTTGTGTGAGTGTCAGGCTGTAATACTGATAAACATTTTAAATCGTCATTTTGATCATCAAACTGAACACCTTTTACAAAAAATTTTGACCTTCTATGCCAACTCGACAATCAGTATAGGAAGTCAAAGTTTTGTGCTTTCAGGGGCCATATTTTTGAACCATTCGAAAACAATTCGCATACGAAAGTGTCAATTTGCATGTGAAGCCCCATACATTTTTGGGATCTGCACATGCGCGAAGTCAGTTTTCGTATGCGATTTGATTTCGAACGGTTCAAAAATATGGCCCCAGTTTGATGCGTACAAAATTTTTGTTAACCTGTCACTTACAACCTGTGCATAGTTTATACCAATTAAGTAACTTCTTATAAACCTATAATAATTACTATTAACTACTAACAATGCACAATCAACAACAACAGTTTGCCGCGTTTGGAAGCTAATATTTTACCATACTACTCGTAAAAATCTTATTCTACTTGATAAACTAGATAAGTAAGTAAATTAAAATATATTGAGCCATGTACACAATAATTAAGTCTTACTCTTAATCTTAAACATGACTTGGCCCTGAGAATTAAAAACTAAACTTTAAAAAATCCTTAGAAAAAAACGTTTAAATGAAATATTAAAAAACCTACCCTTTGCCATACAAAACATCTTGCTTCACTTATAAAACTAAACAAGTAAGAATATAAAAATCTTTTGAGCCATGAATAACTACTTAAGTCGTAAATGACTTGGCCCTACAATAATACTCGAGTCCTACATTAGGAAATAACAATATTAAACTCAAAACAAGAAAAATAATAATCCTTAAAAAAGTAACAATCTTTATCATTATATTTGCCATACAAAACATCTTGTTTCACTTACAAAACTAGATACGAGTAAGTAGGTTTAGTAACATTTTTGGGCCATGAATACTAATAATTATTTAAGTCGTAAATGACTTGGTCCTACACTAATACTCGAGTCCTACATTAGGAAATAACAATATTAAACTCAAAACAAGAAAAATAATAATCCTTAAAAAAGTAACAATCTTTATCATTATATTTGCCATACAAAACATCTTGTTTCACTTACAAAACTAGATACGAGTAAGTAGGTTTAGTAACATTTTTGGGCCATGAATACTAATAATTATTTAAGTCGTAAATGACTTGGTCCTACACTAATACTCGAGTCCTACATTAGGAAATAACAATAATAAACTCAAAACAAGAAAAATAAAAATCCTCAGAAAAGTAATAATCTTTTTCATGATAAATTGAAAATTAAAGTAACAAATACCTAAAAGATAACAAATACCTAGTAACAAACTTCTTCAAGGGCCTCACAACAAATAGTCGGTTAACGACTCTTCATCCTGATTACTTGTTTCGCAAACAGAAGCGCCAGCTAGCATTTCTGGTTTATCATTTACTGTAGCGATGTTACCATTTTCACGAACAGAAGTGCCAGCTGGCACTTTCGTAGTTTCAGTTGCTACAACAATTTTACGACTAGCACGAACAGAAGTGCCAGCTAGCATTTCTGGTTTATCATTTACTGTAGCGATGTTACCATTTTCACGAACAGAAGTGCCAGCTGGCACTTTCGTAGTTTCAGTTGCTACAACAATTTTACGACTAGCACGAACAGAAGTGCCAGCTAGCATTTCTGGTTCATCAGTTACTATGGCAATGCTACCATTTTCACGAACAGAAGTGCTAGCTAGCATTTCTGGGTTTTCAGTTACTAAAGCGCCATTACTATTTTGACGAACAGAAGGGCCAGCTAGCATTTCTGGATTATTAGTTACTATATCCATGTCATGATTTTCGCGAACAGAAGTGCTAGTAGGCCCTTTTGAGGTTTCATTTACTACAGATTTAGTGATTGTTTTTACTTTCTGACGGCATCTTGTTGTAGATAATCTTATTTGTTTACTCTCAAGACGTTGACGAGAATTTTTCAATACTGTCTTTATGAACTTTTCACAGTCAGGTTTTTTAAAGCAGGGGTCTGATTCGTTAATAGTCGACAAAAATAAATCAAATACATTGGTGAAACTTTTGAGACAAATTTTTGAACTACCAGATTTAGATCCACCAGCCCATGAACACTGACATAAAAAGTTTCTTTGAAAAAACACATCAATAAGATTATATGCATTATTTGTTCCTCTGCCTTTACCCTTACTGCATAAAAGGTCTATTTTGTTCTTGATTCTTGCTTTGAAATCCGGATCTGCTAACATGTTTTCTAAATTTTGTAATTCCTTTAGGTTACATACAGGTTTAATGACAGGTGTACTTTCATTATGACGTGTTGTTTGATTATTATTTGTTTTTATGAATTCTTCAAATTGAGTGTTAGTTTCCGTTAGTTTAAACATTATCTTCTTTTGATTCTCAGACAATTTATTGATATCTTCTTTCAAAGAATCAAGTTTTTGTAAGATTAAACTCATTGCATCATCAATACCAATAACATCAGCAACAATTCGGTCCGGTGAGGTTGGAGCAATGGTATTGTCAGCCATATAAATTGGACCTGTCGAATTTAAGTCACGTATTCCAGTAGGCTCTTCAGAGTACATATTATCAATATTCTGATATTCTGATATAAGAATCGGGGTTTCTTGATTTAGGTTTTTAGTTACAGTATTCAGACTAGTAGGCATTGACGTGTCATTACTTGTGATAGCATACTGAAGAGGAGCAGGATTTGTATGGTTCTGACTAGTAGGCATCGTCGTTTCGTTACTTGTGATAGTATACTGAAGAGGAGCAGGATTTGTATGGTTCTGACTAGTAGGGAACGTCGTTTCGTTACTTGTGATAGTACACTGAAGGGGAGCTGAATTCATGAACATCATGTTTTCTTTTCTAGGTTTCAAGAGTTGGTTGACAAGTTGTGGCTGACTCTCCTGAAATCATGAAACAATATTAGATGTTCTAGTTAAGCTATATTCTATACATAGGTATAATAATATGTATGTATGATAGTAAACGCCGATGTCTGTACATTGAAAATATTTAAAATAGAATAATATTCTATTAGTGAAATAGAATTTAAAAAAAAAGTTTTGGCTGTTTGTCTGTCCGTTTGTACGCGCAACATGCAAAAACTACAGAATGGATTTTAACCGATACGTAAGTACGGTGCGAAGTCGCTACGGGTCCACCAGTCACATAAATATAATAATATCTGAGACATTTCACATAGCGCTTTCTTGTCTTAAACTAAGCAAAGCTTGTACTCATAGATAAATCAAAGGTCTCGCTCTTGTACTGTAGGTACTTGACAGCTGATATAATCAATCACAGGATATAATACATAAATACTTACTTAGTTCTCTTTTTTTAACACGTAGTAAATTTAAAATTTAATTTATAAATATAAAATAATAATAAAATTTACATACATACATACAAGTCACGCTCATTTCCCGTGAAGGGTGAGCAGAGCCTCGCTTCAACTCGCTTGGCAATGGTACCAGAGCGAGACCACATTTAGCATACCTGGGCATTAGGTAGAACTACTACAATAGCGACAGGTTGCTAGCCTGTCGCCTAAAATAAAGGTAGGTAGTGCGCCCTATTAATTAGTCACATTTTACGACATCCACAGAAGAAATGGAAAATAAAAATATTTTTTTTTTTTAAATATTTGATCCTTTCGCACTAAAATATTTTATTTATTTTAAGATAGAAACCCAGTACCTACATTATAAACTTGTAGGTATATTCATACACGTGTATACAATCACCCAGAAACAGGGCAAACGCAAATGTTCTTAGCATGAATGTTTGCTTTTGGCGGGGATCAAATCTGCGAGTCCCGCGCAGTAGGCAGGATTATAAGGATTAAAAATTATGATAGAATGCAATAAATTTGCCTGTAAAAAAACATTTTTACATGATTTCTACAATACTCACATCACAACATTGTCTTGCCATATCGTTAAAGGCCTGTTGAAATTTGGATATGTTCTTTTTATTGTGATTTCTTGTGTGACTAACATTATCATTGTCAGTCTCGGTATCGGAGGCGTTGGACATGCTATCAATTTCTTGTTCAGCTTGGGAAAAACTTGACAAGTTTGATCTTTTTAGAATGCAATTTATTGGCCGCCAATTAGTCTCCGGTTTGGAATGTTCAATTCTCCTCAATTTTTCATGCTTTTTTGGCCAAAATAAAGTTCCACTAATTTCCCACCCGTCCGGCACTGCAGTTAATACAGGCCTTCCTTTTTCTATCGTTTGTACTATTTTGTAGGGCATAGTTTTGGCTTATCTGAAAAAAGTAAAGTTTGCTTAAGTCACAAAACTGCATTATATTACCTATAAAAACACTAAAAAACAAACACTTTCACTAATTTTAAACACATACCGATACTTATAAAATGCAATATTTATTTCTTTCGTGATAAGCGACAAGTAATAATGATAATCATGCGGCGCGGCAGTATCATATCACCCACAACATAACGCCAGCGCAACTAAACAAACTCTAGCCTTGAACTTGCCGAACGCGTGACTTTTGTTTATGTTGGTGAAATGAAGTGATGTACAGGCGCGGTGGGGGAACGCTTCTCAGATATGTCAACTGACGAACCAATAAGAACACTCCTTTTGATTCACCGGCAGTTCACACTTGCTTCCCGCCGCGCTACGATTTTTGAGTGTTCCAAGTGATAAATAGTTGTTACCTACCTAAATTATTATTATTTACGTATTTATATTTTTATGAGGATTTTTAGCTTATTATAATCGGTTAGTTAGTTGCATACTTCACATTCGTCATTTGGGTAGTGGTCGTATATTGCAAATTCTTGGCAGTTTTGACACCAGAAGAAACTTGAGTGCAATAATTTAATTATATCATTATGTCTTATCTTAAAATGTAGGGGTTTCTGTGGATTGTCGTATGATGTAGCGTATTCACAAGCGATACATTTTTTAGACAGTATAAAGTGCGTTAAGGTCCAAGGCCATTTTTTGTTCTTGAGTTTTCTGATTATTTTCTTATTTAAAAAACAATCGACATCCATTATAATAACCATTCTAATACTGCAGGCTACTCTAGAACAACAATAAAAAAAAATGTTTAATAAAGTATTAGAAGTTCCTAATGACTCTTCCATTTTCAGTGTTCAGGAATGCTGTTTCGGCCACCGTGGCATACAGCATTTCACGCGATTCAAAAAAGGATCCTTCTATCTGGCCCAAGGAACCCTAAATATTACATACCAACAATGGCGGTCGAACATTCCTTATGCAAGTGTGTATAAAGAACATTGAACTTAAAACGTATTTAACAAGAGCCATATAAGATACATCGAGCTTTATTCGCGCTAAACCAAGAGCACACTATTGCGATATCGGCCATTATAGAAAAGTTGAGAGATTTTGTAATATTTCGACTAAAAAACAATAATGAAATTATTATTTAAAACTCACATGAGAAATGGCCCGAGTATGCAAAGTTATTTATTTTACAATTCCTTCGAATAAATGTACTTCGCAAGTAGTTCAACTTATAGTCCTATAGTAACACGAAAGCACAAATATATAATTGTCAGCAACAAGTCAAAATTAAATTAAACTTAAATACTTACTTTAATTCACATTTGAAGATTAGAATAATGTTGCGCACAGTCGCGATACAAACAATATTCGGTAGTGGTCAAAAATACTCTTAAAGGAGCGTCACGAAGAGACAAATCAGGGTAATCACTCTTAGAACGGCATTAGTAAGACTTAAATCAGGGAAATCACTCTTAGAACGGCATTAGTAAGACTTCACTAGGACTTTTTGCCCTTTAACATTGCCAGTGTAAGGTATTTGTAAGAGTATAAAGCACTAAATAAGCAATATGCAGATCATTGTAAGATTAAAAATACTCTCCTCAAGACCTTAATGCAATAACAGTAAGGGCAAACACACTTACAAAGTGCGCCCAAATCGACACTTACAGATCTTTGAAAGTGTAAATCAAGAGTAAAATAAAAGTGGTCTTAGGATATCTGTAAGACCAAATTTTGCTAGCTGGGAAATCTACCGACGTGCGGTTTCTTTAATAAAACTGTGAGATCATGAAGTTTCTTGTAAGTTTTTACCATACACCACTATTAGAGTTGGATATCTGAAACTAAATACGGAACATCAATTCTATTTCCAATGAAAGTTCAGTAGATCACATTGTATAATATTTCGAAGCATTTTCAAATGACTTGTAAATTACATAAAACAACTGCTTTCATGAAATAAATTTACACTGATATCAACGCCGTGAAACACTCCCTGGAGCGTAGTACTTTATTTGCATATAAAAACCAGCACAGAAAAATATGTAAAATTCCAAAAATGTATTCAAAAACAGGTATAGAGAAAACTTTTGTTTCACATTTTACATAATAGTTAACATGAGAGACAAACCAAAGTATACAAACAAGAGAACTTGCTTTTATTATTTGTACAACCAATAGACAAATTAAATATTAATCAAATTAAAAAGTTTGCTATGTTACATGGGTTTTCACGAGATTACGTTGTTTGACCGACCATTTCAGCCAGAACTACCCCGTCCCCTGCAACTGTAATTTCCTACACTAAACAAGGTGATTTAGTAGTACCCACATAGGTCTGGATATCTTGGGAGCGAAGTCAGCCACTAGGCAAACAATTAGCGGAAGTTAAACATGGATTCGACCCAAACTCGAACTATCGCCAATTCCCCATTTAAGCTCTAATGGATTGTAGATCGCCGATAAGTAGGTACTCACAATGTGCGTCGCTTGTATATTTTTTGTGAAGATTACAGTTTAATTGAAGTACTATTTTGGTCACATTTTGTATTAGTATAGTAAGTATTGATCGTTGTAATAGGAAGTGTATGAAACTATTTCATTACGTGGATGGTGTCATTGTTTGCAAGAAAACTAGTGATTCAGAAAGTAATTGGGTGATAAGATTAATTGACTGTAAGTATCAGGAAATAAATCATTGAGTCCATTACTTTGAACTTAACCATCTAAAGAGAGTCAACAATAAACAAAGAAGCTTTGATCATAACTGTTATGAAACTTAAATACCTTACTCCAATTCTGCCTTCAATTACTTTATAGCCTAATAACCTTGCCAACTTTAACTTCCCCCTTCCGAAAAAGCAATTGTAGGCAGCAATCAAGAGGCAAACGTTATAATTAGCTTCAGACATCAAAATGAGGTACACATAATCAAGTCCGAGCTTCGTTTTGAATCATGCCACCATTCGCGCGGTCACGCCACACCGCGGCTTTGTGTTTCCATTGGACTATAGGGTAAAATCATCCGTTATACAGGGTTACAGGAAAAGTCGTGCTAGATCCCTTAAGGGTGTGGAGCACCCATCATTTCTGACTTATTTCACTATGAAACACCCTACCCTAAACTTAACCCTTTTCGAGATATTCGACTTTTAATTTTTTTATTGAAAATTGCTGATTTTTAGGCTACTACATTTATTTTTGTTTATTTTGTGTATCTTATTATTATTATTATTGCATTTTTACATGTGTAGTAAGATGCTTTAGGACGTCAATCATTAAAATAGTGCACAAGTTAATTGAATAGACTGTAGTAGACAAGTGAAAGAAAAGAAATAAAAAACATATTAGAAAGTTTATTTTTATCTAAGGGATATCTAAAAAAAATGTTATGGTAATTGTTCGGCAGATGTTTTTTAAAATATTTACGTTTCATCAGCTATCTAACGAGGTGTAACAATCTAGGGTTTGTATTACATTTCGTTTGCGATCGAAGCGATTGTGTGTCTGCGCAAGCTCGCAACGAATACATAACTCGCTACCCCGGTCGTCGAGTGCCGGATGTGGCCGTTTTTGACAGAGTTTATCGAAGACTTCGAGAAACTGGCTCTGTTTTGAGACGAAGTACAGACATGGGAAGACCACGAATTGACGACGAAGAACAGGACAATGAGATAGTGCAACTAATATTGTTGCCCGTGATCTGGGGCTTTCGCAATGGAGAGTGTGGTTTACAGTGCATACTGCTGGCCTATACCCGTACCATTACACGCCAGTACACGTTATTGAAGAAGGGGACCCCGCGAGAAGATTGGACTTTTGCAGATTTATGCTAAATGCTGATGTAGAAGACCCAGATTTTTTAAGAAATATCTTGTGGACGGATGAGTCCAAATTTGATAAAGATGGCATAACTAACTATCACAACGCCCATTACTGGGCCCTAAAAGAACTAAGGAATCCCAATAAGAAAAGAGTGAAGGGGTCCCAACGAAGATTCAGCGTGAATGTGTGGATGGGCATTATCTCCAATCATTTGATTGGACCTTACTTTCTCCCGGATAATCTAAACGGGGAAAGCTACGAAAATTTCCTGAGAGCAGACTTGAGTGATTTGCTGGATGATCTGCCACTCAACCTGATCAGGGACATGTGGTTCCAACACGATGGCTGCCCTGCCCATTTCAGGAGAAGTGTCAGAGACTGGCTGGACACAAATTATCCAAACAAATGGATTGGACGAGGTGGGCCATTGCCATGGCCAGCAAGAAGTCCGGACCTAACCCCCATGGATTTTCATGTGTGGGGCTGCATGAAAAGTCTCGTGTACAGCGAGCCGAATCCAGTTTCGTCTGTGGAAGACTTAAGAGAAAGGATTGTGGATGCAGCAAATAAAATGAGGACCACATTGACCACTGGCGTAGTGAAGACCGGTCTCCGTAGAAGGATGCGACAATGTATTAGAAATAGAGGCGGCCATGTTGAACATGAACTGTAGAAAAAGAAAAAGTTGTGAGAAAACCTTTAATAAATGGCATTTCATGCTTACCTATTGTTTTATTTTACTTTTTAGGGCTAAGTATACATTTTCTTCTCCACTGTCGCCTATGAAACTAAATTTTTTTGAATGCATTTGAATAAAACCCTACATTATTATACCTCGTTAGATAGCTGATGAACCGTAGATATTTTAAAAAACATCTGCCGAACAATTACCATAATATTTTTTTTAGATATCCCTTAGAGAAAAATAAACTTTCTAATATGTTTTTTATTTCTTTTCTTTCACTTGTCTACTACGGTCTATTCAAATAACTTGTGCACTATTTTAATGATTGACGTCCTAAAGCATCTTACTACACATGTAAAAATGCAATAATAATAATAATAAGATACACAAAATAAACAAAAATAAATGTAGTAGCCTAAAAATCAGCAATTTTCAATAAAAAAATTAAAAGTCGAATATCTCGAAAAGGGTTAAGTTTAGGGTAGGGTGTTTCATAGTGAAATAAGTCAGAAATGATGGGTGCTCCACACCCTTAAGGGATCTAGCACGACTTTTCCTGTAACCCTGTATATTACCCATCAGTTTATGCAACGAACAACTGTAATATTATTTGATGTTGATGATGATGATATAATAGTAGCTAATTATATATGCTAGGAAGACACTTTATTTTTAATTAGTTTGTTGCCCGCGATTACGTCCACGTGAAATTTCCTTTCTTAGTCGGTTCCTACGTCATCTGAGAAGCTTTTATGCTTTTCAAGTTTATAATTCAAGAACAGTCTGTCCTCAGCGGTTATCGTTTTATAAATATAATTTTTATTTAGTATGAAATTGTTACGGCAACAATGACATTTTTAATGATTTAACCCTATCTTGTTTTCAAATTTTATTTATTTAATCATTTATTGTACTTACTAAAATACAAAAAACAACACAAAGAAAAGAAAATTATACGTAAGATGAAGCTTATTTGTAAAGAAATGTCTTCCAGTTAATCTGCGGTGAAGATGAAAGATTAAACAGAGGCAGTAGTCGCGTGTACTATATTAAATAATCGGTATGTATTCATATAATTGATATTTAACTCGTATTGTTAATTAAACTACGAGCCAGCAATGTACAAAATCACTCCGTGACATTCCCCTTAGAACTAGACATCAAACATTTACCTAGAGTATCTAGACACAACCTGCCCCAAAAGGCGAATATAAAAGAACACTACACAATGGAAACACACAAAGCTACCCCGTGACAGTCGGCACCTGTCACCGGCGACCCGGCACCTCGCATTTAAGCCTTTCCGTGGATATAATTGCTACAACTGAATTAACATTTTCCTTTCCGTTATTCGGCAAATTAAAATTTAGCATTCCAAGTTGAACTGGAATCGTTTTCCCATCAATCAGTTGAACAGTTTACTTTTAATTTGCGAACCTTTTTGTTTGGATAATGAACGTTTTTCCTTGCGTTTAAAATCCCAAGTACGCATTAGTGGGTGAGACGCTGACTTGGCGCCGGGGCCGTAAAAGCTAATGAGAGGCGATAAAATAAGCGAGGAGAAAAAAGTGTGCAAATGAATTTGACCCCTCTTGAAATACCAGGGATAACACGGTGAAATGAATGAAAGAATTATCATGCCATTATCTCAAAGTAAAACTACCGTCTAAAAGGCACAACGTTAAAAAAGGAAGGTGAGTCTAAAAGGATTTCATGATAAAAGCTTTCGATAGGAAATTTTCTGCTTTCAAATCACGAGGCAGAACAACCGAATAACGAGCCTCTTCAATGAATAGTTTTCTTGTGTCAGCGTCACAATGGAAGTCACAATAATCCAAATGGAATCCAATTCCAGTAAAAGAAACAAAATAAAATCCTTTAGATAATACACAGCAGTAACGTTCGAAATACATTGTGACAATTTGAAATTTCTGTAAAATTTCTGAAACTTTAAGTGATTAGACATTTTCAGCATAAGGAGTTTTAAAGCCATAAGATTTTTCAATTAGAGGCCTCGTTCAATCTCAACCAGAGGCCCATTTGAATCCTTCTCACGTATCATCGAGAGGCTCTCCCCTTTCATTTCCTTCGCTCCTGGTAATGAAAGGGTGCTAGTACACGGGCTGAGAGGATGTTGTAGAATTAAACAATTAAGAAGTCACTTTGATAGGAAGTTTAGTGGTAATTGGTGTTAAATGCGTCAAGATTTATTCATGGAATTTACATTACAAACTATGGAGCAAACAAAGTAAAAAATCATAGTGAAAATTTTCTTATACCTATACAGGATTATTTTGACAGCTTGATTCTCTGCCCAAGAACAATTTAGGTAAAATCCGATCGTGGTCATCTGGGGTTGCTTAAGAACAAATATTTTTATCACTACTAAAATACCTTAAAAATATTTGTCATATGCAAGGTATCTCTCTATTTGACGTTAAGGTTCCAAAGTATATTTGTTAAGAACTCCTACTATGTCTCCTGCTCCTGTAACTTTCCCTAAGCATAAAACTATTATAGTAGCCAGATAACTAGAACACTCAGTATATGTGAACATCGCTACGTTAACATGAACTCGACTACCAGACGAAGGCGAAATGCTAAAGATTGACAGGGGTTATACATTATTCGTAGCAAGAGCCACATCGAACCACAACTACCTCGAGTTGGTCTAGTCTAGGTATAAAGACATAAATAGCAAGAAGGATAATTGAGTATCCCAAAATAAATATCTCTGATCTATCACAACGTGATGGTTCGACTACATAAACTAAGCAAAATGCCAGATAATAGAATCGCAAAGGATTATGCACTCGAAACTGCAGAATAGCAAACGCCGACAGAGTGGCCAGTTTTTGAGGTACAATTACGTCCAAAGTTCCAAATGGTTCTCCAGTAATATCATTGTTGGGTACTGGGAATAACTTACTGAGAAGTGTGACACAGAAATATGTATATAGGACTTCAAATAAAGCGAGATGAAGTAATTGCTGAGCTCGACGAAAGCGAGACAACCTAAAAGCCATATTACCTTCAAACATTTAATATAACTAACGAAACAGGGTGCGAGTGCTGACGTGCGATCTCTGTTCGCGCACGTTTCAGACAAAAATTTGCCATATATTTGATGAGAGAAAATACTCAAGTTTAAATTCGAAACAGCCGCCTTGACCGAAATCGGTAGAGAAAATATTATCATCACCAAAAAGGTTTTTAAATAGTTGCGTTAGCATCATATGTAGCTAGAATAAATTCATTATTGATTCTCAATTCCACAGATCCAGTAAGATAATTAGACTCTGAGTACACTATCAGCTCTTTTATAGAGTCGTCCATTAGCTTTCATAAAAGCGCCCGGGAACGAGAAGAAAATACTAAAATATCATCGTAGTAGCAAATTCATTACTTGTGTTAACAGAATACGAATGATCCGTTTAAATGTGACGTTCGCAGTCCGCTCTCGTTCCTTCAGCTTATAGAGAGTGTTTCATTTCCTCACCGTCGGCAAATAAAGGGTGTTCCATAGTGAGGAAAGAAACAGGGATGCAAAGTTGTTGGCTGGAAAAGATATTTGTACATGTCCTAGAACAATTAAAGTAAGTGGTATGATTCATTGCGGTGTAATTATTGTTCTAAAACTTATTGTTCTTAAGTCTATCTCCATTATGTTTTCCATTTAAAAAATATTGACAGTTCTTTTAGACAAATGGCTTCTTCTCATAGCTGAGACGAAGGTCCACTTTAAAGTCTTTGAAGTTGCTGAGTAGCTATTGTTACACTTTTAGTGAGCAGATAATTAATATAAAATACATTTTCATATTTGTAATATATGCCATTTTATTTATCATTTTATGAATTTTTGTTTTTATCTATTTCCATTTTATTAAATTAGTTACAGTGTGTTTAGGATTACGTTCCAATATGGTAAAAACCCTTATGCCGACTTCGTCCGTCCGTCCGTCCGTCTGCCACAACTACTTATTTCAGTGACTAATGCTATCTATCAACTTGCAATTTAGAATCGTTTTAATGCTTGAAAGAATTAAAAAACATATTTCTATATTCACTACAAAGGGGCCGAAATGTGGGTAGAATTTTTTAACTAAGTAAGGTGGGTATCGTATGAAAGGGCATTCTTGTATATTCTAAAATAGGTTTTCATTTTCTTTTATGCCGTTTAGTTTTCGATTTATGATGAAAAACTTCTAAAAAAATACCATACCCGACTTCATCTCCAAAGTTTACATAGCCAAAAATCTGAAATAATTGTACTTGACCGAGATTTATCTAAATACTTATTACAGAAAAATACATCTGTATCTTACTAACAATTTAAAAAAAAATTAAATAAAATCCTTTACGAACAAACTTACTTATGCCATCCTAAAAATGAACTTCATTGCGTGCCAATAACGTTTCCTATTAAGGTACAACACTCTCGGTGCGCGATTTCGACTATCATTTGACTGTTTTTTTATTTTTATTTAATTAGCAAAATCACTGCTAACCATTGATGACTCTTCCATCACCTAGTCTAGTTTCTGTGTACCTTTGAAACTCATACAATGGATACCTATTATTGTCTGCTCCGCCGTCTGTGTGAACTAGGATTTATGTGTTGTGTTTAACACGCCTTATTGGCCTTTGTCTTAAGTGACTCACCGACGTTTGATGGCTCAATATGGAAGCTAATTGTAGATTTATAATAAACATTATTACTGCGGAAGCTGGCAGTGGAAATTGCTTGTTTAGTTACTAGGGTTATAGAAGCAGGTAGCTGTTGTTCGCAGCTTCGCCTGGGTGGTATAAGTTGTTGATTTCCGCGGTAACAGGTTTCTTATGGTAAAAAGTCAACGAAGATTATGTGAGGGTTCCGTTAATTTTTTTTTCCGAATACATTTGTGACTGTCGTTATAACGTTAACGATACTTTAGATATGAACGTGTTATTAAACATGTCGTACCTATATATGTAGTGGTTTACAGTGAAAATTAACGTAAATTGCTTGACTAATAGGTATATCATAGATCCAAAGACCTTGCTGTGGAAACAAGAGTCTCATAATATAAAGAAAATTATATAAATCTTAGTTGACGTACTATAGAACTATTATGTACATGGAAAAATAGTTATCAGGCACCCTGAAACTTTTAAAATCTACTTCATATCTTGCTCCATACAGTTACTTACGCCGCATAACTATATACAACGCTGGTAGCAAACCACTTTGAAAGTTGCTCAACTGTTATTAGATTTAAAAAAAAAATTGTCTGTAGGTTAGACTTTTGGAACAACTTCATATTTAAGAAATTAAATTTAAAACATTTTAATGAAATAAAACGAAGAGAAAATCATAGCCTACAGAACAACTAGATTCAAAGTTCAATTTGATACGAGGTACGAAACCGTTACAACAATATGTATTGAAAAACTTAACCAACTTAGTGTCAAGACATTGCAAAAATTGACTTTTTATGGATTGTTTAAAACTTAAAGGTCATATTTATTAAAAAAAAATGCAAAGGTATGTATTAACCAATTTTGTAGTAGGTATTACGTAGAATTAAGGTAGCTTTACGAGATCAGACCTAGGTAATACAGACTCTAGAGCTTTTAACGATAACAATTACTGTCGTTACGTTACGAGGGTTTTAACGGAAGTGTCGAACCATTTTCGTTAGGAATTTGGTTTCCAAGTTGGACATTGTTTAGGAAAAGAAGTTTACTATGTAATTTGAAATGCGGTATATTCAAAAGTTAGGCCGAGTTAGAAAATACTGCTTTGGTAGCTTATTGCCGACATATAGTGGTATATATCTGTTTAGGACAGAGTTTCGATCGCGGCCTTAAAAAAATATAATAAAATAAAACCAAAATTCTAATAAAATTAAGTTGACTTCGCTCCTACTGACTTTTTCGCGAAGTTGATAACATAAATATGTTTAGTCAATATAACCCAACCAAATGACGTTAATAGGAAAATTCTGTCGCAAATAGATTTCCAGAAAAAGTTTTTTTTTGCGTTTTGCGATCGGGGGTCAAACAGAAAATTTTTTTTCTTCAAAACCACTTGGAATTGATGCGCGGGAATTTTCTTTGTCGGACTATGCAATAAAAAGGGCATGTCACTTTTTTAGGGCAAAAACATACTGTGCGTCGCCCGCAAAATAAAGCACGGTGCGTTGTACGAAAGAGAAGCACTTACATAGTGTTGACGTACAACGTTGTCCCTTTCTCGATAGTTTACGCGCACAAACAAACGTGTAAAGGCGGTTGCGCCTGTACATAATAGTAGTAGGTGATTAAATATGTTAGCTAGTATGGAGGGTCGGGTGTGTCGTTTAGGTGTGTGGCGATGGGTGGGGGGGGGGGGGGGGGTGAATATTGGAGCGTTTCAAACGCCTCCTCATTATCCTTACTTCCAAGAGTTGAAGAGACAACACCACTTCATCATTTTTATACAAGTTTCTGGTCCGTGCACAGATTATGTATAATTAAATATATTATTTTTCATTAACTTTTGGGGGTTAGGATAATGACTATGGTTGAAACGCTAAGAATATTCACCCAGTGGCGATAATAACATTGCACCAACTTTTTGATTGATGATTGACTTGATTTTTTAATATACTAAAAGTTGGAGCCATAACATTATCTTGGTAGTAGACCAGTACGATAAGTTCATTATCTTAACGTGTATATCTTGTCACAAATAATTGGATACTTACTTGAATGGTAGTTTAAAAGGATAGTGAAATTGATTTGAATTGAAAACTGTCGTTAAATGAAATGAAATGAAATGAAATATCTTTATTGTGGATCATAGGTAAATGAACTCAAAAATGAGTCCGTCGCCAGGTAGACCGACGACCTGAAGTAGGTGGCCGGAAGCGACTGGATGTGGATGGCGGAGGACCGGTGTGATGGCGTTATTGGAGAAGGCCCATGTCCAGGAGTGGCTGACATAAATGACGAAGAATTCAGAAAAAAAACTTTTCTTTACCACTGACACCATTAGTGTTATTCAACCCTTGAGCGATCTTGATTTTGTTGTTAAATAATTTTGTATAGCGCAGGCCTAACAGTGCAGCCACGGTATCCCCTGCCTGTCGTACAAGCCGACTGAAAGGGGTCATAGGGGACGCGGGTGCATAGAACGGGGGCTCTGTGCACCCATTACATCCTACGCGTCCCCGGGGAGGGCGGCAGCAACGGGGTGGCCTCGTTGTTACTGCTGCATGCACCGCGAGGGTGTAGGGGGAGGGACTATCTCCCCCCGAGACGGGCCGCCGAGTGAGAGCGGCGGGACGCACGGGGGAGGGACACTGGAACGCAATACGCATTGATCCCGGTGTCTCTCCTTCTGTGCATCGGAGACGGCCTCCGCGGGGTTTTAGTCGGTGTGATCCCGACATAACCTGCTCGTCCCCCAGAAGCGAGTAGGTATGCTTTAGGCATTTCCCTCGACAAAAACCAAAAAAAAGGCCTACCAGTGGAGAGTATTTTAAGCTATTTAATAGATTCACTAAGCAACTGTTATTGTATTGAGGCACAGGGTTTGGTATTTTTGATGTTTGGTTATTGAGATGTATATTATTTTAGGTATTTGTGTGTTTAATAGTGGGACGATATATTATGTAGATAGTTATTATTATAGAACAAAACTTCGTAAACTACATTCACCATTCACGGTAGATAATAGTATGAAACGATAATATAGGTTACAGTAATTGAAGTACTTCATTACATTTTGCAAATAGAAATTCCAATTTGATGACAGGTGTAAATAATTGACGAAGTGCAAAAATGTATTTAATTTCAATTTAACACAGTGACTATCCGTTAATCAAATACTGGCATGAAGTGGGAATTGAACATTGAAATACCTATGTTTAAACATGCAAACTAACAGAGCAATCGCAAATACTACATAATGCTTTGTGAGTAGATTCCAGGCAATTTAAACACAAGTTTCGTGAGTTTAATTCCAATCTCTATATTGAACGTTTCCCAAAACACATTTGAACTGAAAATCTAGAGAAATTTTGAATAACATCAAACAATTTCTGATTGATCAAGATCATTATCATTTGTTTCCTTACTTTTATTGTTTTGTATGTTTTTCTTCTTTTGTGTGTGCAATAAATTATTAAATAAAAATCATACAGGATTTAGCTATTGACTTCTTTTAATAAAGATTTTTCATATTAAGTACCTCATCATCAGGTAATTTTTGTCTCCACTGCAGGAGCACAACCCTCTCTCCTCTGCCGGAGACAGACGGAGGATTTGGCCTACACTCCCCGCGCTGGCCAGACGGGTTGGGGAGGCCTGATTGATGTTTTATAATGTATTCCCTTAGTCGCCTTGTACGACATCCATGGGAAGAGTTGGAGTGGTCCTATTCTACTCTACCGGAAACCACACGGCATAATTATTAAGTACCTATTTCATTAAATTTAGAGTCTATTTCTAAGTCATGATGTCAACAACAACGAATAAATAGGTCTAAATATATTTTTATTTTGTCAGTAAAAAGTTAAGCTGGTGCCTTTCGTGTGAAAAAAATATTTTTATAGACCTAAACAGTGTTTCTATTATTTGACATTTCGTATCATGGTCGTTATACTTTGAATATCTAATATTTCATTACACACAACCAATGTAAAATGTTTGATATCTCGGAATCAGGAAAAATAATCTTGATAAAAACATACTTTTTTGCGTCGATAGGTATACAACTGTAACCAGAATCTCCTAAAAGACTCTGGAGCAACCTTTAGTTTTCAATTATCCTCCAATTCTCTTCAGATCTACCTCCTACTTCGGGTCCTTGTCTAAATAATTACAGCTCACAAGCAAATTACTCGTCAAGGCCGACCGGGATCCCTTCATTGTTTAACTTTGGTAATTACCTCTCTGGGCTGGCCAGTGGCGCGTTGGGGGCAAATATTTGCTGGACTACTAAAGATTTGTTGTAAAAGTTCGTTTTACGTTATTTTTAGAGTTTCATCAAACCCTTATAGCGAAAGTTTTTGTCCGTGTATCTGTCTATCTAAAGACCGATTGAGCTGACATTTAGAATATATGTATAACTGTCCGGTAATGATGCGAGAATTATGAAAATTTGACGACGTTCATACATTATGATCTTATGTATGATGAATCCAAATTTATACACTTTGCTGACTTTTTTTGATACGAGCCTAAGGCTCAAAAAGATATAGCCAATCAGGTTAAGGGAATACGTCCGTTATAGACTAACTTATTATGATATTACAGATCTTGAGTTGTCGGAGTCTGATGGTTATCTGGTGCAGGTGAAAAGGACCCGTGTGAGCTATAGACCGCCAATTGGCAAGAGGTCTCGTTGAATAAGGAGAGATTGCGTCATTTTACGCCGGAGGTCAAATTTCACTTCACTCGCCAAATAACGAAGTAAGTTCAATTTACGATCGTTTAACGTAGGTTTCCAGGAATATTCCGTGTCACTTAAAATGCTTAGCTTGACTGAATGGCTTTCCTTCGGTTACTAGAGCCTTAGCTAGTTGCAGCGCATGGATGTGAGGTAGGCAAGTTAGTAAGAGGAAATTTGGTGTAAGTATGCCATGTAGGTACATACACCAATTATTAATTTAGGGTAGTCCTCTCACCTCGTTCATTGTAGACCGTTCAGTCCGCTACCTAACAAAGGGACTTAAACAGGTTGTAAAAGACCTATGTACCACTCTATATGCCACGTTACTGGAGATTGTAATTGGATTTTGTTTTACGTCAGTACAGTAAAGTTTTACATCCCGTTCGTGTGATGCTGGGACATTTACGAGGGTGAAACGTGAGTCGTTTTAGATGGTGTCAGTTTTACAGGTGTTAAAGCTGAATTTAGGTTTAATCGGATTGTTGCAACACATTGTTAGGTGAAAAGGAAAGGACTTCATGTAATTTTGCACTTATTGGTTATGGATATCATGGTCATGAATCTAGAGCAGACGGATAGAGAGTATATAATTGTCTATCCAATGCAGGTTGAGAAAACATCGTAAGGATACAGTTAGGCGTTGTCCGATCGGTTCGGTTGCACGATCATGTGTTCATCGCATCGTATTGATCGTACGAACGCGCGATCAATTATTCTAGTCTTTGATGAATGTCCAGTTGAAACTATAGCGCGAATAGTTCAGTTTTGTACTAGTATTGTTATCGCCGGGAAAATCGCATGATCTTGCGACCGCTTGCCAATCAGGCCTATACCTTCGTTGTGTCTTCAATGAACATAGTCATTGAAATAATATAACTCACTTTCCCTTTACTGTATTGTCCTAAGCATAAAGACAAAAAAAGAACACAGGAAATTAAATATTCTAAAAAAAGTACAGCAGAGCAGTTTATTTTATTATTGAAGATTATGATTAGACAACAGAAGGATCAGTCAACTTGTATTGTACCAATATCCGGTTTCGTGGACGGCCTAAATAATATGATAGTCCGTCATAACCTGTTACTTTCAAGTAAAAACAATTCCTCCATCGAAACCAGTTATGAAACTCTTAGACGGCCGAAGGGAAGTAGCGTCAGATAGCCTATACCTTAAAAGTTAAGAATATCATATCCTTAAGAATTAAAATACATATTGGGCCCGATTCTGAAGTCACAAGGTTAAAATTTGACAGCATTAAAACAATTGCTATCCTTATCACACAGTATTATAAAGATAAAGACGAAACTATTTTAGTGCTGTCAAATTTTTTGTGTGCCTTTGGAATTGGGCCCATTATATCATCATAATATCAACCCTTACACGTCCACTGCTGGGTATAGGCCGTCTCCAATGAACACCACCATATCAGCGGCATCCGCTTCCAGCTGCTTCCGGCCAACTTTTTCAGGTCGTCTGTCCATCGGTCCATCTGGATATTATATATATAACTATTTCATATACTCGTATACATAAACATATATGAACACTTGTCTCATCCCAAATTAGGATTCTGTGCTATGATAATTCACAAATATGATATCCAGACCAACTTGCACGTTGTTTTTGATGATACAAAATATTGGACAGTTTGAATACGCTTACTTACGCTTGGAAATAGAAATGAAGAGCACATGAAAACAAACAAAGACCCAGAAATCACCTAAAACCAGAAAGCGCACTTTATTTGCTAACCCAACTTTTAATTACACGGCGGAACTACCCGCACCTAATGTAAAATCTGACACTAAAGTAAAGTCCTGCCAAGTAATTACCCAAGTTAAACAATGAAAGGTCCCCACTAGTCCTGCGACTAATTTTGCAGGAATTGCTTCACTAACAGACCCTCGTTGCTTGCTCAGTTCGAATATTAAGCAATTCTTTTGTGGCGGGACAATGTCTAAAAACGGACAAATTGTAAACATGTGCTATGTTAAGCACTCTTCGGCCTTTACTCTTCACATAACTTCCTCTTCTACTGTCAATCAACTTTTCTTTGTCCATTTTTTTATTGTTGATGGGTTTGCGCTTGATCCCAACCTCACCTGATGGTAAGTGATGATGAGGTCTAAGGTAGAGCGCGCTTACCCAGAAGAAAAGGCATTAGCCTACACAACTATCACTCTGTCGAAATATGCAGCTATAATATATTAAAGTGTTAATAGGTCCATAGTGGGGGTATATTGGTGTTAGGATAGACCACGATGAACCTGTTTTATAACTTATGGCTGTCTATTTCGCCTGTGTGCTAGTTGAGTAATCTAAGGCCTATTAACTATATGATAAATCATCATCAGCCTAAATACGTTCACTCCTGGACATAGGCCTCCTACGTCCTGCCTGTCATGACTTACGGCGCGGAAACGTGGATACTGACGGTGGGCCTGATCCACAAGTTCCAGGTTGCTCAGTGAGCTATGCAGAGGGCTATACTCGGGGTCCCTTTGATGGATATGATTCGTAATGAAGAGATCCGATGAAGAGCGAAGGTGACCGACATATACGAAAGGATTAGCAAGCTGAAATGGCAGTGGGCAGGCCACATCGCTCGTAGAACCGACGGCCGTTGGAGCAGACGAGTTCTGGAGTGGAAACTGTGGATCGGTAGACGCCCCGCCGCCAGATGGACCGACGACCTGAAGAAGGTGGCAGGAAGCGGCTGGATCTGGAGGGCGGAGTGTAGAGGCGTACATTTGATAAGGCCTATATTCAGCTGTGGACGTCTAAGTAAGGTCAGCAAATCGTTCACGGGGCAATGTATACGCTTCTACAACAAACTACCAGAGGAAAACTTAAATATGAAGGACAGAAAGTTTTTAAGATTCACATTAAAAAACAACTTTGTAAGAGAGCCTATTATAAAATAGACGATTAATTGAATGACAAAGATGCCTGGTACTAATGTTAATTCAGCTTCGCAAAATCTTTATTAATTGTATGCAAACTAGATTTTTAAAAGATGTGTTGCGTGAAGTTTGTTGCGTCGTTTCTTCTTCACAGCGCTAACACCTAGGAAGCGGTAGTCGATAAAAAAAGGACGTGTATAAATGTACCAAGTGTACTCATATGCAATAAATGATTTTAACTTTGACTTTGGCTGATATGATGTATTACAATCTAATGTAAAATCTGCTCTACTCTTTATAATGGAAATATAAATTCACTTTTTGTAGATTCTGACCCAATTTCTTATGGGTATATCATTGCTTTAATAACAAGAAATGGCTTTTGGTGAAATGTATCTTAGGGAAACGACAACATGCCTAAACTAATATTATTGCTGTAACGTGTTTATTTATGTTATGTATATGAACACCCGAAGCATCGCACCAAACTCATCCCTCTATATCTGTCGAGCAACTTATATATACGTTATTTGCATGTCCTTATGTATTAAAATTTATAATAAGTACTTAAGTCTTTAATACTTACATCTTCACCTTAAATACGTCCACTGCTGACACCACAAGCCACCCTAATAGAATGCTCCTTTTGGTGGGCTGTCCATTAGGGAACGTACCCAAACTACGTGACCCGTTCAGGGGGGGAGGAGGTCTTCAAAATACCACGCTTCGTCGCAGGGGTGGGGGAGGGGGTTAGGTTTTCGTCACGTAGTCAATATCTGCAAGAAAATTTTCGCGCTGTTTCGAGCTATATTCAAATATGGCGCGCAGTTTTTAGCGCTCTTTAAACTAACAGGTGGCAACACGGACGTCAGCTAATTGAAAACTGACAGTTTTTTCTTCTTGATAATATTTTTTTCACTTGTAATTACAGGAATGCGCGCACTTTTGGCGTCACGTGGCAAGCACCGTATTAATAAACACAAATATGAGCAAATTTTTTTATCTTTTAACTTTCTGTTTGCAAAAATTTATTTAAAACAATATTTATGAATTACTACGTGAAAACTAGGGGGAAGGGGAGAGGTATTAGCATATACTACGGGTGGTCACCGAGGGGGGTAAAAAATTGTATAAAATGTGTCACGTAGTTTAGGTACGTTCCCTTAAGGGATTTATCAGAATCATCACAGTAGGTGATCGTAGTAATGATCTTAATTTACACAGGTGAACGCTGATGCTCGTCCCTGCAACCCATAGTCGCCTTGATAACACCCATGGGGAAGATTGGGGGTGGCCCTATTCTATGCCAGGGACCACACTTAATGTGCTCGTAATAATACACTTGCCAACCAGCAAGTTTTGGTTTCGAACTGCACCAAGTTTTAGACAAAGATGTATTTGCAGTTCTAAAGCTATTTACGACTAAACTGTAGCTTGTAAATCTGTGCAATAACGAAGTTTTGGAAGCGGATTAAGTTTGAAGTGAATGTTTGTTTGTTAGACTTGATGACTTCGGATAGGATGTTAATGTTAATAAACCTGTTAACTATTAGCTCTCTTCTGAAGGTTTAATAGTTTTATTCTTCACTAAATATTATAAAGATCAATAATATCCGGAACCCAAATGCTTATAAAAATTCTTTCACCTTTGGAATTTTAATTTGTTCCATGGACAGATCAGGGATATTCTTGCGCAAGAAAAAATCTATTTTACTTAAGTGCTGAGAAACAACAGAACTAGTCCAAAACACTAAATAACTGAAATTTTTAACTGTACCTAATATGAAGGAAAACGCCAAGAAGACATCAAAATATGTACAAGTCAAGAGTCTGAAACCGGTTAAAATTCCAACCCGATTCGTGTCAATACTCTGAACCAAATTAATTTAGTTTAAATCCGGTTAATAATAAAAATAGGTCTCATGTCTATTCCATTGAATTATGCAAAATTAACCGGTTAGGCGTAACAAATTCACTGCGTGAGGATGAAAACACAACAACACAAGTAACAATAGAAATTATAAAGAAAGCCAGCCAATCTTGGAAGAGACCTATGTCCAGCAATGGAATCTTTCAGGCTGATAAATCTAGAGTGTGCTGAAAGATATATGACATGCGACGGAGGGCAGCGGCCCGGTTCAGCTCTCTGATCTTTGTTCAGATTTCCGCTAGTTTTTAAATTTCGTTCTCCGTGAAAACCAGTAACAGAAATGAATTTGTTAAGGTTGAAACCGTTTCTTGAATTAACCGATAAATCAATGAATGATATTTTACCGGTTTTATGAATAATATTAACCGCAATTTTGAAACCAAGTTCCAAGCCCTGCGTAAAATAACGGATCGCGATCCGGAATACGGAATAACCTTTGCCTATTAAAGATCGCTGGACCGGTAAATACGGAAATGATTGCGTGAAATGTGCCGTCCCCGCCACTCCTGTGAACCCTGCTGCATATACGAGTATGGAAATTGATTTCTGAAGACTTTTGTAGCATACTGACGTTAAAGGAATTTTTGTTTTATGTGTATGTGAAATGCATTCAATTTTGGTTATCATTGCCACTTGGCACTTAGTTAAATTTTGCATATCGGGTTGCTTTTGCATCCAGATGGATTCCCAAGTCTTGCGTCTTATTGTTAAGGCTCAAGTTAGGAATAAAAGTTGTCGGTTGCTTTAAAAACATTTCTCCTTTTGTACTTGGGTGAATCCATTTGATTCTTCAGTCGGTACTTTGTCCATTTTTTTTAGAAAGGGCATATGCTCTACCCGACTACGAAATATGCAGCTATTTTATAGCTCAATAGCTTCATAGTGGGGTATATTAGTGTCAGGATGGACCACTATAGACCTTATTCATGTTTCGTCAGTGTCTTAGTTGGGTTATCTACTGCTTATTAATTACGAGAACTGCATCCTGAAACTGATTCTGGAATTGATATTTTTTAATTTGTAAGAAAAAGTAATAATAAAATTTTATATTAGGTACTCAGTCAATTTACATTTTAAATTTTGGTTAAAAGGAATAGTATGATTTAAGTTGCTAATATTTTTAACAATAGAATTCCAAACCAAAAACAGTCATTAATATATCAAACTTAATGGTAACCCGGTAGACAAACGTTACATTGTCCCTTGAGCTGCCATGATTTTGGTCTAAGATATTAAACTTTCAACTAAGTATTTATTTACATAAAAGTTTTTAGTGTAATAAACGGTAAATTTAACGGTACATTTCTGTTAAATAGCGTTTCTGTAGTGGCGTTTATCACAACAAAAGACTAAGAAACTATCATTGCGCAGAACATGTTTGGATGAAATTGTGTTCAGAATTTTAAATCGGATTTTAACTTCTAAAAAATGTAACTCTATTTGTATCTGCAATAATATGTTTTGTATTGTTGTTTGTTAACAATTAAACAGTAAAGAGATATGCTATTTTGAACAGTTACATTTCTGAAAATTATGATTATACGAAAATCAACTGGATCTGAGGTTATTTATAGTTAATCATGACAATAATGGATCCAAAGTCCGCCTCAGTCCTGAGTTATGCACACAGCGGTCCTGAGCGATACCCGCTTATCCATTAGATATCAGGCAACACTAACTTTTGACCTATATTTCATTCCAGATTAATAGTCCTATGAAAACAAACGCATTTGCGTCTCGAAAACAAAATACACAATAGATGGTGTTCCTAAGTGGACTGCAAAGTTTACATGGTAATACAAACCTGTTTTTGCTGCTGGTGACCCTTTCATGTATATGTTACCGAGACGTAAATAGCGTTGGTTTTCATAGGACTATTAATCTGGAATGAAATATACATACACGTGTATCGTTGTAAAAAAGAGCAGAACAGACTATTTTATAGTTTTAATAAGCAGCCTTGTAAAACAATACACTTGCCGTAAGCCCTACTTGACCTAGCCAAGTGTGCCGGAGTGCAAGCAAACCTTATTACCGTGTTTAATCCTCTTACGAAGACTGGTTCACCCCCACCCCTTCTTCATTCCCCTACCTCCCCTCCTCACCGCTTCACGACCTCTTGCCCCTAGCGACGTAAGGTTAGTAGGTTTTATCTTATATCTTTTTCACAGAACCTTCAACCTAACGTTAATCCATAGATTTTTGACTCTAGTAATGTTTAATTCTGAAATATCTATACATATAATAAAACTGTAACTGGTCTATATTTCATTCCAGATTAATAGTCCTATGAAAACCAACGCTATTTACGTCTCGGTAACATATACATGAAAGGGTCACCAGCAGCAAAAACAGGTTTGTATTACCATGTAAACTTTGCAGTCCACTTAGGAACACCATCTATTGTGTATTTTGGTTTTCGAGACGCAAATGCGTTTGTTTTCATAGGACTATTAATCTGGAATGAAATATATGTCTGTACATGGGAGATATTGTAGAAAAATTTGTATGAGGGGTCATTATAGGGCGAGTAGAAGCCAAAATAATTGTTTTTAGAATTTTTGTCTGTCAGTCTGTCTTTCTGTCTGTCTGTATGTATGTTTGTTACCTCATCACGCAAAAATTACTGAATGAAATTTGATGCAGTTTTCACAGTTGTCTTGCTGGAGGTTTAACTTAAAACCTCGTGCATGTTTAATCTTGATACGCCACTTTGAACCTGAGATATTAATAAAAAAAAAATCGGAATCGGTATTGAGAGTCTGAGTGGGAGTGGAATAGAGAGCGAGAGTGGGAATGGGAGCAGATTCTGTAGTCCTCGCGAGCGGGGCCGCGGGCAAAGCTAGTTGAAAATATAAAAACAAAATCAATTGCGCTTTTTTTTTTAATTTGTTTTGAAAGAATTGTGAAGCAAGTCTTCTAAACGCCAATTCAGAGTCCGTAATGTCAGAATCCGTCAATATTTGAGCTAAAACCATTATTGTGATGTTCATTTTATATTTGCACTACTTATGATTTATGAAACAAGTCAACAACAACTCATCGCCCCTTAATAATTACATTAAGGAGAGCGCACACTACACTACCGGTACTCTATCTGTACCGGTAATAGTCACAGCGTCGGTTATTCCGGTCCCCGAGGCACGGTAACGAGTTGACCGCCAGCCAAGCTGCGGCCGCCGAAGACATCAAGCGGTCGACTTGGAAATGTCTGGCACGTAATATCGGGGCTGCCCATTTTAAAGTACTGTTTAATGTAAAAGTTAAAGAGAATCGGAAGCGTTGAGAGAAGGAAGTGATTTTAAATTATAATGCTTTTGCATCGATAAAAAATATTTATACTAAACTAGCTGTGCTCACAACTTCGCTCGCGTGGGCTACAGAATTAATGTTTTTTTACCACGTTTTTATTCTTGTTTGTCCGTCTGGCTGTAGTTCCGGATGGAATCTTACAACTCAAATTTCAAGCACTTTCCGATTAGCGATCCGGCTTTCATGCTCATGCATTGATTTTCAAGATGCGCCCCATTTTTTGAGTTCACCTGTAAGGATCTATGTGGTGGTGTGTTTTTTGTGTGTATGTCCTCTTGGGTCATCAAGGAGGAGGGTTATTTTATTCTTTTGAAGATGCATAAAAACGTGGTTTTTAGATTTTTTATTTATTTAATTTTTTTTAAATAAAGATAAAATTTTAAAAAAATATATAAGATTTGACATTCCAACGTAGTCGATGTGAAAAGCATGACTTTCATAGATCAA
Source organism: Esperia sulphurella (assembly GCA_947086405.1). Taxonomy (NCBI): domain Eukaryota; kingdom Metazoa; phylum Arthropoda; class Insecta; order Lepidoptera; family Oecophoridae; genus Esperia; species Esperia sulphurella. The sequence goes on from OX352272.1 coordinate 12,392,518, forward strand.
CTCTGGCTACGAGAGGTTTGGCCTTGAAACTATAAATAAATATAAAAGCTATAAATAAGGTAAATCCGTTCAAATCAATCCTTCTGCCACTTCCGCTCCCTCTCCCTCTCCCTCTCCGGCTCCCGCTCCCGCTTCCGCTCCCGCTCCCGCTCCCGCTCCCGCTCCCGCTCCCGCTCCCGCATAATTTTATCATGAAATTCCCTTTCAACTTTAAAGTTATTCATTTGAGGCATAATTTGAAACAAAAAGGTTTTTGTTCAAATAATTTTATGAAAGTACCCGTCGAATACTGATTGAGGTAAAAAACGATATCTAACATTAGGTCTCAAAGGCCTGATATCAATTTGTCATCGACTGGAGCCTGTGTCAAGGGCACTTAATAGTAGACTAAAACCTAAGTACCCTCTTCAATATTAATTTGATGCGGTATTGCGAGGGAGGATCATGTGAATAGTATATTTCAAAAGCTCACTTGTGCTTCTGAAAGTAGCTACATGTTTATTAACCTTCTGAGACCTCTCATCCTTTATTTAGAATCAAATTGCACACTTCGAATTAGCCCGAACCTTATTTTAGAACTAAATATATTTCGTTCATCAACGGCTTAAGAACTTTGTGTATAATGAGAGCAAAAGTACGATTTATACTGAATTACCTGTGACCCCGCGGCTCCGCTCGCGTGGACGACAGAATCAGTGTTTCTTTTTCATAAAGTTGATTTTTACTTAGTGTTAATCCCCTTTCCTCCCGCATCCCCTCCTCCCATCCCCATCCCCACTCCAACTGCCACTGCCACCACCACAGTAGTCCTAACTCATCATAATCTGAATTCCGACGAGCATTATACTTCTTTAATATCCTAGAACATTCTGGAAAAATCTGGAATATTCTAGAAAAGTTCTCAATATTGTCACGCACAAACGCATTTACCGATATTCAGAACAATCTCTAATTTATATGAGCCGTACAATGTGTTAGAAAAGGATATAAGTATCCTATCACACATTTTTACCACCCACATCCACCCACCGTAACCAAACTCCATGCAACCATGAGTGGGTAGTAGTGGGTGGTTTTGGAGAGAAGGCTGGACATACATACACACACTTTCCTTGTATATATATAATAAGTTTAGGAAGCATACATTATACCGTACATCTAATTGAAATGGCAGTGAGCTAGTCACATCTGCCCGAGATCGGATACCGCTGGGGTAAACGAGTTCTCGAGTGGAGACCGCGACTCGGCAAGCGTAGTGTGGGACGCCCCCTGGCTAGATGTAGCGACGATCTACGTAAGGCAGCTGGCTGGCAGTGACTGGATGAGAAGAACCGAGGATCGGTTTAGAGGTACGCCTTGGGACCTATGTCCAGCAGTGGACCTTTGATGATGATGATGTAATTTCCGAATTTAAAAAGGCTCCATTGACAAGATCCTAAATACATATTTTATAAAGAAGTTACCTATTTCATTTAATGAAGCCATCAAATAATAGTATTGTTTTATCCATCCACGGGAAAACTCAAAAACAACTGGTTTAGGAAAATTAAAAGTTATGTTATTTTGTTATTACGCTGTTTTATTTATGAGCTCTTTGGCCATGCTTGGGCCCAGGGTCTCAATATAAGTCAGACAACAGCAGAATTTGGTCCCCAGAGATACATGGGCAGTCGTATCTAATGGTCACATCCTGGCACCGTACTTTCCTACCCTTAATGATAATGTAATAATGGTGCTGCGAAATTAGCACAGGAATATACAGGCTGATATAAATATAACGTGGCTGTTTCCGTAGGAAAGAAAACGGTTTAGAATGAAAATGTCGTAGGTAGTACTGTTATGACATTAGAATATGTTAAATTACTTCGAAAAGATTAGAATAACAATGTAACTTGTAGTAAAAACAGTACTATCCTATGTTTAAAGTAAACAAACGAACAAAATGGCAACATCTTGCACCTACCTACTACAATTACTCTCAGTAGGATCCAAGTTTGACTGAAAGATAATCATAATATTAATTTGTTGTGCAACTGTGTGCTCCAACTAACATCGATGAGGTGTCAAAGCTCGCAGAAAATGGAAGCGTGAAAGTAGTTCCATGGTCTTTCGCTAGAGCAAGCATCATTTAGTTCCGCGTTATTCTCTATAGGCTCTGTACCGTAATCTTAATCGTAAACCTCAAAACTCGATTTGATGAACCTCATGTAATGTCCTTATTTAAATTGATATTCCATCACTAGCTTTTGCCCGCGACTTCGTCTGCGTAGTTTTCGATATTTACACATCTTGAAAAGTGGCGCCACGTTGTGATTCACGGTTTTTAACGATTAATTTGGTTTCCCGAAGGAATTAGATGTTTTTCGGGATAAAAACTATCCTGTGTCCTATTTCAAGACTACTACGTTTGTACGGTGTACTAAGTTTCATCCCGATCTGTCCTGTGGTTGAAGCGTGATTGAGGAACAAACATCCAAACTTTCGCACTTATAATATTAGTGGGATGGGATGAAGTGCCGCGTCTGCGGCACAGGGAAAAACAGGATCGGTCATGTCATGCACCAATGGGTTCTTTCTAAACTAAAGTGAATGCTCAGCCTGCTCTCAAACGGTGAAGGAAAACCTCGTGAGGAACATCTGAGATAATCAGTGTGTTTTATCGAGGGGCCGATGTGGCCCCAGCTATCCAACAGGGGCTGACACAAAAGATCTCATAAGGCGCAATGTCGCCGAGATACCTGGCCCCCTATAATAAGATAAGATATTCCATTATAGGCGAGGAATACGTTCGTCAGTATTAACAAACAGCTATTTATTGCCTGCGACTTCGTTCGCGTGGACAAAGTTATATTAATATGTGATAATTTGAAGGCCAACATGACATTGCCAGCTTTTACAAATGGTTGTTCTTTTATCGATTTTGAAGACTACTCAAAACAAACGTCAAATTATGTTGAAAACTGCACTTTCGCACAAATGGTAGAAAATTTCAGTTAATCTTCTGGGTATGGGATAAAACCAGATAGGCAGTGTCCCAAACCTTAATCTATAAAACAGTAGAAACGCTGTTTAATCTCCTATGTTCCAAGTTTAGCTCGTGCCCGTACATGAGGACAAACAAAAAAATTTACTCTGCTTAGTACTGCCTGGGGACTGAATTTTTTTTACCACTGTGTAGAATCGACTTTTTACTTTTTTATGACAAAATATTAATATTTATGTAATTCTTTGATTTGAACTTTGATACTCAAGGTAAAAGATATAAACGTCTCTTGCAGCATTATTTCTGGTACTTAATCATTCCTTTAAAAGACTACCGCCATTTATATAACACTCTGTATATTTGAGAGGAATTGTCCAATAAAAGCGTACGGTCCGTTGACCGACCAGCTGCCTCGTTAGGATCAGCTCATAATGATATGAAAACGTCCTAAATCCAATATTCATAAACCTGTTAAAACCACCTTAACCAAAAAATGGTCCGCCTAACTGCCCAATCACTGTCTTACAAACGACAAGTCCCGAATTTATAACATTGCTTCCCCATTGAGTTGCGCTCGAACTTTGCGATCCATTGATCTAAAAAATATAGAAATGACACCGATCGCGAAAGTAAGGAAAACTTTTCTATTATAAACTTTTTTATTTGGCTTGGTGCGTGTAACATGACATATTTTTGCTTACACGCAAATCTGATTGTAACATTTTTACCGAAATCTAATAATTTTTTTTATGAAATACGTGAATTTTTTTGCAAGAGAGCTTAAGCTTCGAAATGTGGCGCTGCAGTCACATCCTCCAAATTATATACACTGTCAAACGTGCAAATTCATCTATCGTTACACGACGCTACATTACAGACCTGCTGTCCAAATATACTCTTGTACTTCCGCCATGATTATCATCAACATTCGATATCACTACTGAACATAAGTTATCTGGAAGTTATAGGTTGTCTGGAAGAAATCGCTTAAAGCGATAAGACTAATAAGTAATAATAAATAAATAAGAAATTGTACTATTTGTAACTTTTATAACATGTAACTGTATTTGTTTGTGCAATAACCTGTATTGTATTGTATAAGCCTCCCCAATACAATGCAACTTTCGGTAAGCTGTCCATTGGGAGATTTGCTATAATCACCACGCTGGAGCGGGGCTGGTAATAGCAGTAATGATCTTAATATACACAGGAGAACGCTGCTACCCGTCCCTGGTGCAATCCTTTTGTCGCATCCACAACCAGGGTGTGTCCCTATTTTTAAGTCTAGATACTTTCTCGACCTAAATAATAATAGAATTGCCTCTTCTATCTAAACTTTTATGCGTCCTTCCCTCAGCGCCAAGTATAGTCGGTCTCTCAATTATTCACCACAAAATTAGGAGTAATTGGTCGAGTCCAAGGCAGGCCTTGAAGCAATCAAGATAAAAGCCTTGCCACGAGTTGGATGAACATAGCCTATAAGATGCTATAAGGCTTAGACGATGAGGTTTCCCCGCGTTTAGAGCCCGCTGAAGATATGATACGCCTAAATAAGGAACAGTACGTGAGCATTTACCGAGTGGCTTTTTACTTGGGTAGGAAGAAAGAATAAACGACAGTTCCGAAAACTATGAACTTGATAGTACTACGCAGTTTCATAAAGGTATAGGAAATAGTGAAATATGTTCATGTGTGGACAAAGAAGAATATAATAATAAGAAATTATTGATAATTTGATATGAAATTATCTATTTTTAGTCATAAACAGGGATCGGAATCAGGAAGTGTCTTACTATTTATATTCCTAGATTTATTAAAATGTTGTTCATCAATTGTTCGTATAGACATATAATTAAATAGCCGTCATGAGCGCGACGTCTAAAACGCAAAATGCCTAAGTAGCTTAATTCCTGAAGCACATAATGCCTGGAACGTATAATGTCTAAAACCCAAATAAATAGTTACATAAAGGGACATTCCACATGACTCATTTAATTCCACAAATATTATAAATGCGAAAGTTTGGATGTTTGTTACTCAATCACGCGTCAACTACTAGACAGATCGTGATATAACTTGGCACATATATAGGTTAGGTTAGGTCCTGGAATAGGATTCCTATGGGAAACCAAATTAATCCTTAAAAGCAGTGAAGATGTGTAAATATCTAAACCTACGCGGACGAAGTCGCGGGCAAAAACTAGTGTTCAATAATTCTTCTGCCGCCTCCCGCTTGCCAGTAACATAAACAAATATGAAATTATCTTTTCTTAGTTGGATATTGGGCTCGATTCTGAAGGCACAATGTTGAAATTTGACAGCACTAAAACTGTTGCTATCCTTATCACACAGTATTATGAAGATAAAGACGAAACCAATTTTAGCGCTGTCAAATTTTAAATGTGTGCCTTCAGAATCGGGCCCATTATATACCTTTTTATTATTACTTAATTATTTTCATTAAATAGCCGTATTAATTTTCCGTGCCATATTTTCGTCGCAAATAACACTATCTTATTCCGATACCTGGTAATAAAACAAATCGTCATTGAAAAAAAAACAATACAGAGGTTTTCTACGGTTTCAAGTTGTTTGTTCAATATGATATAAAAACATAGAGTAGGTACTTAAAATGGTGGTGTTAGATTTTATATTTGGGAAACATCCTGTTCTATCCACCTTCTGTTGTTTGTTTTTTATTCAGGCACCGTTCAGAAAAAGGATATCCATTCCCCATCTGCAAGCGACAAATTACCCATTCTATCTGTCATCCCGGCTCGTGAACTGGGGAATATAGGTACATACTGACAGAGCCGTTTCTAGGCACTGTTAACCGTTTGATAAGGCACCAAGCCTTATCAAACACTTTTAATTATAATATGTGTCTTGCAATCTTCTAATGCCTGTAGAAGCCAATTTTATTTTTAAATTTATTAATACTACTAATTTTTATTATAATAAATCAAATTATTATTCTTCGTTTATTAAGAGAAACGGAGATTAAAGAGAAAATATGCAATTTGTAGTAGTAAAACAAAATACAAATAAAATATTATTTTAAGTAAATTTATAACTCGTGTACCCATGCTCACGGAAATACTTAAATAATAAATTAAAAAAAATACTTTGCGATCAGGATTGATACCAGCCATGTTTTATCTCCATAACTGATCGCTTAGGTACGCGAGATTTCCACACCAAGTAGACGTGTTAGCCAATGCAGTACTACATTTGGCTTTGCAAAATAAATATATTTCTCCGGCTTAAATGTTCTACTGATCCCAGCGTCATGATTAGATGCTCTGAACGTCAACCTGGCTACAGATTCAACGCATTTCAGATTAGATCTGTCGAACTACATACTTGTACTCTAATAATATTATGTTAATATTTCTCTGGCATAATATTTTCTACTTAAAGAATGTCTGGAAGAAATCGCTTAAAGCGATAAGACCGCCTAAAGTGTACTATTTGTAACTTTTATAACTTGTAACTTTGTTTAGATTATCTGTTTTTATGTTTATTCATGTTTATAATTTAATTTTCATTCAATAAATAAAAGTATTATGTATAACTTTATCTTCTTTGTACGTTCGTAGTCGCGGTGCACAGACAAGTCTGACTTCTGTTCCACTGGAAAGATGTAAATCAATGTTTTATTGACTTGTAATTGTCTTTGTTTATGCAATAAAGTGTATTGTATTATATTCTATAACGGGTCATGTGACATATTTAGAGTTTATATGGCTTGGTGAGTTTGGAGTCTAATTATTGTACTATGCCAAACGCTTATCAGAATGTGTTATATGACCCGTTAGAGAGTGCAAAATAGCTTTTGTAGTCCGACAGATATTTTCCGAAATTCTTAAGGAAATTCTCATGTCGTATTACCCTAACGCCGGCTCTGCATACAATGTTTTTTCTCGCACCTCTATGTTTTCTCGAAATATTCTCGGGATCAAATCGGGTGATTGATGTTCATTTGATATGTCTCCGACTAATGTCGGCGAGAAAGATTGATCTGCTCCCTCGGGAGTGGAAATGTGTTGGCTCTTTGTCCTATTTAAATGCGAATCGAACGTATTTATCGAGTTTGATGAATACAGATTTAAATGGGCTCTTCTATATTTTATCTCTCAGTTATTTTGATCCATTTCATTTAGGAGATATAAGTGGTCACATAAAAATGCTGCTTATTTCAGCATGGCTACTTTCCTTTTTTAACGGAGGACCTATAAAATCTGATTTTTAGAAGCTAGATTCGATTAATTCACGTTAACAATCGACTAAATCAGTAGCTAAATATAATAAGTAAATCAGTATATACTGTTGTTCCGGAGATATTAGGTGGCCACCAAATAACTCTTTATAACTTTTAAGCGACGAAATGGCGACTAATTCGCAATATTTTGGATCTTAATTCAGAAATTCAATCCATGATGGTGGCTATGACTTGTCAGGATAAAGGATACTACGTTTTTGCACAAGTATCGTTAGCTCGATAGGGTAAACAAACAAAACATGCAATCTGAAAGCAAATAACATTCATTTTAAGTAAGTAATTTCAGAATCCAGAGGATCTTGAGTTTGCTTTATTCTTCATTCATCACTCTTTTTTTCTATCTAATTACATATTTATATTGGTATTTTTTTTTTAATTTCTTAAACTATAAAGACTTATAAGTTATGTATTGTGAATTGTTTTATTTTTATTTTCTAAGTTTAATAAAAAAAGTTATATATTCGAAATAATCAAAACCGGTACAGAGTGTTGACCAGTTGTAAAGGCTTCTATATTAAGTGTGGAAACACCTGTGTCAGAGGGCATAAAAAAAGTTAAAAAAAGGAAACATTGAGAGTAACAGTAGAAACAAATTATGAACTCACTCATCCACAGATAAACCTTAGAGGTTTATGTTGTAGGGGCTAAACTGTTATATTCAATGCATTGTTACATAATAAAATAAAAAAGCGGTTACATTAGACTTAACTACACATTCCATCACTGGACTACCAGGCGTGGCGGTGGACTTCATCCTTTTTATTTTATTTAATTTAGGAAAACCAACAGTATTAGGTAGTATAAAGTAATAGACATATACCACGTTCTCCGAGCGTGAGCCTCTTTCATAATGCGAACTGCTAAGGAATGGAACTCCCTGCCAGCTTCGGTATTTCCGGACCAGTACAATTTGGATAATTTTAAAGGAAGAGTGAATAGACATCTTCTGGGTAAGAGCGCTCCACCTTAGGCCTCATCGTCAGTTACCGTCGTAAACCCATCAGGAATAAAAAATAATCCTATTTTAATTATTTAATAGGCAGCATTTCTTAACTGAATCCCTTAAGCTATTTCTTCTAATTTTAAACCTCCCGCTATTAGCCGGTATACCTCTTCCAATTTGTGTAATGGAATTTCAATCTCATTGGAATCGGAAGAGTTCCGTAATCTTGCGTGATTACTACCGAGTTATTTCGCTAATTCACTTTATACTCTGTTAGCTTTGGTCCGTGGTTACGAGTACATCCGCGGTTTTTTTCTTTAACATTAGTGAGTTAATTTATTAATTTATCTATGGCGTTTATTTACAAGGCGAAAGCACAGATGAGTTAATAGTTACGTTCGTAACAGATACACCACTTCCTTATAAAACGAAAATACCTACACTTTTGATCATCTAGTCCTTCCCACTGTCAGACAATATAGGCAATGTCTCAAGCGCTCGATAGCGTTTATTTACTAGTCCGTACAGCGCGCTATTTGTAGGCGGACCGCTACGCGTTTGATCATACTGACAGCGCGCGAAAATGTTTCGTATGGCGCTCGACTTAGCGTTGTTATACTCGGTGAAGTACGCGAAGTGGACGGGGTAAGAGAGCCTTCGACGGCGCGTGAAAGAGTAGATATTTATCGCAATAGGAACGTACGAGTTCACCTGGCGTGAGTTCTAGAAGGACCTGAGGGCCTATTCTGTAAGCTCTTCGGATAATATACGTCGAACTACATAGCTATATTGAACTCGCTAACGCTTTTTGTACCTCCACCGTTTAAGAGCAGACAGAATATGTTCTAATTTTTTATATGATTCAAAATAGAATCCTACTAATATTATAAATGCGAAAGTTTGGATATTTGGATGATTGTTACTCTGATTGAGTAACAATCATCCAAACCACTGGACGGTTTCTATTCTACCGGAAACCACACGGCAAAGGTTGCCTGGAAGAAATCACTTAAAGCGACAAGAATGCCTAAATTGTACTATTTTAACTATACCAAAAATGAAAGCTATATTTGTGCAATAAAGTGTATTATTGTATTATTCTATTTTTTTTTATAAAAGAAATCTGTTTCCTAAATCACAGATTGATTGGTGTGGTACTTTACCTAATGCCTTAAAATTTGAGCCCAACTCTAGTGTTCCAAAATTGAACATAAACAATCGAGCTCGAACAGAATTGAGAGTTACTCAATTTACTCAAGAGCTTTGGAAATGTAAGCAAGAACAATTTAATTTTAACACCAACCACTTGATTAGGGGACTGTAAATAATGATTGTGACTCGGTTCAAGTAACAAGATATAAGCGGGCTCATCATCAGCCGAAACACATCCACTGCTGAACATAAGCCTCCCCAAGAATGCCACTTGGTGGGCTGTCCGTTGGGGGATTTGCCATAATCACCACGCTTGCCATAATCGCTACACGTCCCTGGGGTAATCCCTTAGTCGCCTTGACGATACCCACGAAACCGGTAAATGGGTTAAAATACGTCTTTTCTCTTTTAGTATTTCTTTAAATCTTCTATAGCACTTACAATTGTATGCTTAAAATTGTAGGTGCCAGCCGACATAGCTATAGATGATAATAGATTAATCAAGTAGGTATATATATTTTTACTTTGGCTGGCATCGACTCCAAAAATATCTAAATCTAAATAGGTATATCATCATCATGTCAGCCTTTAGACGTCCACTGCTGGACATAGGCCTTCCCCAATGAACGCCACCACATCCGGTCCTCCGCATCCAGCCGCTTCCGACCACCTTCTTTAGGTCGTCGGTCCATCTGGCAGCGAGGCGTTACACCCTGCGCGTGCAAATCCGTGGTCAAATAGGTATAAGAGTATCAATAATTTCGTTTTTAATGCTCTTTGCTTTGAAGTAATTAAAATATTATTTTCTACTTTTTAGTTTCAGTTTGTACATGTAGGTACAGACATAAAGTCGTTTTTTTTTTCTTCTAAAAATTACTTTACCGTCCAACTATTTGGTTAGGGATCGTCCTATGGTGCATCTTGCCGACTAGGGTACTACTCTAGTTTCCTATTTTTGCGTTATTTAAGATTTTTGCAAATATTTATGATTTTAGATGTATCAGTTAATATTGCGTAAGTCGATTGTCAAAACCTTTTCTTTTTCAAAATCTTTGCAATGTCATTTATTGTTGTCACATATTAATCAATTCATTTACCAGATATATATTTTTACAGATCTGTCCATGTATATGGACCGACGACCTGAAGAAGCGGCTGGATGCAGAGGGCGGAGGACCGGGTGTGGTTGCGATTATTTGGGAAAAGTCTATGTCCAACAGTGGACGTCTAAGGGCTGATATGATGATGATGTCCATACTCGGTGACTGTGCAGCCTAATATAAAAGCACCATTAATTGTCTATGGCCTATGTTTGAGTAGAGTTCACGCCTTCAGTTTATCCCTTGGCCATGATCTCAACAAATCCTCAACGCCGATGAATATTGCGTTAGAATTGGATTAAACAGCGTTTTCGAACAAACTGATGGGAACGTCCGTGATTACTTGTAAACCTCGTAGTTTAATTTTAGCTAATCCTAATTTGCCAAACCGGAAGTTTATTAAGCTACGATACAATATGTCCATGCAAATTAATTTGTAAGGAATAATGCCAATCTCTAAGTGGTCTTCATTTTCTTCCTAAAATGGCTTCTCTAGGATTATGCCAGTGTCAATAGGACGAATATAAACATAGAGACCACGCTTTAAATAGTAAAGCTGTGGGTTGTACTACTAGAGCATGAACATATACATATTTTATTGATAATCATTTGATTACAAGTCTTTTTTTTAATATAACAAGAATGCAAGTCATTATTAAAAAAAAATTACAAGGCATTATTTTTTGTAACTCCATAACATAATAATAATTTAAAATCAAATAAAAAAATTACACATTTAACAGTTATAAATTACTTTCGACAAATTCATCGAAGCTATAGAAGGTTTACTCGAGAAACCACTTCTTCAGCTTCAGTTTGAAGGACTGGTTGGAAGGCGCGTCTTTTATTTGGCCGGGTATCCTGTTGTAGACGGCCGGGCCCATGGCATGTATTAACCTCGACGACTTCGCCAGATAGTGTGAGACAGGCGCTAGCTTATCAATGATAATATCATAGCACCACACGAATCCCTCTGAGTGTCCACATTCTTTATGAGTTTAGACACCACCACACTCTCTTTAACTTTCATCATCCAGCCAAGTAGGGAGGGGGGAATGGAAGCGGGAGGAAAGGAAGAAGGGAAGGGGGAAGAAGTTAACACTTAGAATCGTTCTCGGGGCAATGTATACGCTTCTACAACAAACTACCGGTCAGAAAGTTTAAGATTCACATTAAAAACAACTTTCTAAGAAAGCCTATTATAAAATAAACGATTATTTGAATGACAAAGAACCCTGGTACTAATGTTGATTCAGCTTTGCAAAATCTTTATATAATTGTATACAAACTTGATTTTAAAGGATGTGTTGCGTGAAGTTCGTTGCGCCGTTTCTTCTTCACAGCGCTAACTAGTGTTCATCTATATCTATATATCTATATATCTATATATCTATATCTATATATATAATAAAAGAGTAGAAAAAACAAAAGAAAAGCGAATCTGTACATTGAAGTTAAAAAAAAAATTTCACTGCCCGGACATTACTGAAGACCAGTAGAGTCCAAAAATATAATTAAAAAATTTCTTATCTGTCTGTATGTATGTATGTATGTACGGGCTAATCTTGGAAACTGCTGAACAGAATTAGACGGCGTTTTCACTGTTTAATAGCTTTGAGTTCGGGCCTCATACTGGTGTAAGTCATATCTCAATAAAATGTCAGGATGATGATATACAAGTTGACCTCTCATTTCATATCATTTGTATGAAAGTGTAGTTCAACATTACTGGTGTTGCAAGAACTTGACAGAAAGTGATAGAGATGTTTTAAAGCTTATTTATAGATTTATTTTAGCTGATGTATTTCAGGTATTTTCACAAGTCTCGATACAAAAAGTTCGCTATTCGATAATTAGTGGCCCTGTATTAGACCGGTGATCATCGACAATGTCAATATCGAAGCTGTTCAGGAGTACGTCTGCCTAGGACAGACTATATAGTTGGGTAGGATCAATTTCAAAAGCTGACAGAAGAATCCAGTTAGGGTGGGCAGTATTCGGAAAACTGCGTCAAGTCTTTACGTCACCTATTCCACAATGTTTAAAGACAAAAATCTTTAATCAGTGCGTCCTGCCTGTCATGATTACAGCGCGGAGACGTGGACACTGATGGTGGGCCTGATCCACAAGATTCAAGTGGCTCTGCGAGCTATAGAGAGGGCAATGCTCGGGGTCTCTATGAGGGATATGATTCGTAATGAGGAGATCCTATGAATAACGAAGGTGACCGACATAGCCGAAAGAATTAGTAAGCTGAAATGGCAGGTCACATCTGTCGTAGTACCGAACGGCCGTTGGGGCAGACGGGTTCTAGAGTGGGACGCGACGTCCCACGCGCAGGGTGGGACGCCCTGCCGCCAGGTGTATGGACGACCTGAAGATGGTGGCCGGAAGCGGCTAGATCTGTAGGGCGATGTGGCATTCATTGGGGAAGGCATGTCCAGTAGTTTGACAGACATTTTGTTGTACAGTTAATTGGATATGCAACATAGGAAGGGAATAGGAGGGGAAGAAAGTCGGATGGAAAAGAATAGAGGGATTAGGGTAAGAGAGGAAAGATGAGGGGGCAGTGGTAAATAAAGGGTGTAGGAAGGGGTGGGTTAAGGGAAGGGGGAGAGGTAGGAGTAGGGAAAGGGAAGGGGTGGGGGAAAGGGTTTTCAACGTTGTGAGAAGGGGATGGAGAAGGAAAGAAAGAAAGGGTATGGAAAGGACAAATTGGAGGGGGGGGGGGGAAGGAAATATCACCTTATTTGCACAATATTAAAATATAAAAAAAATTATTGATTATAGGATAATCTTTTAATTCATGATAAATGTAAATGTCAACTTTATTTTAAAAAAAGAGGCCAAGTGCGAGTCGGACACGCCCATGAAGGGTTCCGTAGCAGCAAGTAACATAATATAAAAGTTATTGTAGTTCGTTGTAACTTTGATCGATGTTTTAATAATAGTATTGTGGTTTACGATTTATGACGTATTAAAAAAATCTACTTACTAGATCTCTTTCAAAACAATTTTCGGTGGAAGTTTGCATGGCAATGTACATCATATTTTTTTTTTAGTTTTATCATTCTCTTACAGGGGGGGGGGACACACATTTTACCACTTTGGAAGTGTCTCTCGCGCAAACTATTAAAAATCTCAATATCATTTTTGAAGACCTATCCACACGTATGGGTTTGATGAAAAAAAAAATTGAGTTTCAGTTCTAAGCATGGGGAACCCCCAAAATTTAATGTTTTTTTTTTCTATTTTTGTGTGAAAATCTTAATGCGGTTCACAGAATACATCCTTTTACTAAGTTTCAAAAGTAAGTTCTTATAGTTTCGGAATAAAGTGGCTGTGACATACGGACGGACAGACAGACAGACATGACGAATCCATAAGGGTTCCGTTTTTTGCCATTTGGCTACGGAAACCTAAAAAACTGTGGTCCAACGGGCGAAACCGCCGCCGGAACGCTAATTTTTACCCGACTTCAAAAAAGGAGGTTCTCAATTTTGATAGTATGTTTTGTTTATGTATATTAATATTTTTAATGCATGACCAGATTAATAGATTTCTTTTAGGATTTAGTAACACGTAATACATAAGAATGTGTAATGTTCAGTTGTCCACGCGGACGCAGTCGCGGGCAACAGCTAGTATGCAATAAATGATTTTGACTTTGACACTTAGTAAATTTCAACTTTATTAAAATACTGTAGCCAACGCGAGCGGAGCCACGGGCACAGCTAGTTTAGTAATAAATATCTAGCGATCGCTGATCCAACGCCACTCAGCGGTAGTAAATAAATAAATAAAATACATTTGCAAATCGCTTCACCTACCATACGGCTCGTCTGTCTAGCTATATCATTTCACATTACGGTGTAAACAAACTTGTAAACCTCAACACTACAACAAAGTGTCTTGTGATTTAGTCGAGGCCATTAATTCATAGAAAGTGAAGTTTAGAACCTATGCATCTTATGAAACAGACATGTAATCAGGAAAGTAGGTAAGAGTCTACTATCCACTAAATAATCCTTCGTTTCAATAATAATATCATCATCAGGTTATTTTTGTCTCCACTGCAGGAGCACAACCCTCTCTCATCTGCCGGATACAGACGGAGGATTTGGCCTACACTCTCCGCGCTGGCCAGACGGGTTGGGGAGGCCTGATTGATGTTTTATAATGTATTCCCTTAGTCGCCTTGTACGACATCCACGGGAACTGGCGGAAACTACACGGCAATAATATGAACTGATTTAAAAGAAACTTGGTAATTAACCTTTGTATAGTTTTATACACTATTTAGAAAATAAATCACATGAATATTCATACTGGAACTAACAGTACCAGGTTTACCTCCATAAACCTCCCCAATGGAATGCCACTTTTGTTGGGGGTTCTGCCATACAGACACGCTGCTGCCTCTCTCTGGGTTACAGTTCCTTAGTCACCTTTGACGTCACCCACGATTATAACTGATTATGTCAAATTTTTCACCGGAGGGTTTTTAATTATGAAATGATGACAAATGGTCCATGTGATGGCAAGCTGATACTCATTAACAAAACGAATTGCTGCATGCAACGCGCTACGCTACGCCTGAGGATTTTATCATAATGCCCCGTGAGCCTGTAGTTTACCCTCTTGTCCGGGAAACAACACCTGAGCAAGTACGGGGCACCTCCCCCATGATTCGGCCTATATGACCTAGATGTCGAAAGACCATGGGAAGTGGAGGGTCTGTAATTGTAGTTTTACCCTCTTGTTTTTATTTACGGTCTGGTCCGTTCTTCTGTGTCTGGTGTTTATGGAAAATTTTCCAATGTACAGCCTACAAAAAGAGGCATTCTATTGGGGGCTTAAGTTCAGCAGTGGACGTATTTCGGCTAATGATGAAGGAAATCTCAGCCAAAACATTAGACACTGGATCTTGTTCAGGAAAAAAATCCTAACATTAAATTAAGATATTACTAGAATTCCAAATGCGTGCCTGTCCTAAACTCGCCCTAGCTAGACTAATGCACAGTGACAAATAGTTGGGCTGTAATAGCAGTAGAGGACGGGCCTAAGGGATATGGACATCTTAGACCTTTAAAATTAATGATTTGTGAAGCGGTTCGTGGGAGTAGTTTGTGGATCATCATTAACAATGTCTTATTTAAACTGGTAGCAAGGGATTGTAACAGACTTGTAATTAAACATCTCCACAGCAAGTTTACTTGAAGAAACATCCGTTTTTGCTGTTGTTCCTGGAATTCAGCTTTCAAGAATAGAACTTCTAGATAAATAAATAAGTATGTTACACAGGCTTTTCGGTGAAGGCACCGTTGGTGGACAGGGGTTTGGCACAGCAGATTCAGAAGGGTCAAAGTGTCGCCGGGTATTCCTGGCCTCCTAAGAAGATAACACAAGAGATAATGTAACAATAATATAATAGAAGTAAGTAGCTTTCGCCCTCAAGAATTTTCCACGGTTAGTTGTTCCCGTGGGAATCTTAATGTACAGCCAGTTGTATTAAAGGGATTGAGGTACTTATACATTTTTATGGGTTTAAAGCCATTCATGATCATTATATAAGCCCTTAGACGTCCACTGTTGGAGATAAGCACTTCCCAGTGAAGGCCACCACACCCGGTCCTCAGCCCTTCACATCCAGCCGCTTCCGGCTACCTTCCTCAAGTCGGCGTCTACTCCTGGCAGCATTCCACCCTGCAAGTGTCGCTATTAAGGCTAACAAAACTTCTACCTCCTCATAATTTCACAAGAGAAACGTACAAAAGCTTAGTCAACAAAAACGCCGCAACAAGAGCCAAGCATACTTAAGCCCATTCCAGCCGGAAGTGTAACGCAAACACAGCAGCCGCGCTCTTCCGGATCCGGATCGGAACTTACGCGATCACGTTTGCGGAAATGGAATTTTAAATCCACACATTGTACTTACGAGTAACGCCGGCCGCGGGCTCACGTGGGCTTTAGGATTATGTGACACTGGGAGAAAATAAGTATGTATTGTAAACGCGTTATTGTACTAAAATGAACAACAACAGCAAACATAAAATTGTGTACGAAAGCGGGATTATCTTACTTAGGGATCTCTTCCAGTCATTCTTATAGTAACTGAATAAGTATAATAAACATAAACAGAAAGTTTAAGATTCATATTAAAAAACAACTTTGTAAGAAAGCCTATTATAAAATAAACAATTAATTGAATGACAAAGATGCCTGGTACTAATGTTAATTCAGCTATGCAAAATCTTTATTAATTGTATGCAAACTTGATTTTTAAATGATGTGTTGCGTGAAGTTTGTTGCGCCGTTGCTTCTTCACAGCGCGAACACCTAGGAAGCGGTAGTCGATAAAAAAATTACGTGTATAAATGTACCAAGTGTACTCATATGCAATATATGATTTTGACTTTGACTTAATACCTTTAGTATTATACCAAATTTTATTAGTATCCTTTTATTATTATTACATATATACATAAAGGTATGCATGGACAAGTATATAATATACAGCTAAAGTCCAGGAAATCATCTGTACATTAAACTTTATATAGGTATTAATTGCGATGTACTTCATATAGGCCTTTCTAGGCCTGGCGTGAATATTCTTCCATTATTTTAGCAAAGTTTTGGTCCAGCAGTAGTCTTGCAGCAACTGTCGATGATGAATGTATGTAACTTATTACGTCACAACCCTAACCTACTCTCCTGCCTTACGAATGACACAGAGTATACACTGAGTGCACGTAAAACCTAACCTAACCTAACCTAACCTAACCTAACCTAACCTACTCTCCTGCCTTACGAATGACACAGAGTATACACTGAGTGCACGTAAAACTGAATACTCAACTAGAGTTCCGCGTCATTCATCGCGCAGCCGCTAAAATATTTATATTTCACGCCGTTACGTGAACGGTTATTTGATCTGCTACCCGTATATTATCATTACAATGCGGTATGAACACACCCACAGCCACGTCTCACGCGTCCTGTTGAAGGTCATATTGAATATGAAGTCTTTATGGAAATAGGTGACATAAAGCGATCTACCTAAATGGAAAAGACCGAAGCAGAACCCTCAGTAAAAGTGGTTGAAGAAAATGTAAATCGTAATCAGATTCTTTCAAATAATCTTTTCGATGTATAAACGAGCTGAGAAATTTAGACTCGCGTAAAGAGCGATGGAGAGGATGCTCGAGTTCCTTGTTCCATAAAAGAAATGACTAGATACGGAGAAAGACAACGGTGAGAGACGTGGTCACCACCGTAACTATCTACTCATTGCCTGGGTTTCTTGTAGGTACGATTGGTACTAGAGTATTTGATGGACAACCAGCTGGTACCAGTCGATGTTTCTTAATTCGTTTACTTATGTATGTACATGCTCGATGGCGGTACAAATAAAGCGATACTAGACTAATTGGCCGACTGTATATTCAAGAAGAATCTAATTAGATACGTGGAACAAAATACGAATACGGTACAAGTGGTACTACAACGCATGTATGGACCAAACTCGGTGAACTAGAAGATTACCTACTAGAATGGTGATAGTTATAGACCGAGAGCTGACCAAGAGGCTGGGTGGATGACATCAGACGGCACGGAGGTCGAGACTGGATGTAGAAGGCTCAAGTCTGCCAGACACTGGTCCAAATTAAGGAAGCCTATATCCAGGAATGACAGTTAAGGGATGGAGTTGATGTATAAAGGATTAGACACTACCATAATAATAATCTTTTGTTTCTTACTTTATTTTATTGTGGTATGTAATACGTATAATGTAAATGGTAATAATTATGGTATACAAAGTCTAGATCCTTCAGAGAGGTAAGGACAAGAGTAAAGAAATTCTCCCCTTTGTATTATTAACGGGTCCCTACGCTCATAATTGTAACAAAAAGTAACTCAAAGCCTGCATTTAAACAGTAAGTTATCAGGCAGTGAAACCTTCTCAGAATGTTCTATATAATGTTAGGAAGGCGTCTTAATTTGAACCGGGCCGTAATTAAGGGGACAGCTCCGGCCACGTCAAATTAATCACATCTATTCGAGATAATCACGTTGGAAACTCTAGAGGGCGTTTTTTTCCAGTTCTTTGTTCCCTCGAAGGAGTTAAGGTTTGCGGAGCTTTGAGAATTAGTAGCTCATTACAAAGTTTCAAATAAAATGACGTATTTGTGAGAATTTTTTGTTTGTTTAGGGAGGGTGATTAATTTGAAAAATAATGACTATATTTTATAATGTAAGAAATTTAAACGGATTAAATGTTAAAAGAAACCTATACCTAGGTTTAGAAACTAAGCTTTCTGCCCTAACACAAATATACTGTCTGCCGTTTTTGAAAAGAGCCACTCCTTATAAGAGCAGTGTACAAAACATTTTATAATTACCAACAGAAATGTAGTCCAAAATTTTGCAGTTCATTTCAGTATTTAAGGGCATTTAAGGGCATATTTACGTATTTGTAAGGCACTCGTCGTTATATCTCCAAGAACGAGCATCTTCAACGAAAATCGTATTGGAAAACGTACCTCCTCATCTCAACCAAAATCCTTAAATCATGCCACGCTGAAATTCATACAGAAAATATTTCAAATAATTCTCATTTTCCACACACATCCCTTCTTTTACAATATTCGCATAGCGACAGGGTCTTGCCGCGGGGATTTCGGTTGAATTTAATAAATCTTTCCGATGTTTCCTTTTCTCGTTGAATGGGACCCGGAACTGTGTGAAAGTCCTGTTTTCATAACAGCCAAGCCTCAAAAGATAAAATGAAATATTTCTGAGCAGCAAAACGGTTTTGTCGTGTGTAAACTAAACGGTGTTAAACTCGCGACGTGCTTTACGGATGATATGTAAAACGGTAGGTAATATCAGATCTGGGGAGATTTTGCGTAGCTAATTAATTTCCAACTTTAATTAGGAGGAAAATGGTAAATAAATTAGTAAGCTTTATGCAAACTTTCTTCGTCAGTGCTATATAAATAAAATGTTAAAACTTGTGTCCTGTGTGTCCAGCTTTGTTACTATAATAACGCCTTTAAAAATGATTCGGAATTCAGTCGTGTCTTCCTCAGTTTTATTCTTCTCGTGTATTTTAATTCTGTTTTAAATTAGTATATTGCGTGTGAATTGTCTCTCTAATTCAGGTGTTTACTTATCTATAAACTCTTATCAAAATCGATATTGAATGCCTTTCCTTCGATTTTCTTCCTCAGTTTTATTCTTTTCGTGTATTTTAATTCTGTTTTAAATTAGTATATTGCGTGTGCATTGTCTCTCTAATTCAGGTGTTTACTTATCTATAAACTCTTATCAAAATCGATATTGAATGCCTTTCCTTCGATTTCCTTACAACTTTATTATCCATATTTTAATATATCATTATAATATCATATCATAAAGCCTCTGTGGTGTTTTAAGGCGAAGAACGCAATATTAAAAAATATATATTATCACATTCATGTACACACATTTCATGTGACGTGAGTTCGTGATGCCGCACTAGACGACGAAACAACGTCCATAGACGAACTGTCGCTATAGGAACCACCGGTATGACGTCTATTAACGTATTGGTAATTTAAGAAAATTTAAGAACAATCGCTGAAAGCGATAAGGCCGCCGTTGTACACTAAATTCATCCTTCTATGTAAGATTTGTTTTTATTAAAAATGTATATGTTTTGGTGCACAATAAAGAATATTTGAATTGAATTGAACATGTTAATTAATTATATAGGTAAAATTCACCACCTAATACAACATATTTTTTGGAACGATTACCTATCCAAATTTAATCCGAAATCACTTTGTATTTAGTCACTTCTGAGTTCTGATAAAGTCTAATTTAGCTTGAGTTTGTACATATACTGCTATGAAAATTAAGTACCTATGTGAAACGTAACATTACCCACCCTAATGTTCATAAGCTTATTAAATTTTTAATCGTAGCCTCAGGTTGCATCGTTTGTAGCAAACTTTTGACTTTCCCACTCACTTTCAATCCTCTTCTCTCCAAAATTAATTTGCCAAAAAGCCCTCAAGCGTTCTCAACTTTACAATAACGAAATTGGAACATTAAATTTGCCATCCAACGGACAATTTATGACGTTTCCAACCCATAATGACTAAAGGTTTTGTCCATTAATGTGTCATTAACGAATATTAAATAGAGGCTTAACATTCCTCGGAATAATATTACCGAGTTCAGCTCTGTGTTTTACTGCTAATCAAAATTCAACTATGCTAATTTTGGAACTGAAACACTATTAAGCTCGCTCTGCTCCGCGTTGTTCAGCGTGTCAGGGCCGCATTCAGGATATTTAATTATGTGGTCCGGCTATCATACATTTTGCTATTAAACATACAGTCCGAATATTAGTTGATCTTTTTCCTTATTTCTGCAGTTCGTTTACTTTCTTACACTGAAAACAAAAACCATTGTTGATTTGATAAAGATCTTGTTAACCGTGAATAGTCATCTCTACTCGATACGAGCGCACCACGATCTTGTTCCCTTGAAACTCTTATCCTCTTGCATTAAAACTTGTTAACTTGATTTTTGGTTCCAATGGACAGCTCACCAAAACTGGCATTCTGCTGTGGAGGCTTAGTTCACCAGCGGATGTATTTCGGCTGAAGATGATGAAACAATCATAAAAATGATTACGCAAACTGGACAAAGTACCACTTGGTTGACCAGCATTATTTTCAGTGTACTATATTCAAAAATGGCCGATATGCAGCATTAAATATGACAATTTGAAATTCCAAATGCTTAGGAGTTTACAAAGTCGGCTTGTCAGGTCAGAAGTGCTTAGAAACTCTGAGCTTCCTATATCCATATTCTAGAACCTTTATAACTTATCTAAGTCCTTTCCTGGTGGATAACGAGGGTTCGAGACTCTCCTCAGTGTACGTAGTACACAAAATGCTAGCTCCGTCAATTATTGTATGTTTTTTAACCGTCTTATATCTCTAGGATATTTTTATATATGTTCAAGGTCTCGGCTTAATTGGTACAGTAGTTTTAAGTTATCAGGCGGAAAGTCTGACAGCCAGATGGACAAAGAAGAATCGCTATAAGGGTTTCCGTTTAAATAGAACGCTAAAAAGGTTCAAAGTATTCGTTTATTGGTCCTCATTTTACAAGTAACTTACTGTTGCCCCGCGTGGAGTTTCTAATCCAACCCCTTAACAGTGGAATTAAAAAAAATCATTAATGATCACGTACGTAATTTGAAAAACTTCTCAGTTTCAAAACTGTTTAGGCAGATCTCCGTCACTCGAACGAACATACCGCGATTAGTACCTACACTTTTTATGTAATAACAACGCTAAGTCAAGCGCCTTAGCATGCCTTAGACACATTTTGGTGCGCTACGTGGCCCATCAATTGGTTGCTGTCCGCCGCCTGCAAATCACGCATTATACGGACTAATAACAACGCATCTTACACAAATTTAAGGTGTATTATCTGACACTGGAAAGAAGTAGGTAATGACAAAATTTAGTTTTACTATGATGTACCTCATCATCAGGTTATTTTTGTCTCCACTGCAGGAGCACAACCCTCTCTCATCTGCTGGAGACAGACAGAGGACGATGTACCTGTTACGTAGTAACTATTTAGTAATTTGTGGCATCTATATGTATGTATGTATGTATGTATGTATGTATGTATGTATGTATGTATGTATGTATGTATGTATGTATGTATGTATGTATGTATGTATGTATGTATGTATGTATGTATGTATGTATGTATGTATGTATGTATATATGTATGTATGTATGTATGTATGTATGTATGTATGTATGTATACATGTATGTATGTAAACACTTTATTGTACCAAAAATAACAACAATAATAAAATAGGAATTAACTGTGTACAAAGGCTGATTCATCCCAATTAGGGATCTCTTCCAGTCAACCTTAGAGTAACCGAAAGGACAAGTATAATGCGTTTAGTATCAAATTTGATAAAGAAATCTGATTAGGTTTCTATGTTAATGTATTATTATATTACAGATATGAACATCTATCCACTAAGTTAACCGTAGCTGACGTTATAATATTTATGAAGAAAGTTCGCCATTCTTAGATGGCGTGTGTAACACGCAGACGCAGTCAACCCGAATTAGAACTTAATTCAATCTCTGTATGACCGATCAAATGTGAAAATAGCATAATGACTAGATCGTAAATTTTCAATATGTCCATTTCTGCTTTGCATATTGAAATTATCAATTTTGTACTTTATACAAAATCATAACAGGAATCAATATTAACGAAAAATAAACTTTAAGCCACCCACGCAGGGGCGGAAACCAGTTGTCTTATATCGGCATGTTATCTTCGCATTCTCGTGAAATTTTTGAATTTCCTTTTATTATTGTTACTCTATTTTCTAAATCCTGAGCCTGTGGGCCAGGTCCGGCCAGATAAGGATATGATTCGTAATAAGGAAAACCGACGACGAATGAATGTGACGACATAATCGAAAGGATTATCAAGCTGAAATGACAGTGGGCGGGCCACATCTGTAACAGAACCGACGGCCGATGGGGCAGACAACTTCTGGAGTGGAAACCGCGGACTGACCGATGACCTGAAGAAGGTGGCTGGAATCGGAGGGCGGAGGACCGGGTGTGGCGAAGGCCTAAAGAATTCTAAACTGTAGTTATAAACAATAAAATCACGCTGTATCCAGGGTCTACAGTTACACAACCACGATGATTTGGATTGTAAAATGTAAGCAGTTTCTTTGAATTTAACACAAAACACTAATTGATAAAAAAAATTAACTTGAAACTCATCAGTCTATCAGAAGTTCTGATAAACTTCTAGAAGATCCAGAACCAAGTTTAAACAAAATATTTACAGACACTCTCCTAGTCATTCCAGAGCAGTGTGATAGTCAGCCACGATTATGTGTAAACTGCATGCAGTATAATGAGCTTGGGAATGTGTTTAATGATATCACTTCAAAATTCAAACATGAGCATAAAGCGAACTGCAACTAATTCAACGGCAAATATTCACGTTACCTACAGTAACATTGTTCATTACGATAATCACGGTGTTTTGTACATAGATAATTTAGTAGCCATAGCATAGCAATTTCATGTGCATATAAATGTTAGCTTTAGAAACCATAAAATTATTGATATAAAACTAATTAGCAATGTTTCCAAACCCTTCAATAGAAATGAAACATGAACAGTCTCCCGTCATCACAGTAATACTTAAGGGGAATGGGACTTGGACGAAAAGCTGCATATTTTTGGTAAGATTTTTTATACCACTTACCTGATAGCCCTAAGACTATCGCGGACAAAGATGTCGCGTGAGCGAGACTTCGTTGAAGATTTTGACGTCTGACGATAGATTGTTGACGTTTGATCAGTCAGAATTAGGACACCCCAGTAGGATAGGTCGAAGCTTCGACTTCTGACTTCGAGAGTTTCGACTTCTAGATGCATTGATTGGTATGAGTAGACGCAGGTCGATTCTTACAACCTCCTTTTGCATAATTACCCCCCGAAATCGGACGCCTCGCTCATGTATTGGTTTGGTTTATGCGAAAACCATCGTTAATACGACACTGATTACGTCAGAGATTAGTTAATTATTTAAATAAAAATAAAAAAGCGAGATAAAGCACAACACGGTTTAATTCCTATTTTATTATTGTTGTTGTTGTTATTATTACAATAAAGCGTTTACATACATACATACATACATACATACACGGGATAATTTGTTCAAATACGTTCAAAACTTAATATATTTTAATTTACTCAGTGTAATGCCTCGGTTTTCATTTATATGCTTTTTTACTATTTAAGTCATGCATTATCAAAGTCCAAAATATGGTAGGTGAAACTTGACTCGATAAAAAAAAATTGCGAAGTAAACATCTTGATTTTATTTTATTTCTGGTTTTTGTAAGCTGAGGGGTTTTGCACACCGATATTTAGTGAAAACATATGTATTCATAGATGCAATAATTTACCTAGGCTAGAATTTTATTTTATTATTTAGTTTTCACATAAATCGTTATTTTATATTGGGCGCTTACGTCTTTTACTTCTAGCATACGCGGAATGTATCTATTTCAGTCTACGGTAGGCGCGAGTGGAAATAAAAAAAAAATTATTTGGTAACAAACACTTCACACTGCTTTTTGCACAAACCTTAAGTAAGTACACAGTTGGATAATCGCGTCTTTGTCAGTGTTATTAAATAGCCAAAAGTTCAAATTAAAATTGGTAACTGAGGCCCAAACTTGTGGAATTGTTTCAAAAGTGGGGGAGAACTCGCAAACTGTCGGTTCATTTATACGAATGAGCTGCTTTATTTGTAGAACGTAGAATAAAAGTGAAAATATGCATCATTTCGTGCTCATTATCTTACTCTGCCTACTGACTGTATAGATAAATTTCCAGATTTTTTTAAAAATGAATTGAAATGGGTTTTTTTTTCTCTACACACAGATAAATTCCTAGTCGCATCATTAAACAAAATGTATTTTCACCAATGATTTTCCTTCTACCTTTAGAAACAACGAACTCCTTCATCATAAGCTTGAATGAGTCTACTGCTGGACATAGGCCTCTTGTCCACCTTGGGGCCATTGCACCTGATCCTCGGTTCTTCTCATCCAGTCACTGCCAGCCGTCCTACGCAGATCGTCACTCAATCTAGCCTGGGGGCGTCCCAAACCTCATCTGTCCAGTCGTGGTTTCAACTCGACAGCTCAGTAACCGGCCTCTACCATTTCAACGTACTAACTTTTTTAAGCTATTTCAAACACTTTAGTTCTCTGAGGGATCATGTATTTCGGTTCCTGATCCTTAGGGAAACATTGAGCTTAGCTCTTTCTATATCCCGTTAAGAGACTTTGAGTTTTCTGACTAGTCCCACTGTCAGAAACACTTATGACAAGATTTAAATCAAAATCAACTTGTATTTAACTGTTCTTATTATAAACACATACAAACTTTCGTTCACTCATTATTTTTTTATTGCTGATGGGTTTGCGCTTGACCTCAATCTAATCTCAATCCATTCATTCCAGCTCTTGTAGAATTACCTACCTTTACCAAACAGAAAAAGTAAATGCAGTACTAATATTTTAAAAGCTTTGGTACGATATATTCTGGGATGGATGCAAAAAGTGCACTTCTATCAAAATTATTATTATACCTTACCTTCATCCAGGATGTCAAGTTATAATAATAGAAAAAGCCTTTTTTACACGAACGTGGTAAAAACGTCGCGACCGCGTTCACTCACATTTGCATAAGTTAATTGATGTTTTCGTGTCGACTCATTCCGTAAAATGGATTTTATTATTATTAAACGAAAAACTGCAAATGCACTTTTATAATTCCCTAACGAATATTTTCGTTTCAACCGGTTTTCGAGTTGCGTTTGTGCATTTAATTTCATTCATTGTCATTCTTATTAATTATAGCAATAAACCTATATACAGGCTTACATAAATTAGGTTAACCAGTGAATACTGAGGTTATCCGAATAAAGTTTGACGATATATTTGCCGACCTATTTTCCTCACTCAGTAGGTGTACAGCATTTTGTTTGGTATCCTAATAGGATTTATAAGATTCGATTCTGATAGTTCCAGCAGTTTTGCTTTTAAAAAACCCATGTTGTTGCCCAAGGCTCGGGTGTGGGTCCAATAGTTTTTCTCAACCATTATTTTTAAATACTCCAGACCTCTTTCTACTGGAAATCTGTCATCAAATGGCACCCAAATCATTATGGTGCAGAATCAAGGCTTCAAAGATACCTCAGTTCTCTAAGGTAGGGCCCAGAACTAGAAACTTAGTAGGTTAAAGGTGCACCAAACGCTAAAGATTAGGATAATATAGTTGTATGAACAAGTTAGATCTATTTATCCTTGGATCTGCTTTTTATTTACAATGATGAAAAGTGACAATAATGAGTGGAAGCTGCGTAAACAACGACTTCGCTACTAATTTATTTTCCTACACTCCATTACATTGGACAGTCACCGTGAGGTCGTGTATCTTGAAGAATAGTAATGTTTCATTAGTTATAAGAATTAGATATAATATAAAACAAACAAATGGTGTTCCAATCGGTAAGTCGTTAAGTTGCAAGCTAGTAAAAAATAGAATGTCAAGAAGTGAAACAAAAACAACAAAAATCCATCGCAGAATACACGCATTATTAAAATATACATAAACGACGAACTGAAAACCGACTCCTTATTTTGTTAGGTTAAGTCAGTTAAGTAAGAAATTATTACCACGTTGAAGGGCAGTCACTTGTGCCCATCAAACTGCCCCAAAAAATACAGTAATATGATTTTCGTGCACATTATTCCCCTCTTTTTTATACGCTAATATATACCTTTAACCTATAAATAACGTTAACATTAGTACCAATTTAGCGTTTGTGTTATAATTGGCTTTCTACAGGACGCCGCCGCGCCGGACGGTGTCATTGTCCTTCAACGTGTTAATAAGAATAGCAGTTAAACCACACCCTTGTTTGCTCCATAGTTTATTTTACACTGTAAACTTTTGTCTCTATGTTATTTCCTCTCCCACGTTGTCATTAGATGGCAGAGTGTTATATCGGGAAAACACGAGCCCGAAACTGTGTTACAAGTCAATGGCAATGGGCCAAAGGTTCCTACAGCTGTTATGAAGTGCTTTATATGTGTTACTATTATGATGTTTGAAACTATTAGCAACATCTTGTCGGATGTCTTACTTTCTCCTTTTATCTTCTGATCTCGGACCGTTAAAGTAAATTTATAAGTACATATTTTCTGATGGATTTCTTCATCTTGTGTACTGTAATAGGACCACTGTATTCTCTGACTTATTTTCTCTAAGTCAGAGAATACTTACTGTATTCTCTATTTATTTATTTAAATCTTTAATAAAAATCCCAAAAAGTAATCAAACACCGTGTCACGTACACGTAAATGACACTTAATTTTTTGTCTACATTAGAAAAAATAAAGCTTATTTACTATGTCAAAACTATAGTAAACACGGCTTGATAAGACTCGACCTGAGTTCCATAAGGTCGGATCTGGAAAATTACAGTTTTCGACTAGAGCCAAAAAACCAAATTTTTAGGACTAAAAAAATAATTTACAATAGAATACGTGATTTTCTTGCCCTGAGTTTTTATTATAATTTTTAATGGGTATGTTGCTGTTATAAACTATATTTCATTAAATTCATAGTTGGTTAGATTTTGAGAAAATGCTAAAAATCTGACCAAATTTTACATAAACGACCTTATGCTTCAAGGAATTTTGATTTTAGTAAAAATACAGGGGACGTATTTTCAGATAAACCTTTATACCTCAAAACAGATTTGTATTTTTATGAGTCGTTTCTCCATTCCCGTCGTTATGCTTAAGTCAGTTCTTGATAATTAATTTAAAAATTTAAGTTATATAGATTTAAGACTTTATCAGAAAAAGAGACGCCTCATATATCTTAAATTATGGATAAGAAACAATAGTTTATTCAAAATTACTCTTTTAATCGTTACCTACTTGAAATAATAGAAATTGAACACACAGTAATCATAATTAAATCATTCAGTCTCTGGGATATCAGAAGCATTGTTCTCGTGTTTTAAATTTTTTTATAAATTATGGAATTCCTGTGGAACCCGCTGCAAAAGCGTTAATAAATCATTATACTACTCTGTCTAGAAAGTACCGGGAAAAGATCAATAATACACAAAATGTTAATTATTCATCCAACTTTATTTCATCACCTTCAAAGTATGCTCCTTCAGAAGCGACATACTTACGCCAACGAATAATCCAATCATCAAAACATTTTTGAAACGCTTTTTCTGGAATTGAGTACAGTTCTCGCCGCGAATTCTCCTTTGTGTCTTCTATCGAATGGAAACGGGTGCCACGAAGTGGTAATTTGAGTTTAGGAAAAAGAAAAGTCGCATGGAGCCATATCTGGTGAAAAAGGTGGTTGCTCAATGATGTTTGTGGAGTTTTGGTCAAAAATTCATTCACAATGATGGCCTTGTGCGATGGCGCATTATCGAAGACTTTTCTTAGCAAATTCCAAGGCTGTTCTTTCCACAAATCTGGCCTTTTTCGTCGAATTTGCTCCCTTAAACGCCGCATGACGCTCAAATAATATTCTTTATTTATAGTCTTACCTTCCGGCAAGAACTCTGAGTGCACAACATCGCGATAGTCAAAGAAAACAGTCAACATGACTCTGACTTTCGATCGACTTTGGCGTGGTTTTTTCGGTTTCGGTTCAGTTGGAAGGCGCCACTATGAAGCTTGTTGACTAGTTTGCATGTCAAACTCGTAAACCCACGTCTCGTCACCAGTAACAATGCGTTTCATGAATGTTGGGTCGGAATTGACTCGTTCTAGCATGTCCTCAGCGACTCGTAAGCGATTGAGTTTTTGGAGAAAATTTAGGTCTATTGGGACTAGCCGAGCGACAACATGTTTCATACCCAAGTGTTTATTTAAACGGATCGATTCGTGAGATACAGAAAGTTCAACGGCTATCTCTCTCAAAGTTGAATAAGGATTTTCATTCACTATTTCCTTCACTTTTGCGATGTTAACTTCAGTTGCAGACGTTGATGGCCTACCAGAGCGAGGCAAATATTCCATCACATCTCGACCGCTTTTGAACGCTTTGTACCACTCGTAAGCTTGTATTTTTGATATAGTCGACTCACCGTAAGTCTTCTGTAACATTTTCAGTGATTCCGAATACGAAATTCCATTGGCTATGTAAAATTTGAGACAAACTCTTTGTTCGATATTTTTGTTCATTATGAAAATCGCAATATACACTAGATATAATATAACTAAAAACAACACTGTATTAAATATAAATAACAGATGCAACTTAAACTGCGCGCCAAAATGGAAAAAAGTAGTGCCAATCCATCAACAACAAAAAAACAAAAATAGCTATTGAATTTGGAACCATGAACAAATCATCCACTCCCGATACTTTTTTGACTGAATGTATTTCTGCGTTGAAATAGGTTTTTCGCTGGTGCGTAGCAGTGGCAAGCTCTGTGGGTACGTAACAGACATCTCATGAAAGATATTTCAGAAAAAATATCTTGGTCAAAATTAGTTTTATAAAAAAGTACTCCAGGGTTTTCTTGACGTACCGTAGACACATTCAGAAATTTTAAAGTCTTGGCGTGTTCTGTTCTTCTTGCGGATAACAAAAGGTCCGGGATTTTTATGAAGCGTGGTAAGGTCTCTGAAATTTTCTGGTGCCATATCAAATAATTGAAATGGCTGTCTTCCTCCACATGTTCGTATGAACTGAGATCAATCTTGAGGAACTGCTATTTGCATAGTAGTCAGCTTTCTCTTTTTTTTTCTCGATCATGGAGTGAATGTGGTCTACTTCTATATGGGTATGTCCTTTAAACATAAACTTGTGGTTGATCACTTTCAGCTGAGAAAATACATGTAGCATCCACATATACTCCATAATCACCATTACATTTCTATCTGACCAGTACAGTTGTCCGACCAAAATGTTATTTCCTCTAATACTGAATCCTTAATATTTTCTTCAGACCAACGAATTAGACAAGATCCTATATCATTTCCACCTCTTCCACTTATGTTTTCGGTCCATATCAAGCAGTGTGCCACCCCCAATGTTCCCCTGGCTGTCGTCAAGGCGACGCTTGTTCACGTACAACTCGCGGGCGCGGTGGCGGGTGCGGGCACGGCGGTCTTGGCGAGTTCGTGATCACATTAGCCGCCAGGTTGAAATTGAGCGCTCCGCCGCTAGTTCGACGTAAACACACACAAGCAACTTCATATGTTTAATATCGCCGCTCTAGTGCCGCGCACCCGTCGCGGCCTGCTGCCTACAGACAGCCCGACAAAAGTGGCATTTTATTGGGGAGGCTTGTGTTCAGCAGTGGACGTAATTCAGCTGATGATGATGATAGTCTTTCATATCTGTACTATATAATTTATTTGCTGTAAGTAATCGCTACTCTTGATTTGGCTTGTTGTCTTTGAGAAGAGACAAATTACTCACTTATAAATCCAAATAAACACTTGTCCTAGGAGGACTGCACAGGCCTACCAGCAAAATAGGGTCAGTAAAACCAACTATATTGGGTTAAAAATCAAGTAAACACAAACTAGGTATATCAAGTAAACAAAGCCGCGTGTCGGCCGGTGTCGAATACACCCGATGTCCAACGATAATGTCCGATCTTTTTGCCACAGTGCCTGGCGCCATCTACTAGTTTTGAGGAATAGTATCGCATTTGTACAAACAACGTTGATTTTTTACTTAAACGTCAATGATCTTGAAGCATAAAGTCTTAAATGATCATCAGATCTACAAAATAATTGTTCTTGTTTTGGACAATAAGGTAATATTTTTACTTGCAACCAGAATCTGATTTTTTTATGAGACATCTCAGTGGCAGAAAGTCTGATCTAAAGATACGAACTAGGTTAATTTGAGTTAATTTTGAAAAAAATCGGCATAAGGGTATATCTACAAATAAGTCCACTTCAACTTCAAAGGTGTAGTTCGAAGCATAAGTATGTATATGAATATCCGCCAAGACAATGATACCCTACGTCAGGAGCATAATGCTTTTTTACTATTTAAAGCCTTATGCCTTCAAAGGTGGTATAAGATCCGACTTTATTGAACTGAGTAACTTTTGATTAAAAAGAGATAGAAATATGATTCCTAGATGGAAAAAAAGATAAAAAATTGCGCATCTTCGAGGTGGAGCTAACTGAGTTTGGCCGTATGTTGACATACGACCTTATGGAACTCAGGTCGAGAAGAAGTCTCTGTAATCCCGTCACAGTCCAACTTAATTTGAGAAGCGAAACTCGATTTTTCTTTTCTCTCTAATCTCAAGAAATCTTCATAAAAAATAAATTAGAAACGGCTACGCTCTGTGAAAAACTTTGTTTTAATTTTTTGCAAAAAAAAGGTTCTTAAGTCGTTAATTAATTAGCGAGATTTTTTTTAATAAAAATAAACGATAAAGTGTCTATTGAGAATGTGTTTTTATTTTGCGTTGAAAGACTGAGGGTTGGGTTCGCAAATTTTATTAAAATGTTGACGAGCTCTAATTGAAAGGACTGCGTTGGGCTTAAATAAGCGTTTGCAATTCACTTATAATTGTTTTTTTCTCGCTTTATTATAATTATTTATTTTCAAATGAGAAATTAATTTCTTTGTATACCTCAGAGCATTCTATATTTTTCTATTAACTGTTCCCGTGTCTCCGCTTGCTACCATATAATGGTTTTTGTTTTAATAAATTGAAATTTCATTTCAATAATCATGAAAAAGAAATATTTAAACGCACATCAAATAAATACTGAATTTACACCAAATATACTGATGGATCATCAAAGTGCGTATTTGGCGTGCGACTCGGTAGTATTTGATGAAGTTAGATGTTCATTTAAATATAAGCCATCATGAAATAAAAGGTAATGATATATAAAAGGTAAGGTTCTTTATATGTGTTTTTTACGTTTTAATATTTCGCAAGCAGTTCGTTTTTTTCTGTAATCTTAAGACAAATATAGGGCAGAGACCCTAAATATATAAAGTTATACACTATATTTCTCGTTTTCTTTTGGCCAAGTACATACAAATTGATACTGCAACCATTGCAACTGCCATGTGAACTGTCCATGTAAAAGCTATAGCTCTCGGAGGACAACGTTAAAGGTTTGGTCTTGATCAATGTCGTGTGGTTTCCGGTAGAGTAGAATAGGACCACTCCAACTCTTCCCGTGGATGTCGTACAAGGCGACTAAGGGAATGCATTATAAAACATCAATCAGGCCTCCCCAACCCGTCTGGCCAGCGCGGGGAATGTAGGCCAAATCCTCCGTCTGTCTCCGGCAGATGAGAGGGTTGTGCTCCTACAGTGTAGACAAAAATAACCTGATGGTGATGAAACATACCCAATATGTATGTACACTGTCTAATCCCAAACTAGGATTTTTGGTCTTGACACTTATTTATAGTCCAACAAAACTAACCTTAATAGATAATATATAAATCAGCAATAGCGATAGCAGACTATCTATATATTTGTTAGTATAAGGCAAGAAAGCACCAGGATAGCTGGTTTTCTTAGACTTAATTCTAAGCATCGTCTATGGTCGACTACTTTACATTAGAAAAGAATATTCATCTATTGACTGCAACAAAACACATACAATAATAATGGAAGCAGCAGACAGAGGAGCTTTGACAAAAGATTCTGCAGGGTTTCTATGTCAACAAACAAGATTGATTGTGTGGATCTTGTCAAAAGGGTACAAAATCTGTCCGAGCCCAAGTCACTCGCTGTTCATAACACCACACTCGCGCACCAGCCTCTTCCGGCATGTGGCCGTCGCGCGCGCACTGCAGCTGTTCGGCTCCCTGCTCGCCGAGGCACCACACTGTGACTTGTTCGTGGACGGCATGGGACGACTGATGACTGAATGCTAGCGAATGCTAGAGAGAGGAATGCCTGTTGGATTATGAAGTGACTGTACCGCGATGGATTACCTAAAATCTGTAATGTTACCATTTTTTTTTTAAATAAATGTCTTTCGCCGGGTATACCTCCCCTGTAGCACTCTGGCAAAATATGCAGTTATTTCCATAGTGGTAAGTATAATGCTGTCAGATGCACTATTACCGATATACATTCACTATGAACCTGTTTTATAACTTACTGCTGCATATTTCGCCATTGTGCTAGTTGGGCTGGCTCTTTATTGTATTGATATTAAGAGGCTGGCTAGATGGAGCGATCTGCGTAAGGCGGCTGGATGAGAAGAACCGAAGATCGGGTTCAGTGGCACGCCTCGGGAGAGGCCTATATCCAGCAGTGGGCTCTTGCAGGCTGATGATGATATTAAGAGGATCTATAATAGTACGATCCGCCTCAGTATACCTAAACAATAATAGTAAGTATTGCTATAAATAAGTCTTAATTATCTCCGAAAAAGTATTTTCACGGACCCGGACTCAATTCGCTTTGGGACGTCACGACTCCTAAATTACTAAACGGGCTTTGTCGAGCAAACTTAAATTGCTATTTCGATTTATGTTGCTATTATTTTTATCCCGTCGCTTTTAATGAATCTCCGCTTCCACTTTGTTTATTAAAAATACAAAACAAATAAGTATTAATTAGCTTTAAGAGATCAGATCACATGGGCTGACATGATGATGATGATAATTATAATGTTCGTTGCAATTCAGATTGCGACCAGTTAGGACTACATTTGGAGTTGTAGTGGGTGTGGGAGTTATTTATCGTATATTTCTATGTTAAACGCTTAATTTTTACTGAATAAGAACCACTAAAATAACCTGCCTTAATTCACTATAAATAATCAGTAAAGTATTAGATAGAAAAACAAAGGTAACCATGGATCAAAATAACTCCACTCGTCCTGTACCATCTCACAGCTATGTTCCTTAGTTACTTAGATTTAAGGTTAAAACTTAAACTAAAGTGATTCTTTTTACAAGCAAATTTAAAGTTGTGAACAATATTATTCTGAACTGTCACAACTAGGTTGATTGACGTGAAAGCCTTCCTCGGATACATAAACCTTGTATGCTCTTATTATTAGTATGCTCAGTTTATTATCAAAACATACTATATAATATACAAGCTTGGACATAGAAACGTGATAATGAGATATACAGTTATATAAAACTAGCTGTTGCCCGCGACTTCGTTCGCGTGAAACAGCTAGTAAATTTACTTAAATGTGTAACGATGTATATAAAAAAAAAGATATTGGGTTTAATATCTGAAAAAATATGAAAGTTGAAAATTTTGGAAAAGTACGCAAATCTACGCTGACGATGGAATTCCAATTACGGGAACAGCAACAATTAAATGAATAACAAACCTTTATACAAACATATAATATGTATACCTCCCAACTAACACCACTGTACCCCTAATACATTCCACACTTTTGCAGCTTTGATATTAAACGTATTAAATACATTAAATAGTCATAACCAAAACTGCCGTGTGGTTTCCGGTAGAGCAGAATAGGACCACTCCAACTCTTCCCGTGGATGTCGTACAAGGCGACTAACGGAATACATTATAAAACATCAATCAGGCCTCCCCAACCCGTCTGCTCAGCACGGGGAGTGTAGGCCAAATCCTCCGTCTGTCTCCGGCAGATGAGAGAGGGTTGTGCTCCTGCAGTGGACACAAAAATAACCTGATGATGAGCATAAGTTACCCATTATGAGTTATGATGAGTCATAACAGATTATTCTAAACATAGAAGCACAGTTTGACTCAGAACGTAACTAAGCCCTTTACTACCGGTTAAATGAAACTGATTGACACTAAGCCCGTGTGAAACGTTCCGAAGCAGACATGACTTACTTTCGATTGGAACGCAGCCAAAATAATATACATCACTATTTCTCACGTCGCTTAGTGCAAAGTAATATTCAATTCTCTGGGAAACTACTAGAATTTTGTAGGTTAATTATATAGTGGAAAGTTGTGGTGAGATAGGAACGATCTCTATGTATTACTAGATGGAGCGTTCCAAACAATCGCTCTGCTCCACGCAAGTAGCCACAACTCTTTCATATTCACTTTGAAACTTGTGCAGTTACTACTCAGAGCATTTAACTATTTACTAAATATTGACATTATTTAACCGTAGCGTCAATATTTAGTAATAATTAAATGTTCTGCGTAGTAACTGCACAAGTTTCATTGTGAATGTGAAAGAGTTATGGCTACTTGCGTGGAACAGAGCGATTGTTTGGAACGCTCCATCTAGTAATACATAGAAATCGTTGTTAGATAGTGGAAACGTAAAACTGCTTTAACGCCACTTGTTAATTTTTTTAAACATATTACGAAAAATAGTACTGGGTGGTTCTTTGTTTTAATTGAAGATTAGATGGCATCCCAAGTAGTATATTGGCGATATTAGCAGCTATTTTATGGCTTAATAGGTCCATAGTGGGGATATATGCGAATGTGGAAGGAACTACAGCTAGAGGTCGTCCTAGGAAGACGTTCAAGGATCATATTAGTAACGTCCTCAAAAAGGCTGGAGTGAGAATAAAAGAAATGCATGAAAATGTTGATGACTGAGAGTGACTATCGCGCAAAGCAGCCATCCATCGTCTCTGCCTACCCCTCTGGGACCCAAGCGTGAGCATTATGTAGATGCAAGGTTGTCTGTAAGAAATCGCTTAAAGCGATAAGACCGCCTAAACTGTACTATTATTTTCTTTTAAAACTTGTAACATTATTTGTGCAGTTTCAGTAAAGTGCACCTATTTTATTGTGTATGCACTAACACCGGTATACCACCACTATGGATCTATATAATAGCTTATAGCTACATATTTCACCAGTGTGCTATTTGGGATATTCAAACGGATTTTATCGAGTTCCATGTACGAGTAAGTACTACTTGTACTTACCTATTTGTTTTCTTCAAAAAGCTTATTCGGACATATCAGTGTCGTCATAGTCATAAACTTTCATCATTTCAGCCCTTAGACGTCCACTGTTGGACATAGGCCTTCGTAGGCCACAGTCATAAGTTTATATATTTCAAATGCAGTAGAGGCTCTATGAGCCAGTAAAGTCCGTGGGGATACCTATATACGTAAGTATCAAAAATTTATGTTTATTTCCCACACAAAAAACAGCTAACCATTATGTATTTTTTAAGAATTTAAAAGTTATTCTGTTTGTTGTTCTACCTTCGAAACCTTTCATAAAAGCTTGCCCATGATTTCGATTTCACCCTATATGGACGTTCACTGGCGGATCACTGGCGATACACTGAAGGATAAAAGTTAATTTAAATAACATTGGTTTGTAAATCATTCGCACAAAACATATTCTTCTTTCATTATCAGGTTATTGTAAACAGGAGCACAACCTTCTCTTATCTGCCGGAGACAGACGGAGGATTTAGCCTACACTCCCCGCGCTGGCCAGACGGGTTGGGGAGGCCTGATTGATGTTTTATAATGTATTCCCTTAGTCGCCTTGTACGACATCCACGGGAAAAGTTGGAGTGGTCCTATTCTACTATACCGGAAACCACACGGCAATATTCTTCTTTGGCACATCTAAAAATCACTGCGAGACGGAACGAATCCAATACTATGCCTTTACTATATGCGAACGTACCTTTAAACTTTATTTGTGTAAACTTCCCAAAATGGGGTATTACCGCTTTTACCTTTCAAATATCGATATAATATACAAGTCTGTATGTTCTTTCTACTTTAATAAAAAAAGTTATGTAGACATCATCAGCCGAAATACGTCCGCTGCTGAACATAAGCCTTCCCAACAGAATGCCAATTTTGGTGGGCTCTCCATTAAGGGCAAGAATTAACAGGCGGATTCATCGCAGTAGTGATCTTAATATACACAGGAAGACGCTGCTGCCATTTCCTCGGTGCAATCCCTTAGTCGCCTTGACCACACCCACCGGGGTGATGACCCAAGATTGGGG
Source organism: Esperia sulphurella (assembly GCA_947086405.1). NCBI lineage: Eukaryota > Metazoa > Arthropoda > Insecta > Lepidoptera > Oecophoridae > Esperia > Esperia sulphurella. The sequence continues at coordinate 12,429,578 of OX352272.1, forward strand.
GTGGCCCTATTCTAAGCCTGGAGTCACATGGCAAGTAGACATAATTATTTTCAATTATTTCCGGTAGAGTAGAATAGGACCACTCCAACTCTTCCCGTGGATGTCGTACAAGGCGACTAAGGGAATACATTATATAACATCATCAGGCCTCCCCAACCCGTCTGGCTAGCGCGGGGAGTATAGGCCAAATCCTCCGTCTGTCTCCGGCAGATGAAAGAGGGTTGTGCTCCTGCAGTGGAGACAAAAATAACCTGATGATGATTTCTTAAACACGTTTGAAAGTTAGGTAACAGATAAAACTAGCCTACCTCTCATTGCTATAGTAGGTAGCAACACAAACCCTTGAAGTGACGCCCAAAATAACCTCGCGAATGTCTTCATGTTTGTAGTTTTATAACTTTTGATCACATGTCCACGATTTGTGCACGGTTTATTATATGTTTCACACACTAGCACTGCACTGCATCTATGTTTATCTTTACAACCTGAAACAAGGAAAATTTTGATATATTACTTGGTAATGGATTTACGACCTTAGAAACATGACAGTAAAAACTTAGAACTAAAAAGTTCCGTCTTAGTTTTAAATATTCATACACACAAAAAACCGGCAACACAGCTCTCACAAAAGTTTGCATCCTCACTGAAGTGACAGTAGATTTAATTAGGATTTTAGGAAATTGGGTATATACACATAACGTCAAAGGGGTATCTCGGAGCGAAAAGCGGGCGAAGGAAAGCATTGGATTGCGCAAAGTGGTGACACATCGCCTCTGCCGGGTAGGGTCAGGAGACTCTGGGACCAAGGCGTGAGCATTATGTATGTATGTACGAGTAGGTATATATCAGTATTATATATCCCCTGACGAAATCAGTCAAAATTGTTGATATTATTTTAAAAATCTTTTTAAGAAGTACGGAGACCGCCGTCCCCGCCACCAAGCTCCCTATCCCTAGAGGTTTGAGTTCAATTTGCGATCATGCCATTTTAAAACATTGATTTCAAACGGTGAAGGAAATATCGTGACAAAGCCAGTATGTCTGAGATTATGAATGTGTGAAATTGCAGGGCCGACATTGTACCACGACCGCTACCCCAGTTGCTCTACATGTGGCCCCTGGGTGGTGCTAAAACTGCAGTGAAGAATTCGGGCTCAAAATTCGGTAACAATAAAGTATAATGGGCGTTTAACGCGGAAAATACAGCTAACTGAGATTAGCCGCCATAGTAAATACAGTTTCATTAGCATATCATGTAATTGGTTGGTGTTGAGTGGTAGCATGATTCAAGCAAAAACCTTTATTAGAATAAAACTCAACACCTTTTTTAGGGTTTTACGATATAATTTAGGATAATTCGCACTGAACTGTCTACACGTGAAAATTATTGTAGAACAAACGAAGGCTAACCGCGGCCCGGCCTATGATTAATCTCTTTACCCTGAAAGGTTAGCGGCAACCAGATTCGTGTGTTGTTTGTACTGTTGAAGGTAATTTTTAATATTTCACATATATATAGTTACATATTTGACTATTCCCAAACTAGGATTTTATCCTACATGATGGGAGTTAGACAAGGATGGAAACATTTACAAATGTAACATCCAGACCAACTGTATACCTGAGTATGGATTTTATACAAAGCGGGAATCGAATCCACAACCTCCGGCGCTGGATTAACGAGCAAGCTATAGTACCCACGAAGAGCCTAAATTATGTATTTTTCTCTTTGCTTTATACCCATTTTGTGACATGATAATTATTTTACTAGCTGTTCTGCCGTTTTGAACTTCATTTTGGTAAAATTGATTTGCGTTCATATTCGAGCTCTAAATAGAGGTCAGGTTCGATTCGCTCTGGGAACAGACAACTTTATACAATTTGTTCCGTTCCGGATGTTATATTTGTGAATTCCTATCCTTGTTTCATTTCCATAGCGTAGCAGAAAATTCTAGTTTGGTAATCCCAAAAGTGCAAGTGTGTGTATGCGGTTGTCAGTGGCTGGATGAGAAGAACCGAGGATCGGGTCAGTGGCGCGCCTTAGGAGAGACCATGTCCAGCAGTGGACTCGTTCCGGCTGATGATGATAATTATGATGAAGTATGTGTATATGTATGTAATAAAAAAAATTACAAAAATGTTTAGCGTTCGTCCTGTCTTCTAAAAAGAGTATCGCCACACTCAGTACTCTGCCTTCCTCATCCAATAGCTACTTATTATATAAATTATTAAGTAAATTATAATATACAGGATCGTTCAAAATTAACTACCTACAAAACCTTTAGAAATTACATCTATAGACTGTAACAATCATATTTATTTATTTAAATTAGGTTAATTAGCTAGTTTAGTTTCATTATACAAAGAGATACGGAAATGAGGCGGAATTAAATGTTCAAACATAAATAAACCTGTATACAAATTCCACGTAGGTGCAGACAAAATTATAGTAGGTTAGTAGGTAAGTTAGTTGGGAATCGTTCAACAATACAAATTACGCCCCGGAAAGGCCTCGCGTGAGGTTAACCGTGGGATAGTGCTGCCAACATCTGAAAACCCGGACATTTAAATAAATAAATATTTAATATCACCATTCTCTTGTTTAATCCCAAACTACATCCTATCCAAGGGAGGCCTGATTGATGTTTTAAAATTAGTCCTTAGTCTCCTTGTACGACATCCACGGGAAGAGTTGGAGTGCTCCTATTCTACTCTATCGGAAACCACACAACAAAGCCATCAATAAAGACAAAAGGAAGTAACTATACAAAATAATTAGATAGGCATGTGTAAAGAAACCATAGTTAGGTAACAATTCCAAATTCCCGACACTTCTTAAATTTAACCCGGACCCCCTCAAACGCTGTTGTTTAGTATCCGGGAAACCCTTGACGAATAACAACACTAACCCGGGTTAACCATCGGATTGTGTGCTTAAATCCAAGCCGACCCACGGAATTAGACAATATTAGAACGGTTAAAGACACAGGCTTGATTGAACAAGGTGTCGTTGAATTTGAAATGTATTTATTAACAAACTAGCTGTGCCCGCGGTTCCGCTCGCGTGGATTACGGAATCCGCTCCAGTAACCACTTCCGCTCCCTTTCATTTTCCCACTTCCACTCCAACTCACCTCTCACCTGCACTCACATCTGGACCTGAACCTGAACCTGACCACTCCAGGTCCAGGTCTAGGTCCAGGTCCAGGTCCAGGTCCAGGTCCAGGTCCAGGTCCAGGTCCAGGTCCAAGTCCAGATCCAGGTCCAGGTCCAGGTCCAGGTCCAGGTCCAAATCCAGATCCATCTCCAGATCCAGCTCCTCAATCAAAAGTTATGCGAATTTATAGTTTTCAAAACTCACCTACATACAATTACTCGTACATTGGTACCATACCCGCTCCCGCTCACGAATTAATGAACACTACTTTGTTGTACGCGAGTTTTCGAAAACTATAATTTAGCATAACTTTTGATTGACTGGGCCGATTGCAATGAAATAAAGCCTATATATTACACTGAATTAAGCACTATGTTTCTGTGAAAGTCCATCGAAATCGGTTCTGTAGTTCTTAAGTGATGCGTGCACAAACAAACAGATAAACAGACAAAGACAAACAGACATAAATTCAAAAAATAATTGAAATATGTTCTATTACTTATCCTTAGACCCCCGTTTTTTTTTGCAAATATCTTCAATGTACAGATCCGTGATGTTTACGATTTTATTTATTAGATTACTTAGTATGTTTACGTGAAGAGTATAAGAATTCCAATACGGTATTATTACATCGATCGGTAAATATTTTTTTTGTTGGTGCCCCGTCGTCAGATGGACCGATGACCTAAAGAAAGTGGCCGTAAGTGGCTGGATACTGAGTGTTTAAAGCTAGATTTAGGTTCTAGGTCCGTGCTAATTAAATTTAATAATTAAAACTAGAAATACGTGTACAACTCTTTATATTGTCAGAATGTTGCTAGTTTTTAAAACATATTAATGTTGCCGATACAAAGTAATATTAATGTTGCTATTTATATAAATTGAGATTGCAACACTGAGGGCGGAAGACCGAGTGCGGTGCCGTTCATTGGAGAAGGTATATTTTCACCAGTTGATATTATAATAAATAGTAACTGAATTGAATTAATGATAACAATATCATGAAAACTCGAACAGCCACAGCAAAATCACGATATTCTAATAATTTAACGATAAAATTGTTAAGTATTTTTATAAAATATATATATATATATGTTCATTTTGATGTTTGATTAATATTATTATTATTGTAATTTTTATCGGATATAGGACATACCTAACACTCCACATAGGTTTTAATAAAAAAAAACTAAAAAATTGGTCGCAGCCATGTCTCCGTTTTGTTACCAAAGTAATGAAATCGTGTCCGTTTTGTCACCAATTTTTGTAGACATTTTTTTAACTAAATATACGTGTAGTGTAGGTATTTATACGATGAAAAAAATAACTCAATAACTCTTACAGAGTTAAGTGCTCCTTTGTACATCATATGTTTAAATGAGTTGTTTGACTTGTATTGTGTACAATAAAGTATAAATAAATTAAAAAAAAATACATACATTCTTACATAATTCTCACGCCTTGGTGCCAGAGGCGTATAGGCAGAAACGATGGATCGCCACTTTGCGCGATCCTGACACACCTCACTACCCTCACTCACATTCACCTTTTCATGCACCTCTTTTTATTATTTTCACTGCGGACGGACTTACCCCAGCCTTTTTGAGGACGTTACTAATTTGATCCATGGTCCTCCTAGGACGACAAAAAAAAACACAATAAGAAGAATATTATGCAAAAAGGAAAAGAAACATATTTTTACGGAAATGCAAATGATTGAATATTTTTTTCTTTGAGATCTACTTTGCCACGCCATAGGTTGCGGGTTCGAATCCCGCTAGGGGCAAATATTCGTATGATGAATATGAATGTTTGTACCCAAGGCTTGGATGTTTATATATTTATTTAAGTATGTGTATCCGTTATCTAGTAACCATAACACAGGCTAAGCCTAGTTTGGTACTGGATAATTGGTGTGAATGTCTGAGATTGTTGCCACTTCTTCCCCTCGGTTATACAGGTGGAAGTGGAGTAGTTTTAGGCAGAATTTGACGTCAAAAATAAATATAAATATTTTGATTTGATATTTATTTATATTTATTTATTTAGTTACAATTTTACAGCACTCAGGAGTTTTGTTTTACTCCCTGGCTCATGAAATGCCTAATCAATACATTCAAATCTGAGTATTGGTAAGGGCATAAATAAACAAGGAACAAGCAAATATTCATATCTTATAATATTAGTTACGACAGTAATGAAAATTAAGGAAGAAGTTTCAAAGGAAGAATTTTAGTTTTATTAGTAACTAGCTGCTGCCAGCGACTTCGTCCGCGTGGACAACTAAACATCACAAATTATTATGTATTTCCCGTAGAAATGGGATGGTTTTTCGGGCTAAAAACTATCCTATGTCATATTCCAGGACCTAATCTATATGTGCGCCACGTTTTATCATGATCCATCCAGTGGTTCAAGCGTGATTGAGTAACAAACATCAAAATATCCAAACTTTCGCATTTATAATATTAGTAGGATTGTGGTTCCTAAGAGTTAAAATCTCTGCTCCCTTTTCACCATGTTAAATGGTCAAACGTTTTGGACAATTCACACAATATCTTTATAAATTGTAGCCTATGTGTTATTCTGATGTATAAGCTATATATTGTAAAGTTTCATTAAAATCCATTCAGTAGTTTTTACGTGAAAGTGTAACAAACATCCATCCATACTTACAAACTTTGGCGTTTATAATATTAGTAGGATTACATATACTGTGACGTCTCTCTGTATAAACAATAAATTCTCAGGCTAGATTACGAAACAACACTTCCCACTTAGCTGTGGGCTTGCACACAAAGTGAGGACAGTCTACTCGCTGCACGCAAGCCTACTATTTATACTGTCGAGTGATTAATATCTTAATTCACCTCCAACCTTGTTGGAATTGACCCTTTCTGTAAGCTATGTTTAACTTGGTAATGTAGAAATTGACATAGGTATACATCAGGAACATAGTTAAATCCGGGGACTGTACCGGGTACCTGTACTGTACTTTGTAATGAAATTAGGTATTGCGCCATTATGACATTAATTAAAAAAAAACTCAGACATTCACACCAATTATCCAGTCCTAAACTAGGCAGAGCCTGTGTTATGGTTACTAGATAACGGATACACATACTTAAATAAATATGTAAACATCCAAGACTTGGGTACAAACATCACACGAATATTAGCCCCTAACGGGATTCGAACCCGCAACCTCCGGCGTGGCAGTCCGAGAGCTACCCCGTTCCGCCACGGAGGTCGTCAAATAAAGGTTATAAAATTATTAGCTTCATAAATGTATGTTTTATAATATGATAAATCCTTTACCAGTATTCAAAATCTTTATCGTTATTAAAAAATTGCCGATAATAAAGTGGTCATCAACTCATTGTCACAATGATTGTCAGATTAAATTAATAATTTTATCCGGTAATACCGTCCATGGTTAAGTCACATTTTAATACATCTGATGCTATATTTTAAATAATTTTAACCGCCTTCACCTATACTCTGGACAGGCATTGGGCCCGATTCTGAAGGCACACATTTAAAACTTGACAGCGCTAAAATTGGTTTCGTCTTTATCTTCATAATACTGTGTGACAAGGATAGCAACAGTTTTAGTGATGTCAAATTTTAACGTTGTGCCTTCAGAATCGAGCCCAATATCAGTTCTCAAGCAAATCGTTTCCTAGCGGAGAAACTAGGCTTGAAAATGACCTCAGATGTATACCTGTATGTATTATGTGGGTCAACTTAAATGTAATGGACAATTAAACAATTCCAAACTAATTTATTTTACGAAACATGACGTTGTCGTAGCTTTCTTTTATTACGATTATTTCATATTGAGAGGCTCAAAATGGGTTTGTTTCCAGGGTCGTAAAAACAATTATAAGAAAATAAAAATTAATATTCACAATTAGCCCATTTCAAATGTAATTGTCGAACTAAATTGTAATAAAATAAGAATTTTCAATTACTACCAGGTGTTGTTACAACGAATGGGCTGATACCATCAAAATAACTATTATTAGGTTTTTATATTATGAGCTGTAACGGAAACATTACCAAACGACCGAGTGGCGTGTCGGTTACGACCCGGGACCTAGTGCTGCCGAAAATCTACAGTCGATATATCGATTACTCAATTATCAAACTGGGTTTGAGGCAGGGCTCGTATCCAGATATAGCTGTTACTTGTTCATAAAACCAATAAAATATAATTTATTAATTTACCATTTAATTACAGGAACAGTTTCAACCTTACCGGTCATTCGGGTAATTTAGCATCATTAAACGGAATAGATATGAGATCTGTTCTTTTTATTAACCGGTTAATTTAACGAAACCGAAACCGATGAAAGAAAACACAATGAGAAAGCCTGCTTACGCCAACTACAACCAATCCGCCCTGGGCCAGCGACGTGGACTGTGGCCCTCGCTTTGAGTCTCATAACCAAACTTCTGCCCAACAGTGGGATGTGGGCCGAAGACATATTAACAAGCAGTAAATAGATAATAAAAATAAATAAGTTGATCAAAGTCGGATGAATTCATAGCCTTGACTAAACTCAACCCTACCTTTTGGGGATTGGAGATTATGCAACGTAGTTGAAACGTTAGGCGAAGTTATTATAGAAATATAAGAGAATCAAGAATGAATTCATGAAGAAAAGCAGCATTTCTAAGATAGTACTGAACAAAACTAAAAATTGGCTTTCTTATAGTCTGCTCTATCACTATCGACATTGATTTTTTTCATCTTCACTATCCGACGTTTCATTTATTTTTATTCCGTTAGCTGCGTCCGGGATGAGGATCATGTGAACCTACATGCTTAGGCGGTGTTAGTGTAATACTAGATTTGCTACCCGGCTTTGCCTTGGGCTTACACATTCATCTCACTTCATTCATGGTATCCTCTGGCTAATCCATTGATCTTATCTTATCTTCTTAGGGGGCCAGGAAGACCTGGCGACACTTCGACCCTTCAGGATTTTTTGTGCCAAACCCCTGACCACCAACGGTGCCCCAATCCGATTTAGTGGACTTCACATACGCCTTAGAATTTCTTCTTCGGCATATGCAGGTTTCCTCATGATGTTTTCCTTCACCGTTTAATTCATTGATAAAAAATCTCTTCCATTCTTCTCCATATCTGGTGGTTTTGTGCCCCTCTCATCCAGTTACGGCATCCTTGTCTTCTGACCACGCCTGTCCAGTGCATGGGCGGTCGTCCTCTGCCCCGCATATTGGCTACATTCCAGGACTCGTCTCCATCCTGCTCGCATCCATTCTTGCTGTGTCCAGCTCAGGTCAACTTCTTTTTACTATGGTAGTAATTACGTCAACCACTTTTGTATTTTTTCTAATCCGTTTATACGCTTTCAGTCGAGCATGGTAATGCCAAGCATCGCTCATTTCATTCCTCTCTGTGCACGACCCTGACCTTTTTTGAAAACTTTTTTTATAAGGGTCATGGTTTTGTATCTGGTTTCTGTATGTGAATACATACATTCATCTAGATTTGCAATATAATTAACTGAGTAATTTTCATGACTCCTGCCAGGGTTCCCCGTTGCAGAGAATCTACTTCATTACCCACTTCTGATAGACTACTGATTATGTCGTCAGCTTCTTGATCCATCGTCCAGAATTCTAAATGATTCGTGATTGGATGCAACCATGATCAGATTTTTGTAATTTTGTTGTCATCATCATTCTCATCAGCCGAGAAACGTCCACTGCTGATCTTAAGCCTCCCCAACAGAATGCAACTTTTGGTGTGCTTTCCATTGGAGGATTTGCCATAATTATCACGCTTGGAAGGCGGATTAGTGATCGCAGTAATGATCTTATCATACACAGGAAGACGCTGCTGCCTGTTCCTCGGTACAATTCCTTAGTTGTCTTGATGACACCAAAGACAAAATTGGGGGTGGCCCTATTCTAAACCAAAAGCCACGCTGCACGATTTGGTTGTAAGAACCTGAAATCTGTTAAGTAATATGTATCTAATCAATTATAATGTATTTCCTGTAGGAATGGGATGTTCTTTCGGTATAAAAACTATCCTATGTTCTATTCCAGGACCTAATCTATATGTGTGCCAAGTTTCATCACGTTCCGTCCAGTGGTTGAAGCTTGATTGAGTAACAAAAATCCAAATATCCAAACTTTCGCATTTATAATATTAGTAGGAAGTAGGATGGGATTTTGAGTCTGAAATAAAAGTTTTTTTTTAATCCTTACCTGGATTACCTTAACTTACTTCAATGAGGAACCGAATTAACGAACTGTCGAATGAATGTACCAGTTGTTAAACTCCTGTTGCACAGTACTTACTGCAATTAGAAGCTTGACGTTCCCTCTTACCTCAGCGCATCTCATTATGAGAAGCCCTTTAACTCGCCCCCCCACTGAGTTAACTCTAATACCTACAAAGTCCTTTTTCATAAATCTTGTTTACCGTCGTGCCATAGTGTTAAATTGTTTGGTTTTGAGGCTAACGCGACGCAGATTGGCCCGCAACCGCAGCACGCGCCTCCGCCGCGCACGATTCAACATGCGTCATGTACTATGGTGGCGTTGTTGAGAATATTTTAACGTTGACTAAGTAGTTCCTACAGTCTGATGGATGGAGATCTGCAGGCAACAAGGAAGAGAATCCGTTTGTTCTCAGTAGTTCCATACACAGGCGTTCTCGTCTGCCGAAAGTATATATAAAATCACTGGTCACTGCAAAACAACCATAATAAAAAAAAAAAACATTCCTTTGTCGTTTATTATTTTATATATTTTATTATTGTTCTCTGGTTTATTTATTTTAGTAATTTTGTTTTATTGTTTAATGTTAAGTAATTATGCGTGTTGTTAATTATTGTGTTATTTGTAATATTACTTTTTAATTGTAACTGTAAGTTTTCCGAATAAAATAAAATAAAAATATTCGAAACATTAAAGAACTAGATAATATAATATTCGAAAGACAAAAAAGAAGTTGCGCCAGAAACTTACTAAGTATTGACGCTACGGTTAAATAATGTCAGTATTTAGTAAATAATTAAATGTTCTGAGTAGCAATTGCACAAGTTTCAAAGTAAATGTGAAAGAGTTTTGGCTACTTGCGTGGAACAGAGCGATTGTATGGAACGCTCCATCTAGTAGTACATAGAGATCGTTGCCTACCGCCTACAAAATATATTTCTGAGGTTAGGTTATATAACAAATCATAATGGCGTAGCTTAATAAGCTTCTGACAGGTGATTTTCATCAATACATATATACAATACCCAATATGTTTCTGTTGAAGTGATTTAAGGATAAATAATAATTTATATATTTTATTTACTTAGTTTAAATTTTCTCGCCCACAAGGATACGTCCGTTGGTATGCAACTAGCGGTGACAGAAAGTGACATTCAGTCTAGCCAACAGTAAAACAAAAAACTTACGGTCGCGTTCAGGAACTCCGTAATTTGAATTTTAAAACACCGCGATGCAAAGTACCACCCACCAACCCACGGTGCTTGAATAAAAATCTATAATCGAATAAAAGTGACTGCGATTATTTCTGTCTGAGCCCTCGAGGTGTACTGTATTTGAGTTATTGCAGATGTTCATTGGGCAACAGTGATTAAAAGATTGCATTCTTAAGACGGCGCGGCGATTTGCCAATCACCCTACTAATATTATAAATGCAAAGTTTGGATGTTTGGATGTTGTTACTCAATCACGCTCCAACCACTGGACGGATCGGAATGAAACTTGTCACACATATACTTTAGGGCCTGGAATAGGACATAGGATCGTTTTTATCCCGAAAAAACATATAATCATCACCATCATCAGGTTATTTTTGTCTCCACTGCAGGAGCATAACCCTCTCTCATCTGCCGGAGACAGACGGAGGATTAGGCCTACACTCCCAGCGCTGGCCAGATGGGTTGGAGAGGCCTGACTGATGTTTTATATATTCCCTTAGTGGCCTTGTACGACATCCACGGGAAGAGTTGGAGTGGTCCTATTCTACTACCACAAGGAAACCACAAGGCACATCTAACACCTACGAGAAATACATAATAGTTTGTGATGTTAAATTGTCCACGCGGACGTAGTAGCGGGTAACAGCTAGTATGTAAATAATAAAAAAATGTATTTAAAATATTCATAAAAATCACAGTACAATCCCACAAACCTGATTTCTCTGTTTCACTGAGGGAAGCAGTCTCGCACACAATTACATTATCATTTAATAAAAAAATAAATAAATAAATATGTGGGGACATTTCATACACGGCCACATGATCCCAAATTAGGCAGAGCCTGTAATATGGGTATCAGAGAGCTGATATAAATACATAATATAATATATAAATAACATCCAGTCACAAGGCAAACACAAGTGCTCATCACACGAATGTTTGCCCTGGGCGGGATTCGAACCCGCGACCCCAAGCTTCGCAGGCAGGTGTACTACCGACTAGGCTACGGGGCCGACAAGGATAGTACACTTTGTACACTTTTATGATATGCCCTTTTTTGTAAAATGTATGTGCAAGAAAGAATATAATAGTATTTATGTATCTATGTGGCTTTCGCTCAGGGTAAGTCATATGTGTATGTACACGGTCTATTAGAGATACAGTTACAAAGCTATCTTATGTAAAGTGTAAATACGAGTATAATTTCAGAACGTGACCCATTTTCAGTGCAAAATTTTTTGAGGATTATAAAATAGCCTCAATAACATTACGAGTCGTTAGGCCGACAGACGAGCAGCAAAAAATCTCCCATTTGCCGCGTCCAAAAAGGTTAATCACATGGATTAGCGCAAATGGTGAGTCGCGTGCCTGTAATTGACTTTCAGGAGGCCATGCGACCAAACCCAACTAGACTTGTAGGTCAACTACCTGCAGTTATCCAGCCTCCCCGGAGTAAAAGCATCTACTAGGTACAAAATGACATGACGAAATGCTGAGGTGCGTGGGCGGAGAGAAATGTATGCTGATTGATCCGACCAAGGTCGCGTCATCTCATAATTAAGGTAAAGATTATCGCTAAATCGCTTAAAGCGAAAAGAGCGACTAGACATGTGTATGTATATTATGTAATATTTATTATGGAACGCTAAAGGCAATTTCCAATTGATTTTTCCAATATTATATAGGTAGACTGTTATTCTATGTCTGGTCTGGATTTTATATTTGTGAATTGTTCTATCCTTGTTTAATTTCCATAGCACAGGAGAAAATCCTAGTTTGGGATTAAACAAGTGTATGTTATATGTAAGATTTAAAAGCCATACACTGACAAGAACTATCCCAAAATTATCATATCATATCATTGTTTTTTTTTTGTTGTATTTATTTATTTATTAACCAATAAAGACAGAATTTATATAATTCCAGTGCAACAAAAACCAGACTTGGTTTGTCTGTGCACCGCGACGTCTTACAAACTAAAATTTAACAGTCATATTACGTGCTAAGCTATCTATCTGTATACATTACATAGTTATTAACAGAGTCGAAACCTTTAAAAATAAGGGTACAATATAAAAATTGCAAGTCAATTGCATGTGTGCGTGTGTGTGTGAGTGTGTGTGTGTGTGTGTGTGTGTGTGTGTGTGTGAGTGCTGTTTGTTCTGTTGGACGATACTCACGTCGAATAGCATTCCTCTAAATACATACAATTGATTAGTGTTTACTGGCCTTCAAGAAAAATTTCCGAATATATGGACGGGTGATAATTAAAAGAGCCAATAAATCATAAAAGTCATAATGGACCACATGGAAAAAGCATATAAAGACTGTTGACTGAGAACACACACAGGTAGTCATTTTGTATTATTAGCTGTGCCCGCGGCTCCGCTCGAGTGAACTACAGAATCTGCCCCCGTTCCCACTTCCGCTCCCGTTTTCTTCCCACTTCTACTTCCACTCCCACTCAGACTCGAGACTCTCCAGCAAGACAACTGTGAAAACTGCATCAAATTTCATTCAGTAGTTTTTGCGTGATGCGGTAACAAACATACACAAAGACAAAAATTCTAAAAAAAAATGTTTTTGCTTCTATTGGCCCTATTAAGACCCCTCATACATTTTTTTTAAATATCTCTCATGTACAGACAGAGACCAGTTACAGTTTTATTATAAGTATAGATTACCGCCCTGTGGTTGAAACGTGATTGAGTAACAAACATCCAAACATATAAACTTTCGCAGTTATAATATTACCTAGAAGGATTTCATTACTGGTAAATCTGTTATTATGATGCGAAGCTGACATTTATTCCATCCAAAGAAGTGCTGGTAGTTTCTCGAATACCTACTGACCTGAGTTTGTATTCGAATAAAATGATTTTGATTCTTAGTTATACCTCTCTACAATAATTCTGTGTTAAGTAATCTACACCCAGTCGTCGTTCTAATAGTATTTGGCTAATTCTCATCGCCACGATTCTCATCGTCACCTTCGTGGTAAATTCTATTTTTTGCATATATAAACTATTTTTATAAAAAATCTAATAGCGCTTGATAATACGAGTAAATTTATAAGTAAATTAATCAAATCGTGAGTCTCGGTTGGAAGTAATAATGTTTTGAAGTTCTAGATGCCACGAAAGTGACGCGATGGTCCACGAAAGTGACTCATTAACTTTGCAGCCATTATTTTCTCAGAATTGACTACTGGTTATGAGACTAAATGTTCATGAAATAACAACTTAATCTTGTTTTCATAATTAAACAGGCAAATACATGATATTCAATCAAGCGCAGAGAGTTACCAGTTCGGTCCTAGGTTCGGTCATCCTACGAAATAGGTTCCTATTATTACTGATATGCTATGTAAATTAAAACTACATAATTTTAGTGAAAAGTTCTTATCATAGAACATTATTAACGTAGGAAATAAATAGAAACTTTACTGTGGTTTTATTAATCAGGTACTTATATTTCGGAGGATAGTTTTACTCTAAAATACCCTCTTTATACATGTGATAACATAATAACATACCTTATGTGTCTAAACTTATAACAAATGCATAATTTGAGTATACTTTAATTGTAATATCACTGGTAATTTGTGACATTCACAAATAATCAGTCTCCGGTGATAAAAAATAATCAAAAACTTAACCTGATTGGTTGTAATTTAAATTATTTCCTAATGATGAATCAAATAAGTCTTTAGAACTTAAATTATATACTACTTTTAGTCTGAGCTTTAGAAAGTCTAAATCTCTCAAAAAATAAAAACGAAACGTTACACATTGTTAGGCAGCACTTTTCCTTTTCAAAAACAAAAACGTTATTCTATAAAAAAATCTCATTACAAGAAGACGGTAACATCTTCAAACAATAAAAGAAAATATCAGAACGTTAGTTTTTGCGTAAATCAAATATATTGTAACTCGAATCTGGATCATCATCAGACCAGAAGCTACGTTGGTGTTGAGGGTTCATTTTTACCATCTTGGTTCGAAACCCTAAAAACAACGTTAATATACTTACTTATGTATTAAAAACACTATTTACCACATCAAACTAGTTGATTTTGTAAATACGTATCACCAGTCGCTATATTTCGAAATAAAACAATGCAAAAAATCACTTTCGTGGCAAAAACTCACCTACGTGGGTAAAACGCCACGAAGGTGATGCCACAAAGGTGACGAAAATATCCCTTTTTTATAAATTCCTGCAAAGTTTAGGTGTATTGTTTTAAATCAAATACTACATAAATATCTCTTACATTTTGGAGTTTCGATGAGCTAACTTTAATTTTCATTACCAAAATACAATGCACAAATATGTTGTCCACGCAAGTGATCGGTACACCTACGAATAAATATAAACTTACCAATATTTTTTACTCACGGAACGATGAGTCGCTCGTCCCACTTCTGCGAAGCAGGAACACGACGGACGATGACCGAATCGAACTCTGTGATTAATTGCTGCTGTTGTATTCAACAGCAAGCCTTTATTACTACTCAAATCTTAAGTACCTAAAATCGTGTGACCGACACATATTGTGTTTCCAATTCAAAATAATGACGAAAAGTTTTTTTTTACACCAACGTATGTAAAGTGTATTTAATTACGATGACTTTGGTATATATAACATACAAATACACTGAAATTTGGTAAAGCAGTAACCAAATGTTTTACTGCAACGGGAAGTGTGACACGATGAGAATACGAAAAATGGCCCCGTTTTTGATCGTTCGTGTTAATTATTTATATTATTTTTGCTTCAATTACAGCAAGTTTTATTTATTTTGTGACCAAATAGATGTGTTATCCACCAATCCAAAAGTTATGTTTTTAACTTATACTGTTTAGGAAATATAACTGTGTGACCATAAAAATTGAGTGACAATGAGAAGTACCCATTTACACTACGATTTCGTAGTTAGAGGTTCAGCCATTGGAATTCATACCTTGTGTTGTGCTGACTTTAAACATATAATCATCGATGACATTGCATTACTCTCATATTATAAGAGCAATAATACATTATCTCTAATTGCATGACGTCAGGAAATATGACGTACGCCATGGTTGTTGACTTAATAGTACTTTTTATAAAAATACAGAAAAGCATGACTTCGTATTTGAATTTGTACAGTCAGTGCGCTTTGATAAATGACCAAGGTCCTTCTACTTTTAACATTATCGTCATCGGATAAGGTGCTGGGGCTAGTCAGTTAGTTGAAAATTGTACTGTACATTATTTTAAATTAAATAAATAAATGTTGCCGTGTGGTTTTCGCTAGAGTAGAATAGGACCACTCCAACTCTTCCCGTGGATGTCGTACAAGGCGACTAAGGGAATACATTATAAAACATCAATCAGGCCTCTCCAACCCGTCTGGCCAGCGCGGGGAGTCTAGGCCAAAAACCTCGTCTGTCTCCGGCAGATGAGAGAGGGTTGTGCTCCTGCAGTGGTAACAAAAATAACCTGATAATGAAATAAATAAAAAAAAAGAACCTTTTTATTGTTCCTTCATCCATTACGATACATCTTGGACCTATTAACTTCTAATAGGTCCAAGCGATACATGCATTGTGAATATGTAGGTACTTAATACTAATAAAGTAATTTTGTTTTATATTAAGCTAAGGGAACCCCTGTTCGGGTAAAGGCCTCTTTCAGAATTTTCCATGTCTCCTTATCTTGCGCCGTGTCTAGCCAGGTAGTGCCGGCCACTACGCGGATGTCATCCGCCGAGCGTTTGAGCGGGCGGCCTGGGCGGCGCACGCCAGCCTCGGGTCCTCGCCACTCCTACACGCTCTGGGTCCACCTGCCGTCTTCGTTTCGAGCCACATGACCAGCCCACTTCCACTTCAACGTCCTAACATGCTTGATTGTATCCTTAACCTTAGTACGTTTACGGATCTCTTCATGTCTGACATATTACAATCTTTTTGCATTTGGTTCCATGTATGACATCCGTACGCGAGACTGGAAAGGATGCAAGAATCCATTATCTTTTTCTTAGTTCTAATGGCATTTTTGATTTGAATATCTCTTTTAAGGCCCAGTATTTCGTCCATACTATAATGATTCTTCGCTCGATCTCTTCCTGGTTTACTGCTTTGAAATAAATAAGCTAGCCGAGGTAGATATACTCCTCGACTTATTCTTTCTCCATTCACGAAGGTGTCAATTTTGGTAGTTTGTCATTAATTTAGTCTTTTCGAAGTTCATTTCCAGACCGATTTTAATATTATTTTAATCTAGCTGTGCCCGCGGCTCCGCTCGCGTGAACTACAGAATCCGCTCCCATTCCCATTTCCACTCCCGCTCCCGCTCCCTTAACCAGACCCACTCCCCTTTTCCTACGCCCAAGCCCAGGCCCACTCCCATTCCCATTCCCAGCTCCAAGTGTAGTCCAAACTCATCGCAATCTGAATAGTACGGAAATACTATTATATGCAATATATTGCATAATAACCTTACCTACTAATGTATTTGAAAACTAAAAATGTTGTAAAAATGTATACCAATTGCGATGAAATAAAGACTAAATATTAAGTTAAGTTAAGCCCCATGTTTCTTTGAAAAGTCCATCAAAATCCGTTCAGTAGTTTTTAAGTGATGCGTGCACAAACTCACAGACAAACAGACAAAAATTCCAAAATGATCGAAATATGTTCTATTACTTATCCTTAGACCCCCCAATTTTTTTTTGCAAATATCTTCAATGTACAGACACGCGATGTTTACGATTTTATTTATTAGATTATTATAAGTTTAAAAAACTTGTAATATAGTAATAAGTTTTATAAAGAATGATAAATAAATTATTATTTATTTTAAAGATAAATTTAATGTTAGTTTAGTAAAGTATTAATTAGATGGAATAATAAGTCTTTGTAAGCCATCTAAAAAATGAGCGAGGTCTAGAATGACTACTCTAAAAGGTTATCAAAGTTTTATGGAAAGTTCTAATGGAAATAATAAATCGTCAACTCATCAAAAATATGGAGAATCTACTCACGATAAGTACCGATCGGTTGCAACACAAAACCTACTCTTATCATTATGCTTATAAACTCGGATAAAAGTTACAGTGCGACAGTACGCTTAGAACAGCGCAGTGTTGTAAACATGGCTAGCAAGGTCGCAGTAGTTACCGGTTCCAATAAAGGCATAGGTTATGCCATAGTAAGAGAATTGTGTCTTCGGGGAGTAGGAGTTGTTTATCTGACTTCAAGAGACGTGGAGAGGGGTAAGAAAGCAGTTGAGGAACTGAAGAAAGAAGGTCTTAATCCCCACTTTCATCAGCTAGAAGTCACCGATAAGAAGAGTGTTAAAGCATTGGCTGATCATTTAAAAGCAAAACATGGAGGACTAGATATTTTGATAAATAATGCTGGAGTGCTTATCAGTGATTTCTATAAGACCACTTACGAAGATGCCTCACGAGTAATCAATGTTAACTACAGAAGCATACTCATTGTTCAAGAATACTTGTTTCCAATTCTCAAGGACAACGCTAGAGTAATTAACATTTCAAGCGATTGTGGTCACATTTCTAATATCAAGAATCCCTCCTGGATTGAACGCCTCACCAAGAAGGATCTCAAGCTTGAAGATGTCAACGCTTTCGTGGACTGGTTCCTGGAATCAGTCAAGAATGGAACCCTTAATGAAGATGACTTCACTGAAACTCCAATGCTTGCGTACAGAATATCAAAAGTAGCATTAAGCGCGTTGACCAGAGTGCAGCAAAAACAAGTGGGGAAAGGAATTTCTGTAAACTCTTTACATCCTGGTTTCGTCCAGACTGATATGACTAAAGGTCTTGGAATGCTGACTTTGGAAGAATCGGGTAAAGCTCCGGCATATCTTGCTTTAGACGTTGATCAGTCTGTAAAAGGAAAATACTTCTGGTTCGATAAATCTGAGAAGGACTGGGCGGACCCAAGCCAACGTCTACATTGCGTTTTTGCAAACTTCGAAAAGTTTTTGAAAGAATCTGGCTTTTTGTAAATTCCATAATTGTTATTTTTTCAATGTAGAATTTGTTTTTAAATAAATATCATTGCTATAAAATATTTGTTGATGCTTCATTTTTTCACTTGTTAGGTAATTTAAAGATAAAATATTATCAACAATCGATATGTTTGTAGGTCTAGACACACAACAAAGAAGATAAGATATGACAACTACTACTGATTGTATAATGGGGTCGGTCGATTGATTGGACGTAGAAGTACCTATCATATTTGTAGGGATTCTTTGTACATATATTCTAGAACTTTGTTGAGACCCTTGCTTACCCATGGTACTACTAGTAAATAACACCGTGGGTAATTTTTATTGCCACAGTACTACTTTTATTTTCTAATGCAGTTAAAATATTACTAGGTACTCGTAATTTTATTGACGTGGTCATCGTCATGAGCACGCATTAACAACACAATTCATACCTGGAGCAACTTGCACTAATTTAGCTGTCTGCCCCAAGTGAATACGAATACCAAACCCATACCTCCTGACATTCGAGTAAATTCTCCAGCTACTACACCAATCAGGCTGTTTAGTTTCATATCAAATAGGTAATATCATAAGATACACAATAACCGCAAACGGATAGTTTTGAAACATTTTCCATGCAGTAAACAGTTTTATAAACATAAATTCTAAAACACATTACGGTACAGCTCACTATTCAACAAACATGTCCTCGGAACCGTTCGAACGTTTCAGAACACGACGACGAAATTGGCTGTCCTACCCGTGAAATAGATTGGTGTACTTACAACCTCTCTTTGCATATCTGAACACTCTAGCAACCGTTTCCATAGAACTCATATTCCTAAGACAAGTAGGAAAGATAAATTTGTATTTGTAGAGGTATAATGGCTTGCAGTGCTAACGGAGCAAGTGTTCAGAATTGGTATGTGAAACTGTCAGCAAGCTATCTTATATTTAGCTTTGGAGTTAGAAGATTTGGTAAATGCAGCTTAACGCAACGCATCATTGGCTTCTGTCGTCGGTTTAATTCCCACTGGGGACAAATAGCTTTATTGGTTTGGTCTAGTAATCATTTTTATCATCGTTTGAAAGATCGTGACCAAGTTAACAAGTTGATTTACTGCAAGGAGATAAGAGTTAGTTCCAGGAAACAAGATCTTTGTGCGCTCAGATGTGCAGTCTATTTTTTCCAGTGTTTCTTTATGAATTGTTCTACACTTGTTTAATGTCCATAGTATGGAAATCCTAGTAGGGACAGGACAATTTATGTTTTTAGTGGCGTTACTTATTTTAGGTCCGACATATTCCATCGTGGGCATCACCTAGGACCACCAAAGATACGCAATACTGCTCATTTTAAAGGCCTTTATACCTAGAAGGGGCGTATCGAATCTACTTTTAATGTTATATATTAACTTATTATTTTAATTTTATTATAAATAATAAAGTTTTGATAATCCCGTTGGTAAAGCAAAACTCACGTTACGTTAATGTAAGATTCAACTTGGTTCATATCCAAACTGTACCACTGAGTTTTTCAACAAGACATACAGTTTTACCTGTAGTTTTTTCTGTAACCTTTGTGTGGAGAAAATAAACATATAATTTATTATTATTATTTATTATTAGTTTTACAACACCAGAAGCATTTCAGTAAGGATTACCCCGAAAATATAGCAAATGACACCAATATTGTTAAAACTATCAAAGTAGATTCGAAAAGTGGATTTAAAGTAACTTGGCGCTTCCGGCGCCCGCCATGTTTAACCGACTTCAAAAAAGGAGGAGGTTCTCAATTCGTCGGAATCTTTTTTTTTTAACGTTCATGAAAATTTTAGACCCATTCATATGCGCGTAAATATGTTATCAAACCTCTTTTAAATATGATATAAAAAAAAAAGTGGAAACACTTGCTTTAATCCTTTTTCTCAAATGAAATGCCTAGATTTACCTACAAGATTTTGGTTGCTATGGTGATTATGTTCTGTGCATTATTTGTTTATCAAGAAAGATATGCAATTTGCAATAAACCCCAAAAGCCCAAAACTAGTTTTATAAATCTTCTCTCTTATTTCAGGTGATAACAGCTGTAATAGAAGTCTATCAAAATCTAGTCTGTATCCGTAGCAATTATTTCAACGACTTCAGTCTCTTATTTCTCGGGAAAAAACGACAGGCATCCAGAGCAGGCCGGGGATCGGAAGTCGGTTGATAATTGGACTGTCACGGGCTGCGTTGGTTGAGAAAACACCGTCATGACACTGTTGTTACCTGGAACAAGTAGGTACTTGATACACTCGGGAAATTTTATTTCCGATCCATAAAATCATGCTATCTTTATTGCATTCTTATATAACCAACAAGTGTCGTTTGTTATCATATCAATTACTAATGTATGAAGATTCTGGAAAATTTGCAAACTTCAGGGGGAAAACCAGACAAATGAGAATTGACAATGCAATGCATACATTCATATGGTGTAAAAATGGGGCAAAACAGTAGGATGGGTCAAAATTTTAATTAGTTGATACATATCTGGGTAGCTATTATAACAAACGGTTGTCGAAATAAACCTTATTTAAAATAATAACTTGTTAAGTGAGAGTAAAACTCGCGCGACGAAGGTTTGATATTTTTCTGAAATAAAATAAAAATCATCAAAGACCTTTTCATCAGTTTATGCTGTCTAATGCATGAATTAGTCGTTGTCTATAAGGTCTATTGTAATCTAGGTTTAAGATTATTTTTAAAATTATTTCTATTACTTACCTTAAACAATCTTATTGACCTACAAACTTTTGAAGATACAAGTGGGAAAGTTAATTCCACATTTCATATTTATTCACCGAAACTACACCTCATACCATGAAGCAAAATAATTTTTCGTTGCTCATAGTTTCACCTCAAAGTGTTTTCCTTCTTGATTGAGACTAATTGGTTATTAAATTAGATTAAATTTGATAACAGACGCACATTTAAAATCATCTGTCATATAATTTAATTAGTGTCAATCTGAAGGAAAACACTTTGAGGTGAAACTATGAGCTACGAAAAATTATTTTGCTTCATGGTATGAGGTATAAAAGTTAAACAAAAGGTTTATTTTATAATTGAGACTTCAAGTCTATAACGCAGTCTCATCAAAAGGGTTCCTCATTACCGAAGTAACCAACAATTATATTCTAAAGAAATCCTTAATATAAAATTTGTAATAGGAATGTATATTAATAAGGAAACATACGATGCGATAAACTGCCGTACCGACCGTCTAAAAATAGACAAACGCTGCTTGTATGAGGAATATAATAAAAATAAGTAGTTTATTTAGTTTTTCCTTAACCTATGTGTAATATTATTTTATCAAATTAATTTAGGCACAATGAATCTTAGGTATATATATAACAAAATAACGGACACATACTAGGTTAGTTTAGACATGCATATTTCTGTGTGTTGGTTAGATGTGGGGTGTGTGTGAGAATGTTTGTATGTGTGTATGAATGTTGAGGACAGGATGTGGTGACGCATTTTAAAGAAGTCCTATATTCATCTCATAATATAAGCCAATAGCTTATCCGAATAAAGACTTGTAATCAATTGATTACTAATAAATTATATCTACGAGTACATACCTATGTCAATGAACGTCTGAAAATATCCAAAGCAAAGTGCTGACAAAACTTATAATCATGCGTGAATCTGCAGTGTAACCATACCATGACAAGATATCACTACTATCAATACAACGTTAATAATAGAATCATGAAACCAAAGTATACCTAGTCATCCATATTACTCGTTTTCTGTGATAAGATATAGGCTCGAACACAGAGTAATAATACACGAACTTGAACTCTATAATATTTCACAGTCATTTAGATTTTTGATGTTGTAAGAATGACAGTATACCTACAGAAACGTGATTTCGAGTATCTCGCCCTATAGATCACTCAATGACTTGGTGTCTATTAGATGATTAAAGGCAGTGATACACAATTAACAAACCTATAAGCGTTGCCAGATTTACGATTATTCTCTACAGAGAATTTTAGTTAGGTTTTTCTGTCAATTATAAGCAATACAAACATAGGCTTAAAATGGCATGCATTCTGAGCCGTAAAAAAAGTCGACTGGCATTGACGGCGCTATATCAGTATCAACCCTGAGACGTAGATTTCTGGAATTTGGCCCTACGCCCTCCGCATCCAGGCGATCCGCGGTCTTAACTCCAGAACTCATTTTATTCCAAAAGCCAACAAATGCGACCATCTTCATAATAATTGTGTGAAATCTATACTTAGATCAATATCAATTGATTGGATATTCTCGTTGTAGCCCCGGTTTTCCGCCAAATACATGAATCCATCAGTTTATCAAAGCTATACCGCTTCGTTGGCTTAGTGAGTTGGTCATTGGACTTGAATGTCAGAGGTCATGGCCTAGTGAGTTGATCATTGGACTCTGCCAGAGGTCATGGGTTCGATTCCCACTGGGGACATCCAACTTTGTACCAGTTGGTCCCAGTCTGGATGTTATATATATGAATTGTCCTTTCTTTGTTAAATTTCCGTAGCACATTAGAAAACCTATAGATTGGGATTAGACAAGTGTATGTAGGTATATGTGTAATATATAAAAAAATTATCAACTTATACCTTGCAAAGTTCAATCATCATATCAGCCTTTAAACGTCCACTGCTGGAGATAGGCCTTCCACAATGAACGCCACCACACCCGGACCTCCGTCCTCCATCCAACCGCTTCCGGCCACCTTCTTCAGGTCTACCGTCCACCCGGCGGCGGGGCGTACCACCCTGCGCGTGCAAATCAGCGATTTCCACTCCACAACTCGTCTGCCCCAATTGCCGCCGGTTGGACAGATGTGACCCGCCCACTGCCACTTCAGCTTGCTAATCCTTTCGACTATGTTGGTCACCTTCGTTCCTCATCGGATCTCTTCATTACGAATCATATCCTTCAAAGAAAACCCAGAGTCATCTTGTTTAGTATTTCTTAGTAATTATTGAAATCTCTTTATAAGTGTTAGTAGTTAACAACACTTATAAAACTTATAAATTTTATGAACTTTATACAATACAATACACTTTAGTGCACAAGCAAATACAGCTACATATTATAAAAGTTTTATAAATAGAACAATTTAGGCGGTCTTATCGCTTTAAGCGATTTCTTCCAGACAACCTTTGGGTAGAAAATGTTATGTCAGAGAAATTATAAGTGTTAGTTGCACACAACACCTAAAAAACTTATAAATTTTATTAGGTAAACTGTGGTAAGATATAGAACATCTATAATTAAGAAATAGAATATAGAGTCTTCAGAATTTAGTTATATATAAGCAAGTGTATAGATTAGATTAGATTTTTATTATTTCAGTCTACATATTAAATATAACTATATATATTTCATGTACAGTGCTATACAATATATAAAGTGATCGTCGTATTTTAACAAATTATCAATATAAAATAATAATAAAATTAACACATTAAAAATAAAATGTCATAATGTAATAATTTGTTTGCAAATAGATGTCTTAAATAAAATTTCAATAAATAAGTATAACAAACATAATATATACTAGATAATGGTCAGAACGCATAACATATAACGCCTATAACGTCGATGTGTAAACTACAACGTGGAACCACGTGTGTAGTAGATAACGTATCGTGATTAAGTAATTCACATCACACCTCGATATGGCACATAGTCAACAAACACATAGTTGTTAACTTTGTGTCATTTCCATGACTGGTTGTTTATAAACAATTTCTTAATGTTACGAAATCGTTATCGACCTTGATGTAATCTAATAAATTAAATCGTAAACATCGCGTGTCTGTACATTAAAGATATTTGCAAAAAAAATTGAGGGTCTAAGGATAAGTAATAGAACACATTTCAATCATTTTTGGAATTTTTGTCTGTTTGTCTGTGAGTTTGTGCACGCATCACTTAAAAACTACTGAACGGATTTTGATGGACTTTTCATAGAAACATGGAACTTAACATTTAGTCTTTATTTCATTGCAATCGGTTTACTCAATCAAAAATTTTGAACATTTTTAGTTTTCAAATACGTAAGTAGGTTAGGTTAGTATGCAATATATTGCACATAATAGTATTTTCGTATTCAGATTGCGATGAGTTTGGACTACATTTGGAGCTGGGAGTGGGAATGGGAATGGGAGTCGGCGTGGGCTTGGGCGTGGGAAAAGGGGAGTGGGAGCTGGAGCGGGAACGGGAACGGGAACAGGAGCGGAAGCGAGAGCGAGAGCGAAAGCGGGAGTGGGAGCGGATTCTGTAGTTCATGCGAGCCTAGCCGCGGGCACAGTCAATAAGTCACATGGACTGAAAGATGACGGCCTTATTGGACTAGTGACGTGGTAGTTAGGATCGTCGTAGATAAGGAAGTATAGTTATACAAGTCCCGGTCTGGATGTTATGTATTTCTGAACTGTTCCGTCCTTGATTAACTCCTATCGGTACATGTGATAATACTAGTTTGGAAATAGACAACGGGTTTCTTCCAAAGATTATCTTAGTAAAATTGAAAACTACTGGATGCGGACGGCGGGTATGTAAACGCTTTATTGTACCAAAAATAACAACTAGAGTCTAGATTTGTGGTGGCACTATTCTTAGCCGGTAACCACACGGCAATAAACAAATCGATTTTATAAATATATCCATACGGAAGTAGATTGAGATATTTATTTTAGAGTTAATATATAATTCTATAAGTTTAGAGATTATCTAACGAAATGGATAACAGGATAATGACCAACATTATACAATTAGCGTGAGACAGTATTTTTATTATCCGCATCATGCTATTAACACGGTATAGATTTCTTCAAGCGAAAGATTTCTTTAAATGTTACCTACCTAGATAACGTGTATTAGAGAACTAGATATTGCCGTGTGTCCGTCTGTCTGTCTACGGCAGATGAGAGAGGGTTGTGCTCCTGCAGTAGAGACAAAAATAACCGGATAATAATGATGATGACATCCATTTGTAATGATTAGATTAGATTAATTTATTTCACTTTTACATATTAAAAATTAAATTTTACATGTCATTCTAATATGGTAAAAGGGATCGTCACCCAATAAACTAATATACAAAATACAAATTACAATGTCAACAAATAAAATAATGTCTCTGATCATCACTCTCATGATGTCAACACCCAGATCATAGACCTTCCCCAATAATCATACTCTATTCTATGTCCATCTCGATCCAGCCACTTCCGGATTTAAGTACATAGTAAAAACTCGTACTGTACTGTAAGATGGACCGGGAATTGTAATACACATATATCACTACCAAAATCTATTTATTGTGTCTGTCATTCAATATGGTGGTGGTGTGTAATAATAATTTGTTTATAAGTAGGTAACCTGACATTCATTCACATTCATTACCATTGACATTCACTATTGTCCTGTATATTTTTTTCTCATCTATTTCTTGTTTTATGTCATATTATTAATTAATTATAATGTTTAAAACTTTTGCACGCCTAATTATGGCAGAATATGTTGGCCAACTATCTATATTATCATCACATTAATACCATATTCCAGCAAATAAGTTAAATTTCATTTTATTTCAAGTCGTCGGTGCATCTGGCGGGGAGCATCAGGAGTGGTCTTACAATGCGTTCTCCACTAAGACTTCAATATTAATCTTTATTTACAAATTGTCAAAGTGTCGTTAACCTACGTCCCACCCACACCATACGTGTTGGAGCACATATGTAAAAAAAAAAACATAACGAAATTTTTTATCATATTTCGTATAAGAAAAATATATTTTCTTTCTAAAGCTCACGTCGGGAGGTTCTCGGTAAGGCTGTATAGAAAATATCTGTACAATTTTCAACATCATGCGCCATTTATTGTGTTTTCTTGAGTTCGATGAACTGGTATGTCGTTGGCATGGAATGGCGAGGCTGTAGGCGAATAAAACCTTGTATTTTCTAGACATGTATGTCGTTACTTTCATTTTCAGTCATAGTGAAAGTCTGTCTGGGAGTATGGCCATCGCCCATCTTTGTCATCTCATCACGAAAAAAGCTACAGCAAAAATTTAGATGGGATTTATTAATATGTCAGGTCTTTTTTATAAAAATTTACACACCCTGATGAGATTTAGTAAGATGTGGAGGGAAACCTAGTTCAAGTGAAATTTCCCCCAAATTTATTATTTTATTGTGCTTCATGCATGACTACAAAAAAAAAACAGTCGAAGTAAAAATTACATGAAAGCATATAGAAATTCCAAGTAGATTGGAAGTTATGTATGAGAACCTGAAGGGCATTGTGTAACTGGTTCTAACATAAATAGTACATTCTCTGAATTACAAAGATGACGTGGAATTTTCAATTACCAAAGTCACAGGCAAAAACTACTAAATGTATGGAATTACATATTTAAGGGGCGTTCCAGCGTTACTGCCAGAGTTCCCAGACAAAAATATTACTGTCTAGGGTGTAAGAGAAAACTTTGACGACCGCTGTCCATTACGTTAGCAGTAATGACTGCGACTTGTCAGAGCATTGCTTGGTATTCAGTCATTTCGACACTTCGTCACGTTTTCGTCATCGTGTCTCGAGTTACCAATTTAAAGTGAGATACTGATACTTCGCTGTCACTGACAGTTTCTAGAGTATTTAGAAGTAGTACTCACTAGAACTACTAAGTACTAATTTTTTTTTGGTCCACATTTGTCAGATTCCACTTTTCACAGAAATCCATTATATTCCACATTGGTCAGATATTTGAAATGATTGACGAATAAGTACTGAAAAATAATTCCACGTTCGACCGACTTCACATTTTTAAGTATTACTTACTACTATTTATGAATACTTTTTCTGTGATAAACATTCAACTTATAAATATTTCATATATAAAGAATATATGCATACACTTGTCTATTCCTAAGTTTTTTTCCTGTGCCACGGAAATTGAACAAGGATATTTCACGAATATAACATCCAGACCAGGAACCACTTGTAGTTACAATTGTAAAAATTTGTCCGTCCCTGGTGGGAATCGAAACCAGAGTCTTATTCCTTGCATACTAAAAATACACAGGCATAATTAAAAGCTATTTTAATCTAACTAAATAGTCAACCCTGAAATACTGGAAAATTACGCCGCTTATCCCGAAGTACCAAAGAATTTTCATTAGACTAAAGTGAAATTCATTTCCTCTCCAGTCGATCGCCAACTTAAAGTTAAAATATTTTGGCCAAGAATATTAAAGGAATTTTCATAATCCATCATTGGATATCAACTTTGTTTTAGTTACTTAGGAATTAGAGGAGCAACTTAAGTTAATTGACTTAAAGTAGTTTCAGGTTTTCAAATTCTAGCAAAGAGCATAACCTTACATTTTTCTGGTCGTTCATTCTCATTCACCTGTGAATGTCTGTCCCGTCCTTGAGGTTTTTATTGTTAGGATAAACGAGCTCTCGAGTGGACACAGCGACTGGGAAAACGTAGTGTGGGACGCACCCCTGCCTAGATGGATGCACGATCTACGTAAGGCGGCTGACAGTGACTGGATGAGAAGAACCGAGGATCGGGTTTAGTGGCACGCCTTGGGAGACCCCATGTTCAGTGGTTGAATTGTGTAGGTTAATGATGATGTCGATGATTAGCTTTATATAATTTTTTGCATTCAGATGTTTTCAAGTCGTAATTGGTCACATAATGCATATTTAATTCAAATGTTATGAAACTGCTTTCGTATTTCTTATATTTAAAGGAAAGACACGTATTTTTTCGAGTCAACTTTTAAAACGATACAAAACCCCCTTATCGTAACGTTTTAAAAGTTGACTATCTCCAAAAAAATAGGTGTCCACAATATATCCTAAAACAAATCAAATCGGAGACGGACACCTCGGGTGCTTTCCTTTAACTATAAGAAATACGATACGAATCTTATTCTAAGAAGCTTTGTTCAGCGATCTGTTTATCATTGACTCATTTTAATATAATGTAATAGTCCATAAAACATAAGGGTTAAGTAAAAAATAAAGGTATTTTTAAAATCTGCTTAATGCCATAACTAGTGGGTGTAATCACCCTCACCTCAACTTGTTAGGCATTTGAAAAATGCAGTTAAAACCATTTAAATAACTGTAGTTCCACTAAGCTAAGGATGAAATCACATTATAATATTTACCAGGTATTGTTACAACTTCCGAGTTCAAAAGCCTCGTGAAAATCTGAGAAGAAACACTACCATTTAAAAAAGATCTGTAAAAATTATGCTTCCTTTACACAAGTCTTCTAAGGGCAGCGCAGAAACGGGTCTCATAACTTTGGTGTTGTACTCTGTAATATATCATAGTGAAATGTGATTTATTTCCCGTCTGTCCTGAGGATTGGGCAAACAAATTGATTCAATATGTCTCTGTACATATATGTGTATTGTTAGATAAAACTTGTATGGATGTTTGTTTGGTGAAGGATTTATAATCTATGTAAAAACCTATAAGAATGAAACGGTTAGTTTTGACATGTGAAAGTATTGGCTCTGCCAAGTATCAGCTGGCTGCTCTGAACGCGGTTGAGCGTCGTGCCCGAAGGCTTATTGGTGTCGATGCTCTGACAAATACCAAGTTACAGAGCCCCAAACATCACCGCAGCGTGGCCTGTCTTTCGGTTTTCTTCAGGTTACATTTAAGAAAGTGTTCCCAGGAATTACACGATTTGATTCCCCCGTCTCCTTCCATAACCGGACTACCAGGCGTGGTGAGGGACTTCATCTTTGTGTAGTAGACATACCACGCACTCGCACGAAGCGTTTTGCTTCCTCTTTCATGATGCGACCTGCTAAGGAATGGAACTTCCTGCCAGCTTGGGTATTTCCGGACAAGCACAAATTTGGATATTTTTAAAGGAAGAGTGAATAGGCATCTTCTGGGTAAGCGCGCTCCACCTTAGGTCTCATCATCACTAACCATCAGTTGATATTAAGGTCAAGCGCAAACCCATCTACAATAAAAAAAATATATAGTTTGCATATTTGAGTTCAGCACACGCAGGGGTGGAACGCCCTGCCGCCCCAGATGGACCGACAACCTGAAGAATGTGACCGGAAGCGGCTTTATGCTGAGGACGGAGGACGTTCATTGAGGAAGGTCTATGTACAGCAGTGGACGTCTACAGGCTGATATGATGATGATATTTGTTTTTCATTTTTTTACTATAAATTTTATTTTCATTCTAATGTTTTGTGAGCTTGACTATACAAGTACTTGACCGTTCAGAATCTAACCTACTCAGAAACTGACGAGCTTAGAATTTGTCCTTTTAAGATCTGAGCTGCTCCGTCCGAAGCTCTGCAATACTTCTTGGAACTGCCTTTCTTGTACAGCTTTCATTTCTCCGAAATCTATTTGATGTTATGTTACTCTCGCTTCGCTCGCTACGCATATTCATAAGCATTAGATTGCTCATGACTATATAGGCGTACTAGAAACGAGCGAAGCAATAACATGCGTTAATAGGGTTCGACAAAATAAAGTTCATTCAAACATGCCTTTGACAGATGTTATGTTTGACTGAGAAAATGATGGAAAAGACAGACTGAAGCAAATAATGGCAAAAATAAGCGATTAAAGCAATGATGGAAAAGACAGGTCATTAAGGCAAAAGATTGCGAACACAGGCAACTAAGGCAAATAATTGCACAAATAAG
This sequence comes from Esperia sulphurella, assembly GCA_947086405.1. Lineage (NCBI taxonomy): Eukaryota > Metazoa > Arthropoda > Insecta > Lepidoptera > Oecophoridae > Esperia > Esperia sulphurella. Next base: position 12,459,977 of record OX352272.1, read on the forward strand.
TACCTAACTGAGGCAATAATGGAAAAGACAGATGACTAAGGCAAATGATGGTAATAAAGACAAGCGATTGAGGCAAATGATGGCAAAGGCAGGCAGACTGAGGCAACGATGGAAAGGACGGGCAACCGAGGAAAATAATGGCAAAAATAAGCGAATGAGGCAATTATAAAAAAGACAGGCAAATTATGGCGAAGACAGGCGACTCATTGGATGGTTACACACGATACTACACCTATTTAGGGGCGTGTAAGGGTTTCAGATAATATATTACGTCGAACTAAAATACGCCAAAGAAAAAAAGTAAAAGACGCCAAACGCTTATCAGAATATGTCACATGATTCGTTAAAGAGTACAAATGGCTTTTTAGTTCGACGGATATTATCCGAATTGCTAATGGAGAAGGCTCTTCACAGTGTAAAGTTTCATGTACCTTTTTTTTGGTACGACAGAGTCTTTGTCTCACTAAAATCGTTCGCATCGGTCTTTCGTCTCTGTTACTCTATTCGGGACCCAACGTTTGCTTTACCTACTTGATGTAAACCTATGTATCCGATATTCCACCAGACATACAGCACGCAGTATACAAATCTGAACAGTAACGCAATGCCATTCAATCGTGCACAAATGTACGAAATGTATGCGCATACATTCCCCCTCGTTAGTCCCACTTTCAATGGTAACAGCGATGTAGATCGTCTAGATGACACATCGTAATGTTTGTGGTAGTTAAACTTTAGTTGCTCTTAGCCAGCAGTTAGGGCAGTGGGTACAGAATAAATCAATGATTAGTATCAATGATCTTTTATTTAACACTAGTTTTTTCCCGCGACTTCGTCCGCGTATATTTCGATATTTACATATCTTCACTGCTTTTAATTATTAATTTGGGTTTGGAATGAAATAATTTTCTGAATTAAAAACTATCCTATGTCCTATTTCAGGATCTAAACTAAATGTGTGTGAAGTTTCATCCCGATCCGTCCAGTGGTTGAAGCGTGATTGAGTAACAAACATCCAAATATTCAAACATCTAAATATCCAAACTTTCGCATTTATAATATTAATGGGATTGCACTCCCCTAGTCGCGTCCTGGAGCACAAGAGGTAAGTACTGGTGAAACTGGCCAGAATCTAATCGGCTTCTCCTCCTAGTAAGTTCTAGGTTCCGACGATGATTGTAGTTCCGTGAAATAGAAGATGCAGAAAGCAGATAGCAGACAGTTGATTCCAGAAAGTAAATAGTAGTATGCAGAAAGTAGAGAGAGTAAGATAATCTTTCTCAAAAGTGTATAGTATCGATAACCCACTGCTACATCCCACTTCCACTTTTACTGCTACCTTCTCCTATCTACTTTCTGCATCTTCTATTTCACGCAGCTATAATCACCTTCGGAACCTGGACCTCACTGGGAAGAGGAGCCGATTAGATTCAGGCATTCATTATCAGGTTAATTTTGTCTCCACTGCAGGACTGCAGGAGCACAACCCTCTCTCATCTGCCGGAGACAGAAGGAGGATTTGACCTACACTCCCCGCGCTGGCCAGACGGGTTGGGGAGGCATTCAGGCATTAGTAAGTACTAATCTACGATTAGCTATTTAAATGGTTCTGTGCCCAGTGATGGTGCAAGCGCTTATGTTCCACGAAGTTCGGAATCTGCCCAAATACAGATTATCTTAATCATGTCAATAGCATCGAGATCCGTAAGTAGATCTTCTCCAGCCTGGCAAAGTACGAGAAAACCCGAATATTTAACGAAGCTTATTTTAATAAAGGCTTGTCTAACATTGTAGGTACGCTGCCATCTTACTATGATAACGATATGAAAATATATACATACTATATAATCTAATCGTGGTACCAGAATGTGTCTCAAAATGGAGGCGGCGATGACATACATCACGCCACTGTCTACCCCTCTGGGACCAATGCGTTATGTATGTATATGTATGTATGTATTTTATAATAGCATTTAGGAAGAAAATAGTCTATAAAACACCAGCTATTTGTGCATAATAAGTGTTTTGGTTGTTATTTGCGTGTCAAATAAAAATCAAAAGAAAGACACATCTAGTGTCTAGAGATCATTAGATACAGGTTCGAAAGAATATCGTGAATTTCATATTCTAACGACGCGGACGACTCTAATTGGAATTTCATATTGATCCGTATTCTGTTGAACTAGTACGAGCCACATTAAATATTAATTATAAAAACGACCCACGCATGTAACGTTATCGTCCGCTAAACATATTAACCTACCAACTTCATTTTGGCTGCTCATGTATTACGAACGCTATTATGTTAATCATAGGGTATGTCATTGCATATCAGCTAAAATTATGTGTGTTTCTTGTGAGCAATAATTTGGATTAGTTAAAATAATGTAAAGTTACAGACCAACAAATTTTTTCAAAGAAAACTGAAATTGGAAACGAATTTCAATAGTTTTCAGGCGTTTAAACGTAAGTTTATTTTACAGTTTATTTATTTTTAACGAAACTAATCAGCTGAAGTTTTAACTAATTCTAAATACCATTAATCATTATTGACTGAAACTCCTGGAAGTTAGCTAAACATTTTCCCGTCGGAGAAACTCCTAATACAGATACTTGAGCCTTCCTCAAACTTGCTTGTAACACAAACTGAGACAGTATACCAAGTTATGTATACATAGCTGAGGTAACGTAGTTAGTGCGGCGTAGAGAATGTTAAGTAAGATATGTTTTCATCTTCTAAGTATGTCAATCATGTTTTGGATAAACCAGCTGGATTATGGCGTATTGTATAAGCAAATCAACGCAGAGGTACTGACATTCTATATACGCGAACCAGCCTATCCTTTACACGTGTGTGTGCGTAAATTAAGGTAGAGCTACTTCACCTAGCGCACGAACACAGTCGATCGAGAGAGGGACAACGTTATACGTAAACTACATAAGTGCTTCTGTTTAGTGTGTTATAGCGTCGAGAATGCGGTGCTGGTCGGTGACGCGCTGGCGTAGTAACTTTATACCGGCGTACCCAGTACTACGTACTGCCAGCAGTGATCTACTTTGCGGGGGACGTTATACTGGCGGGGGGAGGTAAGTGTCGCTTATTTACGTAGTAATATTTAGTATTTTCTGCCGGAGGGGTGTCGCCATACTCAGGAATTCCCATCTGCTAAAGTTAAAAGACCACCGTCTATGCGCATATGAAATGTATCGATATAGATGAGAGTTTATGAATATATTGTTCAGTTTAGTATGTGTTTGTTAGCAACAGCGTACAAATGTGGGGGGATTCACGCCGCGAATGACAGAATGTTTCGCATTGGAAGAAACCTAGTGGCGTCTTCCCTCCGATTCGAGTCGGCGCCCACGTAGCTCTCTAAGCACAACAAAATTAAGATATGTTTTAAAGGAACAAATTTTAGTTTAAAATGTATAAGTAACAAAAAAATTGTTCATATTTAAAATCCTTGACACTACACTTCAGAAGATTTTATTTAAATTAAATGCCTTGTGGCCCATCCCGCTGGTTCTATTTTAAAACTAGAAAGATGGACACTGGCTGTGAACCTGAGGGATTTTAAAACTCTAGTGTCAGTCTGGGTGGGTCCCATCCGTTACTGTCGCTAATCAGCAATACATTTTAACCATTAGGTAGCATACGAGTTCTATAAAAATACTCCTTGTACATCATGAAATATTTTCTTTAAACTTTATGTCTGTAAAGTTCCCAAAATGGCGTTTCCTTTCTGTAACTGGTTCCCAGAAGAGAACACTTATTCTTTTACTGAAACCAGTTTAATTATTATTTCTTCTGCCGCAACCAGTTACGAACTCATTAGGTACCTACGTATCCGGCCGGAACGGTTTAACCGGTTAAAACGACGTTCATCAAATTCCCTTTTCGACATGTCTTTGTTTCATTAATTGCCTTAGTTCGTCCAATACCTGTTTCGTCAACCAAGTACATTTTCATTTTATTTTTTTCCACTTTCGACGAAAACTGTATATACACTGTGTGCAATCATAAGTGACAAAGCCAACAGAAAACCTTATAAAATATAACGAAAAATAGTCGCAACTTTCCAAAGTTATGTAGGTATATCCGGGCACGTAAAAGTTTGATGAGATCGCGGCCCGGATAACGGATTGAGATATGGCATTCCGTGTTATTAGGTCCGGACGTTCGGGATCTGTGGCGACGTATATCGGTATTTTATTTCGTGCATTGATTGTGGGTCGCCAGCAATAATTTATGAGTTGATACTGTTGATGGCAGGTTCTCATGGAACTTTAATTTTTGAAGTGAATGTGACAAGTTTATGTTGTGGATCCGATCGTTAATAACGGCAGGGGATGATGACTCAACATTTCGTATAGGCATGAACAACTGTCATCATTTCAGCCATTAGACGTCCACTGCTGGACATAGGCCTTCTCCAATGAACACCACCACACCCGGTCCTCCGCATTCAGCCGCTTTCGGCCACCTATTTCAGGTCGTCTGTCCATCTAAGTATACTCGCCAAGTGTTATTTATATGTGTATTTTAAACATCTAGAGTCTCTCTGACAATGGAAATAAATATGAAGTTTTTTTTCAAATCGCTAGCACACTTTCGCGTGCTTGTGAAATGCCCATAAATGAATGACTTAAATTCAAATCCAAAAAATAATATTTCAGACATTTGTCCATATTTTTGTTAGTAGAATCTTATAGAACTGTGTTAGTTGTTTTTATAAATACATTAAAAATAAAGAAAAATTAAAAAAAATTACAATAATTAATTTTAAACGAGAATTTACGACATATTCATTTATTTATGTGTAATCGAATCGAGTGCGACAACATGGGGCAGTCGACTCTGCTCGCTATAACGCGTAGGAGGCTGTCAGTGCCGCCGCGGACACGGCTTAGCATCGAGGTCATAGTCAAAGTCAAAATCATTTATTGCATATGACTACACTTGGTACATTTATACACGTCATTTTTTTATTGACTGCCGCTTCCTAGGTTTAGCGCTGTGAAGAAGAAACGGCGCAACAAACTCGCTCGCAACAACAAAGGCAGCTCTCTTTCTCAAGATGACATGAAAGCCATCGGCTTGAGCTTCTGCAAGCATGCCTGATGCGCTGCAGTGCATCAGGCAATATCCTGAGTGCGATGACTCACAGATTGCACGTTATAAAACGATTGGCAAAAATCTCAACCTTTACTGTTTAGTGCAACATGCAAATCTACGTTAAAGCTTCTTGCTTGAGAAAATCCTGCAATGCCTAAACAAGTATGTCTCACATCCCACCATCGCAAGTTTTCGTTAAACTTTCATCAGCCGTAGGAAATCAAAGAAAACGACAAAAAGAGCTATAAATTGTTTACTGCTGGATCGCGTTTAGACATTTTATGGGCGCTCCTCTATTTATATACGAGGGCCCGTCGTTGTGTTAGGGTTAGTTGGATTGGATAGTAATATCTTAGATAGTAATTTTCGATAAAAACAAAGATTTGATCTCCTTTCGAAATGTGGGTTTTTCTTTTTCAATCAACATATTATTATTACGGCGTATACAATAAGAGAGGTTGCCGTGTGCTTTCCGGTAGAGTAGAATAGAACCACTCCAACTCTTCCCGTGGATGTCGTACAAGGCGACTAAGGGAATACATTATAAAACATCAATCAGGCCACCCCAACTCGTCTGGCCAGCGCGGGGAGTGTAGGCCAAATCCTCCGTCTGTCTCCGGCAGATGAGAGAGGGTTGTGCTCCTGCAGTGGAGACAAAAATGACCTGATGATGATACAAGAGGAAAGCAAGTAATACACTAAACTACCTTTTCACTTGCTCGTTGCTCGTAAATATGTGTTTTGTTCAATTGTACATTTTAAAATGTATTCGTTATTTTGGACATTTTGAGTTTTGTACTTTGTCAATGAGTAAAAGCTCTGTTTGTGTTTTTGATATATCAGTGTTTTGTCAGTTGTAGACATTAAAATGTATTCGTTATTTTGGACATTTTGAGTTTTGTACTTTGGCAATGAGTAAAAGCTCTGTTTGTGTTTTTGAAATATCAATGTTTTGTCAGTTGTAGACATTAAAATGTATGCGTTATTTTGGACATTTTGAGTTTTGTACATTTTGTCAGTGAGACATTCTGAGTCAGAATATCAGAATTTCTGACCCACTGTACATTTTGTTATTGCTGCGATATTCTTATCGTCATATTTTTAATAGAACCATATTTTACTACAGTATTAAAGTCGTAAATGTTGACCTAAGTAGTATTAGAACTTTAATGACGATAATAATACAACTAATTGTGCTAATTGGACTGTGTTTAATTTGATTGTATTTAATTTGTGTAAAATTTGATTTGAACTGTAACGGAAGTTATTAATAAACGATGTATATGTCTATTTCTCTATTCCCTTTTTTATTTTAGAACTTATTAGTTATCAATCACATTGTGTTGACGTTATTGTGTAAATAATATTTATGTAGGTATGTATGAACATATGTATTTATTTATTTATGTATGTGTTGGTATGCCCACGGTATAAACTATACTACTACCTTTATTTAACTCCAAAACCTATCTTTTTCTACTATTTATCCACTACCCAAAGGCTGCCTGGAAGAAATCAGACAAGACCGCCTAGATACATGTGTAACCTACTTTATTATTGTGTCTGTGTATATTATCGTGGAATAATTAAACATAAATAATTATTACAGGTACTATAATAGTAATGAAGAGAGCCGATGAAGAACGAAGGTGACCGACATAGCCGAAAGGATTAGCAAGCTGAAGTGGCAGTGGGCGGGCCACATCTGTCGCAGAACCGACGGCCGTTGGGGCAAACGAGTTCTGGAGTGGAGACCACGGATTGGCACGCGCAGGGTGAGATGGAGGACGAAGGTCCGGGTGTGGTGGCGTTAATTGGGGAAGGCCTATGTCCAGCAGTGGACGTTTAAAGGCTGATATGATGATGATGATGAATATTATTTAACATGAACTGTTACAATGTAAAGTTTTTCCTACGTTTTAATCTGTGGATTATAACTGCTACGCTCTGCCTGGCTCACAAACTTGTTGACTGACTGAAAGTTACTTCGATCGGCGAGTGAGTCGTAATTAAAGTGCCAAATCCCCTTGTGCCTTATTACACCCATTAACTCGTTAACTAACGCTCATTAACTCCTTACCTAATGCTCAAGGAAACTGAGCAACTTACCTTTGAAGATGAAACTGAATTAGATAACCTTGTATAACCTCACATTAAACATGATAAGGAATCCTAGAGCTCTCGATTCATGTTTTTAAGGTCGAGAATTGAAACCCAGGTCGTCTAAAGAGACCTTGGATCTTAAATACGTATTAATATTTATTGAAAGGATTTCGGAGAAGGTAAATTCTGCGAGGAAACCTACATCTATTCACGGGGCAATATATACGCTTGTTAGTATACTATATAATTATCATCAGCCTATATACGTCCACTGCTGAACATAAGCCTCCCCAATAGAAGGTCACTTTTGGTGGGCTGTCCATTGGGGTATTTGCCATAATCACCACGCTTGGCAGGCGGATTGGAGATCGCAGTAATGATCTTAATAAATACAGGTGAACGCCTTGACGATACCTACAGGAAGATTGGGGGTGGCCCTATTCTAAGCCGGAAACCACAAGGCTGTATTTATTTATTAAAAACAATTATGAAATTCTTCACCAGCTATTGATGAATTGCAAATTTTAATGCTCCTCTACCTGTTGTAGCATTATGCTTAAACAAGATTACGAAATAGAGGACATGATTACCCACTTGAAAAACATGCAGGTCGTAAGGCAAAATTACTCCCACTCAACGAGGGAAAACCGGGTCTGAAAAGGGAAGACCCTTTCATTCGGCCCAATAGAATAATTACCTTTTAGGAGGGTTCCTTCGTGAAAAACCTCTAATTTCAAGATTCAGGGGAGGGACTCTTTATCCATTTGTTGCTCCTAAGCCAACATGTCTAATCAAATCATTATAAATTATATTAGTCCTTTCAAAGTATTGCATACGATTAAAAGATTATATGTTTTTAAATAACTATGCAGGGTAACCCTTGGCTGTTTGGTGATATATTGTTACTTAGTAACAGTGAAATTAAAAATTATCTAACCCCGGAGCAACTTCATCATCATCATCAGCCGATGATGATGATGAAGTAGTTCGTACTATACGTATATAATACGAACTACTGAATATAATTTTTTTGAATTTAATTTTAATTACTATTTTTTTTTGTTTTGTTGATAGCTTAACTAAGTGATTTGTATATCCATTGATTGTAATGTTTTTGACAATGTACGATTAGTACCAATAAGTAATATGAATGTGAATAAGCCTCCCCAATATAATGCCACTTTTAGTGGGCAGTCCATTGGGGGATTTGTCATAATCACCACACTTAGCAGGCCAAATGCAGTAATGATCCTAATATCACAGGAGAACGCTACTGCCCGTTGCATACCCTTAGTCGTTTTGACGACACCCACGGGACGATTGCGGGTGGCCCTTTTCTAAGCCGGGCAAAGGGCATGTGTATTAGATATAAATAAATATAAAAGCGACGCGGCAAGCGTAGAGCACCCCTGGTTAGATGGAGCGACGATCTGCGTAAGGCGGCTGGCAAAGAACGGATAAGAAGAACCGTAGATCAGGGTCAGTGGCGCGCCTTGAGAGAGGCCTATGTCCCGCAGTGGGCTCTTGCAGACTGATGATGATGAAATATAAAATAGCAAGCGGGTGGAACTTATCCTTACGTTTTATTGCGAATCATACATAACTATCACCAAATAACAGGATATCACGGATTAGTCAAGGTTTAACCCTATATTTGAACTTATACTTCTTTCTTTTACATTTCAATGCCTATTTTACATAAACCTTTCTAAAAATTTACATATCAATATATATATGTAAAGGCTTTAAAACTAAGCAGTCTTAGTGTAGCTATAAATTTGCTAGTACATGTTATCCATCAGACCGCGGCAGGGGAATGATACTCAGACTGTGGCGGGGGAATGACACTCGAGGCAACACGACGCGTTGAGCCCGTGATGAGTTGAAGAGTTGTAATTGAGTTTTCATCATCCGTCTTTGTTGTGAACAGCTTTTACTTTGTATGTTTTACAAAGTGTTTACGGAGCTTCAAACTTTTTAACTCGAAGGAAAATTCGGTTTTACGAATTTTTAGAGGGACTTTTCTGCAAAATCGTTTAAGGGAGAGAAAATTAGATAATATAAAATCTCTGTGTATTTGTTGCAATTGACAGCCTGTCAACATCCACTGATGAGCTTTCTAGTTATTTTGTTTTATCGTATTCCTTTGGTACCTAGAAAAATACAGTTGGCATTTGAAGCTCTCGATATGTTTATGCCCCTTTATACTGTTAAGGAGTCAGTGACGAACGAACCCTAATTGTACATCTACGACCGTCCCGCACGCTCTTATGGGACTACTCCTCGTCCGGTCGCATTGATTGACTGATGTGTCTGGAGCGTTTATTAAAATATTATAATCTGTCTAAGAAACAGTTTAATTTGGGCTTAACAATACACACACGAAAATAAATGATTCCCTAAAAATAAAGTAGTGCTATCCAGTAGGAATATAGCTTCATAATGATGAGTCGCCAAATTAAATTTCCAGTCCAGTAGAGAGCCGATAAATTTATTTCAGTATCGGAAGAACCACTGAAACGTTAATATGCTGCTGTATTGTATTATTCGGTTGTTTTAAATCCTTCAGTTGGATTTCGTCCACTTTCCCAACTCGTTCAATTTTCCAACTCATCCACTTCCCGTAACCTAACCTAACTCGTCTACTTTCCTAACTCCGACCCCTTTTCTAACTCGTCCACTTCCCTAACTCGTTTACTTTCCCAACTCGACTACTTTCCTAACTCGACCCCTTTCCTAACTCGTCCATTTCCCTAACTCGTCTACTTTCCTAACTCGTCTACTTTCCTAACTCGACCCCTTTCCTAACTCGTCCATTTCCCTAACTCGTCTACTTTCCTAACTCGACCCCTTTTCTAACTCGTCCACTTTTCTAACTCGTCCAATTCTAACTCTTCTACTTTCCTAACTCGTCCACTTCTCTAACTGGTCTACTTTCCTAACTCGACCCTTTCCTAACTCGTCCACTTCCCTAACTCGTCTACTTTCCAAACTCGACCCCTTTCCTAACTCGTTCATTTTCCTAACTCGTCCAATTCTAAGTCGTCTACTTTCCTAACTTGTTCATATTCCGAATTCGTCAACTTTTCTAACGCGTCCACTCTACGTTCACAATAAAGAAGAATAAGCATCGTTCTTTTTTGTTTCTTGCGTACTACATTTAGTGGACCAAATATTACCGTAAATCCATTAATGAATAATAATAATAATTAATATTATTATTATTCATGCTCTATCCCTTACAAAGGTGAAATTTACAATGTAAACAAAAATTGCGAGTTTCTATTTGTGTGCGCTAAGAAATATATTGTTTAATGTTGTCCTATACTATCTAGTCACACAAATATAAAAATTATAATCACTTAGTGTATATTTTTGTACTTAAATTTAAATGTAACGTATTAAAATATGTACTGTAAAGTTTAAACAAAGTAAACTATATAATTAAAGTCATACATATTTAATACTGTTAATTACACACGTGGATTAGACACATACCAATACACTGTTAATGTAAGTAAGCCTGAACATTATCAACTTACCTCAAATTTACATTTACTGACCATAAAACTTAAAAAGTGTATATGCACTCTATAGGTACGGCTACGATATAAATTATGCCGCAAAATCCAATGTATCACTGCTTTAAACCCTTCATATACTTTAAACTCGCATATATATTATAATAACACTATGTTAAAGTAAGTATATATATTTAATCTGTTAAATTGTTTATATTTAAACATATATGCACAATTTACCCGGCATTTCCACTTTGTTATTAGATCGTATAAACACGGCGTACAGGCTACGTAGAGCCGTAGACGCGCTACGAAGGCTCGTAGCGTACTGGTTGCTACAGTCGTCGGTATACGGTAAAATGTATGTTTATGTGTTTGTATTTAAAACGGTGCTGGTTGTTCAATGGTATGCAGTTTTACTTTTAAATTTATAGTGTAGGTTTGAATGATTAAACTTAAAAGTTATACTTACAAACAAGTAACGCCATCTATTATGCGTTAAGGTAAATATAGTTGTGTAAAGGTCTGTCACATGTAATGAAATTGCCGGCATAGGGCAACGTCTTCATTGCTAATTCCAACCGCAAGTTATAATTACACGATACATAACATTAGAGTCCTTATATTAGCAACGCACGTGTAGCTTTTCTGTACTAAAACTTAAGTACGGTTTATTTATAATACCTCAGACTTTTCGGTGAAGGAAAACATCGTAAGGAAACTTGCATATGGCAAAGAAGACATTCTTAGCAGCATTACCTAGTACTATATTATCTTTGGCAGCATGTAAAGTTTACGTACGGGGCCAGCCTGGCCACGCTGTCTACCACTAATGGTGGACTATGGCTCATTGAGAGGGCTACCTACCAATTAATTCTCAAAATACTTGAAGTTGTGAAGTCCACTAAATCGACTTGGGGCACCGTTGGTGGTCAGGGGTTTGGCACGAACGATCCAGAAGGGTCGAAGTGTCGCCAGGTCGTCCTACTATGTTATTAACAATCATTTATCATAAATTTTACATCATTTCATAATTTTATAGTTGATTTTCATATATTTTTTTTAATACTTTGAATTGTGTATAATGATTTTATAAAATGGAAATTTGTTTTAGATAACTAAGTACCTATAGCGTTGTTAAACTACGTTAAAATTGTCAAATATTTAGTATTTTAATAAATTTAAAAAAAAAACATTATTATGTTTGCCAGATGGACCGACGACCTGAAGAAGGTGGCCGGAAGCGGCTGGATGCGGAGGGCGGAGGATCGGGTGTGGTGGCGTTAATTGGGGACGGCCTATGTCCAACAGTGGACGTCTAAAGGCTGATATGATGATATTTTCTTAGAAACTTTGTGATAAGAAATCAAGTTTATTTGACGAAACTTTTCTTAATTACTACTAATACTTTGCAGGGTAAGTAAGTAAACATCTAACGCCAAAGATTACAATCTCGCTCTAATGTAACCCTTTCGGAGGTTTTACTAAAGTTTAAAGTTGAGATGGCACAAATAGATAGGGTAACACCCCAAGTTTTGGGATAAGGTGTGTTCTATGGGGTATTTTACTGATACGTGGGCTGATAACGTAGTTGAGGCTTCAGTAATGTTGTATATATGATTCAAGAATTCCCGATAGTGAAACCTAGTATATTTTAATGGATTAACCTTTTTTATACCCCGACGCTGACGAAGGGGGGCGGAAACAGCTGGATGCGGAGGACCACTTGTGGTGGCGTTCATTAGGGAAGGCCTATGTAGCAATTTACGTCTAAGGGCTATCGAAATATGGCCAAAAGGTGGTCAAGCAAAATGTAATAACGACATTCAGACGAAAATTGTTTACTTACACCAAAACCTCCTGAGAGAAATGTAAGATCATCGACCTGAGTGAGAAGTTATACGCTGAGTCATTAAAATGGGCTTTGCCGAGAAAGTGCCTTATTACCTAGACGCTTTTGACGAGTCAGAGGTACCTACATCACATATATGTAAAGGGAAACTCATATTAAAGCTAAGCCTTTGAAACTTAGTTGAGCCTTAACAAGCTTAAAAGTGTCTGTACGTATCAAGATAATTTTGTTATAGCACATTACGAATTATTTAGCCAAAATTAAGGTAGATTGAACAGCTCTTGCAAAGGATTTTAAATACTTAGAAGTAAAGATTTTATTCGTGTTCTTGATCTAAACATATTAATTTTATTTATGTAAATTAAAATCGATTTTTTGGCTTCTGATTTCCTGAAATTTACCAAAGATAATCGATAATATCAAAATATATCATCATATCAGCCCTTAGACAGAACAATAATTGCTTACTTATGTCAAATTAATTACTCGTTATTGATTTATAAAACATAACCAATACAATAACAAAGTAACTTACATTAGTATATGTAGGCGGTGTTATCGCTAAAAGCTCTTTCAGGCCACCTTTGGGAAGAGGATTAAAATAGCAGCAGATTTAGCAAATTTGCTATAAACTGGAATATTCAGGTTTTGTCTTTATTCTACAATCTCAAAAACACAAACTCGTTATCAATGTACTTAACTAATGAAACTGGAACTTAAAGACCTAAAAATGTTAAACAAATAAATAATAGACAAAATCCTCCACAAACTGTTTGAAATCGCCGTAAAGACTAAATCGCAACCCGAAAATGCCTACGTGGTCGCATCGGTCTTTAAATATCACTAGTGTTTACCGACAGGGCCGGCCACAGGATATATCGGCGGTCCCTAACTGCTGTGCTAATGGGCCTTTTGAATTATAAGGTTATACTAGGCATACTATGGGTCTTTTCCTATAGCATGCATAAAAAAGATGGACAGAGACCTGGTTGTCGATATTTCTTGATGCTATGACGTGCGAGTAATTTAGATTTCTAAACGAGGTATGTTCTAAATCGAGATTTCGCATTTTTTAATTTTAGAATTGCAGCACATACAATAAAATATAATTGGACGCAAAGAGACACAGAGATAACTAACTAATACTTTTAAAATGGTGTCTGGAAGAAATCACTTAAAGCGATAAGACCGCCTAAATTGTAATATTTGTAACTTTTATAACTTGTAACTGTATTTGTTTGTGCAATAAAGTGTATTGCATTGTATTGTGTATTGTTATACTTAGCATGCTAATTAAATAAAGGTTTGCATAAAATTTCCTATTGGTTTTCGAATAATAATTATTAAAATATTTGTTTGTTTAATTTATTTTTAATTTTACTTTAAAATATGTCTTGATTTTGTTATGCTTACGATATACAATATAATCCTTAATCCATCTGTTTATTTGCCCTGTATTATCTATCACTAACGAGACCCTGTGAAGCGCGGGATCTTCTACAATTGTGGCCCCTAGTCCTCGCTAGTTGGACGGACCTGCTCACCGGTAACTAGAGCGAATGGTCAGCAAAGCCTAAAATAATGGTCGTATCCAGACTTCAGTCCGCAGGTGTAACAAAGAGGTTCGTTAGCGAGCAGTCGTCGTGGAATGCCACGCCCGCCATTTTGATTTTCAAGCGGCATTTTGTTGAGTGTGTGAATGGCGCGAGAATTTTGGTGCGGACTTCAGTGTTTTAAACTGTTTTTGTTTGTTTTATTTTAAACTAGCTGTCCGCTCTGGCTTCGCACTTAGATTAGTACTGTATATCAAAATGATCCTCGGCAAATGGTCTAACCAATGATGGAAACTAGAATCGGATCCTTTTAGTAGTTTACGAGATTAGCCCGAACATACAGAAAGATGCGAGCGGAATAACTTGTTTTAAATATAGTAATCTTAAAATGCTTTTTTAAAATTTCTTAATGTGTCCTTCATTTTTAGAAAACTTACGTATAATATTTATATTATACGTATTGATCGATATTCAGAAGTAAGTTTTCTAAAAATGAAGGACACATTAAGAAATTTTAAAAAAGCATTTTAAGATTACTATATTTCTAAGAAAAAATCATGAAAATATGATACCGAGAAGTACACTCAGTCAGTTTCCCAATCTTCAACTACTGTACAGTATAAAAATAAATTTAATTTGGAATAGTGGACTTTATTTTGGGGAATTAAACCTTCAGAGCAGAGCAGCGTAAATGGAAGTTTAAGTATAACAAATTCCATAGCCTTAGGCTACATTTCAGTAAAGTTTCTTAACTAATTAACGATACCCTGTGAAAATAACTTCATCATCACCAGGCGAAATACGCCCTCAATATAACCCCACGCTTGGCAGGCTTATTGGTGATCGCAGTAATGTTCTTAATACCGACAAGGCCAGTCATGTTAGATCTAAAATAAATATTGTAATACCTTGATTGTGCAAATAAACTAATTATGAATTATGAAACACAGGAAAACACACAGGAGGAGAGGAGAATACACAGGAGAACGCTGCTGCCTATAACAATCCCTTAGTCGCCTTGACGACACCCATGGGATACAAATATACAAAAATATACAAAAAATGTTTATTACAGAAACTTAGGGGGTTACAGAGAATAGTTGTCTTTTAGACATAAAAATTTCTGTGCCAGAAGACCTCGCTCTTCCATACTTATATCTAATTATATATATATTTAATCAACTTGTGTGAGTGGTGTGTGTGTGTGTGTGTGTGTGTGCGTGTGTATGATATATATGTATGTATATATATATATATATATAAATGTGTGATACGATACGATATGTAATACGATATGGGTGATTCTATGGACGGGTGGTCCTATTCTAAACTGGGAACTACACAACTGCATAATAATAATTCCACTCAATAAAGACTTTTTTGTTTATTTTGAAACTTTAATGTAAAGATTTATTATGAAAAAATATAAAACTCAGGTTATTATAAATTAAGAACAGTCCGTACTTATGGAAGTGCGTTTTCGTTCAACTAATTTAATTTTGACGCTGACTGTACTGCTGCCCTAATGTTGCAGGTTTATGGGCGACAACTTACCATCAGACGGTCTGTCTGACTACTCCAGACCTCTTCATCCAACTTTTTAGATCATCCATCAGTCCATCTAGAAGAAAACGTTGCTTCCTAACGTCCATCAATTCTACGACTGGCTCGCCCATTGTCACTTCAACTAACTTTAGCCCGATATCAATGTACAGTTGCGGAACAAAAAGGTTAAGCACCTTAAGGTCTATTTAACCAATAAGGTTATTCAAAGTTACAGGTTTATAGATTACGTTTTGCCAATATTAAGATAAAAATTTATCATCATCATCATCAGGTTATTTTTGTCTCCACTGCAGGAGCACAACCCTATCTCACGTGCCGGAGACATTCCCGCCTCCTCACCATGCTCCCCCCGCAACTCCTCTAAGCGAGGATCAACGGAGGTAACTGCAAAGACACCTACCAGCTAAGGTAATGCAAGTCCCAGGTCATGAATTTACGCTACCTTGGGCCCCAGACAAATTTAATTATAGAAGTAAAGAGTCAAAGTAGGAAGAGAACCTGCCGGAGACAGACGGAGAATTTGGCCTACACTCCCCGCGCTGGCCAGACGGGTCGGGGAGGCCTGATTGATGTTATATAATGTATTCCCTCAGTCGCCTTGTACGACATCCACGGAAAGAGTTGGAGTGGTCCTATTCTACTCTACCAGATCCCACACGGCAATAAAATGTATAGGTCCTTTTTACAATATCTACCTGTAATCTGAATTTATTGTATAGTGTAACGTTTTTATTATTGGACATTTTTACTTTTGGACATTGGCTTTGGACATTTTTCTTTTTTATCATTAGTCGTGCAAATCATAAGTATCAGCCATGGAGGTTAAAGGCGTGCTATTTCGATGTTTGTAATGAAATAATAAAACATAAGGTCAGGTCGACATACGCAGCATTTTAGTAAATCGTATCTCCGTCGCGTGGCACCGACGACGTCTAAAGTGACGTCTAGTTTGGACACAAAAAGATGGCGTATCATTTGCATCCAAACTAGAGGTCATGGTACACATTGGTTCCACTTACGAAGATACGACATGTACACAAAAATGCTACAGATGTGGACCCGGCATAAGTTTCCATGCTTCAGTATATGTTCTATTTAATAGTTTGAAACGTGTGGTTCCCGGCTTAGAATAGGGCCACCCCAAATCTTCCCGTGGGTGTCGTCAAGGCGACTAAGGGATTGCACCAGGGATGTGCAGCAGCATTCTCCTGTGTATATTAAGATCATTACTGCGATCACCAATCCGTCTGCCAAGCGTGGTGATTATGGCAAAGCTCCTAATGGAAAGCCCACCAAAAGAGGCATTCTATTGGAGAGGCTTATGTTCAGCAGTAAACGTATATAGGCTGGTGATGAATAGTTGGAAAAGGTAACATGTGTGTCCGCGAAGTAGAAAACCTTTTCGTTCGCTTAACCTTTTCGTTCCGCGACTGTACTATAATAGCCTAACTAAACAATACTTTGATCCAACGTCAACCCGTCAGACGACTTCTTTACCCTCGGGAGAACCTTTACGGTTAATCCAAGGCAACTGGCAACACCTAATCGATGCCTTAAAGATTTAAATGCGTCACGTATCCCTCCAGGGGAATCGCGAGTCGTCCCGCGGCACGAACGTCTATAAACTTCTTAACAAAAACACTACTATTTGCTTCACGAGAATACCGTTCGAGTTCGATGTTAAGTCTATGAGAATCGTTGGTTTAAAAATCATGTATTGACTATAAGCATACCCACAACACTCCATACAAGCATCATCATTAGCCTAAATACGTCCACTGCTGGACATAGGCCTCCCCAATAGAGTACCAATTTTGGTAAGTTGTCCATTGGGGGATTTGCCATAATCACCACGCTTGGCAGGCGGATTGGTGATCACAGTACTGATCTTAACATACACACACAGGAGAACGCTGCTGCCCGTACCTGGTGCAATCCCTTAGTCGCCTTGACAACACCCACGGGAAAGATAGGGGTGGCCCTATTCTAAGCCGGGAACCACACGGCATACTAGCAACCAGATTTAATTATCTACTACTACTACTACAGAGGCACCAGTCTGTCCGTACACGTTTGTGTGCGCGTAAATATTTGTAGAGCTGGCTGCTGCACCAAGCGAGATCGAGAGAGGGACAGCGTTATATGTCAACAACATACGAGTAAGTGTCTCTTTCTAACTAAAGTAGATTAAGTAAATATGTCAAAATATGTTTTATGTCATTAACTCCCGTGTTTTAGAGATGCAGTCAATAAGTTATTTTTGTTCCCTGTGGAAACTTTATTTTTACATCTGACCCTTTGCAGCGACAACGACAATAAGAAAAATAATAGTAGAAATCTCAAATTTTTTTTTATTATCGATGCATTCTATAAATAAGTAACTTTTTTGTTTACAGTTAAATTTGTATAAATATGGGCCGGCTCGGTGGAACGTTACAATTATATTTCTTTTATTATTAAAAACGGCAACTTTAATTTGTCTAAAGTAGAAAATAATTCACCATCGAAGATTTTCAGGTTGCCTGTAAGAAATCGCTGAAAGCGATAAGGCCGCCGTTGTACACTAAATTCATCCTTCTATGTAAGATTTGTTTTTATTAAAAATGTATATGTTTTGGTGCACAATAAAGAATATTTGAATTGAATTGAATTGAAGATTTTCAGCTACTTCCATCGTTTTGCAGGAACTCGTAGTAGGGCCCACCGGCAAAGTTCGGAACTCGTTCCAAAACTAACTTTACCGAATAAATGTACCGGAAACCTTTGAAGGTTTAATCGAGACCCGCGGGCCTGGGTGGGCCTGGGAGGGCCCTAGCGAGATAAACGGGAAAATTTTAAACAACCACGCGATGCGATTATTTTGTTTTCGAAAACATTGAGGTATTATTATTAAGGCTTGAAGTGACATACGGATAGACAGTCTAATAATTGAGTGTTCCAAATAGAGACGTTTACGTTATTTTTCTCATAATAAAAAAAAACTAACGTGATTCAAGCTTTACTTTCGTTAAACCCTATTTACCTAACTTCAAACACAATTCTGGTTTATATACGGCACATAGTTTTTCAGAACACTTTATAGAAAGTATTTTCAAACTATATTTTAATCATGTTTTTACTTGGTTTTTAGCGCACGCAACCAACGAAACCAAAGAAACAGGAGTGAGAATAAATATTTTTATGAGTTTACTAATTGTCCTTACAACTTATGAGAGTTTTTCAAATACTTACAGTAGTTTTTACTATTTCAGAATTGTTAAGTATTTTTTCTTGTGGCAACTAGGCATAACAAGTAAAATATATATAAGAGCTACTTTAAATATGAAATGATGAACGATGGCTGACTGAAAAATCCTCCAATAAACCAGCCTTGAATCGTCGTTGCAAGCACAGCAGCCGTTGAACTCGTAACGGGCGCGACCGACCGACTGTTAAACGAATCTACCTTTTGGATACTGCAACACAAGTTCGACTACATTCACAATACGATTCAATGTTAAAAAGCGATTTCACGCTCTTAAAAAGGTATGTTCCAAGTGAAGCTAGATCACAATGCAGCGCCGTGGCATCGATTTCACGCGAACGAGACCATTTATTGTCTTACTTTAAAAAAAAACTACTTAGGACATTGGAAATAAAAGGCATCTTAAAGGAGCAGCTCCAATAAATCTGCCTAAGCAATCGTTACAAACCGTTCACACGTAACTGCAACCGTTGTAATCGTTTTAACGGGTGCGACACGACCGTTAAACGAACATACCTTTCGGACATTGCAATAAGGTGGATTAGTTCAACGTGAGTCACCTGTATTCCTGTACCACAAAATCTTTTTACACGTAATAGAATAGTAGAATAGAACAGAACCGAACAGAACCGAACAGAACCGAACAGAACCGAACAGAACCGAACAGAACAGAACCGAACAGAATAGAATAGAATAGAATAGAATAGTCATTTATTGGCTGCAACAAAACACATACAGTGCAACATTACATACAGACAGAAATAATACTAAACTAGAACTAAAATCGGGTGCACTCGCCGGGATCACGTCACACGACTTGTCGGACGATAATTTAATATTACACTCGCTTGCACGAGGAGCAGAAACAACGCGAGGAACTTATCCGACAAACCGGGAGTAGTACCAAGGCGTGCGACCGACCTGTAGGGGAGGGGACAACAGTATGCGTGCGTAATAGGTAGGTTAATTTTTCGCTTCCATAATAACTTGATTATTATGGAAGCGAAAAATTAGAGGACTGTCTAATGTTTTTTTTTTTAGTTTGAGTGTTCGTTTGTCTGTTCGCTTGCTCACACTCACGCTCACTTTATTGTTCCTTTATACTGTACTAGCTCTTGCCCGCGATTTCGTCCACGTGGCCAACTGAACATCACAAATCATTATATATTTCCCGTAAGAATGGGATGCTTTTTCGGTATAAAAACTATCCTATGATCCGTCCAGTGGTTGAAGCGTGATTGAGTAACAAACATCCAAACTTGCAAACATCCGAATATCCAACAATTTAAATATTAAAACCTTCGCATTTATAATATTAGTAGGAAGTAGGGTTAGTAGGATTTTAATTCGCAATCAACTTGTGCAGGTAAGGAGCACCTATGCTTTTTAGCGTGGAAAAAGGGCGAAGCTCAGACGAAATCCTTGTACTTGTATTATATATCTTACCTTATTATACATCATCTGCCGTGTAGTTTCCGGTAGAGTAGAATAGGAGCACTCTAACTCTTACCGTGGATGTCGTACAAGGCGACTGAGGGAATACATTATAAAACATTAATCAGGCCTCCCCAACCCGTCTAGCCAGCGCGGGAAGTGTAGGCCAAATCCTCCGTCTGTATCCGGCAGATGAGAGAGGGTTGTGCTCCTGCAGTGGAGACAAAAATAACCTGATGATGATGATACATCTTATGATACCTTAGCTACGTCAAGGGGTATCACGGAGCGAAAAGCGGGCGAAGGAAAGTCGCTTTACGACATTAGATTGCGCAAAGTGGCGACACATCGTCTCTGCCTACCCCTCTAGGACCAAAGCGTGAGCAGTATGTATGTATTACATTACATTTGTACAAGGCGGTCTTATCGCTCTTTTAGCGATAGCCCAGTAGTACATACTCCCAGCCGTACTTCTATTTTTCGGGCATCAGGGCAGGTGAGTGTCGGTTCTTTACGAAGTAATAATTATTATTCTTTGCCTTAACTAAACATATATTATCTTTGATTAAACTCCGTATCTATCTAACAACCAGTAAGCATGTAACAAAGCCGTACACCAAAACTACAACATGAAGCAAAATTAGAATAAGTATATATCTTAAGTCCGGGGGGTCTTCAAAATACCACGCTTGGTTACAGGGGGGGGGGGGGGTTAGGTTTTCGTCACGTAGTGGGAATCTTATAGGGAAATCTCGCGCTTTTTCGAGCTATATTCAAATATGGCGCGCAGTTTTTAGCGCTTTTTAAACTCACAGGTGGCATCACGGACGTCAGCTAATTGAAAACGGACAGTTTTTTTCTTGTTGATGATATTTTTTTCACTTGTAATTATAGGAATGCACGCAATCTTGGCGCACGCGGCAAGCGCCGTATTAATAAAGACAAATATGAGCAATTTTTTTTCTTTTAACTATATGTTTGCAAAAGTTGGTTTAAAACCATATTTATGCATTACGTGAAAACTATAAGGGGAAGGTGGGGGTCTTGGCATATACTACGGTTGGTCACCGAGGGGGGTGGGGGGACGGGGGTAAAAAATGGGTCACGTATTTTGGTTACGTTCCCTTATTATTGTAATAGGTATTTCCGCCTGTAGCTCCTCCCGAGGAGCCCATACATCCTGAAGACTGCTAGCTTAATTTTACGCACAATTTACTTTATTAGGTTCCGGATTCTCCTCCATTGATTTAGTGATATCTACTACATAAATAACATTTCGTCCACCAAGCGGATAATAAGAAAACTTTCTAAGTAACTATGTGATAATGAATTTAACTTTTAAAGTTTTCATTCAAAATAGTTAAACACCGTCCAACGAATTGTACGCTTGTCAGTCGTATCATCGTCATCATCAGCTGAAATAAGTCCGTACTGAACATAAGCCTCCCCAATAGAATGCCACTTTTAGTGGGCTATCCATCGGGGGATTTGCCATAATCACCACGCCTGGCAGACGGATTGGTGATCGCAGTAAAAATATTAATAATATACAGAACGCTTAATATGCAGAAACCCGTCCTGTGCTTTTTATGTTGATTGTTACAATGTTCTCGCCCTCTCGCTCGGAGTTCATTCACCGCTCCGTCTTGCGCGTGTTTTGTTTACGGCAGACTGCGCTAGTGTGCTGCGCACACTTTTACCGAGACGCGACGGATGACGTCACTTCCGGTCACTTCCGTTTTTAGAACTATTGCAATGAAATTGCTGTACCTTCGTCATTTTAGATCTGATTTAAATATTTTTTTCGTAGTAAGTATTTATTGTTCTTTTAGCGCTAAATATCTGCATACTTAACAAAAAAACAAGACTGATCCTTATTTTAAGCCGGGAACTACACGATATCCGGAAACCACACAGCATACACACTTTAATGACACTTTATTAATGTATATGCCTAAGTTCATACTTATCAGAGTCTCAAGATCCTCATACGTAATCATAGTCATGCTCACCGCAGCAATGCAGGGGTTAATCATTGAACCCTAATACCCATTGTTGATGCAATATTCGATGTGACAGTACGTAAGCGATATTAATCTGTGCGATTATATGTACAGACATAAATATATGTATATCTAGCTAATTGTTTACGTAGATATACTATGACCTAATGCATTGTTATATGAAAAACTGCATAACCCAAAGCAATGCGTCAGCGTTGTTTATTATAAATTACACCCTATTTTGGAATTAAAAGGAGCCGTTTGATTTTTTTAATACATAGATTTTACGGCCTTGGTAACGAGCCATTTGTAGCCTGTTTATAACTTCCACTATTCTTTATAGTTCATTCCATATTCGTTGATAGTAAGCTTTAGTAAGGTTTGATCTTAGGAAGTTCTCTGCTTTAAGAAGATCAGCTTAGTCATGTTTATTTATGTTTCCTTCACAGTGTACACACGCACAGACATTTGTTACATAATATACTATCACCTAAGCCCAAAGAATATATTATTTTGGAAAATCAAATACACAACAAACTGTTTTTAACGACCATCCAGCAGTTTGGTATACGTCTTGTGGGTTGCTATTTCTGCATAACTGGGTCCAAATTTTCAGTGGTATTTAGTACCAAAAGTCATAGTAGAACTAGACGGACTAACCCATAGTATCTTACTAAATATGAGCCGTGGTAGCCGGTTGGTTGTGCACTCGTCTCACGTTCATGAGATCGTGGGTTCAAACCCCGCCCGTGGCAATGAGTTTTACGAAACTTAAGTACGGTTTATTTATAATACCACAGGCTTTTCGGTGAAGGAAAAAATGGTAAGGAAACCTGCATATGCCAAAGAAGAAATTCTGAGGCGTATGTGAAGTCCACCAAATCAGCTTGGGGCACCGTTGGTGGTCAGGGGTTTGGCACAAAAGATCTTGAAGGGTCGAAGAGTCGCCAGGTCTTCCTGGACTCTAAGAAGATAAGTAGTAATAAGATCGTACTAAATAGTTTTTGCTATGTTGATTCCGGAAAAAATCCCCAATTTTTTTATACTTAATGCAAATTTAAATGCAAACAACAAATACTAATACGTGTAGGCCTTACACAATGTGCAGGAAATCAGTAAAATGACATTGTTTTTCTAAAACATCTTGGTAATTAAAAAATAACTGAAATTCCAATTATTTTTCCATAATTGACAGGCATTTTTACATAATGCAGATTTACTTAAATACTTTTAAAAATGGAAGTGTGCTTCCTTTGAGTAAAATTAAGTACTATTGACCAATTCTGACCCATGAAAATCATGCTAAAAATGTTGCACTCTCACACTAACAATCGTAGTTTTTGTTATCACAACAACAACAAAAGATTCTGAAAAACTAACAAATTTCACAATCTGTTACATTGACAGTTTTCCACAAAAAATAAACAGACAAATAAAACGATATAAAATCATGCTTTAAGAAACGCATACATTCACATTGTGCAATGTGGGAAACACTTGGATAGGTCAGAAATTAAATTGTTCAACCGTACTTTCCCCGCTATATCCCATTCTTTCCACACTGTATAGGCACGTATATGTAAATGGCATTAATAGGCTCATGACGTTATCGAGGAGTGGAGCGCGTGCTCGGCACGAGATAACGACTGTCCGTAATTTACAGGTCTGTAACTAGCCGACGTGTCACGTAATTACTGAGCAACGATACACGTAGCTGGCATCGGTTACTGATACCTTGAATAGCCAACTAATGATAAAAATATCTAAATATCTTCTATAATATAAGATAATATAATGTAAGATGTAGTAAAGGTAGATAAGGTTGCGATGGTTTGGGCATTGAGAGTTTTGAGTGAAGGAAGATTGATTAAAGAGATTTACCTCGCGAATATAAATGGAACTACAGGACGTTCAAAGACCAAATTGGTGACGTCCTCAAAAAAGCTGGGGTCCGCAGTGACATAAATAAAAGGAGGTGTATGGAAAGGCTAACGGATGTGACTGAGGCTAGGTGAGGTGGGACCAGGGCATAGCTTATACAAAATCAGATCCAGGACCGGCTCTAGCAAGCCGAGTTGGTGCGAGTTCTCATTGTGATTCCCCCCCCCTCCTCCTCCCCCCTCCTCCCCCCTCTCCCCCCCTACAACATTGATACACTATCCAAAGGCGGTATTTAAATTTATTGGTCAAGTCTACGTAGCGTTCAATTCACGTACGATATTGCTGTTCTTCGGAGAAGTAAACTCTCCTATCTACCACAGCCAAGGAACATAAAAGAGATACAAGAAAAGTCAATGTTACCGCCGTAAAAATATAGATCGCTCATTTACAAGACTCGTCGGTAACGAGATCGGGTAACAAGCTTCATACAGGCTGTACCAAATTCCATTCTGAATACTTCGATTTTGTTAAATATTAAAATGATATCTTCGGATATCGAGACATGATATATTTTGTGTATCTAATTGCTGTCAAAGTAGAAAAAAGGGTACAGTAATTGAGGCATACAAGTATTTGCCCATTATTTAACTTGTCTGGTTCAAAAGTAAAACTGCTTATACTTGCCCAAGTCTGAGCTTTAACTAGACACCACGTATGATAAAATCTCAAGTCGTTACTTAGCAACAGCTAAAAGTTCGTCTCAAAGTTCAGAGCTTAAAAGTGTCTGGTTTGTCAAGGTTATTCATTTGAACTATGACGCCGAGAATAAATGTTATTACATGTAGCAGTAAACTCTCATCATTCTCTTTATTATTTATTTATATACTCGCTATATTTTAGGAATTATAGCTATTCCTGTTGACTTCGTAAAAATGTAACATTTATTGAGAAAAGAAAGACGATGTCCGATTTCCATAGCACGGAGAAAATCCTAGTTTGGTATTTTTTTTTGTTCCGCACTTTTTTATCCTCTAACATGTTGGTCAGAGACATTTTTTATGCTGTGTTTGCTCTTTTTAGTAGATTCCTCGAGCTCGTATAGCATGGGAATACACAGGAATTGGGACTATGGGAAAAGGGTTATTATCACATTTTTTTTTGTTAATTTAAAAATGTTTTTTTTTGTTCGGTATTAGAAGTGTATGTACCTATATGTATATATGTTAATGTGTGTGTGTAATTGTTTTGTTTCATATAAAAAACACTTTTACGAAAACTTTATTGTAGAACCAACGTGTAATCAATCATGTGCAACAAAGGATTTTCACTTTGACCCACCTAGCGCCTAGGTCTGGTTTTAGTACGCTCTCAAATATATAAACATAAGTACGTTATTTATTTACCAATAAAATGTACTAACCTTGTTATTGGAGATCAGCCTGTAATGTATAACCGCATGGAATAAACAATTTTATTTATTTGTTTTGTGCACCTATCTAGAGGACGCGTCTGGCGGAATGTCTCGATCATTATTTTTTATTTGTGCTAAAATTGTTTCGTACATTTTATTGAGATTTGAGTTGAGCTGAGTTTTATATCAAACTACCTACGGTACGGTACTTCATCATCATGTCAGCCCCTAGAAGTCCACTGCTGGACATAGGCCTTCCCCAATGAATGCCACCACACCCGGTCCTCCGCATCCATCCGCTACCGGCCACCTTCTTCAGGTTGTCGGTCCACCTGCGCGTGCCGATTCGCGGTCTCCACTCCAGAACTCGTCGGCCCCAACGGCCGTCTATAGCAAAGGTACGGTTATGCAATTTGTGTAAATCAGATCTACAGTACTATGATAACGTCGAAATTAAAATGAAATGGTTAATATTAGGTGTATAAAGTTTTTTCATTAATTAGAACTGTTTAATGTCCTAATTGAATTAACCTAAAGTAAAACACATCAGGCCTCAGTGGAGACCTCATCTTTGAGGCGTTTGGAGTCGAGACCCAGGGCGCGTGGGGTTCCGGTACCCATCACGTTTTTAGGGACATCTCGAAAAGACTGGTTGTATATTTAATTTTCTACCATAGTGATAGTCATTATTGAAGTATGACTGATGGCTTTTCCTAACACATATGACGTGAACAAGAACAGTTTGGTTATCTTTAACAAAACTCTATATTTCCACTATTTCTAGGAAAGCTAGCAAAAGTGGTTATTAGCTATAGAATGTACAATTATAAAACAGAAACAAAATAAGAGAATATCTTAGTCTTGTTCCCATCGACCTGCTATTTAGCCTAGACAATGAACTTTGAACAAAATATTTCTTAGGAAATGCCCAAAGCTCTACATGTGTAAATATCAAAGTATTTAATCAAAATTCACGCGCATTAATAATATCTTTGTCTGTTTAATTTCTAGTTTCTTAGGTGTTAAGGTGGTTTGCATTTTTTTACATGCAATAAAGAGTAATTGAATTGAATTGAAGAATAGTTTGGCATAAGTAGGTATTGAAGGCGTCGGTCGCACGTCCGGCAGTAGTCACTCGACTAATCGCAAATGAGCTCAACTCTACGAACTCATTTACGTGGCCGTGTGTTCGCTATATATTAAAAATCTAGTTACTTATAGAACATCATTATTTATTCCTTACTGTCCCTTGATCTCAATTAAATAATATCATTGGAATGAAATCGACTTTCTCATTTCCATGTAACTCGTAAACCTAATTCATACAGAAACGACTCTTCTAAGGACCGCAATCTGAGAGTCTACAAATTCAACCTATACCTTAAGCTTGTCGCAAACTTAACCAGATTGTATCTAACTTACAACAATTGGGACAGGCCAACCTGAGTCCACAAGATAATCTGCTTTCCAACAATGAAGTCAACTCTGCATAGATCGGATAAGGGTCCAGACCTTGTAAAGCAGAGCTTCTTGATTTTGTAAGTAGTCAGGTTTATGAAACACTAGCTGTTGCTCGCGACATCGTTTGCGTGTATATCTTAACATCACAAATTATTATGTATTTCCCGCAGGAATGGGATATTTTTTCGGGATAAAAACTAGCCTGTGTCCTATTCCATGGCCTAACCTATATGTGTGCCAAGTTTCATCACGATCCGTCCAGTGGTTGAAGCGTGATTGAGTAACAAACATCCAAATATCCAAACTTTCGCATTATTAATATTAGTAGGAAGAATGATTGCTTTCAACATCGCCGCATTTGAGCCAAAAGAGTACTCTATCCGTGATAAAAAGTAGCAAAATTTTATTTACAAGTCAACATACAATACGAATACAATATACAAAACAATTAAAAATATTATATACTTAGTAAATTTTGAAATACATTAGACATGAATATCATTGTCGTCATTATTTCTAATTAAAATCAAAATTCTTGTTATCATAAAATAATTCATTCTTTTAAATATTCTTAGCGGATTCTGTAGGTCATTCGAGCGGAGCCGCGGGCATAGCTAGTCATGAATATGTTTATTAGTTGACTTCGTTTTTGTTTCTGTGTCTTCGTGTCTGTCTCTATCAGCTTCAAGACCCCAGAGATCTATCCCATATGATATAATGGCTTTAACTCATACCATGAAGTAAAATATTTTTTCGTAGCTCATAGTTTCACCGCAGATGAATTTAAAATGTGCATCTGTTATCTAATTTAATAACCAATTAGTGTCAATCATGAAGGAAAACACTTTGAGGTGAAACTATGAGCTACGAAAAAATATTTCACTTCATGGTATGAGGAGTAATATGTTATCTTTGCTTTTACATAATATTTAGACTCTGACTAAGACGCACCAACCGTGATAGTGCAAAACAGCCTCGGGCAATACTCGAGCTTCAGGCATGAATAAGACTATCTCACCTGAGACCCGGATAAAAGACAAAGCCTAGATATTTTACCTCATCTACCTGAGGTGCCCCTACGTTATTATTTATAATATTAAGACCCTCTCTGTGGTGTTTTTTTGTAGCAAATTTTCTGTTCGGATTTTTTCCCAAACATTATTTTGCACACTATAAAATTTTCTTTTTACTTTGTGAGTTTAATTTAGTGTTTTTATTGTACTCTTAGAGTAAAACGCATTAAGTTAGTTAGCTACTATATTGAAGCCATGTGGTTCCCGGCTTAGAATAGGGCCACCCCAAATCTTCCGTGGGTGTCGTCAAGGCGACTAAGGGATTGCACCAGGGATGGGCAGCAGCATTCTCCTGTGTATATTAAGATCATTACTGCGATCACCAATCCGTCTGCCAAGCGTGGTAATTATGGCAAATACCCCAATGGACAGCCCATCAAAAGAGGCATTCTATTAGGGAGGCTTATGTTCAGCAGTGGACGTACTCGTATATAGGCTAATGATGATATTAAGATAGGTACAGACTATTGGCATCAACCTGTGTTAATCTATATATAAGGTTGTCTGAAATACATCGCTCATAGTGATAAAACCACCTAAGTGGACCATGCAGTCCAAACATACATTTTTTTTTGTTTTCTATCCGCCAAAAACATGACTAAGTGGCTTCCTGTCATGTCCCATCAACAGTGGCAGGGGTCAGAAGTTCGATTCCCGCTGGGGATAGACAACTTTGATACAATTTATACAAATTGGATCTAGTCCGGTTGTCATCTTTGTGATCTTTCCTATCCTTGTTTAATTCTCGTGTTACAGAAGAAAATTCTAGTTTGAGATTAGACAATTAAAGGTTGGATACTCTATAAAATATTGTTTTTAAATTTGAAATTTAGAAACGTCGCTCCATCTAACCAGGGGTCGTCCCACACTACGCTTGCTCAGTCGCGACAATATACTTTATAGCACACAGAATAATGTAGGAGAAATACACAGTAAATGTACAAGTGGTGGCCTTATCGCCTTTAGCGATTTCTTCCAGGCAACCATATGCTAGTGAGAAATTGTAATGAAGACTAAGATACGGGTGCAAATATATAACTTCAAGATACTTAAGCTAGGGCTATTTATATAGCCTAGAGTTCTTAATGTCCCATAGGGTGGAAATAAATGAGTATGGGGTACAATAGAGAACGAATGCATGAATGAATATAGTTTATTGTACACAAGTCACAGAAAATACATAGTATACAAATATACTGTGCTATGGAAATTAAACAAGGATATCTATGAATTATATACTCGTATAGGAGTTTCTATATATCAAAACGTGCTGTTTGCTAAGCTATAGGCAAGTAAACAGCTATGGCGGCGACATACGGGCTAATCAAACTGTGCTATCATAAATAACAAACAAACGTAATATAGAATGATGTTGCAAGTACATACATAATTGCAAGTACATATATAATTATTTTCTGTTTATTAATGACATTGTTTTTTAATTCGAATGCATCTTAGAACACTTAGGGTGTTCATGTAAAATATCGATCAATATCCAAGTTACTCTTCTCCTATCATCTACATATCAGGCCTCAGACATAGACATACTTTATTGATAACTTCCGTTACAGGTCAAATAAAAATGTTACACAAATTAAATAAAATCAAATTATAGACAGGCAAATTAGACATCAATAACCAACATAAATAACTAATTAATAAAAATGTCAAATAAAATTCTTAAAATTAAGTAAATCAAGTTAATGAGTTCTAAAAGAACTCTTCAAAGCGATAAAATTCCTGCGTGACAAGCCAGGCGCACAGTCTCTTTTTGAAAATGGGTAGGCTCGGAGAGCTGGTGACCTCAGCCGGTTATACACCATGGGACCCATTACTCGTATCGTTGACGTCCACTGTTGGACAAAGGCCTTCCCCAATGAATGCTACCACACCTGGTCATTCGCTCTCCGCATCCAGCCGCTTATGACTAACTTCTTCTTAGACCGACTAACGAACGAGTCCTCCCACCATGCGCACGATCCGCGGTCTCCACTCCAAAACTCGTCTACCCCAACGGCCGTGGTTCTGCGACAGATGTCGCTCGCCCACTGCCACTTTAGCTTGCTAATCCTTTTAGGCTATATCGATCACCTTCATTCTTCGTCAGATCTCTTCATTACAAATCATATCCTGCAAAGAAACCTCGAGCATAGCCCTCCATAGCTCGCTGAGCGATTTGAAATTTGTGGATCAGGCCCACGGTCAGTGTCCACGTTTCCGCGCCGTAGGTCATGACGGGCAGGACGCATTGATTAAAGACTTTTGTCTTTCTCAGTATACCTAGTTATTTCTTTATTGAGCTAGTATTTTGTTAACAACTAGCGACTGTACATCCAGCAATACAATCAGAAGCGCCTACTATAATTACGTAAGCAATTCCTCTCCCTCGCTATATTTTGATTTTTCGTTCGGCGCAATTGGTCTATATAATAATATAAAATAATATCTCAGACATTCACACCAATTATTCTGTCCTAAACTAGGCAGAGCCTGTACTATGGTTACTAGATAACGGATACACATACTTAAATAAATATATAAACATCCAAGACTTGGGTACAAACATTCATGTTCACCATACGAACATTTGCCCCTAGCGGGATTAGAACCCGCAACCTCCGGCGTGGTAGAGAGCTACCCGGTACCGCCACGGAGGCGTCAGACTTTGACTGACTCCTATGCAAAGAGTTCCAGAATCGATTCGAGATTCGTTCCATGAAAATAATCTTCATTCAATTAGTTTTTTCTTAAAAATAAGTTTTAATCAGTTAAGATAAATCGTGCAAAGTGGCGTAGAGTCTCTACCTACCCCTCTGGGACCAGGACGTGAACATTATGTATGTATGTAAGTTTAATCAGTATTTCTGTAAAGTACCCAAAAAGTGCCAACTTCGCTCTGTAGGTATAGATCGTTCAGTTCACACTGGCGCGCCCCATCATCAATATCAGTCTGAAAGAGTCCACTGCTGGACATAGGCCTCTCCCATGGTGTATTACTGAACCCGATCCTCTGTTCTTCTCATCCAGTCACAGATCGTCGCTCCATCTGGCCAGGAGGCGTCCCACACTACGCTTGCCCAGTCGCGATCTCCACTGGAGAACTCGTTTACCCCAGCGGTAATCGGTTCTCCGACAGATGTGACCAGTCCACTGCCACTTCAGCGTACTAACTTTTTGGGCTATGTCGAAGACTTTAGTTCTCTGGTGACTCACCTCATTTCGGATCCTGTCCCTTAGAGAAACCCAAGCATAGATCTTGCGCGCCCCACTACTCAGAAATCGTTTACAGTTCATTGTATGCGTAATATTGTAACGTTGTTAGTTCTACAGTAACGCACTAATCATCAAGTATGCATATGTACACTAACATACTGACGATCGGATTGGCTCACCGCGTCCCGCGCTCGTCCCTCGAGAAAAGTGGGGCGTGCCATCGTGAAATGAATGACCTACAATTGGTTTCCAGAAAAGAATGAATATTCCTTTACTGAAACCAGAAACGAATAACTATAAGATTATCGTTCTGTACCTAGTTTCAATGATAAAATAAAATAATTCTTCTGCCGCAACCAGTTACGAAATCCCGCCTTACCCGTGGTACTCAGCTACGTATGGTAGCGGCCGGAAGGAATCCATTACAAGAATTTTCGTAGTTGAGAACGACTATTATTCACAACATTCTCAACCACTTTAAGAGATCGTGGACAAATAAAGTCAGTAAAGTACACGTCTCACACAACGTGCAGGGTGCAAAAATTATTTCCTTCAATAACTCGTTAAAAATTACATTTCAACAATTTTCGATGATCGCTTAACAATTGTACATACTGAGTACATGTTCCAAGTAACAGCTTAATCCGTTTTAATTTTTTTGACGACCTCCGTGTCTGAACGGGTGGGTAGGTAGCTCTCGGAGGTGCGGGTTCGAATTCCGCTAGGGGCAAATGTTCGTATGATGAATATGAATGTTTGTACCCAAGTCTTGGATGTTTATATATTTATTTAAGTATGTCTTTCCGTTATCTAGTAACCATAGCACAGGCTCTGCCTAGTTTGGGACTGAATAATTGGTGTGAATGTCTGAGATATTTATTTATTATTATTATTTATTTTAAATAATCCGGGGGACAGACAAACAGACAAAAAGCTTCGCTAGATGGGTAACCGTTTCGACGGAACTTTAAAAGACCATTAAAGTACGCTGCTGGCGATCCCTGATGCAATCCCTCGATCACACCCACGGGAAGATTGGGGTGGCCCTATTCTAAGCCGGGAACCACACGGAAACCATATAAAATGATAATTTATTCAACATTTAAAGTCCTAATAATGCAATTCCTAAAAAGTAATCAACTACTTACGTAAATTGAATAATTTCATCCTGTTACGTCACGTGAACTTTGTGAAGGCGGGTCATCATCAGGTTATCTTTGTCTCCACTGCAGGAGCACAACCCTCTCTCATCTGCCGGAGAGAGACGGAGGATTTGGCCTACACTCCCCGCGCTGGCCAGACGGGTTGGGGAGGCCTGATTGATGTTTTATAATGTATTCCCTTAGTCGCCTTGTACGACATCCACGGAAAGAGTTGGAGTGGTCCTATTCTACTCTACCGGAAACCACACGGCGACGGCGAAGGCGGGTAATTTATCACAATCATATCATTCTCGTAATAGCGGAATATTTTGTGTAATGTAATGTGTACTGACCGCCTCGTTGGCCTAATGGTTTGGTCATTGGACCCGAGCGCCAGAGGTCGTGGATTCAATTTCCACTGGGGACAGACAGCTTTTTACAATTTGGTCTCGGTCTGGATGTTATATTTGTGAATTATCCTATTCTTTTTTAATTTCCATTGCGTAGGAGAAAATCCTCTAAAACCCCGCGGTGGCCGTCTCCGACGCACAGAAGGAGAGACACCGGGATCAATGCGTATTGCGTTCCAGTGTCCCTCCCCCGTGCGCCCCGCCGCTCTCACTGGGCGGCCCGTCTCGGGGGGGAGAAAGTCCCTCCCCTTGCACCCTCGCGGTGCATGCAGCAGCAACGAGGCCACCCCGTTACTGCCGCCCTCCCCGGGGACACGTAGATGGAATCTAGTGTCCTCAGTGACCCCTTTTAGTCGGCTTGTACCACAGGCAGGGGATACCGTGGTAGCTGCATTCCTCGCCCCAGCCCACAGAGCCGATAGGAGAATATCCTAGTTTAGGATTAGAAAAGTGTATGTAAGATTTATTTATTTATTTTATATATTATTGCTGTTTGTTTTTATATGACCAAGTAAAATTCACAGCTCTATTTTATTTGACCAATGTTTAATTTCAAACTAAATCTTTTGGACCTTGTGTAAAGTAATTATTTATACACATCTTTCTCCTTTTGGTTTAATTTAAGCGAAAATCTCTTTTTTACCTACGACAAAGCCAAAGGACGGTTATGATTTTAGCAGGCTATGTAGGTATGTTTTGATTTTGATTGATACACGTAATTTTTTTAGACTACCTATACCATTTCCAAGGTGTCAGCGCTGTGAAGAAGAAACGGCTAGTTATTAAGATAGTAAGTATGTCATTAACACGTTGAAGGCCAGTGACGTGTTGGTACTGCGCGGCCGGCGGCGTCCTGTAGAAATTGCCAATTTCAACACAATTAACGCCGATTGGTATCCTCCAACACAGAATACCTAATAAGTAGTACTATCGTACCTCCGTCTTCGCATTAAGTAAACAACTTTTAATGCGAAATGTGTGATTGAAACTGCCTTTCCAAAGGAAACACAAAGATAAAGGTTGTCTGGAGGCGATAAGACCGCCTAAATTGTAATATTTAACTCCTAATAATAGTAACCGCTCGGCCACGACTTTTGGCTTAGCGAAACGCGGCGCGGTGAGCGGCGCAGTTTCGGCAGGCGGAGGGTTGGCCGCTGATTGCGGCGCTTCGTGGCGTGCCGCTAACATTTATGTACATTTGTTCTCGCCGCTCGCCGCCCCGCTCCTAGTGCCGCTGGCAGCGGCAAGGTCGTGGCCGAGCGGTAACTTCCGATTTAACCCACTTGTTGCTATCGTCCTTTTAAAATGTCACCGAGGTCTCGATCTACGAGTATTATAAAAGGAGGGGAAATTATGTACGATAATCATTTTACTGCATTTTTTACTGTCCTTCGTTCAACGTGTTATAAAAGATATGTGTAAAAAAAATTACATGAAACTTACAGGCGCCGCATTATGGGGCGCGATATGTTTTTGCTTCTTGAAAAACTCTCATAAATTATTGAGTAATAAGTATTTAACTGTTTAAAGATTCGAGTTCAAAACACTAATTTAAATAAAATCACGTGGAATGTAATTGTCAAAGGTTTTAATTGAGGGCAAATTTTAATTTTTATTATTTATATTTTAATTTATTTTTATTAACCTTGTTTAATTTCCATGGCACTGGAGGAAATCCTAGTTTGGAATTAAACAATAATGTTAAGCGTAATAAAAAATAAAATTATAAAATAGATATTTTCTATTAAATTACCTGATGTTGTAGTACTTAAAATAAAGTATACTAAATAACCCATTAATTTAGCTGCTTTATTTATTTGTACAAACTGTATTCAACATCCACACCAGGACCAACTTGAAAAACATGTCGGTATCTAGTAGGAATCGAACCCACGATCTCTAACGCTCCAGTCTAACAACGAAACACTAGACCAACAATGCGGTCAAAATATTCTAATTATTGCAATATTCTGAAACTAAGTTTTTTAAAGTGATGTCTGTTATCAATAATCGTTGTTGTCAGAGCAATAATATCAGTACTTATTACAGAAGTAGCTCTACATTATCACGTGTTAATCGTCTGACATAGCTCTATCTCCCTCACGCATCAAGAACTCAACGAAAATGCGTGTATTTCCATCTCTTTCGGAAGCACGGAACCAGTTTACAATATCTTTGGACACTGCATCATGTTAAATCGGACTGTCCTGTTTATTTTTACGCGCGAACAAACATATGTTGTCGGACTTTGGTTGTGGAAACACGTCGCGGCCGTATTCGAAGACTTAAACGTAAAATGTTATCGAAAATATTATTTTCCGAGGCCACGTGCGCGAAAAATAAACGGAATACGCATGCGTGAAATTCTTTGAGGTCACGTCAAACACCTTTTGTGACAATCTTTAACATTACGTACAAATTATTGTAAATAATTTAAGTATATCAGAACACAGTGTTCATATTAGACTGATATTTATAAGTTAAAAATGGCCAAAGACAATAGAGATATTGGGTTGGACCACATATTGCAGGAACTTGGACCTTTTGGGAAATACAATGTGGTTAACTATATTTTGCTGTTGTGTCCTGTATTTTTAGCGGGAATGTACGCATCTGTATACGTTTTCGAAGCCCCAGATATTGGATACAGGTAAGCTGAACCACATAGTTAAATATTGTTACTTACTATCACATAAAAGCGGGAATATATAAAACGAATTTATTGTAACACATTTTACCGCTTAACCTAACTTTTCTTTATTTTTAAGTCAGAAGTTGGCAAATAACGACACAAAATAGGTGTCATTACGAATAATTATTTTTAAAACAACCAAGTTAAGTTACAATGACATCACTAGTGATTATAAATTACGAAAAACATTGTACATCCAAACGCCAACAAAGCCCTGGCAAATTTCTAGGTATCTTCATAAACCCCTTTTGTAGACACTGACCGAGACTTGTCTGAAATTTGGAACTTAAAACTAGATAAGGAAGAAGAAGGTTCATATGCAGTGAAGATAGTAAAATATCTGTGTCCAACAGTGGACTTTGATGGATAAAAAGGATGAATTGAAAATGGCATCAAAGAATATTCTCATCTTTGCGCAAATAGGTACACAGCTTTGAGTTGTCTGCGTAATGCAGTCTGTTTATTCAGCTTTAAAATATTTATCCAATCATTATGAACCACAATATTTTAAAAGGAGAATACGCAAACTGAAAGAGGTTATGTTTCGATTTTTTTAGAAGCTACATTACCCCGTATCCCGTCTTGAAAGGGCGCATGCGTGAAATTAGACGTCGCAGGGATACGGTAGGGGAGCATTTCGAAGTTACAACCCTATTTTCTAAGTTTGTCATAGACAGCGCAATCAATATCTCATTTTTACATCATAATTGCATATAGGTAAAAGCGTTTCCCATGGTAAGCCAGTATTTTCCTGGAGGAAAATAGCCTAAGTTCCTACTGAACTAATATTTACTTATGGCAAAAGTGTTTTTTTTTCAAATACCAGTTATTGATGACGCTAAAGTTTGTTGTAGACAGACAAAAAATAGTAGATTGTATGAGCAAAATAATGTTTTTACGGCGATGGCGCTTTTTTGAATCCAGAGTGAAGTGAGGGATTCTTTACTACAATCCTGAACGTAGCGAGGTATTAAAAGTATGTCGCCCGGACCAAAAATATATTTTGCGCCCGAGTGATACACTCTACTTTTCATTAGCCTCTATTAGAAAATAAATTTCTAACAATCCGTAAAAATTTACAAAAACGCGGGCTGTAGTTCGCGCGTTTTTTTTTAAATCAGCCGGCGGCGCGACTATGGGCCGTCGTACCAGCCAGTCTTTATTCAAACAATATTCGCGTTCGATTTCTTTGGCGCTGAACACTAAGATGTTCCAAATTCAAAAAGTGCGCGGCAAATATAATTGCGGTGCACTTACAAAGAGGATTAAAAACACACTACTGCCCGCTGAACGTTTGTTATAGACAAACACCACTTTTGGGTGCACTTAAAGGCGTACCAAGTCATCCTTTTCAAATAGATGGGATGAAAAGCATATTTCATTCCAATAGTCATATAAAAAGAAACATTTGCGTCTCCAAAACAAAACAAAGTAATACATGTGTTCCGAAGTGCACCGCAAAGTTTACATGGTAATTTACAAACCTATTTTTGCTGCTAGTGAACCTTTCATGTGCATGTTACCTATACGTAAATAGCGTTGGTATTCGTATGACTATTGGTTTGGAATGTAATATAAAAGTATGTCTGGGAGTACGCACTGATGGGCTGCA
Organism: Esperia sulphurella; assembly: GCA_947086405.1. Taxonomy (NCBI): domain Eukaryota; kingdom Metazoa; phylum Arthropoda; class Insecta; order Lepidoptera; family Oecophoridae; genus Esperia; species Esperia sulphurella. The sequence continues at coordinate 12,497,264 of OX352272.1, forward strand.
GCCGTTCGCTGCGTGGGCATGTGATTTGCATTCCATCTACTGGTGTTTTAATTTATATATAATGACATTGAAGATTAATTTAAACAGAAATTAATTTAAATCTAAAAAATCAAGGCGTGAGCATTATGTATGTATGCCTGTATGTATGTATACACTAAAACTAAGCTGATCATATTTTACTTTGTTGCCCGCGGTATTCCGTTACTTTTATTGGAATACTTATTGTTACCCTGAAACATACTTACAAGGATTTGTTACGGTTCAATCCTTCTAAGAATACGTGACCTACATATTTGTTTACTTTGACGACCTCCGTGGCGGAACGGGTAGCTCTCGGACTACCATGCCGGAGGTTGCGGGTTCGAATCCCGCTAGGGGCAAATGTTCGTATGATAAATATGAAAGTTTGTAAACAAGTCTTGGATGTTTATATATTTATTCAAGTATGTCTATCCGTTATCTGGTAACCATAACACAGGTTCTGCCTAGTTTGGGACTGGATAATTGGTGTGAATGTCTGAGATATTTAATTTATTTATTTTACTGATGTTTTAATTTTAGAGACTATTAATTAAACACAAATTAATTTATATCTAAAAAATCAAGGCGTGAGCATTATGTATGTATGCATGTATGTATGTATGTATACACTTAAACTAAGCTGATCAGTTTTTACTTTGTTGCCCGCGGTATTCCGTTACTTTTATTGGAATACTTATTGTTACCGTGAAACATACTTACAAGGATTTGTTACGGTTCAATCCTTCTAAGAATACGTGACCTACATATTTGTTTACTTTGACGACCTCCGTGGCGGAACGGGTAGCTCTCGGACTACCATGCCGGAGGTTGCGAATTCGAATCCCGCTAGGGGCAAATGTTCGTATGATGAATATGAAAGTTTGTACCCAAGTCTTGGATGTTAATATATTTATTTAATTATGTCTATCCGTTATCTGGTAACCATAACACAGGTTCTGCCTAGTTTGGGACTGGATAATTGGTGTGAATGTCTGAGATATTTATATTATACTTATTTCGCTACACTACCTACTTGCTAGATAGCACGAGTGTCAAAATGTACAATATTAATACAATATACTGTTGACAAAATATCCGTGATCAAATGAGCTATGGTCAAATTGTTCAATTGCTAAAGTTCTAGAATTATGTCCTACCACTGTTGAATGCAAAAGAAACCAGACTAAGATCAATTAATGTATTTTTTTTTCTTAGATACTAACACGAGTGGAACTTATACTTTAATATTTTATTTATTTATTTAATAGTTTATTGTACACACAAATACACAAAGAACAACACAAAGAAAAGAAAATTATACAAAAGGATAAGCTTATTTCTAAAGAAATTTCTTCCAGCTAACCTGCGGTGAAGACAAGGGATTATGGAGAGGCAGTAGTCGCGTAATTTTCTTAAGTTTCACAATGCAGTTTAAAAATGAATAATTTCTCATTCATGCAATATTACATTTGTGATTTCTAGCATCACTGAATTCTACATTTGATCGTTCCAACACTTCGTCAAATTCAACAATTTGACATTTGTACATTTTGACAGTCGTGATATCTGACACCTTATACATAATGACATGTACCGTAAGTATTGTTATATATTTATTTAGTATAAGTTTGTACCCGCCGTGACAAATATAGCTACAACTATTACTGTTCCCATGACTGTCATATACGAGTAAGTGTTGTGTAGCAACAGGAAATAACAAAACCTTATCCTTACGTAGTCCAGTCCCTAATAGCATTGACCTCAATGCAATCTGATTATAACTGAGGTCATCTCACGATAAAATTATGAAGTAGATATCTCCTTTTTATAAAAAAAAAATAAGAACACTAGTTTGAAAAAAGACGAAAATAAGTATGTGACATTTGAAAACGTTATAAAGTTTAGGAGATTCAACAAAGGTCTAAGGTGATATAGGATTCGTAAGCTCATCTATCTGAGGTCCGATGACCGTTTTGTTGGTAGTTGGACTGGAAGTGGTAGGAGAGAACCGAGTGTGGTGCCCACAGAATTCCTATCAAGATAGAATGGTGAAGATGGCGCGACACGGGTGCCAACAATTTGCAATTTATTGCAGAAACTATCAAATGCTTACTCGTTTCACGCCGAGTCAATGTCGGATAAGCATCGACAAAAAATCTGCAAAAATGCCATACTGGGTGGCTTTTAACTGCATAAGTGCATTTCCACACTAAAAACGCGAGGCATAAAGGGTGCGCGGAAGAGGCGCACTGTGTCCGAAAATCGGCACGTGTGTAACTGAAGTAAACAAATGGCTTTAACCGTTCTATCTTGATATAATACTGTAATTGTGGTGGTAGATGGACTGAAAGTGGCAGGATCCGGAAATTGCTGGATAAGGATAGCAGAGAATCGAGTGTGGTGCCGTTGGGGAAAACCAACGTCCTACTAGACATTATTAAGCTGATCCAGTATTTTTTTATTAAATTATTCAGTATTTTTTTAGTCTTTAGTATTTTTTATTTTTATTTAATTATTTACGGAACGAAAAGTGGACGAAGGAAAGTCGCTTTGTGAAGTTGGATCGTCCTAAGTAGCAATGCATCGTCTCTCCCTACCCCTGTAGGACCAGGGCGTGCGACCAAGTAAAATCAAAAGTTTTGCTACTACTTGATTTTCCTCCGTCCATCAGCACGAAACGACGGCGTAATTGCATGCCAATAACATTAGCTCATTATTCGTATTTTTATAATTACTTTATCTCAAATTTAAGTTATTAAACGCCCTTCAAGTTGGGGGCATCGAAACAGGTGACTGTCGCTGTCTTACTCGCACGACCATTCGCCCATCACACTATCTCTATCGATGACAGAGCGAACGAAACTTTGATTTCATCCGTGTCTGTACTGTGCATGTAGTTCTACAACGAACCTAGTTTAAATAAGAGAGTTACTGATCTTCCTCTTTGCTTTAATCTAAACTCCTGGATATTGTTTAAGGTGACAAATAATGAATAGCCAGCAGCGTCTATGTGCATTTTACTTCATGCACTGCAATTTCCAACCCACCTGCCCAGCATTTTGTTTTTAAACCTCCCTCTACTTTTGAGAGGTTTGTTTCAGCAGTCTGTGATATCGTAAGTTGGTTATGAAGGAAAAATCTGTTTTGTAGAGCGGTTCCCACGAAGCGTCTGTTGGCCTACGTCCAACAGTGGACCTCGAGAGGCTGATACTATGAAGACGAAAGTTCAACAAAAGCACAGGACTAGTTTAGTTTACACTCGCGGAATAGAAATGTTTATCAGGTCGGCGTCACCTTAAATTGGCCGTATTATACAATCACGATATAATACGATTGCAGAAGATAGACATGAATAGTGGACGATGATTGAAGTTTCGTATTCAAATTATTATTCGTTAGTAGTTTAGTTACTGTCTGGCGGCTCAAATATCGAAAGTCAAATAAAAAAATTGACATCAAATATATTTTTTAAACTTTACAGAAATCTATTTTCTTTCTAAAAATATTACAAGCATATGAAAATAATAGCTTTGTAACAAATTAATTTGTTTTGATACCAAATGTAATTGCACATCTTTAACCCTATGAAGCAATATATTATCTTATTTTTGACTGGTAGTAACTTGAGATCGCGATCGGATTGTCTTGTCTCTCGGAAATATACTACACGGAAAAATTTAAATACCTTCAACCTGCTAAACATTCCCTTTTCGCAAGTGTACATAATAATTTAAAAATACAGGAAAAATGGAGAACACAGGTACAAGGGCAAACCTTTTCTTTTAAAGGGTGTTAATACAGATAGTTTATCTGCGATTGTTGGTCTTGTAAGTATGCAATAAACAAATATATCATGTTCTCGAGATAAGCGTATTTATTGCCACAGAATGCGCTTACAATGATTGCATATTTACTTTGTAATGTCTAGTATTCATGCTTCTGAGGCATAACAAAAAAAAACTTATAACTAAATTACTGTTTTAAATTGCAATACCTGTATGCTGTATGTTTATGATGTGAATCGACAAAAAACACTTAAAAGCCAGTATCGATCCCGTTGATCAGTTTATATATAAACGATTATTATAATCGAATACAATCAGGCAGCTGGATAGTACCCGTTCACATATTATAAATCTAATAAGTATAAGTATATAAATCTTTTCATTTCTTGCTTGCGATGTACCACTGCGTCCGTGAGTCATTTGGTGGCCTCACTGAAAATCAGCGCTGCAGCTCTTGCTACAGCATAACCTGAGCTGGGGACCCTTTTGGCGTCACACTACAACACTGTGTCATTCTTTTTCTGTTTTGTTTTAACGGTTATGTAATTTGATTGCTTCTTTTTTTTCATATTTATGTCGTCAATTTTAATTCCTGTGTTGTATTTGTGTTCGCCAAATAAAGTCTTTCTATTCTATTCTATTCTATTCTATTCTACCAATTGATAGCGTAAACTTTATTTTAATATAGTTTTTACTGTTACTTAAATGCAAGGGTCTATTTTACACTCTCTTTCTCTCTCTCTCTCTCTCTTTTACTCTCTCTTCGACTTTTGGTTTATGTACAATGAAAGAAAGTAATATAAGATTTGTTACTGTACAGTAACAAATCTAAGTTAACACGTTTGTGAACACCGCCCACGTGCTGTTGGTGATACGGCACTAATCGACGAAACAATACAAAGTCCATCGACGTCATACCCCTGGCTTAAACCGTGACAGTACGTCTAAAGACGTACTGTCAGCTGGAACCAACGGTATGACCTCGATTGACGTACTGTCTATAAACGTGTTAAGAATCCAGGTCATTGATAAGCTTTAATTTTAGACCAAAACAAAATTTTCATAATCCAATCCACATAGGCATCTTAGGATGTACCTAGGCAGAGGGATGAAAACTAGCTACAAAATATGGTTTTAATGCAGTCGACGTGTAAATAAGAGATAAATATTATCTCTCTTATTGTCTCAACTGCACGCCTGCATACAAACTGTATTTTTTTTGTAGGTGACTTTAAGTTTAAAATATAGTCTGTCTCCACGTGATCTCCACACTTACTAAAAAGTACTGACTTAACCCTAAGCCACTGATTTAACTACCTACTACTACTACCAGAAGCACTAGCGTATACATATGTACATTATACATACATACATTGCCGTGTGGTTTCCGGTAGAGTAGAATAGAACCACTCCAAATCTTCCCGTGGATGTCTTACAAGGCGACTAAGGGAATACATTATAAAACATCAATCAGGCCTCCCCAACCCGTCTGACCAGCGCGGGGAGTGTAGGCCAAATCCTCCGTCTGTCTCCGGCAGATGAGAGAGGGTTGTGCTCCTGCAGTGGAGACGAAAATAACCTGATGATGATGATGATGATGATACATACGTACGTGTGTGCGCCCAAACAATTATAGGGCTGCTGCTGCAGTGAGCGCGCGAGCATAGTCGACCAAGAGAGGGACAACGTTATACATCAATAACATAAGTGCTTCTCTTTCTTTACCGACGAGTGGTGGGCGGGTGACGCAATACTTAGTATTGTCTGCTTGAGCTATAATTTAACACTTAGGGTACGACGCGACGTCATCCCACGTCTAATCTGGTACATACAAGATCTTTGTTAGTGATAATACCTACTGATATTATTCAAAGGGAATCCTTGCACGTCGTTGATTGAAAGACGGAGCTTCCACTCAAGGCCGGCGGCAGAAATTTAGGGTACGTTTTCTGATTTTTTGGGGCCCTGTTGCCAAGTTTCGCTAAAATTCCGTGACCGTATTTTTTTAAATTCTTGATGGATTTACGCTTGACCTCAATCTCCCCTGATGGTAAATATCGATGAGGCCTAAGGTGGAGCGCGCTTACCCAGAAGATGCCTATTCACTCTTCCTCTAAAAAGATTCAAGATGTACTTCGTTGTACAAGTACTAAGGATGGCCTGGTCGTCCTATGACGGAAACGGTATGCGGGAATCAAATCGTGAATCGAACAAATTCCTGATGGGCACTTTCCTCTATACTACTACTACATACTTTACGGACTACATATGTCTACATACACATACCTAACATACATACGATGAATAAATAAATAATAAATAAATATGTGGGAACATTTCACACACGGCCACCTGATCCCAAACTAGACAGAGCCCGTAATATCAGACAGCTGATATACGTACATAAATACATAATATAATATATAAATAACATCCAGTCACAAGGCAAACTTAAGTGCTCATTACACGAATGTTTGCCCTAGGCGGGATTCGAATCCGCGACCCCGAGCTTCGCAGGCAGATGTACTACCGTCTAGGCTACGATGCCGACTGCTTATGCGAATACATATTCAAATATCCCACTATAATATTATAAATGCGGAAGTTTGGATGTTTGTTACTCAATCCCGCTTCAACTACTGGACGGATCGGAATGAAACCTGGTGCACATATAGGTTAGGTCCTGGAATAGGACATAGGATGGTTTTTGTCCCTCCCTCCCTCCCTCCCTCATTGCTACGGGAAAATAAATTATTCGTTATCTATTTTTAAATTTTAAATGTGTAAATATCGAAACCTATGAAGACGAAGTCGCGCGCAAAAACTAGTATATAATATATACTAATAGATATATTTCGGATAATATCCGTTAAGCTAAAAAGCCCTTATACTCACTAACGGGTCATGTTTTATAGTCCGGATAAGCGTTTGTCGTCTAACTAATATAGTATTAGAATTATAAGAATACAATCGCTTATAAGAATATGTTGTATGAACCGTTAGAGCGTACAAAATAATCAAATCATATTTATTGTTGAACTTTAGATGAGATTAGGATGTTACATTGCTATTGTATGTTCTTTATAGTTTACCCGTTAGGTGTACAATTACAACGCGTGAAGCAAGTTTTTGTTTCCTGAGGGAACCATTGTTCCAGAGGTAAACATGAGCCTATGTTCAAATACATAATTTTATGTGTACTATTCGAAAATTTATGGCAATTAGTTGAACAGATAAGCTGTGAAAGAAACAGATAAATAAACACAAAAACACTCTTTCGACTTAATTATATTAAAACTGTTTCCCGCAGATTCGTCTGCTTAAAAAAGGTGTTTGTTTCCAGCTGAAAAAACCCACGGTAAACCAAGCTATCCAACAGTGAAAACCACATTCGAATTCATTTAGTGGTTTTGGAGAAGAAGCTGTTGACGTTATCATTATCATAAATTATTCAATCGACGTCTGTACTTATTAATGTTTTCATCGTTTTATACATACAATACAGTTCATCATCATATTAGCCCTGCGACATACACTTCTGGACATAGGCCTTCCCCAATAAACGTCACCACACCCGGTCCACCGCCTTCGAATCCTGCTGCTTCCAGCCGCCTTCCTCAGGGCGTCGGTCCATCTAGTGGCGGGGCGCCCCCCTTGCGCGCGTGCCTATCCGAGGTCTCTACTCCAGAAGTCGTCTACCTCAGCAGCCGTCGGTTCTGCGGCAGATGTGGCCCGCCCACTGCCACTTTAGCTTCATAATCCTTTTTAGTTTAAATGTGTCTATACGTTTGGAGAATACTACTTTCGAACACCATTTCAGCCCCTTAGTGGATGGTTTTTCAAAAACTGTAAAACCCGTGTTCAATTATTACGTTGTTCGAGTACTCCACCAAAGTTTCGAATTGATAGGAACATCTAATAGTTTTTCTACATACAAACTTTAAACGCCTACTTTACCACCTTAGGGGTTGAGTTTTCAAAAACCCTTCAATAGTGCATACTGTAGATACATGAGCAATTGTGATAAATTTCAAGTTTCTAGAGCACTCGGTTTGGAAACTACCACTTTCGAACTCCATGTCATCCACTTCATCATCATCAGGTTATTTTTGTCTCCACTGCAGGAGCACAACCCTCTCTCATCTGCCCAAGACAGACGGAGGATTTGGCCTAACTCCCCGCGCTGGTCAGACGTCATCTACTTAGGGGATGATTGTTCAAAAACTGAAAAACACGTGTTAAATCATTTAATATTTAGAGTACTCCTACAAAGTTTCGAATTGATAGGAACATCTAATAGTTCTTCTCCATACAAACTTTGAACCCTTATTTGAAAACCCTTCATTAGCGCATACTTGAGCTACACAAGGAACATTTGTGCTTAAATTCCAGTTTCTAGAACAATCGGTTTGGAGACTACTAATTTCGAACTCCATTTCAGCCCCTTACGGATGGTTTTTCAAAAACAGTAAAATACTGTTCAATCATTAAGTTTTTAGAGTACTCCTACAATTTTTGGAATTGATAGGAACATTTTATAATTTTTCTCCTTACAAATTTTAAACCCCTATTTAACCACTTTAGGGGTTGAATTTTGATAAAAAAAAAACCTTCCCTAGTGCATACCTGAGATACATGAGAAACCTTTGCTATTCATTTCAAGTTTCTAGAGCAATCAGTTGTAAGACTACTACTTTCGAACTCCATTTCAGCCCCTTAGGGGATGGTTTTTCAAAAACTGGCAAACATGTGTTATGCCATTAAGTTTTTAGAGTACTCCTACAAAGTTTTGAAATGATTGGAACATCTAATAGTTTTTCTCCATACAAACTTTGCACCCCTATTTTACCACCTTAAAGATTGAATTTTGAAAAGCCTTCGATAGTGCATACTGGAGATACATGAGGAACCTTTGTGCTAAATTTCAAGTTTCTAGAGCAATCGGTTTTGAGACTATTACTTTCGAACTCCATTTCAGCCCCTTAGGGGATGGTTTTTCAAAAACTGTAAAATACTTCTTGAATCATTATGTTTTTCGAGTACTCCTCTAAAGTTTCGAATTAATAGGAACATCTAATAGTTTTTCTCCATACAAACTTTGAACCCCTATTTTACCACTTTAGGGGTTGAATTTTGAAAGAGCCTTCGATAGTGCATACCGGAGATAGATATGGAACCTTTGTGCTAAATTTGAAGTTTCTAGAGCAATCGGTTTGGAGACTACTACTTTTGAACTCGATTTCAGACCCTTAGGGGATGGTTTTTCAAAAACTGTAAAACACGTGTTGAATCATTAAGGTTTTAGAGTATTCCTATAAAGTTTCAAATTGATTGGTTTATCTAATAGACGTTCTCCATACAAACTTTGAACTCCCATTTGACCCCCTTAGGGGATGAATTTTGAAAATCCGTTCCTTAGTGCTTGCCTATGCTATATAAGGAACCGTTGTGCAAAATTTCAAGCCTCTAGACTCAGCGGTTTGGGCTGTGCGTTGATATGTCAGTCAGTCAGTCAGTCAGTCAGTCAGTTTCTTCTTTTATATATATAGATGAACCGTTAGAGCGTACAAAATAATCAAATCATATTTATTGTTGAACTTTAGATGAGATTAGGATGTTACATTGCTATTGTATGTTCTTTATAGTTTACCCGTTAGGTGTACAATGGGCTGGATTCTAAAGGCACAACGTTAAAATTTGACAGCATTAAAACTGTTGCTATCCTTGTCACACAGTATTATGAAGATAAAGACGAAACCAATTTTAGCGCTGTCAAATTTTAACGTTGTGCCTTCAGAATCGGGCCCAATAATAATTTATACAATAAAAATTTACTTAATAATCATTTGAAATTAAACATATCATTCATTAAACAAAATTAATATAAAAACAGTGCAACACCGCTACCTTGTTAATAGTTTTTAAATCATATCCCTGAAGCCAGACCTGGCCCCACGTCAGGCACGCGTCACATTCGCCGCACCCGACGCGGTATATGGTGCATCCTGCACACATTTACATAGATTTACATATGAGTGGAGGCACCGAGCAATGCCTGGTGTCCTCTGTTGTTATCGTACTGGGACACAGACAAAAAGGATTTCTTTAGTCAATGAAAAACCACACAACCTCAAAACCCATTGAAAGGATCAACTAAACAACAACAAGACTTCTAGAGAGACAATTTATTTTTTAAAAAGAAAAAAAAACAAACGAACTGCATGAATTATTTCGCTTTGCCTATTGACACAGCCTACCAATACATCGTGAAGATTGAGACAGTAACTATATTTACGAAACAAGACAGTATTAATTACTGTTACTTATATATAAAACTTAAAATTAAATAGAGTTAGGTACGTATTAGACACTGTTACCTAAAGGGAATAAAGATGATTCATAGCTATGCCTAGCGAGTCCTTAAGAACATCAAGGCAAATTCTTGTTAAGTCTTTCATATGAATAGTAATATTTGTATTACCAATTGCTATAATTTATTTTAATTGAGTCACTTTCTTGTTTGTCTGTCTGTCGTTCCGGGTGGAATCTTGCAACTCACGAGCACTTCCCGATTAGCTATCCGGCTGAAAGTTTCAGCCGGATGCATTCTTTGCCGGATGCAAACTTTCAGCAGCAACAATGCATTCTGAATACATTTATTAGCCTGCAATGCGAACAAAATATTTAATGTAGGTAGATTAACAAAATAATTTAAACCACACGTTTTTATGCGCTTAAAAAAAGAATTAAATAACCCTCTGGGGGTCTTGATGACCCAAGAGGACATACACACTAAAAACACACACCACCACCACACGAGGTCGTGTATTCGATTGCCAAGTAATTTGTACAAGTCGATCCCGGTCTAAATGTTATATTTGTAAAATCATTGTCTAAGTCCCATCATACTGGAAAAATTCTAGTCTTGGAATAGATAAGTGTGTATTTGAATACGTAATACCCCTTATACTTATCGTACCTAGACACTCTAGTAATCCCAGGAGCATGCATTCTCCTATCACGACGTCGCGTCGTCGGGTTTAGACTAAGCTAGGCATTGTTGTATTTAATGTCCATGCAAATCATGAAGGTAGGTATTTGGTTTAATTAACATGAAATTCCGATACAGAAGAAAATGTAGTGTAACTAAATGCAATTTTCATACCGATATTTTATTGCCATTGATAATTTACATCTATACTAATATTATAAAGAGCTAAAGTTTGTGAGGTTGTAGCGGGTAATCTCTGGATCTACTGAACCGGCTTTGAAAATTCTTTTAGCAATGAAAAAGCCACGTTATTTGTGAGCGTCATAGGCTATTAATACATAATAAATTGTAATGTTACGTGGTCCGTAGTAAATACATAGGTAAAGTAACATTGGAGGGAGTCGTCATACTCAGGCTTTCCCCTGTGCCAAAGATATGAGACCACCGGTCACGCGCCGTATCGAAATGTGTAGGAGAGGTTTTGAATGTGTTGTTTAATTTATTTTGTTGTAAATTTCTATTTAAATTTTTTTCTCTGTACCTTCCTACTTTTATTACCCTATGCAATAATTTATATGCTTATATATTGGAAATCTGTTAATGGCTAATGTTTAATTTATATTATACTGTATTACATATTTTTGTAAATTAGCTGTAGGTTTCAGAATGAATAAATAAAAATAAAATAAATTAAAATTATTACGTAGTACACACTATGCCAGCGCCTCGGCTCGCGTGGACTACCCCGAACCCTTACCCCAACGCCCACGGTTTTAGGCCTGGACTGTCCAATGAAATAGCGATATTCTGTTTGAAGCATACTGTTGTACTAATTTGACACGTATGAAGTGTGTTAACATAGATTAGACATATATGTACATGCAAAGTTGATCAACAGTGATTCGCATAAATCTCTACTCCTTACAACTTATTTATATTTATCTAATGAAATGAAATCACATCAATCAGGCCTCCCCAACCCGACTGGCCAGCGCTGGGAATGTAGGCCAAATCCTCCGTCTGTCTCCGGCAGATGAGAGAGGGTTGTGCTCCTGCAGTGGAGACAAAAATAACCTGATTATGATGATGAAATCAGTTTCCTATACAATAAATAAAAAAATAATTATAAATTAATAAATATGCGTGTCCAGGGGCTAGCCTGGTCATAAGCGTGCCGACATCCCGGAGCTGGGTGAACTCCCGGGCACTATTAGGTAGCCATATCGAGTCATGCGGGGCTCTGACGAGGTGGACAATTATTTCCCTAGCTAGTCGTGGTACCTCAACAAGGCGGCGATGCTGTTCGCAACACATCACGTCAAGGGGTATCACGGGGCGAAAAGTGGGCGAAGGAAAGCTATTTTGCGACTTAGATTGCAAAAAGTGGCGATACATCGTCTGTGCCTACCCCTCTGGGACCAAGGCTTGAGCATTATGTATGTATGTATGTAAATTAAAAACTATTTTTACGTTTACCTAACTTATGCATGTCTCAAAAGGCACGGATGGCTGTGCATAGTGCTGTTCTGGTTCCTACGCGACGTATGGTAGTGAATGTTGGGTAAGGCGCAGAAGAAGCATGAAAGCAGGATTAATGCGGTTGAGATGCGGTCTTAAAGAAAAATATCTGGAGTGAAGTTATGTACGAGTAATAGAGTGAAGATTACAGTGATACGTGAAAAGTGTGGTTTGAAAGATCTAGTAACGAAGGTAGAGAAGCGAATATTGCGTTGGTTTGGACATTTAGAGCGTATGAGTGAAAGAAGAGGGACAAAAAAATTTACAGTGCTAATGTGGAAGGAACTACAGCTAGAGATTGTCCTAGGAGGACGTTCAAGGATCAAATTGGTGATGTCCTCAAAAAGGCTGGGGTCCGCAGTGGGAAGAACAAAAGGAGGTGCATGAAAAGGTTGATAGATTGAGGGAGGCTAGTGAGGTGTTCCAGGATCGCTCAAAGTCGCGTTATTTCGTCTCTGCCTACCCCTCTGAGATAAGGCGTGAGCACTATGTATGTATATATGTATAATGCATGTAAAAAATTAAATTCAACTAAAAACATTACATTTATTGGATAATAATAATTGTCCTAGGTATTAATATCTCATACGTATAGACACTTTTCTACGTAGGAACTATATTTTTTCCATCATCTACCTACGAGTATGTTAGTTATTAAACGTGTACCGCCGCGCCTCGGCGAATGTGTGTGCCAGAGGCACTACAGTAACACTTCAAACCCATTAATATATGAACTTGGTAGGTTTTCGTGATGTGTGATATTAATTAAATTAATTAACCACGAAAACCTGCTTCATGCTAACTCTAACTACTGAAATACATAAATCGATACCTCCAATAAACATACGCCAACTAACATTTTGGTCAATTTTGTTTTTATCAAAATATGTCATCCAATCTCAAAATTAAAAAAAAATTCTTCTTAAAATGCAGGGATTATAATAATTAGTATATGATGACTCGATTTTGATAAAAACAAAATTGACCTAAATGTTAGTTGGTATAGTGTTCATTGGAGGTCGGCTCTGTGGGCTGGGGCGAGGAATGCAGCCACGGTATCCCCCGCCTGTCGTACAAGCCGACTAAAAGGGGTCATCGGGGACGCGGGTGCACGTAGCGGGGGCTCTGTGCACCCATTCGATCCTACGCGTCCCCGGGTAGGGCGGCAGCAACGGGGTGGCCTTGTTGCTGCTGCATGCACCGCGAGAGTGCAGGGGGAGAAAGTCCCTTCCCGAGACGGACCGCCAAGGCGAGCGGCGGGGCGCGCGGGGGAGGCACACTGGATTGCAATACGCATTGATTCCGGTGTCCCTCCTTCGTCTGTGCGTCGGAGACGGCCATCGCAGGGTGTTAGTCGGTGTAAACCCGACATAACCTGCTCGCTCCCCCCCCCCCCCGAGGCGAGTGGGTATGCGATAGGCATTTCCCCGTGAGAAAAAATAAATGTTCATTGGAGGTATCGAAATAGTCTCTACAAAGAAGCGACAACAATAGATTTCATAGCAAAACAATTAAAATATCTCAGGGATCGAGTTTTCGATATCGATATTTGTTTAGTTAAATCAAAAATTACAAATGGATTATTATAGCGATTATCAAGTCACGTGGTTTCTAAACCAGTAGCACAGAGGAAAGAACTTACAGAAGGCCGATACAGTTGATGTCGCGGGATACACACAAAATTATTGTGAAATTAAATATAGTAGCCTTTATCCTTCCCCAGGGTTCAAGTTATCTCCATTGTTACCAAATTTAATCAAAATCGGTTCAGCTGTTCACCTGTGACAACGTAACGTAACGCAGCACAAAGTAACTTTATAATATTAGTGTCTGCTGTTAAATAAAGTTTTAAATTCAAAAATATCGATAGTATAATAAACTGGATAAAAAAAACGATTACCCTGTTCAATTGTTTTGCTATGAGATTCCGCGCCCCGGCTATAAGTACATTATATTTAGGAATCAGAACTTAATCTTTTCAATATGTAGCTTCAAGATCAATAAGGTACTCTCAAAATCGGTCTCCATGCTCCGACTACGATTATCAATTCTAGACGATTACGTTTTGATTAAAAAGTCGAAGCTAATCCTTTTCAAAATAAACAACTAGAGTAATAAACTCTTATTGTGTTTTATGTGCCCTTTATTCTAAGCTGTGTGTAAATACAATGATGCTACGCAAATATGTGTCGGTGACTAAATACTTAGGTAACATTTCTAGACAGATCAACAACCTTTTATCATTTACTTCAATTCCGTTTAAAACGCGCATTATTCTAGTGAATTGTTAATAAAAAAAATATAAACAATATCACAGACATTCACACCAATTATCCAATCCCAAACTAGGCAGAGCCTGTGGGGTATGGTTACTAGATAACGGATAACCATACTTAAATAAATATATAAACATCCAAGACTTGGGTACAAACATTCATATTCATCATACGAACATCTGCCCCTAGCGGGATTCGAACCCGCAACCTCCGGCGTGGCAGTCCGAGAGGTACCCGTTCCGCCACGGAGGTCGTCGATAAGTTTCGACTGCGCCCGGGGGCCTTTATCAAGGAGAACCAGAAAACGTCACTACGGGATGTGCTCGTCTGGTACTCACGTCTAAAAAGTTTTTTTTACGGACGAAGTGCCAAACGCACAGATTAGACGAACTTTCTGGTAGTATCGTAAAAAATGAATAACATTAAGATAGTTAAGAAAAAAATATTTGTTTTAGTATTCTAAAGCAAATATTTTTTATATGCCTGTTCATTCTGTAAGCTGATTTTAAAGTTGTGTATGCTAAAGTAGTAATTGTTGATTATAATGATAAGTATAGTATAAGTGTATAATTAATTTAGTTTTTTTTTTTTCACTAAATGGGTGTGGTGGCGTTCATTAGGGATGGCCTATGTCCAGCAGTGGACGTCTAAAGGCTGACATGATGATGATGATGAAGTGTATAATTTTTTTTTAAATTAGGTACTGACTAAAAGAAGTTTAAAAAGTCCGATTACATAATAATATTCTTATTTGGAAACCTAACACGATCGATTAGAAAAATCCATTTCGTCTGCTCTTTGCTTTTGATTGCTCTTTGATTTTGATTTCTAAAAAAAAACGCTGGCCTTCTTGGCCGAAGTCTTCCCCAACTAGGGTTGCCAGGTCTTAATACGGCTAAGCCGGACTGGGCAGGCAGTTTACCCGGACTTTTCGATATCAAGGCGGGACACTAAAAGCCAACGATTTTAGAGTGTCCGGCCTGGCCTCACGGAGTCACGGCGGAGTGGGAACTCCATCCGACTCGATTGACTCGTGCATGAGCCGTGAGATGGCGACTCGATTAACTCGTGCTCGTGCACGAGCCGCGAGATGGCCCAAGATGTAAAAACCTAGCAAAAACCGGACGGACCGGACACTGGAGAATTTGGCCGGACAAACATGCAAAAAGCCTGACCCTGTCCGGCTTTATCCGGACGTCTGGCAACCCTATCCCCAACGCATCCCGCTACCACGCGGTGGTCTGCTTTCCTTACCCGGTGTCAATTTCCCATCACTATTATGTAGAACCACCGGCAAGAAAACGCTGTCTTACGCTTCTGGTCACATAATGAGATCAATAAATAGCTACAGTATATGTATCGTAGCAAACCGTCCGTACGGCCGCTATCACTTGCAGAGGGTTCCGACCTCAGTAATCAATCACGCGCCGACAACAAGCGACTGATATTAATTATATTACGCGCGATGATTGTGCCTATCAATTGGGTGCTCTTATCTTTTCAGATATCATTTCTGTAAAGTCTGATTATCAGGCAGACTTTGCTGAAAGGCTGAAATATGCATGTTTTTGGCTAAGACAACGCTGATAATTCGACTTACTAGCTCTAGATTCAGAATTCAAAATGTCGGGACTTTCAGAGTTACAGCCACTGGGCACAGGTTAAGCCCCACAATTACGTAAGTGAAGTTCATCGTCCTACCGTCTGACCCATTTTGTATTTGTATTTTAATTTAAAACCCTGTATATATCGTCTTTAAGTCTACTAACGTTTGTAGGTCTCTGTAAATCTAGGTATATAACGTAGGTACGAAATTCTATTATATTGTAGGTAAACACATAGTCTGCAATCAAAACCGGTTAAGCTTTGAAGCGTCAACTGCGGCTATACATAATCCTTTCAAGGCTTGGCCGGGCATTGAGTCAGGTCGGAATGGACTAGCAATCACTGTACCTACTCGACACGTATACTCTGTGTAGTATTTGATTAAAATTTGCATCGTGCATGTATTGTCACTAGTACTTTATTAAAAGGACTTATATATTATTAAATGTTTTTATTTCTGACTTTTTGGTTATAAGAATATCGTGTCTAGAGAAAAACAAAAGAGAATGACAGGTTCTCTATGAGATGCTTTTATGAAGCTTACTAACCACACATAGTTTATAGAGAACATTACAACAGTGCAGTTGATGGCATTATACCTAGTGCAATATTTATAAAAAAAAATACAATTGGGATTTCAGTTGCATATTCTTTTTCGATACACTCCAGGTCTGTTTGCGTTTAATATTCATCAAACATGGACGGTAATGGATCTGTATTTTTGATCACAAAACCAATTATATCTTTTAAATCTTTAACATTGGTATTAATTTAGTTAATTAGAATGTACTCAGAAATTGGAATTGTAGACAGCGTCAAAATTTACTAATGTTTTTTTAAACAAAATATTATTTGCAAGAAAATTCAAACACTGCTTGTAACAAGAAGTAGGATACAATGGTCAATTTACTAAATGTTTTATTTGACAATGCTTCATTTGCATTTTGTTACCATGATGTCAAGTGATTCAATTCAATTCTGTTACGGAGATCACTGCTATGTAGGTTCGTAAGTTATTCGGACGTGAACGTCAGTTCAATAGGGCAACAACTCGAAAGACGCGGTTCATCATTTCTCTCTTACGTTTTTCGCTAGCTATAAGGTTGCCTAGAAGAATTACTTAAAGCGATAAGGCTGTCGCTTGTACCATTACTTTGTATACTATGTATTCTCTGTAACTTGTGTGCAATAAAGTATATTCATTCATTCTGAGATAAGTTTTCGACTGTCATAATAAAAATGAGTGTAGATTTCTTATTGTTTTGTTTTAGTATGTATGTATAAGATTGTCTTATTGAACTGGTAAAGGTCGGTTAAAACGAAGTGTTAGTATAACTTACCCAAAACAAAATTATTTTTTAGTTGTTCCCCATAGCCCATCGATATACACTTTTGATTTTATTTTCTAGTAGCAACCTGTCTGTCTATTCCTCAACCTAGTATCTAAGGATTCATACATCCATCTCCTATTAGTTTTTCTCTTTCATACATCCTTCCTACTAATATGATAAATGCGAAAGTTTGGATATTTGGATATTTGTTACTCAATCACGCTTCAACCACTGAACGGATTGTGATGAAACTTGGTACACATAGAGGTTAGGTCCTGGAATAGGACATAGGATAGTTTTCATCACGAAAAAACATCCCATTCCTACGGGAAACATAATATTTTGTGATTTTAATTTGTCCACGCTGACGAAGTCGCGGGCAACAGCTAGTACATATATACTGCTCACGGCTTAAACCCATAGGGGTAGGCAGAGACGATGTATCGCCACTTTGCTCAATCCAATGTCGCAAAGCGAATTTCCTTAGCCACTTTTCGCTCCGTGGTACCCCTTGACGTGATGTGTTGCGTTGCGAATAACATACATATACTTAGTATATTATAATTTCCCATATCCAATCCACCTCAGTCAATGCTGGAGCCGCGGCTGTGAAGGCGGAAAAGGCTAAACGTCTTAAATACGCCAACCTCGACTCCAGCTACTTATTTATACCCGTCGGAGTGGAGACACTGGCCCTGGGCCCCGGAGGCAACAAAGTTGATAAACGAGCTGTCTTCGCGCCTCATAGAAGCTTCCGGTGACCAGAGGGCTGGCCAGTACCTCAGGCAACGCATTAGTTTGGCCATACAAAGAGGGAACGTCGCCAGCCTTCTGGGCACAATGCCCCAGTGCGACCACCTCGACGGCCTTTTTTATTACTTTTAGTTTAGTGTTAGTAGTTTTCTATTTTTTTATGTTTAGTTATGTTTGGCTTATGTATTATTTATCTAAATGATTGTAGTTAATTAAATTGTATATTATAATTTTAAGTTTTCGTTTCAGATGCAACGTGACAGAATGTGAACATATAGCTAACGAGAGTCTATGGGTCCAATACGCCATTCCACAAGACAAAGATGGCCTGTCTAAGTGCAAAAAATACCACTTTAGAGAAAGCATAAACAACGATTACACGTGTGGCGTGGATGATTTTGACACCGCACTCACACATGCGTGCGACAATTTTGTATATAACGACGAAGACTCAGCTGTCAGAGACGTAAGTACTGTCATTGAATAAGGGGGGGGGGGGGCTGGTCACTTAACTAGGAATGTCATTCCTAATAGAATGTAACTTTTGGTGGACTGTCCATTAGGGGATTTACCATATTCACCACGCTTGGCAGGCGAATTGGTGATCGCAGTCATGATCTTAGTATACACAGGAGAACGCTGCTGCCCGCATCCGTGGTAGGTAATATACCTTAGTAGCCTTGACTACGCCTACGAGAAGATTAGGGATGGTCGTATTCTTCGAAGAAGTCCTGGAGTCTTATGTTCAGCAGTGGACGTATTTCGGCTGATGATGAACATTCCTAGTATGTAGAAATCTTAAAAAATAAGAATACAATTAACTACATTACCAATTCATTAGCAATGCTAATTAGTAACCTCGATGTCTATCGGTTATCGAGGGAATTAATTTAAATCAACTGTGTCGACTAGTTTTTCGTTTCACGAATGCTAGAATATTCACTTTGAAACAAGAAATCTATCTTGCAAAGGTTATTAACAAAATCTTATCTAGTCTTTTAAGTATCCGTTAAATATTATACCCTTGTACCAACGCATTTTTGTCCGTATATCTGTCCTATCCGGCGGATAACTTGAATACTTTTGAACCGAAGTTTAAGGATATTATTATGCTTTGTCGACAATGATAAAAATGATGTACATACCAGATTTTTTTTTACAAGATATCTCAAGAAAACCAGAATATAAAATAACGGGAGGTATCTAAACATTTACAAGACTTTTTACAAAAATAATTCGTACGTAGTACAAATTCCTCGTGTTTCATATAGTTTAGGTTTTTAATAATTGATTTTAACTGTAACTGCAGCTGTGACTGAAACTGTAGTTGATTCTCAAACTGAAATTGAAACTTATTCATTCTTTGTATTACAGTTTTTGTCACAAATAATTCCGACACAGTTTCGTACGAAGAAAATAATCATTTATACGAGTTTCGTATCATATCGTAATCACCTAGAAAAATAAATGGTTTCGTACGAAGAATAAAAAGTCGTCATCTGTAACTGGTTCCGTAGGCACTTAAAAACTCTTCATATGAAACTGGTTACGTTCACTGGTTTCGTGGGCAGCCGAAGGGGATTTTAAACATCTCCATAGCACATACCATACGAAATGTCTATTATATATTCTTTATTGCACAACTTAAAACTAAATACAGTAATAAATGGTGTGTACAAAGGTGAGCTTATCTCTAAAAGAGATCTCTTCCAGCCAACCTTACAGGGTGTGAGACATGGCAGTAAGAGCGAGGGGGGCAAAATAAGTCTATCTGATTATCTGTTTGTAAAGTTACACAATTTCTCGTACGAGTGTACTGTCTCTTAAGTACTGACATAGATCTCATATCATAAGTTCCTCTTGTTAACCCAATTCAAACTAAATAATTGCCTTATTTAGATAAGGTAGCATCACGCCATCGCCACCGGCACGCGTTTGCGACATCCGTAATAGTGGCACGTGTGTGGAATGCAAACAGTACTGTCACGTCACGTCACACATCTAAATTATTGCTTAGATTTATAAATAAAGTCGGCAAAGTGTATCTTTTTTTTAAAGTGTTCCTGATATTTGTCGGAAAATATTTTATTTATTTCTATCATCATCAGGTTATTTTTGTCTCCACTGCAGGAGCACAACCCTCTCTCATCTGCCGGAGACAGACGGAGGATTTGGCCTACACTCCCCGCGCTGGCCAGACGGGTTGGGGAGGCCTGATTGATGTTTTATAAAAAGTTTCATTTCATTTCATTAGATAAATATAAATAAGTTTTAATGGAGTAGAGATTTATGTGAATCACTGTTGACCAATTTAGTATGTCCATATGGGGATTTGTGAACATCAACTAAGTTATTAATGTGACTCTAATATAGAGCAATGGAAATCTGAATTCCAGGAATAAATACCAATATTTTTTTAACTAGCCGATATAAGAGCGACTTCTTTCGCTATTCTGTTTTTAGAGACACGCCAAAACGGATAGGCAACGAAGATTATAGCTGATTTTTATCCGTCTGTCTGTCTGTTTTGCGGATAATTTGAAAATTACTGGACCCATTTAGCTAAAATTTGGAACGAAATAATTATTTTACATTATATTTGATTATTTGTACAATTGTTTGCTAAGTTAGCCTCGACTGAGTAAATATGATGAGGAGGTTATGGAAATTTCAGGAAAACTAAAAATAAAATTAATTAACGGAACTCTCACTTTATATTCAACATACACTTTGCTGGTTTTGATGTTCCCGCTAGATTTACAAGAAAATGTCGTCTTCGTCCCTTCCCTTCAGAAAACTATCAATGCAATATTTTAAGTTTTTTGATTCAGCTTGCTAATTCTAAATTTAATTAAATGAACGATAAATTCCAGTTGTTGCTATCGCAAGGTGCTAAAAACTCTTCAAGGTTTTGCTATAACTTCACTGTAGGCGTTTCGTAAAACACATCGTCGGAGATAATGCAGTATCGTATGTCAAAAAATCAACTTTATAGAAACGGAAAAACTACTTAAAAAAATTATAGAATGGCATGAGGTTTTTTAACAAATTAATCTGTTCATCTATTTTTCAACTTTGCAAGTAATCAAATAAACTTGACATACGACTAATTCTATTTATCAATTACCAAGTGTTATTGACATAAGAGATATTTGGAAGTAGCCGAACTACCTTTAACACTATCTTGTGATTTGTGAGGTTTTCCGCTACCTGCATATAGTCTGCATTTGAAAGGAATTTGAAAGGAATTGTTTACTCGAATTAATTTTTTTTTGATATACTTACGACCTATTTGCATTATAAATGATAAATGTCATTCGTTTACCATTCATTACTATAAATTTTTGCAGTTCAACTTAGGATGCCAAAACTGGAAAAGGACACTCATAGGGACCATCCACAACGCAGGATTATTTGTCTCACTCCCACTCACTGGAATAATATCGGACAAGTATGGCAGAAGAGTAGCATTGCCAGTTGCATCTCTAATGAATGGATTGTGTGGCATTATTAGATCTTTCTCGGTGAACTATCCCATGTTACTGGCCTTCGAGTTTCTTGAAGCTGCATTGGGAGCTGGTGCTTATAGTACTGCGTTTGTGCTAGGTAAGGAAATGTGTGTAATGTGTTTCTACTAAATTGAAGATTTCATGCCATTAATTAAATCCCACGTTGGGCGCCAAACTGTTGTGAAATTCTTGAAGCTCGGCAGGTTTTTGGATACTGCATGTACAATGAATCCTCCTTGACCCTCAGAGAGTTGTCTGATCCATCAGTTTTAAACCAAATCCAACAATATAAATAATAGTTATTAGATTTAAACTGCCGTGCGGTGATTTGAGGATGAATGAAATAGTATATATATAACTATATGTTTAGCTATCTAAAGAACTTCCAGATATTTAATTAATTGTTCTCCTATATTTCCCGCACTCGCCAAAATGTAATTAAGTTTCTGAGTTAATGGTCCATGCCGTATCCAGGAACCCGCAGACCCTGAGGGACATCATTCCATTTTGGCACCCAAAGTGGGATTTAATTGAAGGGGTGTCGAAAGATACTTGAACTCTTTAATTTTGTAGACGTGATAAAACATAAAAAGTAGATTGGTAAGATTTATTAAAAACTAGCATTACTTATACTGGCGGCGGTTTCACCGACCTACGAATATCTATCCAACTGTGGAACGATTATAAAATTTGCTCAGTCATTTCTGAGTTATACACATGGTGCATCCAAACAAACTTTAACTCTATTCCAATAATAAGTCCCTAACCAGATTTCTTATCTGCAGTGAAAACGGCAACACGAATAAGCTCATCTGCTTACGACGCCTACAAAATGCCAAAGTATTCTTCCAAATATCCACAGAAATTAAAGAAATTAGAAATTAAATAAAATTAATGTGCATGAATATGATTACTTTTATATTTACACGTCACGTACAACTTAAGACATTTTATAATGAAATTTTGTTCAGAATTCATTGTCGAGTCTAAGTATGCTCTAATCACATATATATTTCACTTTTTCAGCAATGGAACTAGTTGGACCAAAAGGCAGAGTGTTCGGAAACACCATCATTAACGTTGTGTACGTTTTGGGCGCCATGACATTAGCAGGTTTATCCTGGTCGCTTCAAAGTTGGAGAGTCGTGCTCAGAGTCATATACACACCTGCATTACTTGTATTGTCATATCTTTGGATCCTTAATGAAAGCGTTAGATGGTTACTCAGCAAAGGTCGCAACCAGGAAGCTGCAAGGATTCTAAAGAAGGCTGCTAAAATGAACAAAATAGTACTTACAGAGGAAGTTCTGTCTCCGCTTAAAGAACTTGAAAAGGCATCCTTTCCTAATCATGATGACAGCAATGGAGAACTGTCAGAAAATATAGAAAAACCTAGAGAGAAAAGGACATCGAACTTTATAAAAGTGCTCAAGTCAAGTATTATAAGAAAAAGAGTGTTTGTGTGTTCATTTCTGTGGATAACTTGTACTTTTGTTTATTATGGACTGTCCATAAACTCAGTGTCGTTAGCTGGTAACAAGTATATAAACTTTATGCTGGTGGTCTTTGTGGAGATACCGGCGAATTTCGTTTGTTTATGGGTGCTGGAGAAGTATGGGCGGAAGAAGACGTTAATCATAACCTACGTGCTAAGTGCGTGTTTATGCATCAGCTTGTCATTCCTGCCTAAGAGTAAGTTGAAACTACTTAAATGAAACACTTTGCCTAAAAGATCACGGGAAGGAGTCGACATACTTATGCGTTACCCTGTCAAAGGGGAGAGACCAACTGTTAGGTAGGTTATTATACGAAGATTAGATTATACGAAGTAAAACAAATCAGTGATAAAAGCATTGTGCAGTTTCTACTGCTGCAAAGATTAACACGGAACTATAGTACAGTTGCTATCACAATAGACCGGAAATTGTCGCAGTGATACAAGGTACTGAGACCTTAATTTTCCCCAACTCGAATAATAATAATAAATAGATAGGTTATTAATGTGTTGTTCGGTTTGCTACGTGTGTGTGTGTAGATCTCCTCGCGAAAAAGCTTAATGCTCAGACTACATGCATCCGGAATCTACCCGGTCCAAGAAACACATGCATGTAATCGAAACACGCGGTCCATTTGATTCCGAAGAGAAATTTACATTGGAGAAAAATAACAGACCGGATGGCCGGAGTTCTGAGCATCATCCAGATGCTTTCTGGTAAAATAGGAATCGGATAGCCCCGGATATGTAGCCAATGCAGGAAAGTTCATATGTTTGCTTGAGTGAGGAAATGTATCCGGGGTTATCTGCGGCTATTGTAGGGGGTCTGACTATTGCGGATGCATGTAGTCTGAGCACATATGTTTTGCATCTTACTCATAATTTTATTTATAAGAATAATAATGTCACCTTTCATTTTAACTCAAACTTGTGACAAGTATAAATGACGACGAAAGTCAGGAATATCGACTTTGAATTTATGAAGCTAGTTAAAAAACAGTCTATTAATAATTTCAACTAGTGTTAATTAAGATTTGCTTTTGAGTACAATGTTATCAAAGCGACTGCCGCTGATTTGACAATTCAGCGAGCTATGCGCGCCACAATTTCGTGAATCTTCTGTTTATTTACTAATAATTGTTTACTCAACCGCCTGAATTAATGGAATATTTAAGTTAAGCTGTTTTACCAACACCCTTTGGTTGTTTGACTTTGGCTTTGAATGAGCGAAAGACAAAATTTTAATATTTTTTCTCTCAAATATTACAAATTCGTAGGAAAACTTGGGGTAAAGCCTGTTTTTTGCCTATAGAGAAATCACACTTTCTGGTTAATAAGTACTTCGTTTTTTAATAGATTATGTCTAGAACCGTATTGTAATTCTCTAACTGAGGATGTCTCCTGTAGAGCTCACGTGGTTAGAAATTATTTTTGACGAATTTATTTCGTGTCGACTGCAAATCCCAACACTGGCTAACACTTTGTTCATATATTTTTTTTAAATGATGTAGGTATGTATGTATGAAAACGATTTATTGTACCAAAATAATAACAACAAAAATAAATAATAGAATAAAGTTGTGTATCCCACTTAGAGATCTCTTCCAGTCAACCATATAGTAACTGAAAGGACTGGTATAATGCGTTTAGTACCAAAATTATAAAACGTCCCCATCAAATATACACTTACACTAAATAAAGTATACAACTCATAAATGATACAATATATACACGAATTAGCTCATAATACAACTGTCTATATTTTATTGTATATACATAAACCCATATACATACACATAATGTCATAGTATATGTTTCTATTAAATATTTGTTTATTTATACTTTGAGATGATAGAGACAATGCCATCTATCGAATAATTTTGAATTAGGTTTTTTTTAAAGAGCTGCTTGAAAATCGCTCTTACATGATACCACTTCTCTTATGCACCATTCCTATCTTACATGATACCACTTCTCTTATGCACCATTCCTATCTTAAACGATTTCCAATCCTATTCTGCAAACGTACTTTACAACTTGAAAATTTTGATCACAGATCAGAAATGGTGGTCGCTGATCCTGTATCTGTCAGGAAAGTTCTGCATCACCATCGCTTACAGTTCCGTCTACATCTACGTGTCTGAGGTGTTCCCGACTAATGTCAGACAGTCTTTATTAGCTGTCTGCTCCTCGCTGGGCAGAGTTGGGTCCACATTGGCTCCGTTGACGCCGTTGTTGGTAAGTAGTTCTACTTTTGAACTAGCAAGTAAGTGAGGCACCGCGTTCCTCGCCAAGATGGACCTGCGACCTTAAAACGGTAGCCGGAGAGGCTGCTGTGTACCTAATGTGAAAGTTTTTGTAACTACAAAAATCTTGTCATTATCAGGTCAAAATCCCTTGCCTCCTTGCAATCCTTATTTCATCATCATCATCAGGTTATTTTTGTCTCCACTGCAGGAGCACAACCCTCTCTCATCTGCCGGAGACAGACGGAGGATTTGGCCTACACTACCCGCGCTGGCCAGACGGGTTGGGGAGGCCTGATTGTTTTAAAATGTTTTGTTTTATAATCCTTATTTGACTAGTTAGTTTCAGAAAAACTTAAAATAAGGAATTTAAGGGAACCGCACACTAAACCCGACGTACACTTTGCTTACTTTTTAGATGTATTCATTATCAGCCGCATAAAGGATTGCATCGAGGACGGGCAACAACGTTCTCCGGTGTATTTAAGATAATTACTGCGATCACTAATCCGCCTGCCAAGCGTTGTGATAATGGAAATTCCCCTAATCGACAGCCCACCGTCCCCAGCTTAGAATAGGGCCACCGCTATCTTTCCCATGGGTGTTGTCAAGGCGACAGAGGGATTGCACCAGGGACGGGTGGCAGCGTTTTCCTGTATATTTAAGATCATTACTGCGACCACCAATCCGCCTGCCAAGAGTAGTGGTACATCCCCCAATGGACCGCCTACCAAAGGTAGCATTCTATTGGGAAGGCTTATGTTCAGTAGTGGACGTATTTAGGCTGATGATGAAATGGTTATTATACTCAAAGCCTGCTAACATTCAATCTTCCATCAACAGGCATTGTACTACGACAACTTGCCAGCAATTTTCTTCGGCAGTCTCGCTCTAGTCGCCAGTGTGATGGTGTTCACGCTACCTGAAACCATCAACGTACCTCTACCCGATACCATCGAGGAAGCTGAACGGTTATCAAGGACGAAAAATGAAAAGGAATTTGCGTAGTTTAGCTTGATCAGTGAGGTTAAGGAGGCTTCGTGTGTGACCACGTTTCATTTGATATGTTTAACATTCGCTCAAAGGCATTCTACCAAAGCACGGGCAAAGTCAAAATCATTTATTGCATATGAGTACACTTGGTACATTTATGCACGTCATTTTTTTATCGACTACCGCTTCCTAGGTGTTAGCGCTGTGAAGAAGAAACGGCGCAACAAACTTCACGCAACACACCTTTTAAAAATCAAGTTTGCATACAATTAATAAAGATTTTGCGAAGCTGAATTAACATTAGTACCACGCATCTTTGTCATTCAAATAATCGTTTACTTTATAATAGGCTTTCTTACAAAGTTGTTTTTTAATGTGAATCTTAAACTTTCTGTCCCTCATATTTAAGATTTCCTCTGGTAGTTTGTTGTTGAAGCGTATACATTGCCCCGTGAACGATTTGCTGACCTTACTTAGTCTTAACCCTGGTAAAACAAGTTTATTTTTATTTCTTGTATTATAACTATTATTGTACAAGCGAATAGATTTAATTACCTATTACTAATAGAGGCATATCAGCCTGTCCGTAAGCGGTGAACACAGTTATTTACCTTCGAACTTATGATTATTATGCATTCCGAGAGGCGACAGCCTGGTGATCTGTAAAACTGGTATGTATGTATGTAAACGCTTTATTGTACCAAAAATAACAACAACAACAATAATAAAATAGGAATTAAACTGTGTACAAAGGCGGACTTATCCCACTTAGGGATCTCTTCCAGTTAACCTTAAAGTAACCGAAAGGACAAGTATAATGCGTTTAGTACCAAATTTGATAAAGAAATGTACTTTTAATAAAGTAAATAATAAAACTTTTAATAAAACTGATACTTTCCTAGTTCAGACAACAGTCTCCCACAAAGCAAATGCTGCCCTCTAGCATAATATTCCTACTGTAATGTATTTACCTTGTGAGAAGAAATAAAAATAAAGTCGATGAGAGAGGGACAACGTTATACGTCAGCATCATAAGTGCTTCTCTTTCTAACATATAGCGTCGATCTCTCGGCTTGTCGTGTGTCGCTTCTTTACGTAGTAATATTGAGTACCTATTCTTTGACCAAAGCATATCACAAAACCTCCTTCTTAGCTTTAATTATATAGCCAGCTAAAATTAAAATTACATGTTAAACCATTTTTAGGGTTCAGTACCCGAATTGTCCAACAGAACCTATTACTGAGCCACTCTGTCTGCATGTCCGGAGGCCTCTAGCATAATGCCCTCTTAATAATGTAATAACATGTTTAAATTTTTTAACTTCATATACATCTTTAACCCACAACTCGTCGACGAAAATTTAAACTGACGTTAGGGACAAAATCCCCAAAAAAATATTTTTTTTCTTTCACAGTCAGTTTTCAATCCTCTACCGAATTGTATATTTTACAAACATACATACATAATGCTCACGCCTTGGTCCCAGACCGGTAGACAGAAACGATGGATCGATCGCCACTTTGCGCGATCCTGAGACACCTCGCTAGCCTCACTCACATTCATCAACCTTTTCATGCACCTCCTTTTATTCTTCTCACTGCGAACCCCAGTCTTTTTGAAAACGTTACTAATTTGATCCTTGAACGTCCTCCTAAGACGACTTCTAGCTGTAGCTCCTTCCACATTTGAACGGTAGATTTGAAAAACGTTGAAATTCAATGCCTCTCTCCTTTGACATGATTAATATAGGTGCACAAACAAAACAGTTACAGTCACATAGAAAAAAAGATGTGATTAGTTCCTTACGCCAATTTAAATTTCTGTCGATGATATTAAAAAGAAAATTGAAGCCCGTAGTACACCACCGCTGCGATCTGAGATAAACATGCGATATGTGAGGGATAGAGACGCAATTATAGGAAAGTCGTGGAACGCCAGAGCGAGACATAAATATAGGCAATATGTTTCCCATACGTCATGACAAATTCTGTACTGCAGATCCCATTGCAACGGTGATGTACTCGTATGTACTAAAGGCGAGTGAGAGTAGGGTTGTCATCTTTAAAATCTGCCAACCAGAGACAGAAACATGAAACCTCCGGATTTTGGAGTTTATAACCAGAACATGTCAACAAAGTTACTCAGTAAAGTAAAAAAATGTTTTATTTGTTATAAATCTACTTTTTATTGAAAACTTTATAACCCGGACTACAAATGAAACCTCGCCCGGACGCTCCAGGACGCCACGTAAACTAGGACAATTCCGAAGAAAAAGGGACGGATGGCAACCCTACGTGAGAGGGTCAGCATTTTATTTATTTCTAGATAGGCATGTCTAGAAGATATTGTTTAGAGCTCTTTAACTAGAATAGGTATTTGCCTTTATGTTGAATTTGGTGATCGGTAACGTACCTAATTTATTATTTTATTTCTTGTAATGGCTTTACCTAGAAAATGTAGACATGAAATTAGTTTTCGTTAAAGCTCGCATTTCAAGTCAAACAACGAATACAAGACACAGGTTTTGGTTGGCATTGTACGGAACCCTCGATGCGCAAGTTCGACACTCAAGTCGTTCTAGTATATTATTTCTAGTAAATTTTAGGGGATTGTTAAATTAATATGCATATTCTTAGCTTGTTGCTAAAAAATGATTTTCCTATATTTAAATATTTCCATAGTTAGTAAGTATTCACTATCGTTATAAGTTCAAACAACTGGTTGTCAATTTGCAATGTTATATGTAACAACAATTCATGAAGGAAGAAAAAAATTTACGCCGCCCAGAAAAAAAAATCGGGGCGGCGTAAAAATTTTTCTTCCTTCATGTAACAATTACTACCCAAAATACATCCTTGGAAAATTATTTTTTGTTTAACACAATTTGAGCAATATTTTTGTAAATTGTAATATGGCCTGAATTCTCTTTTGTATAAGTAGATAGTTCAATTCACGATGGCGCACCCCACTACTTTTTCGAGAGGGGTAAGTGCGAGACGCGGGGAGTTAAATTCGAACGTCAGTATGTTAGTGGACATAAATGATTCAGAGAAAGAGTGGGGCATGCCGTCGTGAACTGGACGACCTATACCTGTTTTTTATTTAAGATTTTTCTGATGCTCGTTTTTTTTTATTTATTATTTTGAGAATTAATTGGTAGGTGGGTAATATCACACTACTGTTGGGGCAGAGGCCTATGGTCTCAATAAGCCATCTATCATACTGACCCAGTGACCCAAATACCAATTTTGTTAATCACATCATCATCATCATCATCACCCGATTCGGCTTTCGTACCTGGATTTTCGCTCAGCCGTAACCAGCAATCTAGCAGGAAAAATTCTTATATCATTCATTATGTACCCCGTTTCTCCATAAAATAATATTTTTTCCCGGTTTGATAACGTTCTTTCCTGTTTAAGAACCGCAGTTATCCTGAAGAAAGACATTTCTTTCTGGAGAACCTGGTTATGAAATAAGATTTTTTCTGCTGCTTATAAATTCCTTCTTTGGCGTTTGCAGGTTTCTTCACGATGTTTTTTCTTCACTGAAAAGCCTGTGGTATTATAAATAAACAACACAACCAATTGGTACAGTCGATAAATTTAATTTCGGACCTATCCAGGTGTTTTGTCTCGTGAATCAGATTGTAAAACTGTTTATTTTTCAAAATCTTAATATTATTATAGTATGACTTATTAAAAAGATTCAACGATTTCCTGCTTAAAGATCTAAATTTTAATCGATAATCCACTTCCTGGCCTCCGGTGTTACTTTGGTACTCCTCTAAACCCAGGGTAATGTGTTGTGGGGCACTCAGTAACAATGTGGTGTACGGTCTGCTCCGCAGTCGCAGTTCGGCGAGTTTTTGATGCCCATTTGTGCAGATAGAAATTTCATTTTGCGTATCATGTATGTTCTCTAAAATACAAACTCACATGCGAGTCTCACTCAAGTGACTTTACTCACTTCGAAACCTAAATCCATTGGCATTCTGTAAACATTCTAAAGTAGTGGCGACATGACGTCAGTTCTTTGTTCACATCATTTCGATAGTGCTCTGAAATGTTTACAGAAATACCAATGGATTAGGTTTCAAAGTAAGTGAAGTCACTTGAGTGAGTCTCGCACGTGAGTCTGTATTCTAGAGAATATCACTACTGTTCTGCTTCGGTTCATGGTCGTCCAAATCTTTCGGGTGGCTTTCAAACCGGGCTGCAAGGCCGATGGACTAGTAGCCGAGCATTCTGATGCCGGCCACTTCTCCTTCCACGCTGATCGGGTGTGAAAATGACACTTATTGGCAGTGTGAGAATGCAATAGGGATGGATTATTTTGGGTCAGAAATTAAACTGGCCGACTGTACGTTCCTGGATTTGAACCGTTTGTAATTCGAACTGAATTCGAACCGGCGCACTACCAAATATATTTGTATAAGTACTAATTTTTTTAAATATCTTTCACATTTCCTTTAAGATTGTCTGTAATCATTCCTTTAGTTTTTAAGCAACTTTTATTATTAATATTATACTATATTGTAGATTCAAGACTTCTTGTGATTATTGTAAACATTTTTTTTCCAAAATGGAAGGACTAACGATTTATGACCATATCACAAATTTTACTTTATGTATGTGCCATAAATAATATGAATTTGATAAAGCTATACAGGATGTTTGATTTAAAACGGATCGGCCATTGGTCCCCATGGACATTTTTAGATATTGATTAGTGTTCCAAATCGGGTGTAAGGGGGTGGAAAACCAGTTAACCACTCCAACTGTTAACCTCACCTGCACGTGGTACACCCTGCTGAGGAACGAACGAGGCTCTGACGACCGATAGATGGCGGTATAACCATTACAAAAGCATGGTCAGGCTTAAATGCAGCAGGTCGGTGACGGGCAGCAGCGTTACCGGTGCGACACGCCTGATACTGCGATCGCCAACCCGCCTGCCCAGCGTGGCGATTAGGGCCTCTCCTCCCCCCATGAGTAGCGCCAACCAAATACGGCCCCCAGTTCCCGGCCGCCCTACTATTCCTGACCAAGGTAGCGGTCATGGTCACGGTATGGCAGGGGGTGCTAAGAATCCCCGGGTTACGGTAGGCTACCAAAAATAATTGACCCTGGCGACGTATAACGGACGAACTCTCAGGCTGGACGAGCACATTGCTGAACTCGAAGTAGAGTTAGAGAAAATACGATGGCACATTTTGGGGTTATGCGAACTCCGAAGAGAGGGAGAGGACACGATATCCCTAGAATCAGGCCATCTAATATCGAGAGGGAGAAAACCTTTCCCAGGGCGTCGTCGGGTTCTTCATCAATAAGAACCTCACTGCCAACACTGTAGAAATCTAGGCAACTAGGCAAAAACAACTTCGAGAAGGAAGCCGACAGGAGGATTAGGCTAGGCTGAGCAGGATTTGGGAAGTTACGTCATATCTTTTCATATCGTATACAACAGTGCCTGAAGACAAAAGTCTTCAACCAGTGCGTCCTACCCGTAATGACCTACGGCGCCGAAACGTGGATACTGACAGTGGGACTAGTTCGAAAACTCAAGGTCGCTCAGCGGGATATGGAAAGAGCTATGATCGGAGTTTCTCTAAGAGACAGGATCCGAAATGAGGTGATCCGCCAGAGAACTAAAGTCTTAGACATAGCTCAAAAAGTTAGTACGCTGAAGTGGCAGTGGGCTGGTCACATCTGGAGGACCGATTACTGCTGGGGTTCTCGAGTGGAGACTGGGCAATCGTAGTGTGGGACGCCCCCTGGCTAGATGGAGCGACGATCTGCGTAGGGCGCTGGCAGTGACTGAATGAGAAGAACGGAGGATCGGGTTCAATGGCGCACCTTGGGAGAGGCCTATGTCCAGCAGTAGACTCTTTTGGGCTGATGATGATGATTACAAATCATATTTATCTATTTTAACGCAACAAACAGACAAAAAATTATAGAGCAAAAGAAAGTTGCGATATTTGACTGCATCCTCGACAGTGCTGCCATCTAAAACTATTTTTTACACTTCTTTCTCAAACTACCGCCGCGGCATGTTTGCAAGCGCAGTCAAAATAAAATCAGTGTTTAAAGCCACAATTTCCTAATTACTGTGTGTACCAAGTGCTAAACCCCAACTACATGCATTGGTGGAGGTAAAGCATCCAGGTTTCCATGAGGAAGACGACGAAGTACCACGCGGGAACACCAGGTGTGGCATTAGCTATGTACCTAATCTGCCGCTCTTAGCATAACCAACGCACTTGCGTCGCGAGCAATTTCGAGAATACGGCGCCTAAAGTTTTTTCATTTTTACGCTACGGTTAAATAATGTCAATATTTAGTAAATAATTAAATATTCTGAGTAGTAACTGCACAAGTTTCAAAGTGAATGTGAAAGAGTTGTGGCTACTTGCGTGGAACAGAGCGATTGTTTGGAACGCTCCATCTAGTAGTACATAGAGATCGTTGGTTAATACAAATGGGGTACGCTAGGTAGTAGTCAGACCTACACCCGCAGATATATAATACGTCCCCCCCTTCTTCCCGTCCTTACTCCCTTCTTCTACGACGTCTAATGCATGAACATAGACCTTCCCCAATGAACCTGGTATAGGTAAATTACTTGAGTCTTTGGGCGTAGTATGTAAACCAACCAACCAATGTCTTATGCAGATATCTGCGATTAAATGTCAGTGTCAGACTCATCTATTAGTACACATCTAAGGTCCACATCTACACGTATGCAAACTCAAGGCTGAAGCAATTTACCTTATAGCTCAATGGGAAAGGATTAGACTATCAGCGCCTGATGACAAATAAACAGCAATTTCTCATTAAACTTCAAAGACAATATTTTGAAAGAGTATAATGAAATAAATGATTTATATTAATTAATACTGGTATAATAGTATAAGTAATACCATGATGATTTATAAATATGTCAACGGTGTAAAACTTTGATAAATTCTATAAAATAAATTATTCTAGTCTAAATTCGAAATACGTTAACTACTGAACATAAGTCTCCTCAATAGAATGTCACGTATGGTGGGCTGTCCTTCGGGGGTTTT
Source organism: Esperia sulphurella (assembly GCA_947086405.1). NCBI lineage: Eukaryota > Metazoa > Arthropoda > Insecta > Lepidoptera > Oecophoridae > Esperia > Esperia sulphurella. Next base: position 12,530,863 of record OX352272.1, read on the forward strand.
GCCATAATCACCACACTTAGCAGGCGGATTGGTGATCGCAGTACTGATCATAATATTCCTACACAGGAGAGCGCTGCTACCTTTTCCGGGTGCTTTGGTTTACTTAAAGTACAAGTTCATTACGTTCTATTCGCTGAAAGCCCGACACACTCAATATGGAGTTTGTACCAATGTTAATATACCCACACGTCATTATATATTTCATTGCAATAGAAGTGACAAACCAAAACAAATTTGCGTTTCGAAAACAAAATAGACATAGAATAGACATATTTTATTGATAATCATTTGATTATATACAGATACACGTGTATGAAAGTATTATAACACTAGTAGCAAAACAAGTTTGTATTAGATACTATGTAAAGTTTGCGCCCCATTTCAGAACATCATCTTCTGTATATTTTGTTGGAGTGAAATCTTACATTTGTAATCCTAGCACATGTATTTATTTAAATCGCTTTTTTAACTAATCTTTGAGAACCAATCCACAGAAAGAAGAAAGGAAATGCACAGTAACTCCTTCCATTTTATTCCTAACATTTTAGGAGTCTACTCCTAAACGCCCTCTTATCAACTGAACAACCACGTCAACTACTATTGCGTCCCTTCTGATAGTAGTATCTAGTTGTAATTTCTTTAATTGATTGTAGCAGTACCTAAACCCAAACGCCACGTAAAGTTACCGTCATCATATATATTCTGTTATCTAGGTAGGTGATGTCTTCATGATGCAATAAAAATCAGGTGTTTCCGATGTGCGTCTTATCCTATGTTAACGCGTCGATATTTATATATCTTATCGAGGACAAACTAATTCAAGTTAAAGAAACGGATAGAGTAATACGTCGTAAAACACAATAGTTAAAGTTCCCATTGTTACGCCGAGAATTAACGTGACGACGCTATGTCTTCTAAGATTTGGAGTTTGAAATCGGCTGAACCTTCGTCATATTATCTTTTAATTTTAAGCCTTTTATTTCAGATAAATTCACATAAAACAATTGCTTATTTACATTATAACGTCGACACTATTATCCGTTTGCCCCATTTTGGCAAAGGCCTCTTCCACTCATCTCTATCTCTCACTATCCTTGTCCATTTTTTCCCTGCTATATCCTTTAGCTCATCCTCCCACCTCTTAAACTGTCTCCCCCTTTTCCGTTTGTTGTATTTCGGTAACCAATTCATTAACGTTCTCCTCCAATTCACATTTCCTCTTACTGTATGTCCTGTCCATCTCCATTACAGTTTCTTTACTTTAAGTGTAACATCTTCTATTTTTGTACGTCTTCTTAGTATTGTGTTTTTTTTATTCAATTTCCTTCGTCATTGTATCATCGTCACTTAATTATCAATTATTGTCCTCATACCTACGAGAGGACCGGTATGCGTAAAAAGGGAATTTTAAAAATAAAGGTACCAAACTGGTTCTCAAGAATTCTATGACAATTTCGACGAGTCTGGTGAACAATTCATCAATAGTAAAATTCTACATAACCGCATTTTTGCCACATTATCTAAATTCCCTTTTCACACTTATCGACCTTCTCTCGTATCAGGCCTCTCGAAAGCATACCAGCACACCCTCCTCTGCAACATTCATACATTTCCAGGCTCCGAAATGGAGATGTTCTCTTATTCGCGTACTTCAATACATGCGGCAGTTTTTGAATTCTATAACTCTGTAATGCAAGTGACATCGAAATCAAGAGTTTTCTTCTATAACTCGGACTGGCCCTAATAAGCTGGGGGTTTTAGCAGGGGATTATTGGAATAAGCCCTTTCTTCTGATTTGAGTAAAAAATTACTGTCGATGTCTAGAAATTCGTTATTAGAACTCTATTAAGAGAGTCATCGAGTCAACGAAACGACATGTGAAACAATTCTCAGCCTTTGATTCTGGGGCAGAATCCAGTTAGGTACATATACAGATGTATTAATGAAAAAAAAAATTGGATCTGATACAAATTGTAAGTAATCGATCTTTTTGCACATTAAATTATTCTTCAGTATCAAAATCGTACGGAAGCACCAGTATGCCCATAAATTCTGGTCAAGATATCGTCTAGATAACAAAATGATATCGTGCAAGTAGCTAAGCTCGCGTGCGCATCGTCCTAAGTACACAACATGTATCTAGATCTATGTTGCGAGAATAACTAGATTTAGGACGAATATGAAACTTGCTAGATCACTTGGACAAAAACCAGCTATGGAACATACAACGAGCTGCTTGAAGCTATGCTTTGGGTTCCCTGTCGAACACTCCTACTAAAAGACTTCCTCTCAAACTTTAGTTAACAGCCGTCCTAATAAGCCGTCGCAATACTCGCACTGTAGTGGTGCTACTTCCCATGGTCTAACTAATTTGAATGGTCCTACTGCCATTGTAAAATCACTAATGCCTAGCTAATACTATCATCAAGCTCGCTTTTGGAATTTAACACGTTCGTGGACAGTACGTTAACAAACGCCATACCGGTGGCTCCTCACCATGATACTACATTTTCATCATCAGTTTATTTTTGTCTCCACTGCAGGAGCACAACCCTCTCTCATCTGCCGGAGACAGACGGAGGATTTGGCCTACACTCCCCGCGCTGGCCAGACGGGTTGGGGAGGCCTGATTGATGTTTTATAATGTACCCTTAGTCGCCTTGCACGACATCCACGGGAGGAGTTAGAGGAATTCTACTCTACCGGATACCACACGGCATACTACAAAAATACAAAAAAAAATACAAAAATGTTTATTACCAAACTTAGGGGGTTACAGAGGATAGTTGGGGCCCTCTTTTAGACATAAAAATATTTGTGCCAGAGGACCTCGCTCTTCCATACTTATATCTTATTATATAAATTATATAAATTTAATCAACTTGTGTGAGTGGTGTGTGTGTGTGTGTGTGTGTGTGTGTAAACGTCATATTTCTTATTGTTTCGTCGTCTAATGCCGCATCACAAACTCACGTCACGTGTGCTGTGTCCACAAAAGTGTAAAAACCTAGACGTTTCGAAAACTATCATCTTTGAACACAACTGTGACAAACTGCCGTATCGGGGGTGGTCACTGATAATAACCCGATAAATTCCACATGTCACCGTGATCTGACTCATACGGTCTTGCCTCTATCTATGTCAGCGTCCGCGTCTGTGTTATCACAAGGGATCGGAATTATGTAGTCTCATATATACACGACTAGCGATCCAGCGAGGTAACGCCGTCAGTGTCCTGGGAACCATGCCGTACGCAGGCGACCTGGTCGAAGTGTTCTTACTGTGACGCGTTTTTATAGTTTATAATACTATTTAGTTTATAATACAGTTAAAATATAATTATTTTGAAGGTGTAAAAGTTAATTTATACTTGCGACGAAATGTTTAAGTTAATACGGATATTCCGGTATTTTTTTCGGTTATTTATTTTAAAATTTGTTCATCATTTGTTTGTGTTTCATCATTTATTATAAACCTTAGATTATAGAAATCTAAGTCTATGTTATAAACTCATTCATTCCAATTTCCAGTTTTTCTTACACCTCTATTTATCTTAATAAATACTCACTATCATTACCAGTAAAATAAAATGCTAGTAATATGACATTATCTTTTTTTAATTCGATAATATATACTTTTTAAACTACTAAGACTCACTACAATTTTCATTACAGCAGTTAATAAAATCTCGCAAAAAGAATGTCCATTTTAACTTGGAGATTGACATATTTTCGTCTAAAGTACATTAATGATACTATCTTATTCCGAACCCTGGTTATCATACATATCACAGTATAGAATTTGGTATTACTTACTGTATTACAAAAATTTAATTAAGATATATAAGTTACATTAATTACATCGTTATGATCAATCAGTTCATTTCTTGTAAATGAAATTATTAATAAAAAAAATCAGTTAGGTACAATTAACAAAGGAAGTGAAGGCACTCATAAATTTAAACAAAATGGCGCATAGCTTGTGTGTGCTTTATGGTAGTCAGCTAATTGTTTCAACGATCGCGCAAAGTTTTTGTCTATAGCTTCGAAATGCTCATGTCAAGGGACCTTTGTCACAAGGCTCTAACATCAGAAGTAAGGATGTTGCCGATCGATTATCTGAGTAGATGCAAATAACTGTGTGTCAGTGTCACAGATTATGTTTAAAACTAAATATTAAGATATTTAATCTGCGACCACATTCAGCAACGCGAAAGCATATGAAAGGAACAGGGGATTAATGTCACAAATCCATAGTTTAAAGTTACATGGTCCGAAAATATAAAAAAAAACAATGAAGTTTAAGTACACTCGCAATTTATCCGTTATTTTAATATGGCCCTTATCGTTTTAGGACTTTCATCATATATTTAATTATACTGTGGTATATCATATAGCTTGATGTATAAATAGAATTTAAGCGGATCTTCGGTCAGTCCTTATCGACAGAGGTTAATGAGAAAATATAGCATTGGCCACAATAAAAGGTGAATTGAGTTAAGTATATTGAACAAACTAAGCCGTGTAGGTGTACTTCCCGGCTTAGAATAGGGCCAGCCCCAATCTTCCCGTGATGGGTGTGGTCAAGGCGACTAAGGGATTACACCAGTGACGGGCAGCAGTGTTTGCGATCACCAATCCACCTGTCAAGGGTGGTGATTATGGCAAATCCCCCAATGGACAGCCCACCAAAAGTGGCATTCTATTGCGGAGGCTTATTTTCAGCAGTGGACGTATGTAGACTGAAGGTGATATTGAACAAAATTATGATAGGCTAATCCCGTATTTATGTGTAAGGCGATAATTCTAAATGTCCGATAAGCGACATTCTAAGATTTAATTCTTTACAGTATTTAATGTTACTTTACAGATCAAATTAATCAGAAGTACTAAAGTCTGTTGTTTCTAAAGATGTATTGAATTCAGTCTTGCTATCGACCTTAGCTTTACTATTATCATGATCGTCTCGTACCCTTGAAGTATCAAAGATAGGACTATCTTCTACCAAGGGTACGTTCTGTGTATTAAAATCTGTGATTAAAATCATTTATATAGGTAACTGTTCATTAGATTAATGGTGGATTTTACTAATGAATTGTACCTGTCTCTATTGAACAGAATTTAATAACAATAAGTATGTAATATTGTGTAGACAAAATAAAATAAATAAAACCTATCTAAAATCCTAGTTTTAAGAGTTAGCGACTAGAGTTAGTCCTTGACTTTTCTGTCGAGAGATCACGTATATCCATTTTCTGAAGCAGATTGCGCAGAACTAAGAATACAATATTGAAATATATTTGTGATTACTACTCCAGCAACATCTTTAATATCTTATTTTATATTACTTTTTATAAGAGAAAAAAACCTATATTTGGTTTATATGACCTGACTGAGTTTATTTTGTTCATTTGTCTGACGTCCTTCGTTAATTATATTTGCCTCTATTATTCGGCGTTCTTGACTGTATGTGACGTCATAATTTCCTCTTGATGCTTTCGATTCATCCATTATGTTATGATTTGAGATACTCAGTTCCTATATTATTTGGGTGTTTATTTTTTAATATCTTTTAATGGATTTCCAACTGTTTTACTAGTATAATTATAGCATGGCTCACTTTTACAATAGATTGATGATTTACATACGAAAGATACTCTATATTTATTATTCTCTGCTCTTAGTAAGAATAAAAACCTAACCGAAATGGCACATTATTCCATCAAATACTTGTACATTGTATCACATAGAAGTAGTGATTTATGAGCATTGCGATTAACTACTTAAATATCTCTTAATAGTTCTAAGTCCGTTAGTACACTAACCTACATTTGTAAACATACGACTACGTAGACTTTACTATTCACTCGTCAGCTAATCTCAAAACGCATACGACCAACAACCGAACATGGATCACATTCCTGTAAAAAAACATCATAAAATCTGTTTAACTTGAAAACCTGTATAAACTCGTTACCCATTGCAGCGTCTCTATAAAATACAACGAAAATTGATTTGTGGAAACGGCAATGGAACACGTGTAGGTGATAGTATCAGTAACTGTTTGAAAGCAGCGTATGCGCGTGGCGCGATAAAAATGACGTTTCACTGTCTCGATAGACTGAGCGTTGGCGTTGGCTCCAACCAATGGACGAACGTACGTACGAGGGATCCGACTCATTCCGATCGAACTTACGAAGTCACACGCGTACCGGTCACACGCCGGCCGGCCGTCTCCGCACAAAAAAAACCTAAATTTTAAAACTAGCATCGATATTTGCAGCTAGTTCGCAGCTGATCTGATATTCTTGAATTAAGAACCACAGTGCACTTTGAGAGTGAAGCAATACGAGCGTGATCAAAGTTTTGAGGTTATAATCGAACATTTTCTACATTCCGACGAGTATGGTGCTTCTGTGAAATGGGTCATGGTATACGATTAATTAGTTTTGCATTTTAACGTAAGTACATTTTAACAGTTATAATTAAGTTTCAATCCCTATTGTGGTTATTATATTTATAATGGAACATTTTTGGGCAGCTTTATTTAAAACTTCTAAAATTAATTACGTACAGACGTTCGATTGAACTGCTAAATACAATCATGTTAAAACCACAATCTTTTAGGTTATTATAGAAATTCCCAGATAACATAAAATAGATAAAGACAACCTTTTCAAATGCCATGATGATAGTGAAATTGTGAACAATGCGCATGTCCGATAATTAAATTGTAAAAGTACACATTCCTCGCCGCAGTCTGGTTCGTTCAATCAATGTTTTGAATGACATTAATGCCTATGTCTTCCGCTTCGTGGATCAGTTGAATACAATGCTCGTTTCTTCCTAACTGAAACTTTAAATTTGTGTTGTCCACCGTATTCGTTTAAACAATAAAAGAAGAATTTCAAATTTTAAAGCCCCAAAATTAGCTTTTTCTACTTTACTGTAGTCTGAGAGAAAGGAGACTATATTTAAACATGTCAGAAATGTTGTTACGCATGTCAAATTTTATATGTGCGTCTTCAAAATCGGGCGCAATGTCGTTATAACCTTCTCTGGGTTTTAAACTTTTTAATTCAAAAGTTTCTTCATCGAAAATTAATCAAACTGTGTTCGCATAATCATCTTATTCGTAACCCTTGATTCCATCGATATAAAAATAAAGTTCGGTTACACCAGGTTATTGAACCCTTCAAAACTTGCCTCATTCTGCAATAGCTGTTGCCATGCCAAGACTGCAACCAAAGGTGTCATTGTAGGTACCAGTTCCACAACGGATGAGATCTCCCTTCCCTCCCTCTTGTAAAGGTGTTTAGGGTGCTCGCGGGGAAACCCATTACAATAGCACAGCACAACCATTCTGGTGGCTTTCATCTCTATTGTTAAACGTTTACGTGATCCTAAAAGTTAACAATAGAAGAATAGTGACGTCTTTGAATCACGATGATTCAATTGTTCATTATGTACTTCCTTCTAACGTTCGACAACGTCTAAACATAAATTTTGTGCGTTTGCAGAAATGTAATTACAAATATGTATAAAGTAGGTACCTCATTTATAGTTGGTAGGTCTGAATCAGTAACACCTGTTGATGATTTGGATGCTTTTCTATTTTCTATGGAATTGTGCTTGATTTTATTCTTGCTTTTGTTTTTAATAATATTGTTATCTATCTTTACCCTTCACACTATAGGTGTTCCTAATAATGTTTATGTGTGTTAATTATGTAGTCTTGAATTCAATAATAATATAGTTCCATACAACATATTCATAAAAAAATCACATAAAGTTTATATTTTACACTTTATGATGTGATGAGTGATTTATTCCGTCGACAGAAACGAAAAAGAAATACAATCACAGTTTATGTATGTACGTATTACTCCCCTCAACCTCTCTTAACCACTAAATTGAATTAAATTGAAGAAGTTCCCAGTTTGTAGTTCCTTACCCACATACGTAGTGCCAACAAAAAAGCAAAAACTGTGTTTAGTATAGTGCAACATACCATTTTTTACCCGACTAAAGCGAAGCCAATAGGAGGTTATTTGAATTAACTTTTTGTGGGTTTACTTTTCGTCTCTATGCAGTTTTAAGTGTACCCAACACTTTAACAAAGGCGTGGCGTCATGAATATGATTAACATCCTGTTTGAATTGCTAATGGATGGTAAAATCTAAACAACTTATAAAACCCTTAAATTCTTTTTAAGATTGGTTTAGACTGAGCTACTTAGAAGTTTTTTATTCAGTGGTGGGAATAATAATTATCAAAAATACTATTACATGATTATTACTAACATTTTTAGAAACAAAAATAACTTTATCTTCACAAAGTTCCGATAACACTGGAGTATTTTATTTTTGTTAATTTATTTTATCCGAGAGTACAACCATTAAGTAATCTATGTTATTAAATGAGCATTGCTCACAAAAAATTCGCTTTATAATGAGTAGATGATAGATAATACAGTGACATTCAATATCATTACTTATATATTCCAAGTGATTTGAACAAGAGATCACTGCTGTTTGTCCTCATTAAACTCTTGAATTTACGATAAAATCCTTTCAATAGGTTATCATTTATTTAGAAATAATTTATGCTTTAACTGATAGTTGAAGTTCTTTCAGTTGATATGATTTATTAACTTTATTTATATCTCGGTTGCTTACAATGAAATAAAATCTTTCTTGATTTTGTTGTGTATTTACAGATAATAGTACAACTTTGGCAGCCGTACCTGTCCTTCTGGACTAAATGCTCATAAATAAATGCCATACGATAATAATGATATTAATAATTTGCAGCTTTGCTTCTATTAACTATTGTTACTACTCGTATCTCTCTTATCATTGCTCCATCCACTACAAGGACTGTTCGGCTTACCTGTAGATTTAACATCTGACCTAGTTTAATATCATTTGTGATTTCATGCATTTCTCAGTAGCTGTAAACACCAAACAAAAGATTGATTTTCTAAGTATTCTATGGTTCATTTTACTTTACCTGGTTTAGTTTAACCTTCTCTATGACAAGTCCACTGGTCCAATACTTGACCTTTACGATACAAGCTGGCTAGACAGCGCTTCTTATATTAAACATGGTAACTAGTTCAAGGTTTTCAGTCCTGCCGCTGCGCCTCTGTGCAACTTTTTAGTCAGTGTTGGCATGTTAGAAGCAAAATCTGTCATTTATTTTAATAAATATAGAACATGTTTGACCATTTACGCTGTGGCTTATTTTTAGATTTAGTATTTAGGTTAGTTTAATACTGTAGTATTGTGTATCATCATTAATAGACTGTATTCTTTATTTTTTTATTCGTTAATTTTTGTAACATTAATATAAATCTATTCACGAAACCTCTGATGCTTAAATATCATCAACATTATATTTAACATTATATTTATATTTCTACTTTCTCCCGATTCCTTTCATTGTTGGATGTGATCCGTTCATTTTTCGCCATACCTCCTTTTTATAGCCGTATCCGGCGGAATGCATTTTTCAGATCATCGCCGATCGTTATATCTTTTACCGTCTCCTCCATAGGCCATAAATTTGGCAATAAATGTAGCCTATCCACTGCCGTTTATCGGCTCATTATTATATAAAACTTTAATCTATATTTAATAGACACATTGTTCATTTTACTTGACTTGATTGCAGTTTATTTTTTACCGTTTCATACTTCTTCAGTGCAACGACTGCTTAGTTACAGTACTTACGAACAATTTACTCTCGCCTACAATTTCGTCACATACTGGGTTTCCTTGAATTCTCACGATAGTCACATTTGACACATTACACGTAGGTAGTAAATGCCTATTGTTCCACGTTTTCTCGTTTCTGTCACTATTTGATTTAGCATTAGTACCTAACAGTGCAGTCATTTCATTATATTTTACGGATTCGTAATTTGTTTCTACCATTATGTAAATAAATTATTACTTTGTAGTTTCATTACCGTCATTGTTGGTTATGTTTATGTCACTAAAGGTATTTAAATCATCTTTATTATCTACTTAAATCTTTAAATAGTTGGTTCTTTTTTTTTAAAATTTTCCTTATGTTTTATTTTATTTTTAAGTGGAAGTAATAAAAAATTATTAAGTAGCACGAGGCTACTGTATCCACTATTATCAATAGTCTGTAATTTTTTAAAGGTAATTCTGGTAGCTGCTAATGACTTAAATCTATAAGTAGTGTAGTAGTAGTACTTATATCGTTAGTAGCTGCACGATTTTTCTAAGTATACTTGTTTGTTTATTTGTTATTATAATTATCATTAATTAGTACAAAAAAGTCGATGATTATCCTAATGTAAATACCTAGCATACGGAGGACTAAGTTGTTTAATGCCCACGCTTACAGTTACTTTCCTGTTACGTCTTTGCATGAAGTAGATATATTAAAAACACCCCTGAGTGCTAAATTTCTGCTTTATATACCTATCTTTGGGTTCAATCATCTTTCCAGACGACAGATAGAAATTAATGAAATAAATCTACAGAATTTATTATTACATGTGCAAAGTAATAATGTTGAAAAAAAAATTAAAAAGAATAGTGAAATATTGTGCACCATGTGCCCAGCATCTGGAGAGCTAACAGTCGGTAATCTCGTGAGAAATTTCCAGACATAGCTTTTATTAATAGGTCCCATAATTATATTTCGTTTTAAACCTTCCAGCTAGAGAGAGCGTAAAATATTAATTTCTTTCATAAAATAAAGAAGTCTCCATTTAATTCAAAGGCCAGCATATACTGAAATCCCTCTTCAGTAGTACTTATATAGTGACTATAAATTCGTATAACTTTTCATTGAATAAACCGATTACCATAAAATAAAAACTAAATATTACTCCAAGTTAATCCCTATGTTTTTATGAAAACTCCATCAGAATTGATTCAGTATCTTTTACGTGATGCGTGTGATAGATTAGGTGTACCTATATTACCTATTGTATTTTATAGTAAATATAATTAATTATCTACCCACATAAAGATGTGGCTTTGAAAATAAGTAAGTTTATATTATACGTAGTCGCATCAAAGTAAAAGATTGAGATTGTGATAGAATGTTATAAATGCTATTTAGAACATAATTTATTTATCAATTGCACGTGCACAAACAAACAGACAAAAATTCCTAAAATGATCTTAGTCTGTTCTATTACTATTATATCATTCATCCTCAATAAAAAAATGTTTTTTGCAAATATTTTCAATATAACACGCAAAGTTTACGTTGTTATTTATTATAATAATTATAATTTATAATTATCAGTTTCCCCTTTTCCTACTACTTTTACACTTAAAAAATCAAAATAAAAATCCTAAGGAAGGTCATTTTAGTTGAGATCAATGCAACGCTATCTATTTCTAACATTAGCAACTACTACTACTTAAAAATCGCTTGTTATATTTATTCCGCTCCCCGTATTTCTGAAAAAGACAAAAGTCTAAATATCTCCTTGACCTGTCACCTGCCGGTGAAGGTTCTTGCTTGGCAATCAGATGTATCGATGCGTAGGCAATTGGATGACTAAATGAACCACTTAAGACTAAACGATTTGAATGATTGATCACGACCTGCGAGTATATATGGGATCGGATAAGCATTTTGCATATGCCAATGCCAAAAAACAACTTTGTAAGAAAGCCATAAAGTAAACGATTATTTGAATGACAAAGATGCCTGGTACTAATGTTAATCCAGCTTCGCAAAATCTTTATTAATTGTATGCAAACTTGATTTTTAAAAGATGTGTTGCGTGAAGTTTGTTGCGCCGTTTCTTCTTCACAGCGCTAACACCTAGGAAGCGGTAGTCGATAAAAAAATGACGTGTATAAATGTACCAAGTGTACTCATATGCAATAAATGATTTTGACTTTGAAGGACTGTATTCATTATCATCATACGTCCACTGCTGAACATAATCCTCCCCAATAAATGCCACTTTTGGTGGGTTGTTCAATTTGGGGATTTGCGATAATCAACACGGTTGGCAGGCGAATTGGTGATAGCAGTGCTGATCTTAATATACGCAGGAGAACGTTGATGCCTGTCCCTGATATAGTCCCTTAGTATGAACTATTGGAGGTTAGGGTTACTAGTAAAATACTCTATTATCGATTTAACTATATATGATTTTATTAATCGATATTTTTTATAGGAGAGGTGTGTGCGTGTTCTCTTTTGTAGGACACAGTCGAGACAAAAGCTAAAGCAGGGCCCTTCAGGCTTCATCTACCTAGATGAAATAAGAGCCTGTTAATATAAACAACGTGTATAAAAGAGAAGCACTCTCTAATTATTTGTTAAAGTGAGATAGATTCATTTTTGATATATTCCAACATAACGATAATGGATTATTGGCAGTCACCTCTAATTGTAATTTTTTTCTCATAAAATGGAAATCATTTCTGAGATTTGGTAAAGGAAAACGTTGTAATAACAGAACTGCAAAACAAGGAAATAACATTTATCAAACTGGAAGATGCGACGTCATACCAGATCTGTCTCTCCGCACTTTAGGTATAAAAATATACCTCGGCGCGGCCCCGATTGCCGGGGCACCTAGGCGAATCGCGTGGACTGTCAATGTTGCGTGATTTAGCGGTTCAAAGTAACACTGACTTTCTTCCATGAGCCTAGGATTCAATTTGGCTGGCACTGTATTTTCTAGGTACGTTTATGAGTAATTGAACATTGTACTTGGACAACAAGGAACCCCTTGTTCCTTTGAATCTCATAAAATCGCATGATTTTTTAAATCTATTTTACTATATTTATTATTTTTAATTTTACTAAACCGATAACAACCCTTGGCCAATTAATCCATCATTCAGCGTATGTAGATTTCCTCCTAAGATTTTTTTTATAGTATCAGATCAATTACATATAATTTTAAATGAAATTTTACGTAAATATGAGATCCCATTCCACTAATATTATAAACTAGCTGTTGCCCGCGACTTCGTCCGCGTGGACAACTTAACATGACACATTATTATGTATTACTAAATCCTAAAAGAAATCTATTAATCCGGTGATGCAATGAAAATATTTATATGTATATATAAAATTAGCGTGCCGGTGGCGGTTCCACCCGTTCGTCCGTCCGTTAATCGATCTCAGAATTATTGCAGTTAATTGTCACGCTCACAACGTGGTGCCACTTTGTACGGAGATTTATTTATATAGAAATAATTACAAATCACGAAACCTACGCGGACGAAGTCATGGGCAAAGGGTAGTAGGATATAAAAGCATACAATATCTGTATGAAACCATTGCATCTCAATGTAAACTATTTTATGACAGTGGTTAAACAATGGAATATTAGCGGTTTCACTTTAGTCTTTCCGTTGAATACAATCGAATACAATTGGAAAATCAACTATCCAACGTACAAACAGCTCCTTACTTGTTTCCATCACATAAACAACTTATATTGCATTTTATTTTTTAATACAGAGGTTAAACTATGATATATTTGCGGTTAATCGAATGCAATTGGCCAATCAATTAATGAATCAATCGTATGCAGGTTGTCTTACATTTTTAATGACCGCCTAATTGACGTAGCGGCTTGACATTAAACTCGATCGCTTGAGGTCATGTGTTATATCGTTATCCAAGTCCCATATCGATTAGAAGGAAATCCTGATTTGGGAATCAAGTGTATGTATGTATAATATACATTAATATAATTAAATACCTTTATTTCAGACTCTTTATCCATATATTGTTAGTAAAAGACGATATGCAGGGGCGCCTTTTTTATCTTTTTCTTCTTGGGTTTCGATAGAAGATAGGGCGCCGTAGAAATCTCGGCCAAGGCGCTGGTAGTGCTAAAACCGGAACTGGTAACATCTAATAAATAAAAACGTAAAGTTCGCGTGTCTGTACACTGAAGATATTTGCAAATACAAAAAAATTGGGGGTCTGAGGATAGAACACATTTCTATCATTTTTGAGTTTTTCGTCTGTTTATCTGTTTGTTTGTGCACTTATCACTAAAAAACTACTGAACCGATTTTGATGGACTTTCACAGAAACATAGTCCTTCTTAATTCGGTGTAACATATAGGCTTTCATTGCAATCGGCCCAGCCAATCAAAAGTTATGCGGATTTATATTTTTCGAAAAATCGAGTACACTGCGTTAGTAATAACAAAGAAGTGTAGAGTGTAAATACTCGACGGAATTCGTATTGCAATGAGTGAGAACTACATTTTGGGAAATAGGTAGGTGGTAATGGAAGTGTATGAATAACGCGGGGTGAGAGGGGGGATGGGGGGAAGGGGAGGGGTGATGAAAGTCGTCATGGAAGTGTAGTTAAGGGGGAGAAAAAAGGGGAGAGGGAGTAAAGTGATGGGAGAGCCGGAGCGGGGTCGGGAGTGGACGTCGGGACCGGGGTCGTACCTAGTCGAAGTCGGATTGAGAGTGAGTAGTTAACGCGAGCGGAGCCGTGAACACAGCTAGTATGTCATGTTTATTTAATTTTATTGGCTGTATAATCCTTCCTACTAATATTATAAACGCGAAAGTTTGTAAGTATGGATGGATGTTTGTTACTCTTTCAGGTAAAAACTACTGAATGGATTTTAATGAAACTTTACGATAATATAGCTTGTACATCAGAATAACACATAGGCTACAATTTATAAAGATATTGTGTGAATTGTCCAAAATATCAAGTAAGTAAAAAAATATTTACCATCTGCGAACTATTCTGGCGTGCGCTGCCAAAACCGCTAGAGTTTATACATATGTAATGTATGATGGAAATGTTTATCTTAAATAGTCCTACAAAAAAGCTACTCGAAATACTAATCGTGCGCAGACGAAGTCGCGGGCACCAGCTAGTTTTGTAATAATTTCTAATAGTAATATAAATCTGCTGTGAAGTTTATTAAATAAAATGATATGAAATCAGTTTGTTTTTAAGTTTTCAGTTGAATACAAGTGCATTCGTATTCATACTGTTGTCAATGACATTGGTGGGATTATTATATGTATTACCCGCTGCCACCGGACACTCGACCTTCAGGCACGTGGTGTGACAACAAAGCCACTATCAAGGAAGCGCGCACCGCTGCCTCGTCACACATCAACGACATTTGTGTAGTTCTAGAGATGACAATGTGGCCCGCTTAGGGAACGTACCCAAACTACATGACCCATTTTTTTATAGTTTTTTACCTCCCTCCCCCCTCGGTGACCACCCGTAGTATATAACAACACCCCTCCCCCCCTCACCCCTCTAGTTTTCACGTAGTAGTACATAAATATGGTTTGAAACCAATTTTTGCAAACAGAAAGTTATAAGATAAAAAAATATCTCATATTTGTCTTTATTAATACGGCGCTTGCCGTGTGACGCCAAGATTGCCTCATTCCTAAAATTACAAGTGAAAAAAATATCATCAAGAATAAAAAACTGTCCGTTTTCAATCAGCTGACGTCCGTATTTCTACCTGTGAGTTTAAAAAGCGCGCCATATTTGAATATAGCTCGAAAAAGCGCGATATTTCCCTATAGGATATTGACTACGTGATGAAAACCTAACCCCCTCCCCCACCCCTGTGACGAAGCGTGATATTTTAAAGACCCCCCTCCGCCCCCTGAACGGGTCACGTAGTTTGGGTACGTTCCCTTATCCTGTAGGACTACGTCAGTCAGTTGGCTACGAAGTTATGGCTTCGATTCTGAACATCTACATAGACATATATTTATTAATAACTTTTGTTACTAAACACATAATTAAATTAAATACCTAAATCTAATAAATAAAAATGTGAACTTCGCTTGTCTATACATTGAATACTTCCCCACTAGCACACTGGCAAAATATACAGCCACAAGCTGTAAAATAGGTCCATGGTGGGGGTATATCGGTGTTAGCGCACCTTTCACCAATATATCCCCGCTATGGAACTATTAAGCTGTAAAAAGGCTGTATATTTCGCCAGTGTGCTAGTTGGGTTATATTTCCGAAAAAAAAATACTGGGGTAGAAGGATGAGTAATAGAGATTATTGGAATTTTTGTCTGTTCATCTGTTAGTTTGTGAAGGCAACACGTAAAAACTAATGAACCGATTCTGATGAAGTTTTCAGCTAAACATTGGACTTAATTCGGAGTAATATTTAGTAACATTTTTATTTCATCGCAATCTGCTTACTCGGTCAAAAGTTATGCGAATTTATAGTTTTCAAAAACTGTCATGCATTAAAATACATTAGTATTCAATAAAGTAGTGTAATGCTCAGTGGATATCAAATCTGCATTTGGAGCCAGAGTAAGAAGTGGCGGTGACATACCCATTAATTCTGTCTGTGGTCCACGCGAGCGGAGCCGCGGGTACAGCTAGTTAAAAATGTCAAATGTAATGCATAAAATGTGGTTAAATGTATTTTATGAAATAATTGTTTTAAAATGACTTTTGTTTGAGAATTACTATGTATTATTTGTTATAAGGTTTCATCGTCCTCAAAAAGGCTGGGGTCCGCAGTGAGAAGCATAAATGGACGTGCATGAAAAGGTTGATGAAAGTGAGTGAGGCTAGTGAGGTGTGTCAGGATCGCAAAAAGTGGCGATCCATCGTCTCTGCCTACCCCTCTGGGACAAAGGCGTGAGCATTATGTATGTATGTAATACCAGTAACACTGTGAATATGAATCTTATAAAGTAAAAATATAGTGCATGCATGCATAAAATTGCATTACATTTGATATAATTATATCAATTAGTTATGGAAAAACTCTTCATAGCTATAAAATGACTGCTTGAGAAGACAGATATTAGTTTTGAGTTTGTCACGATCATCATCATGTCAGCCCTTAGCCCACTGCTGGACATAGGCCTTCCCCAATGAGTTTCTCGAGTTTCGAGTTTACTGAATCATAATTTAATTATTTATTTTGTACGTGTTGGCCGTATTTTGTATTTTATTTGAATGTTTGTTACCTAACGATTAAATCCATTTTAGTCTAAAATTAAATCTGCCTAGTTTGGGACTGGATAATTGGTGTGAATGTCTGACATATTTATTTTATTTTTATATTTTATTTGACTGGTAACTTACATTCTAGATTTTAGACACTTAAAATCAAACGGTGAGTTTTCTACTTCTCATACTCGTAAAGTATCTCATTGTGAATTCTGGGAGGAATGCTCAACTAGTCCGTTCTACTCATTTAGTTCTAAAAGAATTAGTTATTTGTGATACAAGTAAGGAAATCTAGGTTCCGGGCATCTATTGAAACGTTGGCCGAATCATTTCGTTATCAGGAAGAACCGAAACCGGCGCGACAACCGCCATTTTTAATTTTGTACTTCTAACTTTTAATAAACTAACCGTCTACTTATAATTTTGTGTTTATTTTTACAGTCGAAGTGAAAAGTAGAGTGTTCAACTCGAGATTACTCCATATCACGCTCGAACTATAGCCGTCCTTAATTGGCTAATTTTCTCGAGTGAATGGCTCGTTTTAGTACCTAGTTGCACAATCTATTGTCATATACTTAAACTAAATAAACTAAGAGTAAGAATTTATAAATTAAAATTATCAGCATCATCATGTCAGCCTTTAGACGTCCACTGCTGGACATAGGCCTTCCCCAATGAACGCCACCACACCCGGTCCTCCGCCCTCCTCATCCAGCCGCTTCCGGCCACCTTCTTTAGGTCGTCGGTCTATCTGGCGGCGGGGCGTCCCAACCTGCGCGTGCCAATCCGTGGTCTCCACTCCAGAACTCGTCTGCCCCAACGGCCGTCGGTTGTGCCCCCCCCACTGCCACTTCAGCCTGCTAATCCTTTCGGCTATGTCAGCCACCTTCGTTCTTCGTCGGATCTCATTACGAATCATATCCTTCAAAAATACGCTGAGCATAGCCCTCTCCATAGCTCGCTGAGCGACTTGAAATTAAAATACCCCGGGAATATTATTAGACTACTCTATTAACACCGAGGATAGAGGCTAGTTGAACATCGATTGATAACATAGTTTGGCTGACCATAGCTTACTATTGTATGTTTTTGTCCTTATATTTTGCACTTATTTCCACAGCTGCAAACATTTCATCAACACGCTATTTTTACCAACTGAATTCGAGCGTGGAAAACAATATGACGGCATTATTCCGCTTTGTCGGCAAATATCATAAAGACTTCAAGCAATATTCTATTCTCTGTAAATTTAAATTAATAGACTATTCCTTGAATGAATGAAACAATTAATTGAATTAATTAAAGTCCATTACTCAATTAACTGGCTCTTAATTCATTAATTGACCTCTTAGGCCTAGTGATTAATTCATTAGACAATTACTTATAGCATTAACTTCTAGAAATTTGAAATTGCAATCTCATTGATCGAGATACGAGTATATTTCGCTTCATTGTTGTCTTTCAATATCAGTTCGGTTTGTATGTTTATGGTTTATTTGTTAAGCCTGTCTAAATAAGAGGAGGATACCCGTGTGGCCTAGAATAGGACCATAGGCCCACCCCCAATCTTAACGTAGGGGTCAAGACGACTAAGGGATTGCACCAGGGACGGGCAGCCGCATTCTCCTATGTGTATTACGTTCATTATTGCGATCACCAATCCACCTGTCAAGCGCTGGAGATTATGGCAAATCCTCCAATGGACTGCCCACTAAATATGTTCTAAGAGGCTTATGTCCAGCAGTGGACGTATTTCGACTAATGATGAATCTATTCAAACACAAATGATCTTTAAATGGAAAGCTGACATTACAAACAACAAATAAACTCATCATTTGCGCCAAAAAATCTAAATTTAACACTCCAGTACATTACAGTATGTATCAACATACGAAATGTTTTTAGGTTTGTCCATGCATCTTTGCATATGTTCACACTGTTCCGTCTGTTTATCCACTTATAACTCAATATCCGCTTAACCGATGTTTATGACTTTTTCAATATTTCGTAGAGGGCCTTTTAAAGATTTTTTTCTAGTACAAACCATCAAGCTGTAGTTAAGAGTAGCCGACCAGTAACTAAATACTAGCCGTGTGGCCTTAGAATAGGGCCGCCCCAAAAGTTTTCGTGGGTGTCGTCAAGGCGACTAAGGGATTGCACCAGGGATGGGCAGCAGCATTCTCCTGTGTATATTAAGATCATTACTGCGATCACTAATCCGTCTGCCAAGCGTGGTGATTATGGCAAATCTCCTAATGGAAAGCCCACCAAAAGAGGCATTCTATTGGGGAGGCTTATGTTCAGCAGTGGACGTACCTATATAGGCTGATGAATGATGACCAGTAACAGTTTTAATGAAATAATCGGAAAAAACCATACTATATGATTCTTCAGTTACTTACGATTATTCTACTTCTTATTCTGTGGTCGCTCAATTTTAATAGTCCATTAGAAGTCCAATGCTGGATGGGTTCTCCCAAATAATATAAGTTTATGCCTCAGCAGACAAATCTACTAATGAATAAATTTATAAATAATGTGTTGATTTAATTAGATACCTATCTCGTTTTTTAAAGCAGGGTTTTAAACGGTTATTAGTCCTATAAATAGGACAACAGTCCGTACTTGTGTATGAATTCAAATACGCCGATTAAGTGTCCAAACAACTGCATGCCAAGGTTAATATATTATAATGAGATTGTAATTTATGGAAAACTCGTCAGATGTAGGTAGATGGATGTACATATTGTATGACTGAGCTACTAACAATTCTTCTAGTATTGTTCTATGCTACCGTGAAATATCTCACTAATACCAAATCTACTTACCTATCGATCGTTTAGGTTAACATTAACATCATAAAGTTATTTATTTTCCTACTCCTAAATATATTTAATAGATTAAGCAATAATATAAGCAATTTAATTTTAATTTAATTATGCCGTGTGGTTTCCGGTAGAGTAGAATAGGACCACTCCAACTCCTCCCGTGGATGTCGTACAAGGCGACTAAGGGAAATACATTATAAAACATCCATCAGGCCTCCCCAACCCGTCTGGCCAGCGCGGGGAGTGTAGGCCAAATCCTCCGTCTGTCTCCGGCAGATGAGAGAGGTTGTGCTCCTGCAGTGGCGACAAAAATAACCTGATGATGAATTTTGAAATATATTTATTTAATAATAACTATATAATTTAACATGTCAAAGTAAAAAAAAAATTAAACATCATCACAACACCTTGATAAAATCTTTTCACTTCGAATTTGAACACTACTGCAATTTTGAAACTTAATTAATTCTGAGACTAAATTACTCGATGGGGGCTCTGGTGGTATCAATATAAAGTTTTTTTATTGTTTCGCAAGGTTTAACTAGTCTGACATGGGTTTGAGACATTTTTAAGCAAGTACAACATGGGAATACTTTTAATTGTTAATAAACTTTTTGTGTGTTGTGCACCGTTCGCACCGCCCTAGTGACGTCCCTGTAGATTATTTCAAGCACAAAGGTTATTTTACGTGTAGCAACGAAGCCTTGAAATAGCCTTTAGATCGCTTTGTTGCACATAGCAATACAAAAATAGCAATTAGACAACACTTAGCAATAATAGCTGCTAGGCGTTGCTGTATGTCAGTCGTCTCACCTTTGGCCTTAAAAAATAATACCATCGTCAGTGGAAAGGTAAAAACGCTAAAAGCGCCAGTTTGACCAGTTCACAGGAGAGAGGTTTAAATTATAATTTTTTTTGGAAAAAAATTAATATCTCGTTTTTTACGAGGAGTATTTTTATGTAACTTGTAAAAAATACGATTGTATAATAACTGCTTATTATGTAAAACAAAAAATCATTATAGGTATTTTATTTTACGAGACATCTGAACATATAAAACATGTTAGTCAAGTAAAAACGGTAAACATATACATATACATAGACAAATCGATGCAGAAAAAAAATACAGCGTTTTTACCTTTCCACTGACGATATGTAGAGACATCTCACACACAGCTATCTGACCCCAAACTAGGCAGAGCCTATGGGTATCGACCAGCTGATGTACTCGTACATACATACCTAGATAAAGTACATCCAGACACAAGGCAAACACAAATGCTCGTCACAGAAATATTTGCCCTGGGCGAGATTCGAAGCCACAATCCCGAGCTTTGCAAGTAGGTGCACTATCAACTATACTGCGGGCTCGTCCGAAATACACTTATAAACATCTTTGTAAAGCTTACTTCAAACCAGAAATCACCTCCCATCACTCCTAAGAAAAACAATTCCTTTTTAATGCCCGCCAATCCAAAGTTAAATCTTCCAATCCATTTTCAGAGCACCAGTTAACGGACTTTGGAACTTCAAAGTTACGTTTGTCAACTGCGTTAAATCTACAGAACGTGGTGCTGGACTGGAAGGATGGAAGAAGGAAAGAAAGAAATCAATTTGGACTCGGTACTGGAAAGTCTCGGCCCGTATGGGAGATACAACTTATTGAATTTCGTCCTGTTACTATTTCCCGTATTGTTAAGCAGTTTCTTCGAATGCGGGTTCATTTTTGAAGCGCAGGAACAAATTTACAGGTAAGTTGCACTTCTGTGAACAACTTCAAATTAAATTGAAAGTTCAACAACTACAATAGAGAATGTTAGATTTGAAATCCTGGGAGTTTGAATTGCAACTCTAAATACGTTTTGTCTCAATCTCACTAAGAGTCCCCGCAGACTGCAAACTTTATATCGGCCGATAATTTAGTCAGGCTCTTAAACAGTATAAAGATGTATGCAAGTGCGCACACTATGACGATTTGTTGGCCCAGTGTTTGCACTAGCAGCTCAATCCGACTAAATTATCGGCCGATATAAAGTTTGCAGTCTGCGGGGACTCTAAGATAAACTCAATATTTTTTAGTTAGTTAGTGGGCCCGATTCTGACGGCACACATTTAAAGTTTGACAGCACTAAAATTAGTTTCGTCTTTATCTTTATAATGCTGTGTGACAGCTAGCATCATTTTTAGAGCTGTCAAAATTTAACGTTGTGCCTTCAGAATCGGGCCCATTGTAGTTTTTAAATTGATAGCATTTATAAATGAATAAAATATCCTTTATTATTCTGAATTGCATGTATTAAGTTAGGTTCATTATGAATTTAATAAATGAATCTAAGATAAAATTTTGTTAATATCGTAACCAGATATCGTAATTAGGTAGTATCATGTACTTGCGATTGAAATAATATGGATATTCCAGAAAATTTACATATTTATTTAAAAAACATTTTTGGAATCCCGTGATATCGATTGTATTTTTGCATTTATTTATACACTAAACTCGTGTAGTAATATATTTATGACATTTCATATCGCCCGCTTAATAATCTACAATGCCCAGGTAAAAATAGTAAAGGTGAAGTAGGTGAAAATGGTGAAGGAACTCGTTTCAAGCCCAGTCATAGGTTTGACGTTAGGTTAGACGATCACAAATCCCGTAAAAAGGACTGTTCAATAAATCTTCCGTGACATATTTTCGTCTCAAGTACATAACAATTGGACAAAAGTTCTTAATTACTCACACATTGGATCTAACACATAAAAATTGGATCTTTTTAAAAGAAGAGTGAATAAGCATCTTCTGGGTAAGCGGGCTCCAGCTTATGCCTCATCGTCACTTACCATCAGGTGAGATTGAGGTAAAGCGGAAACCCATCAACAATAAAAAAAAAACATCTTAGGAATGGTCGCTAAGTATCAAGGATATACTTTACTTTTGTTACTTGCTTACTTTCGATAAACATGAATATGAAATTTATTCACAAAATTACATTATCAAATGAAATCGCTGAAGAATAACATTACTTGTAGATGAATCGCCTATATTTCAATTGATACCTACTTATTAATTCGTACTTACGAATATTCGAAATTGATGACGAAAGTTATTTTCCACTCATTTGTTTGAGTTAATTTCAATTAAATTCATGTGAAATCACTTCAATATTTGTTCACAAATTCATCAAAGACCACGGTGCGTGGTGATTACCAAAATTACTCTGCGATTTGTAATTTCAAAGCGAAACGAATGTTCACAGGGACGAAGTTTAGAGGAGCTTATGAGGTTCTCGTAATAGACTCGCAAATGTGAATATTAGCTATTGGGTACTCGTGTTCTATTACGTCATAACTTGTTTTGCTTTTAGTACTGTCGTAAAACAAAATGGTCGTAAAAAATGAAAAACATTGTTTTAAACATTTATCATTGTTACCATTATACCTAGCTTTAATTATTAGAAACCATAACAATAGTTGGATCGACACTCGCAGGGTGGGACGCCCCGCCGCCAGGTGGACCGACAACCTGATGAAGGTGGCCGGTAGCGGCTGGATGCGGAGGGCGGAAGACCGGGTGTGGTGGCGTTCATTGGGGAAGGCCTATGTCCAGCAGTGGACTTCTAGGGGCTGACATGATGTTGATGATGATAACAATAACATAGAGCCGTGGCAGCCTAGTTGGTTGTGCACTCTTCTCAGGTTCATGCGGTCGTGGGTTCAAACCCAGCCCGTATCAATGAGTTTTCGAAACTTAAACACCATAGGCTTTTCGGAGAAGGAAAACATCGTAAGGAAACCTGCTTATGCCAATGGAGAAATACTAAGGCGTACCTATGAATTCATCAAATCAGCTTAGGACACCGTTAATGGACAGGGGTTTGGCACAAAAGATCCAGAAGGGTCAAAGTGTCGCCAGGTCTTCCTTGCCCCCTAAGAAGATAAAATAATTAATAACATATACCAACAAACACTAAAAAAAGTGTCTAAAAATAAATAAACTAACAATATTAAACATTATATGTCAGGAAACTTTTTATAGCAACGCAAATATTATCCTATTTATAGATGCGAAATATACGGCTGCGAACAAAGGTTCAACGACACCTCCTGGCTCGAGTTCGCTATACCGAGAGACCCTGAGAAGGACAGGCCAGCATCCTGCGAGAGATTTGCTCCAATAGATGAAAACTATCATCAGTGCACACCAGAAGCATTCTCTACGAATAAGACAGTTCCTTGTAAGACATTTGTCTATGAAGAGGGACATTCGTTTGTTAAAGAGGTATGTATTTGATGATAACACTCAATCTTTATAATCAGTCATTGATAGTGATAACTATTGACATATTGCCTTCGGCTAAGGCATTACATCCAATAGCCAAGGCTATCGAATGTCCTTTAAAACCCGATAATAGTATTTAAACAAAAATACAAGAGCTATACTAATTTATAGTCGAGTTGGAGTCACTTTCATAATTGAACACTGATAGTTCAATGGTAGACAGATGAACGAATAAATGAGTGATTTAATAATAAGAGCTCCATTTTAGTACATTTGGAGGTGAACAACATGACACGTAATCAACGACCTCTGTCGTTGAACTCGGTTCTGTCCATATCAAGATTATCGTACTGTCTTGTGGAATGAATCATCTTTTGATTAGTTGGAATTTTTACAATATCCGGTTATATTCCACATCTGCGTTAATTACATTTGTGTTCCTTTCAGTTTAATTTAGGTTGTCAAGAATGGAAGAGAGCCTTAGTTGGAACAGTCCACAACTCTGGAATGTTTGCAGCCATGTTGTTCACCGGCGCCATATCCGATAGATATGGTCGAAAGGTGGCCATTGGCTTTGCTTCCTGTGCTAGCTTCATATTCGGCATATCGAGAGCATTCGCTCCAGATTACCTCACGTATCTGGTTATGCATTTCTTGGAGGCTGGTTTTGGTGGAGGACTGTATCCTTCGGCTTATGTATTAGGTGAGCAGTACCAACAGTACCTTTTTTGTATTCATGATAAGTTGACGCTTGACCTCAGTCACACCTGATGGTAAGTGACAATGAGGCCTAAGGTAGAGCGCGCTTACCTAGGAGATGCCTCTTCACTCTTCCTTTAAAATGATCCAAGTTGTACTTGTCCGGAAATACCGAAGCTGGCAGAGAGTTCCATTCCTTATCAGTTGGCATTATGAAAGAGGAAGCAAAACGCTTCGTGCGAGAACGTGGTATGTCTACTACATGAGGACGAAGTCCCTCTCCACGCCTGATAGTTCGGTAATAGAACGGAGATGGGGGAATCAAATCTTGCAAACCTATATTATATTTTTCAATATGTAATTTTTCTTAACCCTTATGAAGCCATACTTTTAATTTAATACTTCGTGTCTAGCATCAATCACATTTTACGTTGATTTTGTTTTGTCACCTTTTTCCTATAAATATATTTAAATTCATCTTCATTGCAGCTGTGGAACTCGTCGGCCTTAAACAGCGTGTCATCGTGTCTGCCATGTGCAATATGACCTTTGTCGTCGGCGTCGTTCTCATCGCGCTCCTGGCCTGGTTCGTCGACAACTGGAGGACATACATCCTCATCCTCTACTCCCCAGCCATCCTCGTCGCTGTGTACGTCTGGTTCATGAATGAAAGCGCCAGATGGCTCCTCAGCAAAGGCAGAAGAGACGAAGCAATAAAAATACTGAAAAGCGCTGCAAAAATCAACAATCTCGATCCTCGAAAACTGGAACTAGACTCTTTGGGAGACCCTCTTCTTAAACAGCAACAGAATCAAACTGGAGACAAAAAGGTTCTTAGTCAGTTCTCAAAGGCGATACGGTCGAGTATAATATGGAAGCGATTATTTGTATGCTCATTTTTATGGGTGACGTGTTCTCTGGTTTATTACGGGTTGTCAATAAACTCAGTGTCGCTAAGTGGGAACAGATACGTGAGCTTCATGTTGGTGGTATTGGTAGAAATACCGGCGTACATAGTGGTGGTGATCGTGCTAGATAAGTATGGGAGGAAAAAGACATTAGTCGCAACATATGTGACGTGTGCTGTTACATGTCTACTGTTCGCGTTTCTACCGAGGTGTA
Organism: Esperia sulphurella; assembly: GCA_947086405.1. Taxonomy (NCBI): domain Eukaryota; kingdom Metazoa; phylum Arthropoda; class Insecta; order Lepidoptera; family Oecophoridae; genus Esperia; species Esperia sulphurella. Next base: position 12,556,758 of record OX352272.1, read on the forward strand.
AGTATAGCCCATTTGCTATAAATTTTATAGGTACCAATGTTTTTATTCTACTACCTGTTCTCACAACTTTGTCCGCTTCTCAACCCCGGCTCTATGCAGAGCCAGCGGACGATCCGCGGCGGAATCCGCTCTGTTCAAAGCGGCAGCGGACACGCCGATTCACATCAAGGTTAAAAATGGTTAATGCAGTATTCGATCCGCTGTTGCATGTGAATCGATACATACAAAGGCATATTATTTGAAACAGAGCGGACAATCCACTGCAGATCATTCACAGGATTTGCATTGAGCCTCAAAAGTTGAATTTTAAAAATAGCTGAAGTATTCTTAAATATCCTAAGTGAGTTATGTCATTTGAGGAAAATATACAAACTTTTAAGTTTTTAGACGCAGAGGTTTGAGCTCAAGGTATTACTTATATATAGAAGTATAGTATTTATAAAAAGTGCATACGAAAAGAGGTCGGTCGGCTAGTTACGAAACTCAGTAACAAACACGACCGGAGTGGTCGTTTTGGATTCGTATATCGTAATTTAAAAAGGATATATATTTAAAATGTGATATTACAATGTTACTCTTTGTCATCAATCGATGGGCATATAAGTAATCGACGAAATCATTTCACAATATTTCTGTTGATCAATAGTATTGTTTAGCAGGTATTTTTAAATTATCTAGCTATTTATAACCCGTTTAGATTATATAAAGGCGTAGCAAAACATAATAGATTTCTTGACTTGAAACTAAGAATGATGTCGAAGAAAAAAATTGTATTTAAAATCGGAAACAAAGCATCACTTGCTGAAAGTCATTGAACTATTTAAGTAACTTTAAAACAGGCCTTGATGTCAGAGTATCAGTAAGTCGGTAAAGTAATCTACCACCAATACTACTACGATACTTTTGCCGTAATGAAACTGCGATAGATATCCGACCATGCGACAATAGGATACAGTGCATTTTAATGAATGGCAATATATTATTTAAGTAGGTAACTTTAAGACAGTTCTTGTTATCTGAGTTTGAGTAAGTCAGTAAAGTAATCTACCATCGATACTACTACGATACTTTTGACCTAATGAAACTGCGATAGATATTAGACTATGCGACAATAGGATACAGTACATTTTACTGAATGGCAATATACTATTTAAGTAGGTAACTTTAAGACAGTCCTTGTTGTCTGACTGCGAGTAAGTCAGTAATCTCCCATCGATACCACTACGATATTTTTGCCCAAATGAAACTGCGATAGATATTAGACTGTGCGACAATGGATACAATGCATTTTTACTGAATTCCTTGACTCACACGACTCGGTAAAGTTATCTACCACCGATACTACTATGATACTTTCGATTAAATGGAACTCTGCTATATTTAGATATCATATTATGTGGCAATATAATACAATGCATCTATTACTGAATGTCAGTAAACTAAGTAACTTTAGCATAGAATTTAATGTAAGTTTTGAGTGAGTCGGTAAAGTTATCTACCACCGATACTACTATGATACTTTCGACTAAATGAAACTCTGCTATAATTAGATATCATATTATGTGGCAATAGGATACAATGCAACTCTTACTGAATGTCAGTAAACTAAGTAACTTTAGCATAGAATTTAATGTAAGTTTTGAGTGAGTCGGTATAGTAATCTACCACCGATGCTAACTTTTGATCAAATTAATATCTGCTATAGATATGACTACGTGGCAATCGAACTTGTCCTTGCCATATTTATATCTACGTAACATTGAACAGATGTGATTTGGATTGAAAGTACGTTGCGTCAATGATATGTTTTTGCTTACTTACAATTTAATATAACATCAATACACGCACGTGTAAAGTAAACAACAATAATTGGATTATTGCTCACGTACCTGACCGAGTTTGTTTACGTCGCTGATTCTAAAGTAGAATTTCCACGCATTTAAAATTGAGTATTCACAACCATAATAATTAATGGATTATTTATGCATTACATCTCATATTGAAGAATACTTCCTTATACGAATGTATGTTAACGGTATACAATATAGTATTTGTTTTACCGCATTATAAATAAATAAATAATAAATATCTCAGACATTTACACACAAAGAATAAAAAAAAATTATCTAATTTTTGTTAAAATATTTTTTTTACTAAATTAAATGAAGAAAGGAATGGAAAAATTAAAGCAATTTCTACAACCAATTATCCAGTCCAAACTAGGCAGAGCCTGTGCTATGGTTACTAGATAAATATGTAAACATCCAAGACTTGGGTACAAACATTAACATTCGTCATACGAACATTTGCCCCTAGCGGGATTCGAACCCGCAACCTCTGGCGTGGCAGTCCGAGAGCTACTTCCGTCACAGAGGTCGTCAAAATTAAACCACTATTTATCAATAATAAACTTATTTTATATATTTACTAGCTGTGCCCGCGGCTTCGCTCGCGTGGACTACAGAATCCGCTCCATTCCCACATCCGCTCCCACTCCCGCTCCCGCTCCAGCTCCAGCTCCACGTCCAGGTCCAGATCCAGATCCAGCTCCAGATCCAGCTCCAGATCCAGCTCCTCAATCAAAAGTTATGCGAATTTATAGTTTTCAAAAACTCACATACATTACATTGTACCATACCCGCTCCCGCTACCGCTCACGAATTCCGTCGTGCATTGACACCCTACACTTCTTTGTTGTATGCGAATTTTCGAAAATTATAAATTGGCATAACTTTTGATTGACTGGGCCGATTGCAATGAAATAAAGCCTATATGTTACACCGAATTAAGCACTATGTTTCTGTGAAAAGTCCATCAAGATCGGTTCAGTCGTTTTTAAGTGATGCGTGCACAAGCAAACAGACAAAAATTCCAAAAATGATCGATATGTGTTCTATTACTTATCTTAAGACCCCCCAATATTTTTTGTTTAATATCTTCAATGTACAGACACGCAAAGTTTACGATTTATAAGATTTAACAATTTATTGCACAAACAAAAGAAAAAAACATACAAAACAATAAAAGTAAGGAAAAAAATAACATGTATAAAATATGGTAATGCTTATCCCTTTAAGAGATTTCTGCCAGCCTACCAGCGACAGAGAAACCCTATCTATAGGTACAAATTTTATTTATATGTCCATGTAAATGTTTGTTTACATATATTTGATAAGGATCTAATATTTAGGAGTTAAACGCTTGCAATAACCGACAATATACAATATCGTTGTATCGTTTCTGAATGATGTATTCTTCCAAAGTTATCAATTTCTAAATAAATTGTATGTAATGTACGGTTACGTTAGAGTATCCCCTTCAGACTATCGTCGCTGTTCACGCTGTCATATAACCAAGTCATGCCAATATCTATTTAAAAATGTATGTCTTTCCCACAACATTAAAATATATCCTCATTCCAGTAATTTCAATCAAATTAAAAGACGTTCCAGTCCAATTTCAGTTCTTTAACCGATTCTATTATAAAGATTGCTTCAAATTCTCTTTACTGTCTCGCGGGAGGAACATAAGATAAATTTTTCAAAGCAGATTCCGTTTGGTCGCAGCGGACTGGTGGTCCATCGCCCTATACCTGATCGGCAAGTTTAGTGTGACACTCGCCTACAGCTCAGTGTACATCTACGTGTCCGAAGTGTTCCCGACGAACATGAGGCAGACCCTCATCAGCGTCTGCTCGACGGCTGGAAGGATAGGCTCGTTGATAGCTCCTTTGACACCGTTGCTGGTAAGTTTTATATCATGATGCAGACATTGGAATTCTCGGGAACAAACTAACGTCACATCTGGATTGAATCAACTATCTCTATGTACTTACTAGATGGAGCGTACCAAAGAAGTACTCTGTTTCACACAATTGCAGCTCCGGGAGCCGCACCACGTTCACATTCACTTTGACACTTGTGCAGTTACTACGCAGAACATTCAATTATGTACTAAATATTGACGCTGTTTACCCGTAGCGTAAATGTTGGAACAGAGCGATTGTTTGGTTCGCTCCATCTAGTAAGTACATAGAGATCGTTGGATTGAATGAAATAATTGGTCGACTTTTGACAGTATCAACGATACTTATTTTATCTTCTTAAGGGGCCAGGAAGACCTGGCGACACTTCACACTTCAGGATCTTTTGTACCAAACCCCTGACCACCAACGGTGCCCCAAGCCGATATGGTGGACTTCACATATGCCTCAGAATTTCTTCTTTGGTATATGCAGGTTTCCTTACGAAGTTTTCCTTCACCGAAAAGCCTGTGATATTATAAGTAAACCGTATTTAAGTTATGAAAAACCCATTGGTACGGGCGGGGTTGAACTCAAGACCTCATGAACGTGAGGCGAGTGCACAACCAACCGACTACCAAGGCTCTATCAATGATACTTACATCATTTGATTTGAATGCATGAATCAATAATCAAACTCTCTTAATCATTTCTGAGAACACATAATTCCGCGGGCTATAATTCGTTACCCTTCGTTAGCCTGTCTATCAGATAATCCCCCTCTTCCATTATGAAAAGGAGAAATAAAATTTAATTGTAATATAAATCATCACCAGCCGAAATACGTCCGCTGCTGAACATAAGCCTTCCCAATTCCACTATTGAAGGATTTGCCATGACTATCACGCTTAGCAGGCGGTTTGGTGATCGCAGTAATGAGCATACTATACACAGGAGAACGCTGCTGCCCGTTCTTAGTGCAATCAATTAGTCGCCTTGACGACACCCACACGAAAATCAAGTACCAAGTCTTTATATCAAAGTCTCGATTTAACTAACGTGACTTAGTCGATTTCTGACCAATAGATTTCAGCCCCTACCAGTAGCTTTCTTCAAAAAGTGGCCGATTTGCTTCATTCTCCCTTGAAAAGCCTTTCGGATAAGACCGAAAACTTTTCGGATGGATACCGACTGAACGCTAATAAATAAAAATAAAAAAGAATAAGATATCGCTGAAAGCGATAAGGCCGCCGTTGTACAATAAATTCATCCTTCTATGTGCATTTTTTTTTATAAAATTGTATATGTATTGGTTCACAATAAAGAATAATTGAATTTGAACGCTCATTTTCAATTCCATTTCAATTTCCGTCATCCACTTCATTTTCATTGTCATGTTATAATATTAAAACACTCAATCATTCTACTTCTAGTCTCTCTACCACAAATCGATGCCAACCGTGATCTTCGGAGGCATGTGCATCATCTCCAGTTTCCTGGTGCTGGCGCTCCCGGAGACGAGGAACATGAGGCTCCCGGACACCATCGAGGAGGCCGAGCAGCTGTCAAGGATGAAGAGCAAACTCGACGATGATACTTAAATGTCAAGACATGAAGACTTTTAGTAGAATGGGTCCCTCTTGGGTTCGAATTTGTATAGTAATAAGTACGTTTGCTGGCAAACCATAGATATCCATCTCTATAACCATCAATGGAGAAGATCATGACCCTGAAGAAGTAAGTTTGTTCTACAAAAATCACAACCCTGCAATAGTTGCAGTAAAAACCATTTTAGTTTTTTTTTCATATATTAAACTAGCTATCTGCTTGCCAACTATACTTCGTCCGCGTGGTACTTCCTAACTTAACATCACAAATTTTTATGTATTTCCCGGTAGGAATGAGATGTTTTCTCGGGATAAAAACTATTCCATGTCCTATTCCAGGTTCTAACCTATATGTGTACCAAGTTTCATTCCGATCAGTCCAGTGGTTGATGCGGGATTGAGTAACAAACATCCAAACTTTCTATGTGAAAGTTTGGAAGAAATATTAGTGGGATTAACGGTCTAATGAGAACTGCGATACTCAAAACAAATTAGTAAGTCATATGTTTAGCTGTAAAGAGGTCTATTACACACTATCACATACAAACGTTCAATTCAATATACAAAAAAGACCAACGTATTTACTCAAATTAACAGTATTATCACTGTAATTCAATGACAACACTATTGTTGAAAAAAGGAATCTATACAATTTTCAGTTTATTTCATCCTCTCCCTTCCTCGAAACATGCACTTAAGGTCATAAAGTGTAGTATTTTCATATCAAAAAATTCGTGCGATTAGTTAAAGAACTAATTTTCAATAATATTACTTGAATTTGTTATACCTGTTCTAACTAGTGAGAAAAACAATATGAAACTTCACTAAAACTGCATACAAAGACTTCTGGCGTTTTGAATCAGAAATCATTTACTGTTTACTATTAGGTACACTGTACAGCAGATGTTATTGCAGAAAGTAGCTCTTATCTAATAGTTTACCCATTACGGGCATACAATATTGCATACCTATATATTAAATTAATTTAAAAATGACAGATTTACAATATCTGATACAGAATGTCAAACATTTTAAAATCAGAAAATAATCAAAAATTTAATTATAATTTTAAAATATAAATTTATGTCATCTTTCTGTACAAAATGTCAGAGGCCACAAAACTCGTACATTAATTCTATAACAATTTTAAAATACCTATAAATTTATGTCGTCTTGTCTTTAGTACGGAATATAAAAACAGTTGATATGAAAATACTACAGTTTAATACCTTAAACTTAAGCATGTTTCGAGGAAGGGAGCCTAAACAATGCATTTATATTAGTATACAAATTGAACTTTTTCGAGTCCTTATTACATAGGTATTTCATAAATATTAATTAGAATTTATTTTTCCATTTAAATATATTTAATTTGAAAGTTTGTATCAGAAACAAGTTTGTAATAATTGCCTTTTTAGTAAAATGCAACTAATATTCAATAATATACAGTATTTATTAATAGAAACAGAGGTGATAGAAAAAATATACAATTTGACATATACATATACTAAAGAAAAGGGGGATGGGAGGGGCCGCTCTAAAGAATAGAATATCTCCTCCAACTACATATATACATATTTCTCAAAGACTTTTACTTAGATATAAACTATCATTGGTATAATTTTTACATATTACCTTATATTTAAAAAAAATATGGTTATTCCATATTATCATTATAAGACAAGCTATATTCCCTTAAAACAACACAAATACCCTACTGCGTCAAGTGCCATGTACGAATGTTTGGTTTCTACATTACATACGTATAGTGGTTTAATGTTTTTTATAGTCAAAGTCAAAATCATTTATTGTATATGAGTACACTTGGTACATTTATACAAGTAATTTTTTTTATCGACTACCGCTTCCTAGGTGTTAGCGCTGTGAAGAAGAAACGGCGCAACAAACTTCACGCAACACATCTTTTAAAAATCAAGTTTGCATACAATTAATAAAGATTTTGCGAAGCTGATTTAACATTAGTACCAGGCATCTTTGTCATTCAAATAATCGTTTATTTATAATAGGCTTTCTTACAAAGTTGTTTTTTAATGTGAATCTTAAACTATAACAACAACTCTGTGAGTTTACCCCAGTTATTACATCTTGGGGATGTCGTCATAACCGAGGGACCCATTAGTAAGGTTTTTACAACTAGTTATAAAACGGCGGTGCCAGGGAATTTAATAATGTTCTCTAAGCACCTTTATACTTTAAGTGCTACATACTTAAGTCTGGCCTGAAAACTGTACTTGTTTTAGTCTGTTTGGAAGAAATCACAAAACTTACTAGTTAAGTTTTCTTTTACATATACAGTAATGTATGCTTCTACATCTTATATAAGTGATTATGCTACAGAAACTCTATCAAGATAGAATGGTGAAGTAGTCGCGACACGCGTGCCAAGGATTTGCAATATATTGCATAAACTATCAAACGCTTATGCTTCAAACACATTATCGGAATTATCGGTGTAGTGTGCACGGTTGTTTGGTGTCCGGTCTGCCAGATTTAACTCGGACGTCCGAGCGCTCAAGGTCGCATTCGCGACTTAGGTACGTCTGATAGTGTGCATAGTGTAGTGTTTAATGTACTGTCCAGATACAATTAAGCGACTGACGGATGCGTCCGATGTGTTTGTAGCTTTACTTGTTTAGCGCTGAATCGACAAAAAATCTGCAAAAATGCCATATTGCGAGGTTTCTAACTGCATAACTGTATTCCACACTAGAAACGTGACCGCGACGCATGAACGGTGCGTGGGAGGGGTGCGTTGTGTCCGAAAATCGGCACGCCCACGCACTGAAGTATGTTTACTTGCTTTATGCCGGTTCTATCTTGATAGGATTTCTATCGATTGTACAGTTCTATATGAAAGTTTATTTTTACAGACGATAAAAAGTTTAACGGTTAAAGGAGCATGAATGTAATATATTCATGTTATACAATGTACTTTGCTTCAGTAAACCTATACGAAGTTCTAAAAAATCATTAGACTTTCAGGTATTCGGAATAACAATTTAGAAACTTAAAATGGTTGAAAATTCAATTTCTAAACCCAAAAGTTGTATAATATAAGTTGTTCAGTATGTAATAGGAACTTATTGCCTTGACAAAGGATTACTAATACCTTGTAGGTTGGATGCCCATTATCATTGTTGAAGCCAACATATTTCTGGCCAGACTTTCCTTGTTATAGGTATTAAAAGTTACTTAACTCGAATAATGCCAATAATTGACAAAATGCACTTAATTCTTACGTAAACGTAATTTAATTATCGATTTATACATTATCCGTATGAATAGTTATATACATGCTTTTATTTATTTTAGTAAAAATATAAAAAAATCACGTTTTTAAGTGAAACTCCCAATTTAATAATAATTTAGAAATGTTTTGAATTTTCCTTTTGATAAGAGATTTTCTATATTGTTGCCGTTTGCAGTATTTTAGTAGGTAACTGTAAAGATTGTCCATTTTGTAAATTAAATTCTTAGAATTAAGAACCACAGCATGGGACCAATGAAAATAAAAATAGGAAAAAATATATTTGTCCAGTTTAAGCTAAACCTATTTGTCTTAGCTATTTTAATAATATTTATTTATTTCTTTTTAGTACAAACAAACGCTTTGTCAAATTCACATTTTTTACAATAAATCTTTTTTAAAACAGGTGTTTTGTATTTTTATTTCTATCATGTGGAGGGCGGTGGACCAAATTTCGAGATTCGAAAGACGGCATTCGTTGTAACTAAGTGTTGCGATTCTTCATCCACATATACGAGTAGCTAAACGTCTCTTTGTCAGAAGGACATACTGTCTGTTAAAATGCTTAAAACTCATCATCATCAGGTTGTTTTCTGCCGGAGACAGACGGAGATTTGACCTACACTCCCCGCGCTGGCCAGACGGGTTGGGGAGGCCTGATTGATATTTTATAATGTATTCCGTTAGTCGCCTTATACGACATCCACGGGAAGAGTTTTAGTGGTCCTATTCTACTCTACCGGAAACCACATGGCGCTTAAGACTCGAGAATCAGAAATTAAATTCCTAGAAATCTTTTCTGGACACCTGTCCAGAATAAAAAATTCTAAAACCTTTTAGAATAAAAAAATCACACAATAAGGAATAAGAAGTGACAAAATTCTGTAGGCCACGTAAGCGGAGCCGCGCGCACATCAAGTACAGTTTATAAATAATAAATAAACTACATATAAATAGACTTGCCTAATCCCAAACGAGGATTTTCTCCTGTGATGTATACAATTTACCAATTTAACTTCCAGATAGGGACCAACGTATACAAATTGTACAAAGTGGTCTGGCCCCAGTGGGAATCGAATCCACGACCTCTGGCGCTCGAGCCCGATGATCAGGTCACTAGGCCAGCGAGGCGGTCAACTGCTAGAACAGGCTTCTCCACAATGAGATCTGTATTGTATGGAGTTTAATACACAGCCTATGGTGGTTACCATCACTAATCCTATTTACATATAACTGCATGACAAGTGTCTATTTTTAACTGCATAATTGTAATTTTTGATTCTGAAATTAAAACAATGTCCACCAACCTTTCTATGTTATTATTTGATGTCTCGGATCTTGTTGTAGGAGCCATTCTTCCTTTTAATTTTATATCCACAGCAGTGTTTTGTACTTACGCACTATTTAAATTACTATAATGAAATAGTTAACACGTAGAATATAATTATAATTAAAATAAATACGGGAGAACTTTAAATTTGGCAGTTAACGCTGGTGGCGCCCTCTGCCGTTTTTTTATATTGTTTTTTTCATACTGTCATAATACGATATCAGTCCTAGAGATTCCTTCTGTAAGAGACCAGGTTGAGCGCCACTAAGCACGACTCGCTTGTCGTGACACAATAAAACGCAATTTACATTCGTCTCGTCTTCGACGTATAACAATCGGTAGTCGGAACATACATTTATAATTTTGCTTTAGTCTCCTCATACGATAACCACGCTCCCTTACAAGTCTTGCGCCACCGTAAAAGTTAATACCCACTCGTATAAGCGTTGTCGCCGTTAGTTTAAACCACACCTGTCTCATTTAGCTCGCCCACAACTGTAGCCGCTGCTTCACTCTAGGTACGTAACTTAAGTTAAATATTTAACCAAGCTTAAGTAATTACTTAGGTAAGACGACGAAGTATAGTTTTAGGATAATGTGTCGAATACATTGTAAACACAGTCATGTTTAGCGCAGTTGTAAGAGCTACCGCGTCCTAAGGAAATGCTTTCAAGTATAAAAGAAGATCCAGATCAAACATGGTTTCTTCCTGGGAAGACATGTGGAGGGCATCCAAGCTCATAAAAGGCAAACATTATGCTGACACCCAGGCAAATATCCCCAACAAACCTTGGTTCTTCCACTATCGAGAGGCCAACAAACAGGTTACTTCCACCATATGCCGGCTCCGTCTTGGCCATGTGTGCACTCCCGTTCACTTGGCAAAGATTAGAATCAGGGACAGCTCCATTTGTGAGTGTGGTCTTGACGAAGGGACACCTGACCATATTTTTTTTAACTGCCCCAACCTTCTCTACTCCTTATATGATATCCTTCCACCAAATATTCCACGTCCCATTGATTTTAAGTCTTTGCTTACTTATGTAAATACTCCACTTATTAAAACTTTATGTGATTTTACCCGTACTAACACAATCAAATTATAATGATATTAACACTTAACTAACATATTGGTGATCGGGTTTTTGTTATTATATATTTTGTGTTGTCCATTTTTAGATTGGATGCTCAAGAAGACTTACCGACCAAATTTTTTTGTGTCACTCCCATGACTGACTCGAAATTGGCAGAATTCTAATAAAAAGAGGCCATTAAATAAATAAAAGAAGATGAAAATGCCAAATTATAATGCTCATATACAGGTATATGAAGGAAAATAATTTATCGCACCTCATAAGTCACCTCAAAGTTTTTACCATCATGATTGATACTAATTGGTTATTAAATTAGATAACAGATGACCCATCTTCATGGTATATTTGACCTTTAGTAATTTGTAAGCTAATAATTGTTTATAATAATGCAAAATGTTGCTTTTAATTCTAATATTGTTTAATAAAATTCACACTGAAATATAGTATTTATTTTCATCCTCTTCTACTTGACACTTTTTTATTACTATTATTAAGTTACATTTTAAGTTTTCGACATTGTTTTAAACATAAATTTATTAGCTTTAAATTAATATGAGCAATAGAAATTGGCATTTCAGCATTATATTATACTAGCTGTTACCCGCGACTTCGTCCGCGTGGACAACTTAACATCACAAATTATGATGTATTTCCGGTAGGAATGGGATGTATTTTCTAGATAAAAACTATCCTATGTCCTATTCCAGGACGTAACCTATATGTGTGCCAAGTGTCATCACGATCAGTCCAGTGGTTAAAGCGTGATTGAGTAACAAACATCCAAATATCAAAACTTACACATAATAATAGTAGGATAGGATTTACACATAAAAGAAAAAAAATACATAGTAATACAATATTATACCTAATGTAACAATCATATTAATAAACTAGCTGTGCCCGCGGCTCCGCTCGCGTGAACTACAGAATCCGCTCACATTACCACTCCCGCTTCCGCTCCCACTTCCGCTCCCGCTTCCGCTCCCGCTTCCGCTCCCGCTTCCGCTCCCACTTCCGCTCCCGCTTCCGCTTGCGCTCCCGCTTCCGCTTCCGCTCCCGCTTCCGCTCCCGCTTCCGCTCCCGCTTCCGCTTCCGCTACCACTTCTGCTCCCACTCCCCTCCCGCTCCTGCTCCCCTCCCGCTCCCGCTTCCGCTCCCCGCCCGCTTCCTCTCCCGCTTCCGCTTCCGCTCCCGCTCCCACACACACTCCCCTTTTCCCATGCCCACGCCCACTCCACTCCCACTCCAATTCCCATTCGCAGCTCCAAATGTAAACCAAACTCATCGCAATCTGAATAGTACGGAAATACTACTATAAATACAATATATTGCATACTAACCTTACCTACTAATGTATTTGAAATCTAAAAATGTCTATAACTTTTGATTGAGTTAGCCGATTGCGATGAAATAAAGACTAAATGTTAAGCTAAGTTAAGCCCCATGTTTTTGTGAAAAGTCCATCAAAATCCGTTCAGTAGTTTTTAAGTGATGCGTGCACAAACTCACAGACAAACAGACAAAAATTCTAAAAATGATTGAAATGTATTCTATTACTTATCCTTAGACCCCTCAATTTTTTTTTCGCAAATATCTTCAATGTACAGACACGCGATGTTTACGATTTTATTTATTAGATAATCAAAACTGATTTCCCCGATCCTAATTTATTTTAAATATACATACATTATAATATAATAAAATATAAGTGCGGAATTATTTTCGTTATTGGAACTGCACATCTAAATATTTTCCTGATTCTATGACCGGATAGGCGGATCGTTGCGAGGTGTTACGCGGAAACACACTTTATCCGGGAAAACTTATACGGGGGCGGCGCGCCGCGGTTTTCCGTTATTGAAGGATTTCTCGCACCGCCTTTTTGTTGAAAAATCTTTGCGGAAACTTCGTGGAAGGCGGAAATCTTCAGTGAAACTGTTTCGTTGTTTTCAGATAGAGTGGTTTGATGTTGCCACAAACTATCGCATGTATATACCTAGAGTCACGGATCGGTGTTGATGTATTTTGACGTACAGTCGCATTCGTTAATTTGAGACACGTATTTATTGCAGATGAGTTTACTTTAACATTAATATTAGTTGACAGACGCACGAACACAAGCCTTTAAACTAAAATGGCAATGAGCCGGTCTCATTTGCCGGCTCACAGACAACAGATAGACAATTAAAACTACCCAATGGAAGGGACCAGCAGGGAAAAGGAATGTAGGCAGGCCAAATAAACGATGGGCAGACGATGTCGCTAACTATGTGGGCAAAGATTGGCCCCTTGCGGGCAAAGGCAAAGTCATGGAAAGCAATGGAGGAGGCCTACACCCAAAAAGGGGTCAATTTATAATAAAATTATTTTTTAGAAAAACATAAACTTCTAGACTATACCTACATGTACAAACTTAAACTAAAAAGTAGAAAATAATATTTTAATTACTTCAAAGCAAAGAGCAAAAAAGGACAATCAACGAAATTATTGATACTTATATACCTATATACAATTTATAATAAGTTATTTTTGGACTCGGTGCCAGCCAAGAAGGACAGTTTAATTAACAATTTAAGCAACACAAGGGGATGTGCCTGAGGGAAGTGAGGTATCTATTAAGTTTATTTTTGCTTTGGCTGGCACATCTATTAGGCTTATTTTGGCTTTCAGGTACACGAACTTATCAAAACTTAATGAAAGTTCAGAAAGTCATGCTCAACGACTCAGTTTGATTCACGACGATTATCAATCGAAACCGAAGAGCAACGTTTTCATCGTTGTAAGAAGTCCGTTGAAAAGAGAAAACTAACCATACTAACAACTAGTTAATAAGCAAAACTAATAATACTAACACCGTATGGAAATGTAATTTAAGAAAATTTGAAAGAAAAGGGCTATTTATTATTATTTATACTTTTAAATTTATATATTTAATTTTTTGCCGACTACCGCTTTCTAGGTGTTAAATTGTGAAGAACAAACGGGTCAACAAACTTCCAGGAACACATCTTTTAAAATCAAGTTTGTATACAATAATATAGAGATTGTGCGAAGCTGAAAGAACATTAGCACCAGGCGTCTCTTTGTCATTCAAATAATCATCTATTTTACAATAGGCTTTCTTACAAAGTGGTTTTTTAATGTGATTCTTAAAGTGATCTTAATAGTTTGTTGTAGAAGCGTATACATTACCCCGTAAACGATTACTGACCTTACTAAGTCTTAATCGTGGTAAAACAAGTTTATTTTTATTTCTTGTAAATAGGAAACAACTGTACATTCTAACTTTAACCTTCCACTTTCCACAAGCATGTGGCACAAAAAGTCTTCCTGATTATTCTTTTGTCGTATAAAGAGTGTTCTTTTTACTTGTTTCTCATTAAAATCCTACATTGTTTCTTGCAAACGGTAGTATTTGGGGTGTGAAAATAGCCGCCCTCACGTCACACTGTCAAGGAGTAAGAAAATAAACTTGTAATTTCTACTTGTTTCATTCTGGCAGAGCCACAGTCTCGGATTTTAAATCTATGTAGAAAAAAAATAATGAATATGTTACTTACTACTGCTATTTCGTACTATTCGATAATCCTACTTCCTACTAATATTATAAATGTGAAATTTTGTTTGTTTACATTGCGTATTTGGATGAAAAATTTTATTTTAACGAGCCTAATGTAGTGTCGAATGCAATATACCGTCGTCGACTAATAACCACACTATGACATCAAGATCTGGAGCGGTTAATCGTGGATATATACCCACGGTGTTGTGAAAACTGTGCGCCAACGAAGATTTCATTCCAAGTAATATTATTGAGTTTTCCCACTAAATAGTTAACGATTTTCTTTTTATAATAATCCTTAATATTTTGCCTGTATTTTAACGACAATTTGATCCAGACGCAAAATTCAAAGTTCAAGGGTAAACTCCCATACAATTTTGGGCATTCTCCTTTGAAGTTTGTCCGACAGGGCCTACTTTTTTGTATAGATTATTACAGGATATAATTAAATTAAATTTACGAGAGATATTTTTTTTTGGTGAGGGCAACTCAATATCCTATCCTTTGGGTTGAGACGATTGTGTCCTGAAAATCGAAAGTTAAACATAATCATTACCGGTCATTATTGAAGAACACAGATTGCATATTTGTTATAGTCATTATAAAAAATGGGCATTGACTCTCTGCAAAAACGGATACTGATTTAAAAAAAATCTATGATTTCTTCGCCTATTCATTTTTAGGGTTAGTTTGTCATCCACCGATCAAAGTCAAAAATCTTTCATTACACATGAGTACACTTAGTACATTGTTACACGTCAATTGTTAGGCATCTCCTGGGTATGCGCGCTCCACCTTAGGCCTCATCGTCACTTACCATCAGGTGTGATTGAGGTCAAGCGTAAACCCATCAGGAATAAAAACAATTATTACCGACTACCGCTTACAGGTATAGACAGGAAAGATCTAGAATGAGGCTTTAACCACATCCAAAAATTACATAAAAATTCCTTCACGGCTGCGAGGTAGGCTTAAGACAGTGGTATCAAAAGTTGCAACAGAGCTGTGGTTCCGGTGCGTCCCTATTGTCCCGAACAACGCTCGGGTCGCAGAGGGGCCGAAATATTGCACTTCTCTAAATCGCACCTATAGTGATGGGACAGTAAGAATAAATAGATATCGATATTTTTCTGCGTTATTATTAAGACTGTGTTTTGTCGGACTATTGACCAAAGACCTGAATGTCTATACCCTTATAGCAAAGCTGTCCGTCTGTCTGTCTCTGACTGTCCTCCGGATATCTCAAAATCTACTGGATCTGAGATTTTGAACATACATGTAGATTTGCCTGGCAATTATGGAATAAATAATTACATTTTTTTTCTTATCATTTTCTGAGATATTTCAGAAAATATATACAACATTTGTGAATGATATACACATCGCAGACTTTTCATTAAATTGGGTAATTTTGGACCATAGTTCTTTCCACATGCGTCACAAATGACCAGCTCAATTCCATTCCACCCCGACTGCTTTCTGAGCTACGTCAGCGATTTGCGGTTTGCAGCGAACGTTGGTGTTTCGGACGCAGTCGATCAATTTAACTGGTAATATACTGTACCGGCACTGGCTTGTGTTGTTATAAATTAAATGAACCACAACAGGAACCCTGTGATGTATCTTTAGAAACGGTAGAAATTTGACTAAATGGGCAGACTAAGGTATTTCAGCCCTAGATATATGACTTTTTGGTTGCATACAGATGCTTTATCAGTAAGAATTATAGTTTTAGTAATTTAATCAGTGCGTCCTGCCGGTCATAACCTACGGCGCAGAAATGTGGACACTGACTGTGGGCCTGATCGACAAGTTTTAAGTCGCTCAGTGAGTTGTAGAGGAAGAACGAAGGTAACTGACATAACCATTAGGATTAGCTAGCTGAAGTGGCAGTGCTGCCCCCTTCCCCTTCCCCCCTTCCCCCCTTCCCCCCTTCCCCCCTTCCCCCCTTCCCCCCTTCCCCCCTTCCCCCCTTCCCCCTCCCCCCTTATCCGTATTATTAAACCCTTTGGTGTCACAGATAACAAAAGTTTCAGATAAGTATCGTTAATACTTATTCTGTCCAGAATTCCTCTCACTACGAGTTAACCCAAGCGCATGTAAAGGCTTTTTGTGTGATTAAAACGAAGAATTCCTAGCTATATACACACCCATTTATGTACCTAACTATTAGACAGGTATACATCGTACAGTTCACGATGGCATGCCCCACTCCAATAAATCGCTTACATGTCATTGTATGCATTAGATTGTTACTGTGCTAGTTCTATCGTTACGCACTAATCGTCAATGTGTACATACAAACATACTGACGTTCGAATACGTAATACGGGATAACGCCCCGCGTCGCGTGCTCCCCCCCTCGCGAAAGTAGCAAGCGTGCCGTTCGTGAATTGTACTATCTATACAGTCGTCCATAGATACCTATCATTCATCTTAATGGTAATGATGATCCATCATTAACACCAAAAGAATTGAAGACATTGTTGACAATTGTAATAAGTTAAAAAAAATTACGGCATGCAGTCTGATAGACAATGTTTCTATCAGGTTCGACAAGACCCATGTCACGATCATCGTAAGTCTGTCGAAATCCACTGCTGGATACAGGGCTACCGAATGAACGCTACCACACCTGGCCCTCCGCTCTCCGTATCCAGCCGCCCTCGGCCTTCTTCTTCGGTCCATCTGGCAGCTGGGCGATCCACCGTTGTCTCCACTCTAGAACTCGTCTGCCCCAACGGCCTTCAGATCTGTAACAGAAATATAAATAAATATTTTATAAATATACACAATATATATGTATGTACACTGTCTAATCCCAAACTAGGGTTTTCTCCTGTACAGTGGGTTAAATTCGCCGTGTGACTTTCGGCTTACAATAGGGCCACCCCCATCTTCCCGTGGGTGTCGTGAGGGCGAGTAGGGGTTGCACCAGGGACAGACAAGCAGCGTTCTCCTGTATATATTAAGATCATTACTGCGATCACCAATCCGCCAGTCAAGCGTGGTGATTATGGCAAATCAAGCCCTCCGCACAATTGTAGTAGCCCCTCGCTTCGTGAGAAATGCGACAGTGGAGCGCGACTTAAAAATAGAAAGCCTCGACGCCCATATTGAACGCCTCGCCACGTCAATGTTTAGTCGGGCCGACACCTCAAGACTCCCACACATAAGGGACATCGCTCCATACCACGCCCGTCCCCCGGACAAAAGACGTTACCCGCGCGACCTGATCCGCAACAAAGATCAAGACCAAGCAAGCCACCCACAACTTTAGGCTGACACCTAACCGCTCGGCCACGACTTTTGGCTTAGCGGGACGCGGCGCGGTGAGCGGCGCGGTTTCGGCGGGCGGAGGGTTGGCCGCTGATTGAGGCGCCTCGTGGCGTGCTGCTAACATTTTTGTACATTTGTTCTCGCCGCTCGCCGCCCCGCTCCTATTTGCCGCTGGCAGCGGCAAGTTCGTGGCCGAGCCGTAAGGCAGATCGCTCTATGCGAGGACCACATAGGTGCCCAACGAACCCCAGCCAATGGCACCAAAAGACCTGCACGTTGTGCCGTGCAGCGGCTATACCACTGCAAGCGACGGTTTACCCGGCCCTTATAGCCGAGGGTGACATCAAAATCCCCTAATGGGCAGTCCACCAAAAGTTGCATTCTATTGGGGAGGCTTATGTTCAGCAGTGGACGTATTTCGACTGATGATATATAAATAATAATAAATATGTCAGACATTCACACCAATTATCCAGTCCCAAACTAGGCAGAGCCTTCGCTATGGTAACTAGATAACGGATACACATATACTTAAATAAATATATAAACATTTGCCCCTAGCGGGATTCGAACCCGCAGCCTACGGCGTGGTAGTCCGAGAGCTACCCCGTACCACCACGGAGGTCGATGATGACGTACCAACTATATCTGCATTAAAATACATTGACCCCATCATCTGTAACACCAAAGATAATATATACTGTAACACTAACCATAGAATACTACATAACTAAACACTCGTCACACATAAGTGTCACTGTCAGTATTATATTCGCAAGTTATTTGACTTCTTGTTACAAATGGGGGTCAATGTACTTTTATGCAGACATAGCTGGCACGTACTATAGTCTTAATACAGTATAAGCGTATAACTTGTAAGTGGAATGTTTCCGCCATCCTTATAAAATTCGTATCAAGAAAATGTGTTTCTAATGTAATCGGATAGCAGTTTGGTCGCTGTGAGGCGATGGAACTTCCACCGTCTAGCGTTATACGGCGCTGGAAAACTTTGCTCCAGGATATTGCAGTTTTAAAAGAAAGTCTTATTTATGAAGTACTACTTGATGACAATTTTTATTGCTGTTTGTAAACGAGAAACAGCTTATAGCTATATCGTCAGCCGAAATCCGTCCACTGCTGAACACAAACATCCCAATAGAATGCTACTTTTAGTTGGATATCCATTGGGGGATATGTCATAATCACCACGCTTAGCAGGCGGATTGGTATTTTAAATTAAATGCATGCCATATTTATCTGTGATATATTTATGATGGAATACTGTCACATTGAGCATTTTCTCACTCAAGCTGTTTCTCGTTTCATCATCAGGTTATTTTTGTCTCCACTGCAGGAGCACAACCCTCTCTCATCATGCCGGAGACAGACGGAGGATTTGGCCTACACTCCCCGCGCTGGCCAGACGGGTTGGGGAGGCCTGATTGATGTTTTATAATGTATTTCCTTAGTCGCCTTGTACGACATCCACGGGAAGAGTTGGAGTGGTCCTATTCTACTCTACCGGAAACCACACGGCAATGTGTGGTTTCCGGTAGGTCCACACCACACGGAATTAGGCATGTGTAAAACAAATCAAAATACAAAGTACTCAATGTTCCAAAATGCCGAAATAAAATGAACTGAGTATTTAATTGTGTAAGTAGGTATCACAGTGCCTGGAGACAAAACTGTTCAATCAGTGCGTCCGGCCCGTTATGACCTACGGCGCCGAAACGTGGACTGACAGTGGGACTAGTCCGAAAATTCAAGGTCGCTCAGCGGGCTATGGAAAGGAGTTTCTTAAAGGGACAGGATCCGAAATGAGACCACTCCAACTCTTCCCGTGGATGTCGTACAAGGCGACTAAGGAAATACATTATAAAACATCAATCAGGCCTCCCCAACCCGTCTCGTCAGCGCGGGGAGTGTAGGCCAAATCCTCCGTCTGTCTCCGGCAGATGAGAGAGGGTTGTGCTCCTGCAGTGGACACAAAAATAACCTGATGATGATGCCTAATTCAGGTGAAATAAAGGTCAATCGATCTAGTGGTGAGTACAACTAGTAGAAGACTAGATCCTAGACCAAATGTAGTGCGTGGGGAATGTTCAATTACTGTCCGGCATACAACATGGGATCGCGCGGCGCGCGGCTGGCGTGCGAATAAACAGCCACTAAGATTTAGTAGCGTATTTATTGTGAACGCTGATGTGGAATTTATTGTACTATACCTATACAGAAACAATTTCTAGTTATCTAGATTACACTACATACACCCAGGCCATAACTTATTCGTACAAATCATATGTAGTTGTTTATTGCTATTGCAAACGTAATAATCTGGCCTCTAAAACCTCAGAAAATCATCCAATAATAGTTGAAACAATAAAATAACTAGAAAGAGGTGCTAAATTTTTAATGCCTCGCTTACGTAGGAAAGTATGTGTCGTCTTACGTCGGTGTAGAGATGTGGGTATAGTTGCCGTCACAGACCGTAGTAAAATGTCAGAACTTTTTGTACAAATCAGATTCTGTCAGGACTTTTTAGTATTTCATCTGGTAGCCTAGATGGAATAGACTACGAATTGCGTGCCTAGTGGGTATTTTACCCAGGATCTATTCCACTGGAGTCCGACACCCGAGCCACTAGACGAACGACTAACGAGACGCCAAAACAATGCACAGAAGCTAACATTTATTTTGGCTACAAAAAGAGGTATATTATTCCTAACCAGCGACGCCAAGCACGTCGGTAACTCAAAAACAAACTCTGCGCTTATGAAGTTGCAAAAAACGTGTTTCAGTGCGAATTTAGAGCTCATCCGAGGGCAGTTACGGGCGGAGTACGCTCCGGAATTAGATACGTGTCTAACATACACGGCGCAGCACTTAGTTTGCGCAGATTTATTCTGCAACAGGGGATTGTGAGCGCATGATGATGTAGTCAGATTTTGTTAGAAAAGGTATTATTACAGCGGCGTAGGAGTAAATCTAATGGCGGATTCAGGAGGGGGCTTGGGGGTCAAATCTCGCCAATTGCTGTGACTGAAATCGAAGCCTACGGGTGTTGTTACAGAGACTTTCAGTTTTGAATACAGAACAACGATGTTAATTGCAAAACTTTCTGAAATTCTTTTAATAAATATCTAAATTCAATTTTTATACAAACCTCACAACTCAGAACATCATTTTGTACAAGAAATTTTCTAGCCGGTGATGGGTATTTTATCGAAATATGCCTAGTACGATACTTTAGGTTCTTACATGTGTTTGGTTATGCCTTGTATATAATCAGTAGTTTCCGGATCATCCTTCTATTCCATTTAATATCTTACAACCTGAACAGCGCGATGGATTTTACGCTGATAATTAATAATCGTCTTTATAGGTGTTAACATAAAGTTCCAAACAGGGAACGCGAGCATAGTACGCCGCTATCCACAGGATACATTTTACTCCTACATGCAATTTTGAACTTTATTGTGTAAGTACTCAGCTAGGTTTGCCCTGGCTCTCACTACCTACACTTCAAACGGCTTCGTTAGTGCAGAAGAAAATTCTAGTTTAGTATAGACATTTCGTCATTTTCTGATAATTTCGTTAATGTACACTTAACGACCTTCTCTCGTATAAAGACAGTAAAAACGTCTATTTTATTGTTCTATATCAGATGGACCCCCCGTAAACAAAAACCTGAATACCA
Source organism: Esperia sulphurella (assembly GCA_947086405.1). NCBI lineage: Eukaryota > Metazoa > Arthropoda > Insecta > Lepidoptera > Oecophoridae > Esperia > Esperia sulphurella. The sequence goes on from OX352272.1 coordinate 12,578,340, forward strand.
CCTGGAATATACTATACCATTTACGATGCATTTAGAATTAGGAGGGGAGGAAAGCGAGGAAGCCCGCGGGGCAAAAGCTAGTATTACAATAATATCCGTAGAAACATAATGCTACGTAAACACTGGATTGCCCAAGGCAATTACGCCACAAAACACTTAGGGACCTATTTTCAGACCACAGCCGTAAATCGCAATTATACTTAAAATGTAAAACACATGACATCATTCCTTACATACTTAATAGAAACTAACTCTTCGCCCCGCGGCTTTGCCTACGATCATAGATTTCCCAATGGGAACGTAGTATTTTCTTGAGGTGAAAAGTAATATAAGTATGTTCGTCTGAAAATAATAATCATAATATCAGGGAAAGATTTTTTTAAGTCCAAAGGCTACTATTAGTAGATCGTATCATAAGGGAGCAAAATAATATTTTTACGGCTTGGGCGCTTTTTGAATTCAGAGCGAAATGAGGGATTCTAGAATAGAATCGTAGAATCCCGAGCGTAGCGAGTACGTCGCCCGAGCCAAAATATATTTTGCGCCCGAGTGATACACTCTACTTTTCATCACCCGCTATGAGAAAATAAAAGGCGCCTCATATTCTATACTTTGACTGTCACTTAAAGAACTCATTTTTCAAAACAAAACCATGAATTTCTAAAAATCCGTGAAAATTTACGAAAACGCGGGCTGTAGTTCGCGTTTTTTTTTTATTTTATTTAGCCGGCGGCGCGACTATGGGCCGTCGTACCAGCCAGTCTTTATTCAAACAGTATTTGCGTTCGATTTCTTTGGCGCTGAACACTAAGATGTTCCAAATTCAAAAAGTGCGCGGCAAAGATAATTGCGGCGCACTTATAAAGAGGATTAAAAACTCATTACTGCCCGCTAAACGTTTCTTATCTCCTCCTTTTATCTTATCGCCTCCCCAACACGTCTGGCCAGCGCGGGGAGTGTAGGCCTCCGTCTGTCTCCGGCAGATGAGAGAGGGTTGTGCTCCTGTAGTGGAGACAAAAATGACCTGATGATGATGATGATGATGAAACGTTTCTTATAGAAAACACCACCTTTGAGTGCACTTAAAGGCGAACCAAGTCGTCTTTTTCAAATAGATGGGATGAAATAGTGTGTTTAAGCCCTGAATTAGGTACTCTGTTGTTGTTAACTACTTGTAAAGGTGACGGAATCAGTTCATCAGGTGATGTTGACGTAAAAAAAAGCGTACGTCATATTATATACGTTAAGTTAAAAGAAATATGTATGTATGTAACCACTTTATTGTACCAAAGTTACATACATACATAATGCTCACGCCTTGGTCCCAGAGGGGTAGGCAGAGACGATGGATCGCCACTTTGCGCGATCCTGACACACCTTACATTCATCAACCTTTTCATGCACCTCCTTTTATTCTTCGCACTGCAGACCCCAGCCTTTTTGAGGACGTTACTAATTTGATACATGAACGTTAGGACGACCTCTAGCTGTACATCCTTCCACATTCGCACTCTATATTTATGTTGTCACTCTTCTTTCACTCATACGCTCTAAATGTCCAAACCAACGTAACATACCCTTCTCTACCTTTGTTACTACATCTTCTTTTAAACCACACTTCTCACGTATCACTGCATTCCTCACTCTGTCACATAACTTTATTCCACATATTTACCAAAGTTAACAAATTCTAGAGAAATGACTTTGTACATAAATATATTCAATATTTTAACTCAATCTGTACAGTAGATTTTAAGTTATTTAACAAGTCTAAAAAAATACCGTGCCGTGTAGTTCCCGGCTTAGAATAGGGCCACCCTCAATCTTGCCATGAGTGTCATCAAGGCGATATATAATTGAACTAGAGACGGGCAGTAGCGTTCTCCTGTGTATTAATATACACAGATCATTATTGCGATCACCAATCAAGCGTGGTGATTATGGCGAATCTCCTAATGAACAGCCTACCAAAAGTGCAATTCTATTGGGGAGGCTTATGTTCAGCAGTGGACGTATTTCGGCTGATGATAAATAAATAATAATAAATATCTCAGACATTCACACAACTTATCTAGTCCTAACTAAAGATGCTTTTTAATTAATGGTGATGGATGTATTAATGGGATAAAAAAAGAAATATAATATATACCAAGATTCAGCTCAATTGATCTAGTTGTTTTCGATGTATCCTGGGGGACAGACAGACAATAGAAAAAATGTGCTTTAGCTATTTTCTCGCAAGGTAAATTATGGAGTTTCCGACAGAAATATCTGTGGATTCCAGAATTACGAATCGGATCAATTCTCAGCTTCCAAAAACCACACACGGTTTCACCTATGGCTGGAGCAATTTTCCTTATTTGAATATCAGCGTTAGAAATATGATGAAACTGTTTTATTTCGAGTTAAACCTCTTTACTGGAAGCGCATATATTTGAAGCTACTTTACAGATAACAACCCCTCAGAGTCAAAAAGTTTCAATCCCACAAAGAGCTTTCTTTAAGGAGGTAGTGCTGGGATGAGAGTTGTCGATAGTTATGACAGTTACTCGTGAGTCTCGATGTAGGGTTGTATCATATTTCTTTTAAACTATTTCAGTAGTTCAATCAATTTACACACAAAAAGTTCGATTCTTACATTTGTCACTGAATATTAATTTGAAACATATAGGTATGTATATTATACAATCTATATTATCTCTATGTTAACATTTCTTGGAATTATTAACTCTAAGTAAATTTCAACTTCTTTCAAAAAAATACAATACTTATGTAGTCCACGCGAGCGAGTTTTTTTTTTAAATAGAACATTAAGATTACTTTTAGAATTTTTGTCTGTTTCTCTGTTAGTTTGTGCACGCATCACGTAAAAACTACTTAACCGATTTTAATGGAGTTTCCAGAAAAACATAGGGCTTACTTAATTCACCCACCGCCGCACCGCAGCTTGGCGTGGCTTGCTAGATACATTCCTATACATTTGTTTTGGTCACGCATCGCGTTGCCGATCGCATCGCGCGAAGCGAAAAACTCCGTGGCGAGGCCGTAAGAGGTGACGGTGGCAGTAGCAGTTGGAGCGGGAGCGGGGAATGTTTCTGTAGTCAACGCGAGCGGAGCCGCGGGCACAGCTAGTACATATTAAAAATAATCAGTCCAGCAAAAAGTTCGATTCATAATTCGTGAAAAAGTTTATAATGCTTTTTTTAGCCGCAAAAAGTAGCTTTATAATTAAATTACGAATTAAAAATCGGACTTCTCGATGGATAGGTTAAGTGGTAATAAGGTGATTGGGTATTTTTTACATTAGTTACTTTATCAGTAAAAACTATCGACAATCGACGGGTAATTTAAATGCGAAAAGTGGCGGGCCATATGTCCTGTCCTCTAGTGCAATATCGGGTAGTTGGTTCACGTCAACGGAATAAAACACGGGAATCTTGCGATACAAGATACAGGCACGGCGTGGTCGGGAATGAAAATTGTATTGTATTCAGGGTGTTCGCTTACAGACAAACGAGAAACTACAATTTTAAAAAAACCTAATGTGCCCTTTAAGCAATAACTGATTCTCATAATACAATACTAGCTGTTGCCCGCGACTTTGTCCACGTGGACAGCTTAACATCACAAATTATTATGTATTCCCGTAGGCATAAGATGTTTTTCAGGATCTAATTTATATGTGTGCCAAATTTCATCCCGATCCGTCCAGTGGTTGAAGCATGATTGAGTAACAAACATCCAAATATCCAAACTTTCGCATTTATAATATTAGTGTAATTATTAATTATTTTTAGTGATCGTCATCCACAAGTTTCAAGTCGCTCAGCGATATACGGAGAGGGCTATGCTCGGGGTTTCTTAAGAGGATATGATTCGTAACGAAGAGATCCGACGAAGAACGAAGATGACCGACATATCTGAAAGCATTGTCAAGCTGAAATGGCAGTGGGCGGGCCACATCTGTCGCAGAACCGACGGCCGTTGGGGCAGACGAGTTCTGGAGTGGAAGAACGTGGCCGGAAGCGGTTGGATGCGGATGATCTGGTTTAATGGTGTTCATTGGGGAAGACCTATGTTCAACAGTGGACGTCTACGGGCTGATATGATGATGATTATACAACACTTAATAGAATTTTCTCCTGTATAGATCGAACAGTCCACGAAGGCACGCCACACTCTTTCTCCAAATCGCTTACATGTCATTGTATGCGTTATATTGTTACTGTGTTAGTTCTAACGTTACGCACTAATCATCAATGCGACCTCCGGCGCTCGAGTCCAATGACCAAACCACTAGGCCAACGAGGCGGTCAGTTGTTACGATATACTTACTTATCTATATATAAAAGGAGAATATGTGTATATATGTCCAGCCTTTTCTCCATAACCGTCCACTGCCACCCACTCATGGCTGCAGTGGTAGATAGCCCTTGGTTTGCACTTGCAAGTAAGAGAGTTTGGTTACGGTGGGTGGATGCGGGTGGTAAAAATGTGTGATGGGATACTTCTATCCTTTTCTAACACATTGTACGGCTCATATAAACTCGAGATTGTGCTTAATGGCGTTAAGTGCGTTTGTGACTGACAATATTAAGAACTTTTCTAGAATATTCCAGATTTTTCCAGTTGTACTAGATTTTTTTTTTAAATGAAATATGAAAATGTGTGACTATAATTGGTACAGAATGTTTACTGAATTGGTCTAGATTGTTCTCAAAATTTCAAAGCTGATCTGGGAAGTTCTGTTTATAATATCAGAAAAGCGACGATTTGTGAAAGCTGTCAATTGTCATGTCGGCTATCTGCGGGTCCTTAAAATTCGCACCATACCTATGTAACTTATCCACGCGAACGAAGTCGCGGGCAACAGCTAGTGTGCCCTATAAAACTATATCAAATCTTAGCTCTCACCATAGAGTCCTAATGGTATTACAGTAGTAAAAAATGTTCCTAAGAATATCAGTCCTGTATTTGTAAAGTATTCGCGTTGCGGGAATAAAAGTCAAGCATGAGACGCGAAGGCACGCTTCGACTGGCTTCTTATTGATCTCTAGTTACGTACACAAAAGTTATTGCAACTTAACACCTTTACCTTAAGTAGTAAATGTAACGGAGAATGTAGTAGGAGAAAATACTAAATATTATGGTAATAGGGTGTTAGTAGCTCTCATATAACACGATATCACTAAGCAACAAATGGATGTTATGGGTTTTTGAATAAAAGAATGAACTAACGTATGAAAGAATGAACGAACGAATGAATGAACATTCTGGCGTTGTTTCTGCATATTTTCCCAGACTTCTGTGCATGCATCGTCTGGATATCACCATCCACCCCTCTGTCGCCAAGAAGCGATGTGAACACTATTACAGCTCTTATAATCCATTTAATTCCGTGTTTCAGTTTTGCGCTATGGAAATTAAACAAGGATAGGACAATTCACAAATATTGTTTTACATAAATAAATACTGTTACTTTTGTAATCTCAAAGGATTTTCTCCTGGGCTATGGGAAGAAAAATTCACAAATATAACATCCATATCGGGACCAACTTGTACAAAATGATACAAAGTAGTCTGCCCCAGGTTGGAATCACAACCACGAACTAAGACTAAGCCCAAACGGGCACAGACGCCTTTGTACAAATTGTACAAAGGCGTCGGTGCCCGTGGGAATCGAACCCACATACCTCTGGCGCTCTTGTCCAATGACTAAACTAAGGCGGTATATTTATGTTAAGTCATTACTATTGTAATAATAAAGAGATTGTTTTCGTAGTCTATCAACTTTGAGCTTTATTACTTGCAGTCTATGATTTTTACTGCAACAATAAAAAGCCTATATCGACAGAATCGCGCGCACTATCGCTCTAGTGACCGCAGCTGCGCCCGCGCCGCGCGCGTTCATAAAACTCAGTTAAAATTAGAGAAACTGTATTTACTTATTGAAATTAATGATTTAATGATAGCAATTTTTAATTTAATTTTAATTAAATACAATCAGTGTTTAGTGCGTAAATAAACTATTTTAAAAATGGATCCAGAAAAAAAACAAAGTAGCGAAGTGAGTGTGGAAGACATATTGGGGATTCTGGGACCTTTTGGAAGGTTTAATATTTATAATTTTATTTTAATTTTGTTACCTGTTTTCATGGCTGGAATGTATTCTTCAGTATATAACTTTGAAGCCATGGATCTGAACTACAGGTAAGCTAAACTTTTAAGTTATTAATAATAAATAACTAATAAAGCATAATAAAACAATATAATAAAGAATAATATGTATTTTCTTATGCTTTGTTTATTTTATATTCAAAGTAAGTAACCGTTTTAATTATAACGTTTTGCTCGATTTTGAAGACACAACGTTCAAATTTGACAGCACTAAAATTGTTGCTATCCCTTTCACACAGTATTAGAAAGATAACGTCGAAACTAATGTTACAGCTGTCAATTTTTAAATGTATGTAAAATTCAGAAACATTTTATAATTATAAAATAGAGAAAAAAAGTTTCTGAGGAGAAAATCTTTACCAATCGTTTAGTGTCCTTAATTAATCAAAATTAGATAAATAATGGGCCCGATTCTGAAGGCACACATTTAAAATTTGACAGCGCTAAAATTGGTTTCGTCTTTATCTTCATAATACTGTGTGACAGGGATAGCAACAGCTTTAGTGCTGTCAAATTTTAACATTGTGCCTTCAGAATCGAGCCCAGTGTGTATGTTATGCAAAATACAGCGTTAATTATAGCAGATGTAGACTCATTTTATATTTATTTAATACAGGATAAATCTAAAAAAAAAAACATTTCTTACGATGAAAACTAAGTCACCAAATTGTTCTGAATTTAATGTCATAGACGATGAATTATAATTCATTCAAATCAATAGTCATATGAACACCAACGCATTTACGTCTCGAAAACAAAATAAATATTAGATTGTGTTCCTAAGTGGACCGCAAAGTTTACATGGTGATAAAACCTGTTTTTACTGCTGGTGACCCTTTCGTCTACATGTTACCGAGATGCAAATAGCGTTGGTTCTCGTATGACTCTTGTAAATATGCAATTACTATGAAAACTTTATAAAATTTGTATAAGTTAATAGTTGAGTTAATATTTGTTGACATTAGTCAGAAACCCCTACTTTTAGAAATAGGAGTATATGCATTTTTTAAATCTTTATTAGTAAAGATTTTAAAAAATACATGAAAAAACTAAAATACGCGTTCTACTTACTTATATTAAAATACCATATAATAAGCAGTAATCGGAATTAGGTAACATGTTTTAAATAATTACTTTTCACACGCTATGGCTATAATAATATGGATATGCCCTATATTCCCGAAATTAATGAAATAATCTTTCCGGGAATCGTAAATTAAAATAAATTAGTGCCTTATGATTTTACACTAGTTTAACACATTTGTTCATTAAAATGCATTTAAAATATCAAGTGTAATGTAAGAGCCGGTGTAAAACCTTCTTTCTATGTTGGGATTTAGCTTATTGGTAAAACCGGTTTATATAGTTTCCTGTCTCATTGACAATCGGGCACCAAAATCCCGCGATTTCGGGGGCATATCCATATTAACATCAGCGTTTAGGTTCATAGCTCACCTAATTCCGATCCCTAATAATAAGCTAATACATATTTGTATGTCTTCTCATTATAACTATAGATAGGGTAGAGGGGAGTGCTAGTACAGGGTTACCATCTATCCGGGTTTCCCCGGATTTGTCCTAGTTTACGGGGCGACCGGGGATCGTCCGGGCGGGGATTCATCTGTAGTCCGAGTTTTACAGTTTTCAATAAAAAGGTGATTTATAAACATTAACACTATTTTTTTATTTTACTTATTTTTATAAGATATTTTACGGAGTCACTTAAAAAACTCTATTGACATGTCGTAAGGTCCAAAATCCGGGGTTTTCATGCTTCTTGTTCTGGTTGGCACATTTTAGAGATGGCAACTCTAACTTTAGTATCAAATACAATAGGTATAAGTTACGTATTATTTTAAAAGCAATACAAAATCAAACTATATGAATGTCTAAGTATAAGCAAGTTTATTATGGCACGTAATCTAAGTTATAATGACACTTAGACAAAATAGATAACACACACTTTAAACCTAAGTATAGTCGTGTGATGGTCATCAGGAATAGGGACCTAATGATTATTGAATTAAGCTGTACTTTGTGATATCTGACATGAATACCAAATCGATAGGTTGAACATATTTTCATTGATAAGCAGGATAGTGCTGGGTCCGGCTAAACCCCTTACTTCTTAAGAAAGGTTACCATCGTTACCTACAAGGGAATTATATAATAACAACTAATCCTTGATTCGCTTTCATTGCTCTACCCAACTAGCACACTGGCGAATTATGCAGCCATCAACGATCTCTATGTACTACTAGATGGAGCGTTTCAAACAATCGCTCTGTCCCACGCAGCTGCGACTCTGCGAGACGCAACTCCGTTATATTCAGAATGAAACTGTTCAGTTACTACGCAGAACATTTAATTATTATTATCTAATAAATAAAATCGTAAACATCGCGTGTCTGTACATTGAAGGTATTTGAAAAAAAAAATTGAGGGGTCTAAGGATAAGTAATAGAACACATTTCAATCATTTTTGGAATTTTTGTCTGTTTGTCTGTGAGTTTGTGCACGCATCACTTAAAAACTACAGAACGGATTTTGATGGACTTTTTACAAAAATATGGGGCTCAACTTAACATTTAGTCTTTATTTGATCGCAATCGGCTAACTCAAACAAAAGTTATTGACATTTTTAGTTTTCAAATACATTATTAGGTAAGGTTATTATGCAATATATTGCACATAATAGTATTTCCGTACTATTCAGATTGCGATGAGTTTGGATTACATTTGGAGCTGCGGCGTTCATAAAAACTTATCCCACGCGAACGAAGCCGCGGCCTAAAGCTAGTTTTACCGTATGTTTTGGCTATCAGTCCTTCATTGTCCATGTTTAAGATGTCAGTAGTTCAAATTATGTATGCATATGATATTATTTCTAGGTGAAATTTGTAGTAGATTGTAATAATTAAGAACGCGATAACAGACCATACTCAAACATATAATTAAATAATGGGCCCAATTCCAAAGGCACACATTTAAAATTTGACAGCACTAAAATTAGTGTCATCTTTATCTTCATAATACTGTGTGACAAGGATAGCAACTGTTTTAATGCTGTCAAATTTTAACCTTGTGACTTCAGAATCGGGCCCACTATATACTTATGTATAAGTAAGTATTTTCCGTGTGGAATCCGGACGGAATAACACCACTCTCAGTTTATCTGTGGAAGTCGGAGACACCCCCGAGGCTCCATACAAGCTAACAGATTTTCATTCATTCATTCATTCATTCATTTATTTATTGTTTCATGTAGTTTAAAAGATGTTACATAACAATACACAGGTACTAACATGAACCGTGTAAGGGCGCTACAATATATGTAAAAGTATCATTTAAAAATGTAAATTAATTTAATTACCTACTACTACTATAGGAGAATCAGCCTGTCAGTCTGGCTGGCTGCTGCACCCGGAACAATCGAGAGGGACTTTGAGGAACTTTGCTACTTTTCAGGATACCAAATAAATAAATTTTATTTGTATGTTTCTTTTTCTTCGGTTTCTTTGGAATTTTATGGAAGTTGACATGAATATGATGGAACATTGAACCGTTTTCAAGAAAAAAAACCGAACATTATTAAAGTAACTTATTCGGTCTCCAGAAAAGTAGCGTTTTCTGAGTTAGATCCTTTTTAACTGGAGGCACAGTATTTATATAAGTTGGTCTAGGTCTACGTGGTAAAATTAGTGAGCTGCGATATCCTTGATATAATTAACTTAATTCCTTTTGTAAATTTATTATTATATGGTAATAGATTTATGTCCCAAAATTTTAAATTAAAATGAAATGAAATGAAATTTATTTGCCTAGAATATGGTGATAAAATTGATGACACATTAAGGGTAATGTTTCCTAGATATTCTGCCGAACTACAGCGTGCAAATATTAATAAAACATAGGTACTATACAATAACACTATTCGAGTTACCGTCCAGAACTAAAATGTAATCTGTTCTGTAGGTATGTCTAATAAATCAAATAAAAGATTAGAATTGAAATACAAATATAAATTACCAAATATTGCAACAATATGTATGGCAAGAAAAATGTAAGATATATATTGCCTAAACTTGTAAATGGTCTGCCAGACGACGTACGAAATAGTTATTTAACACAAAATAAATACAAAAAGCAGTTAAAAAAATATCTGCTAGATAGCCAAGATAATAACTATATTTTATAAATCTGAAATGTACCTTAATTATGTCTGTATACTTATGCTATAATCTGTAAAGGTAGATAACTTACTGTTGCGAGCTCGTTTTCTACAGATAAACCATAATTTTGGTTTAGTTAGAAGACTAGAAATTTAAGAATTATCTCTATTGTTTTGATCAATAAATAAAAAATAGACAAAGGTCTGATTATGGGTTCGAGTCCCGTTGAGACAGACAACTTTGCACCATTAGAAGTAGAGACAGAGGCACGGAATATGTAGGTAGTACAAGTAATGTAGCCGCACTTCCTAAGAAACCTTCTTCAATCCTATCCTACTATAATATTATAAACGCGAAACTTTGTAAGTATTAATGGATGTTTGTTACTCTTTCACGTAAAAACTACTGAATTGATTTTAATGAAACTTTACAATAATATAGCTTATACATCAGAATAACACATAGGCTACAATTTATAAAGATATTGTGTGAATTGTCCAAAATATCAAGTAAGTGGGAAAAAATGTACCATCTGCGAGCTATTCTGGCGTGCGCTGCCAAAACCGCTAGAGTTACACATATGTAATGTATGATGGAAATGTTTATCTTAAATAGTCCTACAAAAAAGCCCGCCACAGTATATATCTATATCATATGTGTAAGCCATTATAGCCAAAATAGTGAACCCTAATATAAGTTACTCGAAATACTAATCCTGCGCAGACGAAGTCGCGGGCACCAGCTAGTTTCTCATAAACGTACTACAAAATTCAATGCAAGCGAAATTCGATCCTACGCGCATGGAATAAAGTCAATGTTACACTGAACCGCTAAATCAACAATGACAGTAGCACGCGATTCGCCTCGGTGCCCCGGCAATCGGGGCCGCGCTGCGTAGGTAAGGTAAAGAAACAGATCTGACGGAGGCGGCATACAATCATCATTAGGTACTCTTAGATGACATATATTAGACTATAATTTTAAGAATTGTTTAGCCTTAATTGTTAGGTAGTTGATGTAGTACTTATTTATTTTACACAATATATCACGTGCTACCCTCATCAACGCGGAAGGTTATAACAATTTTTTTTTCTGTTTACTCGTCATTATGTGTATACTTTAATCGGGAAATCCCAAAAAAAATGAAAAAGATTTTTTAGTATCGGATAGCGAGCAATTACTACGTTAATGTTAGTTATTCTATAGAATTTTTTTAGGAAAATTTACATAAACGTTATGTGATTATCATGGGTCGGACTTAGGTAGTGTAATTTATGTACTTGCAATTTTTTTTTTATTTTATTTATTGATTAATTAAGAACATATCACTACGTATATAATAACTTAACCCAGGTGAGATGCAGAAGGGTAGCCCATAATCTTATTTTTTAGAATATTAATTTTCATCACATATTTTTAATATTGTCATCATACGATATCAGCTCTATGTTTTATGTTTACAGACCTCATGTTATTTCCGACTTTTCATTGTTTCTCATAAAATAAATCGATGGTGTCTGGGAGATTTTAAGTTTTAAATTTGCTTTTCAAATTGAATGTGCCATTAAAGAGATAAATAATAAATATAATAAATATCTCAGACATTCACACCAATTATTCAGTCCCAAACTAGGCAGAGCCTGTGGTATGGTTACTAGATAACGGATAGACATACTTAAATAAATATATAAACATCCAAGACTTGGGTACAAACATTCATATTCTTCATACGAATATTTGCCCCTAGCGGGATTCGAACCCAATTAAATTAAATTAAGATAAACACAATAAGCTAATTAGTTATTTATTTTAAGTTGCAATTAATAACTAGTTATGGGTACATATAATATTGTTATTGGGGCAAGAACATGTTATATTATTTATATAAAAAAATTAGACTTATAAGGTGTCTATGAAAGTTTGTGTCATTCACTGATTATTGTAGTAAATAAATAAATATAATAAATATCACAGACATTCACACCAATTATCCAGTCCCAAACTAGGCAGAGCCTGTGGTATGGTTACTAGATAACGGATAGACATACTTAAATAAATATATAAACATCCAAGACTTAATATTCATCATACGAACATTTGCCCCTAGCGGGATTGGAACCCGCAACCTCCGGCGTGGCAGTCCGAGAGCTACCCGTTCCGCCACGAAGGTCGTCCTAATGCTATTTGTAGGTAAAAAATATTTTCGTTGCTGAAACGGAATATAGGTGGTTCTACATATTGTTTGGTAAAGGGCAACGTATCGTCCGACAGGTAACACGCAACCTTGAATTGTCCGTATTGTAGTAGCCCGTACACATACGAACCGAGGGCACGGGCGCCAGCTCTCTTTGTGTTAGCATTGTTCCAATACACTGGATAGATTTGCTTAATTCAATAACTGCCGTATCTCCTGAACTCATCCATGTACTATCAGCAAAAAAATCGCCTGATCACTTTGTTAAAAAAAAATGGCGCATATAATAAGCCTTTCGTGTATGAGGTTCGACGCAGAAACGTTGATACTAGGGAAGGGTCTGAGGTACAAAAGCCTCGTTCCATTTGGTAACCAAATTTCGTAACTGGCTACGAAATGGGAAATTTAATTTCCCTATTCGAAGCCAGTTACAAAATTGGACTCCTTCATCCCAATTGGTAGGTAACAAATTTTTTAACTGACTATTAAATAGGAAAAGAAACCATTTATACACCTGAAATGTACTCCCAGGGGTACAACTGGTACTAGTACTTATATCCCAGTAGTACCCCTAAAGAAAAAGTTCTGGGTTTGCCCTCCGGAATTACTTAACGTTTAAGAAAAATGATTGTTTAGTGAGATTAATATTACATTTATGTCATTGGTAGGTACTATTTACATCGCCATTTTTGCTAAGCAACATTCTTGTTTATAGAATGTTAAAAAGATATAACAATACAACGATCTCTATGTAATACTAGATGGAGCGTTCCAAACAATCGCTCTGTTCCACGCAAGTAGCCACAACTCTTTCACATTCACAATGAACTTGTGCAGTTACTACGCAGAATATTTAATATTGACGCTACGATTAAATAATGTCAATATTTAGTAAATAATTAAATATTCTGAGTAGTCTGATTGTTTGGAACGCTACATCTAGTAGTTAGTACATAGAGATCGTTGTAACAATACAATTCTATAATCTGATGTAATTGTTGTCTTTTTTACATATTTCCTTGATAAAACAAAATATATGTTTGACTCTTAGACGCAAGTTTAATTTCAATTTCTTTTGTTGTAAGTACACTCGCAGAAAACAAATGATCAACAGGTCGACCGTCACCTTAAATCGACCGTATTAAATAATCACGTGATAATATCGATAGATGACGAAAGACACGAATGGCACACGATGATTATAAAGTTTCATATTCAAATTATTTTCTTGACCCTCATTTGCTTTACTACTACACGGAAAATTAATGTGCTAAATATTATTTCTCAAATACTTACTACCAAAGTGATAAAACTTCTATACACAGGGTCAAACATATTAAGGAAATATGCCTGGAGTACTACAGGAACATATTAGTGCTTTTAGTGGGCTCATTTTTAGGAATATAAATGGTCCTAGATGGAGAGGGCTATGTCCGCGATTTTATTTGAAGGTTATGATTCACAATGAGGAGATCTGACGAAGAAAAGCATTAGGATTAGGAAGTTGAAGTGCAGTGGGCCCCATCTGACCTATCCGAATGATGACCCAACTGTGCAGAGGACTTCTGGAGTGTTCTGGAGCGGACCGACGACCTAAAGAAGTGGTCAAGGGTGGCTGGATGCTGAATGCGTAATACCAGTAAAGCGTGATTGCGTTAATTGGGGAAAGTTTATGAGCAGCAGTGGAAATTTATAGGCTAAAATGATGAAGTAATATCTAGGGTTTTAATCTTCAGGGGTAACAGCCAGACGCTGCGCAAAAAACAAACCTTATTATGGTCAGACAGAGCCTTTGTTGACAGTACTTATATCAGACAGAGTAGGTTATTTATTATTACTATATACCCAAAAAACAGCGAAGTGTACATCTTAATAACATATGTACTTATTGCGTCAATTATTTAGGTACCAGGCCTACTTACTTAGTACTTACTAAGAATTGTTAAGTTTAAATCAGTTCCAAATATGTACATATATATTGAAACTCTAATATGTGTATGAGGTAGACTGTGCTGACTGTGTACCTAAGTAAAAAGTTTGTAGAACTCCCAATACTGCGATAGCCTATACACGTTTTCCAACAAGGACATTATAGACCTAACTCACGTATTAGTTTATCTGTGGATGATGTTAACTACACGTAACTTTGTTTACCTATGTTAAAATATATTTTTGTGTCAGGTTTATATGATGCTTTCCTCACCCAGAGTTCGCTGCATAAAAGCTATTATGCAGCTAAGCGACAGAAGCCTGTAGTCCTTTAGTTCAGGATAAGCTAGACAGTGGGTCCGATTCTGAAGGCACACATTTAAAATTTGACAGCGCTATAGTTGGTTTCGTCTTTATCTTCATAATACTGTGTGACAAGGATAGCAACAGTTTTAGTGTTGTCAAATTTTAACATTGTGGCTTCAGAATCGAGCCCACTGTGTACCCAGGACACTCCTTCATATAGCAAGTGTTTCGTCGTTTCGCTGTGCTCTCCACAGGCTCTACAGTTGACAGTGGAAACTTTGTTTGCTTACAGATGTTCAGTCCCAGAATGCGAGACAGACGAGTCCATATTGAACTTCACGATACCACACGATGACGACGGCACGCCTTACAAATGTCTGCGTTACGCGCCTTTCCACAACGTTACCAACTACTCCAACCGCAGTCAGTGCATGCCGCACGAATTCGACACGTCGTCGGAGATAGAATGTGACTCCTACGTGTATTTAGAAGAGCACTCTATCGTTAAAGAGGTAGGATTTATGAGTAACTGAATTAAGTAATTTTCCACAACGTTACAAACCCATAGTTGTGCATCATCATCATCAGGTTATTTTTGTCTCCACTGCAGGAGCACAACCCTCTCTCATCTGCCGGAGACAGACGGAGGATTTGGCCTACACTCCCCGCGCTGGCCAGACGGGTTGGGGAGGCCTGATTGATGTTTTATAATGTATTCCCTCAGTCGCCTTGTACGACATCCACGGGAAGAGTTGGAGTGGTCCTATTCTACTCTACCGGAAACCACACGGCACGGTTGTGCATGCCGCACAAATTTTATTATTATTATTTATTTTTAATATATACCTACTTACAAATGGTTAGAGTAGAATTGGTTATATGTTTAATGACTTGTAATTAATATTATCAATAAATAATGTCTATGTCTACTATATAGAATAGCATTCTATCGTTAAAGGGGTAGGATTTATCAGTAACTGTATTATATATGTACTTTTCCACAACGTTACTAACTACTCCAGCTGTAGCGAGGCATGAAGATCATTTCTATTGTTAAAGAGGTAGGATTTATGAGTACCTGTTATAATTATGAGTACATTCTATCGTTATAAAGATGAGATTTACGACAATATTACTTTACGTTACACGCCCCTCTGTAACGTTACTAATGTAGCCAACCGCAGTACCGACGTACGGTCATCGGAAATTGAATCTTACAAGTTGAGATTTACGATAATTTTATATGTTCTACGTTATATGTTTGTACTGCAGTATAACATCACACTAGTAACAAACTATACAAATCCATAAAGATTCAGATTCAATTAAATTTTCACAAAATACAAATCCATTTTATATGCCCTAAATTAACACTACATTTCCCATTTTGTAGCCAGTTAAGAAATTGGTTACTAAGTAGTCATCCCATTTAGTAACTAATCGAAGTTACTAATTGCAATTAAAATTATACTCAATCATTAGAAATCCCATTTTGTAACTGGCTTCTAACAGGGAATTGTAAGAGGTGGAACGCTGTCTGGCACCGTTCCGCTCACGCATCGCAGGTCAACACGGCGCTCAACACAACGTGTCGCATAATCGCCGGCTGCCTCAAACGCACCCCGCTTCAGCAACTATATCCCCTAGCAGGAATCGCCCCCCCCAGAGATCCGAAGAGAAGTTGCCTGCACCGTGGAGAGGCAAAAACAGGAGTTCGATGCGAGGCATCCATTATACGAGCACAACTTACCACCGCCCCGTTTAAAGAATCGGAGAAGCTTCGTGAGGTGCACAGAACCCCTAGTGGGCTCCGCCCCTAAAGAATGCCTCACACTCTGGCGCGATGGGTGCCCCCCACCTGAGACTTCTGTCCAACCCGTGGAGGAGCTGCCAGCAGGCCACAAGCTACCTTGGCCCACTTGGAGGGCACTTAACCGGCTCCGAACATGGATTGGCCGCTGTCGGGAGAACCTTGTCAGGTGGGGGATGCAAGCGACTCCACAGATCCAGTGCATATGCGGAACGGCAACGCAAACCATGGCGCACCTCCTGGCGTGGCCGTCGGTACAGCTGCGTTTTGGTCGCGCATGATCTAATGGAAGGAACCATTCGACACGAGAAGAAGAAGAACAGGGAATCACAATTACCATTTTGTAGCCAGTAAAAAAAATAGTAAATGGGATGAAGAAGTCGCATTTCGTATCTGGCTTCGAACAGGAACATAACATTTCCCATTTTGTATCCAGTTAAGAAATTAGATACTGATAATCCAATTTTTAAACTGGCTTAGAATAGCGAAATGACATTTCCTATTTCGTAGCCAGCTACGGAATTTGGTTACCAAATGGGACATAAGGGATACAGTCGCAAGATACTGAAGGCATAATTTCGATTTGCTCGACTCAGCTCGACGAACAAAAATGTCCAAAGCTTCGGTTTTTTGTGAAAATGTAATATAGACCTTATGATTTTGAGACTGACATACAGTTCTTATTCGCATCCTTCTTAAGACAAATAACAGACTAAAAAGTGCTTGAAAAAAATTTCATAGTGAAATAAATTGTCGATGCCTCAGCGAGCTCAGATTAAACAACTAAAACAGATATCATGATCAACACGAACGTATTATGACATCCATGGTAAAAGATATCACAGATAAAACACACAGAAAGATATGAGATGTTCGATCGTTATGAAGAAATTGATATGAAAGGGGGGGGGAAATGAGCATCACTTAGACACACTCCATATAAGCGAACAGATTTAATTATATTTCATTCCAGATTAATAGTCCTATGAAAACAAACGCATTTGCGTCTCGAAAACAAAATACACAATAGATGGTGTTCCTAAGTGGACCGCAAAGTTTACTTGGTAATACAAACCTATTTTTGCTGCTGGTGACCCTTTCATGTATATGTTACCGAGACGTAAATAGCGTTGGTTTTCATAGGACTATTAATCTGGAATGAAATATACGTGCGTGTGTTCGCGTAAATTATAGTAGGACTAGCTGCTGCACCCAGCGCATTCGAGAGAGAGACAATGTTGTACGTCAATAACATAAAGTATTTCTCCCTCTGACTGAAAGCGATCACTCGCCAGCCCAGTAGTGCCATTCTGTAAAATAAAAACTCACTGTTGACGTGAAGTGAGTTCTTTGTTTACTTCACGTCGCCAGTGCTCTAGAATGTTAACAGATTGCCAATGGATTAGGTTTTGAAGTGAGTAAAATTACTCGAGCGAGACTCGTACGTGAGTTTTTATTTTACAGAATAGCACTACTAGTGCGTACCAGCCGTGCTGTTTTGCGCGTGACTGTAATCTGGCAGGGGAGGTGATTGTCGCTTTTTACGTAGTATTTAGAATTTTCTGACTGGAGCCTGTGTGGTGGACTATGGACTATGGGCCATAATAAGAAAAATCTTTAATAACAGCACGCATCTGATGCCCAAATGTTTTGCATTTTTCTACAATTTAGTACTCAAATTTCTAAAGACCTTTTTACAGAACATGTATGTATATCTGTAATTTGATTAACTACCTAAAACAGATACACGCAGATCTAGACTTTGAATTGTTTTATGTAGCAATTATAGATTACAATGCAAGTCAGTAGCCGCTTACCGCAATGTCAGTGTCGTTATCGAGGAGCTTATAAAATAGACGACGTTTAAATAGGGGGCTTCCCAAAAACGACATTTATTCTGCTTCCTGTTTTGATTTTCAGTAGATTAAGTTATTATAGTATTGTTGTACATAGGGCAATAATGCGATAAAAGTGTGACGAAATATTTTTCCCAAATATAGGTAAAAGGCTCCCAAAAACAATGTAATGTACAGCATACATTGAGCGCTATGTAAGAATATTATCCGCCCTAACACTCCAAAGCATTTAATGTTTGCGGAACATGATCGAGCCTCAGTAATAAGGCAACACAGTGGATGAAGTTATCCGCTTCGGTCACTTAAACATGGTAATGCTTGAAATTTGCTCTTAAACATCTATTTTACAGAGGCGATTACAAAAATAACACCCATTGTCTGGGATCGGTGAATGATATTTAATGTAGGATGAACAATTTGCTGTATTTTGTGCTATCTTTCATTCGCAGTGTGATGGAAACTGATTAAAAAGATTTTCTCTTCGTATTTTCTGAATCTAGTCACTAAGAGAGTCCTCATTCACATAGGATAGGAAATTGCACTCATTTGTGAAAACCTATATCCAACAATGGACATTAACAGTCTGATTATGATGCCTCAGCATAAAAACACACTAAAAAACATATAACACATAAGTTATTTTGCTGATTTGTTATTCAGTTCACTAGCTACAAAACCTTGGTTTTTTAAATTTCGGAAATGTGAGTGATTTGAGTTTACTTCAACAATTATTCGATTGCTTCTAAGTCATGTTTGCTTTCCAGTGTTTCTTGCAAAACTTCGGTTCAGGGATAATTCTTTTTGTGAACGCGGTCTTGGGTCCTAAAAATGAACATTATATTTTTCACTTGTGATAATTTTTTCTCTGTAAGATTTACTACCTCTTGACATTCGCCGTCCTGTCCTTCTTAGTTTAGCTTTCTCTCTCCTTGTTAACGTTCCTTATCTTCTTATAAATAAAATCGTAGACATCGCGTGTCTGTACATTGAAGATATTTGCAAAAAAAAAAATTGAGGGGTCTAAGGATAAGTAATAGAACACAATTCAATCATTTTTGGAATTTTTGTCTGTTTGTCTGTTTATCTGTTTGTCTGTGAGTTTGTGCACGCATCACTTAAAAACTACTAAACGGATTTTGATGGACTGCGGACTGATGTGCGGAGCCGCGGGCACAGCTAGTAGTTAATAATATAATTTGTTATGATTATCCCTCCATATTTCTCCCTATCAGTTCTCTATGTTTAGGTGACATAAATGCATAATGCCTCTCTGCATAAATATAGCTTTGGTGCGTCAATAGTTTTTGTTATACTAAAATTAGAAATGAAACATATATCAATGGGTTTTACTACAAAATATGCTGAATTTCATGGAAATTATCTGCTTCAAGTCGTAAAAAATTACTGTTGTCCTAAACATAAATCTCAACTTCAACAATCTCCTCGGCTTAGTGGATTTGTCTTTGGTACTCAGGAGTCAAAGATCGTGGGTTTCCACTCCTACACTGGGGACAGACCACTTTGTACAATTTGTGGTAATTGGTCCACAATATGCGGTAGTTTGTCTGGGTGTTATGTTTGTTATTGTCTTATTTATCCTTGTCTAATACTCATAGTATACGAGAACATACGTAACATATGTAAGACCCTATTAACTACATGAACCAATAAATGATGTGAATATGAAAATTCTAGTTTAGAATTAGACATCATCAGGTTATTTTTGTCTCCACTGCAGGAGCACAACCCTCTCTAATCTGCCGGAGACATACGGAGGATTTGGCCTACACTCCCCGCGCTGGCCAGACGGATTGGGGAGGCCTGATTGATGTTTTATAATGTATTCCCTTAGTCGCCTTGTACGACATCCACGGGAAGAGTTGGAGTGGTCCTATTCTACTCTACCGGAAACCACACGGCAAGATTAGACAAGTGTATGTAATTATATATGAATATTTAAATAACTAAAACAAATCGTATAAAAAATATCGATAGGAATGTGAATCGACTATCGACACGTGTTTAAGAAATTCCTGCACCTAAAACAATTTAATCTGCGACCGTGAAGTTACGGCTTCAATCTCATTAGACATGTTTCTAATACTGAACAAAATTTTCAAAACACTCTCATTATCCGTAACCAATAGTAAACCTAGTTAAAACTATAGAAACACATATGATCATTGAGTTATATATACGCGTTATTATGATAACCAGTCCAGTTATTCTAATAACAACTTACTCATAGAATAAGGAGAAAGAGCATCGTAGGTCTGGTAAGGGGGACGGGGGACGGGGATAAGGGAAAACATGAGAAAAATATTAACTGCATGTAAGGGAAAGATTAAAAGTCTTTAAAAAAAATCATAGAAATGCAATAACATTAAGTAATCAAAACAATCCTGTACTTCATTTTCCTACATAGATTTATTCAACTCCCTAGGATTCGAGGGTAGGGAGGGGCAAGAGGGGAGAAGCAAGAGCTGCTTGATGATGCCCTTGATAAGGAGATATCACACCCAGCCAGGTAAACACCAGATCCAGTCCAAGTTGACAAAAGTTTAGGACAGACATATACTGGATGATATAAACTGGATGGGAAACGATAGCCAACTAAGCCTATGGACCACAATCAGCAAACTATCCAGCCAATATAGGAAACTGGGTAAAGCAATGTAATGTTTAAAGTAATCCTTAGGTTCCAATAACAACCTACTGATTGATGATCTACTGCTGAAGATTCAAGAACGATGACCAATAATATATCAAATCTGATGGTGCAAAAGTCTCCTGCGATCTTTAATAGATCCGACCACGGACATCAAACGATCTATGAAATAGCAGACCGAAAACCTTATGGTCAGACGGGATATAAACTCGTTTAAAAACTCCAAAAGACCGATATATTTCAAATACTGAAAAACAATATGCTGATGCTGATATACCTAGATACTCTGTAAGACATAAGTGATGTAAGTAGATGACACTTTAGACTAAATAATGACCAAGACATTTAATGGTACGTAGCATCCAGTAAAAGTAGTAGATTCGTGAGCCCTCAATGCCAGAGCAATTCCAAAAATTGTGTGGCAAAAGTTGCAAAAGCAAAACTAAACGTTAAGAAGGTGGAATCATTGAGATACTATTTAAACTATTAGACAATGAATTCTGAACATAATTTCTTACTTAGAAAATATGTAAATTTCTGCATGTGGAAATATAAAAGTAATGTCTTTGTCTGTTAAATCTCTAATTTCTTAAGTTATTTAGAACAATACTTTAGCATTTTTAGGGCGTCGCACACCCGGCAGTCTTCCGACTGATCGCCAATGAACTCACCTCTGATATTGCTAGCTAATTTGCATTGACATTTTTTCACTGCAGGTTAGAAATCTAGTAACTTGTAGAACATGGTATAATGATGGACTGCAACAGGCTAAGCGCTGTAAATACATCGACCCTTAGTGGCACGAGTAATAATTGTGATTTCACACTACCCACCGGTATTGTAACATCAGCATTAGAGAGTCATACGAAAATGTGCGAAATTTACACCGTTTTATTCATCTAGCTTCACGTTTCTGCAGAGCTGTGTTATCGTAGTGATTTCTCTGTATATGCTGTAGATTCGATTACGGAAGTTCCTTGAAGATGATGTCTGCTGTGGTGATTTATTGTTGTAAAATAAACAATTATTTATTGGAATGACGAAGAGGTCTGATGATAATGTTCATTGACCTTCTTACAATCATTAGACTAATTATGTTTTAAGTTTGAACAAAATACCATTTCTGGAAAAAAATAAAACGACTATATGTTGCCATTTAATTTTTCTGTATGGAATTTCGACCAATTGTAACCGGTCTACTCTCAACTGAAAGTTCATGCAAATGTTAGAAAATTGGAGTAGGTACCTCCATCTTGTTGGCAGACCTTCTATTTACACATAGTATTTAAAGCCTACTTATACCACATTGTGCCTAAAACCCTTAGCTATAAAACAGCAACACAAGTCATGGACACCATGTAGGAAGACTATTAGAAATACCTTGTACTTTCTAAAAACGCGCGTTTGTCTTTTTACCTTTTATCTAAAAAAAAACTATCATCTAACTGGAGTTCGTCCTATACTATGCCCAATTGGCGGTCTCAACTAGAGGACTAGTTTACCATAATGGTCTAGGACTGGCCCATTACCTCCTTATCTTACTAACATTAGGTATATCGACAATTATCAAATAAAATACTATATCTCAGTCCTTTAATTCCAGTTTAATCTCGCCTGCCAAGATTGGAAGCGCTCCCTCGTCGGGACCGTCCACAACGCCGGATTCTTCATCTCTATCCCACTCACGGGCTTGCTGTCTGATAAATATGGACGCCGTCTCGCTCTGATCTTCGCATCTGTCGCCAATGGCGTCTTCGGCGTCATTCGGGCATTGTCTGTCAACTATGACATGTTCGTTGTGTTTGAGTTTCTGGAGCCGGCGTTCGGCGGTGGAGTCTACACCGCATGCTTTGTTCTTGGTAAGCACATTTTGTGATCCCACCTACCTATCGAACCTATCTGATAGCAACAAAACATTGGGAACATACATTTTAAGCGATTAACAACGCAGCCTCACTTCCGTTATATAACTAACAATAAATAATGTTACGTGATCGACAAACATATTCATGGTACTAGGTACATAACCGAAAACTTAAGGTCAAAGTCAAAATCCTTTATTACACATGAGTACACTTGGTAGATTTATACAAGGCAATTTTTTATCGACCACCACGACCTAGGTGTCAGCGCTGTAAAGAAAAAACAACGCAACCCAGCAACACATATTTTAAAAATCAAGTTTGCATAAAGTTATAATAAAACTAAGCAACATTAACACCAGGCATCTTTGTCATTAAAATAATCGTCCATTTTATAAATAGTTTATTGTAGAAGCGTATACATCTTCGATATTCAGTTGTAGGTGTTAGGAGGCTTTGATCCCAAAGGCACTCCAATTTGAATCAACTCTTTGACTAAGAGTTCGAGAATGGAGCAGCACGATAAACGTGGAGAATAAGAGATAGCCAACAAATGTCTAATAAGATAATGAAGATAAAGTCTTCTTATCTTTTATTAATATACTTAATTTAAAAAATTATTAATATAAATTAACGGAAAGCATTGCCACGAATAAAGGCGGAAGGATTGATGATCAATTTGTTAATAAACAAGAAATAAAAAACAAGTTACCTGCTCATCTTCAAATATGTGCATACGTTTTTTATATTTTAGAGTAGGTTCAATAAAAAGAATGTTAAGGTCATCGTATGTAACAGGAACGCGAGTAGAACTACGTCTCAGGTAGAGGTGAGTGAATTGCGTAGTGTTCCGAGGCCTAAACAATTTAAGAGGTCTTATAATAACCAGTTAAAGTTAATCAGAAAGCAACAAGAAGAAAATTAACATAAATAACAATATTTCATCACACACAATATAAAACAACGTAGGTACATAATAGTAAAATAAACGTTTAAACTTTTAAAAAAATACAAGCAAATTAAAACCGGTAAAAAAATAAGTAAATCTGAGTGTAGGCCGATCACTAATCCGTCTGCCAGGAGTGGTCATCATCATCAGGTTATTTTTGTCTCCACTGCAGGAGCACAACCCTCTCTCATCAGCCGGAGACAGACGGAGGATTTGGCCTACACTCCCCGCGCTGGCCAGACGGGTTGGGGAGGCCTGATTGATGTTTTATAATGTATTCCTTTAGTAGCCTTGTACGACATCTACCAAAAGTGGCATTCTATTGTGGAGGCTTATGATCAGCAGTGGACGTATATACGTACCTACGCTAATGAAAAGTGTAGGCGATACGCTAACTTCAAAACTAACTCAATTTTTTTTTGTAGTGTACTCAATTTCTTTATATACTTACCAGGTAGCTTTGCGTAGCTCCATAACTACCACGGATGCATGAATACCTTAAAGTGACTACGAGAAAACACGAATTAGAGTAGTCTGACTGTCTTTAAGGACATGTGATATTTCAAACTTGCAGCGTAGGGACTGACACGGCACAAGGTGCCATAATCAGCTGTTTTTTATTTTTTTTATTTTAATCTAAATCCCCTGCGAAGGGTATTTATGGACTTTTTGTCCAGAAATCCCCTGGGGGTGCTCATAGAAACGCTAATTTCACTTTGAAGTAAAAGTTGACGTGATCACCTTATCAAATACCAATTGTAATGAAAATTACAATATTTCATTTATTATCTTTCAGTTTTTTAATTAAGTAAATGCTATCGGAGAAGCCTGCATAAATTGGTCTATAGATATTACTAACAACTTTGAATTCGTTCACGGATTCGACAGATAATCCTAAATAAACTTGAGTCCCTTCTTCTAGTTTGTACAATATCCTTCTGACTTCTCGGTCAGTTGATTTAGTTTCATGTAGAAATAATAGACTATTTCCTGGGTTGTCTCGGTCATGACCACAGAAATCCTATCAAGATAGAAAGGTTATAGTCATTTGTTTACCTCAGTGCCGCGTGTACCGATTTTCGGACACAGCGCGCATCTACTGCCCACCCTTTATGAGTCGCGGTCACATTTCTAGTGAGCAGATACAGTTATGCAGTTACAAACTGCGCAATATGGCATTAAAAACGCGAAACGAGTAAGCGTTTGACAGTTTTTGCAATACATTGCAAATCGTTGGCACGCATCTCGCGCCTACTTCACCTTTCTATCTTGATAGGATTTCTGGTGCTCATGACATTATTGATAGCTCTAGGAAGAGATTAATAGATCATATATAGGAGACTTCAGGACTAGAAATTTGTTGGAAATATATGCCTAGACCTAGAATTATTGGCTTCTAGGTCTAGGAATATATTTACAACTGTTGAGTCGTTATGATCGAAGCGAGATTCGAGGTCAAACGTTTTTTACACTTCAATGATCATTTAAGTGCATACTTGATAAACTTTAATAGCATTTTGTACGTTTTAATAGTTTCAAAATTTTACATACTATTTGCCGTGTGGTTTCCGGTAGAGTAGAATAGGACCACTCCAACTCTTCCCGTGGATGTCGTACAAGGCGACTAAGGGAATACATTATAAAACATCAATCAGGCCTCCCCAACCCGTCTGGCCAGCGCGGGAAGTGTAGGCCAAATCCTCGTCTGTCTCCGGCAGATGAGAGAGGGTTGTGCTCTGCAGTGGAGACAAAAATAACCTGATGATGATGATGACGTACTATTTAGCTGTGCCCCGTGACTTAGTTCTTAGGGGGTGTACTCCGTAAGCATTTCGGAAAATATCCGTCGATCTAAAAAAACATTTTGTACTCTTTAAAGATACATGTCTTATATTCTACACTTCTTTGTTGTATACTAATGCAGCGTATGCGAGTTTTCGAAAACTGTATACTCACATAACTTTTTATTGACTGGACCGATTGCAATGAAATAAAGCCTATATGTTACACCGAATCAAGCACTATGTTTCAGAGAAAAGCCCATCAAAATCGGTTCAGTAGTTTTTGAGTGATGCGTATAGACACTGTCGGTTCTATCCAACGTTCTCTATGTACAACTAGATGGAACGTTCCAAACAATCTCTCTGATACACGCAAGGAGCCGCTACTCGGTTAAATTCACTTTGAAACTTGTGCAGTTACTACGCAGAACATTTAATTTTTTACACAATTTCATTGTGTAAAAAAATAAGTTCAATGTGAATGTACAGTTACTTAGCCGCAGTTGCGTGGAACAGAGCGATTGTTTGGAACGCTCCATCTACTAGTACGTATAGATCGTTATCTATCAGTGATTTTTTTTCAGTTAGGTGCTTCTATTTTGCTTTTTCACAACCAATATCTAGCAGTGCAAGCGACAAAAGTAATCGAGCTGTTTCTATTAACAAATCCTTTTGTTGGTAATGTCTATCTTTAGAACTACAATAGCCAAGTCTCAATAGCATATGAATGTGAATATCTCTTGAAATGGGTGACAGGTAGCGATAAAAATTGCGCGAAAATTACGTGTAGGTATATATTTTTAGCGTTTATTTTGAACATATTGCTGACATAAACCTAAAATGATCCAAGTTCCAATGAAGGGAGATAAATTTACTATTTCGCTAAACGTTATCTGACGTCTATGTAACATTAAATAGTAAATATTTCCCTATAAGGCTGGCATGGACATGACTAGTCCAAAGCCTCGTTAAAATAAAAGATAAAAAAAAAATATTTCCGAAAAATATAATTAAAAACAAATGCTTCTTTGAATGTAAGAATCTAGGATCAAGCTTGATCCTTGATAAGAATCTTTAGAATTATACATGTCAATTATGTATTTTTCGAAAATAACGTACCTACTTAAGTCATAAAATACTTAATAATACTACGTACTTATGTACAGTGATGACGTAAACACAAATGAAGGGGAATTACAATAAAAAATTAAATAAAGAACATGACGTACACTATATAGGTACAATGTTAAATAAAAGGTTGTAATAGATAAAAATAACTCTGAGAGACTTATTAGGCTGTTTTTGTTTAATGACGTGCCTAAGTTATTCTGAAAATTTCAATGTTTAAAACAAATATACAAATATTTTTATATTTTTAAATATAACCTTTTTTTTAAGAGATCATGAAAGTTTGAAAAGTAACAAAGGTATATCTTTTAAAATTTTCATCTCTAGTAGCAGGTAGAAAGTAAATTGTATAAATGCAGTCAGTTTTTGTGAATAGTTTTTATTCAATCGTCAACAATTCTTAGAATGGCGCAAAAAATGTGCAGTGACATTCACCTAATTTATCAAGAATACAAACGCCTTTATTAACTAAACCTCAGAACTGAACAGATTTGCGTGACATTTCGTACAAAGAAAAATACCTAGTTTAGAAGCAAAGTAAGATAAAGGCGGTTTTAATCAAGAATATCTATCGAACCCTTGAACGATACGATTATGATCGAACCTTATCAAATTCTCATCTGCACTTAGATACAGGAATAAATATTAAATATTGACGTCAGCGTAACCTTCACGTTTCAACGACCAATTAGTCGATTGTAACTAATTATAGTTTTTTGACACGGAAATCATTTCAGATTGTTGTTTTAGGCACTTTCTTAGTCTATATCCTTGGGGTGACACCGCTAGACTCGGTGACCTCAATATAGAAAGACGCATAAAATCAGGAAACCCCAATCCAAAAATAACAACGGAAATCAGAAGTGGCAACTGTTTGATCAATACGTTTTATTGACTCAGTTCTCTCATTGCTAAAAAGGGCCGCAATTAGAGAGCACTAGGCACTAGGCACTAGAGCACTTTGGGGATAGTTCTTCACCTACTGAGAGGACCTTGCCTTCTACTATTTGTTCATTATCATCAGCCTATCGAAGTGCGCGATTAGACAGAAACCTTCATACACGTCATCAAAACTGGTTCTTCGATATCCTGCGGCTTTCAGCTAGATACTTCTTTAGTTTAGATCTCCCTATAAAAAAATGACCTTAATTTATTTTTGGTCAAAAATCTCAATCAAAAAACTCATTGTACATATGTGTAAATGTACGGTTTAATAATAACAAGATTTTAAGTATATATTCTTTATTGCTCATCTTCAAACTAATACAGTAATAAATGGTGTGTACAAAGGTGAGCTTATCTCTAAAAGAGATCTCTTCCAGCCAACCTTACAGGGTGTGAGACAAGGCAGTAAGAGCGAGGCAAAATAAGTGCATAAAGACTATATAATAACTAAATACCTGAACTATATATATAATAAATAATAATAACTATAATAAACATAGTATACTATAGTAACTATAATATAAATACATACATACCATATTATACTGAGTGAGACAGAGTGCCATTTTAGTGTACAGATTTAAGTTAATAACATTCCATCTCATATCGGGGACAATGACAATTACAAGTAGCTATTAACCATTTAGGGCATAACATTCGATAAAAGGCTGGTGTGAACTAGAACATCTACATAATTAAAAGCAATAGAGAATTATCTACCATCATTAATGCACAAGAGTCAATTCTTGAACCAAACACTAAATATGCAACTAGAAATTATACAACCAGTAATTAGCGCTAATGATGGTCAATTTTTATTATTATTCATCGCTTGTCCTCTTTTCAGCATTGGAACTGGTCGGACCTAAAGGCAGGGTCTTAACCAGCTTACTCTTCAACACCATGTTCATTCTTGGAGGAGTCACTGTTACTTTACTGTTCTGGTGGCTGCAGAACTGGAGGTACATCATCTTCATTATCTACACGCCTTCTGTCTTCGTCTTTATCTACATATGGACCCTTACTGAGAGCTTCCGATGGTACTTCAGCAAAGGCAGATACGAAGAAGGCTTAACTGTTCTAAGCAAAAGCGAAAAGATGAACAGAGTAACAGTACCTAAAGACCACTACGATCAAGTCGAGAAGCAAGCGACTAAGCAAAGAGACGCAAGGAAGTATGAGAACTTAGAATCGAATCAGTCCTCTTTCAAACAGCTTCTAACGTCATCGATGATCTGGAAGAGACTGTTCACGTGCTCGTTTCTATGGACATCATCAACCTTGGTCTACTATGGTCTGTCTATAAATGCAATAGAGTTATCAGGGAACAGTTACATGAACTATATTGTGGTTATAATAATAGAGGCTCCAGCGAACGTTTGCAAGTTGATTTTCTTGGACAGATATGGACGGAAGAGGGTGATTTCCGTCGCCTTCTTCTTAACTGCATTAATATTAATCAATTACGGATTTATACCAGGTAAAAATATGCCTAATTAGTTTGAATTCTAGATAGCTTTGAGAAAATACAATGCTTTAATCTAAACAGTGTCAAATAACAAAAAATGTGCTCCCTTTGTATGTAAATAATGTAGTAATTGCCGTGTGGTTTCCGGTAGAGTAGAATAGGACCACTCCAACTCTTCCCGGGATGTCGTACAAGGCGATTAAGGGAATAGATTAGAAAACGTCAATCAGGCCTCCCCAACCCGTCTGGCCAGCGCGGGGAGTGTAGGCCAAATCCTCCGTCTGTCTCCGGCAGATGAGAGAGGGTTGTGCTCCTGCAGTGGAGACAAAAATAACCTGATGATGATGATGAATGTAGTAAACTTTCTGGACATTCAGGTGATTACCTTATAGCCATTATGTTACTGTGTACGCTTGGTGTCAGCCATACTTAACAACTCGTTTATTTATCTTCACATCAATCGTTCATCATATTCATTATCTAAAGAGCAAGGTTCATATAATTGGTGTTTGCTGACTATTTACAGACAGCTAGTTATTTGGCTTGTGCAAATCAACTAATGACGTTGACATTTGGTTATACGAGATAACGAAAAATCATCGTTCTTATGTAGATAAGTTTTAGATGACGATGACAAATCGAATGTCAATAATGATTGATGAATAATAGATGAACACTTTTTTTTCAGCTGGCAGTTGGTCCATAGCTCTTTATTTAGGTGGGAAGTTCTTCATTACTCTGGCATACAACTCACTGTATGTGTTCGCAGCAGAGGTGTTCCCCACTAACTACAGAACCACACTGTTGGCCTTGTGCTCTACTATTGGCAGGATAGGCTCTACAGTTGCGCCGCAGACGCCATTGTTGGTAAGATGGTTTGAAAATTTGTTTTAATTGCTTAAGACTAGGGCATTCTTCACAATAGTGTTACAGACTGCAATGCTTATTTGCCCGCCTCGTTTTCCTAGTGGCTTGGTCATTGGACCTGAGGACTAGAAGTCGGGGTCAGACAACTTTTGGTCCCGGTCTAGATGTTATATTTGTTAATTGTCCAATTCTTGTTTAATTCCCATAGCACAGGAAAAAATAGTCGACAAATATTTCATTTATAAATTTTGCTCAAGGTATTTTGCAACGAAAATTGTAATCAATATGATTGTGAACTAGGGTATCGAATTGTAGAGGTCGGTAGGGGCGGCAAAATTTGAATAGCCTACTAGCGGATTGTAAATCCGCCACTGATCCCCTTTTCTTCAAACCCTTATTCTCAACACTTTCAACTTACAAAGACTTTATAATATTAGACACACACCATTCCTTTTCTTAATTTTCTTATTTCTATATATTTACAGACAAGATACTACGAGTATCTCCCAACCATGCTATTTGGCATCATGGCTGCCATCTCTGGCTTCCTCGTATTGACCCTACCTGAGACCAACAACCTCAAACTCCCTGACTCCTTGAGGGAGGCGCAGGAGCAGGACAGAAAGACTGAAGTCCAAGAGACGGAGGAGAGGAGCACAGATAATAAAACTAGGCTATAAGTAGAAAAGATATGTAGATAAACTTTTTTTGCATAATGATGAAACGGGCAGACAGCCCAATAGAATTGAAATGTGTATATAGAGTTGCAATAAAATAGAGGTGTAATCGCGAAGCGGTTGAGCGTCGTGCCCGAAGGCTCATTGGTGACGACGCACTGGTAAATACCAAGCTACAGAGCCTCAAACATCGTCGCAGTGTGGCCTGTCTTTTGGTTTTCTACAGGTTACATTTTGGGGAGTGTGGGCACACATCGTATAGTTCCTGAGCAGGAATTACACGATTTGATTCCCCCATCACCGGACTACCAGACGTGGTGAGGGACTTCATCCTTATGTAGTAGACATACCACGCTCTCGCACGAAGAGTTTTGCTTCCTCTTTCATGATGCGAACTGCTAAGGAATGGAACTCCCTACCAGCTTGGGTATTTCCGGACAAGTACAATTTGGATCTTTTTAAAGGAAGAGTGAATAGGCATCTTCTGGGTAAGCGCACTCCATCATCACTTACCATCATGTGAGATTGAAGTCAAGCGCAAACCCATCAACAACAACAAATAAAAAAAACTAAATGTAGTCGGATTTGATAGATGCAAAAGTAAATTTGGCGTGTCCACTAGGCAGATCTATTACACTAGACTCGCTGTCCCATTCAAAGGACTGTTAATTTAATTTTCCGATTGGAAACACAGTTCCAGGAACACTCGTTATAGTAGCCTTAGTGTTCAGCGCCAAAATGGCGCGAACCTGGCCAGCAGGAAAATAGTCTGACAGTAATTCCAGTATCATAGAGGTCAGTGCCAGAAAGCCATAGCAGTTCAGGTCGTATTATGGTCTTCATCATCAGGTTATTTTTGTCTCCACTGCAGGAGCACAACCCTCTCTAATCTGCCGGAGACAGACGGAGGATTTGGCCTACACTCCCCGCGCTGGCCAGACGGGTTGGGGAGGCCTTATTGACGTTTTATAATGTATTTTGGTCTTAGTTTATTTCAATGGTGGTATTGCCATTTATTCAGTAGCCAGAGCCTCAGATGAATCGTGTGCATATAAGTTTGACTTTTGGAGCACGTTGTTGTGCTCCACCTTATTTTTCCTATAGGATTTCTGATATAAAGGGAAATATTAAATCAAATTTATTTACCGACGCGACTTATAATATAATTAGTCTAGTATAGCAACTATTATGCTGGCAATACACATAGCAACATTTGCGAAACCGACCAAGTCTAGATGGTCAGACTTCTCTTAAGACTGAATAGAAAGCAAGGGCATCCGAACATGATCCGTTTCGCAAATGTTTGGCAAATGTTGCGATCTGCATTGCAGCCTTTAGAATAAAGGCATAATTCGACTGCGGCGCACGGGCACGCATCTAAGTGAATACAGCATCGTGCTCACCCACAGCGGTGCATGCGGAACTATTTGTATGGATGGATCCATGGATTTATAACATCACATCGTCGCGGTGACGCGCGCGCTCAGGGAACTTAATGCTCTGTCTCGGGAGGGGTTGGATTTATTCAACTGTTCCCTGGCGGAATTCACAGGAGCCGCACTTCGACCCATACGGGCTAGGAGGTGAATAAAATGTAAAAAAAAATTATATTAGAGTGCGTAAGTTGAAAAGGTTGCTTAAGTTGGTCGCAGTGCCGAATTGGATTTACTGTTATGGTGCTATAAGAGTATTTTAAATAAATAAATAAAATCACGTGTCAGGCTCGACTCGGTGGTCCATGTATTATATTAGCTGTATATTATTTAGGAGATGTAATCCAGAACTGCCAGATGGAACGACGACCTGAAGAAGAAGCGACTGGATGGCGTTAATTGGAGAAGGTATATTTCCAGGAGTGGACGTCTAAGGGCTCATGTTATGATGATGAAAGAAAAGAAAGAAAGAAAAAAACATTTTTTTACTACCATAATTGGCACACACAAAGAAAAAACCAACAAAGCAAGAAAAAGGAAAAAAAAATTATAAGAACTAGAGACAAAAAATTAAAAATTTTAACATAGTTAAAATTGTATGCGTTTGCCGTGGCAGCAAAAGGGCAAACGACTCAGCATATGCCTAGACCAAGTAAGGTGCTAGGCGCTGATTTTCAGTCTCACCCGGTGCAGACAAGTTTGTCTACAGTACCAAACAAAGAAGTAATAAATGTGATATGTGTAATTGCAATACGTATATACCTAGATAATATAATATAACACTAAGAATCACACCAAATACATCAATATGATGAGTAAATATTACTAGGGAAAAAAAAGTTGTATGATTTAGTGAAATCATACAGCACATGCACACAGTGTGTCCCGTTAAAGGAGACGTGGACGAGTGTTTTAATGTTTTATGACACCCCTATTTTACTGATGTTGACACAATTGTCAATAGGTGTCCAAGCAGTACACGTGTACCGCAGTGCGCAGCAGTCGAGTAGCGCCTTAAAGATCCAAATATTTCCAAAGTAATTGTAATTTGATTCTTTTGTTAGCAAATTGTGTCATTTCGACCGCCTCATTGACTTGGACATTGGACTCAATCGTCTGAATTCGTGGGTTCAGCTACGACTAAGGACAGGCAATTTGTGCAAGTTATTCGAGCTGGATGTGTCCAGAGAACTCTGGATGGTATTGGACAAAATGTCGTATAGTATTTACACCTAGTAGAATAACAAGTATGATCCATGATAATCATGGCATGTCATGAACAGTGATGAACGTTGCGTGAGCTATTTTTCATGGTTTTCTTAACATAAGCTATATTGAGACATAGACATAAGTAGGTTAAGAAAATCATTAAAACTTGAACACCCCTGCCGGTTACCTTTTTTATTATAATGTTCTTCCTTAAATGATATAGAATTTTGCCAATAGCAAGTGTTTGTGGCAACGAAAACAAACATGAAGACTGTAAGTTATGCCACTAGAGCATCGAGGGACTGTCGCCTATCAAAGGATATCACCATCACCTATGATCTGCCCACGTGGATTCCCGTAGAAGCCCTACAGCTGCAGAACATTTTTACCAAGGACAAAGGAATTTACGCGACCGTGACTCGGCGCAAAACGAATAAGCATTTGATAGTTTTTGCAATATATTGCATATTCTTGGCACGCGTGTCGAGTCTACTTCATCATTCTATCTTGATAGGCTTTCTATGACTACCACCATGGGGAATACGCCGATCACCTTATCATCCGTCATTTAAATGTCAGACATCTGACTGAGATGTCTATATGTATATTTCATTCCAGATTAATAGTCCTATGAAAACAAACGCATTTGCGTCTCGAAAACAAAATACACAATAGATGGTGTTCCTAAGTGGACCGCAAAGTTTACTTGGTAATACAAACCTATTTTTGCTGCTGGTGACCCTTTCATGTATATGTTACCGAGACGTAAATAGCGTTGGTTTTCATAGGACTATTAATCTGGAATGAAATATATATACATTTTGACGTCATTACCGCAAAATAGCTCGAAAATCCCCGCTGATCACTGATCATGACATCACATTGTGCTCATAAATGAATTTTACTTTCTTAATAAGGCTTGTGAACTTTAAAATAAGTAATTAAATTAATTTGTAAGGTTAAGTTATAGTTATTTATTAATAGTTAATTTTTTACAAAACTTGGTATGTACCAAGTCTTGTCGCGTGAGCATTTTATACGGTCGCGATCCTCAGCCGTGAGGAAACGACAGAGAAGAGAAGATAGATGTTCTCTTCTCTTCTCTTCTCTGTCGTTTCCTCACTGCTGAGGATCGCGACCGTATAAAATGCGCTTCCACGCATAGCGGTCATTGCTACTTGGTACATACAAGAAGATATACATATAAAAAAAACTTACACATTCACACCAATTATCCAGTCCCAAACTAGGCAGATCCTGTGCTATGGTTACTAGATAACAGATACACATACTTAAATAAATATATAAACTGCCAAGACTTGGGTACAAAATTTCATATTCATCATACGAATATTTGCCCTAGCAAATAAAAAAAATAAAATTAAATAAAATTTGCTTTGTAGCATTAAGTGACCTATCTGTAACATTGTATTTGTGCTGTGTCTAAGAATAAATGAATTATCTATCTATCTATCTATCTATCTAGCGGGATTCGAACACGCAACCTCCGGCGTGACAGGCCGAGAGCTATATTATAACATAAGGTACAAGACCTAAATAATGTATTGTAACTACCTACTGATAGGTTCGAAGCGCATTTAACATCACCAAATTACAATATATCACAGATTAGACAATGTTTTACCCTATATTTCATTCCAAACCAATAATCATACGAAAACCAACGCTATTTGCGTCTCGGTGACATGCACATGAAAGAGTCACCAGCAGCAAAAACAGGTTTGTATTACCATGTAAACTTTGTGGTCCACTTAGGAACGCCGTCTATTATTTATTTAGTGTTCGAGACGCAAATGCGTTTGTTTTCATATGACTATTGAATTGGAATGAAATATATATATATGATATGTTTGTCTATATAACCCAACCATGAAGGAAAATTAAAATTAACATGTCAAAACTTCAAGTACTTAAATAATGGTTAGTTGCTGAATCTGGTAACAAAATAATAATAATAATAATAAAATCATTTATTCATCTTTTAAAAATATATACATACAATAACTCCGCCAAACTGTATAATACAGTTTGTTGGCAGAAATAGCTCTCTTACTTTATACACATCTATGGCAGAGAATACTAAATATCACTACGCAATGGTGAATAGCAAAGCAAAGTTACAAAGTTTTTAATTTTGATATTAGCACAAAAAGATTGAGGTTACGTTAATAAGTTTACTAGATATTTATGATAATTTCTGGTGCGGGCGAGGGAAGACACACGGGGGAGTGAGTATCGTGAGTTGCCTGATCATAAACGATTTATTATTATTATTATATTATTACAATTTGTCCTATAATTATGCAAAAATGATCCAGCTCACATTATAATTTTTGAGATATCAAATGGACTTTTAGTCTAGCCCGATTCAATCAAATGTCATGCTCAGGTATTGATGAAAACATATAAAAAGATATAAAAGCTAGCCTGAAACGCTTCTGTCGTCTATTTGATGATTTTTGGTATTAAAAAGAACAGTCTATTATGAAATAGGTAGTGTCAAATATGTAGTTGCGACGAAAATATGGAACGATCCCGTTTCACCGTAAGTTATTAACTGTTATTATTCAAATTCCGGTAGTCTTAGTAGTAGGTAATAATTAAAAAGTATATATGAAATTGTGAAAAGATAATTTCATATTATTTGTATTTTATTTATAATCCCGAAATATCCATAATAATATAAAATATTTCGTCGCAAGTACATAAATGAGACTACCTAATTCCGATCCCTAATTATAATTAACTTTTTTATGACTGGTTGCTTTTACACCTTTTTTTAATACCTACTTAATACTTTTCTTCTTCAACATTTCAGTAAACATTCTATTGAATAATGCCAGGTCACACTTTAAAACGCTCGATTTCAAGTGTGGACTTGGATCATTTCTACATAAATGCGTGCAATTATTGTATTTATTATCCAACTCTTCCCTTGGATATCGTACAAGGCGACTAAGGGAATACATTATAAAACATCAATCAGGCCTCCCCAACCCGTCTGGCCAGCGCGGGGAGTGTAGGCCAAATAGTCTGTCTCCGGCAGATGAGAGAGAGTTGTGCTCCTGCAGTGGAGACAAAAATAACCTGATGATTATGATGATGATTGTATTTATTGTGGACAAAATATTAATTATTAAGTTATGAATATTTGCATATAAGAACAAGACGTGATAATTTATAATAAGTATTTAATGTTTTACATTTAGATAATAAATATTTACCTAATAAATAAGTAGTAAGTTAATAAAACATTTATTAATATAACTAATAATTCTTTTGTTCTTTGGTGGGTTCGGGTGAAGAAAATTCCCTTGCTAACATGAAACAAATTTTGTGGGTGTGTAGAAGAATATTATTCTAAACACAACTACATCTGCCGAATTTTTGTCTGTCTCCGATAAATCACCTCGGGATCTTCCGAAATTGACGAAACTTTGTAGGAATGTACAGCAGATTATTCTGAACACAACTTTAATATTCTTTAGTAAAAACATATAATAGAAACAAGGTTGCCATCTCTAAAATTTGCCATCCAGAACAAGAAGCATGAAAACCCCAGATATGGAGCTTACAACCCGGACATGTCAACAGAGTTTTTTTAAGTTACTCAGTAAAATAAAAAAAAATTGAATTGTTATAAATCTACTTTTTATCTATTTTCATAAAATTTTAGACTAAATATGTATTGTAAAGAAACAAAACCGAATCTTCGTCCCGGCGAGCGGTGACTTCGGACTACAAATGAAAACCCGCCCGGACGCTCCATAAACTAGGACAAATCCTGGGAAATCCGGTCGGATGGCAACCCTACGAGGGGCGTTCAAAATATTCTCGGTATTCGAATGAAGACGAACAAGTACGAAAAGTTTGATATTTTTATTTTTCAATATACTCCCCCCCCTATGTTAATACACTTAAAAGATCGATCAATTATTTTTTTTAATCCCTCATAATAATATTTTTTATCCTTGGTGTAAAAATGCTCGTCCACTGCCGCCTTTAACGCTTCATCGTCAGAAAATCGATTTCCACGCAGATCCTTTTTGAGATTGGGGAACAAAAAGAAGTCGCTGGGGGCTAAGTCCGGACTATACGGTGGATGAGTTATAGTTCCAAACCCACATTCAGCAATAGCTGCCTTGGCAATATGAGCAGTATGGACAGGGGCGTTGTCATGCAGAAGCAGAACACCTTTGGTTAACTTTCCTCGCCTCTTTTCTTTGATTGCATCCCTTAATTGACGTAGAATGTTTGCGTAGTACTGTCCTGTGATATTTACACCTTTTTCTTTATAATCGATTAACATACTCCTTCACAATCCCAAAATATTGTTGCCATAACCTTGCCAGCGGAAGGGACGACCTTGAACTTCTTGGGATGAGCTGAACCCTTAATATGCCACTGCATGGACTCCTGTTTACTCTCTGGGTCATAATGATGAACCCAGGTTTCATCTCCAGTAACTATCTTTTGCAGCACCTCATCAGGATTTTCGCCACACAGGTCAATAAAATCGGAACAACAAGCTGCACGCATATCTTTTTGAAGCCGAGTCAGCATTCGCGAAACCCATCTTGCACTCACTTTTGACATATTAAGATGGTCATGGATAATATCATGTACGATACCAATAGAAAGATTGGTTACTTGAGCTATTGATTTTATCTTCACTCGACCATCTTCCAATATAAGGTTTTCCACCTGATCAATATTTTCTTGTGAAGTAGCTACTACAGGCCGGCCAGGTCTAGGGTCATCTTTAATACTCTCCCTGCCACGTTTGAATTCGCTTGACCACTTTTGAATGGTAGATAAAGAAGGAGCAGACTCACGGTAAACACAATCCATTTCCTCTTTTATGGTTTTTTGATTTTTACCCTATTTTGTCAAGAATTTTATGACGGAACGATGTTCTAATTTCGTTAACATTGTTAATTCACTCATAGTGTTCCATGTTTGTTCAGAAATTGCAGAAAAACAAAAGAACATCTCGGTTTGAATTATACTTTTTTTTTTAGTCAACGAATGAACCTTAGCAGCCAGTAACAAAACAAATTCAAAAAGAGGTTGTAAGATATCAATACCGAGAATATTTTGAACGCCCCTCGTAAGTAGAATCAGTGATAAATATATAATTTCACAGCATTAACATTATTTCTATACCTGGCTGTATAGTCTAGCGACTTTTGCCTGTCCAATGGACAAATCAACCAAAAAAAAAATTATTTCTATACTTGTCCTCAGAAGAACGAATATATCCAATAGAAACCGCCATAATACTAATCAAGCGTACATAGCCACTTGTCAAAACTGTAGCCCTTGTATCCACTTTACCCTGCTGATTAAAATGTTCCCTAATATAGTCGCTGTTGTATTCTCTCTGGTCGCTGCTGTCAAGTGACAAATGCATCTTGAATTTAGTTGCATTAATGATTGATGAAACGGCTTGCGTGCTAGTCGAGTTTCAAATACTATTTTAATTTAAAATCCTTTCAGATTTGTGATAAGAGTGCAGGATAATATTTTGTGAAGGTGTAAGCTATGGTATGGGTGATAAGGCGCTGCAAATTTCGCATGGGGAGAAAAGAAAATCAATCCGAAACTATAAACTTTCACAGGTAAACATTCTTTTTGTGTTTACCTATCCATTTTCCATGTTAAAGAGATAAATTTATGCTTAAATGTAAGGGAAATTAATTTCTTTTTATTATATTTATATTAATTGAGCATGTATAAGTGTACTTTCATATTTGTAATTTTACAGAAATGTTTAAATAGAGCTGGACAAAAATTTATCGATAAAAGTATAAAAAGTGTTTTTTTGTGTTTTGGATGTGTTGTGCACATGAGTATACACGTATTTTTTACGTGGACACACGTATTTTTTCAATTTAGATTTCCTAATGAAAAAAAATTTAATGTGAAAAGTGGATTAATGCGGTGTCCACCGAAGCTGATTGGACGGCAAAAAAACACCATAGAGTGTGCTCCAGAAATTTTAAATTATTGTGTTGTATTATTACCGATGATAAATATCGAATACTGAAGGATAATGCTGTGCCTACATTATTTATGTCGCCAGGAAGAGTAAGTAGTTTTTAAAAGTAAACGTATTTAATAGGGGCAAGCCTATTCAGTTGTCTTCGAATTTGTCAATTCTCCTCAGGCTAGCAGGTTTTATCTTGATTTTCTTCACCGTCGTGAGCGAAAAGTAAATATACAATAATAAAAACTCATTAGTACATAAAATAGTTCTTAGCTGGGATTACTGACACCCAATTTTTTTATATATAATTAATCGTAATTTAAAAATGTTTAATGCCAGATTCATTTTACACTCTTTTTGTTATTCTTGACCAATAAATATTAATTTTCTTTTCAGTGCATTTCTACAACTTAAGCTCCATTAACTTCGGGCACGGTAGTGTTCTCCGTCTCAGGTCCTTAAATTTTGGGGCCTCAGACGTTCTCGTACCCAATGTAATCATTAGGCTCTGCAGCTTTGGCATCGGTAAACGGCGCGCTCTATGTCATCATCATCAGGCCCGGCAGCTTTGGATCCGTCAGTAACATCGCGTACCACGTCATTATCAGGCCCTGCAGCTTTTGGAATGCAAACGTTATCATCTCCAGACTTACACATATCCTTGGATATTACACATATCCTTGGATATCGATTTCTAATCGACCGATACATATACCATCGACATCAGGCAATGACTAATGATAAAAATATGAAATTTTAATTTTTTATTGTTTTATAATCATTTATGATTATATTTATTGATTGATTAACACTAAGTAAATTTAAATTTTATTTAAAAAAAAATGTAGTTTTATAAAATAGTTTTAAGTAAATAAACTGATTAATTTTTTACATAGAATACTGTTTCACTTTCCACTGGCAACTGTTAGATATAATAACGCAATTAGTTGCCACAGATTTAAATTTGACAGCTCTAAAATTAAATAAAATTATTTCACTATAAGATGACAATATTAGCTAGTTTAGTGCTGTCGAATTAAGTGCGTGCCTTCAGAATTAAATTAAATTTTCATGTTAACATAATTTCAAATTTTTACTAAATAATACAATGATAATTTTTAGACTACGTCATATATTTTTATTGATTATCGATATCCGATAATTATCGATATCCATGTTTTGCACGTCCGCCTCATCTCTAGATTTCTGAAACAGTGTACGGACATGGTATCTGACGTCCTGTTAAAAGTAGCATTCTCTCACTTTAGCAACAGCAAAATTACCATAAGAGTGAAAAGGGTTGGTTTCCTTCACGTTCTTGGACCCTTATAAATCCTTCTATTGGATATATCCATTCGTTCTTCTGAGGATCTGAGTTTAACCAAAGATAATATATTACTTCAACTCAGAAGTTTTTATATCGTTCCAGCAACAGGCTATTCAGTAAAGAAATTCATGAAAAAAAAGTAGAAAGAGGCCAGTTACAATGATTAAAAAGGTTTTTAAAATACAAGCTACTGACGCCTGGTTATAATATTAAAACTGACGTATATTTTTAAATAAACCATTCCCCCCCTTGCCCCACCATTTCGCGTGTAACGGACTTGCGCGCGATTGTAATTATGCGTTTAGAACGTGATCCCATTTCTGCGTACGTGACACAGTGGACTTATGGTTGTATTACGAATAAATGCCTAGGCAAATGCTAGCTCAGCTAAATGCTGCGGCATGTAATGAAATGGGCAAGTTATATCTGGATAGTCAAAATTAATATCTAATAAATAAAATCGTAAACATCGCGTGTCTGTACATTGAAGATATTTGCAAAAAAAAAATTGGGGGGTCTAAGGATACGCAACAGAACATATTTCGATCATTTTTGAAATTTTTGTCTGTTTGTCTGTTTATCTGTTTGTCTGTTTGTCTGTTTGTCTGTTTGTCTGTGAGTTTGTGCACGCATCACTTAAAAACTACTGATCGGGCTTTGATGGACTTTTCACAAAATCATGGGGATTAACTTAACTTAACATTTAGTCTTTATTTCATCGCAATCGGCTATCTCAATCAAAAGTTATAGACATTTTTAGTTTTCAAATACATTAGTTACGTAAGGTTAGTTTGCAATATATTGCATAATAATATTTCCGTATTATTCAGATTGCGATGAGTTTGGATTACATTTGGAGCTGCGAGTGGGAATTGGAGTGGGAGTGGGAGTGGGAGTGGGAGTGGGCGTGGGCGTGGGCTCGGGCGTGGGCGTGGGAAAAGGGAAGTGGGTGTGGGAGCGGGAGCGGGAGCGGGAGCGGGAGCGGGAGTGGGAGCGGGAGCGGGAGCGGAAGCCGAAGCGGGAGGGGAGCGGAAGCGGGAGTGAGAGTGGGAGCGGAATCGGAGCGGAAGCTGGAGCGGAAGTGGGAGCGATTCTGTAGTTCACGCGAGCGAAGGTCACCTGGACCTGGACCTGGACGATACACTGCGAAGAATGTAGGGTGTAAATGTGCGACTGGATTCGTGAGCGGTAGCGGGAGCGAATATGGTACCAGTGTCATTTGAGTGTTTGAAAATTCGCATAACTTTTGACTGAGTTACCCGATTACGATAAATTTGTGGTATACGCCAAAGTAATGTTGGTCGGAATTTTGATTGCGATGGATTAGTTACGAGGACTACATTTGGAGAGACGAGGGAAAGAGGTTTGATGGGGTAGTTGAGGGGAGAGCTGAGGGGAGGGTTGAGAGGAGTGTAGAGGGGAGGGTTGAGGGGAGGGTTGAGGGGAGAGTTGAGGATCTGGAACTGGGCCTGGGCCTGGGCCTGGGCCTGAGCCTGGAGACTTGGACCTGGACCTGAATCTGGACCTGGACATGGACTGGACCTAGACCTGGACCTCGACGTGGACCTGGACCTAGACCTGGACCTGGACCTGGACCTGGACCTGGACCTGGACCTGGACCTGGACCTGGACCTGGACCTGGACCTGGACCTGGACCTGGACCTGGACCTGGACCTGGACCTGGACCTGGACCTGGACCTGGACCTGGACCTGGACCTGGACCTGGACCTGGACCTGGACCTGGACCTGGACCTGGACCTGGACCTGGACCTGGACCTGGACCTGGACCTGGACCTGGACCTGAAAGTCTGAGTGGAAGTGGGATAGAGAGCGGAAGTGGGAATGGAGCGGATCCTGTAGTCCACGCGAGCGGAGCCGCGGGCACAGCTAGTTAATAAATAAAAATGTAAACTTCGCGTGTCTGAACATTGAAAAATTGGAAAAATAATTATATTTGGGGATGAAGAACAAGGTACATACCTAATACCAAAGATAATATGGGTATTACTAGTCTAGGTAAGTTACAAGGCCCTGTAGGTAAAGTTTACTATATCCAAAACAGTAGTCGTCCGAGCGGCTTATTATTCGAGCTAAACTCACCATTTAACTCGTATCTTGAGCTAATAGAGGCAGAAGTTTTAAGCAAAACACAGTCATGTACTTATTCCGCCAAAAAACCCCAGGGTTCTGTAGCAAAAACTAACACATTGTTTTTGCACGAATGACGCCTGCCCTTTGACCGATTAAAGGTAGGTATGTTTTGTCAAGGCCCTTGGTTAAGCGGAGATCCAAAGTAATGAAGCTCTACTTGCGGCACTGACAAAGACTTTGTCTTACCATGTAGGTACATTTACGCACCACAAACAATATTATTTCTGTCAATACTCAAAGGTGCAACGGCCCACGTGGATTCCTGTAGAGAAGCCCTTCAGCTGCAAAAGTGCAAAGGACAACGATCTCTATGTACTACTAGATGGAGCGTTCCAAACAATCGCTCTGTTCCACGCAAGTAGCCATAACTCTTTCATATTCACAATGAAACTTTTGCAGTTACTACTCAGAACATTTAATTATTTACTAAATATTGACATCAATATTAGCGTTGGCAAAGGACTTTGCAATTGCACGAAGTTATTTAAATTATCGATAAATTAGTTTTATTCACAAACATTAGTTAGTACTGTGGTGATCAGTACAAGCTAAATCACAAAAATTGTATTAAACCCAAATAACCTAGCATATCAATCAGGCCTCCCCAACCCGTCTGGCCAGCGCGGTGAGTGTAGGCCAAATCCTCTGTCTGCTCCGGCAGATGAGAGAGGGTTGTGCTCCTGCAGTGGAGACAAAAATAACCTGATGATGATGAACGGTAGCACTGATTCCGTAATGGCTACCACCACGGGAATCGACAATACTTATTAGTTCTATCTTAATCTAAATCTTACTTGAATTATGGACATTTCTTTGTCCTGTCGATATCAACTGATAGCCATCTTATCTTCTTAGGGGGCCAGGATCTGACGATACATCGTCCCTTCAGGATCTTATCTATCAAACCTCTGTCCACTGACGGTGCCCCGACCCAATTTGTTGGACTTCACACACTCCTTAAACGTGAACACTGACAGTGGGACTAGTCCGAAAACTCAAAGTCGCTGAGCGGGCTATGGAAAGAGCTATGCTCGGAGTTTCTCTAAGAGACAGGATCCGAAATAAGGTGATCCGCCAGAGAACTAAAGTCTTCGACATAGCTCAAAAAGTAAGTACGCTGAAGTGGCAGTGGACTGGTCACATTTGTCGGAGAACCGATTACCGCTGGGGTAAACGAGTTCTCGAGTGGAGATCTCGACTGGGCAAGCGTAGTGTGGGACGCCCCCTGGCTAGATGGAGCGACGATCTGCGTAAGGCTGGCAGTGACTGGATGTGAAGAACCGAGGATCGGGTTCAGTAGCGCACCTTGGGAGACGCCTATGTCCAACAGTGGACTATTTCAGGCTGATGATGATGATGACACACGCCTTAGAATTTCTTATTTGGCATTTGCAGGTTTCCTCACGATGTCTTCCTTCACCGAAAAGCCTATGGTATTATTAATAAACCATACTTAAGTTTCGAAAAAACGTTGGTACTGACGGCTCGGCTTTCACGAGAAAGGCCAGAAAAAGTAGAATTCTTACATTTTCATAATTCCTTCTGCGACTCATCTGTCTCTAGTAACAAAATACGAACTTTCGCAAAACTTGTGCGGCAAAGAAAGAAGAAGAGGAAGAGAATAAAATTCCAGCGGGTCCCGCCGCGTGACATTTATTTGCATTTAATACTCGAGCCTGTGCGGGAAAACTCGCGGAAAAACGTCACTTGGTGTAATGAACACTATGTGCTCCCACAGACCGTCTGATACGGTCAGATAACACAGAGGACAGTTACCATACGCAAGCGTTCCCCTCAACCAAAGACACTAAGCCTAACTCCAACTCTTCCCGTGGATGTCGTACAAGGCGACTAAGGGAATAACCCTACTTCCTACTAATATCATAAATGTGAAAGTTTGGATATTTGGATGTTTGTTACTCAACCACGCTTCAACCACTGGACGGATTGTAATGAAACTTGGCACACATATATGTTAGGTACTGGAATTGGACATAGGATAGTTTTTACCCGAAAAACATCCGATTTC
Organism: Esperia sulphurella; assembly: GCA_947086405.1. Taxonomy (NCBI): domain Eukaryota; kingdom Metazoa; phylum Arthropoda; class Insecta; order Lepidoptera; family Oecophoridae; genus Esperia; species Esperia sulphurella. The sequence continues at coordinate 12,623,288 of OX352272.1, forward strand.
TACGGGAAATGGACAATAATTTGTGATGTTAAGTTGTCTATGCGGACAATGTATAATAAAAAAAATTGGATGTCTGAGGGTAAGTAATGGAAAAACTTAAGATCATTTTGGGGCATCTTGAGGCTTAAGATCCAAATTGTACTTGTCCGGAAATACCCAAGCTGGTAGGGAGTTCCATTCCTTAGCAGTTCGCACTATGAACGAGGAAGCAAAACGCTTCGTGCGAGAGCGTGGTATGTCTACTACATAAGGATGAAGTCCATCACACTTATCAAGATAGTTATGAAGAAAACTACATTTCCTACATTTTCCCGTTTCTTTGATTTATTAATTAACACTGTGTATCTAATACGTACCTGACAAATCGGGTCGCTTGGGAAGGTATGGCTTTATCCCTCTTAAAGGTCGATCCGTACCAGAAAAAAAGTTAAGAAGGGTACGGAAAGTTTCCTTGTCAGTGTCTAAGATAGTTCTGGAATGCTAAGAGGTGAGTCGGAAACCGGGGAATCTCTTTAATACAGAATGTAAGTAGTTTATGAGAAAAACCTCTTTACCTGCATAAGAACTTGTAACAAAGGTGATTATTATTTATGTCTTATGACAAGGTGTGGTCACCGGCGTAGAATAGGGTCACCCTAAACCTCTTGTATTTGCAATTTCAAACGATGTATTCCTATTCTATAGTTAGTTCTAAAGAACCACGCTCCACATCGGTGGTGCTAAAGGTAATTACTATTTTGTGTCATTTATAAGTATTCAAATGGATATACTGCCATTATTTATTCGCCAGATGCTAGTCTGATGCTAGTTGAAGGTGAGTTTGGTACTCGTATTTAAAACCAACGATCTCTATGTACTACTAGATGGAGCGTTCCAAACAATCGCTCTGTTCCACGCAAGTAGCCACAACTCTTTCACATTCACAATGAAACTTGTGTAGTTACTACGTAGAACATTTAATTATTACTAAATATTGACGCTACGGTTAAATTATGTCAATATTTAGTAAATAATTAAATGTTCTGAGTAGTAACTGCACAAGTTTCAAAGTGAATGTGAAAGAGTTGTGGCTACTTGCGTGGAACAGAGCGATTGTTTGGAACGCTCCATCTAGTAGTACATAGAGATCGTTGTTTAGAGCACTTTGATGTTATTGACCTATACACCGTTATTGCTTATAATATCATCAGCTCAAAAACGTCCACTGCTGAACATAGACCTCCCATGCCACTCTTCGTGGGCGCTGTCAATTTGTGGATTTGCCATAATCACCACACTTGACTGGCGGATTGGTGATCGCAGTAACGATCTTAATATACACAAGAAAACGCTGATGCCCGTGCGTGCTGCAACCCCTAGGCGACACCTACCCTCAGATGATTTAAGTGAAATTAATACAACAACTTCACATCATTAATTTGTGACTGTAATCTTGCTACAACGTCTAAATTTCACGATCTAATCAGTAAAATACAACAGGAAAATAGCTTTTATAGGCGCTCCTAGCCTTATAAGTAGATAATTTTAAGATCCTTGTATGACTAACTTTATTTTGTTATGCAATGTATAATATTTTAATATGAATAAAGGAACTTTGAAATGAAAAATGAATATACACAGGAGAACGCTGTCTGTCTCTGATGCAATCCCTTAGTTACATAAATGACATTATACGAGTACCTAATTCCGATGCCTGGTTATTACTTAGGTAAACTACACAGGTGTTGCGGAATGCACAAGTGCACTCTCCCACGGCGATAGCTGACCGCTATTAATTGCGTGCAGCGTTGATTGCAAGCTGGAATGCTTAATTGCAACAAGCGGTATGACGGTAGGGCGCGATTTACGACCGCCACCAGGAACGGAGTCGGAAGGGGGCTTGAAGGCACGGTAGCTTAAAATCAATAGAGTACATAGGAATGTGCCCAATGGGACAAAACACAGAGCTCTATATCCTGTACCTCTATTACATCACCTGTGTTTATGTATGTATTAGAATTTGAATTTAAGCATATTTATTAAGTACGGTAAATATTGTATTGTTTTTATTTACGAAGAAGTAAACATTTAAAATAGGCCACCTGGCCTAACCGGGGTAATAGTGGAAGGGCAAGACGCCCTCTCCGAATTTCCTAAGGGCGGAAAATGCAGCAGATTTTAAATTTTAAAGGAGCGCAACGACGGTGGCGCCCTCACACGTCAAAAACTAGCCTCAGCTAGCTGTCATTCAATTAACTGATTAACTCCATGAAAGTCATCATTTGGACTGTTTTTTTCTATTTTTCAATATAAACAAATTAATCTTCAAACAACAAAACTTTTATTTGTGTCTCCCAATGGACAAAATGTATTTGGTAATTCTCAAATTAGCAGCTTACTTAATCTTTTCATAGCTCTATAGGTTTTAGGTTTTAATAAATCATATTTTCTCTTAGTGTATGCGGCAAATTTGACATCTGTTCCGGGCCGCAGTAATCTATGTTACGTCACTGCTCTAGAAGCATATCACTTAATCGTGGATTACCTACATCTCAAAGGAAAGTCCTTGCATATAAGTAAGTACTAAGTACCTACATACTCGTAAATATTTACAGTTTCGCTAGATGCAATCTCAGATGTTTCTAATAACTATAATAGCAAGTTCGAATAGCTTTAAATGTAAATCTATTGAAAGAGTTTCTAGTTTGTTCCCCGGTCATGCTATATATTAATGTAATAGTGTGACCGAAGAACGAAATCGCGTATAATATGACGTATATATGACGCTCACTGAACCACCCACGTTCTGAGGGCCCTAGGTAAGTATTTCGGTTAATATGCGTGGAACCAAATAGATTAGAGTCCAACCGCTTATCAGTAGTGCTATTCTCTAAAATACAAACTCACGTGCGAGTCTCACTAAAGTGACTTCATTCGCTTTGAAACCTAATCCGCTGGCATTCTGTAAACATTCCAGAGCACTGTCGACGTGAAGTGAATTCTTTGTTCACTTCACTTAGATAGTGCTCTGGAATGTTTACAGAATTACCAATGGATTAGGTTACAAAGTGAGTGAAGTCACTTGAGTGAGACTCGCACGTGAGTTTGTATTTTAGAGAATATCACTACTGAATATATCGCATGACGAAAATCAGAATCTGTACAAGTTGTTTAAACAGTTAGTTAAAAGATTTAGGGATGCATCGGTGGTCAGCCAAGGGACGACACTACAGCTGAGCAAAAGGGAGAGGGAAAAGTGCTCGAATTTGTGCTCTACATATCTAATCAGAATAATGGGCCCTTGCCGTGTTGGTGGCAATTTTGGGGCATGAAATAACACATTTCGATACCTTTCCGATTTTACAAAAAATTTATTGACGACCTCCGTGGCGGAACAGGGAAGCTTTCATGTGTATGTTACCGAGACGCAAATAGTGTTGATTTTCGTATGTTTATTGGTTTGGAATGAAATATAGGGTAAAACATTGTCTAATCTGTGATATATTGTAATTTGGTGATGTTACATGCGCTTCGAAGTATCAGTAGGTAGTTACAATACATTATATATTTAGGTCTTGTACCTTATGTTATAGATGTTATAATATAGCTCTCGGTCTGCCACGCCAGAGGTTGCGGGTTCGAATCCCGCTAGGGCCATATGTAATGAATATGAATGTTTGTACCCAAGTCTTGGATGTTTATATATTTATTTAAGTATGTTTATCCGTTATCTAGTAACCATAGAACAGGCTCTGCCTAATTTGGGACTAGATAGATGGTGTGAATGTCTAAGATATTTATTTATTTATTAAGTCGCGCCAAAATCGTGGGGCGAATGTTATTATTAGAAAGTACAAAATTACTTTGTAGTTCGACGGATATTAAGCAAAACGCTTACGGAGTAGGCTTACTGATTCTCGACACGGCCGGGCTGTGACCCCCACGAAAACATCTGGCTCCGTGCCTGCGCGCCATATTGGATCCGGTGACGGACGGCGCGATTATGCGGAGGTGATAAGTTCGCGCGTACGTCATATGGGTTCTCGGGATTGTGCGTGTGAGTTGCTATTGTGTTGTGTGACTTAGTCTAAGCAACATAACTTGAATAGTCTTTCACATATTCATAGAGTTTAAATTACTTTAGCTATCACCAAATACAAACAATTTCATATGCCCTAAATTAACACTTCAACCACACCCCCGGCACTCCAGATTTATTTACTTGGCTCCACTTGCGTGAACTACAGAATCCGCTCCCATTACCACTCCCGCTCCCGTTTCCGCTCCGGCTTCCGCTTCCGCTCCCGCTCCCCTCCCGCTCTCGCTTTCGATCCCGTTTCCACGGATTACGGAAATACTATTATGTGCAATATATTGCATATTAACCTTACCTACTAATGTATTTGAAAACTAAAAATATCTATAACTTTTGATTGAGTTCGCCGATTGCGATGAAATAAAGACTAAATGTTAAGTTAAGCCCCATGTTTTTGTGAAAAGTCCATCAAAATCCGTTCAGTAATTTTTAAGTGATGCGTGCACAAACTCACAGACAAACAGACAAAAATTCCAAAAATGATTGAAATGTGTTCTATTACTTATCCTTAGACCCCTCAATTTTTATTGTTGCAAATATCTTCAATGTACAGACACGCGATGTTTACGGTTTTATTTATTAGACTACTATAGAAGCAGCAGCCTGTCAGCGGCTGGATGCGGAGAGCGGAGGACCGGGTGTGGTGGCGTTCATTGGGGTAGGCCAATGTCTAGCAGTGGACGTCTAAAGGCTGACATGATCTAAAAATCAGAATAATGCGCCCTTGCCTTGATTTCTGGCAATTTTCGGGCATGAAATAACACATTTCGGTACCTAGCTGTCAGATTTTAAGTTTTCAAAAACATGGGGCGAATATTATTCTCTATTGAAACGTGTTAAGAAAATAGTAAAGATGTGTCCCACGTTTTTCACGTTCATCTATAAGCATGTACCTATGTGGTGGTGGTGTGTGTTTTAGTGTGTATGTCCTCTTGGGTCATCGAGACCCGCAGAGGGTTAATTTATTTTTTAAGGCGCATAAAAACGTGGTTTTTAGATTAATCTTTTAATCTACATTAATTATATCCAAGGCCGTGGCTCAGAAAAAAAAACATAAGCAAGCCGAGTTGAGTGAATTGAGTGTAGCATTCAACACTGCCGTTCTCATCACTTAGTGGTGCAAAAAGTGCTCTGCACCGGTAATGCGGCGTCCATAACTCAACCGCATCGTCGGCCGGAACGTAGGGGCCGCTATCAATTGCGGCCCGGGCGAGTTGCAGTTGGTTTTTAATTACGTGCGGTTTTCAATACTAACTCCTGAAGGAACCTAACCTCTGAAGGATTGACAAATGATTAGGGTCACCAACATATCCTTTCAACCCACACACTATTAAACCTGTCGCAGAACAAACTTTTAGTTAAGGGAGGCGAAGTCACGGACATATTACATCAGCCGAGATACGTCCACTGCCGAACATAAGCCTCCCCAATAGAATGCCACTTTTAGTGGGCTGTCCATTGGTGGGGGCATCAGCCATAATCACCACGCTTGGCAAGTGGATTGGTGATCGCAGTAATGATCTTAATATACACAAGAGAACGCTGCTGCCCGTCCCTGATGCAATCCCTTAGTCGCCTTGACGACACCCACGGGAAGATTGGGGGACCTACATGTGATTCTGTAGATGTTTGATTTACGCCACAACCGTTGAACCAATTATAATGAAACTTGGCACATTTCATCATCAGGTTATTTTTGTCTCCACTGCAGGAGCACAACCCTCTCTGATCTGCCGGAGACAGACGGAGGATTTGGCCTACACTCCCCGCGCTGGCCAGACGGGTTGGGGAGGCCTGATTGATGTTTTATAATGTATTCCCTTAGTCGCCTTGTACGACATCCACGGGAAGAGTTGGAAAGGTCCTATTCTACTCTACTAGATACCACACGGCAAATGAAACTTGGCACATTGAAGGCATATAAATATCCTAAACTAACACCTAGGATAATTTTACCATGGGTAAATAAAATGTACTGCAGGAAAGTTTTCTTTTACATACATATACAAACACTTATCTAATCTCAAACTAGGTGGTCCCTGTATTATGATTATTACACAAGGATTGGACAATTTACAAATATAACATCCTGACTTAGAAAAGGGCCACCCCCAACGATCTCTATGTACTACTAGATGGAGTGTTCCAAACAATCGCTCTGTTCCATGCAAGTAGCCACAACTCTTTCACATTCACTTTGAAACTTGTGCAGTTACTACTCAGAATATTTAATTATTTACTAAATATTGACATTATTTAACCGTAGCGTCAATATTTAGTAATAATTATATGTTCTGCGTAGTAACTACACAAGTTTCATTGTGAATGTGAAAGAGTTGTGGCTACTTGCGTGGAACAGAGCGATTGTTTGGAACGCTCCATCTAGTAGTACATAGAGATCGTTGGCCACCCCCAATATCTAGAACTTTCTTAGAATTTCGTCCAAGAAACAATCGCGACCTGAATCGCCAGTTCCGCAGTAATTTGTCACTGCGATGCAAAGTGACCAATCCGAGGAGCCGGCCAGGTGGCACTGTGTGCGAATGTCCGCAGGGTTGCGACGGGCACAGTGGTTCTGCGCCACAAGAAGTGACATACTCCTAAAAGAATAACGCGCGTTTTTGTATGTAACCTGAGATCCACCCACTAATAGCAACAAATGATATCTACGGCAATGAATAATAATAATAGCCTTTTTATTTCCGATTATATTTACATTTAGCTTATGAATAAATCAAAAAGAATATAAAGTAATTTTAAAAGTAATATAAAATAATTAATTTCAAGAAACAACAATCCTTATTAGTTTTCTTCGGTATGTCTGTCGACATAGGCCTCCTCCAGCAATTTCCACGCCTGCCTGTCTCTAGCCAGTCGTGTCCACAGTGGACCCGCAGTCTCCTTCAGGTCGTCGTTCACGGCAATGAATAAATATTATTAAGTATTCAATAATTACTATGGCGGTTAATCTCATTTACCTGTATTTTCGGCGTTCTAGACCTTTTAGTACCCACCTACTAATAGCAATAAATTTTGCGCACTTGTAGGTACCTAACTGCACTGCAAAACCACAATAGCCTTGATGTAGGTTTATCATCATCATCAGCCTGAAACAGTCCACTGTTGGACATAGGCCTCTCCCAAGGTGCGCCACTGAACCCGATCCTCGGTTCTTCTCATCCAGTCTCTGCCAGCCGCCTTATGCAGATCGTCGCTCCTCTAGCCAGGGGACGTCCCACACTACGCGTGCCACGGTAACCGGTTCTCCGACAGATGTGCCCAGCCCACTGCCAGTTCGGCGAACTAATTTTTTGAGCTATGTTGAAAACTTTAGTTCTCTGGCGGATCACCTCATTTCGGATCCTGTCTCTTAGAGAAACTCCTAGCATAGCTCTTTCCATAGCCCGCTGAGCCACCTTTAGTTTTCGGACTACATAATAAATTGTGATGTTAAGATATCCACGCATCCAGTTACTGCCAGCCGCCTTACGCAGATCGTCGCTCCATCTAGCCAGAGGGCGTCCCACACTACGCTTGCCCAGTCGTGGTCTCCACTCGAGAACTCGTTTACCCCAGCGGTAATCGGTTCTCCGACAGATGTGACCAGCCCACTGACACTTCAGCGTACTAACTTTTTTTTCCTGGCAGTAACTGGATGAGTGGAACCGAGGACCGGGTTCAGTGGCGCACCTTGGGAGAGGCCTATGTCCAACAGTGGACTCTTTCGGGCTGATGATGATGATGTCCACGCGGACGAAGAACAGCTAGTTAGAGAATAAATATGAAAACGCAATAGCATCTGAACTTATTATTAAAAGAATATATAGAAATCCATGTCCGGTCGTTTGTATGGCGCCGATCCACTGTGGGCGCAAATGCAGGTGGCATTCGCAATTTAGCCGTGTCGCGTGGAGCGATAAATCGCGTCACCGAGGAATGTTATACAAGTCGCCACGATGTAATGCTGATGATAAAGACTTTGAATGCAATTGTGGACTCGATATTTAGACTGCACACATAGAAGGTAGAGGTTTCAATTCGTTTCATATGTTGTGTACTTGTTTTGTATGTTCATCATCATCATCAGCCTATATACGTCGAATAGAATGCCTCTTTTGGTGCATTTCATTAGGAGATTTGCCATAATCACCACGCTTGGCAGACGGATTGGTGATCGCAGTAATGATCGTAATATACACAGGAGAATGCTGCTGCACATCCCTGGTGCAATCCCTTATTCGCCTTAACGACACCCACGAGAAGATTTGGGGGGGGGGGGGGCTATTCTAAGCCGGAAACCACACGGCTTCTATGTTTTGTATGTTAAGTTTGTTTATTGACTAAATCCATGTCTAGTAAATGCATACCGTGTGGTTTCCGGCTTAGAATAGGGCCACCCCCTTCTTCCGGTAGGTGTCGCCAAGGGGCAGCAGGCACGGGCATCAGCGTTTTCTTGTGTATATTAAGATTATTACTGTGATCTCCAAACCGCCTGCCAAGCGTGGTGATTATGGCAAATCCCCAATGGACAGCCCACTACAAGTGGCATTCTATTGGGGAGGCTTATGTTCAGCAGTGGACGTATTTCGGCTGATGATGAAGTGTTTATAATGTTCATAATTTACGCAGTATATGCTGAGACAGCATTTATTGCTATAACAATTATTGAATACTAGCTGCTGACCGCGACTTCGTCCGCGTGGACAACTTAACATCACAAAATTATTATGCATTTCCCGGAATGGAATGTTTTTCGAGATAAAAACTATCCAATGTCCTATTCCAGGACCTAAACTATATGTGTGCCAAGTTTCATCAGATCCGTCCAGTGGTTAAAGCGTGATTGAGTAACAAACATGCAAATAACCAAACTTTCGCATTTATAATAATTAGTAGGATAGGATTGACTGCCTCAGTGGCCTAGTGGATTGGTCATTGGACTGGAGCGTCAGAGGTCGGGGGTTCGAATCCTGAGGACGATAACATTGTACAATATTATATTTGTGAATCGTCCAATCCTTAATTACCATAGCACAGGAGAAAATCCTGTTTGGGATTAGATAAGTATATGTATATATGCAATTTTTATTTCTTAATATTATTAATGGAAACCTCTTTGAAAATTCTTTCAAATGCCGTCTGGAATTATTTCCAATCACCATCATCAGGTTATTTCTGTCTCCACTGCACTGCAGCACAACCCTCTCTCATCTGCCGGAGACAGACGGAGGATTTGGCCTACACTCCCCGCGCTGGCCAGACGGGTTGGGGAGGCCTGATTGATTGTTTTATAATGTATTCCTTCAGTCGCCTTGCACGACATCCACGGGAAGAGTTGGAGTGGTCCTATTCTACTCTACCGGAAACCACACGGTAAATCCAATAATATTCTAATAATTGTTGACTAAGTGAGTATGAACCGAGGATCGGGTTCAATGGCTCGCCTTGGGAGAGGCCTATGTCCAGCAAAGGGCTCTTACAGGCTGATGATGATGATGATGAAGTGAGTATGAGTTGCCAACTCAATTACTAATCATTATTGGTATGTTATATCTTGTTTACAAAGTAAAACTATCGGGAATATCCATTAATTACAATAATCCATCCATCAATCCATTTATTTTTAATAAATAATTAATGGGGAAAATGCAACTTGTTGACTGATTTTAATTACTGTAAAATCAGAATGGTCATATTTAAGTTTAAGAACATAAATAAGATATTAAACCACATTATTATTAACTTATATTATGCAATAATATCACAATCATGTAATAATTAACTTTCATCAAAAACTATTTTTTTACCTTGGTATGGCAAAATACCCGACTGCCTTTTCTTGGCTTCCCACGAAGGATGCAATTTCTCCGGTTTTGATTCTTCTTCAATATTTCTTTTAGGATTTGCATTTCTATCTTTAAAATTAGTACTTCTTTCATTAAAATTGTCATTATTGTTGAATCTGTCTCTCTTGAAACCATTTCGTTTATCAAATCTACTATTTGGTCTATCAGAGTTGTTTCTTGGATTAAACTCCTCCTCAGGCCTAAATTTATCACGTCTTGGTTTATTTTTAGGAACATGACCAAACATAACAGCTCTTCTTAATTTCCTGTTTCCTTGTTTGTGAATTTCTTTAATCTCATCTGGTTGCCTTGGTTCAGCTACAGATAAATAATTTTCGCCAGTAGATGTAATAAAGAAAGGATCTACAACTTTACTTTCTTGTATTAGAGGCTCATTTGATTCCTTCTTGAACTTTCTTTGAAGAATCTTTTCATTGAAATTCTTGTTCTTGTTGGTGTCCTTCTGTTTGTTTTCTTGTTTCTTTTTAATTTCTTTCTCTATTGTTTTAAATTTCTTTTCAATACTTTTACTTTCAAGTAATTTAACACTTGGTAATGCAGGTTTACTTTGTTTTTTAACCAAATTAAGTTTTACAATGTTTGTCTCTACTTCCTTGTCATCATCACTATTTTCCTCATTTTCTGTTTCATGATCACTCTCTTCATGAGCATTAGGTTTAGGTATGTCTGAATCTGAATTCAGTTCAGATTGATTTCCTGAATTATTTGAATGTTCACTTGCTTCGTTATCAGATGCCTCTTCATCAACAGACAATTCATTTTGATCAGCAGACAATTCATTTTCTTCATCAGACAATTCAATTTCATTACCAGATAATTCTTTTCTATCATCACCCATTTCTATGTCTTCAACATCCCAGTCACTATTTGCTTTTGCAACTTTATTAGCTTTTCTCTTCTTTTTCTCCTTCTGTTTATCCCTAGCTTCCTTCTTAAGTTTTAGTCGTTCTTGTCTAGACATAAACAAATCTTTTATGGGGACATCAGTAAACCTGCTTCGAATGAATTTGTGCTTCTCTTGTAAGGCTTTATGAAGCAAAAGTCTGGCGCAAGCCTTATTGTGATCAACTTGAGGTTTATTCAAGTAATCTTGGAGCTTTCCAGTATGTGTTACTATAAACTTTCCTATGTCCCTTGCTTTAATTTTCTGTAAATAAAGACATTGTTATTTAGAAAATAATTTGTAAATACTTTATTACTTTAATCATCACTGCCAGACAGACTGGAGAAAACCTTTGCCATAAGACATTCTTTAAGCTACAGTGTTGTATCCCGATGGGACAGTCTGTTGTATCTGCAACATCAATAAACATCTTTAAGAATAGACTAGAATATTTCTTTAAAGAAAATAACCCAGACAATAGAAGGATCAGCTATAAACTGCCCTTTCCATTCAAAATGAAATCAATAAATAAAATATTATTATAAAGGTATCTCCTTTAACCCTAAAGCTGAAAGACTGCACAGCTGCCAGGCGAATGTACTAACAACGCTAAATAAAGGTATGTTTGCTGAGGCACATATTATGAAAGTATTCCATCTATAGTGTGAAAATGGATAGCCTTCCTAATGTGTCTAGTGCAGGACACTTACAACAGTATTATTAGCTTAGCACCACACTGGAGAGGGCTTCCTGCCCAGTTGTGTTGTTCTGGAACCACAACCATCTGGAGTCCAGAGCCGCAATATTTAATATAACATAATGTTTTTATAATTTGATTTTATTACTTTTAACAAAATATGGATTGTAAAACCTGAAAATAAATGAATTAATAAAATTATGGGAATGGTCAAACCTGTTTACCTTTATTATCATAACTTCATTGACTGCAGATACTGCCTTTCTCTTCAATTTTTCTTTTAATGGTTCTGGAACTTTCTTCTCAGCAAGTGCCTTTGCTTTTCTCGTCAGCTTATTTATGACTTGTACTTTAGCTTGGTTCAGATTCTTTTTGAGCAAAATGAGCTGTAATACACCAACTTTTTTTTAAATATTTATTTTAGATTAATTGGCATACTATAACAACTGCTATTTGCATCTTGGAAACAAAATATACATGTATATGATATACTAGCAGAAAAAACAAGTTTGTATTACCAGTTTTGTTGTCCACATCAGAACAAGTTACTTTTGTATACGAGATGCAAATCTGATTGTTTTCGTATGCCATTTATGTGGGAACAGATGTAGATAATAATATTATCTACTAATATTTATTTCTGGTAGTTTTATTAATACTGGTTGTTGGCTAAGACTTCGTTCGCATCCCTATAAAGTTTCTAAATTGACTCCCCGTACACACCAAAAACTAAAAATGGTTAGTAATATTGCTTACCTCGTTGTTAAAAGCTTGTTTTACTGCCCCAACTTCCATTTTATTTCATAAATCGTCAATAACTTAAAAAGTAAGGTTATATTACGTTTTATTCGAAAAATAGCTCGGTGCTATTATAAGTAAAGTTATGGAATGGCAAATCACTGTATTTATAGAAGGGGATGCTTTCAGAAGGGTTTATTAATAATTCCTTAGTATATTAAAATCGATCGCAAAGCACAATACAAATCAACAACATGAAACCAATTGATTGAACACGCTGAATAAAACCCACAAATTAGATAGAGTATGTCCAATAAAACCATATAAAACGTCAACAAAATGACATTGACACATGACACTAAACAGCTGTTGCGAGCTTTTTATTATTATTTGGACACAGGTAAAGACCATTGGTCTACACGGCAACAATAATTACAAATGTTGCTTGTAAGCTTTAATAATGTTTGAGGGTAGGAAGTTCTCCTTAGTCACGTTTATTTACGTTTCCTTCATAGTCCTCACGCGCACAGATATTTGTTGCATAATATACTATCACTACTAAACACCAAAGCCCGAAGTATACATTATTTCGGAAAAACAAATACACAACAAACTGTTCTAAAAAAAGCAAGAACAACCAACCAATGCGAGCTCTTGAACATTAAAGAGATAACGCTCTTTAATGAACAAAATGTTAAAATGAACTTTTTGTTTTGCGTTTGAAAGACTCGTAAAACCTCAGACGAAGTACCAAATCGTATCGTATTAATCGTACCAAGTAGTATAAGCCACTTTCCATAGCTTTTAAAAAAAACCAGTTTCTCCTTTTATTAATTTATGTACTTTTACTGTTATTTTTGCCAGCCAGTATCATAAAGAAGCTATTACTAATACCAGTTACATACTCGTCTATGCTCTGCCCCCGTTGAAATAATAAAAAAAGTGAACTGTAGAAAATATTCTCTTTGGTCGGATCTGTCAATCGGGAATGTATGTAAAGAAAATTTTGAAATATTATTCATTAATATCGTGATAATCCCTTGAATTTAGTTTAATTTCAATTTATATTTAGCGCCTGTATATAAATAGTTAAACTTCACAGTGCTTATTTTATCGCACACTGTATTCCGTGTTTGTTTTCAGCATGGCTCCCCGGTTCGAAATCGCAGTGGGTCTGCGAAAAGGCCACAAAACAACTAAGATTTCCGCTGGAAAGAAAGGAATCACAGACAAAACCATTAAAGTCAGACCCGCCAGGCTTAAGGGTGTAAGTTTATTTTTCTAAAGTACCAATACTAATTCATAGGTTATGTTTGTGTATACTTTGAGACTGATTTCTTGTTAGTAGCTGCATTATCAAGTTTTTAAATTCATTAGTGGATAATAAGGATATTTTGTCTAAATTGATTATTTCTATCTGCTTGATTTGCATACTTTAATACATATAAAACAGTATTATAAAGTAACTGTACTAGGCTGTTGCCTACAACTTCGTCCCTGTGACATTTCAATCCCATAAGGGTGGAATTTTAAAAGTCTTAGCCCTATTGGCAAGCGATCGCACATACAGTCAACTAATTTAAAATGCAGGTCACTTCAGAGCCTTATCACAGCAAATTTTACAGATATTTGTTGAAGATTAATTGAAGGAGTTTATAATAATTTTTTAATCCAAAGAGTTGTGAGAGACATGTTAATAATACTTCAGATACCTGAGTGAAAGATCATGTTGCCTCCACGCATGGCGGTCACTGGCCAGCCGCACTGCTCCATATAAGGATCCGCCAGCCACCTTCCTCACCAGGTCTGACCACCTCGTCGGAACTTCGACGAGGTGGTCAGACCAAGTGGAGACTTGTCCCAGGATTCGTCTATTAGGATGCTCAATAATGATAACTGTTTTATTGTGCTTTCGTGCAATCATGCATATAATAGTGGGATTGCTTGTTACAAAACGTTTTTTTGAAATGCACTGCTATGGGATAAAAATTCTACTGGGATAAAGTTGTGGGCAACAGCCCTGTTAAAGTGGTATTAAAAATTCACATTCCATTATTCCAGCTGCAAACCAAGCACTCCAAGTTTGTACGTGACCTGGTGCGAGAAGTTGTTGGACATGCCCAGTACGAGAAGAGGGCTATGGAGTTGCTGAAGGTAACATATTGTTGTAAAACAGTAAATTTTTTTTGTAAACAGTTTTCTTAGCAATGGCTGGCCTTAGAGTTTAGTAACCCCCAGATGCATAATTTTCGAGATCTGGCTTTTTTGAAAATTTTGAGGTTATCTAAATGCAACCCAATAGCTCATCGCGACCTACGGTCACTCCTCGCAACTAACTTTTGTGTCAGCTTACTAGGATCTGGGTCCTGTCGCTCGCTTCTCACAGTCCAAGGGTCAAAAGGAAACCTAACAGCTCTCCTTGCACCTAATTTTTGTGTCGGCTGACTAGGATATGGGTACAGCCTTAGAGTTTTGTCATTTGCCCTGTGGTTCCCGGGCTAGAATAGGACTACCCCCAATCTTCTTGTGGGTGTCGTAAAGGCGACTAAGGGATTACACCAGTGTTGAGCAGCAGCATTATCCTGTGTATTATAAGATCATTACCACCTTAGTTAACACATTTGTGGACACAGCCCACGTGATGTAAGTTTGTGATGTGACACTAGATGAATCAATACGAAACATGACGTCCATAGACGTACTCCCGCAGTTGGTAGGAGCCACCGGTATGACATCGACGTACTGTCAACGAACTTATTAACAGAAAGTATTTGTCATAACCTAAGAGTATACCTGAGTCCCTACCTGGCATGTGTACCAGCCTCATTCATTCATGGTCATGTAGTAAACAATTTTTTTTAAATTGTGTAACAACTTATTTTTGGAGCATAGACAAAGATTGCTGATGGCACTTTGCCATTTCAATTGTGTATTTAAAATTTTCTCTTTTTAATTATGTGAAGATTTTTAAGATTTTGCAATATCTAAGAGAGAGAAACTATTATTATAAAATTAAAACAGCATCAGAATATTCTATGTTTATTTCATCTAGGCTATGAGCTACTGATAGTAAGCAGACACCGTTTCCTATGAAGCGCGAGTCATACCGCGAGCGGGCAGGCTAAGCTGGTGATGCGCGAGTTTGGTTCTACATATTTTCACACTTCGATTCACACCGCGAACGACAGAGCTAAGCTACACCAGCGACTTGAACGATCTGAACTATCCGACGATCCCAGCTAAGCTAATTCGTTCACTTAAGTGTAGGTGTAGCTTAGTTCTATAGTTTGCGGTGTTAGCCGAAGTATGAAAAAATGAGGCTCCAAACTCGCCAGCTTAGCCCGCCCGCTCGCGGTATAGCCTGCGCTCAAAATCTGCTAATTGTTGCTATACTTATTCTGAATAACTAAACTACAGTAAACTTTTAGAATAAAATCTATGGAGATGTATTTTATCATGTCATCTCATAGTATTAATATTGATAAAGTATTAAACATACTTGATAAATTGATAAGGAAACAATGAATTATGTGCAAATGTTGGGCAGATGTATACATGTGTGTCTAGACGCATAACTATGTTTATTTAGGCAATATATTAATGCATTATTACTTGTATGTATATGTCTTGTCATAATTGCCTGTTTGAAACTGGGCATATACTAAGTTGTTTACTATGTTTTTATTTAAAAGTTCAAACTTTTGATGCAGGATAATGTTAGGAATCATTCATTGCTGGAGAATACGATTCTGATCAAATCTGAAGACATTCCAATATCAGTACATTTAAAGTCTGCAAAGTGTATGTTGTACACAATGTATATGGGTTATGTAAATTTTTTATGTCTAGAAAGACATAAAAAAGTTAATTGACATAAACCATAAACAAGGCAGAAGCCAGATACCTAAAAAAACAATTGAAATCTAGAGAACATATTGTAAAAATGCTTGGCAGTAATGGGAATAATAGGGCCTATATCTAGGAATTAATAGGATAAATTTCCCATTTTTACATCCATGTTCCAAATATCAGAATGAATCCACCCATTTGTTTTGAGTTAGCCGGCGGAAAGACAGACTGATAAAAACCTTCGCTTTCAAAGCTGAAAAATGTAAGGCTCATTCTCGTCTAATATCCTCTTTTCCCCAGTAATTCAACCCATGGACTAGTGGAAAGTTTTTAGCCCAAAAGTACAATAAAACTACTGGGAATAAGTTTGTCTAAAACACTTGTTTAATTTTTGACCCACTTATATACGAAAAAGAAACCTAGAAATAATCATCACATAGGCTGTTGATTTATTTCCTTCTTCTTTAAACATACAAAAACTTAACGTAATGAATCTGTTTCAGGTGTCAAAAGATAAGCGCGCCCTCAAGTTCCTGAAGCGGCGCCTGGGCACGCACATCCGCGCCAAGAGGAAGCGTGAGGAGCTCAGCAATGTCCTCGCCCAGATAAGGAAGGCTGCCCACCACCACCATTAACTGGATAATAAACTTTGCTTAAGTTATTGCTGTGTTTTTTTACTAGTTCGTGGAAATTTTACACCCTTAGGTCAAATCAAATTGACGCCGAGTCGAAGCAAAGCGGCACATTTTTCACAAGTGGCGCGAAAGCATTCGCTCGTCTTCAAATCTTCAATTCTTAAATCAGTGTCAAAACAACCCTATGTCATTATCTGCGCCCTCGATGCGCTTGAGCACACGCGATTGCGACCAATCGGCGTTCATCAGAATGCGCGCGTCTTTTTTTCTTGTAGATTGAGGTCGAAGGTCTAAACTATTGTAAAATATCGGTGATGCTTCGACTGACAGGCGTCAATGTGCATCAACCCTGTAGGGGTGGTTTTTAATCTTTAAATTTCTTGATCAAGGAGTTTCATTTGTATTGATAGAGCCTGGCAGTCAGGATAGATGATTATGCAGGCGGAGTGTGGAAAACACTCCGACCGAGGAGTTGGCGACTCATATATAGTTTGCTCGGTTTAACAGTGGCCTTCTAGCAGTGAACTGATCAAACTTCTTATAGACGTCACCCTTGTTTATTCTTTGATTTTAATTTGAATCATACGTATACTTGTACCGCCACAGCCGCGGACTTTGTAAGCTTTTCGAAAAATATTCGTTGGAACTAGAAAGCTACTTTGTACACTAACGGGTCATGTAACATCTAATAAGGGGGGTCTACTTAGTTATTTTATTTAGACGCCTTATCAGAATGTAACACGAGTCGAAAAAAGTTATTTTGTACTTTCTAACTGGTCATATGATATGAACCGTTAGAACGCACAAAATGCCTTTTTTCGATGAATATATCAGAAAAGCTTACGCACATGTCCAGAGTTTTTTTTTGAACCCACGATCTCTGTCGCTCGAAGCTTCGCCGGACGGACGTCCACTGAACTTACCTTTCAGATTCAGTACAAATCTAATAAATAAAATCGTAAACTTCGCGTGTCTGTACATAGAAGATATTTCCAAAAAAAAAAATTAGGTGACTAAGGATAAGTAATAGACCACATTTCCATCTTTTTAGAAATTTTTGTCTGTTTGTGAGTTTGTGCACGCATCTCTTAAAAACTACTGAACGGATTTTGATGAACTTTTCACAAAAACATGGGGCTTAACTTAACATTTAGTCTTTATTTCATCGCAATCGGCTAACCAATTAAAAGTTATAGAAATTTTTAGTTCTCAAATACATTAGTAGGTAAGGTTAGTATGCAATATATTGCAGATAATAGTATTTCCGTACTATTCAGATTGCGATGAGTTTGGATTATATTTGGAGCTGCAAGTGGGAATTGGAGTGGAAGTGGGTGTGGGCGTGGGCGTGGGAAAAGGGGAGTGGGTAGGGGAGCGGAAGCGGGAGCAGAAGCGGGAACGGGAGCGGATTCTGTAGTTCACGCGAGCGGAGCCGCGGGCACAGCTAGTTCTACATATTTCACTTTCATCAAAATTAATCTATCGTGGTCAGACCATCGCTTCTGAGTTAGGAAGACTGGAGAACCCAACTCAATTATGACAATGACAAACTTATACCTACATACGATACTAATTGTCCTATTTACGGCCTACTCTGAGTGAAGTGAACTTTATATTGACAGGGGGTCCCAAAGGTCGAATGTTATCTCATTGCGTCACAAGAGCCTCTGGTAATTTTACATTGTTTTATCAATAAATCCGTATCCAAGACCGTTTAGAACTGTTGCCACTAATAAATTATCGACTTTGTAGGAACGTTATTATATTTGAATTCCCTACCTACTCTCCACATCGAAACTCTTAAAGACATTTCACTGAAGACGTTCCGCCTGCAAGCACGTGGTGGTTACGGCAAATGCTCCCAATGGACAGCTCACCTAAAGTGGTACTATTGGGGAGGCATGTGCTCAGCAGTGGACATATTTCGGCTGATGTATAAGTTCAATCGGTTGGTCTATGCGACGCTTTGTCGAAAGTCATATCAACATTCGCTACCTATTTATCTGGCCTGTTTGTGGCTCCATGGCATAAGATTTTTTTATTAATAAGTATAGGTCTGCTGGAAGAAATCTCTCCCAGAGATAAGTTCGCCCTTTGTACTTGTGTTTCTTTTTAATGTATTATTTTTGTTTTATCTGTGTGTGTGGCAATAAAGAGTTAAATAATAATAATAAATATAGACTTCTGGAAAAGTTTTTGTCATGTTTGGACAAAATTGGTTCATTCTTGTGCCTCTCGTCTGTGAGATTCGTAGTACAAAGCGTGTTCTTTGCTTTTTTTTAATAACTACTCGCGCAGTTATCTATTTTATTCGTTCTTTCCCCAGGAAAATAAAATGGAAGAAAGAATAAATATGTGTTGCGAATAGTTGCGATTTCATAGGGAATTTCCCTTATCTAATAAAAGAGGATTAGTGCATCATCCTATTTTAAAAACTAAGTAAGTAGCGTTCGATGGTAGCGTTATTTATTTCCATCGTTACCCTGAGCATATCAATTCACTACGCGGTTTGTTGTACGATTTATATAGAATAGGTATGTACTTGCGCACACTGTTTATACAGATAAAAGTAGACTTGTTTACGTTTAATTTTCATGACAATTATAATAATCAGTACCGAATGGACGAGCCCACAAACAATTTACATCATTTGGACTGATCCCAGGTCATGTTTGCATGCTGATAAAACAAAGACTAACAAGTTCCAGGCACTGAGCCAGGATTTCATATGCTGATATCCACCTAACCCCTAAGGGGCTCAGCCTCAATTGATATAGGGAGGGACCTTCTTGATGTCTGAACTTCATATAAACCCAAACCTAGTCTCCATTATTTCTTTCCGGGAGATAGTAGGTGAATATCATGCCTACCGTACCAAATAAGTTGTAAATTGTGGGGTGGGGGGTAACTGGACCTCAAGTCTCCCATGCCTGCGCCCCCCGTAAATTTGACTACGAGTTGCTAATGTCAGAATTCTAAATAATTTTATCGTGTAAATAATGAGAAATGTCAGGATTTGGAATAGTTCTAAATGAAATAAGATTAAGTATAACATAGTGATTAAATTGAGAATTGTACGAAATTCGAATTTGTACAAACCGATGGCACCCGATTAAATATCTTTTCTATTTTATCAAGTACAATCACATGATTCTCGTTTTTTTAGGTTTAAATGACAAACAAAAGTATTTTAATATTTTGTATTTCATATCTTAATAATTACGTTTAGTTGGTATGTCGACCAAATATACACAATAATATTTCTATAAATTTAGAAAATCTCATCACAATTATAATTAGGCAACTTGCCATCAGCTGATACAAATTTTCTCTATTTTTTCTCTATTACATAATATTTTTTGCCAAATTTAACATTTATACAGTTCATGTTACAATAATAAACAGACTGGACACAAATTTTACGTAAAATGTATTTAACATGATTTTTTTGAATAGGCAATATGTGCCAAAACAATCTAAAGGAAACTGAAGACTTGAACAAGTTCAAATTATAATTCAAATAGTATGTCTGGATACTGATAAACAAAAAATGTCTTTTAAATGGAACAACTTACCAAAAAGAAAAAAAAATACTTTTAGTAAAGTTATGAAAACTTTTCAACAACTACATCTAAAGTTAAATGCAGACCTTACTTCCAAAACGATATAGCATTTTTATGGCAGAATAAGTGGAATGACTTCTAGTTCCTCCGTATATGGCAAAAAATATGAAAATAACTATTTATAGGTTAGTTCATTTATTTTTGCAATGCGCTACCATAGCATATAGAAAATTCTGCATTGACATGGAAGGTTTATCACTTTTGCAACATCGTTTTTAAAATAACAATATTAAACATACAAACTTCACATTAATAATAATCCCAGTTCTAGTCTGGGATAGCTAAAAGTTAATTTGTAGGTTTCCAACAATCCTGTATTATAAGAATTCATTTCCAATAACAAATATCACTGAGCCATTTCAGGATTACATCTCGTGTTAACAATGCCATAGAAGGGTCTGACGAAGCAAAACTAGATGTTGGAGACCTCTTCCTAAACATAGGTAAAGTAAAAAAAATAATTAAACTAATATGGAACATTGGAGAATAAGTAGGAAACAGATTCTCCATTGTGCGTACGCCGCACAGCTTCTGCAAGCATCATTGAGACATCAATGCACTGGATCTTAGGGCAGTCTTGCATATGCCTCTCCTGAGGTATAGTGTTTGTGACCACCACAGCTTCTAAACAAGCGTTGTTGATTCGAGAAATAGCCGGTCCAGAGAAAATACCATGAGTTAGAATAGCATACACTTTAGTAGCACCTGCTTCAATGAGTTTCTCTGCAGCATGACAGATGGTTCCACAAGTATCAGCCATGTCATCAACCAGGATGGCAGTGCGGTCCTTAACATCACCAACTAACACCATAGATGCGACTTCGTTAGCTTTTTTTCTTTCCTTGTGAATGAGAGCAAATTCCACATTTAACCGATCAGCAATGGAAGTGACCCTCTTAGCACCACCAGCATCAGGAGACACAACGATGCTGGTCTTCCAGTCAGGAATGTTTTCTTTAATCCATTTCAACACAGCAGGCTCAGCAAAGAGGTTATCAACAGGTATGTCGAAAAACCCTTGGATTTGGGACGCATGAAGATCCATCGTGATTATGTGATCGGCGCCAGACACAGATAGAATGTTAGCGACGAGCTTTGCTGTGATGGGAGCTCGGCTTTTGTCTTTTTTGTCTTGCCGAGCGTACGGGAAGCAAGGAATAACGGCGGTGACTCGGGATGCCGACGCTATTTTACAAGCATTGATCATAATAAGCAACTCCATTAGATTATCATTGATCTCACCACTTCCACTCTGTACAATGTAAACATCCTCCCCTCTTACCGATTCGCCGATCTCAACACACGTTTCCATGTTACTAAACTTCTTAGTAACCACTTTGCCAAGATCGATGCCAAGGCGGTCGACGATTTTCTGCGCCAGATCTGGGTGGGAACTCCCGCTGAAGACTTTGATGTTCGGCATTCTTGTCGTTAGGGGCAGAACGATGTGGTCTAATTTGTTCACTACTTCTTCGAACGAAGCAATTGATTTCATCAGCGGATTAAAGTGACCTCTCGGCCGTCACCCACAGAGTGCGCGTGAATAACAAGATCAACTATTTATGAATGTCTACCGATAAGATATAGTAGAAGAAACGTGGGGACTTGCCGCAGTGCCGTAAATACGTACGTACGCCGCACTTCACGCGTTCGCCTCGTTTCGTACCGCACGTTTTTTTCTTTCTATGAATTTGACAAGCCAATAGCCAAATAGCCACAGACGAACGAGCAAAAATGACAAACAAAAATCAATGTTACCATAATTTCTATTATTTTCCTACCGGAAGAATTAATTTATGAGCATAGAGAAAGAATGAAGAAATTCATATAGACAATAATATTCTCGTTTAACTTGAGGAATGAACATATTATTGTAGTTATAAATCTTGATTTTTAATCTGAGTATAAATCTGATATAAATCAAAGAAAAACAAGTAATATCATAGTGTAAAAAGAGAAGGTTGAAGAGAGAAAATAAACCAACAGTAATTGTTAACCATAGAACTTAGTTAGGCGGGCTTATCAGCGCCTCGCCAGCGTTCAATTGATAAACTGCTCAGTCGAAGTAGGTACTAAATATAATCTAAGATAAAGTGGGTGGAACTCAAACTAAAAAATCTAAGGTGGAAACATTCGCTACCTATAAACTTACCGCTGCGTGTGTTGGCATTGGTTTGGTTTTGTTTGATTTACAAATAAAAGATTTAACAATTTATATCACATCGACTATATATTTTCTTGTTGACAATTAGACAGATGAATGACACGAACGAGTTTCATGACAGTGTTGTGCCAGTACTCACACTCCTCTTCACGGCACTGTCGTGAGCTTCATTTGACTCCAAGACTGCTGCGTAATTTAAACAGTCGTGGACCAGCTAATGCCTTAGTCAGCAGGTCTGCCTCCATATCCTCTGTGGGCAGATACTTGACTCCCAGGATTCCATCCTGGATGCAGTCTCTTATAAAATGCAATTTAAGGTCTACATGTTTGGATTTTGCAGTCACCATTGCATTTTGACTTAATTTCTGGGCAGCTTGATTGTCGTTAAGGATAATTATTCTTTGGAAATCAGTTCCCATATCCTTATAAAAACTTTTAAGATGTATGGCTTCTTTTGCCGCCTCTGTTATGGCTACGTATTCCGCTTCAGCGGTTGACAGGGCAACGCTTCTTTGCTTTTTAGAAGCCCAGCTTACAGGTGCTCCAGCAAATTTGAAAGTGTAACCCGAATAGGACTTTCGGTCGATCTTGCACGCCCCCCAGTCGGCATCTGCCATTCCATACAAAGCTTGTCCAGTTTTATTGAATGTTAAGCCGACAGTCTTCGTTCCTTTTAGGTATCGCAGTACCCTTTTTGCACATTTGAAGTGTTCTTCGCTGTAACAATCATTGAACTGTGACAAATAACTAATGGCGAACATAATATCAGGCCTTGTGGCCACTGCTAGATACATGAGGGTTCCAATCAAGTTTTTGTAAGGGAGATCTGCCTTGTCACACTTTTCTACTTTTTGTAGATTAAGTCCCAGTTCTAAGGGTGTAGTCGTGGACTTACAGTCTTCCATCTTAAACTTCTTTAGAGTATCTTCGATAAACCTCTCTTGGTGTAGTTTGATTTCATCTTCTTTGCAGATAACATCAATTCCAATCAGACGTTTTGGTACCCCCAAAGTCTTTCAACTCAAACTTGGTGTTGAGCTTCTGTTTAATCTCTTGGAGCTCCTTTGGACATAAGTAGGCAATCAATAAATCGTCCACATAGATTGTTATTATAATCTTGACTCCTCTTTTCGCCAGGATGTATACACATGGATCAGCCTTTGATGCTTCAAACCCAATGTTTTTCAATTCAGTGTCGAGTTTCTTGTACCATTGCCTCCCTGCCTGCTTAAGTCCATAAAGGGCCTTTTTGAGTAGGCAGACCTTCTCTCCTTTTATAACTTTTATGTTTTCTAACATGCTTCTCGTTTTATAATACATTGTTAGATCATCTTTTTCGCTTTCCTCAATCATTAATTCTGTCAAATAGTCTTCTAGGTAGTCAGGGTATTTCATGGTTATGGTCTCTTCCAATGTTCCATTTAAATACGCAGTTGTTACGTCCATCTGATTAAGATGTAACCCTTCTTCTACAGCCATTGCAATTACAGATCTGATTGAGCTTAGTTTTGCGACAGGAGCATACGTTTCATTGTAATCAATGCCTGGTCGTTGAGTGAAACCTCGTGCAACTATCTTGCTTTTCTTGTGATATTGTTATCTGGTCCTACTTTATTTCTTAAAACCATTTTGTAATCTATCACTTTCATTTCTTTGTCCTTTGTGACTATTATCCAGGTTCCATTCTTGACATGTGCTTTTATTTCAGCTTTTATCGCTTCATGCCAATATTCTTCATTTTCATTTTCTTCTGATAGGTAAGATATTTCTGAGATGAGTAGACTTTCTTCCTTTTCATCTAGTACGAAATCTTTGGTCCACTTTGGCAGTTGCCTCTCTCTTTGTGGCCTCCCATTCACAGCTGTCGATTGTTCTGGCAATGCGACCTCTGACACATCATAGTAAGAATCTGGTTCTTGTGATGAATTTTCAATTAAAACTTCATCTTGATGCTGAATGATGGGTTCTGGATTCTGCGTAATGATGGACTCTCGATTCTGTCTTATGATGGATTCTGGAGAATTTGATCCCTTGTTAGGTGATTTCTCTGTCTCTCTCTTAATTATTTCTATTTCAAACTCTTTTATCTTATTTTTGTTTTTAGTTTTATACTGTTTTTCTTTTTCAGGTCTTTGCTGTTCCTCCTCATATGCAAGGTTTTCATAGCTTTGATCTGTATTCTCATAGTACATTTTGTCTATGATCTTCACGTCTCTGCTAGTTACGATTTCATCTTCTTCTGGTATATAGATTCTAAAACCTTTTGTATGATAAGAATATCCCATGAATAATCCTTCTTTGGTTTTCTGGGTTAGCTTTCCTCGTCTGCTTTTCTTTAAGATAAAGGTTTTTCGTCCAAATACATGAAGATGATTACCAGAAGGTGTTCGGCCAACCCATCTTTTAAATGGAATTTCACCTTTCAGAGCTTTTGAAGGGCTTCTGTTTATCAGGTAGTTAGCAGTGCTGACTGCTTCTGCCCAAAGCTTCTTCGGTACATTGGCTTCTATCATCAAACATCTGGTTTTGTCGAGCAAGGATCGATTCTTTCTCTCACTTATCCCATTTTGCTGTGGGGTGTAAGCATTTGTTAGCCTTCTGTGGATTCCATGCTCCTTGAGAAAATTATCGAACTCCTTGTTCCGGTATTCTGTACCGTTGTCAGATTGCAGATTTTTAATCTTTTTGTTGAGGAATGTTTCTACTTCATTCTTATATTCTTTGAATACACTAAATACATCACACTTCCTCTTTAGGAAGTAAACGCTACAGTACCTTGTGTAGTCGTCTATAAACGTGACATAATATTTTGAGCCTGCTATTGTTTCACATTCAAATGGACCACAAACGTCACTATGTATGATTTCAAGTGGTTCCGTTGTGTAGATATCGTCATGTCTTGTGAATGGCAGTCTTGATAATTTTCCTTTTATGCAGGTCTCGCAAGTTCCCAACTTTACATCAGCAAACTTTAAACCGTACATTAGGTCGCCTTTAGACATCTTTCTCAAATCATTTTCATTGATGTGTCCAAGTTTGCGAGGCCATTCCATGACGTCACTATCAGCTTTTGCTGTGTACTTTGCAGTTTCGCTCTTCTCAAATTCAATATAGTAAAGGTCATTCTTTCTTCGTGCTAACAGTGTCACCTCACCATTTTTCTTCAAAATGTAGGCTTTTTCCTTTTCAAATACGACTTTATATCCTTTGTCTGTTATCTTACCTACTGACAACAAGTTTGCCGACATTTCGGGTACAAACAGGGTATCTTGGATGTCCACAGTGTGCTTTTTGGTGCGTAGAGTCACTTTTCCTTTACCTTGAATTTGACTTACATATTTATTTGACGCCATCTTAAGTACGCCAGTCTCAGGGATCATATTTGAAAACATTGTCTTCTCTCCACACATGTGGGATGAACAGCCGCTATCTAGACACCAAATTTCTTTTGATTGGTCTGAATCTGCGGTAATCAAGCAAACATTGTTATGTTTATGTTGCTCTTTGATTTTGTTTTCCTTTTTCTTTCCCCAACACGCCGATGTAGTATGCCCCTTCTTTTTGCAGCTCTTGCAATACGATTTTTGCTTGTTTTTGTTCACGTAGTATGCTTCAGAACTTTCGGGTTGTTCACTACTGTTCCTGGCCTGGTATTCTTCTATAATTTTTACTTTCAGGTCTTCAGGATTTGGCAACGTGTCTCTCGACTCAATGGCAATTCGAAAATTTTCGAATGTTTTAGGTAAACTGTATAGAATCATTATACTTAGCATATCTGGATTTATTTTAATATCCATGTTGGCCAGTTTTTCCACGATATCCATGTAGTTATTTAGATGGTCTATTATGTCTTCATCTATAGTCATCCGCTTTAGAACCAATTGCTTCAGCAAGGTGGCTTTCCTTGCAGGCCCAGTACTTTGGTAGGTAGCTTTTAATTTGTCCCATACAGCCTTAGATGTCATGCAGCATTTAATTTGTTTTAATTCAGAGGGCGATATAAGAAGTAGAATCTGGGCTCTTGCCTTTAAATCCTCTTTTCTGAACGCCGTCTGGGCTGCAGCATCTGCCGCAATTTCCAAAGTTTTCTCACCGCTCACAATTTCCCAATAATCATTTTTTAAGCACCAAGTGTCATAATTTGACTTGGTCAATGGTTCCACAGTACGGTAACTATTCGTCGATGCCATACTTGCAATCCTTTGCAATATAACAGAAAACCACAGGCAACCACGCTCTGCTACCAATTTGTTGGCATTGGTTTGGTTTTGTTTGATTTACAAATAAAAGATTTAACAATTTATATCACATCGACTATATATTTTCTTGTTGACAATTAGACAGATGAATGACACGAACGAGTTTCATGACAGTGTTGTGCCAGTACTCACAGCGTGGCTGTCAGTCATCTGTCATTTTTTTGTCACTCATTCGCGGTTTTAAATCTAGTTTTTGTTTACTTTTGCTTTTTATACTTTCTATAGAATGTGAACTGTGTTGATTCTTCATAGAAACTGTTCGCATTGAAATGCAATAATTAATTTTGCTGTAACCACAACAAGAACTCCTTCCATAATGGAAGATGAAGCTGAACAAACTGGGACTCAGAGGATGCTCCGATGCTTGGACTGGCTTCAGAAGCAAAACAGCCAGGAGCCCAAGAAGCTGTCGCTGCAGAATAAAAACGATATTCAGTTCATAATGCAGACGAACGCCGATCGTAAGAATTTCTTACTGTCTGTGGCTGAAGACGAAGCCACGGTGCCTCCGGGCATCGATGAGCCTGAGGTGGAGTCCAAGGTCGTGGTAAGTCAGAAATAGTTCATTAAACAACAATAGAAATACTATGTATATATGTACATATATATATAACTATATAAAGTTTCTCCAGCATCATTTGACCTTGCAAAATAGCCTATTTTAGTTGACTGCTGGACCTACACCTCACACCAATAATGGGCTGTGTATCCTTTAATAACTGTGCTGGGTGATCACCAGACACTATTATTGCAGATTCTCAATTGAGAAATTTTTAGTAGCGATTCCATATTCAACTTGATAGTTATCAATATTGTTGCATTTCTATTTACAACGTCTTCATTCGAATTTCTGTAAAAAAATGAAAATATGGAATAGAAAAAGAAATTAATTTATTAAATGATATTTTTTTTTATTTAGCCGATTAGAAAACTAAGAGTGGAGAGCTTGCGAATGGAATGTGAGTGGCAATCCTGTGGCTGGTACTTTCACGACTATGAGGCATTCCAGAACCATGTGCGGGAGCATATTTTGGATCTACATGTGATTAAAGACGAGGGTGGCAGTGGTATGTATCTTGTAAAAAAATCTGTGGTAGGTGAGCTGGTTGTGCACTCGCCAACCGGGTTGAAACCCTGCTCATGCCAATGAGTTTTTAGAAACATAAGTTTGGTTTATTTATAATAAATACCACAGGCTTTTCTGTGAAGGGAAACATCATAAGGAAACCAGCATATGTCAAAGAAGACATTACATTGCCATTATATGTGAAGTCCACCAAATCGGCTTGGGGCACTTGTTGTGGACAGGAGTTAGTCACAAAAGATTGAAGGGTCAAAGTGGCGCCATGTTTTATATTTTATAAAAAACAATTATCAGTTAGTTGTAGTATGACAGTGGTGATATGCCATGCCATTTGCAGCCTTCACACTTATGCCTAGAATTTGTGTCTATATACACAGACTGTAAGTGTGTGAAATATATTGTCATTGTTTCTACCTCCTATGTGGTTAACTTTTGTAAAGGATTTTGACACAATTATAGACCAGTGTTACAAGTGACAATTCAAAGACTTAATACATCAGTTCAGATATAGGCATACCAGCAAATTGCTGCTCGCCTATTATCCCTATAATAATAATAATTTATCTTTCTCCTTAAAGGCTATAAAATTGTTTTAAAAACAAACCAAAAAACTTACCACATGTATTGTAGAAACCATGATGCAATTTATTTAAGTTAAAAGTTAGTCATCTTTGTTATTTAAATAATGGGCTCGATTCTGAAGGCACAATGTTAAAATTTGACAGCACTAAAACTGTGCTATCCTTCTCACACAGTATTACGAAGATAAAGATGAAACCAATTTTAGAGCTGTCAAATTTTTAAATGTGTGCCTTCAGAATCGGGCTCATTGTTTACTTTATAATTATAACAGGCTTTCTTATAAAGTGTTTTGTTTAATGTGATGCAATCTTTCTGTTTGTTATATTTAAAATAGTAGGTATAATTTCCTCTGGTATGTTGTTGTAGAAGCATAATTTTTTTTATAATTTGACAAAATTTCCTATTTCACAGCAACATATGTCTGCCTCTGGGATGTGTGTGGTCACAAAACATCAGATTTCAAGGAAATGGTCCGCCACATAAACTACCACTCGTACCACTCCCGGCTGCTCGCCATCGGCTTTAATGGCCGTGCCACCTTGAAGCTAGCTAGGTGCAGAAAGGAGTCTGGGAAGCGAAATCAGCTTCCACCATTATTGACTGACCACTGCTGCATGTGGACTGGGTGTGATGAGAAATTTAACTCCATTCAGGTATACTATTTGCATAATGACATGTGCTGTATCATTCTCGGATTAGAATAGGGCCACCTCCAATGGGTGTTGTCAAGTCGACTGAGGGATTGCAGCAGAGACAGGCAGAAGTATTCACCTGTATATATTAAGATCATTATTGCGATCACCATTCCGCCTGCCAAGCGTGGTGATTAGCAAATCCCCCAATGGACAGCCTACCACAAGTGGTATTCTATTGGGGAGGCTTATGTTCTTGAATATTTCAGTTGATGATTGTATATTGATTTTTTAAATTTCCTTAGTCTGTTACATCAACTAATAAGCTTATAGATAATAATAATAATAATAAAATCATTTATTCATCTCTTAAAAAATATACATACAATAACTCCGCCAAACTGTATAGTACAGTTTGTTATGCAAGGTAAACACATCAGACTTAGACAAAACGCCGAGAAGCCACCTCGCACAACATCAACTTAGTTCTGACCAATCGTGGCAGCCAACCGGACGAGCCAATCTGGTGTCCTTTTTGCAATAAGCGATTCATTTGATTTCATCCCATACACTCTCATCAAGAGGGTAGGCCTCTACCCCAGCAGTAAAAATAAATAAATAAAAAAATAAAAAAGCCTTTTATTTCCATAAAGTTTAACAATTAAATTTTCACTTTACCTAAATTAGTTAGGAACCCCTTTTCGGGTGAAGGCCTCCTCCAGCTTTACCCAATCCTCTCGATTCTTTGCTTTGTCAAGCCACTGGGGCCCAGCAATGCTTTTTATGTCGTCATCCCAGCGCGTTAGCGGTCTTCCCTTGCGACGTTTTCCCTGTGGTCCTTTCCACTCAGTTACCCTAGATGGCCATCTGTCTTTCATTACCCCAGCAGTGGGGACACATTAATAAGCTGTTGATTTTTGGTTTGATATCTTATATGTTAGTCATTCATTGACATCTCATTTTCAGAGTAGTCCAAGCATCAACTTTGGCCGCTGTGTTAAGGGTCAAATATGCATAATACTTTAAACAATTTCAGACATTCTTTGACCACGTAAAAGTGCACATAAGCTACTCAGACAAGAAACTATGTTCCTGGGCCGGATGCGGCGCGACGTTCCCTCGTAAGGTGCTTCTTACAATGCACTGTCGTTCGCACACGGGTGAGCGGCTGATTGCTTGCTTCCACTGCGGGAACCACTTCGCTTGTAACAGGAAACTTTGCGATCACCTGCTGAGACAGGTATGTACATCCTGATACATATATAATGCTCACGCCCTGGCCCCAGAAGGATAGACAGAGACGATGCATCGCCACTTTGCACGATACTGACACACCTCATCAGCCTCACTCATATTTATCAACCTTTTCATGCACTATTCTACTATTCATTCATCTCTCTGTGGACCCCAGCCTTTTTAGACATTAATAAACTGTATAAGTACATGAACCCTCTAAACCGAAATCATTGTACAAAGTTGTTGGTCCCTAATGATAGAGAATAGACCCCACTCACTTTATATTTAAGTCAGCAATATTTATTCGTGGACACTGACGGCGGCCCTGATCCACAAGTTTCAAGTCGCTGAGCGAGCTATGAAGAGGGTTTTGTTTGGGGGTTCTTTGAAGGATATGATTCGTAATGGGGAGATCCGATGACGAACGAAGGTATACGAAAATCGAAGGTATATGGCACTGGGCGGGCCACATGTTCAGGAGATCACGGATTGACACGCGTAGGGTGAGACGCCCTGCCGGCAGATGGACCAACGACCTGAAGAAAGTGGCCGGAAATAGCTAGATGCGGAGGACGGAGGACCGGATGTAGTGGCGTTCACTGGGAAAGGCCTATGTGCAGCAGAGGACGTCTAAGAGCTAATATGATGATGATGTATATTAATTTGTGCCGTGTGGCTTAGAATAATGCCACTCCAAATTTTCCCGTGGGTGTCGTCAAGGCGACTAAGGGATTGCACCAGGGTTCTCCTGTGTATATTTAGATCATTACTGTGATCCCCGATCCGTCTGCCGAGCGCGGTGACTCCGGATTCCCCCAATGGACAGCCCACCAAAAGAGGCATTCTACTGGGGAGGCTCATGTTCAGCAGTGGACATATATAGGATGATGATGGTTTGCAGAACGTGAACCCGAACAGCGGGCACGTGTGCCCCGTGTGCGGCGCGGCGCACGCGACGGCGTACCTGCTGCGCGAGCACACGCGGCAGCACGTGTCGGCGCACGCCTGCTCGCTGTGCGACATGTCCGCGCCCTCCGCCGCCGCGCTCGCGCAGCACGTGCGCTACCGGCACTTCGCGCCGGGGGACGCGCGCCAGCACGCCTGCGCCTCCTGCGACTACCGGTGTGTGTGTGTGTGTGTGTGTGTGTGTGTGTGTGTGTGTGTGTGTGTGTGTGTGTGTGTGTGTGTGTGTGTGTGTGTGTGTGTGTGTGTGTGTGTGTGTGTGTGTGTGTGTGTGTGTGTGTGTGTGTGTGTGTGTGTGTGTGTGTGTGTGTGTGCCTCCTAAGCGAAAGTCTGACCCAAATTTTCAGAATATTTCTCTTTCTGTCACACTGACATGATCACTTATCCTACTAACAGTGGGACAGTTTGGATATTTAGATGTTTGTTACTCAATCACGCTTCAACCTCTGGACGGATCAGGATTAAACTTGGCACACCTATAGGTTAGGTCCTAGAATAGGGCATAGGATAGTTTTTCCCGAAAAAACATCCCATTTTTACAGCAGTGAAGATGTTTAAATATCGAAACCTAAGCGGACGAAGTCGCGGGAAAAAGCTAGTTGGATTTAATTAGTTTTGTTCGTCAGTGTATACTTGTATAGACACTGCTTGTACCAATAACAAGTTTGCTACTCGTACCGCGCTCGCCGCCCCGTCTAGCCTCTAGTCTCTATAATGTCTAGTATATTTGTGATGTTAAATTGTCCACGCGGACGAAGTCGCGACCAACAGCTAGTATGTTATAAAATCAAAATGAACTACACTGTCAAATCCCAGTTAACAACTTTTCCGTTCACTCTCAGAGCAGTAACAATATCGGACCTCCGCAAACACATCCCGACCCACACCCGCAAGAAGCGGAAGTGGAAGCGGGAGAAAAGCGACAGCAACAGCGACCTCTCTGACGAGGAGAACTCCGAGTTGAAGACCAAGAAGAAGTCGACCAAGAAGTACGCGTGTCACATGTGCCCAGCGAATAAGATCAAGATATTCTCGAGGGGTTCGAGGCTGACCACGCATCTGGTCAAAGTGCACGGGGCTCAGTGGCCGTTTGGACACAGTCGGTTCAGGTGAGGATAAATAAATATTGGGCTCGATTCTGAAGGCACAACGTTAAAATTTGACAGCGCTAAAATTGATTTCGTCTTTATCCTCATAATACTGTGTGACAAGGATAGCAACAGGTTTAGTGCTCAAATTTTAACGTTGTACCTTCAGAATCGAGCCCATTACCTACATATATATTTCAGTGGCAGTGGGTGAGTCACATCTGTCGCAGAACCGACGGCAGTTGGGGCAGACGAGTTCTTTAGTGGAGGCCGCGGATCGGCACGCGCAGGGTGGGACGCTCCATTGACACGTGGACCAACGACATGAAGAAGGTGGCCGGAAGCGGATGCAGAGGGCGGAGGACCGGGTGTGGTGGCGTTCATTTGGGAAGGCCTATGTCCTGCAGTGGACGTCTAAGGGCTGATATGATGAAGATGATATATTTCATTCCAAATCAGTTGTCATATAAAAACAAACGCATTTGCGTCTCGAAATCAAAATAAATAATAGATAGTGTTCCGAAGTGAACGGCAAAGCTTACATGGTAATACAAACCTGTTTTTGCTGCTGGTGACCCTGAAATGTAAATGTTATGGAGACGCAAATTGTGTTTGTTTTCGTATGACTATTGGTTTGGAATTAAATATACATATTTACAGTCTAATCCCAAACTAAAAATGTCACCTGTAATATGGGAAATAAACAAAACGGACAATTTACAAATATAACATCTCATCATCAGGTTATTTTTGTCTCCATTGCAAGAGCACAACCCTCTCTCATCTGCCGGAGACAGACGGAGGATTTGGCCTACACTCCCTGCGCTGGCCAGACGAGTTGGGGAGGCAATATAACATCTAGGAGGGGCCAAATTGTATAAAGTTGTCTGTCTTTACTGGCAATCGAACCCACATACTATGGCGCTCGAATCCAATGACTCAAGTCACTAGGCCAACGAGGTGGTCAGTGCTGTGATAAATGTCATGCTGGTTTTGAGCTGGAGCCTAGGCTAGTGTGGGTGAGTGTTGTGTAGGTGTGTGGGAATATGTGTGTATTAGAGAGAATGTGAAGATGTTTTTATGTAAGTATAATACAGTGGGGGACCAAGTCAAAGGTCTTAGGGGAAGAGGTGCGATGAGAAATGTGTTTTACGGCTCTGGAAGCAAAGTCCTTTTGAGCCAGTCTTAGATAGTTTTTTCACTTCATTCCCTTACTACAGTTTATAGTAAGCTTTACAGGTTAGGAAGTTCTCTGATTTAAGATCAGCTTAGTCACGTTTTGTGAGATAGGAGACAACGTCAAACCATAGATTACATAATGTCAAACTTCTGATTGCAGTTCTGATATTTCCTGTCACATTTCTCCGACGATCTTTCAATTCGGTCTCCCACTATAGTCGAGCCCAGTATTTAATAATGTGGTCAACCCACTATGGTCAATTTAAAATTATTCAGTCAATTCTTACCTCAGTATTTAAAAACAAACTATAATTTTCAGATACCAAATAAGCGAAGACGGGATGTACCGCCTGACCACAACACGATACGAATTCCTGGAGGTTTCCAAGAAAATCGTCGACGGATACAGTTGGCCGAAGGAATCCATCACCAACTCATTCGAGTTCAACCTTGAACTAAAGGCTGAGGCCACGGAAACAACCCCGAGAAGGTTCGAAATAACTCTAAAGAATGGTGATGATGAAGAAACTAAGATGGAGAAGGAAACCCAAGATAATGCAGTGGAGATAACTATGTGTGACGTCGATGACAAGGGAAACATCATAAATTCTAAGGTGATTAATTCTGATCTTGTTTTTACGTAGGTTATCTAGATTTTTTTATTTTTGACGATGTTTCTAAATTATTTAAGGACAACAAGAATCCACATTATTGTTAGTATCAACTTATGAACTATAAATTAGATTTAACAGTTTTAATAAGGTGCCAGGGCAGTCGTACCTATCTGCGATTACCCTCAGGATGCTGTTAGGGCTGCCCCGAACTCGCTGTAGTAAAGACGATATTTTATTTCGCAAGGAGACGTGAAAGCCATCTGTGCGTGCTGCTGTACAACAGAAGTACACTTGTTACCCGACTTAAATACGAAAAATGCCTTCTTTTTTTACATTATGAACTAATCCATGCAGTTCAGCATAAAACTCGCAGGTAGCTAAAAGTTACCTGAGAGCCCTAACCGTCGGAGCCAGCAGCACCATATTATCGGCGTATCTTATGTTGTTGACACAGACATTGTTAACTGGATCCGACTGGCATACTGCTTAGTCCGACGATCAGTTAGTTCACATACAGATTGAACAGCTTAGGCGAAGTCAGCCCTCCCTGCCTCACCCCGCACTCCATCCTGTATGGCGCAGATAGTTCATCAGCCAATTAACTTGGTAACTATACCAATGTCCAAATAAGGCGGGTAATCACCAGGCAGTCCCGCATCTTCAGTTTTTTCCACAAAATTAAAGTGTAATTGGTTATTTTAATACTTTGTGGATTCTTTTAATGATGAGTTCCTGTTTTGTGTATTATGGACTCCATTTACATTTAAACGGAGTTACCCTTAAGAATCTGCATACCAAGTCCCAGGGCGATCGAAGCAAAAAAAAAATTTCTGCCATATTGAAAAACGCCGCCATTTTGAAAAAAATAATAATTAAGAAACATTAATAACATATAAAGCGAATGATTTTTACAATGACCGATATGGAATGGATCGCCGTTATGTTCCGCTGCGCTAGGGCCGGCGACCCCATCTGCGCCCGCGCAGTCTGTTTTCTCTTCCTAGTGTTGTTCTCTTCACAGTACTGACTTAACAGTTTTTCTTATCAGTTGTCACAACTGTGTGGTAGTGCCAAATAGCAGCATCAGTATTCTTAAACTTGTCTAATGTGTGGCAGAGTTTAAATAATATTTAATTATTATTAAGAACAAAAGATATAAGTTAAAATTTATAACTTTAAAACCTGTCGTAGTTTCTACTGCCACATTCCGAATTAAGTGATCCAATTATGATGAAGCTACACTTAAAACTTACCTGGTCATTTATCGTAGGGCACCGACAGTACATACCAAGGACAATGTCTAAAACTGGACTAAAGATGCGTCTTCACCATTCGTGGACCAAAAATATTGGTCCGAATCATGATTCCCTTCAAAAAAATTTCAAAGCCAATGGTCGTTTAAAAATAACATAATAATGACGTTGATTGAGTTCCGCCGGCCGATCGGCAACTTATCCAATAAAGTAATTTTTTTTCTTATCAACTAGAGTTTTGGCGACAATTTGGTCCAGATGCAAGCTTAGATAGATTTCCATAATGTTTTTGGCATTGTCCTTTGTCATCAACCCTATTTTTATATCAATTTATTCCAGGATGTACTTGTTAGAGAAAAGGGTGTTTTACAAGTCTATAAAAAGTGTATTTTAATATAAGTAGCTTTAAGCAATTATCACAACAGTTAATATGTATGTCAGTGAAATATATTTTTATGTAACAATTCAGGTTTTTTCATACCAGGGCTTGGAACTACATACAACCTAAAATATACTAGATTTCTCTTATTTTTCTTTATATATTCGTAATACAATGCGTGGCAGCTTTTCAAAAAAAAAAAACGTGGTAAAAAAAAAACTAAACAAGCTTTTTACCGCGAAGCGCGTAGAATCGCAGCGATACATGTATGTAAACATAATGCGAACTGGTAAGGAATGGAACTCCCTGCCAACTTCGGTATTTCCGGACAAATACAACTTGGATCTTTTTTAAAGGAAGAGTGAATAGGCATCTTCTGGGTAAGCGCGCTCCATCTTAGGCCTCCTCCTCACTTACCATCAGGTGAGATTGAGGTCAAGCGTAAACCCATTAGGAATAAAAAAAAGCGGCCAAGTGCGAGTCGGACTCGCCCATGAAGGGTTCCGTAGCAGCAAATAACATAATATATACGAGTAAGTTATTGTAGTTCGTTGTAACTTTGATCGATGTTTTAATAATAGTATTGTAATTTTTTATTGTTTTTTTTTATTTTTGTGTGAAAATCTTAATGCGGTCTACAGAATACATCTACTTACCAAGTTTCAACAGTACAGTTCTTATAGTTTCGAAATTGGCTGTGACATACGGACGGACAGACAGACAGACAGACATGACGAATCCATAAGGGTTCCGTTTTTTTCCATTTGGCTACGGAACCCTAAAAAACATGTCATGGCGTTAAAAAGTGAGAATTAAATATTATGGTGTAAGTCAGGTACAGTATTGTACTTACAAGTTGATCATGGTCTGAATCTTATATTGGTGAGTTGTCCTATCCTTGTCTAATCCCATAGTACAGAAGAGAATTCTATAGTTTGGGAATAGATAAGTGTATATGACTTTTTTGCGATATTCTCTATGAGCAAATCTTTGCTCATTCTGATATAGATTCATCATCATGTCAGGCCCCTAGACGTCACTGCTGGACAGGCTTACCCCAATGAACGCCACTACACCCGGTCCTCCGCCCTCCGCACCCAGCCGCTTCCGGCCACCTTCCTCAGGTCGTCGGTCCACCTGGCGGCGGGGCGTCCCACCCTGCGCATGCCGATCTGCGGTCTCCACTCCAAAACTATATAGAATCAGATATAGATAGTGGCTAAATAATAAAAATCATACAACAGCTTTGGGGAGATACTCGTATATGATTTTGAACCCAATAAGCAAATCTGATTGGGGGTAACTGAAAAAACGTACACACATATGTTTTCAACTTATCTGTATTCTGTATTAGAAGCATTTATATAAAAATAAAAATAATTAAAATACTTATAAAAGTCAGTCTAAAAATATTTAAATTTTCATCCCAACGTTTTAAAACTATTTATCAACCTATCCGCCTCCCTAAATCCTGCCTCTATTGCCCCATGCACCGCGCTGTGTCTATGGTGCGACGAGGCTTCTCCTCCGAAGCAGACTATAGGGAATTCCCCGTGGTATAGAGGCTCGCTGAGTACGACGGCGCCGCCACCGCTCTCCTCCGTCGCCACGCCGCGGTAGGAGTATGCGCCGCGGGTTAGTGGGTTCAGGGCCCATTGTGACCTGGATAAATAAACAAATTTGTCTTTAATTTGTAATTAAAGAGACTTATCACTAGTTTAAACAATGACCTTTCCGCTTGCAACTGAAGCACATGTGGGTGAATAATCGAAAAATATTATAAAAAGATATTTGTATCACCAATTTGAATACGCTCTAAAAATAATTGACCATTGTCTTATTTTTCTTAGTAGTACACTTTAAAAAACATACCATACTTATAAACTAATAACTACTAAAAACTACAAAAACATAAGAACTAGCCCTGTACGCTCTCTTAATAAGCCTCTGCTCAACACCCTGACGCTTTTGATTATTCAGCCACATGTGCTTCAGTTGCTAGCGACAGGGTCATTTTTTAACCTAGTGAGAAGTATCTTTAATAACAAATTAAAAAATATCCGATATATTAAATGAAATAAATAAATGACGATTAATTTCAATCATAAATAGGGTAGGTTGTCCAAGATTGGCACGCTCATACATGATAAAATACTTTTTCTGTAGATAAAATATTTTGTAAAACTAAC
Source organism: Esperia sulphurella (assembly GCA_947086405.1). Lineage (NCBI taxonomy): Eukaryota > Metazoa > Arthropoda > Insecta > Lepidoptera > Oecophoridae > Esperia > Esperia sulphurella. Next base: position 12,661,277 of record OX352272.1, read on the forward strand.
CAACATGAACAACTTTTACGATGACTCCCGTAGTGCACAGTTAAAAAAAATAGACTGTAGTCTAGGTATAGGGACGCTTCTCAATTCTACTCAGGTTTTCTCGTAACGTTTTAAACAAATATAGGGTTTAATTTGTAATTAAAGAGAAAAAATAAACCCTGTCACTGCACAATGATTTGAACAGTGACCGTTCGTCTCGCAACTAGGGTTGCTGCTAGAGAATTCTCGAGAAATTTGTCTTTAGTCGAGACGGGGTAAAAATAACTCAACGCCTCGAGAACTCGAGAAATCAATTTCGTGCGCTAGATAACTAATAATCACGCATACCAGGTGAAGAGTCTAGAATTCTAGAGTATCGCATCGCTGTCACCCCGCCGCCCGCGCGGAGTTCGTCTGTCATGCGCACGTCGCTCCGTCCCTCAGTGTTAGTTGTCATTGTGTACTGTCGCTTGTGGGTTATGTTTGTGTCGTCATGGTGAAAGTAAGTACCTATTATAACTCATTATTAACTACCTACATAGGTTTTATCAGTTGTAGTTCACGATCAACAAATGATTTTAAGTCAATTGAATGGCATAGTTAATTTACGTTTGAGAAGTAAGACTGTGATGTTATTAACATAATAGTAATTTTTAGTTTAAGTTGGTAGCAAAATGTTTGTTTTATTAAATTAGTTTTTATATTTATCTAAATATGTAATAATAATTTTCTTGATATAATTTGACTAATTATTTTTTATTCAATTAAAGACTGTTGAACATTTGGAAACTGGTAGGGACCCAATAATTATAAAAAAGGTAAGTACTACCCTATTCTTTATTTTTTATATTGACCAGCTGAGTAGTTTGTTTAATTTATTGTTTGTTGTAGATTTGTTAATTAATAAGTGCAATTTATGGCAACTAAAAATTTACCATTTGATTTATTTGATCTGCTCTATCTGTCTAATTTGTAATAAAGCAAAAATTTGAAAATATGAAACATGTTTTATTGAAATTTGAATTCTCGTGCCTCGAGAAATAAAAAAGGTCGAGAAACTGGTTTCTGGAAACTACTCGTAACTGAAGCTCTTATATGTCACGATGTTGGACTGAAGTTTACTACCTACGAGGGCGTGTGGGGCTAGTCCTAGTCTAGGCTAGGAATAGTCCAGCACATTTCTTCTAAATACTCTGGTTTTCTCGCGACTTTTTAGGTTTCAAAAATTCAAGTTTATATCAATCTTCTAAAGTACTAGGCACGAATTGTTTATCATTTTCTTAAAACTTATGCTCAGTATATATTACCTTATGATATTCTTTACCGACGTCACTTCGAACTTTTTCTTTAACAACGCCAATATCTTATCAACTCCTGCCCTAACTCCTTCCAAGCTCACTTTCTCCATATCCTCAGCACCACTCCCATAGATCCAGGCCAGCAGCACATTAGGCTGGCAGTCCACAGTCTGTAAGCCAAAGATCTCAGCGACCCACTGTTCATCCTCTGACAATTTCTCCTTGTCCTCTGGTCGCCACAGGATTGTGAAGTTGGCAGGGGTTTTCGGCCACCATGGCTTCGTGAACTCAATGTAAATCTTATCTAAAACGCAGAACTGTAGGTTGTTTATTGTGTTTACTTTTTCTGTTGGAAGAGGTGGGTTGAAGAGTTGGGTGTGCCTGAAAAAAAATCAAAATACTATATTATTTTTCACGTCCCAAGAATAGTTGTGTAAGGAAAAATGTGTACTTTTTGTGTAGCTAAAGTTTAATAGTCAGAAATGTAATCGTAAAGAGCGATTCGTGTCCAGGGGCTAGCCTGGTCGTAAGCATGCCCACATCCCAGGGCAGGGCAAACTCCGGGCACTGTTAGCCTTACCAGACCTTGCGGGGTTCTGATGAAGTGGACAATTATTTCCCTAGCTACCGTGATACTAATGTATTTCAATACGGAAGCGGCGATGTTGTTCGCCACACATCACGACAAGTGTTATCACGGGACGAAAAGCGAACGAAGGAGTCGCTTTGCGACGTTGGATCACAGTGGCGATACATCGTCTCTGCCTACCCCTCTGGGACCAGGCCGTGAGTATTATGTATGGATGTAAAGATAGATTCGGCGACTATAAAAATGGCTTGACGTCATTTCAGCTCCCCACTATGACGTCATAGGTTGTGCTCGCACTGAAAATGGGTTACGCACGGTTGCAGCTAAAGTGCGCTAACATCGGAACTGCTCGACGGATTTCGACTTAAAAATAATCAGTTTGCGATACATATAATTTCTACCGACCCCGATTGCTTTTTGCAAGAGATTCATCGAGTTCACTAAACCTGCGGTATAGCCCAGACATCTACCCACCCTGATTGTTTTCAATGACCGTTTGTCGAAAGAAAAAAACGTGAGACATTATTGAAAATGACCTATTTAAGCTACAAATTGCCGACAACGGTAGGTCAACAGAAATCATATCAAGATAGAACGGGTTTAGAAATTTGTTTACTTCAGTCTCGTGCCGATTTTCGGACTTACCGCGCCCCACCCGCGCACTTTTTATGCCTCTCGGTCATGTTTCTAGTGAGGAGATACAGTTAGAAACAACTTGTTGTCGATTTTTACTCGACCTCAAGGTTCAGGAGTTCAACTAGGCGCGAGACGAGTAAGTGTTTGATACTTTTTGCAATATATTGCAGACTAGCTGTTGCCCGCGACTGCGTCCGCGTGGACAACTTCAACGTCACATTCATACGGGAAATACATAATAATTTGTGTATTTCCCGTAGGAATAGGATGTTTTCTCGGATAAAGACTATCATATGTCCTAATTCAGGACTTAACCTATATGTGTGCTAAGTTTCATCACGATCCGTCCAGTGGTTGAAGCGTGATTGAGTAACAAACATACAAATATCCAAACTTTCACATATATAATATTAGTAGGACTAGTAAGATAGGATAGTAGGATAGGATTGTAGGCTCGCGTGTCGCGCAAACTTCACCATTCTATCTTTTATAGGATCTATGGGTAGGTCTCTATGCACAGGTCTCTTTGCACCGACAATTAAGACGTTTTTTCTTATACCATCATAATTTTAAACAAGACATGCCGACGAATACCGTGTTGATGTTTTGATTGGAGGATATTTGTTTTATTTCCTTACCCCTCTTTCAAAACCCCAATGGAGACAGTGACTATAACACTCTTAGCTGCATAAAGACTCCCATCCTTGCATTTAATTTGCACGAGAGGGTTGTGTTCTGTCCCTGCTGAGTTCGTCCGCCACTTGATGCTCTCCACTGTCTTGTTCAGGAGGATCTGAACCGGTACCTCGTTGGTAGGATCGGGGTATTTGTTCTGAAAGTTTGTAATTTTTACTTGTAAATAACATGCTTACAGTGGAGAAATGAGTTAGAGTTTCGGGGAATGAGGTGGTGTGCGGTAGCCGGGAACGTCAAACGCACGTATCGCACATCACTATTCGATAACTGGCACATTCCTGTGACGATTCGTTACACTTATCTCATCATCAGATTATTTTTGTCTCCACTGCAGGAGCACAACCCTCTCTCATCTGCCGGAGACAGACGGAGGATTTGGCCTACACTCCCCGCGCTGGCCAGACGGGTTGGGGAGGCCTGACTGATGTTTTATAATGTATTCCCTCAGTCACCTTGTACGAGATCCACGGGAAGAGTGGGAGTGGTCCTATTCTACTCTACCGGAAACCACGCGGCAAACACTTTTATCTAATGAATGAAAACGTAAACTTCGCGTGTCTGTACACTGAAAATATTAACGAACCAAACAATTGGAGGTCTAAGTAAAAGAACACATTTCGATAATTTTTGTCTGTCTATTTGTCCTCGCATCACGTAAAAACTACTGAACGGATTTTGATGGACTTTTCACAGATACATAGGGCTTAATTCAGAGGAACAATCTTTATTTCATCGCAAGCGGCTTAGTCAAAAGTTATAGGAATTTTTAGTTTTCAAATATATTAGTAGACCAGGTAAACAACAAAACAATGAAGTACAATTATAATGTTCGGTGCAATTCAGATTGCGATGAGTTAGGACTACATTTGGAGGTGTAGTAGGCGTGGGAGTGGGCGTGATCGTCGGGGCCAGGGTCGGAGTCTAAGTCAAGGTTCGAAGGAAGGTAATTGATATGATCCGGGAAGTAACATAGGCTACTTTTTACCACGGGAATATAGAGTAATTGCCGGTAGTAACCCGAAACAGAAGCTAGTCTTTGCAAAGCTTCCGTTAAAAGCTACACAAGCGATGTGAATGAAGGTAACGTTTAATACGGTTCCATCCTGCTCCATATTTTCCCTAGATCTGGCTCCTGAATTAATAAATAAATCTAATAAATAAAATCGTAAACTTGGCGTGTCTGTACATAGAAGATATTTGCAAAAAAAAATTGGGGGGTCTAAGGATAAAGCAACAGAACACATTTCGATCATTTTTGAAATTTTTGTCTGTTTATCTGTTTGTCTGTGAGTTTGTGCACGCATCACTTAAAATCTACTGACCGTACTTTGATGGACTTTTCACAAAAACATGAGGCTTAATTTGGTGTAACATATAGGCTTTATTTCATTGCAATCGGTGCAGTCAATCAAAAGTTATAAGAATTTATAGTTTCTGAAAACTTGCATACGCTGCGAGGAGTGTAGGGTGTAAATGCTCGATTGAATTCGTGAGCGGTAGCGGTAGCGAGTATCGTACCAATGTAATGTGAGATTTTGAAAAGTATAAACTTTTGATTGAGTTAGTCGATTACGATAATAAATCTGAAGCTGGATCTGGAGCTGTAACTGGATCTGGAGCTGGATCTAGAGCTGGATCTGGAGCTGGATCTAGAGCTGGATCTGGAGCTGGACCCTTAGCTAGACCTGGATCTGAAGCTGGAACTGGACCTGGACCTGGACCTGGACTTGGACTTGGACCTGGAGCGGGAGCGGGATTGAGAGTCTGAGAGGAAGTGGGATAGGGAGCGGAAGTGGGAATGGGACCGGATCCTGTAGTCCACGCGAGCGGAGCTGCGGACACAGTTAGTAAATAATAAATATGTGGGGACATTTCACACACGGCCACCTGATCCCAAATTAGGCAGAGCCTGTAATATGGGTATCAGACAGCTGATATACATACATAATTAACATAATATATAAATAACATCCAGTCGCAAGGCAAACACAAGTGCTCCTCACATGAATGTTTGCGCTGAGCGGCATTCGAACGGGATTGAATTTAATTGAAATATAAATAGTTTTTACAAGTCGCAATTTACCCAAATACCACACGAGACTTACCAATAAAACATCCAATATGGTCTTATATCCATTTCCCTTCCAGTGTAGCATGAACTCCCCTTCCGTTTCCCAGAATTCCACTAGACCCTTCAATGACTTCCCTTTGCGGGGGTCGCTCTGACCCCCCAAGTGACTGTTTCTTTCGTACCATTCTATGAACGAGTTTGAGAGTTGGGGGTTCTTTACTAAGGTTGGGTTGGACTTCGCCCTATAGGTAAATTAAAAAAACATATGAATTTTTCATAATTTAGTATTTCAATGTAATTTTTAAATAAATATTATTAACAGTAAATCTTTTGATTAGATTTTAAATTTAATTCACTCACTACATGGCGCAAGTAATAGTCGAAAAAATGTTTTTATTTTTCCTGAATTTATGAAAACTAACTGAACTTATTAAGTTAAAAAATTTAGTGCAAGGGAACAAATTCTTGTTGCGCTCGTATGGTGTCAAGATGGCTGAACAAGATCTTGTTCAAAACAACAATTGTTGTTTTGGTGTACTTACGCATTCCTTACACACTCCGAAATAGATTTCGCGTTATCCTTATCAGCCTTCGCTACTGCATCACCCAGCGCACTCAGTATGCCCTCACCACTGTCGTTCGGCACCAGCTCACCGTTGGACAGCACGAACCACTTGTTGTCTGGGGCGGGTCGGCCGAGCAAACCTAACGGATTAGCCAGTTCGAAGACAATGTTGTCTTTTTCTCCGTGACACCTGAAAAGAACGAATGAAATGAGAATTTACCTTCACAAAAAATGGGTTAGCAGCCCTGGAAATAAAATCTTGATTTTCAACTTTTCAACAACAACAACAGGTTTTCAACTTAACAACAACAACTTTCAGCAGGAAGAGCACATCCGCCGTGTACGGTTTTACTGCACATACTTTTGACAGACGCAGCAACCTACTTCGGTCACGAGACTTATTTATATTCAAGTACTTACACATGAAGCTCGGAGTCGCGGGTTCGAATCCCGCCCAGGGCAAACATTCGTGTGATGAGCACTTGTGTTTGCCTTGTGACTGGATGTTATTTATATATTATATTATGTATATCAGCTGTCTGATACCCATATTACAGGCTCTGCCTAGTTTGGGATCAGGTGGCCGTGTGTGAAATGTCCCCACATATTTATTTATTTATTACTAGCTGTGCCCGCGGCTCCGCTCGCGTGGACTACAGGATCCGCTCCCATTCCCACTTCCGCTCCCTATCCCACTTCCGCTCCCTATCCCACTTCCACTCAGACTTTAAGTCCAGGTCCAGGTTCAGGGTCAGGTCCAGGGTCAGGTCCAGGTCCAGGTCCAGGTCCAGGTCCAGGTCCAGGTACTGGTACCATACCCGCTCCCGCTACCGCTCACGAATTCAGTCGAACACTTACACCCTACATTCTTCGCAGTGTTTGCGAGTTTTCAGAAACTATAAATTCGCATAACTTTTGATTGACTGCACCGATTGCAATGAAATAAAGCCTATATGTTACACCAAACTAAGCCCCATGTTTCTGTGAAAAGTCCATCAAAGTCCGATCAGTAGTTTTTAAGTGATGCGTGCACAAACTCACAGACAAACAGACAAACAGATAAACAGACAAACAGACAAACAGACAAACAGACAAACAGACAAAAATTTCAAAAATGATCGAAATGTGTTCTGTTACTTATCCTTAGACCCCCCAATTTTTTTTTTGCAAATATCTTCAATGTACAGACACGCGAAGTTTACGATTTTATTTATAAGATTATTTATTAATTATTTAGGGGCAATTCGCACAGTCACTCGTGTCATGTACACCACATTTTTGTACTAATAAACTATTTTAAATTAAAAAAAATATATATTAAAAAATCACATACACTTGTCTAATCTCAAACTAGTATTTCTCCTATACTATGCTAATTAAACAACATAGGATAATTCACAAATATAACATCCAGACCGGGGGGACCAACTTGTACAAAGTTGTCTGTCCCCAGTGGGAATCGAACTTAAGACCTCTGATGCTAGAGTCTAATAACCAATCCACTAGGCCCACGAGGCGGTCAATTGTTAATAGTTTATATAGATATTTTTTTCCTGAGTAATCTTTGACTGTGCTTTGATCAACTTTAAAAGGGGAAATCGATAGTGTTGCAAGCATTTAATGAAGTAGGCAACTCCTCAACTTACCAGGCAGCTCCTATATCAACAGCTGCTTCCCCGAACTCAACCGTGCAAATCCGTCCCCCGATCCTGTCTGCTGCCTCCAAGCCTAGGGCCTTCAGCCCAGCGTCATGCAGTCTCCTTAAAGCTGCGATGCCAGACGCACCACAGCCTATCACTATTACGTCCATCATTTGTCTGGAAAAGATTTTATAAGCGTATCAAGAAGAGCAGATGAGGTTGGCATTGATATCAAGTTGTCTTGTCCTCTTACTCCTTCATATAGGGACTGTAACAACATCAAGCAAGTCAATGTCACCTGCGACAGACGAGAGATATTGCACGCGCGAGACGGTCATACCATTCAAACTAGCGAAGCATTTGAGATTTATTAGTAGGATCAAACGTATGTATCAAACATTGTCTCTTAAATATTTCTCTTTACAAATATACCACAGTGGTAGGACATCAAGCTTTATGCTAATAAATATTGCACACCTAAATGCATGCAGAGGATAGACATTTATTGTTGGTAATTGGCAATTGCAGGTCATATAGTTTTTAAATCCATAACATAACATAGTAATAAATATTAATCATCATCAGGTTATTTTTGTCTCCACTGCAGGAGCACAACCCTCTCTCATCTGCCGGAGACAGACGGAGGTTATGGCCTACATTTCCCACGCTGGCCAGACGGGTTGGGGAAGCCTGATTGATGTTTTATAATGTATTATTCCTTTAGTCGCCTTGTACGACATCCACGGGAAGAGTTGGAGTGGTCCTATTCTACTCGCGTTAAATATCAAAAATTAAATTAAATTATTATGTTTCATAAAACAATATTACAGAATTAATAAACATTAAATACTATTAAGTACATTTGCAATTTTCCATGAATTCGTCAAAGCTGTAGAAAGTTTGCTCGATGAGCCACTTCTTTAGCCTCAGTTTAAACAAAGATAATATGGTTTAAATGATGGAGTAGAAGGCGCGTCCGGTATGTCCTCGGGTATCCGGTTGTAGACGGACGGGCCCATGGTACGTATCAACCTCGACGACTTCGCCAGGGAGTGAGGGACTGCCGCTAACTTACTCGCGTTTCTTAAGCTGTAGGTACTTAACGCCATTTATTTAGCCGAAGTCATCGAGATTCTCCCATACATACATGCATGCCATACATACATATATAATGCTCACGCCTGGTCCCAGAGAGTTAGGCATACACATACATACATGAAAAATAAATATACAAAAAAATTTACAAACTAGAATTTAAAAGATAGTCTAGGTATGTCTCGCAGCAACAAAATGACGCTAACTCACAAAGTGATACACTTTGCACAAATCAACGCTTGAATCAGAATATTATTCTTAATTTAATCACTTATCAAACGATATTAACACTTATTGTCGATTTAGGAGTTCGCAAATTTATAGTATTGCAAAATGTCACGGTCAAACAAATCTCATATTACTAGGTATTAATTCTTTACTACGAGCTATTCACTTCCTCATTCATAAACCTTGGTTTTTGTTACGTATTGGAATGCAATTTTCTGTTTTTTTAACAGACTAATTAATAGATAACAAGCATTTACAATTTAGGTACAGTCTAGTCGGATTTCAAACAGTCTGAATTTTTGCGAACACATTGCAAAAATTGAACAATCTCATTTAATTCTGATACAAAGTAACGTTTATTGAACTTCATTAAAACCATTTGAAGTAGATACTTTGAATTTGGAAATGCATCTCTAACGGAAAAAGAGGCGTACCTCAGTAAGGGGTCTGTCATTCATAAACTTGCATCTTTGGACCAAAGGCAGACAGACAAACTCATAGACGAACTAAGACGAACTGTCCTAATGCAATGGCTTCCTTGACCGAAAACATGACTGGCTGACGAAGACGGACTTATAGACAGAAACAAATTCGGACAGAATTGAAAAGACGAGTCAATTCGGACAAGATACCTGTTTCCATCGACCTTACGACAGACTACATTATCGCCGACGGAAATTTAAAATGACGTAAGGTACAAAATAATAAAATCGATTTTTTAAGCTTCCTAAACTCAGTTTTCAATTCTCTATCGAATGATATATTTAGAAATTCAATGACTCTATCCTTTAGCATATAAATAGTTACAGTCACAAAGAAAAAAAAACAAGAGTTTTTGGGCACTCCTGAATAGTAGTTGTCGCTTACGCCAATATAAATTTCCGTCGACATTATATTAGACTGACTCTACCCGCTAAATAATGCAAATATTTCGTTAAATTAGACACAAGAAATAAATAAATACCTAGGCATTTTACATAACCACTAGTTTATGGTAAAAAGTCCCGAATGCTTTAAGAACACGTGAAAATAAGTCTACTTACGATACAACAATGTAGCGCGAATTATCTATATAAGTTGAAACAACGAACAAATCGTGCACACGTTAAGAAAAACACGCTGTTATGGGCATCATAGCTAGAGTCCAGACGAAAGTATGATTTTATCGGCCGATACCAAAACCGAAACTTCGAATTTTAAGCATATTAGGTACCTACGCGACGTTGCAATCAAGTGAAATATTTTATTCAGATTCAGCTTAAAGCATACTCGTATATCTACTCAGGGTTGCTGATCGAAGGACCATCTGAGTAAGTAGAGAGGTCACAGAAACGGATATAGGTAGAAGGGGTACATCACTTGTGTACGTATTGCAATTACACATATCATATTTATTACTTCTTTGTTTGGCACTGTAGACAAACTTGTCTGCACCGGGTGAGACTGAAAATCAGCGCCTAGCACCTTACTTGGTCTAGGCATATGCTGAGTCGTTTGCCCTTATGCTGCCACGGCACACGCATACTATTTTAACTATGTTAAAATTTTTAAATTGTTTTCTCTAGTTCTTATAAGTTTTTTTTTTTCCTTTTTCTTCCTTTGTTGGTTTTTTCTTTGTGTGTGCCAATTGTGGTAGTGAATAAATGTTTTTCTTTCTTCTTACTTTCTTGTATACTTCAGTCTCGCGCGTGTCGATTTTCGGACACAGCGCGCCCCTCCCGCTTAGTTCTTTTGCCTCGTGGTCACGTTTCTAGTGAGGAGATACAGTTCTGAATTTTGAAAATAGGCAATATGGCACTTTTGCAGATTTTTTGTCGGTGTTTATCCGACCTTGACGCGGCGCGAAACGAGTACCTTAGCGTTTGACAGTTTATGCAATATATTGCAAATTGTTGGCACGCGTGTAACGCTTACTTCACCCATTCTATCTCATTCATTTCTATGGTAGAGGCACATAACGTTCACGCGCAGGGCCGCCAGATGGGCCGAACGGCCTGAAGAAGGTGGCCGGACGCAGTTGGATGCGGAGGACCGGGTGTGGTAGCGTTCATTGCGCAGGTCCTATGTCCAGCAGTGGACGTCTAAGGGCTGATATGATGATGATATAACTATGACATGAAAGCAAAAATAATTCAGTGAGAATAAGGAGGCTATTCACATACATACAAATTTTTAGTTTTCTAATACTGTATGTAGTAGGTATGCAATATAACAAAAGATTTTATTATAAAGTTTGGTGCAATTCAGATTGCGATAAGTTAGGACTACCTACATTTGGAGCTGTAGTGGGCCGGGCCCAAAGTGGGTTGTGAGAATGGGATTAGTGTAGGCGTGGGAGTAAGAGCGGGATCGGGAGTAGTCCACAGGTAGTCTATGCTATAATATACTATATCCTACTAATATTATAAACGCGAAAGTGTGTAAGTATGGATGGATGTTTGTTACTCAATCACGCTACAACCACTGGAGGGATCGTGATGAAACTTGGCACACATATAGGTTAGGTCCTGAAATAGAACAGGATAGTTTTTATCCCGAAAAACTCATTCCTATACGGGAAATACATAATAATTTGTGATGTTAAGTTGTCCACGCGGACGAAGTCGCGGGCAACAGCTAGTAATATTATAAATAGGTAAAGTTTGTGAGGTTGTAGCGGGTAATCTCTGGATCTACTGAACAGATTTTGAAAATTCTTTTTCCAATAGAAAGCCACGTTATTTGTGAGTGTCATAGGCTATATATTAACCCGAAATATGAAAAGACTTTTTCATGGCAGTCGGAAAATGTTTACCGCCCATCGAAGTGGGCTCGGGTCAGCTGATATCCTACTAATATTGTAAATGCGAAAGTTTGATGGATATTTGCTAGTCTTTCACGTAAAAACTACTGAATGGATTTTAATGAAACTTTACAATAATATAGCTTATACATCAGAATAACACATATACTACAATTTACAAAGATATTGTGTGAATTGTCCAAAATATCAAGTAAGTAGGAAATACATAATAATTTGTGATGTTAAGTTGTCTACGCGGACGAAGTTAGTATAATAGTATAAAATCATAAATTTTGGCTGGTTTATTTCATAGTTTTCACTATTTTAATTTTTAATTTTAGTCAGCTGTACCTAATCGTAGACACCTAATGGTTTTAACTGTGCTCTACCTATATTAAAAGATCCGTGCTTTCCTCCGAATCTGAAAGTGTTGAAAACCGACATCGAAACCGAATCTTCGTACAAGCAGACTCTAATCAGAGCTATCGTAACAGTGACCCTGTTAACTCATTCATTATCATATTTGTTATCAGTTACGCTGTGTTAACTCATTGTATTGCATAATAAATAATATTGTCAGCGGCTTACAAATTATGTCGGGAGTTGATATGGATTGAAAACTGGCAGTCATTCTGAAAATTGTACATGCTTAGGACTTGTAATCTCATTTATTAAAAAAAAGCGGCCAAGTGCGAGTCGGACTCGCCCATGAAGGGTTCCGTAGCAGCAAGTAACATAATATAAAAGTTATTGTAGTTCGTTGTAATTTGATCGATGTTTTAATAATAGCATTGTGGTTTACGATTTATGACGTATTAAAAAAAAAACTACTTACTAGATCTCGTTCAAATCAATTTTCGGTGAAAGTTTGCATGGCAATGTACATCATATATTTTTTTTAGTTTTATCATTCTCTTATTTTAGAAGTTACAGGGGGGGGGGGGACTCATTTTACCACTTTGGAAGTGTCTCTCGCGCAAACTATTCAGTTTAGAAAAAAAATGATGTTAGAAACCTCAATATCATTTTTGAAGACCTATCCATAGATACCCCACCCCCACACGTATGGGTTTGATGAAAAAGATAAAATTTGAGTTTCAGTTCAGAGTATGGGGAACCCCCAAAATTTTTTTTTTTGTGTGAAAATCTTAATGCGGTTCACAGAATACATCTACTTACCAAGTTTTAACATTATAGTTCTTATAGTTTCGGAATTAAGTGGCTGTGACAAACGGATGGACGGACAGACATGACGAATCCATAAGGGTTCCGTTTTTTGCCATTTGGCTACGGAACCCTAAAAACTAGCGGTGCTCGCGGCTCTGCTCGCGTGGACTACATAATTATTTTTAATCTCACTCTCAATCCAACTCCGACTTTAAGACTCCGACGACGACGCCCGCGCCCGCGCCTGCACCCGCTCACATCCCGCTCCCGCACCTACTCCCGCTCCCACTTACACTCCCGCATCCATTCCCACTCCAACTCCCACGCCCACTCCCACTACAGCTCCTAATGCAGTCCTAACTCATCGCAATCTGAATTGCCCCGAACATTATAATTATACTTATTACTACACCTACTAGTAGCATACCTACTTACTAATGTATTTGAAAACTATAAATTCCCTTAACTTTTGATTGAGTATGCCGATTGCGATGAATTAAAGACTAAATGTTACCCCGAGTTTAGTCCTATATTTCTGTGAAAAGTCCATCAAAATCGGTTCAGTAGTTTTTAGGTGATGCGTGCACAAACTAACAGACAAACATACAAAAACGATCTTAATGTGTTATATTACCCAAAGGTTGTCTGGAAGAAATCGCTTAAAGCGATAAGACCGCCTAAATTGTACTATTTGTAACTTTTATAACGTGTAACTGTATTTGTTTGTGCAATAAAGTGTATTGTATTGTATTGTATTGTACTTATCCTTAGGCCCCTAGTTTTTTAAATTCAATATAACATCATATTCAGTGTGTTGTTAGATTTGTTACGTGCAAGTGTGTCGTAGGGACAGCGTATATACAATGTGTGTAAATGTTCATGTATGGGTGGACCTCGCGAATTTGACAGAATGTTTCGCATCGTAAAATAGGTCCTATGACGTCGTCCTTTTGAGTGATTTTGCAGTAAGTACTAAATTTAGTTGCTGAAGTTGGCAATAGATACCATGTTATAAATTATATTAATGTAAGCTTGAATCATTAATGACCGATAATCCGCCATTAGTGGCTTTTATAGCTGGTCTAAAGTGCCACATGGACAAACAGCACGGTTGGTGGTAAGAGGCCACCCATACCTAGATCACCCATAGACCTGCAACTCAAATGCCATAAGTACGTAGCCACCCTAAGGACTGTGTTAGAATGTGTCGTGTCTAAACCTAATAATAATTAAGATAAGATAAGATAAGCCTTTATTTCCCAATTTGCATGCATACATTGAAAATACACTCTAATAGTAATTTGATTTTACACAACAATAATACCATTCAACGTAAAGTAGAGTAAAATTCAACATGAAATATTAATTAAGTAATGATGCAATTCATAATAATGTATAATTAAAACTAAGTACATTCCTATTTATTCATATTATTAATTCGGAAACCCAATGTTGGACATAGGCCTCCTTCCATTTCACGCCAGTCATCTCTTGTTCTTGCATTAATTAATTACATTAGATAAATTAATTAAATAAGATTTGGGTGAGATATGATGGTGACTGGCTGTCCAGCGTATGGACAATATAAAACAATACAAAATTTATTTATTTATTATCTCAACACAAATATTAAGTTCGATTATAATGAGTGGTTTCCGGTAGAGTAGAATAGGACCACTCCAACTCTTCCCGTGGATGTCGTACAAGGCGACTGAGGGAATACATTATAAAACATCAATCAGGCCTCCCCAACCCGTCTGGCCAGCGCGGGGAGTGTAGGCCAAATGCTCCGTCTGTCTCCGGCAGATGAGAGAGGATTGTGCTCCTGCAGTGGAAACAAAAATAACCTGATGATGATAATGTATAAACTGAGAATGAGTACACTTCATCTTTTGTGAGAGACTGGTGCCAAAAAAAGGGATGAACCTGTGAAATCAGGTCACCAGGCTCCCACCCCATGGAATTTGGGCGCATCACCTTGGCGTACCAAGCAATTAGATTATAATTACCAGATAAAATGTATATGTATGGTATGTTATATATTTGTATATTTTGCATGTATTTATGTATATAATATGTATAATTGTAATTATAATATTTAATGTTATATATATTATTATGTATGTACTTTACTTAGTAACTTATATTAGTATATATCTGTAGCTATACCTACTCATTTATTCTATGTATAGTACAATATTTTATTATAAAATTTCATTAACCATGCACATTTTATTTTTATTCTTTTTGATCTACCGCTTGTTTTAGCTTTTCCCACAGTGAAGGTTGGCTGGAAGAGATCTCTTATAGAGATAAGTCCACCTTTGTACACTTTTATGTTATGCCCTTTTTTTTTGTAAAATTTATGTGCAATAAAGAATAAAAACAACGCGCAAATTATTAATTTAGAAAATTCAGTTAATTAAAATTAAATTAAATTAAATTAAATAAAACTTTATTTCAGACAATAATTAATTAGTCCATAATTTTGTTAGTGTGTTAGTAATGATAATGCTTAGGTATGTAAGTTAGTATTGTTATTTTTATTGGTATGATATAATATAATTTATTTTTTCAGCCCTATGACTGTCTCCACCCAGTGTTTCTGGAAAGGACAGTCCGGTCTGGTGGCAATCATTTTCAGAATGCTGTTGTCACTAATGCTTATTAGCCTACTATAGTAATAATTTAATTACTTTTCTTAAGCATTTGCTACATTTCACACAAGCTGCTAAGATGCGGTTGTCACAGTGTCTCTATAGTACTTAGGTATACACATTAGAGCAACACGGGGCTGCCAGCCACTCTTGTATTTGCCGCGGCCTAGGGGCGGCAGATTTCGGAAGATAGGTTAAGAAGCCTATTGTTAAAAGAAGCATAAATCTGGTACTTCTGGCAGCTCGATCCAGAGGGGAGACGCCGAGCAAAGCGTTTTCTTACTATGCGAAACATCCTGAAATTTTTCACGGGATGATTCACGCACACAAGATTACGCTGTAGCTATAAAACACATACGTAATTAATCTAACAACACCTTTATAACTCTCGTACTCATCTGCTATTAAGCTACGGCGCATGAGAGTTGGTGGACCTTTCGCATGGACATTTGGCAGAGTCAGCCCTGAGACGTCCACTGCTGGACATAGACCTCCCCCAATGAACGCCAACACACCCGGTCCTCCGCATCCAGCCGCGTCCAGCCACCTTCCTCAGGTCGTCGGTCCATCTGGCGGCGTGGCGCCCCAACCTGCGCGCGCCGATCCACTATCTCCACTCCAGAACTTGTCTGCCGCAACGGCGGTCGGTTCTACGACAGATATGTCCCGCCCACTGCCACTTCGGCTTGCTAATACTTTCAGCTATGTCGGTAACCTTCATTCTTCCTAATTCTAATTACGAATCATATCCTTCAAAGAAACCCTCTCCATAGCTCGCTGAGCGGCATGAAACTTGTGGATCAGACCCACCGTCAGTGTCAACTTTGGCAAAGTAACGCCTCAGCAAAATCTTTATTAATTGTATGCAAACTTGATTTTTAAAAGATGTGTTGCGTGAAGTCTGTTGCGCCGTTTCTTCTTCACAGCTCTAACACCTAGGAAGCGGTAGTCGATAGAAAAAATGACGTGTATAAATGTACCAAGTGTACTCATATGCAATAAATCATTTTGACTTTGACTCAGTATGGTGTCTCCCTGTGTTGCTTTATGAAATACACAGACTAGACTTGCAGCATTCTTAGACGGCTCGCACGCCTTGTCGCGCGCAACGGGCTTCGGATTGCGGTCACCATTAATTTATAAATTTTACGGATACTTTTTTTTAATCTATTTTTTTAGAGGCTTGTGACTCGCTAAATTCAATGCCAGCCTCGTAAGGAAACACTAATGTGTCATGTTATTCAGACCTCAGTCTGAGGGATAACGTAATGAACGTATGTAAGTATTTTGCCTTATCGGATAAGGGGCTGCTCAATATTATATTAATATCACCATTATGACCTACGTTATTCTTCTCATTCTCATATGTTCTTATAAGGTAACCCTAACTGATTTATCAACGCATAGATTTGATCTATGCGTTGGTTTGCCACTAGGTCTAGAAATAGTAATTTTGCATAGAGATGTTCCTCAAATAAATGACGACTGAAACCATTAAAAAATGATTAAAACAACTAACAATTAGTGTTCTACCCCACCGCTCAAATTTAAACCGAAACATGTTAAATTCAAGTCCATTTTAGATTGAGCAAACTGTATAGATGAACGTACGGGACTGTAGCTGATTTTGAGCGATTAGCAAGTAGTTCTTAAAAAAATAAAGTATTAGGTAGGTACCTAGTTTTGCAAAGTCTTTGAAGTAAGGCCATAAGATTTTATAAAATAAAACCTACCAACCGATTTGACGTTGATCTCGGAGTTTTCAACTCTCGATTGATAATGGCAGCTTTAATAAAAATACATTACAGATTTTAAATAACCCATTTTAAATAATCCGTCCGTGTTGTGTTCAGCTATTATAAATCAGTGGAACATTAAAACTGATACGTCTCGTCTAATTTCTAATGTCCAAGATAATATGAAATCTCACATTTTGTCTCATCTCGCATGGTGGAGTATTTGACTCTCGATTGATAATGACAGTTGAGATCAATGCAACGCCATCTATTACCAACATAAGCAATTAAAATTGAGTAGGCACTCATTGCAAAAGCACCCAATATCTTAAAGTAACACGGCTCGACCTAGAGGGGAGACGCGCGCCATAATGCATATAGACATTTTATTCACTTAAAAAAAAATTACATTACAGATTTTGAATAATCCATTGTTGTTTTAAAATCTATACATCTTGAACATTAAAACTGATAACGATAATTATTTATTGCAAAGTAGTCTCGATAATACAGAATCTCACATTGTCTCATCTCGCATGGTCACCCCATGCGAGATGCAACTTTTTGCCGCGGACAACGTCCTTTCAATGTTTGCTTATGTAACGAGTTATGGGTTCTCGGGAACATTCGCCCATGTTTCAATTAACTATGGCTCTGCCGTTATTAGTACTTGCCTAATTAATTTATAATATCGGCGTTTAAGCAACAATGTTGTTTAATAAACTTTGGATCATGAAATCTTATAGGCACCTTTCAAAAGTATATATATATAGATATGAAGGGTATATAATATATGTAGATCGTCCAGTGCACGACGGCACGCCCCACTCTTTATCAAAATCATATACATTTCATTTTGCAATAGTTCTGAATTACAACGATGTTTAGCCAAGGTTACTCTAGTATAATATACATACATACATACATACATACATACATACATACATACATACATACATACATACATACATACATACATACATACATACATACATACATACATACATACATACATACATACATACATACATACATACATACATACATACATACATACATACATACATACATACATACATACATACATACATACATACATACATAATGCTCACGCCTTGGTCCCAGAGGGGTAGGCAGAGACGATGTATCGCCACTTTGCGCAATGTAATATTGCAAGTGGCTTTCCTTCGTCCGCTTTTGTAGTATAATATAGTATAGTTTTATAAGACTACCAACAAAAGTTTGGTCAAATGTCTGAAATAAATGTTTTGAATTTGAATTAAGTACGAGCTGGGACCGTGGCTTCCCTCGCGTGGATTACTCATTCTCAAGTCTCAATTCGACTACGCCTCCGACGCCCACTCCCGGCCTCGATCCCATTCCCACTCCCGCTCCCATGGACACTCCCATGCCCACTCCCACACCCAATCCCACTACATCTTCAAATATAGTCCTAACTCATCGCAATCTGAATTGCACCGAACATTATTACATTGCATACCTACTAATGTATTTGAAAACTTAAAAATCCCCTAATTTTTGATTGGGTAATTTTTGTTTCGATTGCGATGAAATAAAGACTAAATATTCCAAATCAAAATCGAACAACACATTCAAAATCGGTTCAGTAGTTTTTACGTGATGCGTGAACAAACAAACAGACAAAAATGATCGAAATGTGTTCTATTACGTGTCCTTAGACCCCCCAATTTCTTAATTTGTAAATATCTTCATAGTACAGACACGCTAAGTTTACGTTTTTATTTATTAGATGTAGGTAAATATAATACACAGATCTTCAACTTTAAAGCAACTGACCTGCCGGTAGCACCTGGCTCCATCCTGTAGGCGTCAGGTAATTTTATAAGGACCACCAGCTGCTCACCAGATGTTGTCCACGCGTGGCAAGGACCCTTAGCTTAGTGTAGGTACTTTGATATGGCTCTCTTTTTCATCAGGTTTTTTATTTCGTTTTGGTGATTGTACACTGTCCTGAAAAAAAAATTTATTTTAAACTTTCAATTAGGATTTTTTTCTTTATTGAATAAAAAAAACATTAATTAGGCATACCCACGATCGAAACAAATATCGATAAAATAAACATTTGAACGACCGAGTTTCGAACCCGTGACAAGCTGCAGGCGGATCCATAGCCAAATGTGCAAGTCGTAAAATGTGCACTAATGGCAATCGCAGAAGGTGCAGGTCGCAAAATAAGCAAATTGTAGAAGGTGCAGGTCGCAATATGAGCAAATCGTAAAATCTTAGGGTATACATACACTGTGGCGGCATTTCGATTTCGTGAAGTAGGTGGGTCTTATTGGTGACTGGGTCTATTTGGGCCAAAGTACTTACATATTTTATATTTATGACCGGATTGAGAAAATAATTGTTTACCTCGCCTCACTAAATACTTGTCATATTACCCACCTAACTATATATTATACTAGCTATGCCCACGGCTCCGCCCGCGGGGACTACATAATTATTGTTTTTATTTAAATAAATTAAAAATTTACTTTGCAAGTAAGTTTTTGACACTATAAATTCGCATAATTTGAGCCGATTGAGATGAAATAAAAATTAAATGTTACTACGAATTAAGGCCCTATGTTTTTCTGAAAAATACAGCAGAATTGTTTCAGATGTTTTTATGCCTGAACAAACAGACAAAAATTTCAAAAATCTTAATGTATTCCATTCCATTCATCATCATCATTTTTTAATATTTTCAATGTGCTTACAGATACGCGATGTTCATTAGATTACGTAAATGTTCCCCATGGCCTCGGTTCAACTTATATTTTATTCCAAATCAATAGTCACATCTAAACAAACGCATTTCATCATCAGGTTTATTTTGTCTCCACTGCAGGAGCATAACCCTCTCTCATCTGCCGGAGACAGACGGAGGATTTGACCTACACTCCCCACGATGGCCAGACGGGTTGGGGAGGCCTGATTGATATTTTATAATGTATTCCCTTAGTCGCCTTGTACGACATCCACGGGAAGAGTTGGAGTGGTCCTATTCTACTCTACCGGAAACCACACGGCAAACGCATTTACGACTCGAAAATAAAATAAATACTTAACAGATGGTATTCCCAAATGGACCGCAAAATTTACATGGTAATACACACCTGTTTTTGCTGCTGGTGAACCTTGTATGTACATGTTACGGAGACGCAAATAGCCTTGGTTCTCGTATGACTATCCGTTTGGAATGAAATATGCAGTTAATTGTCACCTAAAACCACGTTTACGCACATGATTTATTATAGGACTTTACAACCTAACGAAAGTTCGTTGGCTTTACATTCTTTCCTTTATCTCTTTGTGTCATGACCCAACTTCCTGAGATGCCTGGCGGATGGCGACACCAGCAAAGATGGATGCGCCCTGATAACTGTACTCCTAACGAATGGGATGGGTTAGGGAGCTGTTTCACTGGCGCGTGGACCGCGGCGTTTACGCGAGGTGGGGTAACGTAGCGACATGAGCAAACTGTAGTGAAGATTAATTTACATACATACATAATGCTCACACCCTGGTCGCAGAGGGGTAGGCAGAGACAATGTATCGGCACTATGCGCGATCCTGACACATCTCACTAGTCTCCTTTGCGTTTCATCTCAATGCGTACCCCAGCCTAAGCGTGAAATGTAACAAACATTTTTATATATCGTATTTAGTCAGGCCACTCCAGGCATTCGGCCACTAGATGGCGCCAGTAGACGATATTTTTTTTATGTTTCCTGAATTTACTTGATCACAAGTTTTGATAAAAATTAAATTTTATTTAGTTAATGAATTTATGTTTATCAACTTTCTGAATGATAAAATATTGCACTCTGAAAGTTGGTGTACAAAAGAACAGAATAATAAGTACTACAGTAGAACTGGTGTGGAGTGAATCTACAGGCTGTATCATTAAGACCGGACATTATGGGGAAGTCAGAAACTATAAGAGTGAATTGTCCTAAGGACCATGAAAAAAAAATCTACATGCATAAACTATATATGCAGAATTTTATTTTAATTGTTAACACAAAGTAACATAGCAACATTTATTATCACAACCTGTACTATTTTCGTAATAATATAACATAAGTTTTTTAAATGTCCTTTCTTGTCCATTGAGTTATTCTGAAATCTGTGAATGCAGTTTTTCTTACTTCTAAAATTGATATCATATAAAATTACTCTATTTCTTACAGTTTCTGACTTCCCCATACTGAACGGTCTTGGTGATATTTTGTTTAGAAGTGACTACCTATATACGATGTAGGTATATGCGCGAAAACAGCGTTCGAAATGTCAGTGAATCAGCTACCTTATCTCTGCAAAATTAGCTTGAACTTGTTGCAGTATGGGCCACGTTTTTGTATGGCATCGCCTTTTACATCATTGTGAATTAAGGCTTCCCTGTGAAGTAGTCAATATTTTACAGCAGGTTCTCTTGGTCCAGTTTGTTGGAGGTTTCTCACGGCTTACACTTAAGGGCTTAAAAAAAAGAATTAAAATGTATCTGTGTCAGATTGCCTCATGAAGAACTGTAGAGTAAGGTTGAATGTGGTAACACATTATTTGCAAGGGTCTAAGTGAAAGCTGATCTTATTAAGATCGTTAAAATATGTTTCGATCCTGTGTGTTGAAAGTCGAACGTGATTTTTTAAAGTTTTTTTTTTGTTGACGTATTAACTGCAAAGTTACGTACTTCATTTTCCTGGCATTTGTTTCCAGAACGTTGTCTAGAAATAATAACTTAAATCAGGGATTCCCAAAGTATTTTGAGCAAGAGACCTAAATCCTATCTCTAGTTTTTTTCCTATTGATACAAAATACTTACGAATTTAAAAACTTTGCGGTTGGTTAAGTGAGTAAACTTGACAACATTTTCTCATCAAAATTTAACAAAATAAATAGACATAAAACTCAGTAAATATCAAGTGTAATTAATAATTATTAATACAAATTACGGTAGGTAATCATTTAAAAAACTCATTAGAAACGCAAAGTAAAGATAAAAAAAACGCTTATCGACTTGTTGAGTTTTTTAAAAGTATAACAATGATAATTTTTTCTAAAATATTAGTCATTCTTATAACAAGTTGGTACACGTAACACAACTTATACAGTATCTTGAAAATTTCAAATAAGAACTTGTGATAATTAATAGGGGTGGGTTTTTAGACCTCGTCCACCCCCAAAATCAGTTTTCGTTTATGTCGACTCCTAGGAAACCGATTTCGACCCCAAGGGGTCGGTATCCACGACTTAAATAATGATAAAACGGCCCAGATTACACCTACTTAGTATTAGATAAAAAATACTTAATAATTTGAACGATGTCACTCAGAGCCTAAGTAACACATTAAATAAACGGAAATCTTCGAGTTTAATTACAGTTAACCACAATAACAGTCATCAGCGAAGAGAATTTATAAACACGTTGCTGTTCTTATATTTTATAAACATTGCAATAGAAAGTATCGTGTTTATATTAAGACAAACGTGTTTAGTGTTTAATTCTATTGTTAGGGTAGGTGACATGGTTTGATGAAGCGGTGGTTGGACCGCATTGAATCGAGCACCCTGTCTTGATTGACATAATTACGCGCGCGCGCAGGTAGAGCTAGCTAGAGCCTTGCGCGAGGGGCAACCGCACCTCACCGGCCAGTCGACTCGCGCCCGTCGCCGGCATCGGCCGCGTCGCGTTCTCTCGTCAATCGAAACCGGCCTGAATGCCGGGAAACCAGTCGGGATGGCGGGCCACGGCGTGAGAGCGCCATGTTGAAGCATGCGCAGCGGCCGCCGGCGGCGAACGATGCCGACCACCGTTACCAGAACATGCCGCGGCGGCCGCATCACCACCTTCCCCTTAACGTGTCCACGCTGGACTCCTCCAAGCATTCCGTTGGAGGAACTTCAGCCAGTGTCAGCCCTGGTGGTCAACCTCCACCAATCACAGTCGCTCCAATATCTGTCGTGTCGCCACCGAAACTCGCCAATGGGAATGCTACTGGATTACCGACTACCAGATCGACTTCGCATAGAGGAAAAAGTATCAGAGCTGCAACGGAGGAAGCCTTGACTTCCCTAGCCTTGCTGTGCCTCGTCAGTTTACTTCTAGCGTTGTTAGCGTTGTTGTTTTTGCTGAAAATTTCAGCACCAACGACTGGTGCCACCGAGGAATTCGCAGTTGTGTACGAAGTGACGTTAGCTTTATGTGCGTTGACACTATCACTGAATTTATGCTGTCTTCTTGTGTGTGCAATACAGTTCCTCTTCGCTGTCAAGCTGGTGCATTCGCCATCGGCGCCGAACGGACGGTGAGTAGCCCAAACATTCGCAATCTGTAGAAACTTTTTAAAGTCACCCATAACATAGCCTCTACCGTTAAGAATGCCTCAAAACTGGTTGTGTCTGCAAAGGTTACATAGCGTGAGCTTACAAATATTAAGTTAACTCGCCAGAACTTGTTAGGCCATGCTCTACCAACATGACGAAAGCTCTACGTTCAAACAGTCTTATCTCAATTCAGGTTGTCCCTTACACAACGCATAACTGTAAGAATTCGTGTAGTTTCCGACTTCGTGTATCGTTATAGTCTTTAATTTTCGTATTAATTAATACTGATTCGTAACTGTTTAAGTTTAAATTCTTGTTCGTATTGGACGTTTAATATCATCATTTCCATCTAACATAACGTTGGAATTTAAAATCTTGTTTAGAACCTCAACATTTTTATCAGAAATGCGTTGTTTGATCGATATTTTATTGCATTGTTTGTGCGTTTCTATGCATCTGACTGAGTAAATATGTTAGATATAGCCAGTAGGCAGGTGCTAACGGTCCCCAACTGGCGGTTATTTGTGAATGGTTCGATAAAAAACGTTCCTCGTTCAACGGTTGATAATTTGTTCGCACGCGCCACGGATATTATAGTTATCTTGAGTTTTCAATTCACATAAATGCAATATCGGTTTTAACTGTGTGAGAAACATTTGACTACCGTTGGGAGATCGTAAATCAAAATATTTGACATATCGGTCTTATTTATTGTCTTTATTTTTTCTTTCACTTATTTTTAATTTGACTGAGAATGCAAATCATGCATTAACTTTCATAGACATGTAATTATGTTGTTTCTTTATTATTATTCGGAGACTATATAGTTTTCTCATGCAATTTTTTGCGTATTACCTATGAACTAGCTAATCTAAATAAAATGTCTTAGATTCATTCAAGAGCTTCAGCTATACTTAGTGAAAACCGCATGAAAGTCCATCCATATGTTTTCAAGCGATTTTGGCCTTTTAAACAAACGTACAAATATTCTAAAAATGTATGTTTATTCCCTCTTTCAATTCCAATTACTAGATGTCTCCTTTTTTGGTGTTACTGTCTCATTATATCTAAAGATTCATCTTCTAGTACCTAGTTAGTTTCAAATCTAGGGCATCTTCAGCAAGCGTTTAATCTAACAGTATACTCGTAGTATCCAGGAATACGACTGGCTTCCGCGTTTCAGCTTGTATTTACGTTTGTCTTGCGACCGCATTGCTGTGAGTACACTAGTTCAAAGACACAAGCTGGCTTTATATCTCTAGTGACTAGTGATATGTATAAGGAATCCAGTTGGCAGCTTTGGCTGACTAATTTGCAAGCAGAAACTTGTTTCACTGAGTCTTCCGTAGTGTCTGACAGTGACCTCTTTAATGGTTGCAAATTAGAATTGACATTAGATAGAAATCGTGCCCGTAAACTAGCACTACTTTAGAAGAGACATCATCTGTGGAAGAAGAAGCTGTGAGACAGAAATCCTCCGGTTTTTTTAACATCGAGTGAGTTTCATTCCTACAGCTCCATTTTTGTAATTGCCTAATTCATGTAACAAAGAATCCTTGTTCAGGGCTTGTACAATGAAATATTGTTACGGCATTATTTAAATGACAATCAAAATGACAAATTTCCAAGGTATTAATGCACAGATGTTTAAAATACTATAGATACTAAAACACATTTTACAAAGCGTTCTAGTTAATTATTCCTAAGAAGGAGTCAACATAGAAACCCGTTTTATAGACTCAAATAGAATATTTATAGCGAATCTAAGAGCAGGTGCAACATCCATGATAGCCACATGATTGTGGGAAAATATTGAGAGTCAGATGATGCACTATTGCATGAGCTTTTATATAGAAGGTGATTGTCCGAGAAACGATGCAATGAAACTTTTACAAGCGCATTTTACTACACGTGAAGTAAAAGTAATAAATGCAAGAAATGTAGAATACGCAGTCTGGATATAGAAACGTGCATTTGTATGGAATCAACGTAGAGACAATTTTAAAAAGGCAGTAGCTGCGACGCGGAATGCAAGAGTAATGAACCTAGCATATAATCATTACGTAAACAAACACACATTTAGTGTTGGTAATGCATTTAATGTGATGTATGAAATGTTGTGATTTCGTTTGAAGTTTTGAAACTTCCTGAAACTGCATTAAACCTAAAGCTAACAATTTTTTAATAGTGGGATTTGCAAGTTGTTTATTTTTAGGATGAATTTAGAGCAACTAAAATAAGTGATTGTTGTAATTTTTGAAATGGCATCTGATAGCAAAAGATCGAATTCGCGACAATTATACCTATCTCAGCAAAAAAATACAAATGAAAATAAATAACTAAGGAAGTAAAACAATTGAAATTGAAACGGTTTATTATTTTAGACATGAAAGTTTTTTCAAATTAAAAAAAAACCCTTGCAGGGCCAATAATTCTGGCCAAAAGAATTACGATTACTAGGTACGTAATTCTGGTATGATTAGATTACCTGCTCAAAGGACACCTAATACCGGAATAAAAGGTTTACTGGAATGAATACCTACAAAGGAAATAGTTGTGTTTAATCAAGATAATGAATATTAATAAAAATATTTACGATGAAACAAATCAACTACCAGCATTGTTATCATCGTAAACCTAAAAATGTATTACGAACAATAGTAGAATAGGAGCTATAAGTATTCTTTGTTACTTGGCGTTTTTCTCATTCCATTTGCGTAAGGTACCATGGAGTAAATGATGCGTGTAATCTATTAGGTTTAATTAAGCGATAAACGAGATTTAGAGCGATTTAATGTAGTGTGAGAAGGTCTTAAAGTAATTCAATTGTTTTGAATTTAAGATTAAATAAATGTTTTAGAACGTACGCTACAAAGTTTCACGGTTGTTATACTTTCAAATACGAAATAAGTAAAGTATATGTAGAGGTAATCTTCAAAAAAATCAGAGAAGTATTATATCAGAGACTCAATTTCAAAAAGGAACAATACAAAAAAATACTAAAAATAAAGTCAAATAAAAAGTAAAACTAAATAACCTACAAACCTTTCTCACGAGAAATCGGTAAAAAAAGAACTTCCGAATCTTTTGTCAGAAAAAAACTACTTGCATCCCCTTTCTTGTAATCGTGAGAAGTATGGAAAACATTTGTAACGATCTTTTTGAGAACAATAAAAACACGCTGGCTTTAAAAAACGAAATATTTACCGTAAGCCTAACACCTGAATAGAGACCCAGTTTTCACCCAGTGTATCGTGAAAACTGTAATGAATTTGTCAAAGAAACTATTATAAATTTACTTACCCAATAAAAGCACCTAGTCTGTAACAGTACACTTGAAAAATGCCTATCTATCCGTGTGTTATTGAATGAACTGCCACACGAGGTCATTCAGCGAATATCAGAGACCGGTTCCTATTTATAAAATCACCTCTTCGCCGTGTCTCAGTATGCGATGCGTTTCCATTTTCTGTCACTTGTTTAATGTCGTGATTCGTTCGTCCACTAGCAGTCACATTAGCTAGTGAATTTTACAACGAAACTTATTTTAATAATGGATTGTGTTCCAGTTTAAATTATTAGGAGTATAATGATTTTCAGTAATCATGAATTATACGTTTTTCTTATTAGGTTTTCCGATTATATTATGCATGATTTTCCTCTAACATCATGGATTTTGTTATTAAATCATATTTTTTATCAGATTTATATTAAAATCCATCTACACATTTATAATATTTTACTCTTTGTATTTTCATAAAATTTGACGATTATAATTTAGTTTTGACTTATTAAATAAAATTATGCCTGCTTGTTAATATTCATAATGTAAAATAAATCCATTAAAGTATAAATATATCTGAATCCGAATGAATGAAATCACAATATTCACTTGCACGTTACAGGAAAAGATATTGTCGTGTTTGCCTTAACATTGGACACATACCTACATTAAGATGAGGTGTCCTGCAGTTTTTATTTTTATTTAATAACCAAACACGGTGCTCTTAAATATCTTAACAATATGCGTTTTTGGTTATTTTATAGTTTACTGCAGTTTTATAGCACCGCCTTCCAATATTCTCTTTCTTTTTTTTAAAAGATTTTCGATCATTTTTAGTATGCTCAAAACTTTCTACTGTTCTCCATTTCGTTAACTTCCTTTCTTTTCTGTAAATCTAAAGGTCAAAGTATAATTGACATTTTGTACGTATGTAGTTTGCAGTCATTGAATTAGACAATGATTCTAAACGAAATCTTCATTAGGAAATGTCCAAAGTTCTACATGTGTAAAAATAAAAGTATTCATATTCACGCACATTAATAATAATGTATCTGTTTAATTTCTGACTTCTTGGGTTATTTGGAAGAATATTTGACAATTTGAAAGGAGATCGTAAATGAGCTCGTCTCTGGTATTACGAGCTTATTTGAATTGCCTTTTTTTCACTGCAGATTAGAAATCTAGTTATAGATCATAGTTTGTAGTCGTACTAAAATTGCGTCTAAAGTATGTAAGTATGTATGTATGTATGTATGTATGTATTATGTATGTATGTATGTATGTATGTATGTATCTATGTATGTAAAGGCTTTATTGTACCAAAAATAAGAACAACAATAAAATTGTGTACAAAGGCCGACTTATCCCACTCAGGGATCTCTTCCAGTCAACCTTAGAGTAACCGAAAGGACAAGTATAATGCGTTTAGTACCAAATTTGATAAAGAAATGTACTTTTAATAAAGTATGAAAATACATATTACATAAACATAAACGAAATATACATAGACGATACACGAATAAGTGAATGTAATACGAGAACTCGTATAAAAACTTTGCAGGTTTCTTGATATTGTGTACATTTCCCTCTAAAAGTATTGTTAAAAAATTATTAACGTATGAGTTTCTTGTAAAAGAAGCAATTATTATTGACGATATTAATAACAAGTCGTTTTTCAGCATTATAAAAATAACAAGTGCCTATAGGAACAAATAAAGCAACACTGAATAATTTTTTTAAAGTCATAGACAAAACATGTAAAAAGATCTTTGCCGAAGCTAAACTAAAAAAAAGTAAAAGAAAGAATCCTTGGACAAGGCCGCACAACGCGGGCGCGGCCGAACGAGTATTTCAATTATTTCCGGTCATAGTCATTCGTAATAAATTCAGAGAGTTGAGAACGCCGCAGGCGCAGATCTGTAAAGAGAACATACTTCAAATGTACTAATCCGTTATTTCTTAAAACCAAGAATCTTCGAAGAAAAGAAAGTAAATATTAGTGTTTAAATCCAATTCTTTTGAAGAATTCTGTCAGTGCCAAGTCAGTACTGAATTAGTGACAACTTGTCAGAAACCGGTAGAGTAGAATAGGCCACAGTGCTTTGATCATGAAATAGTTAGTAATGATTCAACAGCAAAACTCTCTCGACTCGAACTACTAGGATAAACCTAGCTAACGGTTAAAAAGCAGGACGATAAAGCAAATGCAGCTGTCTGTCATTTAATATAACTTATACAAAGCAAAGATGCCATGTGGTTTCCGGTAGAATAGGACCACTCCAACTCTTCCCGTGGATGTCGTACAAGGCGACTAAGGGAATACATTATAAAATATCAATCAGGCCTCCCCAACCCGTCTAGCCAGCGCGGGGAGTGTAGGTCAAATCCTCCATCTGTCTTCGGCAGATGAGAGAGGGTTGTGCTCCTGCAGTGGAGATAAAAATAACCTGATGATGATAATGTCAGTAACATTTCTGTTACATGAAGTTAGGTCATTGAATTACTACAAGTATACGACACGGATGAAGTAGGTACTAGCTATCTTAGGGGGTCAGGAAGACCTAGAGACACTTCAATCCTTCTGGATCTTTTGTGCCGAACCCCTGTCAACCAACGGTGGACTTCACATACGAATTAGAATTTCTTCTTTGGCATATTCAGTTATCCTTAGGATGTTTTCCTTCACCAAAAAGGCTGTGGTATTATAATAGTTTCAAAAAACTCATTGGTACGTAAGGCTAGTATACAACCAACTAAGCTACCACTGCTAGGTACCTACTTATATTATGTACGCTTGTTCATCATCATCATCATCATCAGGTTATTTTTGTCTCCACTGCAGGAGCACAACCCTCTCTCATCTGCCGGAGACTGACGGAGGATTTGGCCTACACTCCCCGCGCTGGCCAAACGGGTTGGGGAGGCCTGATTGATGTTTTATAATGTATTCCTTATGTATTCGCTTGTTCGGTGTGCACAGATTCTGGATTGGACAAATTCGTTATTCGGCAGATTCCCTACTTGACAGATTCGTGGATTCGGCAGATTCTTGGAATGGATGGACAGATTTAATAAGTGTTAATTTTTCATCCTCTGTGACAGTTTTTAAAATATTTAATTGATAGATGAATGTTTCATTTCCGGCTTTGGAACGGTACTTTATTTCAACAACTTATTAATTGTAAACTAAAATATACTCGTCAGTCGTTAGCTGTAGATGAGTAGTGTGAAGTCAGTGGTTTCGACACAGGAAGTTCGAAATCCAGCGTAACTAATAAAGCTTTATGCGCTGAACTAATTTCAATTAAAGTTTCAATTATTTACACTACTCATTCATTTATACACATTATTTACACTACTCATACCAAATATTTTGTAATTTTAATTAGATATTTGATGCAAGCGTATAGCTTTATCTACATACTGACGACTCTATCGTAATTGATTTATGTAAATGAACTTTTATTATCATGGATTCAGAAATTCACGCTTTTGTCAGTGAAATGTAGATGATTGCTAGTCTCTCTATATTTTAACTTAGGAAGCCAAGATGACCTGGCGACACTTCGACCCTTCTGGATCTTTTTTGC
The DNA here is from genome assembly GCA_947086405.1 of Esperia sulphurella. Lineage (NCBI taxonomy): Eukaryota > Metazoa > Arthropoda > Insecta > Lepidoptera > Oecophoridae > Esperia > Esperia sulphurella. Next base: position 12,691,643 of record OX352272.1, read on the forward strand.
AAACCTCTGTCCACCAATGGTGCCCTAAGCCGATTTGCTGGATTTCGCTTATGCCTTAGAATTTCTTGTTTGACGTTTGCAGGTTTCCTCATGATTTTTTCCTTCACTGAAAAGCCTGTAGTATTCTATATTATATTAGACCTACTAATATCATAAATGTGGAAGTTTGGATATTTGGATGTTTGTTACTCAATCACGCTTCAACCACTGGACGGATCGTAATGAAACTTGGTACACATATAGGTTAGGTCCTGGAATAGGACATAGGATAGTTATTATCCTGAAAAAACATCCCATTCCTACGGTAAATACATAATAATTTGTGATGTTAAGTCGTCCACTCCGACGAAGTCGCGGGCAACAGCTAGTTATAAATAATCCGTACTTAAGTTTCGAAAAACTCATTGGTACTAAATAAGTGCTTTCTTTAGGCTCTCAAACACGGAGCTGAAAGAGTTGAGTTGTTGTGTATTAGTCCTGTATACCTTATATTGTAGAATTTCTTTAGGATCTTCCCTTTTAGCAGTCTCTAACTAGCACAGTTTTTAGAAATCACCAATAATCCTTTACAAACATAGTTATGCTGTCTAAAAAATGAACTTGAATCATAAGTTATATTAAATGACGACCTCCGTGGCGGAACGGGTAGCTCTCGGACTGCCATGCCGGAGGTTGCGGGTTCGAATCCCGCTAGGGGCAAATGTTTGTATGATGAATATGAATGTTTGTATTCAAGTCTTGGATGTTTATATATTTATTTAAGTATGTGTATCCGTTATCTAGTAACCATAGCACAGGCTCTGCCTAGTTTGGGACTGGATAATTGGTGTGAATGTCTGAGATATTTATAATTTTATTTATTTAACTTTATTGCGTGGTAATAACGCCTACTTGACCGGGTTTTTTTGTACAGAAATCATAATAATATAAGTACCAACAGTTTCGTTAAATATACAATGATTCATTAGCATCCGTATATAAATAAATACGTCTTTAAGTCTGTGTATCTATATCTGAGTTCATCGACACTACTCTATCCATTGTTAATGGCACTATTCATTAGAGGTTAAATACTTTCCCAAAGTATAATTAGATATCCATCGTACTACGATAGTTATTTAATATTAATCACCATAAGGTACACTTATTGGTAGTATCTTTCTTTGTATAAGTTATATTAAATGGCAGACAGCTGCATTTGCTTTATCTTCCTGCTTTTTAAACGTTAGCTAGGTCTATCCTAGTAGTTTGAGTCGAGAGAGTTTTGCTGTTGAATCATTTCAAAGCACTGTGGCCTATCGCCTAGCGACTGTTTTTTAATCTTCGTGTTTTTACTCATAAGAGTATAGTTTCCCCAGCACTGCAAGAGTTGGCATGAATGGATATTTGAGTGAACGAAAGTATGTTTTTTTTTTATTATTTAACATTAATAAGAAAATACATCAAATGTCTTATATAACTCACAGATAATAAACCTCTTGGGTTTGTCCTATGTGCGGTGAGGCCGCTCGGTCACAGCAGGCCATGCGAACGCTTGTTGTACATTATAAAGAAAGTTAAGTACAGAACAGATGACAAACAAGATCTATCTATGCAGCCTTGAATCGTACTTTCATATTGGTTTTCCGCTACTGAAGGTAGTGTTTTTTATTACAGTTTTGTATTTTTTACTACTTACATACATACATAATGCTCACGCCTTGGTCCCAGAGGGGTAGACAGAGACAATGGATCGCCACTTTGCGCGATCCTAATACTTTTTTTTACTACTTACATAGGTATTTTGTATTTCTTACGGCAATTCATATACTCCCATGTTCGCATGCCATATACATTGCTGTAACTAGGATTAATATAACTGTATTGCTGTTTATGTGTGAATAATATCAATATCTAGTTAAATACAGGTTAACACAGAGACTCTTCAATCTTGACATTAACCGCTGGCATAATAAATGTGTCATCATAAAAATATGCTGTTTGGAAAACGTTCACTCAATTTACGAATTATGAATTTTATTTTCAACGACTAAAAAGTCCAGTTTACAAAATATAGGGACCGGCTGATGACACTAGTTTCGTACATTCCATTCGTGCTCTTGTGAAACTATAAGGGCTACACATACGAGTACATAAAGTTCGATGACGGTCTTTAGTAAAGGTGTTTCAGACCGACGAGACAGCATGACAGTGACACCGTGACGGTGTCTACTATTGTCATGACAACGTTCTGCTCCGATTAGCCACAATGTGTACCGAGTCGGGATTCTCGTTGCTTATGGTTTTCGTCACGCCCGATGACGGAGACAGGCGTGGCGAAGTTGCTGAAATTTAATTCTCGGCAAATTGCAGCAAGAAGATAAAGATCATCGAGCATCTTCATCATCATCATCAGCCGAAATATGTTCACTGCTGAACATAAGCATCCCCAATAGAATTATACTTTTGGTAGGCTGTCCATCGAACACCTTATTCTTTCTTTTTATCGATGCATCAGATCAATAGAAGAACAACTCAAATATAAAGTTGTTTTAAATAAACTCATTGCCTCGCCTTAGCCAGCCTTACCAGTTTAATAAGACACAGTCTTAAATATCTAATACCATACATACATACTAAAACCATAAGAAAACTACACTCATTTCTATGAGAGTCAAAAACTTAAAAGGTAGTTATCTCAGAACAGTGTTTATCCAGTCGTTCCTCTAATGAACTGACCCATTTTTATAATCGAATGTTACTTATCTAGTCTAGACAAAAATTATGTTTAAAACACTTTCAAAGTATAAATTACCTGTTTTCGATCTTTGCATTTGCTAATTAAATTATATCTATGTAATATAATTGAAATAAATTATACTTCTTTGTTATATTGCATACTTACTAATACTAGAATACTAATAATAATAATTATTAGTCTCACCTGATGGTAAGTGATGATGAGGCCTAAGGTGGAGCGCGCTTACCCAGAAGATGCCTATTCACTCTTCCTTTAAAAAGATCCAAATTCTAGTATCCGCGGAGGACCGGCTGTAAAGGCCTATGTCCAACAGTGGACATCTAAGGGACGATATGATAAATAATAATAAAAAAATATATATTAAAAGGTAAAAAATGGCTCCCAGGCCCATCAAAATTGAAAGAAAATACAATATATTTATGAGCACAAGGAAATAGGTACAAAAGAAAAAAGGACCAACAAAGAAAGCATAAAAAGTTTATAAGTAAAGTTGGAACACCCGCGTGAATCGATTTTGATTGCTTAGGTATACCAATCTTGCCATTTTTACTCTCAATTAATACCTTTGATTAGACCCAACTAAAAATAAGTAATACGTAAAAACTGCGTCATCTCCAATTTCAATGCAACAAATAAGTATCGATGACAGGCCCAGTCATTAACCGGTAGTCTGTGGGTGGGTCAAAGAGTCACCCGTAGCTCGCGGGGTCAAGGCGTGGGCAAACTGGCCTTCTCACTGCCCACGCTTAAACCCAATGTGACGCTCTACTGCAAAATATATATGCTGGCCTGGACCAGGACTCTCCCATAATGATGGGAGGTTTGCTCTTATCACCACGCCGCCGATAGGTGGGTTGGTCATCGTAGAATTAGCTAGTATTTGATCACAAGGAAGAAATAGGATAAATAAATTCATTATTAACTGATTATTTCATCCAGCGCGCAAATGTTTCATTTGGAACCTGAATTCCCAAAGTGGTGACCCCGGCAACAACGAACAACCAGAGCCAACCAGAACCTCAGTTGACAAATTACTAGGGCCCCTTTCAGAAGATGCTGTGGACAAGACTTTACAGAATGAAGTCTGTCTTACTATCTATCACTGTGCTGTGACTACTTACCACCTATCTATGATCCAGTCGCCTCGTCATTTTCATCATTCCTTGACTTGACCGACTAGGTGTTACCGTCCTCGACCTCTTCTTCTAACACGTCGCTTTCCCACAATCTTTCCCATCATGACGGAGGAAGAAGGTAGCGTGCGTTTCTCACCACACCATATGTCGAAGGAAACCGTTATACCCTTCTCTTGACAGTTGCTATGAGTTCTCGGGATCTGTCCGCTGCAGAGCTATTCGTGATCAGCATGCTGCCGTTAACTTCTGGACATGGACTTCTCCAATAACTCTGGCCTTCGGCCCTTCCCTTTCAGCCACTTCCAACCATCTTTCAAGTCGTTGGTCCATTGATCATCCCACGCTACGCTTACCAGTGTTTCCAAACACCATCGGTTCTCTCTGCGACTACTATGACCGTAATTTTTAAGCTTATCTAAATGATTGTTAGAGATTTAAATCTATAATTAGTATATCTCAGAAATGTTCAAATGCGCTGGACTCTATGGGTAATAGTGTACCGCATCTATGGCAATAAACATATCACATTTAATTTCCTTTCAGGTTACTGATTTATTATTATTATTATCTAATAAATAAAATCTTAAACTTCGGGTGTCTGTACATTGAAGATATTTGCAAAAAAAAATGGGGGGTCCAAGGATAAGTAATATTTTTTCCATAACTTTTGGAATTTTTGTCTGGACCTGGACCTGGACCTGGACCTGAACCTGAACCTGGACCTGAACCTGAACCTATTCTTTTACTCATTATTTTGTCGGTGATCTTAGGCTTTTCGTCGCAGCTAGGATCCATGCCATTAATAGTATATTCAGTATGTTCTGCTTTGCCTTGTAATACATACATAATGGAAATATGTAAATTGAAACTATGAATGACAGTGTCATTTGATCTTGATCTAATAATACAATCTCAAAAAGAAACCATATATCACGCCATTTTAAAACCGCCAAGAACGCTTTTCCTCAAGGTAGTAAATTGATACTTAATGCGGTTACCGAAATTGACTTTGATAATGATTCTAAAGACTTAATGGAATAAGGTTTAAATTTCATTCATGCTAAAGGAATGACTAGGTGCACTGGATTAAATACAAGGTGTCCATAAAGAAATCAAAAGCTTTTAGCTATTAAAGGTTTTATGGTTTTTTTTATAAGTCCTAGGCCAAGTTCATTTACGGTCTAACGTGGTAAACAGACAGACAACATGATGGTAGACGGTCTTAGTACGTTGTCACCCTATTCCACTGCATGTATGAATGCCTCGTGTGTCTGTAGTCTGTACTTACATTGGCTCTCCTACCCTTGAAACCGGAACACAACAATGCTGGCATTGTTTTTTTAAAAACAGAAATAGGTCTGACAGGTGACGACCATTCAGATGGATCCTGCAGTAGAATCCTGCCACTGGGAGTTCAATTCAAATTTTACACAATAGAACAAAAATACAATCAAATTAAACAAAAATAAATGAAAAAAAAAATTACAAAAATCCTTAAATTAAATATAATTATGTTAATAAGTTCTGGAAAAACTCTTCATACCAATAAAATGACTGCTTGACAAGATTTTTTTGAAAGTAGGTAGGCTCGGAGGAGCCCCTCTAAGGCACTCTTTTTATGGACACCCTATAAATAAGCCTTAAAGACCGCACACAGCGCCTTAAAAGCTGAAAACCTACAAATGTTAAGGCTATTAGTTGTCTAATGTTTAGAAATATAGCTTTTATAGTTCGTATAATACAGTGTTCATCATCAGGTTATTTTCGTCTCCACTGCAGGAGCACAACCCTCTCTCATCTGCCAGAGACAGACGGAGGATTTGTCCTACACTCCCCACGCTGACCAGACTGGTTGGGGAGGCCTGATTGATGTTTTATAATGTATTCCCTTAGTCGCCTTGTACGACATCCACGGGAAGAGTTGGAGTGGTCCTATTCTACTCTACCGGAAACCACACGGCAATGTTGATTATGGCAAATCACGTAATGGACAACAATCAAAAGCGGCATTCTATTGGGGAGGCTTGTGTTCAGCACTGGACGTATTTCGGCTGATGATGAATACATTGTTAGCGTAGTATTTTACTTCCAAGAGTGCAAGAGGACAAGAGTTAGTTCAAGGGAACAAGATCTTGGTGCGCTCGAATGGAGTGGCTGTTCACAGTGAACAAGATCTATAGTTAAAACCTACAACAACAAAAAACTGTTGGTAGTTTTCGAGTTATCCGGTGGACAGACATACAGACGGACAAACAAGCCTCGCTATTAGGGTAACGGAAGCGTGATACTTATTTGCCGTCATGTTAACAAAACCTACTTGTGTCTTCCTTCCGCTCAATTGTTCCAATGATACGGATTCCGTATTTGTGAATCCTTAAAATGAACAACATAAATAACACTGCAAATTCCTTAGCATCTCTGTTACAATAACATTCCATAACGTTTTTGCTTGTATTGTGAATTTGTGAACCAAGAATAGCATTCATTCTTGCGAATGGGTGAGTCGTTTTTTTTTACGGTCTTTGATTTAAGTACTTAGTAGGTAAATTACGTAATTTTTCAAACACAAATAAAGTACTATGCCTTGTGGTTCCTGACTTAGAATATGGCTACCCCAATCTTCCCGTGGGTGTCGTCAAGGCACCAGGGACGGGTAACAGCGTTCTCCTGCATTTATTAAGATCATTACTGCGATCACCAATCCGCCTACCAGCCCAGGTAAATCCTCCAATGGACAGCCCACCACACGTAGCATTATGTTGGGGAGGCTTATGATCAACAGTGGACGTGTTTCGGCTCGTGATGAAATACAGCACTTGCAAGCAAAGCCTATGCTTCACGTTATACCTGTGAATTTATTTTGTTTACCTGATGTGCCGCGGATCGGCACACGCAGGGTGGGACTCCCCGCCGCTAAATGGACCGACGACCTGAAGAAGGTGGTCGGAAGCGGATGGATGCGGAGGTCGGAGGACCGGGTGTGGTGGCGTTCATTGGGGAAAGCACAGAAATCCTATCAAGATAGAACGGTTAAGAGATTTGTTTGCTTCAGTTCCACGCGTGCCGATTTTCGGACACAGCGCGCCCCTCCCGCGTACTCTTTATGCGTCGCGGTCACGTTTCTAGTGAGGAGATACAATTATGCAGTTAGAAACCGCGCAATATGGCATTTTTGCAGATTTTTGGTCGATGTTTGCTCGACGTAGACTCAGCGCGAAACGAGTAAACCATTGACAGTCTTTGCAATATATTGCAAATACTTTGCACGCGTGTCGCGCCTACTTCACCATTCTAGGAAGCCAATGTCGCTTCTTTATGTAGTAGTTTGATACCAAAATAATTTTATTTAAGCTCCCAAAATGCATTATTATCTCCCAGATTGAATTCGTATGCAGTGAGCACATTCTAACGACGACGACTTCCCAGATATGCATCTATTAAATAAAAACATGAAATTATATTCACGTCATAACGAAGAAATACTTATCTCAAAGTTACGAATAAATATGTCACGCTTGGAGTCGAATACCGTGAAAAATATGTTTCCTTAAAACGCTACTATGGTTCTGGTTGCGCAATCTTTGCGTTTTTATGTTATCTCGCTTATTTATCTGATCTGTTGATTTAAATATCTTGTGTAACTATGAAATTCAGGCCTGTCTGATTCGGTACGGTAGGTCTCAGAAACTGTTAAAGTCACTTCCTACTTTCCGTACTGTTACTTGATTAGAATGTAAACATCATTCCGACAAAAAAAGGTAGAAATATTAGGTCTCGAGTTAATTCGACCCCCCCCTTCAAGCGAAACTGAATTCGACCGCCTCGCTGGCCTAGTGGCTTGGTCGGTAAACTCGAGCACCAGAGACCGTGAGTTTGATTTCCACCAGGAACAGATAAGTTTGTATAATTCACCAAGTTTCGCTAGTGGACTGGCAGAAATATTTTTTCAAGAGATAAAAGCATTAGGTATTTTGTATAGGTTGTTTTTTCTTTTTATTAATTGTTATGATTTATGTTTGTCTGTGTGCATTAAATAAATGAATAAATACTATTTGTACAAGTTGATCTGGTCAACTGAGACTCAGGTCTGGATATTGACCTAGTCTCAAATATAGGAGAAAATCCTAGTTTGGGAATAGTTGTGTACTTATGTATGAAATATTATTTATAATTATGTGTCAAAATATTTCGGAAGATATTATACTTCCGTAAAAACCGCATTCTGTCCCTGATTTAAAGATCATTGCAACTTGCAACGTTGCAGGCACCTTGCGGCCTTGAACGAAAGCAGGTAGACGAATTCATATCATTCCGAAACTAAGCAGGCTCTGACGCAACCGACCACACGATAGTGTTGCAGTCCGTAATAATGATCGACAATAGGGTTACGATACCGTGAAAATCTACCTACACTAGCGATGGTAACTTATAGTTTAGTATCGATAGTATCAGCATCATCAGCCTATTGCCGTGCAATGTTGAACATAGACAAGGACTAAATAATTTTGTAAAGCCATAACGTCATACCATTTTAAATAAGGATTGAAAGTCATATTGTTATCTGTATAGTCTCCTTGATTCGAATTAAGAATTCGACGAACCTCGTCGCTATATTTCCATCCTCCATCCATACTCGTCCTATCCAATATCCATCCGCTAGGCTACGGCTAAGGAATGCAACACCGGAGCAGAATAAAAACAGGTTTATTTTCGGTTTTGTCTAGTAATTCAATTTTTTTCCCAATTAATAATCGTTTTTTTTAACAAAAATAGGTTCTAGGGTAAACTTTTATGAAGGAATGGTCCATGAAAATAACACATTTTCACGTCATCGCAGACTTAGAAAATGACTAGAATCAGAGCACAATTTATTGAAAAGAGAGTAGAAACGTCAAATTTATTTCAATAGTTTTGGTTATTAAATATATCCATAGACATTGTTGCATTACAATCATACAGCAGTGCGAATGGTACCCTAGTAAAAAATTACATTCACTTATTCATAAATGAAATTCATCTTTACTTAAACCTCATACCATGAAGCAAAATAATTTTTCGTAGCTCATAGTTTCACCTCAAAGTGTTTTCCTTCATGATTGACACTAATTGGTTATTAAATTAGATAACAGATGCACATTTTAAAATCATCTGTTATCTTTTAATAACTAATTGATGTCAATAATGAAAGAAAACACTTTAAGGTGAAACTATGAGTTACGAAAAATTATTTTGCTTCATGGTATGAAGTATGTTATTTAACAATTAAGAGATCTGTTTCTGAGAATCAACAATGTTACTTAGGTTACAGCACTACTAACTAAGACGGCTACCTTTATGGAATGATTTGGACAAAAAAACTATCGACTAACTATATCGACATTTCAGCAGCACACCTCTAGAGTTGCTTGAGTGATTTATATAACGGAGTCTAAAGATTTATTTGCTTTGCTCATCTTGAATCTTTTGGGATTTCGTAAACGTATTTGACTGAATGTCAACTAGGTAGGTAGTAGACAAACTTTACGCACGAGTGACTGTTTATTGAGTAGGTATTGTCTTAGAACTATGACCGTAACCACAAGCAATTGAATATACTTCGGTTTCAGTGATAACCTATTTAAAATAACCTACTTATAAGTATGTCGTTATTTATGGGTTTATATATTTTTTTATTTTATTATTCGTTACAACAATAGTTGTGTAGAATTATAATAGGTATAACTTAGGATATACAATAGTCAATGTACATGTCAAATATAAAAGTTGTTAAAACGAATTTAAAACTAATTATTTAAACAATGTCAACACTTATTTTCTAAGAACTCCCGTATAATATTTATGTTTAACTTGCTAGACTTATATAGCTGAGCAATAGAAGGAATAAAAAGTATTAAAATAATAATAAAAATAAGCAATTTTTTTCATTCGGAAAAATCTGGATACTTTGAGTGGTGGTAGTCTTTAGAAGACCGGCGAAATTTATTTTGTCGAAAACTGTAGAAATAAATTGAGGAAATATTAAAAACTATTTTTTTAATATACTGGCTGGCGCCATCCAGGGTTACTCAACCGGTGTTTTTATTTATTTATTTAATCTTTGGGTACATAAAGTATATTTAGACATGTCATATCAGAAAAAAACACCTAAACAACAGTTAAATTATTAAAAAAAAATCAATAATCATGACAGTATCCATCATGTCAAATTATAATAAAAAAAACTTAATAATAAGTGGGATTGAGAGTCTGAGTGGGAGTGGAAGTGGGATAGGGAGCGGAAGTAGATTCTGTAGTCCACGCGAGCGAAGCCGCGGGCACAGCTAGTATGTTCACAAAAGAGGTCAAACAAACAAACGAGATTTGTTTCAGCGATCTGAATGTAAGAGTAATTTGCAGATTCGTTACACTTGAAGTGCATAATCGATTATTGTCCGAGATTATCTACGGCAATTGATATCATTTGGAGCTATTTTTAGAACAATGACTAAGTACATACAGACTTTCTAACGCGAGATTTTCGTTTTCGCGGATGGACTGAGCATAACCATTGAATATTTCGGGTTAATTTCTCTTTCTCTAATCTTCTTAAGAATACTTTATACTAGCTGTGCCCGTGGCTCCGCTCGCGTGGACTACAGAATCCGCTCCCGTTCCCACTCTCGCTCCCTATCCCACTCCCACACAGACTATCAATCCCAATCCCGATCCCACTCCACCACTCCCGCTCCAATTATAGTAAAACCCAATCGCAATATGAATTTTGCATATAATGGCTTCTAGAAAAAATTACTCTATTAATATCTCAGGTTCTAAGTGCCGTATCAAAATGAAACATGCACCAGATTTTAAGTTAGACCTCCAGCAAGACAACTGTGAAAACTGCATCAATTTTCATTCAGTAGTTTTGGCGTGATGAGGTAACAAACATACATACATGCAGACATAAAGACAGACAGACCGACAGACAGATAGACATAAATTCTAAAAACAATATTTTGGCTTCTATTGGCCCTATACAGGCCCCTCATACAAATTTTTCTACAATATCTCCCATGTACAGACATAGACCAGTTACAGTTTTATTATATGTATAGATGTGTTTGTATATGCTGAAGGTAAATTTCTGGGAGGTTGATATAAAATTGCTTCGGTCGGGTTGTACAAAAGGGGGCGCTTAACAATTTTTAAAATATCATTTACAATCTGGCCGAACTTTAATAATCCAAATTAACAGCGATTAAATTTGAATTATTTGTCAATAATAACTACCGACGGATCCGAAAGGATTAGCAAGCTCCTGTGACAGTGGGCAGGCCACATCTGTCGCAGAACCGGCAGACGAGTTCTGAAGTGGAGATCGCAGATCGGCACGCGCAGGTGGGACGCCCTACCGCCAGGTGGACCGACGACCTGAAGAAGGTCGGAAGCGGGTGGATGCGGAGGGCGGAGAACTGGGTGTGGTGGCGTTCATTGGGGAATACCTATGTTCAGCAGTAGACGACTCAGAACTGATCTGATGAATAACTAAGTTTAATATTATCAGTTGAAACTGTCATCTTGAATAGATTTTATGATACTATATTTTTTACTAAATAGGTCACAATTTCTTTTAGCATTTATTTATTAACGTCGTAAATACAATCCGAATTAAAACCAAACTCTCATAGTTACTCGAGAAACGTTCAAGTGTATCTAGTAATTATTTGAGGCAATAGTGTGAAAGTATTGTGAGATTAAGCAATTTAAAGCATTTACAGCTCCTTGGTAAATCTCCGTTAGTATCACTAAAGTCTACTTTTGTATATATATATTTTTAATAATGTGTTTTACGGCTCTGGATGCTAAGTTACTTTTGTATATGCACACTAGTGTTGCCCACAGAGCGGGACGTCCAGTTTCTCTGCCCTCTCAGGACTGTCTTTCCAAAGTTCCGCTTTTTCATCTAAGTAGCCAATTTACTTTAAAAAGAATCGGTTAGCTATAAAAAAAACGCATTGATGATCTCAGATTTTGAATTCAAAGGATTGTATTCTAAATCCCGATTTTTCCATCCCATTCTCGTTTAATTTTTTCATTTAAGCCCCGTTATTTGGAAAAACGGATCTGACAATGCTAGTATACAGCAATAAATAATATCTTCACCTAACACAATCTCTCAGCATAGCCCAAAGGTTGCCTAAGAGAATACCTTGGACATCACTAAATCAATACAATGCGCGACGTAGGAAATCACGCTTGAGAAAGTCTCTAACCTTTTAACCCAATGCCTGTTATATAACCTACATTGCAGTAAAAGGCATTCAACATACCACAAAACATTAGGTCAGATAAGAAATATTGTATAATAACAAGAACTCAGTTATTGTATTAACGAAAATATGCCAAAGTATAACTCACTCGGTACATTACAACAATGGTACCAAATCTTTCCCGCCATTCCAATGTGTAGTGTTGCCAGAAAGAATAAACATCGACATACTGCACATAAAACTAAATAAGTAGGTTGGTACCTAATATTTTGTGTCCTGGAAATAGTTGATCTTTATTTATGGTTAGGAATTTCTTCCAAAACCGGTATTTGCATAGCAGTCTCGCTATAAAGGGTAGGAGAAAAAGTCAGTTTAATTGTGGGTAACCGAGTTTACAGGGTAACAAAACGCATTTATAGGCTTTAAATTGGGGTTTTATAGGCAATGCAGTACCTAGCTATTATACATACTTATCATCAGATGGCTGTACGCCATTTGTCGCTTACGTATGACAACAAAAAGAACACAGACACAGAATCGTTTGAAACACAGAGATATTTTACGACAAAAGCTTTATAATAATTATTGCCTTTGCTCCAGATTAGTCATGTGAAACCCTTAATCACAATTTTAAATAGGTAATTAGATTGCGTTATGAGAGTCTAAAAGCTATTTAAAAGAAAAACTAAGAGCTGTTTGAAATTTGAGTAAAGGAAAATCAAAACAAAATGATTTGGCAACACTAACACACCTTGCATACAATAAAACAAACCAAACTCCCACGACGACAGAAGAATGTTCACGATATAGTAACTACGTGTACAAACAATATGTACGTACGTACATATCGGAATTTCTGTTGTAGACGTTGCCGAGAGCAAAACCGGTCAGATCAGCTGACGAATACAAAAATGGCGGCAAGGCAGCTGCAAAGCGCGGGAGAGTCTATGATGGCCTACACATTTTCAGGCTTAGATTCAAGATATCAAACCGTTTAACTTTCAGTTTATCCTTTCACAATGACACCTATGTTAAATTATTTATACTTACTTTTTTTAATATATGTTTTGGTGCACAATAAATATTTGAATGTTAATGACTGAAACAGGGTGACGAGTTCACAGGGTGACGGCTGTCAAATCACCTTTCTGGCCTGTCAAGCCAGCGGTGTGGTTAGCCATGGGTTAGCCCAAGCCCAAGCAAAGAGGATAATTATAATAGCCCAAGCTCAGGCTCAATTCATTAATTTAAAATTGGCAAAAATGGCATACAAATAAAAAAGAACAGGATCCTGAATAAATTTTTTTTTAATCATTTGTTTTACGGCTCTGAAGGATTCTGAATAGTCTCTGGTGTTAACTAATCATTGACGTTTGTTTGGCGCTCTATCTACATACACTCCGGGCAGCCAGCATCAGATCTCACCCAAATCGATCCAAGGGCTCAAGATTACCCCAAAAATATTAAAAAAAGCTATTCAGCTAAATGTGTCAATGAGTGTATATTTAAAAACGTTTTATAAATAAAAACATAAATTCTGTTATAAATATGTAGCTATATTTCGTATCCTTGGAGTAGATACTACTTACTATTTATTGTCTGTGCCCTTGTACGATTTGCGAAGAAAGAGTATATCGTCGTTGTTTCTATAGAAACAATAATAACCTCCTATGTGGTCAATTTTATATTTGTACTTCAACCGTTTAAAAGTTATATGGATAAGGATGACGTCACTACAGTAGGGTCACGCTATATCTCGGAAACTACAAAAAATCAAAATTCTGTAATAATAGTACAAAAATTGTACTCCAACTTGTGCTCCACATATCCAAAATTCAGATCTCTAACCCTTACCGTTTCCGAAATATTCGGGTTTGTTTGTGGCTCTGACAAAATGACGTCACTACAGCCTGCCACGCCATACTTATCTCGTAAACTACAAAAGATATCAAATTTCTGTAACAGTACAAAATATGTACCTGAAGTAGTGCTCCACATATCCAAAATTCATATCACATACATTTACCGTTTTCGAGATATTATTAAGACCATTTTATAGATTTTATTCTTCTTATATGTTTATAAAATGGTGTTAAAAATTTACCAGATGAAGAATCCATTAATAGATACAAGATATACGTATACATATTTTTGCATTTGACTATATATATATAAAATCATCGTCGTTTCCTAGTATTTTCCTATTGAAATATTAAATTGTATGTTTGTCCTTCTGTGATCCGAATAAGGACATGGACATTTTATTATAACAGCCTATAAACCTCGCAATTATCATATTTGTTTGGGTAAAAACGATGTCACACTAGGGTACGGAAATAATCGATTATTTTATTATTTACATACGATACGTGTTAAGCTATTATAACATATATGGAATACTTTATAGCTTTTGCGTTTAATCATCATCACATCGGCTCTTAGACGTCCACTGCTGGACATAGGCCTTCCCCAATGAACGCCACCACACCCAGTCCTCCGCCCTCCGCATCCAGCCGCTTCCGGCCACCTTCTACTACCTCTGGCCCTGCGCGTGTCGATCCGCGGTCTCCATTCCAGAACTCGTCTGCCCCGACGGCCTCCTAAGTGGGAACTCTCTTCCTGCTTTGACTCTTTACTTCTTTAATTAAATTTGTCTGGGGCCCAAGGTAGCGTAAATTCATGACCTGGAACTTGCCCAACCTTCACTGGTAGGTGTCTTTGCAGTTACCTATATGCACAGACTTGTGTAGTGCACGTTAAATCCCACCAAACTTTGACAAAAATTCGGTTCGGTAAGTTGATCCTCGCTTAGAGGAGTTGCGGGAGGAGAATGGTGAGGAGGCGGGAATGCCCCGACGGCCTTCTTCTACTCCTTTACAGCTCACTGCGTAATAGCCGCTAATACGTCAGTGGTGTTCAACTAGGTGGCCAAGCTTATCTTGGCCACACCAAACCCCCAACCCCCTGATTGATCATTCCGGTCATCATTTCTTTGCTACACTCCCATTTGCTACAGGGGAAGCGGGAACTCTTTTCCTACTTCAACTCTTTACTTTCTTTAATTTAATTTGCCTGGGGTCCAAGGTAGCGTAGATTCAGTCCTTGGGGCTCGCCCTACCTTCACTGGTAGGTGTTATGTATTGCGTACCTCCGTTGATCCTCGCTTAGAGGAGTTGCGGGGGGAGATTGGTGAGGAGGCGGGAATGCCACAACGGCCGTTGCGGCATATGTGGCCCGCCCACTGCCACTTCAGCTGCTATATCTGTGACTTTCGTTTGTCGTCGGATCCCCCCATTACGAATAAACATCTATTCAGACTTTTTTATAATTTTACTTTGTGTTGTTTGACAATGCTACTTTACCGCAGAGTAATTTTATCATGTAGAAACGGGTCGCTCTTTGCCATACATACATACATATATAATGCTTACGCCTTGGCCCCAGAAGGGTAGGCAGAGACTCTAGCTCTTTGCCATGTATTTCCAAAAGACGCTTTAGCGCCAGACATGTGTGAAATGGATATAAAAAATGTAAACAATAATGTCGACTTAGCCTAGAGTTCTTAATGTCCCAAAAGGTGGAAATAAATGAGTGTGAGAAATAATATCCTTCTAGTCGTCGTTGCTTCGGTTTCATTACGTTTTCCGAGGTAAAATTATAGTTTATGTTTAGCCCTTAGAAAGGTTTTGGTATATATAATATAAACCCTACCTACTGTACCATAATCGTGCCCGTGCGAAGTCGAGGCGGACCGCGAGTGTTCTATAAATGAGCGTAAACTAAATTATCATTATCGCAAAATGTGTTCAACGAGCACGCAATGCAAATGGGCAATTGGGCTCAGATAACATTCCAACAGTAATGCAAAAGATGTAATCTTCGTCATTATTTTCACATTTCCCACATGCCCCTGCCATGGCTTCCTTTGACTTTGATGTTAATCGTCTGTCTTACCTACCTCTGGCTCATTCCCGACACTCCATACAACCCTCTACTATTACAGACGCACCAACCTGATGTGTGTGCGCGTAAACTATTGAGAGAAGGACAACGTTATACGTCAAAACATAAGTACTTCTCTTTCTAACCGTTTTAATGCTTTGTTGTGCGGACGACGCTAAAGAATTTTTTTAACATCAGACCACCTAGTACCGTATCAGTTTGAATTCTTCGGCTAAATAATTAAAATTGAGAGCCACATTCAAACCCGAACATCTCGGAAACGGTAAGGGTTAGAGATCTGAACTTTGGATATGTGGAGCACAAATTCGAGTACAAATTTTGTACTATTACAGAATTTTGATATCTTTGTAGTTTCCGAGATATAGCGTGGCCTGCTGTAGTGACGTCATTTTGGCAGAGCCACCAATATACCCCTATAACTTTTAAACGGCTGAAGTACAAATTCTAATTTTCGAGTACAAAATAGTACATTTCCAGGACAAATTTTCTGCATGGTCAGATTTCAAATCAGAGACTGTGGTTCTGCCAAAATGTCGCAAGCCAGTCCATAGACCGGTACGGGTTGATTTCTCGGTACCCATCATTATACTTCACTCTATAATTGTACCATTTCAGCGTCTGGTCAACTCAAACCACAACTGGCAAGTATAAAAGCATTGACAGTATGCTCTAAATAACGTTGCTTTTACGTCCTCGTTATACCTCGCGAGGTATAACGTGCGAGGATGTTACACCTTACAGCCACAAGCCTGCGCTCTCATTCTATATCCTCGTCATCATGGAGATTCTTTATTCTTGACCCGAGTACCTGAACTTGACTTATATCTATGGGCGACTAGGTATCTATCTTCTACTCCAGATCGTAAACAAAAAGTAAATTTACTCCGTTACTTACCCCGTGCACCCCTTAAAGCAGGCAAGTGTGATACACCGTTGCGCGCACATGGAAAAACCGTTACGAAATGCATATACAAACGAATTGCATTTGCAGTAAGAGCCGGGTACGGCCTAGGCTGACATATCGATACCAGGGATAAATGACTTATAAGAAAACTGTTTATTTATGTTGGATAACTTTGTTATATATATATATATATATATATGCGCCCGCCCCCAACGATGCATCTGAATTTGACATAATTATCTTTTCAAAATCCATAAAACGACAATCATAAAAGTAAAAACTTTTTAGTGTGCGCCTCCTTAGTGCGCGATTTTTCTCTTTTGATTCATTCTTATTAAAAAAAATGTTTTTTAGTAGCTGTTGCCCCTTAGAATAAGTTTTTCTAAGTGTTGCCCGCAACTTCGTTCGTGAGGACAAAGTTTTACGCATAGTGAGAATTCTAAGGACATTTAGATGGCTTACTTAACAATAAACATAGTTTATACTGGTTGTCGTCAAACAACTTTGTCCTCACGAAAGAAGTCGCGGGCAACAGCTAGTAAATGAATAAAAATATATAAAAAATAAGATACGAAACCAAACATCATAATATTATACAAACCAAGTGTTTTGAGTGTCACTGACATGGACCCAATACGAGCAATCCGATTAAAAACAGAAGTCTCGCTCCAACAACCGCTCTTGAAGCAAAAAGGTGTATTTAATTTATCTGGGTTATCAAAGAACAGGTGGAGTGGAGGGTCCGTTATGCTCAAACAAGTTCCGATACGATTCGAGTAGTATCGATTCATGTTCCTGTACACGCTATAAATAATTATGAGATGTCCGCTTTTTATTTTAGTTAAAACCAAAGCTCTGATAACATTTGCAATCCCACTTATATTATAAACTAGCTTTTGCCCGCGACCCCACCAGACTCGTAGGCCCACTGCGGTGATCCACTAGTGGGTACTTCGTCTACGTGGACAACTTAACATCACAAATTATTATGTACTAGCTGGTGCCCGCGACTTCGTCTGCGCAGGATTAGTATTTCGAGTAGCTTATATTAGCGTGGCGTAGAAAAGAACTAACATTAATGACATTAACATTATAATTTTATGGCGCACGCCAGAATAGCTCACAGATGGTAGATTTTTTCCTACTTGATATTTTGGACAATTCACACAATATCCTTATAAATTGTAGCCTATGTGTTATTCTGATGTATAAACTATATTATTGTAAAGTTTCATTAAAATTCATTCAGTAGTTTTTACGTGAAAGAGTAACAAACATCCATATCATATCCGACAATATATTATGAAATTAATTTTCTTAATAATTTGTAATTACTCGTATTACCTTTCTGAAAAAGAAACTGCTTATGTCGGAAATACTTATTTTTCCTACTTCAATACATTTAATATGACACTCATGTGATATTTTTATCGCTACATAAAATAATATTTCGTTGTAAAAACAATTGAGAATTTAAAAATTAATTACCTATTTGAATTTATTTTACAAATCATCTCTGTAGAATGTATTAAAATTAAAATGTGATTATAGGTATGGTGATACGATAATACACAAGGTTCTCTTGCCGTCTCTTCCTGCTTTAGGATTTTGCACGTACATCCTGTCTTTATTTCCGATAAATTCCTTAGCGTATTCCCGCGTTTTTTGGAGAACCGTTGTGAATTGTTTTTTTCCAAAATAATGTATACTTCGGGCTTTGGTGTTTAGTATGGATAGTATATTATACAACAAGTGTCTGTGCGTGTGTACATTATGAAAGAAACATAAATAAACGTGACTAAGCTGATTTTCTTAAAGCAGTGAACTTCCTAACCTCAAACCTTACTAAAGTTTACTATCAACGTTAGTAAGGGAGTTCTGTAATTATATCAAGACCACAGTGTCGGAAAAAATAAGAATTGGCTTCGGCCTTAAAAGCTGCAAAAAACGAAGAAATCCTACTAAAATGACCTGGCTGTATAGTCTAGCGACTTTTGCCTGTCCGAAGGACGAATCAACCAAAATAAAAATATGGGCACCTAGTACTGATAAACTCCTTGGTCCCATCAGTGGGACCTCAGAAGAACGAATGGATATTGAGTGGGACAGCGCGCGACAGTCACGATCATTTTGTAACCTATTGGTTACTTACGTATGTAGTTTGTTTGTACTAATATAAATATCACATCCACACGCCTTGTGTACATCTAAGATGCTAATTCATATGAAGGTGGCCTTTGCAGACGCAATATTTGCTTTTGTAGCGAAGTTAAAATAAAACCTAATCGATCTTTGTAAAATTACGTAAAATGTATAAGTTTAAACATTAAACCTTACATTTGTTGAAATCCTACTAATATTATGTGAGAGTTTGGATGTTTAGATGTTTGTTACTCAATCACGCTTTAACCACTGGACGGATCTTGTGAAATGAAACTTGGCACACATATAGGTAGGTTAGGTCCTGGAATAGGACATAGGGTAGTTTTATCCCGAAAAATGCCTCATTCCTACGGGAAATACATTATAATTTATGATGTTAAGTTATCCACGCGGACGAAGTCGCGGGCAACAGCTAGTTTTTAAATAAACTGATACTGGATGTGATAATCCGGTTCGAAGGACCAAAAGTAACAATGGCCTATCTCATTCCAGAACGAACAAATATCTGCAGAAGTCAGCCATAACGAGGGTCTGCGCCGTCGGAGGCTTCTTCATTTCAATACCAGTGTTTTTAACAGGCAAGTGTTTTTTTTTAAGATTTAGTAAAGGTGCGTGGGTGTCGGAGTACCTATATATATAATACATGAGATGATGGTAGTATTGCGTATTGCATTCTAAAACGCACTATTGAAAATGCAACTTTTACAATACACTTTTACAAAATAATGATAAATGAAGGTAAATAATGTTCGCATCTCATAAGGGCGGGGCGTCAACCAAAAAGTTTTTACCTTCATAATATACACTTGTTGGTTATTAAATTAGATAACAGATGAGTCACCTGTAATCTAACTTAATAACCAATTAGTAATTAGTTATTTAATAACCACCTTTTTCGTTGACACCTCCGCCCTTATAATTATTTTCCATCATGGTATCACTTGTAGGTATCTTTTGATTGAGTGTGTCGATAGCGACGAATGTTACCCCAAGTTAGAATGTTTTTTTTTGTGAAAACTCCATCCGAATTGGGGCTTACTCTAAACTCTAACTGTTCTTATTCCAGGCATAATACTCTACACCTTCATCCAGTTCCACTCGACTCCTGCCATCGTGACGTCAGTCTTCATCGGAGTTGGCATTATATTCTGCGGCTGCGCGATGGTCCACAACGTCTTCGTCTGGCAGAAGGAGAAGACTTCCTTAGTCAAAGCTTTGAGAAGCCAAGAGATAAGCTCAAACCCTACCTCCTCAAACCTGAACACTTCAAATGGGGTGTTGCTAGGCAACGGACATTTGAATAATACTGGAGTTGGAGGGAATATTAGCTTTCACAGTATGGCGGCCGCGCCGTATACGCATCCCATAACGTTGCTGCAGCAAGGAGGGCCGTACGTTATAAGGTGAGTCTTATATTGCGGAACTGGGGTATCCGGTTCGTAGGACCAAGTATCAGATTACACTTTCAAACATTCTGCAGTATTTGTGAGATTTCGGCTACATTCGAATAATATATACAGATAATTAAGTATAACGTTAATATTTCTGTAGAAACGTATGTAATAGGTAGTTTTATTTTAAATTTCTAGGGTTTCAAAATGTATTACGGACCTGTGTGGCTCTTTTGTCTGTCTGCAGGATAACTCGAAACTACTAGACCGTCTGAGCTGAAATTTCGTACATAACTAATATACAATGCATGTAAAATGGTTGCTTATAGGAATAATAACATTATTTTTAAAGAAAATATTAAGTGGGAAAACCAATTTAATTCAATAACATAACGTCGTTGAAATTCTAACATTTTGACAACTATATAGCTGAGCAAAAATTTTTTTTTTTATTTAAACTATATATTATACCAACTAAAATTTATATTTTATTTAAATTAAGTTAATACAGCGTCCAGATAATATAAAGGTTAGTTTGTATAAATACAGTTTAATTAAAAATTTTAAGTTTTTTTTTCTAACCAGTAAAGTTGACAATTTTTACTTGCGTGGTGTTTTATTACAACTTCAACGACAATTATCCGCATATTCTGTACGACGAACAACGTATGCTTTGTACTGACAAAGCATATACGTGAGCGAAAATTAATTTAAATTTTTTTAATTAATTTTTAATTTTTTTTAAATAACTTTTCTAATATATGTGTTTGTTCCTAGGCCGCCAACCAGCACGCCTCCAGGCGAAGGCGCGGTCACCCCTGGAGTACCGACCGCCACCATCGACCTTAGCCACGACACCCACGAGCTCAGCACCCTAGTCTGAACCGATGTGAACAAGTTATGTGCCAATTGTGTTGTGGAATTAGAGTGAGTTTGTGTGAATTCGTCAAATGTGTAACTGAACAATCAACCACATTTTTTGGTTATTAATTTTCCATCCACCAATAAGAACGTCTCAAGCTGCAAACACATTATCGGTTATGTGCCAATTGTGTTGTGGAATTAGAGTGAGTTTGTGTGAATTCGTCAAACGTGTAACTGAACAATCAACCACATTTTTTGGTTATTAATTTTCCATCGACCAATAAAAACGTCTCAAGCTGCAAACACATTATCGGACGCGTCTGTCAGCCGCGGCTGACTAACTCATCCGAGTAGTATGCACTGTTGTTCGGTATCCGGTCAGCCAGATTTCACTCGGACGTCCGAGTGCTCAAGGTCGCGTCCGCGACTTACGTCCGATAGTATGCACAGTGTAATGTATAATGTACTACTGCGTAAGCCGCGGCTGAACGAACGCGTCCGATAATGTGTTTGCAGCTTCATGCAAGACGAATACTTTCTGGCAACTTATCAGACATGTCTTATACAATACGCCGCACACCAACCGCGCAACGCCATCTCCGTTCCGACCAATCACGACATGACGCAACCCTTGCCCGGGCCAATCAACGTGCAGTTCCCTCCGCTTGCACATCTCAGCATTTTGACAGAATTGTTTGTATGTAGAGTTGTTTATTGGGCTTATTGGTCCCCAACGGGGATATAACTTTTTTGGGGCAAATGCTAGTGATTGTCTGGGTAGCTAAATATTTTACTTACATATCGATAATATATTACCAGTATATTTTTGGCAATTTGAAATGAAAAAGTCAAAAATATAAGTCTTATTCTTAAATAATTAATTTGTTAAATCCAATAATTATTATTATTAATTACTCTTAAACTTGAATAACTGGAATAAATAAAGAAATAACGTAATCACTACAATCATAATGGTTTTATTTATATCAAAATGAACAGACATCATTCAGTATACGGAAATATAGTTTCGATATGTCAATAAGCGATACTTATATTATGCGGCCCAGAAATCACTAGCATCTACCGAAAATCTATCCCCGGTATATCGTTATCACTACCTCACCCGGTCATTCGCCCGGAGACTGATAACCCGGAAGCACAACGACGCCAGTTGCCAGAAGGGCAGGTAGGGAAAGCTGATCTAATTTTTTTAATAATTAATTACTATGGGGTTTTTAGTTCACCTATGAGCGAAATATAGTTCCCGTTTGTTACCCTAGTGCGCTATGGTGATAGATAGGAATACTGCAGAGTCCGTAACTGTCGTAGATCGATCTATTCACGATGCAGACCCCGTTACTTATCGCGGGAGATAATCGCGGGACGCGGTGGGTTAATCCGAACGTTAGTATCTTAGGGAACGTACCCATACTACGTGATCCGTTCATGGGGGGAGGGGGTCTTCAAAATACCACGCTTGGTCACAGGGGCGTGAGGGGGGCTTAGGTTTTCGTCATGTAGTCAATATCCTCTAGGAAAATCTCGCGCTTTTTCGAGCTATATTCAAATATGGCGCGCAGCGTTTAGCGCTTTATAAACTCACAGATGGCAACACTGACACACATATTGTCAACTGATTGAAAACTCACAGTTTTTCTTGATAATATTTTTTTACTAGTAATTATTATTATAGGTATGCACGCACTCTTGGCGTCACGCGGCAAGCGCCGTATTAATAAAGACAAATATGAGCAAAATAATATTTTTTTCAACTTTCTGTTTGCAAAAAATGGTTTACAACCATATTTATGAATTACTACGTGAAAACTGGGGGGGAGTCTTGGCATATTTACTACGGGCGGTCACCGAGGGGGAAGGGGTAAAAAATGGGTCACGTAGTTTGGGTACATTCCCTTAGTGTATCTACTACTTACTACTATAGTATATTTGTCTATTTGTTTGTATATTGTGGTTTTTGTAAATATTGTTTCTTAGTATACTTAGGTGGTCACTGCCAGTGGTGCCTTGCCATGTTTAGGATTTTAACATATTCAAAATATTATTAGAACATACTATGCTCATTTGGAAGTATGGATATTTGACCAAACAAATCGAGTAAAACGTTAACCAACTCATTTGCGTCTCGAAAACAGTATAGATAATAGACGGTGTTCCTAAGTGGACCGCAAAGATTACATGGTAATACAAACCTGTTTTTGCTGCTGGTGACCCTATCATGTACATGTTACCGAGACGCAAAGTTGGTTTTCGTATGACTTTTGATTTGTAATGGAATCTAAATAATCTGTACCAATACAGATATAACAAAGCATATGTACAGAGGTATTTAGTATCGTATAGGTACCGAAAAACGAATTGTTCAACTTTACATACATTATCTCTCGAAGTTTGTATACGTATTTTTTTTAATACTCAAAAGTTAACAACTAATATTTGTCCATTACAGATAGGCATTTTATTACATTCTGTATAATAAAAAAAGTTTGTTATACAATCTTGTTATACAAATCAACGTATTTGTATGAAAATGGATGTATGCAACATCTTGTACAGTCAGCATCAAATATTTGAAAGCCATCGATCGGGGCGGCTAAATATTTTTAAACATCTTTGGTGGGTATTGCTTGCATATTACTGACACTTTTGAACCATAGGACATATAAATACTTAATGCTGACTTTACCTTATTAGGTATGCTGTAGAGTGTCACGAAAAGTTTGTAAAATGACAGTCCAATATATTTTGTATGTTTCTTTATTTATGGTTACAAGTTGAATAATTATGTTCTACTTGAGTAATTCGCGATCGTCGGAAATTCATGAAGTTTTTTACCGCAATTTTTTTATACGGTTGCCCACGCCAGAATAAATCATACAATGGGTCGTTACAGTTCATTACAATCAGATGAATAGAAATTGATTTCTGCGATGGAGTATCCCAAATCGGGCCGGTCCATTTCTTTGGGCACATATTTTATCCAAATGTATGTAGGAAGTGTATCCGACGTTCGCAAAATATTTGACAAATCTGTCGTAATTTGATTACAAATGTTATTCTTTCTGATATATTGAATAGCAAAGTTTACATGTAGAATGAATACACCTATTATATTAAGAGAGTTAAAAATGTACCTTATTTCCTTTGGAATACTGAAACAAAAATCTAATAAAGGAACAAATAGGTGAAATTATAATTTGTTGGTGCACGAGTTTAAACTACAGTAAGAGAACGAGTTAAAAAGGGTTTCGGGGAATGAGGTGTGGTAATTATGGCAAAACCACAAACCATAGAATACCTAACGTCAAACTTGTCGCATTTCTCCGATGGTATTTTAACCCGGTCCCTCACTGTATTCTGTCATTCCTGGGAGAAGCGTTCTTCGCGTCAGATCCGTGGCTTTTATTTTTTCTCATGACGTTATCTATAACCGTTGTCTATAACGTTATATAAGTGCATTATCGATAGCTTGACTAGTTTTTAAGCCTTCTTTTCCCATGTTATTTTAGTTTTCACCAGTAATGAGAAAAAATAAAAGCCACGGAGCTGACGCGAAGAACGCTTCTCCCAGGAATGACCCATGTATTCTTAAATCCACTGACATGTGTATTTTAACTGGCTGCTGTAAAACTATTTTTGTGACAATTTGATTTCCGCCATTTTGGCGCTGAAGGCTTATGGCTAGTAACGTGTGTCCATGAAACTAAACATACACAAGATATAGTTTAGTTCTCGGGACAAGCGCGGATGGCGCTTCAAATCAGTTACAAAATTAACTGTCAGTTGTATGAGATAGCCAGTCCAGTGTAAAGAGCGATTCACAAGTAGTTTTTAAAACAAGTTCTAAATACTTCAATAGATGGCACTGACTGCATTATCAAATGTCAAAACATGCTAGAATTTTTGCAAAAAAGGGCGAAGCAAGGCCATAAAATTGCTTTAAATATTGTCGACAGAATATGTCGTCGTTCTTGAAGTTTTCAAGACAGCTGAGATCGATTCCCGCAGTTGCAGTCATTACGGAACAGTGCTAGGTTATTCGGCTTTTGAATTCATTCAGTTTTAGCGATAATTAGAGTGTAATGATCGCCACAGTACTCATTAATGTTGGTGATTAGAACTAATTATTCGATAATTTTGTGCAATTGCAATGTCCTTTACACTTGTGCAGCTGTATGGCTTCTCTATGGGAATCCATGCAGATTAAAGGTCATGGTGATATCCTTTGACCTGAGCGACACTCCCTCGGTGCTTTAATGGCAAAACCCACAGCTTTACTACGTTAAAGCGTGGTCTACATGTTTGTATTCGTACTATACACCTGATATAGGCAAAATCCTAAGGCCATTTTAATAAAATAGTTGAGTTGATCGCAACGCCATCTTTTACCAACTCAAATTAAGAACCTACTGGAATCGCATATAGAGATAGATGTCAGTGAACTAAGTGCATCAGATTAGCATCGATTAGATATTAAAGTCGAACCTTGGCTCTGTCAAGGACAATATTTTAGAGGAGTATGTTGTGAAAATTTTAACAGGACTAAAATATTGTGTATTTCGTCGTCGGTTTATTGGAAGAAGTCATACTGCTAGGTGGTCGTTCACGGGTTTAGTGCCACTAGAGGACGCCGGTAGTCGAAAAAATTGTATAGATTTTTTTCTGAACTCATTAGGCCATTGTAGTTAATGAATTTATTGTAGTTAGTGCAAAACTTACTGAATGTTAAAAAATTGCACTCTGAAAGTTGCTGCAAATAATCAATAACTATATATTATCTTGTTATTGGTATACCCGGCAACACGTCGACCCTGTGGGATCTTTTGTATCTGCCCCTCTTTGTTTATGATCCTTCCCCCCAGAGTCTGCTGCATAAAAACTGTTATGCAGCCAAGGGTAGCCTGTAGTCCTTGGGTTCAGGGTAACCTGTACCCAGGTTAACCTTGCAGCTAGTACTTTTCATGCACACAGCAAGTGCTTCATTGTCTCGCATTCCTCCCCACAGGCTCTACAACTGACAGTCTCTCACAGTCCCATATTATGCAGGAGGTGCCTTAAACCGAAGTGGCCGGCAAAACTCCTAGAACTAGATGGAAAGCTCTTTTCCGTATTTTAGAATTTTGTCGGTATAATCAATAACTAAATATTATCATCACAGATGATTGGATATTTTGAGTGTTAGTCCTGTAGGAATTTGATTTTTATCCAAACCTGTGAATAAATAAATTCAAGAAAAAAACTATTTATCCGACTAGTGGCACCATCTAGTGTGACCAACGGTTATTGAATGCTGTCAGTGATTTCTTGCAACACGTCGACGATTTAGTCTTTAAAATAATGAAATACCCACCAATCTGAAGTGTAAAACTTATATATCCACGAATATATACAAACTATATTCTATTCTAATTGAAGTGGCAATAGAAAACAACGGTATTTGCTTCTCGAAAGCCAAGGACGAGACACTAGCACCAAAATCTAACTTTGCAGTCTACTTTGGTACACCAACTACTGTTTATATCGTATCCGGAAGCAAATACCCGTGGTTTTCATTTGCCTATTGGAATGAAATATGTAACATCTGTGCCTTAAATAAATGTAAATTTTGTACATAGACTACACATAATATGGGAGGCATAATTTATTTTATAAATTGATAACAGCATTTTATATTTAAAGTTTGTAGTTTATTTAAATGTCGGACTAAAAAATTAAAGGTTTATTTTTTTTAAATGAAAAAAATTGTTTGCTTCTAATACTTACAAGTGAGATCCTAGTTCTTACGGCTCTCCCTAGACCTGAAAAGTAATAAAACGTATTCTATATCTGAAACTGAGGTGAGATTTTAATATTTTATGTTATAAGTTCATGTGCATTAGAGGCTGGCAGAGACTGGATGAGAAGAACCGAGGATCGGGTTCAGTGACGCGCCTTGGGAGTGGCCTATGTCCAGCAGTGGGCTCTTGCAGGCTGATGATGATGATGAGGAGTCTTTAGGAGGAACTCGAAAAAAATCAATATGTCATCTATGCCGCCTGGTTCCCGGCTTAGAAATAGTGCCACCCCCAATCTTCTCGTGGGTGTCGTCAAAGCGACACCAGAGAAGGGTAGCAGCCATCTCCTATGTATATTAAGATGATAATAATATGTCAGACATTCACACCAATTATCCAGCCCCAAATTAGGCGGAGCCTGTGTTTATGGTTACTAAATAACGGATAAACATACTTAAATAGATATATAAACATCCAAGTCTTGGGGTACAAACATTCATATTCATCATACGAACATTTGCCCCTAGCGGGATTCGAACCCGCAACCTCCGGCATGGCAGGCCGAGAACTACCCGTTCCGCCACGGAGGTCGTCACTGTGATCACCATCCACCTGGCAAACGGTGATTATGGCAAATGCCAGAATGGACAGGCCACCAAACGTGGCATTCTATTGGAGAGGCTTATGGTCAGCAGTGGACGTATGTAGGGTGATGCTGATGAATAAGCGATATTTTAAATATACATCAGCTCTTCGATAGCCACTTCTTTACTCACATAAATCATTATTTTGGATCGTCCAACACTCGATGTCAATTTTGTAAACACGTTTTTGTCATATGTTTAATTTTTTCTTGTCACCGTTAGCCTTGATTTTGCTAGAAGCAAATCTCAATAATTCTTAACTAAATTCAACTCATTGATCGAAATATAGCAAAAAAGTGAATAAGGCAACGTTCTGTACAGAAAATTATCTGTAGAAAAATCCACACATGACATGACGTTCGAGACACCCAGCAATAAACTATCGACAATTTATTAAAGGAACCACATTAAAGGAGTTCATGATGGTTCGGAGTTGGCCTTCGATGTGTGGATGGTTTGTGGGAATAAGTTCACGCAGATTCGGGCAAACGTTAGGGTTTGGAGGGTTGGACGATCGTGTATTATCAACATAACGATTTACGAGTGTAATTTAGATTATTAGTACGATGGAGGGCAAATTGGACACGACGCAATGTCCAGCTATGGACATTGGTCATTCCGGGAAGTGGTCATTATGGGTCGAAGCCACTGAGTCACCCTAAGGGCGAGGTGCAACATCGACCCCGCGATTACGTACACTGCTTATCCCAGGTGTGTGGGTTTCCTTACAAAAAAAATCCTATACCGTTTGAAACACAGCAAATGTACGTAAGTTAAAAAAACATTGGTACATTATGGCATGACCAGGGATAAATCAGATCTCTCGTTATGATAGCCTTCAAGTGAATGGTCTACTTTCCCAAAATTGTCACTGTTTCCACAATAATCACTTAATTTTCCCAAAATGACCACTTCCCAATATGAAAATTTTCTCGCGAAAATTGCACCAAATGTCCTTGTGTAATAAGTAGACATTTTGGGAAAGTAGACTGCTTCTGAAACCATGACAGGGCACGTCGTCCCCACTGCACCACTGACGTTTCTCAATATCAATTCTCTCTCACCTCCTGATCCCCTGGTAAAGTCCAGCGTAATATCCGCTCATGTACCAGCTGAGAAGCATTGAAGAGATGGTTTGGTCCTCGGTTTCCGCGCGGTTTGATGCGAGGAACATGTGGGGCGGCGGCGGCGGCAGCGGCGGCATCTCGAAAGAGCCAACCTGAGGAATTCAAATTCAAATTCAAAAAACTTTATTGCGATACACAGGTGTTAGTGGTAGTATATTTGTATAATGGGCTCTGTGATCTGCCTTGGAGCATGCAATAATTATTACTATTTCTAGTGTACATAAGAAACCGCTAAAAATCTTATTCATCTAATTATTACAATTTATTAATGATAAATTTATTATAAATATATCAGGTAATTTTCTCATCACTCCTACACATACTCGTACAAGTCAGTAATTATGTATTATGAACGCTATAATATTCCTCTATTAATTATAGGTTCATACATACATAATGCTCACGCCCTAGTCCCAGAGGGTAGACAGAGACGATGTATCGCCAATTTGCGCGATCCTAACACACCTCACATCCATCAACCTTTGCATGCACCTCCTTTTGTCTCACTGCGGACCCCAGCCTTGTTAAGGATGTCACCAATTTGATCCTTGGAGGTCCCCTTAATCCACTGAGGTATCCATTAGGTGTGAGTGTGAAACTAGATGAATATATCAGATTCAAAATTCTTTATTGCACATGAGTATACTTGGTACTGAATGGTAACGGCAACGGAATGGTATCCACGAGAAGGAAAAAGAAAACAGGGAAGACCATATAAAAGATGGCACGACGAGGATACCGCGGGTCCACTGTATGGTCCACTGGCGGGTGCACTGACGACCTCCGTGGCGGAACGATTAGCTCTCGGACTGCCACGCTGGAGGTTGCGGGTTCGAATCCCGCTAGGGGCAAATGTTCGTATGATGAATATGAATGTTTGTACCCAAGTCTTGGATGTTTATATATTTATTTAAGTATGTGTTATCTAGTAACCATACCACAGGCTCAGCCTAGTTTGGGACTGGGTAATTGGTGTGAATGTCTGAATACTTATTTATTTACTGTGGACACCACTGGCTAGAGATAGGCAGGCGTGGAAACTGCTGGAGGAGGCCTATGTCGAAAGACACACCGAAGAAAACTAATACTGATTGATTTTTGAATTAATTATTTTATATTACTTTTAAAATTACTTTATATTCTTTTAATTTATTCATAAACTTAATGTAAATATTTTCGGAAATAAAAAAGCTATTATTATTGTACTTGGTACATTTATACACGCATTTTTTTTACAGATTCGACCTCCTAGGTATTAGCGCTGTGAGAAACGGCGTAACCGCTCGGCCACGACTTTTGGCTTAGCGGGACGCGGCGCGGTGAGCGGCGCGGTGAGCGGCGCGGTTTCGGCAGGCGGAGGGTTGGTCGCTGATTGCGGCGCCTCGTGGCGTGCTGCTAACATTTTTGTACATTTGTTCTCGCCGCTCGCCGCCCCGCTCCTAGCTGCCGCTGGCAGCGGCAAGGTCGTGGCCGAGCGGTAAAGGTGAACTTTGTAACGGCGAGACCGATCGCGGCCGCGCGGTCGCAGAGCCGCGGGCATAGCTAGTTTCTAACAGATACATACATTTTCAGGTAGAACTAAATTGGGCATAGGAAACGGCATCTGGAATCCAGTCATTGGCGGTTGGTTCTGGTGGCGGTTTTTCTTCTTTTTTGATGATTTCTTATTGCTTTGTGATGTCCTCTCTATAAATGTGGCTGGAAATGATACAAATAATTCAATTCATAATCTAATAAATAAAATCGTAAACTTAGCGTGTCTGTACATCTACACTAATATAATATTATACAGAGGAAAGATTTGTATGTTTGTAACGAATAAACTCAAAAACTACTGGACCAATTTAAAAAATTCTTTCACCATTAGAATGCTAAATTATCTCTGAGTAACATAGGCTACATATATTACTATAAAAAAATAGGGATCCCTACTAAAACTTCAATAATGTAACCCAAGGTGTAAAAAATTAGCCATAAAATGTCTTTCATCGCATGCGCTGCGGAAACTATTGATGATAGAACAAAAAAAAATTTACAATATTAAATAACATATCAATATCTACAAAAAACTTCGCGATACCATATGTCAAACTGAAGTGGGCGTGGTAGTTGGAATGGGGGTGAGAGTGGGATTGGGACCGGGAGCAGGAGCGGAAGCGGGACGGGATTCTGTGCCTATACCTACACGGGCGGAGCCGCGGGCACAGCTAGTTGAAAATATTAGCAAAAAAAAATTGGGAGGTCTAGGGATAAGTAATAGAACACATTTCGATCATTTTTGGAATTTTTGTCCGTTTGTCTGTTAGTTTGTGCACGCATCACGTAAAAACTATTGAACCGATTATGATGGATTTTTCACAGAAACATAGGGCTTAACTCGGAGTAACTTTTAGTATTTCATTGCAATCGGCTTACGCAATTAAAAGTTATGGGCATTTTTAGTTATAAAATACATTAGTAGGTATGCAGTATAACAAAAAAGTATAATTATAATATTCGGTGCAATTCAGATAGTGATGAGTTAAGGCTACATTTGAAGCTGTGGGAATGGGAGTGGGCGTGGGCGTCGGATCGTGGTCAGAGTTGGATTGAGAATGAGATTAAAAATAATTGTGTAGTCCACGCGAGCGGAGCCGCGGGCACAGCTAGTTCATTTAATAAATACACGCTGCACAGACGCCCCACCGCCAGGTGGACCGACGACCTGAAGGTAGCCGGAAGTGGCTGGATACGGAGGACCAGGTGTGGTGGCGTTCATTGGGGAAGGCCTATGTCTACTCACACACACACACACATACACTCCTCACGTCCACGCACTCAACTCCCATTGCACGACGACAATTGTACTCGTAGATTGGAAATAATTTATTTCTATTCTGTTTTAAATTTCTATTAGAAACTGACTACTTTTATTACCCCATGCAATAATTTTTATGTTTATATATTAGAAATCTGTAAATAGCTAATAACTAATGTTTAATTTATATTATAGTGTATTATATATTTTTGTAAACTAGCTGTAGGTTTCAGAATGAATAAAAAAATGTCCAGCAGTGACCAGCTAGGAGCTGACATCATCATCATCATCATCAGGTTATTTTTGTCTCCACTGCAGGAGCACAACCCTCTCTCATCTGCCGGAGACAGACGTAGACGGAGCTGACATGATGATGATGATTTATAAAAATAATGGGTAGATACCTGCACTTCCAGGACCTTGCATTTGATCATTCCCTATCTCCATCCTGTCCACATCCGGCGAGTGGCTCAACAAGTTGTCATCAGTCTTGTCGTTGAGGGCCTGCTCAATCTGCATTTTCCGCTCATCCTGGCCCAACGTGGGCTTTAGGGCACTTAAGGGTACTATGTCTGTGTTCTCGTAGCCTGTAAATCACCAGGAATAGGAATTAGATAATGTCATTTATTTACAAAGTTCTCCTGTGTATATTAAGAACATTACTGCGATCACCAATCCGCCTGCCAAGTGTGGTGATTATGGCAAATCCCCCAATGGACAGCCCACCAAAAGTGGCATTCGGCTGATAATGATGATCATTTATGTACGACCAAATGTTTATATTAATATGGATATTCCTTGATTTTGTCCGAGCTATAGATGAGGTTTGGGTGTACAAATGATGCAGGGCGCAGAGGACATATCTATTAAAATATCTTAGAAATGGTTTTTATTCTTCATTCTGGTGAGGAGTAGAAAAGGGGGTATTGAGGAAAAAAAATTTGGACTTTGAACTTATTCAACAATCTGGACTTAATTGTTTAGACATATTACAATAACAATAATAATACAACATTTATTTATTATCTCAACACAAAGATTAAGTAAAATTATAATGTATAAAATTAAAGTGAGTACAATTTATCTTTTGTGAGATACTGGTGCCTAAAAAAGGATGAAACTGTGAAATCAGGTCACCAGGCTCCCACCCCATGCAATTTGGGCGCATCGCCATGCCATAACAAGCAATTTAATTAAGTACTAGTTGACCTGTGCCCACTTCGTATGGCGGTAAACATTTTGCGTTCGTAAGAAATATTTTCGTTAGACCGTTTTTTCTCCGACTTACTTTGCAAATCAGACTACCACGAAAGTCTTTTCATTTTTTGGGTTAACATATAGCCTATCACACTCACAAATAACGTGGCTTTCTATTAGTAAAAGAATTTTCAAAATCGGTTCAGTAGATCAAGAGATCACCCGCTACAACCTCACAAACTTTACCTCTTTATAATATTAATAGTATAGATAGATTGCTTCTGATTTAAGAGTCCCAGGACTGTCATTCCAACAATTAATAACATGCCCATGATAAGGAATGTCCATATTAATCTACAGCGGCATATTTTCCTCGCAAGTACATATATGACACTAGCTATTACCGGTTCCTGATTAGATTTATTCATTGAACATCACAAATTCACAAACAAGTAGAAAACATAAATTTCTTCGAAATAACATAATGCTTCGTGGGCACCCAACGATTACATGACTAAGCATGTCGCATATGCAATAAAACCCATGATTCTGCTACAACATGAATAGTGGGGCTCCACTATTCAAATTTCACTCAAGCTAAAGCTTTATTTAAACTCATCATGTGTGTCCCTTGCCACCGGTAACCAATGTGTGGGTAAAAGAGGGGCTGAATCGACAAGGCAGTCAGTGGCCAAACTTACTTAGTACTCATTACTAATCTGTGCTGTTACCTTAAGTGTAGTGAAGATCGTTTAGAGCTAATAAAATAAGAGTAAATATAAAAGTTGAAAATTACCCAAAAACCTAACAACACACTCTTTATCATTGATGATCCTCAGTACAAAGGCCTCATACTCCAGCCCATCCACATCGTAGACCGCTCGGCACGGCATCCCCGCCTTCCACTTCTGTGGATTCTTGCAGGGGTTCGGCTTAGATGACTTGTTTTTCTTAGCCTTGTCTGTGGAAGTTACAATAATATGTAAATAATATTATGGGTATCAGATAGCTAATATACTCATATATCAATGACATTTGTCGTTGTACATACATAGCATTTAGAGCATACAAGTGAAAAAAGAGAGACAAAAGAGATTCACAGAGCGAATGTTTACGAAATTACAGCTAGAGGTCCTCCTAGGAGGATGTTAAAGGATCAAATTGGTGACATCCATGGTCAACAGTGAGATGAATAAAAAATAAGGTGCATGAAAAGGTTCATGGATGTGAGGGAGACTAGTGAGTTGTGTCAGGATCACACAAAGTGATAAGTCGTCTCTGCCTACCTCTCTGGGACCAAGGCATGGGCATTATATATGTATGTAAATGCTTTATTGTACCCAAATTAACAACAACAAAAATAAATAAAAGAAAAAGTTGTGTACAAAGGCAGACTTATCCCACATTATGTGCTTACATATGTATGTATACATACATAGATGAAGGTTCACATAAAATGCAAAGATTAGTTACTTACTATGGAAGTGCTCTTGCTCTCTTAATTTTGTGAATATTTGGATATACATATATAAAAGAGACATCGATTGTACATTTTAAATAAACAATAAAACTATGGCTAGCACCTACCTATAACAAGGGAAGGCAAGTAAATGGTGATAATAGTTACCATATTTCCCATCCTGATTGTTAGTAGACGAGGCAACACGTCTAGCTACTTCTTCATTAGCGATTTTTAAAGCCCTGTCATAGGCTTCTTTCAGTTTGCTATCGTCCCATATGTCCTCTTCACCATCTTCTGATTCCGACTGAATAAAAAATCAAAGAAATTGTAGTAGAAAGCAGCTAAAATATGATGTTGGGCTGTTTACACAGTAGCGAGGATCTGCCACACAACCATTTATTTTATCATACGCTGGCGGAATGTTTGATCCATGCAGCTGATACGTCTAGCTGTCTTACACTGTTATATAGATCTGCAGGACCATACATTTTTGCTTTCTTCTCATGCAAAATATCCTGAAATTCTTTGCACTATCAATTGTACAACGTTACTAAGAAATCACAGTAGTGCCTCAGGCACGTTTGCTGACCGATGGGTGCCCGACTTTTTAGCTGTTGTCAGAGCTCATATGCTCCAGGAAAAGATTTTATCACTTGCACGGACGAAAGCAATGGTTCATTGCTTGATCGATTGGTTCACGGCGGATTCGCACAGCAGTGTAAAGAGCCTTAGGTCCGAGAATACTAAATAATAGGAATAATAAAAAATAGTTGTAAAGGCAGCAAGTACTTACAATATTCATGCCTTTCACGTAGAGAATTTCACTTTTCGACATTGCCTGGAGCGTGTGGTTCTGTCTTTTTGTATTTTTCAGATGTCGCTAAACACTATAAATTTTTATGCTACTAGATGTTTCTTTGGAACTTTTTACTATATAGTTTGTGGATCATTTGAACGTTTGGATCAAAAAGGATGTTCCTACCTAATTGTTTGGATTTTGGATCAGCACGACATCGATCGATAAACAAAGATAATTTTTTTAAGACATTGGCAATAATGCCATCAGTCTAATCGGTCTAATCGCATCAAAAGTATCGATATCGACGTTAGTATCGAATCAAAAGTATCGATACTACTCGGTATCGAGTACTATTTCATCACCTTAGAAACCGTGTCTCAAAATTAATAATAAAAAAATATATAATACCAATAATAATAATCCGCTCATTTATTTATTACAATAAACATTGACCTAATTAAATGGTAAATAAAATGGTAAATGTAAATAGGATTATTTTTTAAACCCCTAATATTTATCACTGCAATAGGACCATAATCAGACGTATAAAGTAATTTGTCTCCATGCAACGACATCATATTTTAATAATTCCTCTAAATCTATCTATCCCGACCGAGAGAGTTGTTATGCATCACCAAAGCAAGATAGAAGAGAGGGGTAATGAGATGACGGTCTATGCGTATGCGATACGGTTTGCCGCATTTACACATGCGGACGGAGCTAGCGCTCACGTGGAGCTAGCGCTGGCGTATTCTCATCGCAAAACAAAATAGATCGAAACCGAAAAGTATCGAGTATGAGACGAAGTATCGATACTACTCAGGTATCGATACTTTTTGAGGATCCCTATAGATACGTAGCATACTATATAGTTTAGTTTGTTTTGTGCCATAAAGTCGGGGCAACACTTACAATGGCTGGCCAGTCTGACTGAATAATATTAAAATATTTGTTTGGTAAACTTATCCAGAATGCAAGCTAACGCTATTTTGGTAAAGTTTGAGTGTCAATAATTTTAAATTGTAAAATCGCTGTAAAAAATAATTTTGTTTTTATACAAGAGGCCGCTATTTCGCATCAGTCCATCTGAAGTAACTGGAAGTAACGATAGGTGATCAAATCGATATTTAAAATGTTAGCTGATTCGGTCACATTTGTAATTTTGCTTTATGATTCCTACTTATTAAAGACGTAATGATAAACACAATGAGTTGTAAAGACTCAAGTAGAATTCTAAATTCATAGAACTTAGGAGTTAGTTGCATGCCCCCTAACTGAACAAAACCCTGACACGTCGAGAACTCCAGCAGTTGTCAAGCCAGATCCTTCCCTCAAAGACTGTAATATTATATTATATATCTGTGTTTCGTCCTGTTCTAGTTTTGAGAATACTCAAACGGAATAGCCGCCACATGACCAACGACCTGAAGAAGGTACCCGGAACCGGCTGGCTGCGGAGGGTGGAGGATCGGGTGTGGTGGAGTTCATTGGGGAAGGCCTATGTCCAACAGTGGACGTCTAAGGGCTGATATGATGATGACTGAAATATTGCCAAATTTCAGGAAACCAGTTCTCCACCTGACATAAAACCAGTCATTGCCATGGAAAACTCAAAAATTAAAAACCAAGTTAAAACGAATCCAGATATGAAGGCAGAGATCACTAATGATGAGCAGGACATATGTGAGCTTAGAAAAAAACGTAGAAGGCAATATAAAACATTAGGAAGACGTTACATTAATCCATTGACTGTTAAGGGGCGTTGTGTCTATAACACAAATGCAATGGATACTTCGATTGGGAATAGCTATGATGCCTCATCAGTAAAAAGTAATAATGGCTGCTCTTTGACCATATTTAATTTACCAGAAAATTGGAATGAAGATCATGTAAAAGATTTTTTTGAGAAAGATGTAAGTATTCAATACATTCATGAGGTCGTGGGTTTAAAACCGACCCGTACTGAATTTTTCGAAACTTCAGGATGGTTTATTTATAATACCACAGGCTTTCGGTGAAGGAAAACAGTGAGGAAACCTGCGTATGCCAAGGAAGGAATTCTAAGACATGTGAAGTCCACCAAATCAGCTTAGTTAAGGCTAATCAATACATAATAATAATAATAAATATGTAAGACATTCACACCAATTATCCAGTCCCAAACTAGGCAGACCCTGTGGTATGGTTACTAGATAACGGATAGACATACTTAAATAAATATATAAACATCCAAGACTTAATAATAATTATACATAATAATAATTGGTATGTAAATTCTGTAGTGAAGTAGCGGGAGCGATATGGTCCAGGATGACCAGAAATTGGGAAAAGTGGAAGTCTGAAGGAGGCCTTTGTCAGAGGACAAGCTGAGGGAGAAATGATGGCTACCGAGGAGCCCAAGTTAACATAGTTATTTACATTATTCAGATTATTTTTTATACTTGGAGGCAACTAAACAAATGTGCAATGAAACAAAGTACCAGAATAAAGGCTATTTTTATTTTATTTTTATTTTTTATGTAAATTCTGAAAAATCATTGGTATGAATCAATTTACGACAGCACGCTCCATACCTTTCAATCGCATACATTTCATATTATGTGTGTTAGTTCTATCATTACACACTAATCATCAATGTGAGCATATGTAGCACAAAGATACTGAGGTTCAAATTAACTCCCCGAATCTCACGCTCAACTCTCGTGTTTATTACTCTCTTATTTATTATTATTTATCTGTCTTATTAATTACAGTTTGAGTTTGTGAATAACATAGAAATGTTATTGGATGAAGATGAAAACTTCATTGGCATTATACAGTTGTCATTTAATAATAATTACCAATGCAGACTGGCTAAGACAAAATTAATGGGCAAAGATGTTGAAGGCAGAAGACTTGAAGCTTATGGTAAAATATAGTTTTTTAATTAAATTCTTATTATATTTTGAAAGTTTCCTGAAACTTGAAAGACCTGCTGAGAGAATGCTGCTAAGTTCTCTGTCATTCCCTCACTGCTTGGGATCGCGACCGTATAAAATGCACCTTAGCGGTCATTGGCCAGCTGCATTGCTTCATATAGGCATCCGCCAACCAGGTCACTTGTCCCAAAATGATGAGCTTCTCCAGGTTGTGCTTGGGAGACCTCACAATGTGACCGAAGAAGCTTAGAGTCTTTTCATTGCAGATAGGGGAGAGCTGTTTCGTTATATTTAGCTCTTTAAGTATAAGAGAATTTAGGACTTCTTGCTATTTTCTCAAAATTCATGTTTTTACACTTAGCAACCTTGGCTCGTATCATGGGCCATGACTTTCCATGGTGGAATAAAAAAATAGTTTATCCATGATTTATTGACTGTTATGATTTTTTCATGTTTCATTTACAGATTCTGATGATGAATCTGACAGTGATGTGGAATGCACAGAGCCACAGGCTAAGCGGTAAGTGAAATGTAAAAAGAAGAATTATCTAACGGCTTATTCTTATATGAGGACAGTCATCGAACTGATTGAATTAGAGGAATTCTGTTTGTCTCCATGTTAGGACTAGGTGAAAATATCGTCGACGGAAATTTAAAATGTTGTAAGGGATAGAATGCAAAAATCGTTTTTTTAGTTTCCAAACTCAGTTTAAAATTTATCTATCTAATGGTATATTTAAATAACTTGGAAATTCAATGACTCTATCCTTTGACATGATTAATATGGGTGCACAAACAAAATAGTTACAGTCACAAAGAAAAAAAAAGTTTTCTTGAGTCTCCTGGAAAGTAGAGTTTTGTCCCTCCCTTACACCAATTTAAATTTTCCGTCGACGACGTGTCGACGCTGTTGTGTGGAGCAGTAATAGATGGGATATTGCATATATTTCCTAACTTCTTGGAGTCAGTGCAAGGATACCTTTTAAGGGCCTTTTTGCTGCTGCAGCACACATACTGTGTCTACTACAGTGTCGCCACACTGTACTGTTGTCCCCTCCCCTACAGGTCGGTCGCACGCCTTGGTTCTACTCCCGGTTTGTCGGATAAGTTCCTCGCGTTGATTCTGCTCCTCGTGCAAGCGAGTTTAATATTAAATTATCGTCCGGCAAGCCGTGCGACGTGATCCCGGCGTGTGCACCCGACTCTTAGTTGTATATTACTTTTGTTTATGTGTAATGTTGCACTGTATGTGTTTTGTTGCAGCCAATAAATAAGTATTCTATTCTTCTACCTCAGTACAGGGTTCGACTGAATGGTTACCACCCTTTTACCTATGTATGCCGTCAAATAGCATTGCTCATGTGTTCTGGTTAAAAGGGTTAGAGAGCAGTGTAATGACTAATGAGGCAATTCAACCTAGTACTCAGGGCAGCGCACTTGTGGTCTTTGGCAAGTTAACGAGAGATAGTAGTCAGTAGACACTTACCATCAGTTGGACAGTCTGCTTTTTTGGCACCTCATTCTGTAATTTTTTTTAACTAAGCATACATTCGTGCTATTCTCACCATAAGTAGAAGTCTAACATCATAATAACCTTTATTGTTTAATTTGAAGTTTGTTCTTAAATGTTTCCAGTAAGAACCAAGGACAATGGAGACCAGATATGGACATATGGGAGAAAGATCCAAAAGGCATGTATGGATTAAAACCCGAGTATCTGAAAGTGATGGGAATAAAAGCACCAATTGACAGATGGGTGCATGTGACAAATGTAAGTATATCATCAAATAACAATTAAAACAGAATTGTGTGGTACACATGCCAAAATGATAGGATCTTAGGGTTAAGCTATATACACAAGCGCGCATTCGCATTATTAATAGAATAGAACTAGCACTAAACGGTAAATATTTGAGTGTTTTACCACTGTAATCATTTATTCAGTAAATCAGTCATCATCTAGTCTTCTCATTTATCTTCTCGGTAAATATTCCAGTGTTTCAACCATCTTCATTACCGTCACCTTCAAAAGTTGAAGAGACAATCAGTTCATCGTTTTTATTACTATAAGTTTATAGTCCTAGCACAGATTATGCATTGGTGATAGTTTTAATTAAATATACTCTTTTTCATCAACTTTTACGGATTACGGTAATGAAGGCTGTTGAAACATTCGAATATTCACCTTACATTTCTTAGATAAAAATACAAACAGCGTTTTGCGGGCACCCATTGAGGCACCATAGAACTTCTATTGATATCTTGTCTACGTAAGGAGCCCGCGAGAGCGCAGTCTGGAACCGTGTGTGTGCCCGTGTGTCGTGCCAGTGAAAAGGCTCTGCTTTATGCATATAGCTGAACCCACTGAACTCCGACCAGTTTACTCTTTTGTCCTTACACTTCGCAATAGCCTATTGATTTACCAAATTGTTTTTACAGTTTCGTACTTCCAAAGCAGAATTAAGGGAAGTTATGGAGTTGGCAGGCGAGGTGATGGTGTGCTCAATGGTGTCCGGACATCAGATGTATGCTAAGGTTATGTACAGCCATCCGTTGGAGGCAGTTCAGGTAGGTTCATTTCTTCTATCAGTAATATAATATCAGTAAAGTCAAGTAAATTGATATATTTCGTTCTAAATAATTTGGGTGTGGAATTCCTTGTGCCAAGTCCTTGGATGGGCCCTAAACCAGAAATAAAAGGACTTTCAAAGAAAGGGTGGGCTGTGTTGGTTTGCGTCCTACTGTCCCAGAGATTTTAAAGAATTGTTGCATTTGTAGGGATTTCTGGATAGATTTTTATATGGTTTTCACTGTCATGAAATTGATTCTTAT
Organism: Esperia sulphurella; assembly: GCA_947086405.1. Lineage (NCBI taxonomy): Eukaryota > Metazoa > Arthropoda > Insecta > Lepidoptera > Oecophoridae > Esperia > Esperia sulphurella. Next base: position 12,732,621 of record OX352272.1, read on the forward strand.
CTAGAGGATCTGATATATCGATGGGTCAGTTCAATAAGGGAACAACATAAAAATAAATTATTTTGAATAAGTAATGCAATTGCTTCGCCTTAGCCGGCTTTTACCAGTTCAATAAGACACAACTTAAATACAATACCAAACCATACTGAAACCATACGAAAACTACACTCGTTTGTATGAGAGTCAAAAAGAATTATTTAAGGAAATAAATATAATGACAGTGCCATGTCAATACATATTCGCTAACATTATGTTCGTTAGACAGAACCTTTCTTTACTGAACTTAAATAATGAGAGGCATAATTTAAATCTTAGAAATAATAATAAAATTCAAATACATCATTCTAGATTGTCTAAGATCAATAATTCTTTTGTGGGGCTGTGCGTGCGTTACTACAATAAGGTTCCGAATGAAATTATTAACTTGTCTGAACAAAAATTTAAATCTTCTATAAAAGTTAATCTGTGCAAGAAAGCCTACTATAAGTTAGATGACTATTTAAATGATAAAAGTCCATGGAGTGCTTGATGGCTCAGCATAGGTAGACTTAATGATTGTAATGAATAAGATAAATCAAAGGTAGGTAGGGCCCTGTGCCGTTGGGTTTGTTGCCACTTCTTCCCCTCGGTTATACAGGTGGAAGTGGAGTAGTTTTAGGCAGAATTTGACGTCAAAAAGAGAATAATGTATTCCAATTTTGAAAATAAATATTTTGATTTTGATTTTGAATAACCTTAGAATAGTTTTCGAGTTGTTGAACTGACCCATCTTTATTCGATTTTGATGCCACGACCTTATATAAACGGCGGTTCATTAATCGCTGAAAGAGAAATATATCTTGGTTTCAGGCTGTGTCAATGCTCCACAATCGACAATACCACGGCCTCGCACTCAAAGTCGTTATGGACACATGTCCGACCAGTTCCTGCTATCTGCTTCCCAATGGCCTCCTTAACGTCGGTCCAGGCTTGGGATCGAATGGGATCCCGTTGAGGGATATAGTGAGACACTATGAGAGATTCGTGAAAGGCTTCCATACCTCAATCAATACGGCTTTGTTCCACGAGCCAGAAGAGAAAATGTCCTCATCGGTCACAATTGATGCAAATTTCAGGAAATTAAAGCAAGAAATTCCTCAGGCTGTTACTAATAAGTTTGTGTCTAAGAATGTGCCTCAGAGCAATCGACCTCCAATGTCTGCAAGCAATCAAGTTAGACCATCAGTCCCTCCGTTCAATCCAAGACCTCAGTCCATTCCAGTATTTGGCCCAAGATTTCCTGGTCAAACTCCAGGCCCCAGGAATGGTTCTGGTACAGCAATGTCTGGACCTTCAATGCCTTGTCAAGGGCGCCCTATGCTAAGTCCTATGGGCTCTGGTCCCCCGATGCGTTCCATGCCTACTGGCCCCATGACTGATGGTCCGAGACCTGCCGGTCCAGGGAGACCCATGCCAGGTCCAGGTCCCATCGGCCCTATGGCCGAACCTTCCAGGCCAATTAATGCAGCACCTTCGCCTGTGGATCACGTTACTGTGGAGCTTAGTAATGTAAGTATGAAGTATATTCAGAATACCATCAAGTAGGATTTTTTTAATATACTTGTAAATATCATCCATCATTCACGCTTCTACAAATCGACGAATGAAACTGTTATTGATACCTAAATGTATACATTTAGCGGCTGTTCTCAAATGGTGAAATATTACCGTAAGAAGAAAAAACGCACGTCTGAGATAATCAGGGTGTGGTGCGGTTAATATTCGAGCGTTTAAACCGCTGTCGTTCCCGTCACCTTCAAAAGAGACAATATTGGATCATCTTTTTCATTACACAGTAAGTTATTGGTCCTAGTACAGATTCTGCATTGGTGAAATATTTGTTTAAATGTATTCTTTTTCATCAATTATGGGAGTTATCGGGTGACAGACACATATTTCTCTCTCGCACGTAGCTCACTTTGTCATCCAGCCAAGCGAATTTTAGCGAACTCAAAATGTATATTTATAGTAAGCATTTACTCAATAAACATCACTATTTCATTTAGTCTTCTCATTCGTCTCCTCGGTGAATATCCCAGCGTTTCAACCGTCGCCATTACCATCACCTTCAAAAGTTGAAGCAACAATACCAGGTCATCATACTTGTTAAATTAAAAGTTCTGGTTCTAGCATAGGTGCATGGTGAAATAATTAAATATATTCTTTTTCGACTAGTTTTAAGGGGGTTACTAATGAAAGCCGGCGGTTGAAACGTTCGAACATTCACTGTGATCGTTCCTAATAATGTGTGAAATCGTAGCGCTGTTGTAGGAGTTAATGCAGCGTGACTCCAAAAGGTGGCGCTAAGTATAATAAATAGGGCTGCCATGTTTCGGTTTAAAAGATTTTCGTAATAAATTCGCTTAAAGCCTTGCACAGCTGGCATCAGCTTTGCAAGGCTTTGGGCTTTTAAAAAGCGAAACATATAACAAAAGGGCATCCTTTTATTAGATGTTTCGCCTTCATTGATTGATCTGTTATTGGACTAGCATACAAGATGGTTTACATCAATACATGTGAATACATTATAGTTATTAATATCATACAAACGTTACACGTACCGTGTGGTTTCCGGTAGAGTAGAATAGGACCACTCCAACTCTTCCCGTGGATGTCGTACAAGGAGACTAAGGGAATACATTATAAAACATCAGTCAGGCCTCCCCAACCCGTCTGGCCAGCGCGGGGAGTGTAGGCCAAATCCTCCGTTTGTCTCCGGCAGATGAGATAGGGTTGTGCTCCTGCAGTGGAGACAAAAATAACCTGACGATGAAACGTTACACGGTAAATATTCGAGCGTTTTAACCCTCAGTCTCGTCACCTTCAAATGTTGAAGAGACTATACTGGTTTATCGTTTTGGTAAGGATACGTTTCTGATCCTAGCACAGATTATGCATTGATTAAATATTTGTTTACATCATATCATCCTGAAAGTCTACTGTTGGACGTAGGCCTCTCCCAAGGTGCGATCCGATCTTCGGTTACATATTTTCATAAAATTTTGGGGGTACGGTAATGGCGGTTGAAATGCTCGAATAATTGCCGTAAAGTTCATATTTCATAACTAGCCTAGTCAAGTCTCTCTTTATAAAAGTGAAATAGTACTAAATATCTCGATAGATGGCACTGGTTGTATCATCAAATGTCAAATTTTACGGGAATGTTGGTAAAGGCCTGTAACGGAAGGTCATAAATTAAAAAAATATATACCGACTGAATTTACCGACGTTATCCTTCAAGTGTTCAAGTCTGTAACGACAGAGGCAGTTGAGATCTATACAACGCCATCTATTGGCAACATTTGAACCTAAAATTCACTAGTATGCACATTTTACAAAACAAACTTTTCGAGTTAAAAAGAATGTTTTTTGCCTTCCAGCTGCCTCTGAATACGACGTTCCCGCTGCTGAGCGAGAAGATGGGCGAGTGCGGGCCCGTCCTGTCGCTGCAGTTGACCGCGCCTGGCTGCGCCATCGTGAAGTTCTCACACCGCTCCTGCGCGGACAGATGCTACCGTATCCTTTGATAGCTAATGCCACCCCCACACTGGCGTGGCAGTAAGTGTAGCTGTATTTTAAAACATTTTTCTTAATATCTTGAACAATACTTTCTGGAAATTTCCATAATTTTCCCGTCATCGAGCCAAAGGTTTTTTTCCATCATTGATTGGGCAATTTTTTATACATGTTATCTGCAGAATAGAGTAATAGATTTGTGGTAAAAAAAGTAATTCTTAAATCAATATTTCTCAATCAATTCTTATTTTTCTCATTAAAAAAATAATTGTAACTTGTCAAGTCTGGTACTGTGTGAAGAAATGAAGTGTGAAGGTTCAAAATGCCTTAAATAAACTACAACCTTATTACGTCCTGGTAGACCTCATAATAAATCATCGTCATCAGCCACAATACATCCACTACTGAACATAAGGCTCTCCAATAGAATGCCAATGTTGGTGGGCTGTCCATTGGGAGCAGGCGCATTGGTGATCGCAGTAATGATCTTAATATATACAGGAGAACGCTGCTGCCCGTCCCTGCTTCAATACCTTAGTCCGGGAAGATTGAGGGCGGCCCTACCGAGAATCACGCGGCTATATGTATACGCTTCTACAACAACTTACCAGAGGAAATCTTAAATATGACGGACAGAGAGTTTAAGATTCACATTAAAAAAGCCTATTATAAAATAAACGATTATTTGAATGACAAAGATGCCTGGTACTAATGTTAATCCAGCTTCGCAAAATCTTTATTAATTGTATGCAAACTTGATTTTTAAAAAGATGTGTTGCGTGAAGTTTGTTGCGCCGTTTCTTCTTCACAGCGCTAACACCTAGGAAGCGGTAGTTGGCGGTAGCGGTACCATTCATTGTCTATCAATTTATGGACAGTGGTCGTGTCCAATAACTTTCTAACGTTAGTGTTTCGCGACTTGAGGTTGAGGACCACAGGCTTTTCGATGAAAGAAAACATTCTTGGTAAATAAATAAAACCTATATACGTCGGAAAAGAAATTCTAAGGTGAATTTAAAGCCCAAAAGTGGGTCTTCCTGTATAGAAAACTGTTGAGTTGATGTTTTTATTGCAAAGTAATTTTCTTAACTCCATTTCACAGAGCAATACAACAATGCTTGCGTGTTGGGTAACATTATCAAAGTCAGATTCCTTTAAGGAAGATGGTAAGACTTTACGATATGTTTTTTGACTGCCTTATTGGCTCAGAGGCTTGGACGTTTGACTCGAACGTCATGGGTCGTAGGTACGATTCTCACTAGACTGCCCTGAGAGAAAGTCCCTAAATGTGAATTTAAAGAAAAGGCAATAAAACTTGAAATTGTAGTTTCATAAAATTCTAAAAACATTTCTCAAAATTTAAATTTACGTTTTAGTGGCATTCTCTCATATCAGGGTAGTGGGTACAGACCACTGTGTACAAGTTGGTTCCGGTTTCAAACAAACTTTACTGATCACATTTGTGAATTGTTGCTGTCATTGTCTTATTATCACAGTACAGACAGACCCTTCTAGTTTAATTTAATATATCAATATCAACCAATGTACACGATGGCAGAACGAAATAGTAAAGTCATCTCATTTTTGTCTTTGACTGTACCTACTCAAAAAAATACTAATATTAGAATTCCATGTGCTATTTTAATCAGACAGGCTTAGGACAAACACTAACTTGTACAAAGTTGTCTTTCCCCAATGAGAACAGAACCCATACCTCTGGCGCCCGAGTCTAACACCCCACTCAACCAACGAGGCGGTCAATTCAGATGGAGACTGACTGCTGGTGCTTAGTGACTCAATGTTGGTTCATTCGATGAGGTAAGCACTTTAATTCCTTTTTTTTAGTTTTAGTAAATTATTTTAACTTGTATATTTAATTATACATATGTATATTTCATTCCAGATTAATAGTCCTATGAAAACCAACGCTATTTACGTCTTGGTAACATAAACATGAAAGGGTCACCAGCAGCAAAAATAGGTTTGTATTACCAAGTAAACTTTGCGGTCCACTTAGGAACACCATCTATTGTGTATTTTGTTTTCGAGACGCAAATGCGTTTGTTTTCATAGGACTATTAATCTGGAATGAAATATACACCCTTATTTTTTATTCATACTAGAATTCTTTACCTTACTTATTACCAATTAGTAATAAAAAAATATTTTAAGCTTAAATTGTATTTGTACATGTTTGTTATTGTTTAGAACTAAATTAACATATTATTATTATTATTTGTATATTAATATTACATACCAACTTAAGAAATAGTTTAACAAGATTTTTAAGCACAGTAGTGTTTGGAGGGGATTGTAGAGTATTATATTGGATTTCACGATTTCCATGAAAAATGAAATTGAAATATCCAATTATATGATTTAAGTATCGAAAAATTTAATTTCTTACCCATCCAAATGTTTTGTCCCGTTTTGCACGATGTAAATGTATGAGTTGCATTAAAATAATTTTAACACAATTTAGTAATACTTTGTGTAGACTAGAACATTTATCTAGTGAACATCATTTATTTTACTTAAGTAGAATAATAATAAGTAATAGTACCTGTGTGTAGCATCAATATTGTTTACTTAGTTTAAGACTATGTTTATTCAATCTTAAAATGTAATAAAACAGCGCATAATTAAGCATATTACTAATTAATTATACAGCGAATGGTAATAAATAAGTAAATATTTCATATCGATAGTGCAAAGGTAAAACCGCTAAAGCGATTCGTAAGAACTTTACAGAAATAATTTTTAAAGCTTCCTTTTCTCAAAAAGGTTTACTTATGAGAAAGCTGCTGGATGAGAATATGCTGGATCGGGTTCAGTGGCGCGCCTTGGAAAAGGCCTGTGTCCAGCAGTAGACTCTTTCAGGCTGATGTTGAGTATTTCGGATGAACTCGAAAAAAACAATATGCCATCTAATAGTCTATTAAAATAAAGGAATCACCCAGTCCTACTATTTGGCGAGATAGGTTTCGTTTTTATTACCAAATGTCTATCATTCCATTGTCGATATGTACTTACTTACTCGTACACATAATGGTAATTTTATTTGTGATTGTGTGTTAAGAGTTATAATAATTCATCATCATCATCATCAGGTTATTTTTGTCTCCACTGCAGGAGCACAACCCTCTCTCATCTGCCGGAGACAGACTGTGGACTTGGCCTACACTCCGCGCGCTGGCCAGACGGGTTGGGGAGGCCTGATTGATGTTTCATAATTTATTTTCTTAGTCGCCTTGTACGACATCCACGAGAAGAGTTGGAGTGGTCCTATTCTACTCTACAGGAAACCACACGGCAATATAATAATTGATTAGAAAAAAAAGTAGGTACTATGTCTATTTTAAGTTTTTAACAACAGAAATTAAAATTAAGTTACTGTATGGTTGTCAGATAAAATTTTAAATATATGTTCGGTACTAACTAGTGCTAAAAAATATTAATGTAGTTAAGTTTTTAACAACCAGTTTTTGTATGGCAGGGAATCATTGTTTCGGTCTTATCCAGTATCTTTTTCAGGATATTAATGATGTTTGTTATTTATTATTTAACATAATTATTTTAAGTATTTTAATGTTATAATTTTAAATGAATTGTGTCATTGAAAATTGTTTTAGATAAGTTAAGGTAGCTATAGAACTGTTAGAATAAGTAATTAATATTGTAATATTCGCAATATACCTACTTATATTGTTAATAAACAAAAATTAACTTTGACTTCGAGTTTGTCAAATTATAAAGTTAAGTACGCAGTTACAACATTAGTAAAAAGTTTTACTATTGAACCTTTTAAACGGTAGAAAAGTAATTTAAGTAATCTATAAATTGTAAAAAAAAATTTTTTGACCGTGTGGTTCCCGGCTTAGTTCAGGGACACATCAATTCCTGAAGGGAGTGGTTAACGTCAGGCACGAAATGGATGGACAACAACGATCTCTATGTACTACTAGATGGAGCGTTCCAAACAATCGCTCTGTTCCACGTAAGTAGCCACAACTCTTTCACATTCACAATGAAACTTTACAGTTACTACGCAGAACATTTAATTATTACTAATTATTGACGCTACGGTTAAATAATGTCAATATTTAGTAAATAGTTAAATGTTCTGCGTAGTAACTGCACAAGTTTTAAAGTGAATGTGAAAGAGTTGTGGCTACTTGCGTGGAACAGAGCGATTGTTTGAAACGCTCCATCTAGTAGTACATAGATATCGTTGTTGTCCATCCATTTCGTGCCCGACGTTAACACTCCCTTCAGGAATTGTTAATGTCCATGCAGTATCCAGGCATCTGCAGACCCTCAGACTACTGTAAACGTTACTGCGGTTACAAATCCGCCTACTAGGCGTGGTGATTATGGCAAATCCCCTAATGAACAGCCTACCAAAAGTAAGCATTCTATGGTCGCCAGGTCTTCCTGGCCCACTAAGAAGATAAGATAAGCATTCTATTGGGGAGGCTTATGTTCAGCAGTGGACGTGTTTCGGCTGATGATGAAAAGAAAATTTTGAATTAATTCTATTGTCATGAGATAACGATTTTTTTAATATTCCTATTTGAATATCTTTTTTTCTTTTTTTTTTTTACTTATGACATAGAATAGATAATTTAAAGCACAATAATGGATTTATTGCTGCTGTCGAAGTGATCTCACCCTTCACCACCTACGAATTTTAAAATATATGTTAAATTAAATATTATTTAATCAGTAATAATAATTAATTACTTTATTAATGTATTAAAAGAATATTGGATAGATAGGTAGGTAATGGAATAGTGTACACTTTCAGCGATTTATTTCGGGCAGCCTTTGAGTGATTTTGTATGGGCCGAGTGCAACGATCTCTACTACTAGATGCGCGTTCCAAACAATTGCTCTGTTCCACGCAAGAAGCCGCAACTCGGTTACATTCACAATGAAACTTGTGCAATCGTAGAATATGACTAAATATTGACGCTACGGGTAGATATCGTCAATATTTAGTAAATAATTAAACGTTCTGCGTAGTAACTGCACAAGTTTCAAAGTGAATGTGAACGAGTTGCGGCTCCTTGCGTGGAAAAGAGCGATTGTTTGGAACTCTCCATCTAGTAGTACATAGAGATCGTTGGCCGAGTGAGAGATATGAAACGAAAGGTGTATGTTTAAGAACTTACCTATTTTGTGGTTAAGTTTAGTTCGTTAAGTTAATGTATTGTAAGAATTATAGACATTATCTTATTAACATTTCATTTATCATAATTTTAGTTAATATTTTACCTAAATAAATTTAGTTTTAAAGAAATATTTGTTTTATTTTACCTCCATGTGCCAAGAAATCGTCTCTGAGATAGACTCGTGAGATAGAGGTGGCTTAGTGAGGGCGTCGTTGATTCCCAGAGTCAACTTTGCGATTTGGAAAAGTTATATGGGTGTTAAGTATGTTTGTGGAATTATGTTCTTGTTAACGTAGATTTTCTTGACAGTGATGTTCTACTTGGGGATTTTTTCCAGTCAACCACAAACATGGTATTTTTATTCATAAGATGTAGATAATACTGTAACAAAATATACAAGTTGTTGTGTTAAATAAATGATTTTAAGTTAATTTGAAAGAAGTATGATAAAATGGTGAGGTAATATTTATATTGGATAGTTATCAGCCGGTCCAGCATCAGGCTTTTGGTTCAAGGACCGTTCGTTAACATAACACGTGGTGTCCTGTCGGATCCTATGAAGGGATGAATGAAACAAATATTGTTGTGGGGTTTTAACTGCCTCGAGAGGCTATAATTAAAAAATATAAGAAAAACATCTATTAATCTAATTTTACAAAGAAGAGTGCACTTTATGATTATGGCCAGAGAATAAGTTAATTATAAATAAGAAAACTCACCGGTACCGGATTTCATGATGATTCTACCTAACGTAAAATTAACATCGTCCATACACAAATACCGTGATTAAATTTAGCGCGGGGGTAGTTATTAGTCACCCAATAAAGTTCGCCGTTTTGATATTCGTTGATTTTAATCACACGCTCGATGATACGATTCCGCTATGGAACCTGTTGGTTCACAACCGCAGAATGATGGACGTCCTCAGCATCTCGTGGAGACAAAAGAAAACGCGACGGAGATCACCGCCTGGCGATCGGGTACACAATCTGTGCCGGGAACCTTTCGTCTGCTGTCCGAACGCGCTGTTGATGGCAGACCTCCCTCGCGGGTCTTCAAACGTCTCTCATCGGGAACATGTGGTCGGACATCTTCTTCCTTCACGTGGTTGCGATTCAAGATGGACGCTCCATTAAAAATAAGCTATTTTTACTTTAAGTTATGAAATTACATGGCAAATGTATAGATCGTCAGACGCCTGAAGGGCATCGTTCTGACGGAATGAGTCGGTGGAGTTTGCTAGCCGAAATACTCAGGCCATGTCCCGAAAGTAAACCGGGAACTAAAATGATACGGGCGTATCGCGCGAAACTCCAATCCAGACTGTCGGGCTGTCGTTTTCTTCGTAAAAAGATTTATTTCCCTAGGTCGATGTCGACTGCCGACCTCCTTGTCTGATGGGAGTAAAAGACAGAGACAGCGAATGCCGATCTTTATCGATTGGCTTCGTGACGTCTCTCAGCTGTCATAAGAAAATAGGAATGTACTCGCTTTTATAATTAAAAATAATGAAACTACAAAATGTTTCCAAAATCAAAATATATGTTTATCAGGTGAAAGGTAGCTATATGAAAAGCATGCCTACCAAATTTCGTTCCAAACGAAACGGTAGTTTAGGAGATACGAGCGAGAATAGTTTAATGGTATAATTCGCTCAATTCTACTATTAAATGATTTCATTGAAACCTGATAATGTGAGGTAAGCTGTGTGTCAGCATTACCGACAATGTTGGATGGTAATATCATGAGTTGTTGAACTGAAATGCCACAAATTACGATCTTGTAGTTTTTTTGTATGTGATTTATTTATTCACATACCTTCAATTTATATTTTAATTTACTGAACTTATTTGTTAATTAAATAGTGTTTTGATGATATTATGTTTTATTTATCAAGTTTAGTAGCGCTTCGCTACAAAGTAGCGCCACATGTGGCGAGGTGATTTATTGGAACTACTTAAATAAAGTTGTCAGTCGTTAACCGGAAGCCAACTCATTTCACTAAAACCTATTTCGCACCTATACAACTGGAGCGATTTGCTTAAAATCATAAAAGCACACGTACTTACGAACGGCATGCACATTTTTACCAAGGGAAATTAAGATTTACTGTGAGAAACCTGATCGACTGCCAAGCAGAAAATGGTCTGCTATATTCTTGGAAAACCAAAGGAAATTAAGATTTACTGTGAGAACCTGATCGACCGCCAAGCAGAAAATGGTCTGCTATATTCTTGGAAAACCAAGGGAAATTAAGATTTACTGTGATCGACCGCCAAGCAGAAAATGGTCTGCTATATTCTTGGAAAACCAAGGGAAATTAAGATTTACTGTGATCGACCGCCAAGCAGAAAATGGTCTGCTATATTCTTGGAAAATAAAACTCGTAGAATAGGACCACTCGCAATCTTCCCGTGGGTATCGTCAAGGCGACTAAGGGTTTGCAGCAGGGACGGGTGACAGCAGGGACGGGTGGCAGCAGGGACGGGTGGCAGCTTTCTGTGTATATTAAGATCATTACTGCGATCATCAATCTGCCTGGCAAGCGTGGTGGTAATAGTAAATCCCCCAAATGATCAGCCCACCAAACGTGACATTCTGCTAGGGAGTCTTATGTTCAGCAGTGGACGTATTTCGGCTGATGATCATGATGAAACTGCACAGAGAGGCAAACTTGTTTCTTCATATAATAAAAAACCTTTTGATATGCCATTCAAACCTTTTCTGCAAATGAAATCGAATTGCAAAAACGTACGTGAGGATCTGTAATGCGTTTGTTCGAATCGTAAAAAAGATACTTAATTGAGAAGCGTCCTTAATGGACTTGGGATGGAGTCGAACAGGGACGTAGTTAGGGGGAGGGGGTCGGTCGTCAGGGCCTGAACTTGTGACCATTTAAATTTTTAATCAAATTTCTAAAATACTTAAATACGTTCACCTTTGTGAATTGGTTACAGGTATCGTAAACACCAAAACAGACTTTTTCCAAGTGTTTGTTTTTAGAGATCCGCTACAACGTATAAGGATAGCCAATCTTTTTTATCCGTCTTTGTCTGTCTGTCCCCTGGATAACTCAAAAACTACTGGATTACGTGGAATTTTAGAAGATGTATATTTGCCCAGCAATTATTTGAAAACTAGGGAATATAAATTATTTCCGACAAAACAAAAAAAAAATTGGTTGTGTTTAAATTTCTTAGGTTTTGTAGCGCCGAATCTTACGTAACATTTTCACGAATCGTGAATTACGAACGAAGCAGAAAATGTTTACGTTTTGTAAATAATTTCGCGTAAATATTTTCAGAAATGTTGACAGAATTCTTAGACCATGTTAGTTGACTGAAACCCCAAAGCAGAATCCTGAATTAGTCTCTGGACTGGAGGATTCTGCTTAATCCAAGGGTCGGCGAGTCTCACGCCAATTACACCTAAGCGCTGGATTAAAATGTGTTTTTTTCAATCCCTTATACGAATATTGTGTGTAATTTTAAAGGAATTTTCGTACAGGTTGTTAAAAGGGTATCTCGAGGGTTTGTATCTGAAAATAAGTATTTTATTAATGTGAAAAACAGCGATTTCTCACCGAATTCCGGAAAACCAATCCAAAGCGACGCTTGATACTCCACCATGCCAACGCAAGCTCACACACCGCTCGATAACCAGTTGGATTTTTAGATCAAAACTTGGAATTTCTGAACCACCCGCCATACAGCCCTAACTTGAGCCCTTATGATTTCTTCACCTATCCCAAAATCAAGCAATATCTTCGTGATCACCGTTTCCACAGACCAAAAGAAGGTGTTGGGCCTTTCAATTCCGCCATCTTGACCACCGCAACATTGAATTGGAATATGGTGTGGTATACAGAAGGCTGTAGTGACGTCATTTTGGCAGAACCAACAATAGACCGCTATAACTTTTAAACGGCTGAAGTACACATTCTAATTTTCGAGTACAAAATAGTACATTTGCAGTACATATTTTCTGCATAGTCAGATTTCAAATGTGAGACCGTGGCTCTGCCAAAATGACAAGTCCAAAAACTGGTTCGAGTAAATGGAAAGTGTTTCAAATATCGCGGCGAATACCATAAAATGTAACCTAACCTAACCTAACCTTTTTTTTTTTTTTTTTTTGACGGAGTGGAAATGCTGTCGAGGGGTATGTGGGACTCACTCCTCGAGATGGTATGAGGAGAATACCCACTAAAACCACTCCGGCGTTTTGCCCTCCTTGCCTTTAGTGGGGACACAGTGTGGTCCCATCGTACTTCAAACCACTGTGTCCCCTGGCAGCACCGGCTTATACATGGCCGGTGCACCCGCGCCAATGAGGGGAAGGGTCGAACGCGGCGATCCTTCCCCCAGACGGGTGGAGTCCAAATGTGGTCCCTACACCACGGACTCCATTAGGGCATGAGACGAGCGAACTGCGCCCGCCTCCTGCCCCTCCGTCTGCGCCGGAGCGGGGGTGCGTCGACTTCGTCTTCGCGCTCCCGCTCCGCGGCCTCCTTTTGCGAGATAATGTACTCGCAGAAGGAGGCCACTGCCTCCCAAGATCTCTCGCTGCTCAACATGCACGAGACAATTGTGGACAGCGAGAGATCCCCCGCACCGATGGTCATCACCAGGTCTTGGCGCTCCAGATCCCACCGGCCACACTCCTCCAGAGTGTGTTGGGCCGTGTCGTCTGGAGCGCCACATTCACTGCACTGCGGGCTACTCTCCCTCCCTATGCGATGCAGGTAATGACCGAAGCATCCATGCCCGGTCATTACCTGCGTCAGTCTGTAGCTTAGGCTTCCGTCCCTCCGATCCAGCCAGGTGTCAAGCGACGGGAGGAGTGCCCCTATGGTACGGGTTCCATAGGGGGAGTCCTCCAGGTCGTCTTTCCACCTGTCTCGCATCCTCTTTGCCGCCCTGCGGCGCACCCTCTCCACCTCCTCCGGCATAGGTCGCTCCCCCCGCGCCCTTGCCTCTGCCCGCGCTTGGTATGTCTTCGCCTGCACCTGGGCGTCCAGCTCCCAGGGAGGGGTGCAGGCGAGGACACACGCCGCCGCAAATGAGACCGTGGAGTACGCCTTCACGGTCCGCAACGCCACCACTCTTTGTGGCCGCCGGAGTAGGGCCCTGTTTTTGGCGGAGATTTTGTCCGCCCATATCGGCGCCCCGTACAGCGCCATGCTGCGCACGACGCCCGCGAAGAGGCGCCGACATGAGGACCCCGGTCCCCCCACATTGGGTAGCAGTCGGCCCAGTGCCGCTGCCGCACTCACTAGCCGGGGAGCCCTTCTTGCAAAGTGCTCCCCGAAGTTCCATCTACGGTCCAGGATAAGGCCAAGGTAGTTAATGTTGGCCTTGACCTGGACCATCTCCCCTCCAATACGGAGCGCATCTTCCGCTTGTGGCCGCCAGCCCCTCCCGCCGAAAACTATCGCCTCCGTTTTGGGGAGGGACACACTTAGCCCCAGAAGACTTATGCGGCCAACAGTGAGCTCCGTCGCGACCTCCGCCCTTCGCAGGACCTCCCGGTACTCCTTTCCCCGTACGGCCACCATTGTGTCATCTGCGTAGCAGATGGTGGCCATACGGGGTATCTGGACTCCGCGGATCGCCCAATCGAATCCGATGTTCCACAGCAGGGGTCCCAACACCGACCCCTGGGGAACACCGCACTCCATGTTGCGAGCCACAATTTGGCCCTCCCGTTCATAGAGCACTACCCTATCTGTTAGGTAGTGCTCTATGACCCTCACCAGGTATGGAGGCACTCGATGGTAACGCAGTGCCTCCCTAATTACCCCGTAGGGGAGAGTACCAAAAGCGTTGGCGATGTCTAGCGACACCGCCACCGCCCCCTCCCTCCTACTCGCCGCATCTTCGCTGAACTCCCTCAGCGTACTCAGGGCATCTATAGTGGACCGCCCCTCCCGGAACCCGAACTGCCGGTCACACAAGTTCGGGCCCGTGTCCACCAGATGGTCGATGATTCTGGTGGACAGGATTCGCTCCATCATTTTGCCCGTTTCGTCCAAGAGGACGATTGGGCGATAGCCAGAGGGCGAATCCGGTGAGCGGCCCTCTTTCCTCAGAAGGCACAGACGCCCTTCCTTCCAGCACCTAGGAAACCGCCCCTCTTTTAGACATTCGTCAAAAAGGTTTTTGAGACGGTTTCCGAGGTGTTCCAGCGCAACTGGGAGGACCCTTCCAGGCACCCCGTCAGGTCCGGGAGCCTTCCTGTGGGACCTCAGGCGGTCCACCACCGCCTTCATCTCCTCGTCGGTGACCGGCGGGACTATGTGGCCACCGTCCGGCTGGGCCGAGGCTACCGACATTCTCGGCGGGTCGAAGTCGGGGGCCGACGGGAAGAGACCCTCCACTATCCGCGTGAGAAGTTCCGGCTCCAGTGAGTCCATGGGGGGGGCGTGTTTCATTTTGTTGCGGACCAACTTGTATGGCCGCCCCCATGGGTTCCTGTCCAGCGTGGCCAGGAACTCCTCCCGCGCTTCATTCTTCCTCTTGCGGATGGCTAGTTGGAGGGCCTGTCTCCTCTCTCTCCATGCACCGTATAGGGCCTCTTCCTCCTCCGCCTCATGTGCGCGTCGCCTGCACCTGGAGTAGGCACGGCGGGCACTGTTGCTGGTGATCCGTAGAGCCGCAATCTCTTCGGACCACCAGTACACTTGCTCCTTTGCGGGCAGCCGTCTCGCCCGTGGCATAGCCGCGTCGCAGATTGTCTGCAACGCCGTACGGAGTGAGACCGCCCGTTCCTCCACTCCCAAGATGGCCGGCTGGGGGCACCATGCTTGCACCATGGCTGCCTCTTCCAGCATCTCCCGGTCGAGCCGGGAGGCTGTCCATCTTGGGAACTTTCCATGCCTACGGCTCCTCCCTCCTGTTGGGGATGGGGCTCCCGACGCGGTGTGGACCCTCATCCGTATGTATAAGTGGTCGGAGAGGGTCTCCACGTCCTCCAGGACACGCCAGTCTCCGATGCGCGCGGCAATGGCAGGGGTGGCAAACGTAACGTCCACTATAGACTCCCCTTGCCGCCGCACGCATGTGCTGGCGTTGCCCTGGTTCAGTACTGCGAGCCCCATCACCGCCACCCAGTCCCTTAGGGCCTCCCCCTTAGCATTCGGCGTCGCCGACCCCCACGCTGCGCTTTTCGCGTTAAAATCCCCGAGGACCACCACCTGAGCAGGGCTCGCCCTCCTGACGACCCCTGCCAGGTCCTCGAGGAATAGTTGAAACTCACGCAGCGGCCGGTTTGGGGAGAAGTAGACCGCAACCAGTACGATCTTTCCCCATTTGGCCGCTGCGAAACTGGGTCCCCGCTCTACCCCAGTAAGGGGAAGGAAGTCCCCCGTCCTCGGGACTACGAGCGCCACGCTCCCGGTCGTGGCCCCCACCCAGTTGGGTTGGGGAGGGACGTAATACGGTTCCGCCACCGCAGCAACACCAACCCCCCACTCCGCCATGACCTGCATGAGCAGGTCTTGGGCGTGGGCGCAGTGGTTGGCGTTGAACTGCAGGATGTCTAAGTGCCGGTGTGCTGGCATTTAGACATCCATGCTTTGTCCCTCCGGTGCCACTGGGGCGGCGGGTCCGGCGTCGATGTCCCGTCCTCTGGTCCCCGGTGGGGAGCAGGACATCCCCCCCATGATGTGCCCGGAGGGCCGCTTGGCTGCATGGCACACGGCGCAGAAGGCTTTTGCCTCCTTGCACTTGCCCATCCTGTGGCCCGGCTTACTGCACCTAAAGCACAGGTCGCCTCGGTCCACAGGTGATGGGCAGAGCACCCTCGTATGCCCCGTGCCCATGCAGCGGTAGCACCTCATGGGGGCCACCTCCATCGCCTTCACGCTGGCCGCCGACCACCCTACCAGCACGCGTCCCGCGGTGATGAGGGCGTTGGCCGCCGTGACCGGGCACTGTATTAGGACCGAACCGGTCCCGTTACGTAGCGCCCGGATCGTGCCCACCTTGACCAGGGTGGGCAGGCACCCCCCTTTTTCAGCCACCGCCTTGCCCACAGCCTCCTGCGTCGCCGTCTCATCGAGCCCGGTGAGCTGGAGGCCGGCCATTTTTACGGGCCTGTAGACGGTGGCCACGTCCCCCACCACCGCCCCGATCCTCCGGCAGAGTTCGTCGGCCACTCTGCCGTTGTCGTCCCCTGCGACCTCAATGATACGGGCCCCGGTGGCCGTTTTACGGACCCGCACGTGGTCCACCCCCACCTCAGACAGGCTGAACGCAGTGGTTGCCTTCGTCATGACCGAGGCATATGATGCCTCGGCCTCCGGCTTGAGAGCGACCACGACCGCAGCGGTGCTGGGGATGGCCAGTTTCTTTAGGCCCGGCGCTGGTTTGTTGGCCTTCAGTTGGGGTTGTTGAGGCTTTTTGGCCTTCGCCCGTCCCCTCTTCACCACCTCGACCCAGGGTGATTGGGAGGGTGGTGGTGCCTCTTTCTGAGTGGGAGCAGGCTTTGAGGACCTAGCAACCGGCGCCGGCGAGGCCCTAGCACTGACCCGCTGTTGCGCCCGTTTTGCGGGGACAGGCTTGGTGGTGGGCGCCACCCGCGGTGTCGCCACTTGGGGTGCCTTCGCCTGGACAGCCTCCGGCTGGGCAGCGCGGCTGCTGGCAGCTGCGTCCCTCCTACGGTCGGCCTGTAGTGAGGGACGGAGGATAGGCTCGGCCGGGAGTCTCTTTTCGAACTCCCCCAGCCGGACGTTTAACATCTCCCCCATCCCTCGGAACCTCTCGTGGATGACCTCTCCGATGGAGGCGAAGAGGTCCCGCTTTAATTCGCCGACCAGGTCAGCGAGCTCTGTAGCCCCCGGTGTAACCTTTTTTTTTTTTTTTTTTTTTTTTTTTTTTTTTTTTTTTTTTTTTTTTTTTTTTTTTTTTGACGGAGTGGAAATGCTCTTACGCATCCCCTCGACTTAGGGCTGTCGAGGGGTATGTGGGACTCACTCCTCGAGATGTTATGAGGAGTCACTACCCACTAAAACCACTCCGGCGTTTCACCCTCCTGCCTGTAGTGGGGACACAGTGTGGTCCCAATGTACTTCAAGCCACTGTGTCCCCAGGCCGCACCGGCTTAATGCGTGGCCGGTGCTCCCGCGCCAAAGAGGGGAAGGGTCGAACGCGGCGATCCTTCCCCCAGACGGGTGGAGTCCAAACTGTGGTCCCTACACCACGGACTCCACTAAGGCATGAGGCGGGCGAACTGCGCCCGCCTCCTGCCCCTCCGCCTACGCCGGAGCAGGGGCGCGTCGACTTCGTCTTCGCGTCCCCGCTCCGCGGCCTCCTTCTGTGAGATGACTGTCTCGCAGAAGGAGGCCACTGCCTCCCACGATCTCTCGCTGCTCAGCATGGTCGCAACCACACTGTGCAGCGAGAGATCCCCTCTCCCGGTGGCCGTCACTAGCTCGTGGCGCTCCCGGTCCCAGCGACTACACTCCTCCAGTGTGTGCTGGGCCGTATCGTCTGGAGCGCCACACTCGTGGCACCGCGGACTCGGCTCCCTTCCAATGTTGTGCAGGTAATGACCGAAGCAACCATGCCCGGTCATCACCTGCGTCAGTCGGAAGCCGAGGCCCCCGTGCCCCCTCGACAGCCACCCCTCAAACGACGGGAGGAGAGCCCCTATAGTGCGGGTACCATAGGGGCAATCCTCCAAGCCGCTCTTCCAACGGTCTCTCATGCGGCGGGTCACCTGCCGACGAGCCCTCTCCACGACTTCGCGGTCAGGGCGTTCTCCTCGCGCCCTGGCCGCCGCCCGCTCGTCGTATGTCCTCGCCTGCACCTGGGCATCGAGCTCCCAGGGAGGAGTGCAGGCGAGGGCGCATGCCGCCGCATGAGACACCGTTGAGTAGGCCTTCACCATTCGGTGGGCCACCACCCTCTGGGGGCGTCGGAGAAGCACTTTGTTCCTCTCCGACAGCCTGTCGGCCCATACCGGCGCTCCATACAGGGCCATGCTACGCACGACCCCTGCATAGAGACGCCGGCACGGAGCCCCAGGTCCCCCCAAATTTGGCAGCAGTCTGCCCAGAGCCGAAGCCGCCCTCACTAGTCGGGGAGCACTTCGCGTGAAGTGCTCCCCGAAGTCCCACTTGCGGTCCAGGACAAGACCAAGATACTTGATATTGGCCTTGACCTGGACCCGCTCTCCCCCTACGGGGATCGTGGCTCCGGCTCTCAGCTGCCAACGTGGCCCACCGAATGTAATGGCCTCGGTCTTGGAGAGAGAGACGCTCAGGCCTAGCCTGGTTATGCGACCGACTATCAGCTCGGTCGCAATCGTCGCTCTCCCCAAGACCTCGCCCCTCTCGCGTCCCCGGACGGCCACCATCGTGTCATCAGCGTAACAGATGGTGATCATCCGGGGAAGCTGCTCCCCCCTGATGGCCCAGTCATACCCGATGTTCCAGAGCAGGGGTCCGAGCACGGACCCCTGTGGAACACCGCACGTCATGACGTGGGCCATCATCCGGCCGCTCCGCTCGTAGAGCACTACCCTCCCGCTGAGGTAGTGCTCCACTATCCGCCGAAGGTAGGGAGGCACTTGGTGGTATCGAAGTGCCTCCCTAATGACTGCGTAAGGGAGGGTGCCAAACGCGTTGGCGATGTCCAGGGACACCGCCACCACACCCTCCCCCCTGTCCGCCGCATCCTCGCTGAAGTCCCTGAGGGACTTCAGCGCATCTATGGTGGACCTCCCCTCCCGGAACCCGAACTGTCTATCTGACAAGTCCGGGCCCGTATCCACCAGGTGGTCCACTATGCGGCTGGACAGGATCCTCTCCAGCATCTTCCCCATCTCGTCCAGCAGGACGATGGGGCGATAGCCGGAGGGACAGTCCGGCGGGCGGCCCTCCTTCCTGAGAAGGCACAGGCGCCCCTCCTTCCAGCACCTCGGGAAGCGTCCCTCTTTGAGACAATCGTCAAAGAGGGACTTAAGACGGCTCCCGAGGTGCTCCAGGGCTACTACCAGCGCCTTCCCAGGAACGCCGTCGGGTCCCGGAGCCTTCCTGCACGATCGCAGTCGGCTCACTACTCGTTCCATCTCGTCATCCGTGACTGGCGGAATGACGAGATGGACGGGACCCTCCGGCTCCGCAGACGGTTCCGACATGCTCGGCGGCGCAACTTCCGCCGCCGAGGGAAAGAGGCCCTCCACGACCCGCGTGAGGAGTTCCGGCTCCATGGATTCCATGGGGGGGGCGTGCGCCATCTTGCTACGCACCACCCTATATGGCCTCCCCCATGGATCCCGGTCTAGCGTAGCTAGAAACTCCTCACGCGCCTCATCCTTCCTCTTCGAGATGGCCGCTTGGAGGGCCACTTTAGCCTCCCTGAGGAGCCCATATAGGAGCTCCTCTTCCCACTCCTCATGTCGGCGCCGTCTGCATCTGGTGTAGTTCCGGCGGGCTCTGTTACTGGTGATCCGAAGAGCCGCAATCTCTTCGTTCCACCAGTAAACCTGCTTTTTAGCCGGCATCCGACGCGCCCGGGGCATGGACGCGTCGCATACCGACTGCAGGGCCGCTCGGAACTGCACCGCCCTCTCCTCTACTCCCAAGGTGGCCGGCGGGGGAGCACACCACGCCTCGACCATGGCGGCTTCTGCCGCCATATCCCTGTCGAGGCGCGTCGCCGCCCACCTCGGGAGCAGACCCTCCCTCCTGGCCCTCAGCCTGGGAGATGGGGCTCCGGACGCGGTCTGGACCCTCATCCGAACATATACATGGTCGGAGAGGGTCTCCACGTCCTCCAGGACGCGCCAGTCCACGATGTGTGCAGCGATGAGGGGGGTAGCGAACGATACGTCCACTATGGATCCCCCCTCCCGTCGCACACATGTGTTGACGCTGCCCTGGTTCAACACCACGAGCCCCATCTCAGTCACCCATTCGCTGAGGGCCACCCCCTTGGCGTTGGTGGTGACCGACCCCCACTCCGCACTTTTGGCGTTGCAGTCCCCCAGCAATATAAGCTGGGCCGGACTAACCCTCCGCAGGACTCTTTCGAGGGCTTCCAGAAAGCCCTCGAAGTCCCGCAGCGGCTTATTAGGGGAGAAATATACTGCCAGCAGCACTATCTCTCCCCATTTAGCCGCCACGTAGCCCGGCCCACTCTCCACTGGAGAGAGGGGGACCGCATCGCCAGTCGTCGGCACCACCAACGCCACTCTTCCATCCGCAGCCCCGGCCCAGTTGGGCTGCGGAGGGATGTAATATGGCTCTGCCACAGCCGCCACGTCTATGGACCACTCCGCCATGACCTGCATAAGCAGGTCCTGGGCGCGGGCGGAGTGGTTCAGATTACCCTGCAGGACGTCTAAATGCCGATGTACTGGCATTTAGACGTCCATGCTGATCACCTCCGGGGCCACTGGGGCAGTATTCTTCGGGGCCCCGGGCAGGGCCACTTTCCCCCTGGTTGTGGGCGGGGCACATACCAGGCCCCCCATCATGTGATCAGCAGGCCGCTTGGCCTCGTGGCAGACTGCACAGAAGGCCTTTGCCTCTGTGCAGTCAGCCATCCAATGGCCCGGCCTGCTGCACCTGAAGCACAGGGCGCCCCTTTCCACCGCCGATGGGCAGAGCGCCCTGGTGTGCCCCGTCCCCATGCATTTGTAGCAGCGCATGGGCGCCGGCCCAAGTGTTTTCACTTGGGCCGACGACCAGCCCACTATAAGTCTTCCCGCCAATATCAGGGCGTTGGCAGCGGCAACCGGGCACTGCACGAGCACCGACCCGGTTCCGCTGCGGAGCGCCCTGATGGCCCCGACTTTAACATGGGCGGGCTGACACCCGCCCTTTGCCGCCACCGCTGCCGTCACCAGTTCCGGGGTGACCGTCTCGTCTAGGCCGGTGATCTGAATACCGGCCTTTTGGACGGGGCGGTAAACCCGCGCCTGGTCCCCCACCAGCTGTTCAATCTTTGCGCATAGCGCGTCGGCGGCCCGCCCGTCGCTGTCCCCGGGGACCTCTATGATGCGGGCCCCAGCAGCGGTCTGCCGCACCCGCACATGTTGAAGGCCCACCTCGGCCAGATCGAAGGAGGTGATCGCCTTAGTCATCACGGAGGCATACGTAGCCTCCGTATCAGACTTAAGGGCGATCACCACCGCCGAGGTGGTGGGGGTCGCCAGTTTCTTTGGCCCCGGTGTCTGTGCCGGGGCCTTCTTATTCTGTCCAGCTGGGGGAGGCGGGCTGGGTTTCCCCTTCCCTTTCCCCTTCCTTCTGACCACCTCCACCCAGGATGTTGAGGGAGGAGGTGGCTGGGTGGCGGCAGAAGGGCCCGCTACACCCGCCCTCGAGTTAGGACCCTTGGCGGGCCCGGGAGCCGGCACTGGCGGCGGCCTCGCCGTCGGCCGCTTGGCCGCAGCTGGGGGTGCCACCGGCACCACCCTTTGTGGGGCCGCCTTCTTGGGCGGCTGGGGTTGGGGTGGCGCCACCACCAACCCAGCAGCCAGCGCTCTGGCTGCTGCTTCCCTCCGGCGGTCCGCCGCCAATGGGGGACGGACGATGGGTTCCGCCGGAAGCCGCCTCTCGACTTCCGCCATTCGGACACTCATCATCTCCCCCATTGACCGGCAGCGCTCGTGGATTACGTCTCCGAGGGAGATGAACAGCTCCCTCTGGAGCGTCGCCACGAGCGCCGGGAGGTCCGTCTGGTCCTGTGTAGGAGCCGGAGTAGACGGGGATCCGGCGCTCCTCTCGGAGAACGCGAGCCTTAAGGCCTTTGTCTCCGACCGGAGGAGCGCCAGTTCCTCCCTCATCCGTTTGTTGTCCGCTCTTAATATGCGGACAACCTCCGACTCCTCCTTTTCCAACTCCAGCATATCTGAAGCCCGCAGAATCTCTCTGCAGGCTTCATTCATGCGGCGCCATACGTCGCCCTTCAAATTCCCGCACTTGCGGGCCTCCTCTAAGATGGACTGGGCGGCCCGTCGTGTAGTCGCCACCCAGTCGCCATCCTCAGCTGCGCTTGGGGGGGCAGGAAGAAGGGGGCTGCGATCCCTCACAGCCTCCCTTTGCTTCCCCCCCTTTTTTCCCCCTCCCTTGTCAATGGGACGGGAGTCCCGGCGGAAGCTAAGGCGATAGTCCGCCGCCGCGTCCGCCTCCTCCTCGTACTCCGCGAACTGGAGCTCGCGCTCGAGCTCGCGGAGCTGGGACCTCGCCACAGAAAGGCCCACATACGCCCCCTTTGACATGGGCTGCCTCCCCCTACGGGCAGTATTCACTTTACCGGGCTCTACGAGCCCAAAGTCGTTGCCCGCTTCTTCTGCATGCCTCTTAGCAGGTCTAGAGGCCCCTCCTCCGTCCGACTGGACTGCCGAGACCGGCGCCTCGTTGTCGCCGTCATTCGACGACGAGTCCGAGATGTCGATCTCGACACTCTCCCCCACAGGTGCCTCACAGGGCTCGTTCCTTTCCGGGGCCACAAAGACCTCCGGAAGGTCACTCCCCCCCTCCCCCTCCTTCCTCGCTACTCGTTTCGACCTCCTGGGCGCTTTCCCGGAGGAAACGCGCAGAGGTTCAACAACCACTGAACAACCGACTATGTCGGCTTTCAGTCGGCTGGGCCCCCCTGGCCCCTCCCCACTCGACACTTCCACACCCTTGTCCATTTTTGTAACTTCCAGAAGGGAAGTTACCAAGATGAACAAGAAAAACGCAACAGAACAAACGAACAATAAACCAACAACAAAAAAAAAACAAAAAGTTAGTAAAAAGTGGTCAAGCGTGACCCGGCCACTTTTTACAAACTTAAGGGGAAAAAATTCCCCCTCCTCCCCCCCTTGAGGTACGATGGCGTGCTTGGTGTCCAAGGACAGACCAAGCAGCCGGCTCCCTCCCCCAAAAACAACAACCCTCCCCCCCTTCGATCTCAGGAGCTACTGCTCCCCGAACAACTTTACAAAGTTATTCGGGTAGTTTTCGCCCCTGATCCGATGAAATAGCAATACACGTTTGCCCCTATAACTTTTGAACGGAGTGTTCAAAAGTTATGAAACAAACGGCAGCCGAAAGGACTCCACAGGACCTCCAACACCACTTACCCCAAAACAAGAAAAAGTGAATCTACCCCGCAAAAAGAATTTTTAATAAATTTCGGGCGAAGACGCTAAACTTCCGAGCGCTTGAAGCCAACTCACGCTTTTCCCCACAATAAATAGAACCAAAGGTCCTAAAAATATGGGGAAAGCGGCAGCCGACGGCAAACGCCGGGAAGAATTTTATCAACCCCCGACAGATATCAAAAATTTTTGTTAACTATTTTTAAAAGTGAAATTAAACTTCAAAAGTTTAAAATGACAATTAAAAATAGCTACAAACAAATCGATAATTAAATCCCCAGTGGTGCTGGTGCCCTGGGAGCAGAATCCCAACAAGGGCGACGCGAGACAGAACCCGCAACTTCGAGAGCCAGAACTCTCCCTACCCCGATGGCTGCAAAAAGCCAGAAACCGCGAAGAGCGAGAAAGTGCAATCGACCAACCTGGACGAGCGCACTGACCCGACTCCCCCGGTGTAACCTTTTTTTTTTTTTTTTTTTTTTTTTTTTGACGGAGTGGAAATGCTCTTACGCATCCCCTCGACTTAGGGCTGTCGAGGGGTATGTGGGACTCACTCCTCGAGATGGTATGAGGAGTCACTACCCACTAAAACCACTCCGGCGTTTCACCCTCCTGCCTGTAGTGGGGACACAGTGTGGTCCCAATGTACTTCAAACCACTGTGTCCCCAGGCCGCACCGGCTTAATGCGTGGCCGGTGCTCCCGCGCCAAAGAGGGGAAGGGTCGAACGCGGCGATCCTTCCCCCAGACGGGTGGAGTCCAAACTGTGGTCCCTACACCACGGACTCCACTAAGGCATGAGGCGGGCGAACTGCGCCCGCCTCCTGCCCCTCCGCCTACGCCGGAGCAGGGGCGCGTCGACTTCGTCTTCGCGTCCCCGCTCCGCGGCCTCCTTCTGTGAGATGACTGTCTCGCAGAAGGAGGCCACTGCCTCCCACGATCTCTCGCTGCTCAGCATAGTCGCAACCACACTGTGCAGCGAGAGATCCCCTCTCCCGGTGGCCGTCACTAGCTCGTGGCGCTCCCGGTCCCAGCGACTACACTCCTCCAGTGTGTGCTGGGCCGTATCATCTGGAGCGCCACACTCGTGGCACCGCGGACTCGGCTCCCTTCCAATGTTGTGCAGGTAATGACCGAAGCAACCATGCCCGGTCATCACCTGCGTCAGTCGGAAGCCGAGGCCCCCGTGCCCCCTCGACAGCCACCCCTCAAACGACGGGAGGAGAGCCCCTATAGTGCGGGTACCATAGGGGCAATCCTCCAAGCCGCTCTTCCAACGGTCTCTCATGCGGCGGGTCACCTGCCGACGAGCCCTCTCCACGACTTCGCGGTCAGGGCGTTCTCCTCGCGCCCTGGCCGCCGCCCGCTCGTCGTATGTCCTCGCCTGCACCTGGGCATCAAGCTCCCAGGGAGGAGTGCAGGCGAGGGCGCATGCCGCCGCATAAGAGACCGTTGAGTAGGCCTTCACCATTCGGTGGGCCACCACCCTCTGGGGGCGTCGGAGAAGCACTTTGTTCCTCTCCGACAGCCTGTCGGCCCATACCGGCGCTCCATACAGGGCCATGCTACGCACGACCCCTGCATAGAGTCGCCGGCACGGAGCCCCAGGTCCCCCCAAATTTGGCAGCAATCTGCCCAGAGCCGAAGCCGCCCTCACTAGTCGGGGAGCAATTCGCGTGAAGTGCTCCCCGAAGTCCCACTTGCGGTCCAGGACAAGGCCAAGATACTTAATATTGGCCTTGACCTGGATCCGCTCACCCCCTACGGGGATCGTGGCTCCGGCTCTCAGCTGCCAACGTGGCCCACCGAATGTGATCGCCTCGGTCTTGGAGAGAGAGACGCTCAGGCCTAGCCTGGCTATGCGACCGACTATAAGCTCGGTCGCAGTCGTCGCTCTCTCCAAGACCTCGCCCCTCTCGCGTCCCCGGACGGCCACCATCGTGTCATCAGCGTAACAGATGGTGATCATCCGGGGAAGCTGCTCCCCCCTGATGGCCCAGTCATACCCGATGTTCCAGAGCAGGGGTCCGAGCACGGACCCCTGTGGAACACCGCACGTCATGACGTGGGCCATCATCCGGCCGCTCCGCTCGTAGAGCACTACCCTCCCGCTGAGGTAGTGCTCCACTATCCGCCGAAGGTAGGGAGGCACTTGGTGGTATCGAAGTGCCTCCCTAATGACTGCGTAAGGGAGGGTGCCAAACGCGTTGGCGATGTCCAGGGACACCGCCACCACACCCTCCCCCCTGTCCGCCGCATCCTCGCTGAAGTCCCTGAGGGACTTCAGCGCATCTATGGTGGACCTCCCCTCCCGGAACCCGAACTGTCTATCTGACAAGTCCGGGCCCGTATCCACCAGGTGGTCCACTATGCGGCTGGACAGGATCCTCTCCAGCATCTTCCCCATCTCGTCCAGCAGGACGATGGGGCGATAGCCGGAGGGACAGTCCGGCGGGCGGCCCTCCTTCCTGAGAAGGCACAGGCGCCCCTCCTTCCAGCACCTCGGGAAGCGTCCCTCTTTGAGACAATCGTCAAAGAGGGACTTAAGACGGCTCCCGAGGTGCTCCAGGGCTACTGCCAATGCCTTCCCAGGAACGCCGTCGGGTCCCGGAGCCTTCCTGCACGATCGCAGTCGGCTCACTACTCGTTCCATCTCGTCATCCGTGACTGGCGGTATGACGAGATGGACGGGACCCTCCGGCTCCGCAGACGGTTCCGACATGCTCGGCGGCGCAATTTCTGCCGCCGAGGGAAAGAGGCCCTCCACGACCCGCGTGAGGAGTTCCGGCTCCATGGATTCCATGGGGGGGGCGTGCGCCATCTTGCTACGCACCACCCTATATGGCCTCCCCCATGGATCCCGGTCTAGCGTAGCCAGAAACTCCTCACGCGCCTCATCCTTCCTCTTCGAGATGGCCGCTTGGAGGGCCACTTTAGCCTCCCTGAGGAGCCCATACAGGAGCTCCTCTTCCCACTCCTCATGTCGGCGCCGTCTGCATCTGGTGTAGTTCCGGCGGGCTCTGTTACTGGTGATCCGAAGAGCCGCAATCTCTTCGTTCCACCAGTAAACCTGCTTTTTAGCCGGCATCCGACGCGCCCGGGGCATGGACGCGTCGCATACCGACTGCAGGGCCGCTCGGAACTGCACCGCCCTCTCCTCTACTCCCAAGGTGGCCGGCGGGGGAGCACACCACGCCTCGACCATGGCGGCTTCTGCCGCCATATCCCTGTCGAGGCGCGTCGCCGCCCACCTCGGGAGCAGACCCTCCCTCCTGGCCCTCAGCCTGGGAGATGGGGCTCCGGACGCGGTCTGGACCCTCATCCGAACATATACATGGTCGGAGAGGGTCTCCACGTCCTCCAGGACGCGCCAGTCCACGATGTGTGCAGCGATGAGGGGGGTAGCGAACGATACGTCCACTATGGATCCCCCCTCCCGTCGCACACATGTGTTGACGCTGCCCTGGTTCAGCACCACGAGCCCCATCTCAGTCACCCATTCGCTGAGGGCCACCCCCTTGGCGTTGGTGGTGACCGACCCCCACTCCGCACTTTTGGCGTTGCAGTCCCCCAGCAATATAAGCTGGGCCGGACTAACCCTCCGCAGGACTCTTTCGAGGGCTTCCAGAAAGCCCTCGAAGTCCCGCAGCGGCTTATTAGGGGAGAAATATACTGCCAGCAGCACTATCTCTCCCCATTTAGCCGCCACGTAGCCCGGCCCACTCTCCACTGGAGAGAGGGGGACCGCATCGCCAGTCGTCGGCACCACCAACGCCACTCTTCCATCCGCAGCCCCGGCCCAGTTGGGCTGCGGAGGGATGTAATATGGCTCTGCCACAGCCGCCACGTCTATGGACCACTCCGCCATGACCTGCATAAGCAGGTCCTGGGCGCGGGCGGAGTGGTTCAGATTACCCTGCAGGACGTCTAAATGCCGATGTACTGGCATTTAGACGTCCATGCTGATCACCTCCGGGGCCACTGGGGCAGTTTTCTTCGGGGCCCCGGGCAGGGCCACTTTCCCCCTGGTTGTGGGCGGGGCACATACCAGGCCCCCCATCATGTGATCAGCAGGCCGCTTGGCCTCGTGGCAGACTGCACAGAAGGCCTTTGCCTCTGTGCAGTCAGCCATCCAATGGCCCGGCCTGCTGCACCTGAAGCACAGGGCGCCCCTTTCCACCGCCGATGGGCAGAGCGCCCTGGTGTGCCCCGTCCCCATGCATTTGTAGCAGCGCATGGGCGCCGGCCCAAGTGTTTTCACTTGGGCCGACGACCAGCCCACTATAAGTCTTCCCGCCAATATCAGGGCGTTGGCAGCGGCAACCGGGCACTGCACGAGCACCGACCCGGTTCCGCTGCGGAGCGCCCTGATGGCCCCGACTTTAACATGGGCGGGCTGACACCCGCCCTTTGCCGCCACCGCTGCCGTCACCAGTTCCGGGGTGACCGTCTCGTCTAGGCCGGTGATCTGAATACCGGCCTTTTGGACGGGGCGGTAAACCCGCGCCTGGTCCCCCACCAGCTGTTCAATCTTTGCGCATAGCGCGTCGGCGGCCCGCCCGTCGCTGTCCCCGGGGACCTCTATGATGCGGGCCCCAGCAGCGGTCTGCCGCACCCGCACATGTTGAAGGCCCACCTCGGCCAGATCGAAGGAGGTGATCGCCTTAGTCATCACGGAGGCATACGTAGCCTCCGTATCAGACTTAAGGGCGATCACCACCGCCGAGGTGGTGGGGGTCGCCAGTTTCTTTGGCCCCGGTGTCTGTGCCGGGGCCTTCTTATTCTGTCCAGCTGGGGGAGGCGGGCTGGGTTTCCCCTTCCCTTTCCCCTTCCTTCTGACCACCTCCACCCAGGATGTTGAGGGAGGAGGTGGCTGGGTGGCGGCAGAAGGGCCCGCTACACCCGCCCTCGAGTTAGGACCCTTGGCGGGCCCGGGAGCCGGCACTGGCGGCGGCCTCGCCGTCGGCCGCTTGGCCGCAGCTGGGGGTGCCACCGGCACCACCCTTTGTGGGGCCGCCTTCTTGGGCGGCTGGGGTTGGGGTGGCGCCACCACCAACCCAGCAGCCAGCGCTCTGGCTGCTGCTTCCCTCCGGCGGTCCGCTGCCAATGGGGGACGGACGATGGGTTCCGCCGGAAGCCGCCTCTCGACTTCCGCCATTCGGACACTCATCATCTCCCCCATTGCCCGGCAGCGCTCGTGGATTACGTCTCCGAGGGAGATGAACAGCTCCCTCTGGAGCGTCGCCACGAGCGCCGGGAGGTCCGTCTGGTCCTGTGTAGGAGCCGGAGTAGACGGGGATCCGGCGCTCCTCTCGGAGAACGCGAGCCTTAAGGCCTTTGTCTCCGAGCGAAGGAGCGCCAACTCCTCCCTCATCCGTTTGTTGTCCGCTCTTAATATGCGGACAACCTCCGACTCCTCCTTTTCCAACTCCAGCATATCTGAAGCCCGCAGAATCTCTCTGCAGGCTTCATTCATGCGGCGCCATACGTCGCCCTTCAAATTCCCGCACTTGCGGGCCTCCTCTAAGATGGACTGGGCGGCCCGTCGTGTATTCGCCACCCAGTCACCATCCTCAGCTGCGCTTGGGGGGGCAGGAAGAAGGGGGCTGCGATCCCTCACCTCCCTTTGCTTCCCCCCCTTTTTTCCCCCTCCCTTGTCAATGGGACGGGAGTCCCGGCGGAAGCTAAGGCGGTAGTCCGCCGCCGCGTCCGCCTCCTCCTCGTACTCTGCGAACTGGAGCTCGCGCTCGAGCTCGCGGAGCTGGGACCTCGCCACAGAAAGGCCCACATACGCCCCCTTTGACATGGGCTGCCTCCCCCTACGGGCAGTATTCACTTTACCGGGCTCTACGAGCCCAAAGTCGTTGCCCGCTTCTTCTGCATGCCTCTTAGCAGGTCTAGAGGCCCCTCCTCCGTCCGACTGGACTGCCGAGACCGGCCCCTCGTTGTCGCCGTCATTCGACGACGAGTCCGAGATGTCGATCTCGACACTCTCCCCCACAGGTGCCTCACAGGGCTCGTTCCTTTCCGGGGCCACAAAGACCTCCGGAAGGTCACTCCCCCCCTCCCCCTCCTTCCTCGCTACTCGTTTCGACCTCCTGGGCGCTTTCCCGGAGGAAACGCGCAGAGGTTCAACAACCACTGAACAACCGACTATGTCGGCTTTCAGTCGGCTGGGCCCCCCTGGCCCCTCCCCACTCGACACTTCCACACCCTTGTCCATTTTTGTAACTTCCAGAAGGGAAGTTACCAAGATGAACAAGAAAAACGCAACCGAACAATAAACCAACAAAAAATATCAAAAAGTTTGCAAAAAGTGGTCAAGCGTGACCCGGCCACTTTTTACAAACTTAAGGGGAAAAAATTCCCCCTCCTCCCCCCCTTGAGGTACGATGGCGTGCTTGGTGTCCAAGGACAGACCAAGCAGCCGGCTCCCTCCCCCAAAAACAACTACCCTCCCCCCCTTCGATCTCAGGAGCTACTGCTCCCCGAACAACTTTACAAAGTTATTCGGGTAGTTTTCGCCCCTGATCCGATGAAATAGCAATACACGTTTGCCCCTATAACTTTTGAACGGAGTGTTCAAAAGTTATGAAACAAACGGCAGCCGAAAGGACTCCACAGGACCTCCAACACCACTTACCCCAAAACAAGAAAAAGTGAATCTACCCCGCAAAAAGAATTTTTAATAAATTTCGGGCGAAGACGCTAAACTTCCGAGCGCTTGAAGCCAACTCACGCTTTTCCCCACAATAAATAGAACCAAAGGTCCTAAAAATATGGGGAAAGCGGCAGCCGACGGCAAACGCCGGGAAGAATTTTATCAGCCCCCGACAGATATCAAAAATTTTTGTTAACTATTTTTAAAAGTGAAATTAAACTTCAAAAGTTTAAAATGACAATTAAAAATAGCCACAAACAAATCTATAATTAAATCCCCAGTGGTGCTGGTGCCCCGGGAGCAGAATCCCAACAAGGGCGACGCGAGACGGAACCCGCAACTTCGAGAGCCAGAACTCTCCCTACCCCGATGGCTGCAGAAAGCCAGAAACCGCGAAGAGCGAGAAAGTGCAATCGACCGACCTGGACGAGCGCACTGACCCGACTCCCCCGGTGTAACCTAACCTAACCTAACCTAACCTAACCTAACCTTTTTTTTTTTTTTTTTTTTTTTTTTTTTTTTTTTTTTCGGAGTGAAAATGAGTTGACTCATCCCCCCGGTTAGGGAGACCAGGGGGTATGTGGGACTCTCCCTCCCTCATTGAGGGCATACCCACTAAAAACACTCCGGCGTTTCACCCGCTCTGCCGTGGTAGGGGGTACAGTGTGGTCCCAAGGATTTCAATCCACTGTACCCCCCCGGCGGCACCGACAAACGCCGGTGCACCCTCGCGAAAGGAGGAGGGTCGCGAAACGCTCACGACCCCCCCGCCCTCCTGTGTGGAGCCGTGCAATGTGGGCCCCTCACCCACTGACTCCACACCGCGGCAGGAGTTGGACGAACTGCGCCCGCCTCCTGCCGCTCCCTCCGCGTCTCTCCGCCTCCCCGAAGGGACTTGGAGAGACCCACCTTGGTGTCATTCGCTTCACCCACGGGCTGGATTGCCCGGGGCTACTGAGCTCCCCCGCCACGACAAGGCTGACACCATGGGGGAGAACCTTTTTTTTTTTTTTTTTTTTTTTTTTGACGGAGTGGAAATGCTCTTACGCATCCCCTCGACTTAGGGCTGTCGAAGGGGTATGTGGGACTCACTCCTCGAGATGGTATGAGGAGTCACTACCCACTAAAACCACTCCGGCGTTTCACCCTCCTGCCTGTAGTGGGGACACAGTGTGGTCCCAATGTACTTCAAGCCACTGTGTCCCCAGGCCGCACCGGCTTAATGCGTGGCCGGTGCTCCCGCGCCAAAGAGGGGAAGGGTCGAACGCGGCGATCCTTCCCCCAGACGGGTGGAGTCCAGAATGTGGTCCCTACACCACGGACTCCACTAAGGCATGAGGCGGGCGAACTGCGCCCGCCTCCTGCCCCTCCGCCTACGCCGGAGCAGGGGCGCGTCGACTTCGTCTTCGCGTCCCCGCTCCGCGGCCTCCTTCTGTGAGATGACTGTCTCGCAGAAGGAGGCCACTGCCTCCCACGATCTCTCGCTGCTCAGCATGGTCGCAACCACACTGTGCAGCGAGAGATCCCCTCTCCCGGTGGCCGTCACTAGCTCGTGGCGCTCCCGGTCCCAGCGACTACACTCCTCCAGTGTGTGCTGGGCCGTATCGTCTGGAGCGCCACACTCGTGGCACCGCGGACTCGGCTCCCTTCCAATGTTGTGCAGGTAATGACCGAAGCAACCATGCCCGGTCATCACCTGCGTCAGTCGGAAGCCGAGGCCCCCGTGCCCCCTCGACAGCCACCCCTCAAACGACGGGAGGAGAGCCCCTATAGTGCGGGTACCATAGGGGCAATCCTCCAAGCCGCTCTTCCAACGGTCTCTCATGCGGCGGGTCACCTGCCGACGAGCCCTCTCCACGACTTCGCGGTCAGGGCGTTCTCCTCGCGCCCTGGCCGCCGCCCGCTCGTCGTATGTCCTCGCCTGCACCTGGGCATCGAGCTCCCAGGGAGGAGTGCAGGCGAGGGCGCATGCCGCCGCATAAGAGACCGTTGAGTAGGCCTTCACCATTCGGTGGGCCACCACCCTCTGGGGGCGTCGGAGAAGCACTTTGTTCCTCTCCGACAGCCTGTCGGCCCATACCGGCGCTCCATACAGGGCCATGCTACGCACGACCCCTGCATAGAGTCGCCGGCACGGAGCCCCAGGTCCCCCCAAATTTGGCAGCAATCTGCCCAGAGCCGAAGCCGCCCTCACTAGTCGGGGAGCAATTCGCGTGAAGTGCTCCCCGAAGTCCCACTTGCGGTCCAGGACAATGCCAAGATACTTAATATTGGCCTTGACCTGGATCCGCTCACCCCCTACGGGGATCGTGGCTCCGGCTCTCAGCTGCCAACGTGGCCCACCGAATGTGATCGCCTCGGTCTTGGAGAGAGAGACGCTCAGGCCTAGCCTGGCTATGCGACCGACTATAAGCTCGGTCGCAGTCGTCGCTCTCCCCAAGACCTCGCCCCTCTCGCGTCCCCGGACGGCCACCATCGTGTCATCAGCGTAACAGATGGTGATCATCCGGGGAAGCTGCTCCCCCCTGATGGCCCAGTCATACCCGATGTTCCAGAGCAGGGGTCCGAGCACGGACCCCTGTGGAACACCGCACGTCATGACGTGGGCCATCAACCGGCCGCTCCGCTCGTAGAGCACTACCCTCCCGCTGAGGTAGTGCTCCACTATCCGCCGAAGGTAGGGAGGCACTTGGTGGTATCGAAGTGCCTCCCTAATGACTGCGTAAGGGAGGGTGCCAAACGCGTTGGCGATGTCCAGGGACACCGCCACCACACCCTCCCCCCTGTCCGCCGCATCCTCGCTGAAGTCCCTGAGGGACTTCAGCGCATCTATGGTGGACCTCCCCTCCCGGAACCCGAACTGTCTATCTGACAAGTCCGGGCCCGTATCCACCAGGTGGTCCACTATGCGGCTGGACAGGATCCTCTCCAGCATCTTCCCCATCTCGTCCAGCAGGACGATGGGGCGATAGCCGGAGGGACAGTCCGGCGGGCGGCCCTCCTTCCTGAGAAGGCACAGGCGCCCCTCCTTCCAGCACCTCGGGAAGCGTCCCTCTTTGAGACAATCGTCAAAGAGGGACTTAAGACGGCTCCCGAGGTGCTCCAGGGCTACTGCCAATGCCTTCCCAGGAACGCCGTCGGGTCCCGGAGCCTTCCTGCACGATCGCAGTCGGCTCACTACTCGTTCCATCTCGTCATCCGTGACTGGCGGTATGACGAGATGGACGGGACCCTCCGGCTCCGCAGACGGTTCCGACATGCTCGGCGGCGCAACTTCCGCCGCCGAGGGAAAGAGGCCCTCCACGACCCGCGTGAGGAGTTCCGGCTCCATGGATTCCATGGGGGGGGCGTGCGCCATCTTGCTACGCACCACCCTATATGGCCTCCCCCATGGATCCCGGTCTAGCGTAGCCAGAAACTCCTCACGCGCCTCATCCTTCCTCTTCGAGATGGCCGCTTGGAGGGCCACTTTAGCCTCCCTGAGGAGCCCATACAAGAGCTCCTCTTCCCACTCCTCATGTCGGCGCCGTCTGCATCTGGTGTAGTTCCGGCGGGCTCTGTTACTGGTGATCCGAAGAGCCGCAATCTCTTCGTTCCACCAGTAAACCTGCTTTTTAGCCGGCATCCGACGCGCCCGGGGCATGGACGCGTCGCATACCGACTGCAGGGCCGCTCGGAACTGCACCGCCCTCTCCTCTACTCCCAAGGTGGCCGGCGGGGGAGCACACCACGCCTCGACCATGGCGGCTTCTGCCGCCATGTCCCTGTCGAGGCGCGTCGCCGCCCACCTCGGGAGCAGACCCTCCCTCCTGGCCCTCAGCCTGGGAGATGGGGCTCCGGACGCGGTCTGGACCCTCATCCGAACATATACATGGTCGGAGAGGGTCTCCACGTCCTCCAGGACGCGCCAGTCCACGATGTGTGCAGCGATGAGGGGGGTAGCGAACGATACGTCCACTATGGATCCCCCCTCCCGTCGCACACATGTGTTGACGCTGCCCTGGTTCAACACTACGAGCCCCATCTCAGTCACCCATTCGCTGAGGGCCACCCCCTTGGCGTTGATGGTGACCGACCCCCACTCCGCACTCTTG
Source organism: Esperia sulphurella (assembly GCA_947086405.1). Taxonomy (NCBI): domain Eukaryota; kingdom Metazoa; phylum Arthropoda; class Insecta; order Lepidoptera; family Oecophoridae; genus Esperia; species Esperia sulphurella. The sequence goes on from OX352272.1 coordinate 12,767,200, forward strand.
GCGTTGCAGTCCCCCAGCAATATAAGCTGGGCCGGACTAACCCTCCGCAGGACTCTTTCGAGGGCTTCCAGAAAGCCCTCGAAGTCCCGCAGCGGCTTATTAGGGGAGAAATATACTGCCAGCAGCACTATCTCTCCCCACTTAGCCGCCACGTAGCCCGGCCCACTCTCCACTGGAGAGAGGGGGACCGCATCGCCAGTCGTCGGCACCACCAACGCCACTTTTCCATCCGCAGCCCCGGCCCAGTTGGGCTGCGGAGGGATGAAATACGGCTCTGCCACCGCCGCCACGTCAATGGACCACTCCGCCATGACCTGCATCAGCAGGTCCTGAGCTCGGGCGGAGTGGTTCAAGTTACCCTGCAGGACGTCTAAATGCCGATGTACTGGCATTTAGACGTCCATGTTAACAACCTCCGGGGCCACTGCGGCAGACCTTTTCGGGGCCCCGGGCGGGACCGCCTTCCCCCTGGTTGTGGGCGGGGCACACACCAGTCCCCCCATCATATGGGCAGCAGGCCGCTTGGCCTCGTGGCAGACTGCACAGAAGGCATTCGCCTCTGTGCAGTCAGCCATCCAATGTCCCGGCCTGCTGCATCTAAAACACAGGGCGCCCCGTATGGGGGAGAACCTTTTTTTTTTTTTTTTTTTTTTTTTGACGGAGTGGAAATGCTCTTACGCATCCCCTCGACTTAGGGCTGTCGAGGGGTATGTGGGACTCACTCCTCGAGATGGTATGAGGAGTCACTACCCACTAAAACCACTCCGGCGTTACACCCTCCTGCCTGTAGTGGGGACACAGTGTGGTCCCAATGTACTTCAAGCCACTGTGTCCCCAGGCCGCACCGGCTTAATGCGTGGCCGGTGCTCCCGCGCCAAAGAGGGGAAGGGTCGAACGCGGCGATCCTTCCCCCAGACGGGTGGAGTCCAAACTGTGGTCCCTACACCACGGACTCCACTAAGGCATGAGGCGGGCGAACTGCGCCCGCCTCCTGCCCCTCCGCCTACGCCGGAGCAGGGGCGCGTCGACTTCGTCTTCGCGTCCCCGCTCCGCGGCCTCCTTCTGTGAGATGACTGTCTCGCAGAAGGAGGCCACTGCCTCCCACGATCTCTCGCTGCTCAGCATGGTCGCAACCACACTGTGCAGCGAGAGATCCCCTCTCCCGGTGGCCGTCACTAGCTCGTGGCGCTCCCGGTCCCAGCGACTACACTCCTCCAGTGTGTGCTGGGCCGTATCATCTGGAGCGCCACACTCGTGGCACCGCGGACTCGGCTCCCTTCCAATGTTGTGCAGGTAATGACCGAAGCAACCATGCCCGGTCATCACCTGCGTCAGTCGGAAGCCGAGGCCCCCGTGCCCCCTCGACAGCCACCCCTCAAACGACGGGAGGAGAGCCCCTATAGTGCGGGTACCATAGGGGCAATCCTCCAAGCCGCTCTTCCAACGGTCTCTCATGCGGCGGGTCACCTGCCGACGAGCCCTCTCTACGACTTCGCGGTCAGGGCGTTCTCCTCGCGCCCTGGCCGCCGCCCGCTCGTCGTATGTCCTCGCCTGCACCTGGGCATCAAGCTCCCAGGGAGGAGTGCAGGCGAGGGCGCATGCCGCCGCATAAGAGACCGTTGAGTAGGCCTTCACCATTCGGTGGGCCACCACCCTCTGGGGGCGTCGGAGAAGCACTTTGTTCCTCTCCGACAGCCTGTCGGCCCATACCGGCGCTCCATACAGGGCCATGCTACGCACGACCCCTGCATAGAGTCGCCGGCACGGAGCCCCAGGTCCCCCCAAATTTGGCAGCAATCTGCCCATGGGGGAGAACCTTTTTTTTTTTTTTTTTTTTTTTTTTTGACGGAGTGGAAATGCTCTTACGCATCCCCTCGACTTAGGGCTGTCGAGGGGTATGTGGGACTCACTCCTCGAGATGTTATGAGGAGTCACTACCCACTAAAACCACTCCGGCGTTTCACCCTCCTGCCTGTAGTGGGGACACAGTGTGGTCCCAATGTACTTCAAACCACTGTGTCCCCAGGCCGCACCGGCTTAATACGTGGCCGGTGCTCCCGCGCCAAAGAGGGGAAGGGTCGAACGCGGCGATCCTTCCCCCAGACGGGTGGAGTCCAAAATGTGGTCCCTACACCACGGACTCCACTAAGGCATGAGGCGGGCGAACTGCGCCCGCCTCCTGCCCCTCCGCCTACGCCGGAGCAGGGGCGCGTCGACTTCGTCTTCGCGTCCCCGCTCCGCGGCCTCCTTCTGTGAGATGACTGTCTCGCAGAAGGAGGCCACTGCCTCCCACGATCTCTCGCTGCTCAGCATGGTCGCAACCACACTGTGCAGCGAGAGATCCCCTCTCCCGGTGGCCGTCACTAGCTCGTGGCGCTCCCGGTCCCAGCGACTACACTCCTCCAGTGTGTGCTGGGCCGTATCATCTGGAGCGCCACACTCGTGGCACCGCGGACTCGGCTCCCTTCCAATGTTGTGCAGGTAATGACCGAAGCAACCATGCCCGGTCATCACCTGCGTCAGTCGGAAGCCGAGGCCCCCGTGCCCCCTCGACAGCCACCCCTCAAACGACGGGAGGAGAGCCCCTATAGTGCGGGTACCATAGGGGCAATCCTCCAAGCCGCTCTTCCAACGGTCTCTCATGCGGCGGGTCACCTGCCGGCGAGCCCTCTCTACGACTTCGCGGTCAGGGCGTTCTCCTCGCGCCCTGGCCGCCGCCCGCTCGTCGTATGTCCTCGCCTGCACCTGGGCATCAAGCTCCCAGGGAGGAGTGCAGGCGAGGGCGCATGCCGCCGCATAAGAGACCGTTGAGTAGGCCTTCACCATTCGGTGGGCCACCACCCTCTGGGGGCGTCGGAGAAGCACTTTGTTCCTCTCCGACAGCCTGTCGGCCCATACCGGCGCTCCATACAGGGCCATGCTACGCACGACCCCTGCATAGAGTCGCCGGCACGGAGCCCCAGGTCCCCCCAAATTTGGCAGCAATCTGCCCAGAGCCGAAGCCGCCCTCACTAGTCGGGGAGCAATTCGCGTGAAGTGCTCCCCGAAGTCCCACTTGCGGTCCAGGACAAGGCCAAGATACTTAATATTGGCCTTGACCTGGATCCGCTCACCCCCTACGGGGATCGTGGCTCCGGCTCTCAGCTGCCAACGTGGCCCACCGAATGTGATCGCCTCGGTCTTGGAGAGAGAGACGCTCAGGCCTAGCCTGGCTATGCGACCGACTATAAGCTCGGTCGCAGTCGTCGCTCTCCCCAAGACCTCGCCCCTCTCGCGTCCCCGGACGGCCACCATCGTGTCATCAGCGTAACAGATGGTGATCATCTGGGGAAGCTGCTCCCCCCTGATGGCCCAGTCATACCCGATGTTCCAGAGCAGGGGTCCGAGCACGGACCCCTGTGGAACACCGCACGTCATGACGTGGGCCATCATCCGGCCGCTCCGCTCGTAGAGCACTACCCTCCCGCTGAGGTAGTGCTCCACTATCCGCCGAAGGTAGGGAGGCACTTGGTGGTATCGAAGTGCCTCCCTAATGACTGCGTAAGGGAGGGTGCCAAACGCGTTGGCGATGTCCAGGGACACCGCCACCACACCCTCCCCCCTGTCCGCCGCATCCTCGCTGAAGTCCCTGAGGGACTTCAGCGCATCTATGGTGGACCTCCCCTCCCGGAACCCGAACTGTCTATCTGACAAGTCCGGGCCCGTATCCACCAGGTGGTCCACTATGCGGCTGGACAGGATCCTCTCCAGCATCTTCCCCATCTCGTCCAGCAGGACGATGGGGCGATAGCCGGAGGGACAGTCCGGCGGGCGGCCCTCCTTCCTGAGAAGGCACAGGCGCCCCTCCTTCCAGCACCTCGGGAAGCGTCCCTCTTTGAGACAATCGTCAAAGAGGGACTTAAGACGGCTCCCGAGGTGCTCCAGGGCTACTGCCAATGCCTTCCCAGGAACGCCGTCGGGTCCCGGAGCCTTCCTGCACGATCGCAGTCGGCTCACTACTCGTTCCATCTCGTCATCCGTGACTGGCGGTATGACGAGATGGACGGGACCCTCCGGCTCCGCAGACGGTTCCGACATGCTCGGCGGCGCAAAGTCCGCCGCCGAGGGAAAGAGGCCCTCCACGACCCGCGCGAGGAGTTCCGGCTCCATGGATTCCATGGGGGGGGCGTGCGCCATCTTGCTACGCACCACCCTATATGGCCTCCCCCATGGATCCCGGTCTAGCGTAGCCAGAAACTCCTCACGCGCCTCATCCTTCCTCTTCGAGATGGCCGCTTGGAGGGCCACTTTAGCCTCCCTGAGGAGCCCATACAGGAGCTCCTCTTCCCACTCCTCATGTCGGCGCCGTCTGCATCTGGTGTAGTTCCGGCGGGCTCTGTTACTGGTGATCCGAAGAGCCGCAATCTCTTCGTTCCACCAGTAAACCTGCTTTTTAGCCGGCATCCGACGCGCCCGGGGCATGGACGCGTCGCATACCGACTGCAGGGCCGCTCGGAACTGCACCGCCCTCTCCTCTACTCCCAAGGTGGCCGGCGGGGGAGCACACCACGCCTCGACCATGGCGGCTTCTGCCGCCATATCCCTGTCGAGGCGCGTCGCCGCCCACCTCGGGAGCAGACCCTCCCTCCTGGCCCTCAGCCTGGGAGATGGGGCTCCGGACGCGGTCTGGACCCTCATCCGAACATATACATGGTCGGAGAGGGTCTCCACGTCCTCCAGGACGCGCCAGTCCACGATGTGTGCAGCGATGAGGGGGGTAGCGAACGATACGTCCACTATGGATCCCCCCTCCCGTCGCACACATGTGTTGACGCTGCCCTGGTTCAACACCACGAGCCCCATCTCAGTCACCCATTCGCTGAGGGCCACCCCCTTGGCGTTGGTGGTGACCGACCCCCACTCCGCACTTTTGGCGTTGCAGTCCCCCAGCAATATAAGCTGGGCCGGACTAACCCTCCGCAGGACTCTTTCGAGGGCTTCCAGAAAGCCCTCGAAGTCCCGCAGCGGCTTATTAGGGGAGAAATATACTGCCAGCAGCACTATCTCTCCCCATTTAGCCGCCACGTAGCCCGGCCCACTCTCCAGTGGAGAGAGGGGGACCGCATCGCCAGTCGTCGGCACCACCAACGCCACTCTTCCATCCGCAGCCCCGGCCCAGTTGGGCTGCGGAGGGATGTAATATGGCTCTGCCACAGCCGCCACGTCTATGGACCACTCCGCCATGACCTGCATAAGCAGGTCCTGGGCGCGGGCGGAGTGGTTCAGATTACCCTGCAGGACGTCCAAATGCCGATGTACTGGCATTTAGACGTCCATGCTGATCACCTCCGGGGCCACTGGGGCAGTATTCTTCGGGGCCCCGGGCAGGGCCACTTTCCCCCTGGTTGTGGGCGGGGCACATACCAGGCCCCCCATCATGTGATCAGCAGGCCGCTTGGCCTCGTGGCAGACTGCACAGAAGGCCTTTGCCTCTGTGCAGTCAGCCATCCAATGGCCCGGCCTGCTGCACCTGAAGCACAGGGCGCCCCTTTCCACCGCCGATGGGCAGAGCGCCCTGGTGTGCCCCGTCCCCATGCATTTGTAGCAGCGCATGGGCGCCGGCCCAAGTGTTTTCACTTGGGCCGACGACCAGCCCACTATAAGTCTTCCCGCCAATATCAGGGCGTTGGCAGCGGCAACCGGGCACTGCACGAGCACCGACCCGGTTCCGCTGCGGAGCGCCCTGATGGCCCCGACTTTAACATGGGCGGGCTGACACCCGCCCTTTGCCGCCACCGCTGCCGTCACCAGTTCCGGGGTGACCGTCTCGTCTAGGCCGGTGATCTGAATACCGGCCTTTTGGACGGGGCGGTAAACCCGCGCCTGGTCCCCCACCAGCTGTTCAATCTTTGCGCATAGCGCGTCGGCGGCCCGCCCGTCGCTGTCCCCGGGGACCTCTATGATGCGGGCCCCAGCAGCGGTCTGCCGCACCCGCACATGTTGAAGGCCCACCTCGGCCAGATCGAAGGAGGTGATCGCCTTAGTCATCACGGAGGCATACGTAGCCTCCGTATCAGACTTAAGGGCGATCACCACCGCCGAGGTGGTGGGGGTCGCCAGTTTCTTTGGCCCCGGTGTCTGTGCCGGGGCCTTCTTATTCTGTCCAGCTGGGGGAGGCGGGCTGGGTTTCCCCTTCCCTTTCCCCTTCCTTCTGACCACCTCCACCCAGGATGTTGAGGGAGGAGGTGGCTGGGTGGCGACAGAAGGGCCCGCTACACCCGCCCTCGAGTTAGGACCCTTGGCGGGCCCGGGAGCCGGCACTGGCGGCGGCCTCGCCGTCGGCCGCTTGGCCGCAGCTGGGGGTGCCACCGGCACCACCCTTTGTGGGGCCGCCTTCTTGGGCGGCTGGGGTTGGGGTGGCGCCACCACCAACCCAGCAGCCAGCGCTCTGGCTGCTGCTTCCCTCCGGCGGTCCGCCGCCAATGGGGGACGGACGATGGGTTCCGCCGGAAGCCGCCTCTCGACTTCCGCCATTCGGACACTCATCATCTCCCCCATTGACCGGCAGCGCTCGTGGATTACGTCTCCGAGGGAGATGAACAGCTCCCTCTGGAGCGTCGCCACGAGCGCCGGGAGGTCCGTCTGGTCCTGTGTAGGAGCCGGAGTAGACGGGGATCCGGCGCTCCTCTCGGAGAACGCGAGCCTTAAGGCCTTTGTCTCCGACCGGAGGAGCGCCAGTTCCTCCCTCATCCGTTTGTTGTCCGCTCTTAATATGCGGACAACCTCCGACTCCTCCTTTTCCAACTCCAGCATATCTGAAGCCCGCAGAATCTCTCTGCAGGCTTCATTCATGCGGCGCCATACGTCGCCCTTCAAATTCCCGCACTTGCGGGCCTCCTCTAAGATGGACTGGGCGGCCCGTCGTGTATTCGCCACCCAGTCGCCATCCTCAGCTGCGCTTGGGGGGGCAGGAAGAAGGGGGCTGCGATCCCTCACAGCCTCCCTTTGCTTCCCCCCCTTTTTTCCCCCTCCCTTGTCAATGGGACGGGAGTCCCGGCGGAAGCTAAGGCGGTAGTCCGCCGCCGCGTCCGCCTCCTCCTCGTACTCCGCGAACTGGAGCTCGCGCTCGAGCTCGCGGAGCTGGGACCTCGCCACAGAAAGGCCCACATACGCCCCCTTTGACATGGGCTGCCTCCCCCTACGGGCAGTATTCACTTTACCGGGCTCTACGAGCCCAAAGTCGTTGCCCGCTTCTTCTGCATGCCTCTTAGCAGGTCTAGAGGCCCCTCCTCCGTCCGACTGGACTGCCGAGACCGGCGCCTCGTTGTCGCCGTCATTCGACGACGAGTCCGAGATGTCGATCTCGACACTCTCCCCCACAGGTGCCTCACAGGGCTCGTTCCTTTCCGGGGCCACAAAGACCTCCGGAAGGTCACTCCCCCCCTCCTCCTCCTTCCTCGCTACTCGTTTCGACCTCCTGGGCGCTTTCCCGGAGGAAACGCGCAGAGGTTCAACAACCACTGAACAACCGACTATGTCGGCTTTCAGTCGGCTGGGCCCCCCTGGCCCCTCCCCACTCGACACTTCCACACCCTTGTCCATTTTTGTAACTTCCAGAAGGGAAGTTACCAAGATGAACCAGAAAAACGCAACAGAACAAACGAACAATAAACCAACAACAAAAAAACAAAAAGTTAGTAAAAAGTGGTCAAGCGTGACCCGGCCACTTTTTACAAACTTAAGGGGAAAAAATTCCCCCTCCTCCCCCCCTTGAGGTACGATGGCGTGCTTGGTGTCCAAGGACAGACCAAGCAGCCGGCTCCCTCCCCCAAAAACAACAACCCTCCCCCCCTTCGATCTCAGGAGCTACTGCTCCCCGAACAACTTTACAAAGTTATTCGGGTAGTTTTCGCCCCTGATCCGATGAAATAGCAATACACGTTTGCCCCTATAACTTTTGAACGGAGTGTTCAAAAGTTATGAAACAAACGGCAGCCGAAAGGACTCCACAGGACCTCCAACACCACTTACCCCAAAACAAGAAAAAGTGAATCTACCCCGCAAAAAGAATTTTTAATAAATTTCGGGCGAAGACGCTAAACTTCCGAGCGCTTGAAGCCAACTCACGCTTTTCCCCACAATAAATAGAACCAAAGGTCCTAAAAATATGGGGAAAGCGGCAGCCGACGGCAAACGCCGGGAAGAATTTTATCAACCCCCGACAGATATCAAAAATTTTTGTTAACTATTTTTAAAAGTGAAATTAAACTTCAAAAGTTTAAAATGACAATTAAAAATAGCTACAAACAAATCGATAATTAAATCCCCAGTGGTGCTGGTGCCCTGGGAGCAGAATCCCAACAAGGGCGACGCGAGACAGAACCCGCAACTTCGAGAGCCAGAACTCTCCCTACCCCGATGGCTGCAAAAAGCCAGAAACCGCGAAGAGCGAGAAAGTGCAATCGACCAACCTGGACGAGCGCACTGACCCGACTCCCCCGGTGTAACCTAACCTAACCTAACCTTTTTTTTTTTTTTTTTTTTGACGGAGTGGAAATGCTCTTACGCATCCCCTCGACTTAGGGCTGTCGAGGGGTATGTGGGACTCACTCCTCGAGATGTTATGAGGAGTCACTACCCACTAAAACCACTCCGGCGTTTCACCCTCCTGCCTGTAGTGGGGACACAGTGTGGTCCCAATGTACTTCAAACCACTGTGTCCCCAGGCCGCACCGGCTTAATACGTGGCCGGTGCTCCCGCGCCAAAGAGGGGAAGGGTCGAACGCGGCGATCCTTCCCCCAGACGGGTGGAGTCCAAAATGTGGTCCCTACACCACGGACTCCACTAAGGCATGAGGCGGGCGAACTGCGCCCGCCTCCTGCCCCTCCGCCTACGCCGGAGCAGGGGCGCGTCGACTTCGTCTTCGCGTCCCCGCTCCGCGGCCTCCTTCTGTGAGATGACTGTCTCGCAGAAGGAGGCCACTGCCTCCCACGATCTCTCGCTGCTCAGCATGGTCGCAACCACACTGTGCAGCGAGAGATCCCCTCTCCCGGTGGCCGTCACTAGCTCGTGGCGCTCCCGGTCCCAGCGACTACACTCCTCCAGTGTGTGCTGGGCCGTATCATCTGGAGCGCCACACTCGTGGCACCGCGGACTCGGCTCCCTTCCAATGTTGTGCAGGTAATGACCGAAGCAACCATGCCCGGTCATCACCTGCGTCAGTCGGAAGCCGAGGCCCCCGTGCCCCCTCGACAGCCACCCCTCAAACGACGGGAGGAGAGCCCCTATAGTGCGGGTACCATAGGGGCAATCCTCCAAGCCGCTCTTCCAACGGTCTCTCATGCGGCGGGTCACCTGCCGACGAGCCCTCTCTACGACTTCGCGGTCAGGGCGTTCTCCTCGCGCCCTGGCCGCCGCCCGCTCGTCGTATGTCCTCGCCTGCACCTGGGCATCAAGCTCCCAGGGAGGAGTGCAGGCGAGGGCGCATGCCGCCGCATAAGAGACCGTTGAGTAGGCCTTCACCATTCGGTGGGCCACCACCCTCTGGGGGCGTCGGAGAAGCACTTTGTTCCTCTCCGACAGCCTGTCGGCCCATACCGGCGCTCCATACAGGGCCATGCTACGCACGACCCCTGCATAGAGTCGCCGGCACGGAGCCCCAGGTCCCCCCAAATTTGGCAGCAATCTGCCCAGAGCCGAAGCCGCCCTCACTAGTCGGGGAGCAATTCGCGTGAAGTGCTCCCCGAAGTCCCACTTGCGGTCCAGGACAAGGCCAAGATACTTAATATTGGCCTTGACCTGGATCCGCTCACCCCCTACGGGGATCGTGGCTCCGGCTCTCAGCTGCCAACGTGGCCCACCGAATGTGATCGCCTCGGTCTTGGAGAGAGAGACGCTCAGGCCTAGCCTGGCTATGCGACCGACTATAAGCTCGGTCGCAGTCGTCGCTCTCCCCAAGACCTCGCCCCTCTCGCGTCCCCGGACGGCCACCATCGTGTCATCAGCGTAACAGATGGTGATCATCCGGGGAAGCTGCTCCCCCCTGATGGCCCAGTCATACCCGATGTTCCAGAGCAGGGGTCCGAGCACGGACCCCTGTGGAACACCGCACGTCATGACGTGGGCCATCAACCGGCCGCTCCGCTCGTAGAGCACTACCCTCCCGCTGAGGTAGTGCTCCACTATCCGCCGAAGGTAGGGAGGCACTTGGTGGTATCGAAGTGCCTCCCTAATGACTGCGTAAGGGAGGGTGCCAAACGCGTTGGCGATGTCCAGGGACACCGCCACCACACCCTCCCCCCTGTCCGCCGCATCGTCGCTGAAGTCCCTGAGGGACTTCAGCGCATCTATGGTGGACCTCCCCTCCCGGAACCCGAACTGTCCATCTGACAAGTCCGGGCCCGTATCCACCAGGTGGCCCACTATGCGGCTGGACAGGATCCTCTCCAGCATCTTCCCCATCTCGTCCAGCAGGACGATGGGGCGATAGCCGGAGGGACAGTCCGGCGGGCGGCCCTCCTTCCTGAGAAGGCACAGGCGCCCCTCCTTCCAGCACCTCGGGAAGCGTCCCTCTTTGAGACAATCGTCAAAGAGGGACTTAAGACGACTCCCGAGGTGCTCCAGGGCTACTGCCAATGCCTTCCCAGGAACGCCGTCGGGTCCCGGAGCCTTCCTGCACGATCGCAGTCGGCTCACTACTCGTTCCATCTCGTCATCCGTGACTGGCGGTATGACGAGATGGACGGGACCCTCCGGCTCCGCAGACGGTTCCGACATGCTCGGCGGCGCAACTTCCGCCGCCGAGGGAAAGAGGCCCTCCACGACCCGCGTGAGGAGTTCCGGCTCCATGGATTCCATGGGGGGGGCGTGCGCCATCTTGCTACGCACCACCCTATATGGCCTCCCCCATGGATCCCGGTCTAGCGTAGCCAGAAACTCCTCACGCGCCTCATCCTTCCTCTTCGAGATGGCCGCTTGGAGGGCCACTTTAGCCTCCCTGAGGAGCCCATACAAGAGCTCCTCTTCCCACTCCTCATGTCGGCGCCGTCTGCATCTGGTGTAGTTCCGGCGGGCTCTGTTACTGGTGATCCGAAGAGCCGCAATCTCTTCGTTCCACCAGTAAACCTGCTTTTTAGCCGGCATCCGACGCGCCCGGGGCATGGACGCATCGCATACCGACTGCAGGGCCGCTCGGAACTGCACCGCCCTCTCCTCTACTCCCAAGGTGGCCGGCGGGGGAGCACACCACGCCTCGACCATGGCGGCTTCTGCCGCCATATCCCTGTCGAGGCGCGTCGCCGCCCACCTCGGGAGCAGACCCTCCCTCCTGGCCCTCAGCCTGGGAGATGGGGCTCCGGACGCGGTCTGGACCCTCATCCGAACATATACATGGTCGGAGAGGGTCTCCACGTCCTCCAGGACGCGCCAGTCCACGATGTGTGCAGCGATGAGGGGGGTAGCGAACGATACGTCCACTATGGATCCCCCCTCCCGTCGCACACATGTGTTGACGCTGCCCTGGTTCAACACCACGAGCCCCATCTCAGTCACCCATTCGCTGAGGGCCACCCCCTTGGCGTTGGTGGTGACCGACCCCCACTCCGCACTCTTGGCGTTGCAGTCCCCCAGCAATATAAGCTGGGCCGGACTAACCCTCCGCAGGACTCTTTCGAGGGCTTCCAGAAAGCCCTCGAAGTCCCGCAGCGGCTTATTAGGGGAGAAATATACTGCCAGCAGCACTATCTCTCCCCATTTAGCCGCTACGTAGCCCGGCCCACTCTCCACTGGAGAGAGGGGGACCGCACCGCCAGTCGTCGGCACCACCAACGCCACTTTTCCATCCGCAGCCCCAGCCCAGTTGGGCTGCGGAGGGATAAAATATGGCTCTGCCATAGCCGCCACGTCAATGGACCACTCCGCCATGACCTGCATGAGCAGGTCCTGAGCTCGGGCGGAGTGGTTCAAATTCCCCTGCAGGACGTCTAAATGCCGGTGTACTGGCATTTAGACGTCCATGCTGATCACCTCCGGGGCCACTGGGGCTGTTTTCTTCGGGGCCCCGGGCAGGGCCACTTTCCCCCTGGTTGTGGGCGGGGCACATACCAGGCCACCCATCATGTGCTCAGCAGGCCGCTTGGCTTCGTGGCAGACTGCACAGAAGGCCTTTGCCTCTGTGCAGTCAGCCATCCAATGGCCCGGCCTGCTGCACCTGAAGCACAGGGCGCCCCTTTCCACCGCCGATGGGCAGAGCGCCCTGGTGTGCCCCGTCCCCATGCACTTATAACAGCGCATGGGCGCCGGCCCAAGTGATTTCACCTGGGCCGACGACCATCCCACTGTGACCCTACCCGCCGTAATCAGGGCGTTGGCGACGGCTACCGGGCACTGGACGAGTACCGACCCGGAACCGCCGCGGAGCGCCCTGATGGCCCCGACTTTAATCTGGGCGGGCTGACACCCGCCCTTCGCCGCCACAGCCGCCAACACCCGGTCAGGGGTGACCGTCTCGTCAAGGCCGGTAATTTGAATACCGGCCATTTTGACGGGACGGTACACCCGCGCCTGCTCCCCCACCAGCGCGCTGATTTTGGCACAGAGTGCGTCAGCTGCCCGCCCGTCACTGTCCCCGGTGACCTCAATTATCCGGGCCCCGGCAGCGGTCTGGCGCACCCGCACGTGTTCCAGGCCCACCTCGGCGAGATCAAATGAGGTGATCGCCCTCGTCATCACGGAGGCATACGTTGCCTCCGTGTCAGACTTAAGGGCGATCACCACCGCCGAGGTGGTGGGGGTCGCCAGTTTCTTGGGCCCCGGCGCTTGTGCCGGGGCCTTCTTTGCCTGTCCTGCCGGTAGGGGCGGGTTAGGTTTCCCCTTCCCCCTTCCCTTCCTCTTCACCACCTCCACCCAAGATGACTGGGGAGGAGGTGACTGATTGGCGGTTGAGGGACCCGCTCCACCTACCCTCGAGGTTGGGCCTTTGGCAGGCCCGGGAGCCGGCACTGGCGGCGGCCTCGCCGTCGGCCGCTTGGCCGCAGCTGGGGGTGCCACCGGCACCACCCTTTGTGGGGCCGCCTTCTTGGGCGGCTGGGGTAGGGGTGGCGCCACCACCAACCCAGCAGCCAGCGCTCTGGCTGCTGCTTCCCTCCGGCGGTCCGCCGCCAATGGGGGACGGACGATGGGTTCCGCCGGAAGCCGCCTCTCGACTTCCGCCATTCGGACACTCATCATCTCCCCCATTGCCCGGCAGCGCTCGTGGATTACGTCTCCGAGGGAGATGAACAGCTCCCTCTGGAGCGTCGCCACGAGCGCCGGGAGGTCCGTCTGGTCCTGTGTAGGAGCCGGAGTAGACGGGGATCCGGCGCTCCTCTCGGAGAACGCGAGCCTTAAGGCCTTTGTCTCCGAGCGAAGGAGCGCCAACTCCTCCCTCATCCGTTTGTTGTCCGCTCTTAATATGCGGACAACCTCCGACTCCTCCTTTTCCAACTCCAGCATATCTGAAGCCCGCAGAATCTCTCTGCAGGCTTCATTCATGCGGCGCCACACGTCGCCCTTCAAATTCCCGCACTTGCGGGCCTCCTCTAAGATGGACTGGGCGGCCCGTCGTGTATTCGCCACCCAGTCGCCATCCTCAGCTGCGCTTGGGGGGGCAGGAAGAAGGGGGCTGCGATCCCTCACAGCCTCCCTTTGCTTCCCCCCCCTTTTTCCCCCTCCCTTGTCAATGGGACGGGAGTCCCGGCGGAAGCTAAGGCGGTAGTCCGCCGCCGCGTCCGCCTCCTCCTCGTACTCTGCGAACTGGAGCTCGCGCTCGAGCTCGCGGAGCTGGGACCTCGCCACAGAAAGGCCCACATACGCCCCCTTTGACATGGGCTGCCTCCCCCTACGGGCAGTATTCACTTTACCGGGCTCTACGAGCCCAAAGTCGTTGCCCGCTTCTTCTGCATGCCTCTTAGCAGGTCTAGAGGCCCCTCCTCCGTCCGACTGGACTGCCGAGACCGGCCCCTCGTTGTCGCCGTCATTCGACGACGAGTCCGAGATGTCGATCTCGACACTCTCCCCCACAGGTGCCTCACAGGGCTCGTTCCTTTCCGGGGCCACAAAGACCTCCGGAAGGTCACTCCCCCCCTCCCCCTCCTTCCTCGCTACTCGTTTCGACCTCCTGGGCGCTTTCCCGGAGGAAACGCGCAGAGGTTCAACAACCACTGAACAACCGACTATGTCGGCTTTCAGTCGGCTGGGCCCCCCTGGCCCCTCCCCACTCGACACTTCCACACCCTTGTCCATTTTTGTAACTTCCAGAAGGGAAGTTACCAAGATGAACAAGAAAAACGCAACCGAACAATAAACCAACAAAAATATCAAAAAGTTTGCAAAAAGTGGTCAAGCGTGACCCGGCCACTTTTTACAAACTTAAGGGGAAAAAATTCCCCCTCCTCCCCCCCTTGAGGTACGATGGCGTGCTTGGTGTCCAAGGACAGACCAAGCAGCCGGCTCCCTCCCCCAAAAACAACAACCCTCCCCCCCTTCGATCTCAGGAGCTACTGCTCCCCGAACAACTTTACAAAGTTATTCGGGTAGTTTTCGCCCCTGATCCGATGAAATAGCAATACACGTTTGCCCCTATAACTTTTGAACGGAGTGTTCAAAAGTTATGAGACAAACGGCAGCCGAAAGGACTCCACAAGACCTCCAACACCACTTACCCCAAAACAAAGAAAAAGTGAATCTACCCCGCAAAAAGAATTTTTAATAAATTTCGGGCGAAGACGCTAAACTTCCGAGCGCTTGAAGCCAACTCACGCTTTTCCCCACAATAAATAGAACCAAAGGTCCTAAAAATATGGGGAAAGCGGCAGCCGACGGCAGACGCCGGGAAGAATTTTATCAACCCCCGACAGATATCAAAAATTTTTGATAACTATTTTTAAAAGTGAAATTAAACTTCAAAAGTTTAAAATGACAATTAAAAATAGTCACAATCAAATGTATAATAAAATCCCCAGTGGTGCTGGTGCCCTGGGAGCAGAATCCCAACAAGGGCGACGCGAGACGGAACCCGCAACTTCGAGAGCCAGAACTCTCCCTACCCCGATGGCTGCAGAAAGCCAGAGACCGCGAAGAGCGAGAAAGTGCGAACGACCAACTTGGACGAGCGCACTGACCCGACTAACCTAACCTAACCTAACCTAACCTAACCTAACCTAACCTAACTATTCGTAGGGTTTTCAAAAGACAAGAGTCGTATAAGGCAGTCCTGAACATACCTATATCATCCTCAGCCTAAATACGTCCACTGCTGAGCATAAGCCTCTCCAATAGAATGCCACTTGTGGTGGGCGGTCCATTGGCAGATTTGCCTTTATCACCACGCTTGGCAGTTGGATTGGTGATCGCAGTAATGCATTTAAGACACAGAAGAATGCTACTGCCCGTCCCTGGTGCAATCCCTTAGTCGACTTAACGACACCAACGGGAAGATTGGGGGTGGCACTATTTCTAAGCCGGGAACCAGGCGGCTAAATGCTATACGAAAATTATCGTATTATCGCTCTCGTCCAACACTGCGTGTAGCAAAAATGTATTCACATGAGTAATGCACATCATCATCAGCCTACAAGAGCCCACTGCTGGACATAGGCCACTCCCAAGGCGCGTCACTGAACCCGATCCTCGGTTCTTCTCATCCAGTCTCTGCCAGCCTCTAATGCACATGAACTTATAACTCAAAATATTAAAATCTCACTTCAGTTTCAGATATAAATTATGCTAGAATATGGTCAAGGTGGTCATATTCTAGCATAACATATAATATAGGTACTCAATATCTGCAAAGCAAATTGCAGACAAGCACATTAACAGTGTATTATTTAAGCGGTGTTCATAAACCGTATCATTATGCATGTCAAAGCTATTGTAGTGTGCTTAGACTATTTACACACCTACCGTTTCGATGCGCCGCACGTCCAAACTACATTACTGAATATAGATAGCAAATACATTGACTAATCTGGTTTACACAACCGACATAATGTATAAGCTTGGCTTGCATTGATTTGGTAGGGACAGTCTACTGACTTAACACAAGTTATCTAATAAATAAAATCGTAAATATCGCGTGTCTGTACATTGAAGATATTTGCAAAAAACAATTTGGGGGTCTAAGGATAAGCAACAGAACACATTTCGATCATTTTTGAAATTTTTGTCTGTCTGTTTGTCTGTGAGTTTGTGCACGCATCACTTAAAAACTACTGTACTGACTTTGATGGACTTTTCACAAAAACATGGGGCTTAACCTAAGTTAACATTTAGTCTTTATTTCATCGCAATCGGTTTACTCAAACAAAAGTTATGGACATTCTTAGTTTTCAAATATTTTATAAGGTAAGGTTAGTATGCCATATATTGCACATAATAGTATTTCCGTACTATTCAGATTGCGATGAGTTTGGACTACATTTGGAGCTGGTAGTGGGAATGGGAGTGGAACCTGTAGACGGCTGGCAGACTTGTGATTTTGTGGACTTCACATAGATACATCTTAGAAATTCTTCTTTGACGTATGCAGGTTTCTTTATGATGTTTTCCTTCATCGAAAAGCTTTTGGTATGAGAAATGAACCGTAGGGTACTCGAGTTCCGAAAAAGTCTCGGGTGGGGTTTGAACCCACGAGCTCATGGACGTGAGGCGAGTGCACAATGATCTTGACTACCACCCCTTTTATTCATCACCATCATCATACTCGTATCAGCCCTTAGACGTTTACTGCTTCCAATGAACACTACCACACTCGGCCCTCTGCGACCAGGCGCTTCCGGCCACCTTCTTCGCCTCGTGGCATATGAGGAAGCATACGCCGTGATGAAGTGATTGCTAACGCTTTATATCTAGATCTGCCCTAATACGACAGAAGGCCGCAGGAGTGGCCCTTGCAAGTTAAGTCGTGAGAGATCTCATTCAGGGGCCCCAAACCAGCCCAATTTCCTCATAATATGATAGGTATTGATAAGGTTTCTTTTTCTTTGAAATGACAATACTTTTAACAATGCGTTTAAACACACAGTCAATTAATTTTGAAACGTCCTTTACCCTCTGCTACCAGGTGCTTCCGGCCACCTTCTTCAGGTCGTCGGTTGGGGTTTTTAGATCACGACCTCATGAACGTAAGGTGACTGCACAAGTAGGCTACTACGGTTCGTAGATAACAATGAACTTAGGTGTCAGTGTTTGTCGTGGAAATAAATAAAATCGAAATGTAGGGTTAAGAAATTAATATTCCCTAATATTATATGAATCCTACACCGCTTATTTCCATACAAATACCTGCCTTAAGTAACATGAGTAGGTAATGTATTCAGGGATGGGGCCTCCTTGGAATTATATTAATTCCACCACTATTACCGGTGTAGCTAAGTATAGTATCGAATTATCATGTGAATGGAGAGCGGGCCAGTTACATTCAATGCGGGAAATTAACATGACAAGAAACGTGGATGTTTCACCCTCTTCGGAGGTATTGGATATTCAAATCTACCTCTCTTGCGAATTACATAACGAAGATTCACGTATGAAGCTTGTAAGAAAAGGAATCTGATCTTTTAATGCTGTTATAGCAAACATCGTAGCAGTGTAGCCTGTCTTTCGGTTTTCTACAGGTTACATTTTGGGGAGTGTGCCCAGGACTTGCATGATGTGATTCCCCCATCCCCGTTTCATCACCGGACTACCAGGCGTGGTGAGGGACTTCCTGTTTCATAATGCGAACTGCTAAGGAATGGAACTCCCACCAGCCTCGGTATTTCCGGACAAGTACAATTTGGATCTTTTTATAGGAAGAGTGAATAGGCATCTTCTGGGTAAGCGCGCTCCACCTTAGGCCTCATTTACCATTAGGTGAGGGTAAGGTCAAAGTGCATACCCATTCTTATAAATAAAATCATTAACATCGCGTGTCTGTACATTGAAGATATTTGCAAAAAAAAAAAAAAAAATTGGGGGGTCTAAGGATAAGCAACAGAACACATTTCGATCATTTTTGAAATTTTTGTCTGTTTATCTGTTTGTCTGTGAGTTTGTGCACGCATCACTTAAAAACGACTTTTCGGACTTTGATGGACTTTTCACAGAAACATGGGGCTTAATTTGGTATAACATATAGACTTTATTTCATCGCAATCGGCTAACTCAATCAAAAGTTATAGACATTTTTAGTTTTCAAATACATTAGTAGGTAAGGTTAGTATGCAATATATTGCAAATAATAGTATTTCCGTACTATTCAGATTGCGATGAGTTTGGATTACATTTGGAGCTGCGAGTGGGAATTGGAGTGCGAGTGGGCGTGGGCGTGGGCTCGGGCGTGGGATCGGGCGTGGGCGTGGGAAAAGGGGAGTGGGTGTGGGAGCGGAAGCGGAAACGAGAAGGGAGCGGGAGCGGGACCGGAGCAGGAGCGGAAGCGGAAGCGGAAGCTGTAGCGGGAGCGGGAGTGGGAATGGGAGCTATTCTGTAGTTCACGCGAGTCGAGGTCACCTGGACCTGTACCTGGACGATACACTGCGAAGAATGTAGGGTGTAAATGTTCGACTGAATTCGTGAGCGGTAGCGGGTGCGGGTATGGTACCAGTGTAATTTGAGTATTTGAAAATTCGCATAACTTTTGACTGAGTTAACAGATTACGATGAATTTGTGGTATACGTATGCAACAAAGTAATGTTGGTCGGAATTTGGATTGCGATGGATTAGTAACGAAGACTACATTTGGAGAGACGAGGGAAAGAGGTTTGAGGGGAGAGTTGAGGGGAGAATTGAGGGGAGAGCTGAGGGGAGGGTTGAGGGGAGAGTTGAGGATCTGGACCTGGACCTGGGCCTGGGCCTGGACCTGGACCTGGATTTAAAGCCTGAGTGGAAGTGGGATAGGGAGCGGAAGTGGGAATTGGAGCGGATCCTCTAGTCCATCCGAGCGGAGCCGCGG
Organism: Esperia sulphurella; assembly: GCA_947086405.1. Taxonomy (NCBI): domain Eukaryota; kingdom Metazoa; phylum Arthropoda; class Insecta; order Lepidoptera; family Oecophoridae; genus Esperia; species Esperia sulphurella. The sequence goes on from OX352272.1 coordinate 12,786,148, forward strand.
GCACAGCTAGTCAGCAATAAAAACAAACTTAGGAATAAAAATAAGTAAAGGTCCGGCCAAATCAACGCATCCTGAGTTCGCGTGCACGTCCGCAGTGGCGATCAGTTACTTACTATGGGCACACCCCGGCACTTTATACAAGCGAACATATTTGATTACATACTTATGGACGGTTGCGCAGGCTGCCCAGCTGTTTCTCCTCGTGGCATATGAGGAAGCATACGCCGTGATGAAGTGACTGCAAACGCTAAGATACCTAGATCTGCCCTGATACGACAGAAGGCCGCAGGGGTGGCCCTTACAAGTTAAGTCGTGAGAGATCTCATTCTGGGGCCCCAAACCAGCCCAATTTCCTCATAATATGATAGGTATTGATAAGGTTTCTTTTTCTTTGAAATGACAAAACTTTTAAAAATGCGTTTAAACGTACAGTCAATTAATTTTGAAACGTAGGCCACCTAAGAACTGAAAATTGTACAGTTACTTGTTGAAGATTATCTGAAGGAGTTTATAATCATCATCAGGTTATTTTTGTCTCCACTGCAGGAGCACAACCCTCTCTCATCTGCCGGAGACCGACGGAGGATTTGCCTACACTCCCCGCGCTGGCCAGACGGGTTGGGGAGGCCTGATTGATGTTTTATAATGTATTCCCTTAGTCGCCTTGTACGACATCCACGGGAAGAGTTGGAGTGGTCCTATTCTACTCTACCGGAACTACACGGCAAAGTTTATAATCAGTTACATTCAATTAAATTCTATTGATGTGACTTGACAAGCGTAGTGTGGGACGTCACTTGGCTAGATGAAGAAATTTGCGTGAGGTGACTGGCAAACTGGATGAGAATAACCGAAGATCGGGTTCAGTGGCGAGCCTTGGGAGATGCCTATGTCCAGCAGTGGGCTCTTGCATGCTGATGACGTTGTGACGAGAGAGATGTTAATATAATTTACGCTATAAAAATAGAATTGTCACTACTACTGTCGTTTTTATGTCATCGGGACACTGAATGCAGAATTTAATTATCAATTCCAATTACATTCCATATCCCATTTACGAGTACCAAAGTTTGGATGTTTGTTATTACGAGTGCCAAAGTTTGGATGTTTGTTACTCAATCACGCTTCAACCACTGGACGGATCAAGATGAAACTTGGCACACATATAGGTTAGGTCGTGGAATAGGACATAGGATAGTTTTTATCCCGAAAAAACATCTCATTCCTACGGGAATCAAAATTAATCGTTAAAAGCAGTGAAGATGGGTAAATATTGAATACTATGCAGACGAAGTCGCGGGAAAAAGCTAGTTTAAAATAAAACAAATGATACGTCAGCGTCACTGAGTTGCCATCACGATATGATAAAAATATAAACAATCTACTTTTTAGATGGCGGTCGGACGGTCGGACAATCATATCAACTTTCGTTTTGAAATTTACCGACCTCCTGATTGGAAACCAGAGTAACCTCCTTCGTGTATTTTCCATTACTTGAGATTTGGCGGAATTATTGTGCCTTATGAGCATAATAACAAAGGCCATAACAAAAAAAAACAATCTCGGTCTTCTTCTATTATACATTTCCAGATATTGCCGATATTGTGACAAGGTTCTAAGGTGGCCTACATTTCAAATAAGTTTACTGTACTTTAAGCAAATATCTCATGTAAATACCTATATGAGAGTTTCCTCAATTTCGCGGGATTTATTTTAATTCAGTTTTAATAGTTTCCTGCAGGAGCTACGTCGGCGCGGTACCGTTACGGGATTATTCAGGTCGGTTTTGCGGTAAATCAACTTATTACCATAATCCGCTATTACTGGCACGTCGTCGTTGGCTTTTTAAGGATTTTCTGGAATCGTTTCATGTGTATGTATACTTTAATCGAAAAGGGCTTAGTGAATTTGTCATTGAAGTATGTAAAACTCTTGCGAATGAAAATTATGTCTTTTTCCAAGCAAGCCGTAAAAAATATGTCTTTTTGTTAGGTTAATTAAACGTGAAAGAAATAATGTAATATTATTGAAGTTGCTTTTATCGGGTGTACCCCGACCCCGACGCCTACTCCGATGTCCACTCCCACACTCACGCCCACGTGCACTACAGCTCCAAATGTAGTCCCAACTCATCGCATACTGAATTGCCCCGAACATTATAATTTTTCTTACTTATATTGCATACCAACTCATGTATTTGAAAACAAAAAATATGTAAGCCGATTGTGATGAAATAAAGACTAATTGTTACTTCGAGTTATACCATATGTTTCTATATAGTGAAAAGTCCATCAAAATTGTTTAGTTAGTTTTTACGCGAGGCGTTCACATACTAACAGACAAACAAACAAAAAATTTAAAAAGATGAAGAGGTGTTCTATTACATTTCCTTAGACCCCCATTTTCTTTTTAGCAAACATATTCGTAGGTACTAGGTTGCCCGCAACTTCATCCGCGTGGAGAACTTAACATCACACATTATTTTGTATTTCCAGTAGGAATGGGATGTTTTTTCAGGAAAAAAACTATCCTATGTCCTATTACAGGACCTAACCTATATGTGTGCCAAGTTTCAACACGATCCGTCGAGTGGTTGAAACGTGACTGAGTAACAAACATCCAAATATTCAAACTTTCACATTTATAATATTAGTAGGAAGGATAGTAGAATTAGTAGATGTGCGAAGTTTATGTTTTTATTTATAAGATTAATTATGTATTAATTATATAAGGAACCCCTCATTCAAGTAAAACGTTCAAATTGATCAATAAACCAATAAGGACATCTAAGTAGGTAAGAAGTAAATTGCGCAACCAATAAAACCACATAATAATGCTGCCTGACGTAAAATGGAGATCCATTTACCAATTTGTCGTGACCTCATTAATTTTCATCCGTTTTTTCCTGCTCATCATTAGACAAATTCCCTTTGATAATCTACTTCTGTTAATTGATGTATACTTTGCGAAGAAAGGAAGTACTAACGAGATAGTCTCGCTTGGAAAAAGCCGAAGAAAAAGCTGTAGGAAAGACCTTTATAAAAGGAGGGATTCTTTGAGTTTGTCTCTGGGAGCGAAACCACGCTGCGAGTTTTATATAAAAAGTTATAAAGAAAGATAAATTTGTGCAATACAGTTGTACAGATTTTCTTCACTATACTAAAACAACCTATAATTTATTAAATAGGGTGTGATAATTTGGTCGATAAACTTTAAAATGAGTGAAAACATAATTTTGAACTAACGTTACGGTCTGGAGTTATTTTTAAAATTCTTTATACATATAATACAGTTCATCATCATCATGTCAACCCCTAAACGTCTACTGCTGGACATAGGCCGTCCCCAATGAACGCGACCACATCCGGTTCTCCGCCATCCGCAACCACCTTCTTCAGGTCGTCGGTCCATCTGGCCTCCACCCCAGAACTAGTCTATCACAACGGCCATCTGCCCAATATAATTAGTTACAGTAAAATTAGACCTAAATCCGAAATTACATTTCTATGTGTTCTAGTTGAACGATCGAGTTAGTGCAAATCATCAGAGTGTTGAAGTTAGTTATGTAGTGCTGGATGAGTGGCTTCTGAAGTTACGTTTCCAGGGTAGGCTTCAGTTCCAGTTGAGGGAGTCCACAGTCAAAGATTATTCACAAAGTAATTCACATGTATAATATATGTATGTATATGGCCCTAGCTTTAAGTATCTTGAAGTTATATCTTTGCACCCGCATCTTAATCTTAATTTTACTATTTCTCACTAGCATATGGTTGCCTGGAAGAAATCGCTAAAAGCGATAAGGCCGCCACTTGTACATTCACTGTATATTTCTCCTACATATTTTCTGTAATTTGTGTGCAATAAAGTATATTCATTCAATCAATAAGTTAATAGTTTATTATAGTTAAGTAAAAAGCATAAAATATATCTCGAATTGTGGTGTTTCTTTCCTTGATACGACTGTCGCATGCGAATGTGTAAAATGAACTCAATACATTATATGTTTAAACTAGCTGTGCCCGCGACTTCGCACGCGCAAACCACTGACAGTGTATGTAATCGTTTTTGTACATTTTGAAGCAATTCGCTGGGGTCGACATCTTTCATCAGTACACAGTAGACCCCAGTTTATCTAACAGATAAACACACATCCACACACACACCCGGAAGGTTGGCTGGAAGAGATTTCTTTTAGAGATAAGCTCTGTTGTACACAAAATTTGTAACAGTTTTCAACAGACTTCAAAAAAGGAGGAGGTTCTCAATTCGACGGTATGTTTTTTTTTTGTATGTTTGTTACGCGACTACTCCGCCAATTCTGAATGGATTTTGATGGTTCATATTTTGTATGGTAGGTCATACTTCAGAGGTGGTCCCATATAAATTTTATCGAAATTCATTCTTAGTTATAAAATTTGTACAATAAAGAACATATAACTGACACACTGGTGACTTCGCTATAAACTTACACATATCCATACATTCAAACATACATTCAACTCTCCCGACACTCTTTTACATAAACACTATATCTCAAACACAATCTACATCTGTCTCCTTATAATTTATATATAAACTTTATCTATTAACTAAGGATGTTAGTAGCTTTCCTCCCTCTTTGTCAAACTTACCATTTATGTAAAACGACGCACTTTATAACTGGCTTAATATTAATTAATATATATTATTTTGAAATGTATTTTTTTCCAATTTAGATATGCTTTTAAGTACGCTTGGAATAAAATAAAATAAGTTTTCAGAAAAGAGATATGACAAACTGTTTTTAATACCTCATTTAACTGTGTTTAAATTTTTAAATTAAATAATAAAATAAAAAATCGAAATTTATTCAATTAAACCTTACACATTCAAACCTGACGACCTCTGTGGCGGAACGGGGTAGCTCTCGGTCTGCCACGTCGGAGGTTGCGGGTTTGAATCCCGCTAAGGGCAAATGATAGTATGATGAATATGAATGTTTGTACCCAAGTCTTGGATGTTTATATTTTTATTTAAGTATGTGTATCCGTTATCTAGTAACCATACCACAGGCTCTGCCTAGTTTGGGACTGGATAATTGGTGTGAATGTCTGACATATTTATGTATCTATATGTGTGGAAAATTACAGCTCATTTCATTTTGAAACAACTGAGATATGAAATTTTGAGACGAAACATAGGTAAGCGATTTTCCTATAGCGAGTCTCGACACTTTTTTTCTCTACAAGTGAGAGCGACAGCTGCAGCTTAGTACAAATACAAATAGCTGCATACAAATGTATTGTTTAAACCGATTTATTAGTAAAAGACAACTATAGTTTCGAAATTTGCATAGAGTGCGGTTAGCATTTGAAACGGTTAGTTAAGTAGAATAGTTGCAGCTCTAGTAGGCAGGACCGTCTCTGACTTTTTAAAGGCGCCCTCAAAGAAACGTCGGTGGGAGTTAGAGGCGCAATTTTGTTTTTTTTTTGGGTGAATTTTTCGGCTGGCTAGGTACGTTATCTGATAGAAGACAATATTATTGTGAGAAATGCATTTGTTGGTGCAGGTTGGTTTCCTACAGTGGACATTAACAGGCAAATTACGAAACTATTACCCGGTGTAGAAAGTTGTTAGGAACCACAATAAACTGCAAATTCCATGCCTCCCGCCCACTTGTTTGAGACAGGTAGGTATTATTGTTCTTATAGTAAGAACTACGTACCATGCCTGTATCAATCCGCATTTTAGGTATAAAAATAATCCAACACGGCGACGCGGCCCCGACTTCGGGGCCAATCAGTCGGGTGTCGCGAGAACGATGTGACGTATTTGAGTAAAGTCTCGCGCTGCTCCACAGTTCGAAAGTGTAGGTTCAGTAGCGGTTCAGTGTGACATTGACTTTCTTCCATGCGCGCAGGATTCAATTTGCCTTGCATTGAATTTTGTATAAGAATAAGCTTTTTTGGGAATGCGCCTTCTATACTTGTGGAGAGCCTAGGTGGAGCACGAGTCCGGACCCTACTTATGCTGTGGAATTACTAAATACAAACAATCTCTGACATCACTATAGACAAACAACCGTAGGTAAGTCTGGTGTAGTTACGTTTAGTTTTGAACTTAAAACGGTATTTTTTTAGCGCCTCCTATGATTTCTGCACCCGATTTCTTCGCCTCTGTAGTCACAAGAAAACAGGTAATTGATATTAAACTCAATAGGGATGCTTCTGGCGCCCCTAACAATTGGCTCCTCGTCTGCGCGAGGCGGCCCTGTCAGCAGAGCTGGTAAATGTAGCTCGAGATATAGGTAACGACACTGTCTGGTACACTATTAGCACTCAGTTTAGCAATAACGGTCCAATGCACTCTTGCATTGACTGCTGTAGCTTACAGCGAACATAATATCACATTGTAATAAATGCAAATCCGTTTATATGAACGAATAAACAATTTGATTATCAATGACTGAAAGTCGTTATTTGAAAATAGATATTGATATTTTATCAATTTATATTTTGTAATGTTTTTCTATGGGCTAATTGGTTCGAAATAAATACTGTTTATTTTGATTTTCATTATACGTATTCCGTGTGGTTCCCGGCTTAGAATAGGGCCACCGCCAATGTTCCCGTGGGTGTCGTCAACGCGACTAAGGGATTTCACTAGGTACGGGCAGCAGCGTTCTCCTGTGTATATTGAAATCATTACTGCGCTAACACCTAGGAAGCGGTAGTCGATAAAAAAAATGACGTGTATAAATGTACCAAGTGTACTCATATGCAATAAATGATTTTGACTTTGACTTTGACTTTGGCGATCACCAATCCGCCTGCCAAGCGTGGTGATTATGGCAAATCCTCCTATAGTTGTCCATTGGAGGATTTGAGTGGCAATGTTGGGAGACTTATGTTCAGCAGTGGGCGTATTTCAGCTGATGAACTGCTTAACATTTTCTTGCTACGAGTGTATATTGCATGACGGGGAATCGATTTCAATTTCAATTTATTGCTTAACAAAATACATTGTGTCGGAAACATCACAAACATAAGATTCAAAATAACATGCAACAATAATACAAACAAATTCGATATAATTATTAAACAATGTCAACTGAGAAAATAAAAATTACTTAATGTCCCAAAAATTCTTCAATACTATAAACTTGGACTTCTCGCATAAAAAAAAAATATTCTCATCATCAGGTTATTTTTGTCTCCACTGCAGGAGCACAACCCTCTCTCATCTGCCGGAGACAGACGGAGGATTTGGCCTACACTCCCCGCGCTGGCCAGACGGGTTGGGGAGGCCTGGTTGATGTTTTATAATGTATTCCCTCAGTCGCCTTGTACGACATCCACGAGAAGAGTTGGAGTGGTCCTATTCTACTCTACCGGAAACCACACGGCTATATATTTTTTAATATTTTTTTCACGCGTTAACTTATGTTTCTAAGACTGAGGTCTGACTAACATGACAAATCAGTGTTTCCTTACGAGGTCGTAATTGACTTTCTCGAGTCACAAGTCTAAAAGAAAAACAGTGTTTTCGGAGTGAAGTAGAAAGAGCTAGGATCAAGTATAAGAAAGAGCATCAGGGATCGTGAACCTCCGGATCGAAGACTTAAGGCTAACCCTTTTTGTATAAACTTTGTTTTCTATCATGCATATAAATGAGTTAAAGCCTTGTGGATGTCTGTGCTATATATAAAAATAAATCCGTAACGTGGCTGTGTTTGTCTGTATGTATCTTCATTTAACTGTCAATGTCTACGGCATTGAATTGCCAGATACAACCTACAATGATTAATCACCTACTACTACAGAAGTGCCATCATGTCCGCTTATGTGTGCGCGTAAATTATTGTAGTGCTGCTCCACCCAACGTGCGAGCTTAGTCAATTAAGAGAGGGACAAATACGTCAACAAATAACTGCTTCATTTCTAACATATAGCGTAAAAAGTTACGTGTATTAATGTACTAAGTGTACCTACTAGAGTGCAATAAATGATTTTGACTTTGACGGCCACCTTCCTCAGGTCATAGGTCCATCTGGCGGTGGGGCGGCGTCCCACCCTGCGCATGACGGGCCGCGGTCTCCACTTCCATGCTTAACAAGTTTAAATTGAGTTTTCATCGTTGTGCAGCTCAGTTACCTAACTAGTCAGACGAACCCGCGTATAAAGCTAGTATAGAACCCAAAGCCTAGTCAACAAATTATTCAAACTATCCCTTTTCCAATAGAAAAAGTTAGACTCTCCTCTACCATAGGTATATTACCTCGCTATGTTCCGCAAGTTTCTAATTGAGGTTGGACTACCGACTGGAAAATCCTCAGTCGCCGCTAGGAAGTCAGGGTTGGAAACATTCTCCCTTGATAAATTACACTATTAATATAATTGGCTAAACTACGGTGGAGTTAAATGCTTAGATTTAGTTCTGTGTAAATAATCTAACACATTTTCTCCCTAAGCTCTGGGCAGACAGATATTAACAAGATGCGGTAATCTCTTTTCTAAAATATTTTTGTTTATTTGTAGAGCATTGACCGTAACGAAATAATAGAATGTTCTCACTATATCTACTATTAGTCCTTTAGTTTTACTTACTAAATTTTGGTAAGTGACTGTAACAAACCGTTAAATCAACAATACACAAAGCTTACTCTCACACAATCCCTTGAGCCTTTAAGAATCTCCTTAGTCTATAAAAGTCGCCTAAGTCTATCACAATCGCTTAAGCCTATATTGACGCCAACCACAATCGCACTAGCCAGATTATTCTGTAAGCGATTTCAGATTATCTCCTATCACCACTTGATCAGGAGACTGTTTTATTAACGAGTAAAGTTTAGGTCGGTTCAATAGAATGTAAGAGTAATTATTTACAGGGGCGTATTTATGCAATTTTTTTTAAGGGGGTCCCGGCATGTCGTGTGTATTGCGCTATCACACTAATGTTATAAATGCGAAAGTTTGGATGTTTGTTACTTAATCAAGCTTCAACCACTAGACGGGTCGGGATGAAACTTGGAACACATATAGGTTAGATCCCGAAAAAATATATCATTACTACGGGAAATACATAATAATTTGTGATGTTAAAGTTGTCTACGCTGACGAATTTACGGGCAAACGCTAGTTCTTTAATAAAGAAAAGGTTGACAGACATACATTTAAAATTAGACGGCTCCGTCATAGAGTACCTACCTAAAATTTATAATTTCAGTTTCTGTCTTATTTCTCTATATTTCATTCCAGATTAATAGTCCTATGAAAACAAACGCATTTGCGTCTCGAAAACAAAATACACAATAGATGGTGTTCCTAAGTGGACTGCTAAGTTTACATGGTAATACAAACCTGTTTTTGCTGCTGGTGACCCTTTCATGTATATGTTACCGAGACGTAAATAGCGTTGGTTTTCATAGGACTATTAATCTGGAATGAAATATAGTTAGTGTTGTGTGATAGTTAACTAGATAAAGTAATAATAAAGAAGGATTTATATGTTCTTTTTGAAACCTTCATATCTAGTTGAATATTTTTTTTTATTATGTTCTTCTTTATCTGAAATCCTTCTGAAATAAATTGTATAAAATAAATTGTTGTTGTTGTCAAGTAAGTAGCAATTGTGCACATGAAAATACGGCCGACGGTGGGCAAGAATGAGCTGTTTAGATATAGGAATCTATATTTAAAGTAATATGTGCCATAATATGTTAGGCAATTAACTACTATTAATTATGATGTGTGTGGGTACAAAATCCTATTATAAGTAACGGATAGGGGGCTCTATTTTGAGCACTCTCCTCGAAACGTCTCTGTTCATGGAACGGAATTCACAGTTTGGAATTTGTCAACCATGACCGAGCTTTATGTTTAGAAATTTGGTAAAGCTTAATTTTAGGAATTTAATAACAATTGGTTTTACCGTATCTACTGGTATGTTTGATTAAAAACTTTGTAAATTTAGAAAGTTTAGAATGTTGTATGGTTAAAAGCTTTAAATGCCACTAGGTACTGTCCTGTATTGTTACTTTTAACAGTCATTTATGTGTACACATTAATGCGAAAATCTAACTTTATTCGTGTGATTTGTAACAATACAAATTAAAAAGTGTTTTCATTTAAGATAAACTGGTATAAGCAAATCTTTTTCCAGACACAATTTTTCTAGACGCAGTATTTTGTTACATTCACACCTATCATTCACATTACTCGCTCAAGTCATGACTCACTTCACGAGTTAGGGTTGATATTCCTAAGTAGAACTACATACAAACGAAACGCATTCACACAGAGGGTAGCGAGCTCTTCTCACGAACAAAACGATACGAAAAGTCTAAAGGAACCCACAGCGCGGACGCGTGCGGTCGGCGGCCGCCGCGCTGGTGCTGCTCAATGCGAGCGCTATTCAATACAAAACAAGCGATTCGTAAAATGCTGTGCGGCGGGCTATAGTGAAGTTCAATCCTAAAGTGGTTCTTGACGTTACCAAAAAACGTTACTCGGATTTCAGATGCATTGACTGCCTATACAATTTCTTTGGGTACTTATCCACCTCGTTGCTTCAGCAATGGTCCGGTCGCCGTGTACGGCAGAGAAATCGTGCCGAACTGTATTAGTTTAAACAACAACTTCTGTCGGTTTGATTTTGAAACGGGTAACTAGAAGTTACACAAGCGAATCCGTGGTAGAGGCAAGTCTCCAATATTTGTTAGCAAACAGTTTCATAATCAATTTGTCAGCTCGGAATCAGATTAAGTTGTGACTAAGTGAAGCTGGGTCCGCGTCTAAGTTTCGATCTTTCACTCGCCAATGGTCAGACTGCGATGAACTTCAGTCAACGCAAGTTGTGTGTAACTTGTTTAATACATCTTCACTTACTGGAGTGTCGGATTAGGAATGTTTGTGATTTATGTGAGGTCGTACAATATTTAGTATTACATAATGTAATATAGATCCCCTACAATAGTGCGTTTTATAGCTCAAGCTCGTATTATTATAACAGTGACTATATAGTGGCGAAATAGCACGTACAATACCTAAGCCTTGGACAATGTAGAGGCCAGTTTTCGAGCATGAACACGCTTGATTCAAGTTTCCACACGATTTATTAATGTGACCTTTCCATGTCATCGCCTGATCCAACTGAAACAGAAATTACGGAGCCGTGCAGACCTGATCAATTGTTTACACCTTTGAGGGCAACTGAGAGTAGCGAACTATCGTGGCCCGACAAGTCAAACCTGATATGTTATATTCAGCATACCTAAGACCGTCTGGCGAAACCTCTGGTGCAGCTGACCCGCTTTAACCTGTGCTTGAGAGGGCCAATTTCGTTCGCGGTCACGACCGCTGTTACATTTTCTATATTTCTTCCTCAGAAGTTGCATTCGGCAATTCATTAAGTAACAAGGAGAAGGCCTGCTTGGATAGCGACTTGGACCCTTGGGGCATGCGATGTCGAGCGAACTGCGATGCTGCGACAGAAAGCCAGTCATTCGTGAGCTCATTGTCAGTCAGTTATAGAGTTACTTTGCTGCTGTAAGGTTTTATGGCTATCGGCCGATAGCAGCTGTCTACATAATATTATAAGGGCTTAGCACGCAGATTGAAATTCAATTTACAAGGGTGACTAAACTCAGAAAGCTGGCTCATATAAATAAATATGTTAAGCCAATAATGAACCCCACTACATGATGCAAAGTTTCCCCCAAACTATTCTCTTGACTACTGTAATAATATTAACAAGAAAACTAAAATACTCCAGTCGTAATTCATAGCTACGGTGCTTATGAGTGAAGTTAGGTCATTAGGGGAATTGTTGGGGAATCTTATCGGGATTCGATAATTGAAGTTTGCGTACGTTAGTTACTGTTGTTTGATCAGATTACCACTAATTATTACTTATGTAAGGAAGTTTGTGGGCCCATAACCCCTCAAAGTATTGAAAATATGCTTACGTACAATACTTGTGATGAGAAAACAGGCAGCAAACTGTTTAGTTTCTGTCAGCGGTTTTCTTCATTAACTTTTTTCGAAAATATCTTCAATCAATTCATTTACTGCTGGATGAGCATATCGACGCAAAATGCTTTTATCACTGTAACTCACACCGATGTATTTTTTTTTTATTCAGAAAATAATCTAGGTCGAATGGTCTGGGTCCCTTGTGTCTACGGCTAATAGAAATATCGTAGGATCCAGACAATTTGGTGTGGATTACAGCGTTTATGCATTTTGCGTCGATGTCTACTATACAGGGCGTCCCAAACTTATGGGACATGAAAGGGAAGTACCTTAAATATCGTAGATAGTGTATTTTGCTGAAAGAAGACTTTATGTTACTTTTAAAAGTTAGTAATTCTGCATTCATAGATTTTCTAAAAATTACTTGCTTAGTCTGGGAATCGAACCGACTTAAATGTTAAAAAAAAATCACCCTCCCTACTTTTATGATGCCAATCGAAAGAATAGCTAAAAAATAATAACTTTGCTTAAGTAACATAGTATTTAAAAAGAAAGGAACAATCTACGATATTTAAGGTACTTCCCCTTCATGTCCCATAAGTTTGGGATGCCCTGTATATTGCCGTTTGAAAAGTGCAATATTTTTCTTTAATAAAATTTTTAGCATCTTTTTAGGATTGTGGTTCATGATTCGTATTTTCAGAAAAAACCATGGTTTTACTGAAATACGTATCAAAAAATATAAAGGCTTTATTTATTTGGATTGTCTATGTTTCATAATTAGAATAAATGAATGGATTAACGAGATTTTAGCGGATTGGTTTAAGCTACAACATTAAAGTAATGGCGTCTTTTGTTTGCGATTTAAGTTCTATAAGGTAATATAGGGGGACATCTGTCTAGATTGTCTTTCGTTATGCCTATCTGACGGTCGGGCGACTGTCAACGTTCGCAACCACCAGCCAACCAGCATCTAGTAAGTCAGTCAGCCAATCAGTCAAGTCACTCAAGAATGTGGATTGAGTGCATCTTATAATAAATGGACCTGTCTTTTAAACATGTTAAAGATTTCATCATCATCATCATCAGCCCGAAAGAGTCCACTGTTGGACATAGGCCTCTCCCAAGGTGCGCCACTGAACCCGATCCTCGGTTCTTCTCATCCAGTTACTGCCAGCCGCCTTACGCAGATCGTCGCTCCATCTAGCCAGGGGGCGTCCCACACTACGCTTGCCCAGTCGCGGTCTCCACTCGAGAACTCGTTTACCCCAGCGGTAATCGGTTCTCCGACAGATGTGACCAGCCCACTGCCACTTCAGCGTAATAACTTTTTAAAGATTTCAATTCCTTATATTTTATCTATTTTGTAGAACATTGATAATTTATATAGATTTGTCTATACTGTAGTAACCCAATTGTTAGTTATAATTCGAAATAAAATACAAAGGTAGACACTGTTTCTCTTTCTAGCATATAAACTGCCTTCGAACAAGAATTTAAACAATTGCAATTAAATGTGTATTTAGCAGTTCAACAGCACGTACAAAAAGTATTCCTACTGGCCTTTCTAATTGAATTCTTTGATTTATACTGGAACATTTGCATTATTGAAAGAAGCATGATTCCTAAAAAATATCCTTATTTTAAACTAATATATTATACGAGTTTGGTTATATAGATATTCCATTCTCGGAAATCTAGTCTATGACTAATATCAAATTATCGTTATCATATCAGGCCTGAGACGTCCACTGCTGGACATATTCCTTCCAATGAACGCCACCACACCCGGCCTCCGCCCTCCGCATCCGGCCACCTTCTTCGAATCGTCGGTTTATCTGGCGGTTGAGTGTCTTACCCTGTCAAATGGTTTTGTTTAAAGTTTTGTTGAAATAAATAAAAGTTACCTATGTCATTTACTTATCAATTATCATTTGCAGCACTTGATGTCGTTGCGCCCCGTTACATGTCTAAAATATATTACAGCTCCCCCTTAGAATTTTTTTGGTTTTTAGTCTGAGAGCTCCCCTTATTCTACATAAACAACTGGTTGTCAATGAGTAATAAAAAAGAAATTGGTAGACAACTCGTTGTCTATTGGAATCTCGTTGATTCTGTTAACTAAGAACGTGATACAATTAAAAGATTCTTTGTCCCGTCCCAGAAGAGCAATGGCTAGAAACAGACAGATTAACGACTGAAAACGAACGCCTCATTCCCTTCTAATCATTTCCAGACAAATCGACAAACGATCTTCAATATTCTGCAGTATTAAAAACGACTGGAAGACGTAATCGCTTTATTGGACACTAAAATATGTGAAGTGTAGGATTTTACGAACGTCCAGGGTTCAAACCAATCATGCTGTCATCATCCCGTTTTTGGCTCTTAAAACTTTTCGTCTCGCTTATATTGTCTCAGCTCGGTGAGCAGATGTATATTGTAATATTTGGAACAGATCAACTGATTTTAATTTGATACCGTCTTTTCTATAGACTGTAGTCATAATTTGGAATGGTATTTCCCCCATTTCTGTATTTATCTTAAGTGTGCTTAAAACGGTTGTTGTTTGGAGCTTTTTTTCAACATTATTGTGTTTGACCCTGTTTGAAGACTTTAACACCAATCCCATACACTTCAGCCTTGATTTCGAGAGAGGATTAACGTATTCGTTCTTGGTGGTTCGCCTTCTTGACCTTATTAAAAAAATGTCTCATCAAAATCTAAGTTGGTCCGATGCCGAATCTGAAACATCTTGCCCATTTGCATCTGTACATAATACATAATGTCCACATCTGCCTGCAGACTAGATCTAATGTTTTCGATATTGTCGACTATCTAGTGTTTCGTATATTTCATTTATTTAATTTTCCAGCTCATCTGCACTGGACCCCAGCAGTTGTAATATTTTATAGATTTTTTTCTTCTAATCTGTATAATTAATTAATTCGAATTTTTCATTTGTTTATAGTACAGTTATTTATTAGTGAGTTTTTAAAATTGTGGATGAAATTTTTTTTAAATGAAAAATCTTTAGGTGTTATATTTGTAATTTGGTTTTATAATTTATAGCATTGTGTATGTCTTCATAAATATCAGAAATCATACCTATTTAAAAGTTCAGTTAAAGTTTTTGTACATCGAGATACGTAACAAAGAAACATTGACTTCATAAGGTCCCTTATTCTCAACGGAACCCTACAACAGGAACGAGATAACGCCTGAGAGCAATTTGATATTGTGTGCTGTAAAAATTTCAGGCCAACCTGCTTTACGGGTCTCGAAATAGGAATTTCCTCCTCCTAATCACAACTTTTCTTACAAGAAAAAACGGTTTAGAGTTTGTGAATATGATATTATAAAAAAGAATTGCCTAGCCGTGCCATGCAGTAAAGGGTTATGTGTTATGTTATGAGTTCGTTGTAGAGATACGTCGTTCGTTGACTCTTTCACAGAATATGGTGGTAGTCTATGAAACATATCAGAGGTCGTGTTTGTATAAAAATGTTTCTAAAATGTTAAAAAAACCTAATCCTATCCAATCCTAAGTACCTATTGTAAATCCAAGACCGTTGAGTTTGTTCGTTCGAATGTTCGTTAGTTCGTTCGTTTGTTTGTTTGTTTGTTTGTTTGTTTGTTTGTTTGTTTGTTTGTTTGTTTGTTTGTTTGTTTGTTTGTTTGTTTGTTTGTTTGTTTGTTTGTTTGTTTGTTTGGTTGTTTGTATATATATGTCGAATGGATATGAACGTAGGTTATTTTTTACTAAGGAAAAACTATTATTACGTACACACTATGTCTGCCTCTCTTATTTCAATTATCTCTCTCGCGGGTCTGCTGGAAGAAATCTCTCTCAGAGATAAGTTCGCCCTTTGTACTTGTGTTTCTTTTAATGTATTATTTTTGGTTTTATCTGTGTGTGTGCAATAAAGAGTTAAATAAATAAATAAAATATTATTATTAAATAAATTAGGAACCGAATTGGAAAGGAGAATCACATACTTCAATAGAATATGTTTTTAAAACTGTCTGTCGATGACAAGATAAGAATAGCCGCTGATTATAGTTATTTTAGAGAATATTTAAATTATTTATAAATCGTATAGCCTAAAAGGCTTTTCCGTGTTTTTGGGTCTAAATTAAAACGTATATCCTTATAGCTGAGGTCTTTAGTCTGCTATCTGTTCGCTGGATAACTCTAAAACTACTTGACTAATTGAATCATCTAGCTCTAACATAAATTCTAGACCAGCATAAAACAATGCATAAGAATTATTTTATATACAATAATATATTATATATTTATAATCTTTCATTCCAAATTCACTGCGAAAGCGAAAGTTTGTTTGCATAAATAACAGTGACCCAAGTTACTGGAGTCGCTTGTTGTAAATCATCGTAAGGGCGGCGCCTCACGACTTACGGCTAGGCAACTTGATTTTAAATTGCTTTTATACATTGCGATTGCAATTCAATAGTTGGTATATATTAAGGGTTTCAAAATAAAAACCATCACTGGTAAATAATATTTCATCCTTTTGTCAATTCTCTCACTATATGTGCATCAAATAAAGTCTTATTATATATTTTTCTATTCTATTCTTCTTAAGGGTGTATAGTGGTCCAGACTCAGGCTTTTAAAAACGACTGCGTATGACATTAATGAGGCAGGATTAATGGCAATTTCTATCAATTCACTTCAAGTAAATACTTTTAATCGTCGCGTGTAAAAATGTTTACTTTAACATTAATATCGGAAGAATTGAGTGTGTAGTACAAGTCACGTTCCGAATTAAGTGACCAGCCCTAGCACCTTATCCAATGATGATAAAATTCAAATTAGAATGAACCTGGATTTACCTCTTTACTATTTAGGTACCACTTGGTGGTTTGAAGATCGTACAAAGCTCCGTTCTACGTTTGATTTTATTCGCATCGCATTATTTAACAATGACAACACGAAATGACAATGCGCAATATTTTTTGAATCGGATCGTTACAGTCTCGTTAGCTATAAAATGATCACTTTGAAAATGAACTCGTTCAAAGCAGTTCGCGGCGGGATCAACACAAATATTTTATTTCGTCTCCTTAATCAAAATCAAAATCAAAAAAATCAAAATATTTATTTTCAAAATTGGAACACATAATTCTCTTTTTGACGTCAAATTCTGCCTAAATCTACTCCACTTCCACCTGTATAACCGAGGGGAAGAAGTGGCAACAAACCCAACGGCACAGGGCCCTACCTTTGATTTATCTTATTCATTACAATCATTAAGTCTACCTATGCTGAGCCATCAAGCACTCCATGGACTTTTATCATTTAAGTAGTCATCTAACTTATAGTAGGCTTTCTTGCACAGATTAACTTTTATAGAAGATTTGAATTTTTCTTCAGACAAGTTAATAATTTCATTCGGAACCTTATTGTAGTAACGCACGCACAGCCCCACAAAAGAATTATTGATCTTAGACAATCTAGAATGATGTATTTGAATTTTATTATTATTTCTAAGATTTAAATTATGCCTCTCATTATTTAAGCTGAGTAAAGAAAGGTTCTGTCTAACGAACATAATGTTAGCGAATATGTATTGACATGGCACCGTCATTATATTTATTTCCTTAAATAATTCTCTTAGAGAATCACGACTACGAAGCCCATAAATAGATCTTATTACTCTTTTTTGTAAAATGAATATAGAATCGATATCAGCGGCACGACCCCAGAGCAAGAGGCCATAAGACATAAGACTGTGAAAGTAGCTAAAATATACAAGTCTTGCTGTAGCTATATCTGTCAACTCTCTAATCTTTTTAACGGCATATGCTGCGGAGCTTAGCCGACCTGATAACAATTCTATATGTGGACCCCATTGCAGCTTCTTGTCAAGGGTTAGCCCCAAGAAAACCGTATTATCCACAAATGCTAACTTCTCGTTATTTAATATTATGTCATTATCACATGGTTTAACACCTGGAAGTGTGAATTTTATGCATTTAGTTTTTTTTGAGTTTAAAACAAGGTTGTTAGCAATAAACCATTCATGAACTTGCCGAAGGGTGTCGTTCACATCGTCATAGTTTTGGGCATGTCTATTAACTTCAAAAATCAGAGAAGTATCATCTGCAAACAACACAATCTTCGACATATTCTGCACCATGTACGGAAGATCGTTTATATAAACCAAAAAAAGGAAAGGTCCTAATATTGAGCCCTGTGGGACTCCTATTTTAATAAGAGATCCCTGCGACTTTTTACCGTTTATCTGAACCTTTTGAATCCTGTTTGTTAGGTAGGAGTTCAATAAACTAAGGTTTTTATTTTTGATACCGTAATGTTCTAATTTGAAGAGCAACGTTTTATGATCTACGCAATCAAACGCCTTAGATAAATCACAAAAAACCCCGATAGCATCGTGGTGTCGCTCAAAAGCATCAAAAATATTTTGCAGAAGAGCAGCACCAGCGTCCGTCGTCGAGCGGCCTTTAGTGAAACCAAACTGTTGGTCATGTAGAAGTTTGTTACAGTTGAAATGTACAAGCATTTGACTGAGCATGACCTTTTCGAAAACCTTGCTAAGTACCGGTAAGATCGAAATGGGTCTAAAGTTGCCAGGATCTCTTTTGTCTCCTGATTTGTACAATGGTATAGTTTTACTTAGCTTCATTAGATCGGGAAAAGTGCCATGATCTATAGAGAGATTAAACGCGAAGGCAAGATATGGTGCTAAAATATCAATGATGGAATTACATACTTTAACAGACATACCCCACAGGTCTTCAGTGGTTTTTATTTTTATTTGTTTAAAGGACGTTATAATATCCTGTGGGTTCACGTGCCTAAATTCAAATTCAGTGATGCAAGAGGGAACGTTCTTTCGTAGAAATTCCGCTGAAAGAGCAGCCGATGAATTTAAGTTTTCTGTGGTCTTTAGTGGTATATTAGTAAAGAAAGTTTCAAACTCTTGAGCCACCTCGGCATTCGATGTTAACGTGCCGCGGTCAGTATTTAGGATAATATCGTTGTCGCGAGGTTTGGTTCTTCCCGATTCGCTATTAAATATTGTCCATACTACTTTCATTTTATTTTCCGCGTATTTTATTTTTTTACTAATTAGATTAGATTTGGCAGCAATACAGACAGATTTAAAAATTTTAGAATAATTTTTTACATGTTCTTTAAAGTTGTAATCTTCGGGTCTTGAAGATCTATCTGCATATAATTGAAATAGTACGTCCCTACTTTTCCTAATACCTATTGTTGCCCAATCACTGAATTTAAACTTAGTATTTTTTTTTATTGTAACTACTTTGAAAATATTATTGTATTCAGTTTCCAATGTATCAAAAAACATTGAAAAAAATTTATTTGGATCACTGATATCATAATTAAATTGAGGCAGTTTTTGAACCAACACATCAATGTATTCTTCAAGTCGACCAGCATCGGTAGACCTTTTTGTAACTGTGATGCTCTGTTGTTGACGAGCGTACGGAAAAGACACCAACTGTCCCCAGTGATCTGAGTTAAAAGATTTTATCGTTGACTTGTCATTGTATTCACAATCGCAAAAGATGTTATCTATACACGTAGTGGTCGTTGCCGTTACTCTGGTAGGCTCGAAAAACACACAATTTAGATTAAAAGATTTAAATACATTTAGAAACCTTGTACTGGTTTTATCTTTCACTAAAATGTCTATGTTGAAGTCGCCACAAACAATGATAGACTTTCCCGTTTTGGAAATTATTCTCAAAACATCTTCCAATACTAATTCTATTGTTTCAAACTTACTCCTATCAGGGCAATACGCGCATACCACAATGTACTTGTCCAGCTCAACACAAGATAACTCAATATGTCTCTCAACCGAGAGCCTAACCACATCTTTGCGTTCCTTGCATTTGATGGTGTTCCTAATTAGTATCAAAGAACCGCCGTGAATAGCAGACTCTCGGTTGTAAGAACTTACAATGTTATAATTATCGTAACTTACAAAGGATTGGTGTAATTGCCAATGTTCAGTTAGGCAGACAATATCTAATTGGGTTTTTTCCAAATATAATTCTAATTCTAATTCCTTGCTGCTAGAAAAGCCCCGCATGTTTTGGTGCATTATGTGAATAAAATTGGGCTTTTCTTTTGTCATAAGTGTGCTAGAAGATCCCTGCCTCTTATTTAATAAGGATAAGCTATCATTTGAGGGATTTTCTATTGTCACAGTATCTAGTCTAAAAAATGTATGAGTTTATTAGTTTTACAACTAACTTTCGTCATGCAATGTTGTATATTATAGGCTACCAAAGTAGCTAAATGTCTTTTAAATTTATTTGGCAAATACATGTTACTTTTAGTCAAAGTAAAATGGTTAATAAACTTATTTGTATCAAAGTACAAAATAGCGTCACTATGAATGCTTAACGCATTATATAAGTGTAAATTCATTTTGAATATGCGATTATTGTGCGCCTTAACTTAACGATGTTTGATAAAAGTTATGGAGTCGTTTCTTTGATAGATTGCCGAGATGTCTGACAGCGATAGTGAAAATGTGGTGTTGAATTGTCAAGTTGGATTAAATAATACAGTAAGCTTTGGAAAACTGACTCTGGATATTTTAAGGTCAGATTATAAGGGAAATAATATACCTATCATCTCTTTAATCTTTTATCATTTTTTATCATCATTTTTTATCATAATTTTAAGGTCAGATATCAAAGAAGAAGTAGAAAAAACTTTATTTACTAAGTACCATAATTGGCACACACAAAGAAAAAACCAACAAAGCAAGAAAAAGGAAAAAACTAAATAAAAATTATAAGAACTAGAGAAAACAGTAAAAAAAATTTAACATAGTTAAAATAGTATGCTTGTGCCGTGGCAGCAAAAGGGCAAACGACTCAGCATATGCCTAGACCAAGTAAGGTGCTAGGCGCTGATTTTCAGTCATATATCTGATATCAGGGTCATCGCAGATGAAAGCCCTGGCTTAAGTGGCGACGGTATTGAATAAAATTCTTTAGAAGAGGCCTTCACCTACGAGTTATCCACCCACACAGCATAGAACAACGAATCAACAACGAAGTCGCGGGCACAGGTAGTTAAAATATAGTGCTGTAAGTGGATATTAATTAATCCTTCACGAAACCTCACCGAAAATTCAGCCATTTCAATGTAGCCTCTGATATTAATCCGTCTCTTCAAATCTATCGACGAAAATTTTTGTCTCATCGGAAAACCTTTTGCCGAATTGAAAAAGAAATTACTCGCTCACCTGTAAACGAAGGGGAAAAGGAATCATTTAGGGTTGGCAAATGTTACAAAAATCCGGGACGTTCCGTTTCGTCATTCGAAGTAAGTCCACTGCTGAACATAAGCCTCCCCAAACGAATGCCGCTTTTGGTGGACTGTCAATTGGGGGATTTGCCTCACCACGTTTGGTAGGTGGATTGGTGATCGCAAGAATGATCTTAATATAAACAGAAGAACGCTGCTTCCCATCCCTGGTGCAATCCCTTAGTCGCCTTGACGACACGCACGGGAAGATTGGGGGTGGCTCTATTTTAAGCCGGGAACCGTACGGTAATAGGTTCTTTATTAATAAAACATCCTACACAAAGTAGGTACGGGCAGTATGGCAGTATGGGTAGGTATGGCAATTGTTCCAGTAAAAAAAGTGATTTAAAACATGATCAAAACCGGATTGAGATCCTTTTCTTTGCGAGATTAGCTCCAACACATAGACAGAAGTGTCCAGGCAACTTTGTGTTATATTGTGTACTAAGGAATGACTGATAAGAACGCTTTTTCCTAGATATAAAACGTAGAATATTTGTCAGCTTTCATTTACTTAATTTTTTTTAGTAATAGTATTCTTAAGTTCTACTTTTATATACGAATTTACCTACAAGGAAAATAATTTATAAAGTTTGCATTAAAAACACGTTTGTCTATACAAATTTTTGATTTAAGAATACATTTCTTCAAGTCCCACTTTCAATAAATTTCCCGTAACTGAATGTCCTCAAGTAGCCAACCCTAAAAGGACGTGAGAGGTAACGTGATGGACAGCACGCGTCCACTCGATGGATTTGAGTGTCCGACTGAAAAGGCGTTTGCTATTAGGAGGCTTTTAAGTTGATAGCTTGTAGTGATGTCTTTTATAGGCAGGACGTTAAAATAGATCAGTGGATACTCACTCTGATGGCTTAGTGACCGGATTTTGGATTCCGATGGTAAAAGACGTCTCTGCTCTTAATCTTGAACTTATTTGCACCAGTTTGTGTCTCCTGAAGTTCATTGGAGTTAATTTTCTATTGTATCTCTCAAGAGACTATCTTTGACCATAAAGTTATCTTAGACATCAGAGAATACTTTGATGGTTTAGTGTTTATTAGACGCTACAGGGAGGCAGACTCTAAAATCCCTGAAATTTAATGTAAGGTTATATAATGTATGTATTTCTAGGCTAAGGTATTTGTCTATGGGCTAAGTTGCCTGCAAATAAATGATTATAATATTATTATTTACTATTATTATTATTATTAGTAACTGGCTTCCGATAGTAAAAAATGTCACTGCTATAATTCCTGTGCTCTCTTACACAATTTAGTTGTCTGAAGCTCATTGCAAGTTGCTCTCTACTCCATCCCTCCAGCAATAAAGAGCACAAAATCTATCTCTGAACACAAGTTGTCTTATAAATCAGGGGATACTTACTCTTAGTGTCCGGAAGTTCGCCTCCGGTAGCAAAAAAATGTAAATGCTCTCATTCCTTCATCTTCTCCCACTACTTTGTTGCCTAAAGTTAATTGCAGATGGCTGTGTACTGAATTCCTCTAGCGATATAGGGCACAAGAGCTATTGACCGATAAATAAGGTTGTCTGATAAATCAGGGGATACTTAATCTGATGGCTTAGTGACTGGATCTTGGCTTCCGATGGTAAAAGATGCCATTGCTGTCATTCCTGCGCTTTTTATCACTATTTGGTTCCCCAAAGCTAATTTCAGGTTGCCCTCTACTGTGTCCCTCCAGTGACATAGGCCATCTTTAACCAAAAGGTTGTCTCATAGATCAGGTAGCCTCGTTACTTAATCTAATAATATCCTTGTGACCAGATTTGCTGGCCTAAGGCTCGTTGAAGTTTCTTTACTGGGACGCTTGATCTATCTCCAATCCTTACTATACTCTCTTCATTGCAGATTCTTCCTTTTTCTCCAACTTTAGCATTAGCCTTCCTAGCTTTAGCTTCGCTGATGACTTTAGATTCATCTGTCTTCATCATCTCTGTCTCTCGATTTTCCTCTCATTAATTTATTGATCCTGGTGTCCCTGTGGTAATAATATGGACCAAAATATTACCTTTCAGTCTAAAATAAACGATAGTTGTAGCCCAATCTGTGCATTCATCTTCATATACCAGCGTAATTTTCCATTATTTGGGATATACATAATTCAGCGGAGGCTGTTAATGGTTCTAGTTACCCGTTTTTGTGAATTATGATGTACTGGTATAATTCCAATAGCAAATCGAATCCTGGTGCTAGTAATAATTCAGTTAATTCTGGATGTTATGTTTGTGAATTGTCCTATTCTTGTCAATTTCTATAGAACAGTAGTAAATAAGGACTGCGGAATTTGTATTCTTACAAAGTCCTAC